>JAWNPR010000142.1:10549500-11891000 GCA_035047405.1 Drosophila stalkeri
AAAAATTGTTTTTTTTTTTCTATAAAAATACAAATGATGTGAAAACATTCGCTGAGCTCTGCTGCTCATAAAACTCTTAATGAGCCCTTGTCACAAATTACAAAATCACAATAATTGCACTCTGTATGATGCTAATAATGATTATTATAATTATTATTATCTGTCCTACAATTGACACTTTCTACAATATTTAACCGAACATATTTGATAATTGTTTTTTCTTGTATTTAGAGCTCTTCAATCAATGCAAATGTCTCAAAACTCGATTCTCACATTTAAATTTAAGATGAGTTCACTTGATATGTGTCGTTAAATCAAAACGAAAACAAGATCTGCGATCCGTAAGCCTGAAAGCTGAGACTCGAAATGCTGAAGCTCACAACGAATCGCACGAATTTAAAGGTTTTTGTTTTTGTATTTTGGGGACCTGCATTAAAATCTTAAGTCAATATAAAATCAATGATTCGCGTGTGTATGTGTGCGTGTGTGAGAGAGAGAGAGAGAGAGAGAGAGGGAGAGAGAGTTAAATGTAAGAGCGCATTATCTTATCAGAAAACCCCATAGCCCGATGGCACCATCCATCTAGTACTCAATCATCGTTACGTTTGTATATTCCGTTCGATTCTGTTCCGTCTGTTCTGCTCTGTGCTTCAATCTATGCAACCAACTGCAATTGCTGCCACTATTGTGAATTGTCATTTTGAACACAATTCTGTGCTGTTGCGCCACTTGTGTGCATTTGCACTTGAACCGGCCCAGGCGATAAGGCAACGATTCTCATCCAATCTCAATTTGTTTGCACAGCTCGACCCACTTCAGCCTTAAGTCGCCAGTTCGATGAGGGCACCTGCATGTATGTAGCTATACAAATATATATATATATATATATATATATATATATATATATATATATATATATATATATATTTATACCTGTATGTACCTGCATGTTAACGTGGGCCTAACAGGAATCAATCCACGTAAATTTTGTAGTAATTTCCGTTAATTGTTTACGCTGCACTCGCCAGTGAAATTCGTCGAAAAAAAAAATAACAAAACTAATATTTGTTACGAAGCTATTGACTTGATTTTGTCATCAAAAACACTCAATTCATATTTATGTAATAGACGTACGTGCCTAGATAGTCAGGAACTAACTATCTACAGATATGTGCACAGATTATCTAACACTCATAAGCTTTACTTATAAATATATTACATAAATATATTATATAAAATATATTACGTATATATAAATATCAATTTAATATCGATTCTTTTTCGATATTTTTGAGACTCTTGCTGCTCTGCTCTTAAGTCTACCTAATTAGCCTGGTTAGGTCTACCTCATTGATCTGTTAATTTACTTTGTAGTGCTACAGCTATAGATCGTATCTATTATAATAGTATAGTATTTTGGGTGATTGTACTTTTTGAGTAATCCAATCGCAGAAAAATAAAAACAAATGTTACAATAGCATTGATCTAAAAACCTTTGAATATGTCTACAGCTCAAAGCTTTCTGCAGACGTTGACATGATGATATAAAACAATGGACTATGCAAGTTGGGATTAGTTTATCGACTTGGCATTATTTAGTCAAAAAGTGCAAATCGTCATTTCAATCAGCTATTGTTGGGCTTATAGTTTCAATGCCAAGTCTAACAATTACCATGTCCTAGATGTAAATTCATTTAATTGAAATACCAAGTTAATGAAATGCGAATGTTTTTGCCTATAATAATAAAGCTAATGCTACTATGAACGTCATCAATAATTACAATATAAACTAAACTGCTTCCAGTTCCTATCAGGCATTTCCCACGGCTAACCAATTTTATTTAGTAACGTTTTTACGCTAGAAGAATAAGCTTCATACACAAAAATTGAATCTGTTCTTACTTGGACAGATTTTCCCATTCCCATAATATTTATAAATACTTCAATATTAATAGTCTTCAGCTTTGGTAAAAATCATACTCAAATGAATTGAATATGCCCAGGAGTCAGAGTATCTGCTTGTCGTTCTAGTTCTTGCATGATTTATAATAACTTGGCAGATAAACATCTAATTAGCCCTAAATATTTTGATAGACGTCAACATCTTTACAACATAATATATATATATTATATATATATACAAATATACTATAGCCTTATCAGCTGTGACACATTGACACAAATTGGGAATCAAGTAGTCCTCAAAGCTTCTTGATTAGCTGCCAACATATGGGCCGCTTTCATACAATGCTGTCGCGTGTATCGCGAAATTCGGCTTTAATCAATATCTGTAGACATTCATTGATAAAATCAATATATCAATATATGTATCAGACGGCAGCAGACAAAACATGAAACATGTACTTCGATTTATTATGTATGCATATATACACATATATCTATATAATTTGTATAGATAAAGTCGAATGTCGCGTGTTGCCGATTTTCAAATAACAATTAATAGGCAAAAATGACGTCATAAGTTGCAAAGGCCCAAAGAGAAGGTTGCATATGTGGACTTATCCAATTTTATGAATTTTAACTAAATTGGTAATTGTGTAGAAAAGCTAAGAATAATAATAGTTCTATATATCAAATTACAACAGATATAGAAATGTAAAAATATTTATATTTTTTAATTACCCAAAAAATTACAAAAACAGTATTTTTTTTCAAATTAGCCGAAATTATAATAAATGAAAACATTTTTAGTAAATAAATATTTTAAAAAACTTAATAAAAAAATTATATTGTACAAAAAATTAATTTTATATTAACTAGTTTTACAATTTGTTGTTTTATTACTTTTTTTCATTAAGAAAAATAATTTTAAAAACCCTCTTTTTAAATATAATTTTTAAAGTTCTTTAAGTAATTCCATAATATTTTTTTCTTTACGCCCAATATTTGATACTTACACAATTATAAACAAAAATATGATTCAAAGGATATCTAATCCTTACGAAAATTAATTCTGTATAGAGCACAATAAATGATCCTTTGAACTGTGGAGCCACCGAATCGAAGACCACCTGCTACGACGACAAATAACAACTGTTGACCATGTTGAGCACTTGATCATGGCCCAAATGAAAATTAAAGTCCTCAAACTCGAAGAGAGCTTGTCGATTACTATGAGGCCTGATAATAATGTTTGAAGGGCCTAACGTAACATTTTGTTTTGTTTGAACCGACAAATCTCTCACTTTATAAAAACGTACTCAAAGTAGTTCAATATATTTTATCAGCACTCAAACAGTAAACAAGCTGCAGTTGATGATCCTTTTCGACTGCCTAATACTTGTTCACAGTAAATGTGAAATGTGACATATAAATTACGTAAATTTTACAAAGAGCGGATAATTTCTATCTGTAGCTGAGCTCAACGTTAGGTTATTTGCCAAAAATTTTATTATCCAAACTGTGAAAATTTAAATTTTCTTCGGAATGCAGTCGAGCTTAAGTTTAAAACAATTTGCCACTTCCTCAATGGGCGTATCTCCAACATTGACATTTTTATCTGACAGTAATATATATGCGTATTTGTATTTAAAGTTCCGTGTCTCTGGCTGATAATAAACATGACATTCTAAAAGTTAAATAGTATATTACAAAAATATATCAGAAATATTGCTAGCACTATAAACAAGAAGACTAGATATTTCAAACGATCTGGCCTCACAGCCTCAAAGGACAATCTCAAACATTACAAAAAAGTAATATACTCGTCTAACTGCCCGAAAGGGTATATTGCACATACTTCACATTAATTTAAATATTTCATATTTAGACTTAACCGTGCTTATAGTTATTAAATAGTTCACTCACCCATTTTGCCAAACAAAAATTAATTAACACACGGCACAAAACAATAAAATGATTTATAATTTATATTTCGAGAGTTTATTTTTATCTATATCATCCAAATAGTTGGGAACTGCAATTAGTTTTTTTTTTAGTTTTTTTTTTTATCACTGTAGAACTTAAGATCGCAGAGAACCGTTGTCAGTCGTTGTCGGGAACCGAATGCCAGCATTGCGACGATTTTTTGGGTTCACTTTATATATGAAATATATTGAGCCGAGAATTTATGACAGAGGCACAGTCGCACTTCGGGTTTAGTTGTAGCCAGTGCGAGTAAGATAATAAGCACAAATCAACCATATACGATCACTGTGGAGAATGCACATGGACATGCACATACATTGACAGACACAGCGAGTATAATAACTATTAAATGTATATTATATCGTATTATCGTCGGGCTGGACGATCGTTGAACCGAGCTGCGCTTTAAATTATTCTATTTTAGTTTTATTTTTTTATCATACTGCCTTTGAATAGTCTGCCCTGCGATCTGTCAATAAAAAACAAATTTTTTATTTATTCTTGATGCAAAATTATAATTGTGTAAATAAACAATTTGAAACTGTTTCAGAATTTTAATTTGCTTTAGTTCCGCACACTTTGTTTTCTACATTTTCCATTGATGTTTTGCATCAAGCATTTAAAATTACATATGTAAACAAGAAGCTAAAATAACTAAAATACATTTGGGTAGATATATAAATATATATACCCTTTACAGATATTTAAGTTAACGACAAAGAGAAAGTTTTTAAAATTTCAGTTATGCTATATTATGAAAAGATATAATTTATGGTCAGATCTATCAGAAAAACGGCTCAAGCACAATTTTTGTTGATTTTTACTTCCGTCTGATTTCAACTTAATTTTGTAATAGAAAATATGAACAAGTTTTAGACTGACAAACTCAGCGACAGAATAATGCTATAATACTATACTGTATATTCTACTATATTACTAGATAAAACATATACTATATATACTCAATAGGATTCGTAAAGTTTTCTATACATAATAGAAATATTATGATTAAATTTTGATGCCATCTGCCTTACTTTAAAATCAACTTCCCTCTCGATCATAACTATATATGAAGAGTTGTACGTTTGCTTTAACGAAAGGCTACTTATAGAATAGGAGATTTTGGGTAGATACATATTTATTACTTCCTTAAGCTATTTGGTTTAAATTTATTTTATACCCAGTAAAGAGCATCAATGTTTTATCATGATCTTTGTAATTTACGACAATTCATAGCTATATATCGACAGTTGAGTTAGATCAGGGAATTCTATATATTCTAAGTCACAGTCTACACGTAAGACTCTGATAACCTATACCGGGGTATGGGAAATAGCTTGAGTCAAACAAACAGGTTGAGGAAGTTAATTGATATGCATCGTACAATTTGTTTGGGGGGATTGACTTATTTAGTCGCCGTCGCGCTACAGTTAAGTTTATCAACGAGACTCGTACGAATCTTGGGTATTATAAACGTGCGTGCGTTAAAAATGCGCCAACTAATTAAAATGACACCGATGTAGCCAATCAGTATATTTAATTTGTTGTGCTTCTGTAAATGGAAATTTATGTGCGTCATCACAGCGACGAGTGATTCCTACCGGAATCGGCTGAATTAAAAATAAATAATTTAATTCAATAAATATTATAATTATATAGTTTATATAGATTTTTCAGGAGGCGCGCTTTGCAATTTCATTTGTATATATTTTTGAGAAAGCAAGCAATTGCACCTAATAATAATTTTTTATTTGTAATTTTTTTTTATTCTCAACTGGTTTTTCCATCTTAATGAAGTCGGCTTTTGCGTTGTTGATCAATTGTACTTTACTTGGCTTTGAATGCAGCACATTGACTCGAAAAGAAATGATTTATTGGAGTAAAGCAACGGCACAATATTATTTCCCATCATAAGTTAAAGAAAAAAAATTAATTAATCATTATAATAAATTGATACTTTCAGAATAATTTTTGTGATCAAGTGTCGTACAAACTGCTGACCCAAGCGTTTCTGAGAGAATTTCAAAAATGCTTGGTAATTAAGAATTTAATTAAGAAATATATATGAGAATCGCAGAGAACAATCATATGTAATATTAAAGTTACTATTATAAATGAGGCAATATTATTTGAATATATTATGTCTATATTATATATATTATATAGAAAATATGTTTTTGGAATCAGTAAGATAAATTTAAACTTTCCATAGAAATTCAACTAAGAACTTATGTCATTTAAAGATCCTGATCCCATAGAAGCATGATGCGAAGTATGAAATTTTGATCATAAAAGAAATTGTAAATAAGAGCTGATTATATTTAAAATATATAAACAGATTTTACATTTTTTTTTTGTATATATTCGAAAAGCAAATTCAAATGGATTGAATGTAATATTCCAGTTTATTTACAGCTAACAAAGTTCGCAGAATTTTCCACAGATTCCGGCAAGCATTTCCCAATAATTTTCTACATTTTCAATTGCAATTTGTAAACACTTTTTACATCATATTGTAGCCTTCCAGCTACATAAAATACTTTTTCTATCTCAAGTTATTTCTCTAAAATAAAAACAAAAACTTTACCAACAAATATCAATATTTGTTGTTCAACGTGAGTTAGGTCAGGTTTGTTGTTGACAGAGTAGCTTGTTAGCTTTGTAAATATTTGCTAATTTGGCAAATATATGACTAACTCATTAGATATGTATATTTGCTAGGGCAGACAATATTGTCAAGTGTTGAATAAATCAATCAATTCGTTTTGGCAGACACTCGGACAACATTCTACATAATCAGCCATATCAATATGATATCCAGTGAGCCATTATCTGTTAGCGATTTATTTATTATAGGCGCAAATGGAATTATAGACACGTTTATTGGCAACAACAACCTGTTACACCTGTGTGAACAAACACACGCTGTGGACAGGTAAACGGGGGCTGCCAAATAGTGTTTCCTGATTCAACAGGAACAAACGAAAAGTAATTAAATATTTGCATACGACAAAAAAAAAAGAAAATGTTGAAGCAATTGAAAAATGGAACAACAACCACAACCAAAACAACAACAACTGCTGCAATTGACGCTACCTGGCATAGAATCAATTTGCGTCGGTGCGTCGATCTACCTATCTATCTATCAATTGACAGACCTTGCCAAGCGAACGAAGGCCAAGTGCAAGGCCAGCGGGCATCGAATTGCGATTGTAAACGGCGCCAATTGTGGGCGTGTCCAGCAAGGAAAACAGTCATCGGGCTTACTATGACAGCCGCTGCTGATTAGCGGCTGCAGATTCGAAGGGGCGTTTCCATTGCAGCAGGCGCCAAATGCCCAGCCCATCAAAGGCGAACGTTGGGTTATCGATGGGGGCCACGGCATCAGCACATGCATTACGACACAATTGAGGTGCTTTATTAGCAATAATATAATATATATATATATATACATAGACACACAGACATATCATTCACATATATATATATATATTTAAATATAAGCACATGTCTTTACAGCCGCACACCTAACACATACATATTTACATATACATATATAGATTTATATAGAGTAGAGTACATAAAAAGCTAAGCGATTCTCTTTGAGTTGACAACTATTGGCCGAGTACTTAGAAAGTAATTGAACTACACTTAAGCAGAGAAACCATATGGATAAATGTTGTACATTTTGCGTGACACGCGGCGTATGCGTAATATGAGCCTGCTCCATCTCTGGCCCGTGGCCGACATATATACTAAGGAGTGGACACAAGGCGTATGCGTAATTTGGCTTTTGCCCTATAGACTCTCACAGAAATCCCGTTTAATGTCCGCTGAGCCACGTTTGTATTTGACTGGAGCTTCGGCCCTTTGTTTCCACCACCGCCAGAGCCACATAAACCGTGGCCAGGGCCATGCAGCCGGCAAAGAACCAAAATGTTATATCCGAGCCCCACTCTGTTATCATGATGCCGAAGCATTTGGTCACCACAAATACGCACAGCCAGTTGGCCATGACAGTGAGCGCCACAGCGGTGGCTCGAACGTCAGGCATGAAGAGCTCGCCCATCATCAGCCACGGTATGGGCCCGTAGCCCACCGAGAAGGTAATGATGAACAGCACCATGCAGAGCAACGGCAGCCAGCCAATGTGCGAGACATCCTTGCCGCTGTCCTTCATGTCAAAGTAGGCGCCCAGTATGGCGAGGCAAATGGTCATCACGGTGCTGCTGAAGAGCAGCAGCATCTTGCGGCCGGCTCGCTCAATCAGCAGCGATGAGGTCAGCGTCATGATCACCTGCACCACGCCCACAATAATCGAGCAAATGGAGGCATCCAGACTGCTGCCGGCCGATTTGAAAATGGATTCCGTATAGAATATGACCGCATTGATGCCCGAGAATTGCTGGAAGAACATCAGCAGAATGGAGATGATGAGTCCATTGCGTGCGCCACGGTTGGTGAATAGGTCCAGGAACGAGGCATCTGCGCCCGCCTGATCCAAATCATTCTGTATGACCTGAATGGCGGTGCGCGAGTCGCAATAGCGACCCCAAAGCCACTTGAGAGACAAAGCTGCCTCTGCCCGACGACCCTGAGAACAGAATCAACAGAATCAAGTCAATGTGCTCGCAGAACATGTTGGGCAACGACTCACCTTCTTCAGCAGGTAGACAGGCGTCTCTGGCAGCATGAGCATGCCCAGCAGCAGAGCAATCGGCACGAACAGGCACATAATGCTGAGCGTGCTCCATGACACCATGGAGCCGACAATATAGATGAAGAGTATGCCCATGGTGAGCAGCAGCTGGAAGAGTGTGCCCAGTGTGCCGCGAATGCTAGTCTCGGCTATCTCTGAGATGTACATTGGCGCCACCACACAGAAGCTGCCCGTCGATATACCTAAGGGAAGTCGAAGAGAACTATAAATAAAATGGAATCTGTAGAAGAGTTAATGAACTTACCAATTAGAAAGCGACCAAAGTACAGCCAACCGGCTGACTTGGCAAAGCTGATCGATAGCCAGGCCAAAATGAACGGGACATCCATCGCCATCGCCGTGTAACGTCTGCCAATTGCGTCGGCTATATAGCCCGTGGGCAAGGCGCCCAAGAAGGCGCCAATGGCCAGCAGTGAACTAACCCAAGTCTCTGCAAGTAAACAACGCAAAAATCAATTATCTTCAATCTACACGTGTAAGACTCTTTGCTCTGACTGAAGGATTGATGGATTGATCAATCAGTGAGCAGCCAAAGATGTTGACAGAGACGACGATATTTGCAGATGAAACAATAACTCATTATAAGATCATCATTATCATATATCATACTGTTTGCCCTGACTGATTAATTGAATTGTGAGAGAAAATCCAAATACTGCAAATCTGACTGTCGAGCCTAACTGATTGATTGAATGATTGATGGCCCATTTACTACTTACCCAGATAAAGCCATGAAATTAAATAACTACTGAAAGTTTTCTTGTCCGTCATCACTGAACGTCAGTATGTTAATAGCGATTAGAACGATGATAATAAATGCATTAAGCATAAATTTACTAATATACCCTAACAATGAGTGTTTTGGATTAAAGAAATTATTTTGAAAGTGTATTAAATTCAAGTTTAGATAGGATATTTCTTAAAACTGGACCTAAAGCTATAGCTGCTATAGCTGCTATAGTTACTATATATTTTAAGACATATTCAACGATATGGTGATGAGTTATAGAATTCACAGCAAGCTCTCTATCTATGAGTGCATAAATAAACCTTGTCATATAAAATCAATTCACTCATAAATTGCCACCGATTAATTAGTGCAATTGCAACCGGGCAAACCGTTTATCTTCCCAGAGAGCGATATAATAGAAACTTACGCTGAGCGACAGTTAGTTGTAGTTGATCGTCGTGCGGCATGGATTGAGGGATTGGAGTAGTGGCATTGCCTGTGGAGTTGGTCGAAGTCACTATTGTACTGTTAGTAACAACAGGAGCACTGATTTGAGGCAGCACGGGACTGGTCCAGGCCAGGGCAGTGCCCGCAGCAACAGCGCCCAGGCAAACTGTAAAGATTGATTTAGATATAGAAAACAGTTTCAAGACTATTCTTGCATTTCTCGATCGGTTGATCTTACTGATAAGTGCTGCTATATATTGGCGGGTCTTTGAGGTCTTCACGACGCCATCCAGTGGATCGTAGAGCATTGGATTGTGTGATGTGACATCATTATCCTCTTGGCTAACGGTCTGAATGAATGAGAGAACCAAAATTAAAATCTTATTATCGATTAACTAGTGAGGTTAATCTCTTTCTCTATGCGCCCACACGTGCCGTGATGTGCCACAAAACTAGGCCAAAGGAAATCAACTTCTGCACAAGATGGGGTTGAGCATTGTGGACCATCTCATCAAGATAGTGTCCTGCTAGCATCAAATGGCTGAAAGCTCTTAAGAACTCCCCATTGATATGTAAAGAGCAATTGGAGGTCAAAATACGATGGCGCACACAAATACGCAAACGATATTGGTATCATATACATTTTAATAAATACCTAAGAGACTTTATGCAAGTCTGTGTGTGTGTGTGTGTGTATATGTTTATTTTTATAAAAGAAGGTGTGTTCATTTGAATTTTGCCATTACCTGCCACCAGCGTGCCATGGCGCCCACAACTTTTTCCGAATCCATTATATAGTTTATCCGAAATGGAATAATCTTCGGATTATATAAACACAACCACTAACCGAATAGACACTCTCTTTAGATTACTATCTATATATATATATATAAATATTATCTGTATATGTATGCTTTTTTAATATTTGCTCATTAGTTTCATTTAAACTTAAACATATCTATAGATATCCGCATAGAAATGTTTTTTCTTTCGCTAAATTTAGCAGATGCCTTGTCGAGTGTTTTGTTCCGCGCGGCCAACACAGCCGGAGACGACTGTTTCGGCGACTCTTCGAAAAGCGTATTTTCTTCTCGTTTCTTGAGATATTTGTGGGGCTTCTATTTTGGCGGCTACTCTATAGATGCTATGCTGTGGCATATGCGCTTATTGAGCATATATGTAACACAAAAAAATTGAAAAGATTTTGAGGCTGGTTAAGAAAATGCATTAGAATAAATAGAATACATAATAGTATAGTTTACTATAAATGTATTCAATGAAAACAAATATATATTTTAAATAAATTGAAGTTTAATTTTATTTTAAACCTTTTCTAAGGGTATTTCATATTTGTTGCAGAGCAAAATATTTTTTACATTGTTTTGCTAGAAAAATACGTGCATTTAATTGCAGAACATTTCAAATTTGACGTCAGATACAATAGAACAAGGCATCGCATATATACGATGAGTGTCCAATAGTGGACAATATTGCAAAGAAAAAGAAAAAGCGTGTTTAGTTTAAGAAAAAAAGTAAAATCAACTACGAATTTCTCTCGGTCATCAATTCCTGTGCAAAATAAAAAAATATTAATAAATCTTTTACGGTCACAATTGCGAGACAAACAAACAAATATAGTGAAATCTGAACGATTTCATAATAAACATATTCTTAAAGAAATGTAACGCATACGCCGCTTGATCCAAGCAAACAAACGCTTCCTGTAATGTCTATAAAAATTGCGTTGCTGTTGCACTTGCCAAAAATGCATTCGACGACAACCAAATGCGTCAGGTAGAAGCATTTAAAATCATACAAAATAGATACACCTACATGTGTATATACAAATACATGCATATGTACTTTGTATAAATAGCGGGAAATACGTTTATACATATGTATAAAAAAAAAAAAAAAAAAAAAAAATATATATATATATATATATATATATATATATATATATATATATATATATATATATATATAATTGGAAATTTATTTGTTAAGATCCGCTTCATAGCAGAGTCGAAAAAATAAAAGATAGTTTATAAAAATAAAAAAAAAATTTTTTAAGTGTTAAATTGAAATCCTTTTTAGGAATGCAAACGAGCGCTTCAACTGTTATCAAAACGGAATGTTTAATTCGAAAATATTTATACTATGCACATGTAATTGCATTTAATGGCGTCAATTGCAATTCAAATGCCAAATAAACCTGTCGCCATAATGACAACAACAGGTCGGTCAGTATGAGAAGGAGTGAGCGAGAGGTAGTGTGCAAGACGTAGAGCGTATGCATTTACCGACCAAAGACACTGACACAGACACACCCACCCATCAGCACTAGGCAAAAGAGGAGCATCACATGCTAATTAGTTTTGCGCTGTTTGCTTTGCTCTGTTTACATTTTGCCGATTCCCCTTTACCGATGGCCCAATGTCAAGTGCAAGAGTCGGCATCAGCATCGCGCAATCGGCAATCGGCAATCGGCACTCGGCTATCGGCCAAGCTCGTGCGTTGCACACAAAGAAGAAGAAGAAGGCTCGTTGTCGTAAGCGTTCGTGCGCTCAGGAAGGGCTTGCTTTACAATTTATGAGTGCTCAGTGACTATGGGGAATGGCGATTAGAAATGTCGTAGAAAAGAAAAAAAAAACAAACAAAAACAAAAAAAAACATTTATATTTGCATTGATGGGCAGAAAGTCAATTAGAAATTCAACTGCAGTTTTACCTGAAGGTGTGCACCAGATAATCGAACGCAAGTATACACTCACTTAGAATTTATTATACAAAACAAAAACAACTTTTTATTGCTAGATGCTAGGAATAAAATATATATAAAAAAAATATTTTTTAATATAACTTTGTGATCGTGTATAACTGTCGGGATTTGCTATATGTTAATATGAATTTGAGAAATGAATTGTTTATAGCAAATGCATTGGCCATGGCATGTACCTAAATGGACATGTAAATATTATTGTTGCTTTGCAGATTGCTCGACAGCTCGCACAAGCAAGATAAAAATGTCCGGTCCGGGAAGCATAAACAAGCGAGAGATAGAGTACAGAGCGAAAGCTCCGCAGTTGAGTTGATAAAATAAATAATATTGTATGTTTGACAAGAGTTCATACAAATAACCTTTCATAATTATTGTTTTTATCAGTAGAGGATAAATCAGTAGCTATTCAAAAAGCAAAGCTGAACTATGAATAAGCCAAGCGTGATAATCAATCAATCGTCATATATAAGGGTCTTGAATCAGGCATTATCGAAAGTCAGTTAGTTTACACGTGAACGCAGGCATTCTGATTGTGCTTCTGTTGGTTTAGTGATAACCTTTGTTTTTTGGGAGTCATAAAACTGTTTTAAGCAAGGGTATGCGCAGCAACAAGATACTCATTATATATATATTGAATAATATCTCATTGAATAATATTATGAGCAAACACGTATGCAAAAGTCAAGTATTTTTTTTATGGATACTCATAGGGTGCTTCTAGGTTAGTGCTTTTATGACTTTAAATAGAAAAGCGAAATGTCGAGCACTCATTAGCTAAATTGTTCCATTGATTGCCATGCAAACCAAGGTGAGCTTAAGAGGTATTTCAATCTTCAATTGGATGACGTTAAGAATTGATATGAAATCTAATACCTTGACGTTATAAATTACAATTTTCGGCACAAGTTGCTAGCGTAGATTTAGGAATTTATATGTAGTGCTCAAGATAAGAAATCTAACGTAATGCCAGGAGCTAATAGCTAATAAATAAGCTTAGATAATTTATATTATATTCAAAATAATATTATTTAACATTTATGTATTTATTTATAAATCGAATTAATTTATCATAGTCAAGCATAGCATACTTTTTAGTGATAAGAGACTCGATTTTTTTTTAAACTTAAAATATGTTCCCTTTTGTTTTACGTATTTTATTTTACGTGTTTAAATTTAAACATATTCATTTTACTTATCCTTAATGAGTTTACATGAACATACGTACCTTTTTAATATCTTCGGTCGCGACCATAGTTTTTTTAAGTTTATTAAATTTATAAAATTTAAATCATTTAAATTTGTTTTTTTTTTTTTGTCTAAAATAATTATTATTTTGTAAATGATTATTTTAAAACAAATTAGTTTTTGTTGTTTTCAATGGAACTTGTTTTAAGTAGCGAGACGTGTGGATAGGCGCACTGAGCGCACAAATAAAACTGAATTTGTCAAAGGAAACGCGCTTAATAGCAGCAAAGCTAAATGAAAATGCTGCCAAGACTGACGCAAAGCGTCGACTGCGACGTTGCGTCGTCAATTGATATATATCGCAACAGCAACAGCAACAGCAACAGCAGCAGCAGCAGCAGCGACGCCAGAGTTGACTTGCGCTGCCGATAGCTTTGTTTTGTATTGGCTCGGGCGAACCGTTAGTCAGTTAGCTGGAAGAGGTCATATGTATGTATAGATATAAAGACTTGGATCAGTTGCAGACTGATCGAGCGCCAGGAACCCGGATGGATACACATTTAAATGAAAATCAATTGTGGCGTATGAGTGATTTAATAATTTATTACTCTTGATTAAAATCAATCGCTTGATTCACGCTTAATTAAACTATTAGATTTCTCGGCTTGATCGAATTGAAACTTTTCCAAAAGTCGTTGAAAGCCGCTCTCCAGCGAAGCCGAACTAACATCCTCCAGCTTATCAAGCACATAAGAAATTAGATCTTGCAACAGCATCTGTAAATGAGATATTCCAAATCCAAAATTTGCAACACACAAATTATAATTGTATAACGTACCTTCATATGCTTCAGAGACACCTCACGACGGCTGTGAATATTATGCATGTCGTAGAGCATATTTTGAAAGAATACCGGATCGTTCTGTTCGATTACGGCGTTTAAATAACGCATGAAAGCCAAGCTATGGCCATGCAAATGATGCATATCCAATTTGCCATTTACCCGAAAATTTTCAGTTACTGCATAATTTTCCATCAGATATCTAAGAATCCGATATTATACTTGTTATCGTTATTGGTTATTCGTATAAGCAAATCCTTAGATGTTTGACTTACTCAAAGTAGATTTCCTTTCCATAGCGACGCTCGAACGGTTTGATTAGCTTCCAAGCTTGCCTCAAAGCCAATCTCTCGTTGAGCGTAAAGCCGCACTCATCATAAACAGGCCCCACTTTAAATTCTGGCAATGCTTTCGGAAATATAGATGCCACATCGATACTACTGGAGTCTTCTTCGATATTTGATTTAATTGAAACTCTACTCATTATGCAATTTTATAAATGTATTCGTATTTCAAAATAGTAAAAAAAAATAGCCTATAGTACTATTGTGTGTATATATATATATATTGTGATAATATGGAGATTATAAAAGTATTATGTGTAAAACGTATGTCAAGAATACATAAATTATGACTAAATAAAAAAGGAATATGTGAGTTTATCAGAAAAGTGTAAGTAAATGCGTAGCACAGACTGATTTTCAGAATAATCAAGGACATGGCAGCGTTTTCATTTACAAGCTTAGCTGTTCAACGACTATAGGGTATTCACTTAGCACATCAATAATTTGGGTCATGGAGTAACGCTCATTTGGATCTGCACTCCAGCAACTGGTCAACAATTTTATTATTTTCTCCGGACAAGAAATTTGTATATCATCCAGGGAAGGTCTTATACCTAAAACGAAATAATTTCAATGAAATTATATTTTTTAGATTTACTACGGAAATGTCATAGTCCATACCATCTACAATTGCGTAGCTCTTTTGTAAGCTCGTGCTATAGTTTTTATAGGGCACCTTTCGTGATAATATTTCCCACAAAGTTATCGCATAACTATAAACGTCACATTTCTCGGTATAAAACTTACCTTTGAAAACCTATAATTCATTAAATCAAACATGTTAGATTATTAATATGTACACATAAGGGGAATAGGAACCTCTGGTGCCATATATGAAGGAGAGCCCCTATTAATTGTCATCGATGCACTTATGGATCTAACGAACGAAAATTCACAAATCTTCAATTGCCGATATCTATCACATAACAAAATGTGATACGGTTTAATATCGCGGTGAATTATGCCCTTGTTATGCATGTATTGAATGCCCTTTTAATAAAAATAAATAAAATGAATAATAACTAGTTAATTTGCAAGTACATATATATACCTTAGCGAGCTGAAGAGCCCAGTTTATAACATGAGCTATTTCATACTTTATCTGTTCGGAATATATCAACTTTTCTATAGATCCGCCATCCACTAATTCCATTACCAGGTAAAGACTGTTGTCCTTGATTGCAGCACCATGCAAAAACACGATGTTGTTATGGTTTGCACGTGAGTGCTGTGCAATTTCGATTTCAGTTGACTCTTTTCTCTCATTTAAAATAATCTCCTTCACAGCGACATCTTTTGTGTGCCACTTGGCCTTATATACTTTTCCGTTATTTCCCTCCCCAAGTACCTTGATAAAGGGAATAGTTTAAAATTTGAATTTTCTGCTTAGTATACATGTCTATATGTTCATAAAATACCTCACCAAGTTTTACGTTATTAATATTGATAGAATTCATTTTTGTTTTTCCAACAAGAAAAAATTTCAATGGTAAATGATTCACTCGGTATGAAGAAAGATAAGACCTTTCTTAATCAGAATTTTTTTATGTCTAATTATTTAAATAATAATAAATAAGAATACATGTATTTTGTTTACAAATATTATATGAAATTTTTAAATGTGTAATAATAATAATAATAATAATTTAAAAACAAAAATTCCTATTCGCAAAAATATCAAAGATAAGAAGATAAGACTGTAAGATACAGTGTGCAAATTGAAGTGCTGAAAAATATCCTATCGGTATAGACGGGATATCGATATTTTCTAATTTGGAATCAAATCGATATGGTTTTCTTAGTATTAGTATATATCGAAGAAATTTTATAAGTTACTGAAAATGCGGTTATTTGGATTAAAAAAAAGTTTTTGGTTCATTTGGTTTAGTTCTCTAATAAGCTGTTGCTTGAAGTAAGTTTAAGTTCTAATATATCGATAACACACTGGTATACCTTATCTCGATTGTTTAATGGACAACGGTTACGTCACAAGTAAACAGCTGTTATTGCCGCTAAGAACGTAAACATGTCGCTGGCGAATCCTTTTCGAACGGTATTTCGACTACCAAGTCGAAACCAACGCGTCAACTGGTTTCCTGGCCACATGACCAAGGGCATCCGGCAGATGCAACAAAAGTTGCGCAACGTGGATTGCATTGTTGAAATACACGACGCGCGCATTCCCATTGCCGGTCGAAATTCACAATTCTTTGAGACCATTACTGGTGAGCAAATGAAATTATTAAATTAGTGTTATAGATTAAATGTATTTTAATTGATTCTATAGGCAACGGAGCAAAACCTCATATATTAGTACTGAATAAGATCGATCTCTTGGGAGGGAAGCAACAACGTGGTATACTTAAGCAGCTTCGTGCACATCAGCCCGAACTGAAAAATATTCTCTTCACCAATTGCAAAGATCAGCGGAACACTGGTGTATTGGACATATTACCGCTGGCAACTAAGCTAGTGGGGGAAAGTAGTAGATTCAACAGAGCGCAAAGTGCCGAGCACAATATTATGATAATTGGAGTGCCCAACGTGGGCAAGAGCAGCATCATTAATGTACTGCGAAATGTACACCTCAAAAAACGCAGCGCGGCACGCGTTGGCGCCGAGGCCGGCATAACGCGGTCCGTCGGTGAACGCATCAAAATCCAAGAACAGCCATCTGTTTATATGATTGACACACCCGGTATACTCCAGCCCTCAATCACAGATGACGAAATGGGTATGAAGCTGGCACTGGTGGGCTGCCTGCCAGATCATATCGTTGGCGAGGACTTGATAGCCGACTATCTGTTGTACTGGCTAAACAAGCACAAGCGCTTTGAGTATGTAAAATTGCTGGGTCTTCACTCCGGGCCCAACGACAACATTAGCGCCGTACTGGCAGAATATGCTCAACAACAGGCCATGTTCCATCGCGTGAAGCAATACAATGGTCAGGTGGAGGTGATGACCAATTTACTGGCTGCTGCGCGTAAATTTATCAGTTTCTTTCGAACTGGACAACTTGGAGCTATTAACTTGGACGAAGAATTTAGTTAGTTAATTGAAATTGTTTTTAATTTTTATAATATAACTATAAAAGTACTTTAATGTCTAGTGAAGTGAATCTTCTTGTATCAATTGTCGACCATTGGTACATCAATTGCAATGTTACCCACGCCCGGTACGGGTATCGAATAGGAAACACCAACACTGTCCATTTCGGTGTCAGCTGCAGTCTCCTGCTGTGCGGGCACATCAATGGGTACTTGTTTTGGTTCGATTGAAGGCAGCTTCTCGGGATCCACATTGCATAAGGGCGGCTCGACTGCATCCGTTGTAGCAATGCTGGCAGCATAGCCCGTTCGTGCCGCTGTCGCACGTAGCTCTTCGGGCACGCCTTGCATACGTTTACTTATGTAGCCAGTGTAAGGAGCCATCTTCTGATAGTATTCGATTAGCATTTCTGGGTTTTTCTCGGTGACCTGGCTGCTTGACACCAGATCGAACTCGTCACAAAATTGCCATCTAACGAGATATTTGATTTCGCCAGTTACGTCTGTTGCACCCATAATCTCGGCCAGTTCCAAGCCGCGTTCGTAGCCGCGTGGCTTTTGGATTTCCTCACATTTTGGTTTCTTTTCGCCGCGCTTCTTGGATTTCGCTCGAGACTCCTCGAACTTTTGTATGAGTGCAGGGCAGTCGCAGTTTTCCTCTGGCTCCCAGGTATTGTCGCCGGATGGATAGCCACGCCACTTAATAAAGTATTCTACTTTGCCATCAGACGTGATGCGCTTGTCTACGATGCGTTCAACAACAAAATTCGGCTCGTTTTTCACCATTGCACAGCAAATGTATGTTTTTGTTTGTTTTCGTTTACAATTTATGTGTATGTGTTGCGTTCGCTTGTGATGCGTTCTAATATATCGATGTATCGCATATAACGATTAATTCCGGTTTCTTGTCGTTCGATTGACTATGCTGTTAAGCACAGGTTGAATCGATATTTTAAGTCAGTGTCGATTTTCAACTAACATCGCGCGTAGGAGTTTTGATGCAACATATTTTCTCTGCATTGCTATCATAAATAATAATGGGTGAAATTGGAGACGATTGGGCAGATTGGAATCCCATAGCTCAACACTATTTTGATGAGACTTCAAACAAGTATGAAAGGGTTAACGAAGCACCAGCAAAAGATAATGGTAAACTGGATCGGATTACTAAACAAAGACAATATCCATATTTGGTTATCAAAAAGAAAAATCAATTTATAACGGAGAATTTGTTAAGAAATTATTTTGGCGACATTATCTATGAAATTGAATTTCGCCCAGCCTCACGCGAGTTCCTCGTCTATTTTCATAACATTGGGTAAGGCTTACAAAAAAATAAACATATTTCTACGTTTCTATTTCTACGAGCTCGACACGAAATATTTCTTATCTAAAATTTAGATCACTTGAGGCGGCATGGACAAAATTTCGTCAGTTTCCAAATATAGTGCATTGTGTAGAGGGCCGTGCACAACAACGTATATCTTATAGCTCGGGCCTGCCGAAAGACAGCGAAGTAGACAAGGAGGCAAAGCAATCCGTAGACAAAAGTGAACCGAATTCCTTTAATTTGGAACCTCGCACGATTATGATATCGGCGAGCAGCAATAAACATCCCGAATTCTTTAAGCCACCTATAGTCATCAGATCTGACTATACAACGAAGGGGTCTCAGCTGGCCGTCAACGATGCAAACTTCCGCTATTTGAGTGTGAAATATGAGTTTACGCTAGAGCGACATGGAGCCTATGATTTGAAAGAGAGCATTGAAAAGGACCAAGCTGTGCTTCATTATCGATCCGGTCGTTCAATTATCACGTATGTATTCTTTAATGTACATAGTATAAGTGCTTATCTATTAATATATATATAGGCCCAAAATCCAGGTTGAGGCAGAGCCAGCCCAGATTGAGTCTAAGCTAGAAAAACTGGCCAAGAAGTGTTTTTCATGCAAATGCTACACGGACAACAGTTGCAAGTTCTGCCAGATGCCATTCTGCAATACTATCTGCTTCGACGACCTGGCAGAGTCGCATAAAGAGAGCTGTGGCAAGGGGACTCCACCCGTGATTGACGATGCCATTATTTCCCAATTTGCCAGGCTCAAGCTGCCCCCGTCCGGCTCCAACGTGAAAATCACTGCCTTCGAGCAAAGCAATGTTTTATATGTGCGCTCGGCTGAAATTGTGGCCGAGATCGCCTACTATAAGCTGCTGTCAGACGTAATGCTGCGCGGTAAACTGGCGGCCAAACTGATGCAGTTACCACACTGCGGTCAAGTTGTCATCCACAAATCTGGAATTCAAATTGTGCGAGCTATGGTCTTGAGTGTCGACAATCCGCAGGCCATATATGTGGTGTGTGTGGATTATGGCAATGTAGAGATCACAACCATGGACACTCTATACGAGTGCAGTCCCTATTTGGCAAGCTTGCCACGCTATGCAGTGCCTGTCCTGCTGCGCGGCGTGCCCAGGCGTTTCATGTCACCCAATCTGCGCAGCATGCTATACGAGCTAGACCATACGTATACTTTTGTGCTGAAGTACTCGGAGCGTGAGTTTGACTTTGACAAGGGAATGCAACGCGTCATCCTTGTTGAGAGTGAACTGAATCGCAGCCTAAATCGATTAATTAAGATTATTATGACTCCAGTGGAGCCATCGATCTCAGAAATTGGCTATAAAGAAGATGTAAGGCAAGAACACAACACATCAACAGTTGATCCATCTACTCTTTTTATTCCAGTATCTGCAGCATGTTCAGTTGCCTACGGGCAAAAATATCGAGCTGGTCGTCATGGACAACACGTTCATCAAATTTGGCGTGATTCACTGTACGATTCTCGATTTTGCATACGAAATAACATACATGCAGCGCGATATTCAGTTCTATGGCGAATCCATAGCAAAATGTAAATACTTTGCTGCACCGTAAGTCAACTCTAAATATCTAAACATAACCAGAAAAGCCTTAACTAAAGCTTGTCTTGTTTCATAGTAAAAATGATCTGTGCATTGCAAAATACCAGGAAAAGTGGTGCCGAGGCGTCTGCGTGGAACTCGTGGGCGATGGTCAACCGAGCATCCTGTTCATTGACTATGGCAACATTGCTATGGTCAATGTGGACGACATACGTCCATATCCGCCACAATTCACATTTCCAATCTTAACCACCGAATATGAGCTGCTGGACGTGCCGGGTGATATAACCGAGGAACAATTGGCTCGTCTCGAAAAACATTTTACAGTTGGAGCCATTATCACCTTCGATGAGGTTATTTACAATGAATTGGATAATAACTACTCACTGCGCACAGACGCTGTGCAAAAGCTCACAATATAAAACTAAAAAACAAAGTATATGAAAAGTTTATTTACATATATATATATATATATATATATATATACACTTATATTGACTAAGGCAAAAATTATGAACAGAGTTATACAAAATAAGAATAAATGAGTGTTAAGGAAATTATGCTTAAAAATGTCGCAAATATTCTTCATGCTGTTTGCTGTAGACTAAGCTTAAGCTTGGTAACTCAATGCCAAAAAGTAAATCCTAAAACATTAAATTTATATCAAATATTGTGCAGATAGATATTTAGAGTTTTGTATACCTGTAGAAAGGATTCGCTAAATGGGGGCTGCCATTGCTGCCAATCCATTAATACCTGAATTACTAAAATGTTAACTTGAATTCATTAGACTCTCGAAATTGACTTACATTTTGACCAATTCCCTGCAACTGATGAGCTGGACTTACGCGCAGTATATCCATTAATGATTCGCTGCCATTGACTAGTCCCAAATGCTGCTGGAACTGCCGCTCCTCCCAACATCCAGCTGTTATTAGCGTGTAAATACGACTGTCCGCCGCTAGCAAATGTCTAATTTCTGAACGAGCACTAAAATTATAGAGTATTACATAATTGTAGGTAGTTAAGTGTACATCAGACAGATGGCCAGCCATTAGAAGAGCCACTTTTGGCTCTTTGACATCGTTCGAGGCTTCATTGAAACTGTCCGCTTGACAGGAGTCTTCAAGTTGGATGTATGCTATATCCCAGCATTGGCAGTAACCCTTTATGATCTCCAAGCAGGCCTGATCCTTTGCTACAATGGCACACTTCTGGCCATGCGATACAACTAAATCATCCAGCATTAAATGCACAAACTCAAATTTGGCAGAGTCGTAGAGACCCATCTCTTGCCAGGGCGGCAAATGGGGCCGCAATGCCTCGGACACGACATGTTGCTGTTCTACATGCTGTAGAAGCACGGGATGATCACAAATCAGTTGAGCGATTTCAGAAATGTCTTCTGTCCTACACAATTGTTGCTAAGATATATAAAATTCGTAAATAGGTATCGTGAATATTCATTTTTGCATTACCATTTCCAAATCCTTACAATAATCCGCGAGCAATTTCATTGCCTGGCATTGAAGTTCGGCTGGTTCCAATATGCAAATATATTCGTTAATCTTAATGGAAGGAGCAGCTGCAACGGTGGCATCGCATTTATATTCTAATGATTGTTTTGGCCTTTTTAAAATGTTTGCCGGCCTGGGCAGTTGCCGGACGGTTTCATTGTGAGCGGAGACCATGCCGATAGATTCCTCTTGCTGGCGATACCAGTTTTCAATTTCTTCGTTCCGCTGTGATATGCATTCATCAGCAGTCCTGAGCTCCACTTGTATCTCAACATCTCTCATGCCAATTTCGAGCTGGGCATCTTCTTGAATTTTGTCCTGCTTGAAGCACGTCAAAATGTCCAACACTTTGCCTGTTTCATCCTTCAAAGTTGCTTTGTTTTCAGTCACTTCGAGAGTTCCGTTGCCTGTCCATGTTTTATGCTTTTTATTTGATTGTTTGCGCCAGAGCACAAGAAAAATGCGCTTGTCTTTCAGAGGATTTTCTCCTTCATTGTACTTTTGTGGCCGAAATCCTTTAAAGCCACCAGATGTGCCCCATTGCATTTCCGAGGGAGTGATAACATTTTTGGCAGTTTCCAGCTCAGAAACAGCTACACCCATTTTAGCTGCTCTGCGTATTGATGGTGCCTTTGAACGGCGCATTAGTTTGAATTGCAGGACACGAATTTGAAATTGAAATAAATAAATAAATAATTTCGAATTGCCGCTTTGCTCTGCTCTTGAATAAGGTGATGAAATGTAAGCAAGACAACATCGATAACAGAACTGTTATTTAGCAGTGGGTTTGCTTATGTTAATTATCATGAATATTTATCGAGCTGTGGGTGAGACCAATCGACATATCGATGATGCAAAAAAGCATCCGAACCGGCGTTTCCACATCGTGGATTACCCACCAATTCCAATTGCAGTGGAACTGCAGTACACTCGGGAGTGTTGGATACAAATGACATTATGGCGTTCCATTGGTGCGACAACAACCTGCATACCACAGTTTTCACTCCGCGGGACTTCCAGGTGGAGCTGCTTGCGGCTGCCTTTGAGCGTAACACCATTATCTGTTTGGGCCATAGAAGCTCCAAGGAGTTTATAGCACTCAAGCTGCTGCAGGAGCTCGCCAGACAAGGACGGCGCAACGGTAAAGTGAGCGTGTACCTAACAAATCAAATTGATACTGAGTACACGTCCATCTACACGATGCTCACGCATCTCACCGATCTCAAAGTGTGGCAGGAACAGCCAGATCAGGAAATTCCAACTGATCATTGCTGGACCGACTACCATGTCAGTATACACAAGCCGACTTCCTTCCTATCCCTGCTGCAAGCTGGAAATCTACTTCTAACAAGCGTTCAACTGATTGTGGTTGAGGATTGTCACGACAGCGTTGTTTATCGCAGTATTTTACCCATTTTCGAAGAATTTATTCTGCCAGCCAAGCCTGCCGATCGTCCCCGTATATTGGGACTGGCGGGTCCCTTGCATAGTGCAAACTGTGAGCTGGAGGAACTTCATGCCATGCTGGACACACTGGAACAGCAAATGCTGTGTCGCATCGAAACTGCCAGCGACATTGTCACCGTGCTGCGATATTGTGCCAAGCCCCATGAGTATGTAGTGCAATGTGCGCCCTTAGAAATGGACCAATTGTCTCGTGTGATTGTCGATATCCTGACCACGCATAAGTCGTTCCTAAGTGATCATCGCTATGATCCCTTTGAGATATATGGCACCGACCAATTCATGGAGGATCTAAAGGGTATTCGTTCATGGACACAGTTTCAAATTATCTTTTCTTTATTCAATTAACAAAATCATTTTACAGATATACCCGATCCCAAATTGGATCCGCTAAATGTGCTGGACGCTCTACTTTCTGTTCTGCATGAAATGGGACCTTGGTGTACGCAGCGTGCCGCACTTCATTTCTACCAACGCAACGAGAAGCTGAAAGTCAAGACTCCACATGAACGTCACTTTTTGCTTTTCTGTCTGGTGAATACTGCGCTGATCGAGATAAATGCCCTGTGCGAACAGACATTCCAGAAGCTAATGCTCGAGGATCCACTGGGTACCATTGACCGGTTCTCTAGTCCCAAAGTGCGGCGACTGTTGCGAGTGCTACGCTGTTTTAAGCCGCCTGAGGCGCACAACCAGGCGGAGGGATTGCGAAAAATGCGCCATCAAGTGGAACAGACAGATTTCAATAAATTGTCACAGACACTTAAAGCCAAGTGTCACGTGGTTGAACAGCTTCATGAACAAAATATGGAAATAAGTAGTTTAGTTAACAATCTTCAGCAACTCGTACAATCCGCAGAAAGCGAATCGAAGGTGACAACACAAAAAAAAGTCAACGCCGAAGAAGATGCTGCAGTGACACAATCAACGTCCACAACAAAATCAAAATCCAATGGGCAGCAACACACGAGGAGGCGTGTGCACACAAGACGACACAATCGACATCACAATGACGCAGGCGAGACCCTTTGTGCACTTATCTATTGCAATCATAACCACACGGCTCGCGTTCTATTCGAACTGTTGGCGGAGTTGAGTCGACGCGATTCTGATCTCAAGTTTCTGCGCTGCCAGTATACTACGGATCGCGTCGCTGATCCCGCAACAGAACCCAAAGAAGCTGAGCTGGAGCATAGGCGGCAGGAGGACGTGCTCAAACGGTTTCGTATGCACGATTGCAATGTACTAATTGGCACCTCGGTGCTGGAAGAGGGCATCGATGTGCCCAAGTGCAATCTAGTAATTCGCTGGGATCCACCTACCACCTACCGCAGTTATGTGCAATGCAAGGGACGCGCCCGAGCCGCTCCCGCTTATCATATAATGCTCGTGGCACCCACGTATGATCCGTCTGAAGCGGCGGCTGAAGATGCAGTTCAGCTCAATGAATTGAGCCATCGATTTATCTGTGCAACGACCAACGATGATACCGCAGATGTTGACCAGGACCTGGACAGCGATTCAGACGACTCTGCATTGCCTAATTCGCTTACGTCCGATCCATATACTTTTGGTACTGCTCGTGGAACGGTCAAAATCCTCAATCCAGAAGTGTTCAGCACCCAGCCACCCACCGTGTGTGACATAAAACTGCAGGAGATTCAGGATGAAGTGCCCGCTGTACTAGATACCGGCAATTCCAGTGACGATGCCATTAGTTTGTCCAACACAACGCCTAGTGACCGAAGCGCCGAGCGTAGGCCCAAGCAACGCTTTGAATGCGAACTCCACTCCATGTCAGATATCGACTTAGCCACTGAGGTTAATAGCCCGATAGCATTAGACAATCTAACAAGCACAACGGAGGTGCTGGTGCATCGAATGGCACAATATCGCGAAATCGAACAGGTAATAAAGATGAATACAGTTAGACGAAAGTATATCCCAGCCAAATCGTTCATCTTTTCTTATATTTGTGCTCATTTTGTTTTAGATGCTGCTATCTAAATGCGCTAATACGGAGCCCGCCGAGTTAGAACAGATTCAAGCAGAGCGCTTCACCAGCTGCATTGCCGCCTATAGGCCCAAGCCGCATTTGTCGAGCGGCGCCTCGGTTGACTTAAATACTGCCATTGCGCTGGTCAACAAGTATTGCGCCCGTCTACCTAGTGATACCTTCACCAAGCTAACTGCTCTGTGGCGTTGTGCGAGCGCTGTGCGTGAAGGCGTCACTTTATACCAGTATACGTTACGTCTGCCTATTAATTCGCCGCTAAAGCACGATATTATTGTAAGTGATTGAGATCTTTGGTTATATGATGTAGTTTAAATATTGCAATTCAATTTATTTTCTCCTTTAAGGGTCTTCCGATGCCCACTCAGACACTGGCACGGCGATTGGCTGCACTGCAGGCCTGTGTGGAGCTGCATAAGATCGGTGAACTGGATGATCAGCTACAACCCATTGGTAAGGAGGGCTTTCGGGCACTGGAGCCGGACTGGGAGTGCTTCGATCTGGAGCCAGAGGATGAGCAGATAGTGCAACAAAATGACGAGCCACGACCGGGCACCACTAAACGGCGGCAATACTACTATAAGCGCATTGCATCGGAGTTTTGTGACTGTCGTCCTGTGGCTGGCGCTCCTTGCTATCTGTATTTCATTCAGCTAACACTGCAGTGTCCTATACCCGAGGAACAGAACACCCGCGGTCGCAAAATCTATCCGCCAGAGGACGCACAACAAGGTTTCGGCATATTGACACTGAAGCGTATACCGAAGCTGAGCGCCTTCTCGATATTTACGCGCTCTGGTGAAGTGAAAGTATCGCTGGAGCTGGCACGTGATCGCGTTGTCCTAACGGATGAGCAAATTAGTTGCATCAATGTGTTCCTTAATTATACGTTCACAAATGTGCTGCGCCTGCAAAAGTTCCTCATGCTCTTCGATCCAGACTCCACGGAGAACTGTGTGTTCATTGTGCCCACAATAAGGACCACAACGGATAGTCGGGTTATTGATTGGCAATTTCTGGAGCTCATTGAGGCCACTGGAAATATGATGCCACAGCCAGTGTCAGATGAGGAGCGAAAAACGCAATCATTCGACGCACAACGTTTTCAGGATGCTGTCGTTATGCCCTGGTACCGCAACCAGGATCAGCCACAATACTTCTATGTAGCCGAAATCTGCCCACATCTGTCGCCACTGAGTTGCTTCCCCGGCGACCATTATCGCACCTTTAAGCATTACTATCTGGTTAAATATGGGCTCACCATACAGAATGCAACGCAGCCACTGCTTGATGTGGATCACACTAGTGCGCGGTTAAATTTTCTAACTCCACGTTACGTGAATCGAAAAGGCGTGGCACTACCCACCAGCTCGGAGGAAACAAAACGAGCAAAGCGAGAAAATCTTGAGCAGAAGCAGATACTAGTGCCGGAGTTGTGTACAGTGCATCCGTTTCCGGCATCCCTATGGCGCACAGCAGTTTGTCTGCCCTGTATTCTGTACCGCATCAACGGGTTACTGTTGGCTGATGATATTCGAAAGCAGGTCTGTGCGGATCTTGGCCTCGGCCGACAACAAATCGACGATGAGGACTTCGAGTGGCCCATGCTAGACTTTGGCTGGAGCCTCTCGGAAGTGTTGAAGAAATCACGCGAGTCTAAGCAAAACACAGACAGCAAAGAGAAAATCAACGAAACGGAGGAGAACTCAGCTCTCGAGGCAGTAGTTGAGCCAAGTCTGGAAAAGGTAGCGAAGACTGCCAACGATCTGGTTATTGAGGGAGAAGAACAGCTAAGCAGTACGGAAGAATTTATTGAGATTGGCACCTGGTCGAACGACATGGCCGAAGACATAGCCAGCTATTCAGAGTGCGATGAAGATGAGGAGGATGAAGACTTTATGCCAGTGCTTCCCGCTAATGTTAAGTTCTGTAAGTTGAGATTGTTCAATCGCCACCAAGCAATTAGTAAATTTAAGTTCATTTGATTTCATTTATAGGTGATCAACAGACGCGATACGGTTCCCCTACGTTCTGGGATGTGAGCAATACCAAGAGCTTTAAGCAGTCAGCTGCGCCAGTACAGCAACGAACTGTCAAGCCACGAGGTGGTAGTGCTATGAGCAAGACTGCAAAGGTAGAGAGTAAGCCCAAATACGCCTACTACGATTCGGAAAATTCGCTTAGTTCCAGCAGCGATGATGATGATCATGTGGGGCCGGTTAACCACTATAGCTCAGATGACGATGATTCGGACGATGTTGCCGCCGGCCGAATTGAGTTCACATCGAAAAACGAGGCGGAGGCTATCGAGACAGCTCAAGAGCTGGAAAAGCGCCAGAAACAGTTGTCTATCATACAAGCGACCAATGCTAATGAACGCCAATATCAACAAACAAAGAACCTGCTCATAGGCTACAACTTTGAGCAGGCCGACCGAAAGAGCAGTGTAAACTATCAACAGTCCATTGTGCGCTTCAAATCAGAGATTGAGAGCAGCGGCATGTTGGTATCACAAGACGAGGAACTAACCCTACAGCGCACCGAAGACAGTCTAACGAAACATGACAAAGATGGAGTTACATTGCAGCTGGAGCTGATTAAGCAACTGTTACCATACGTAATGGAAGATGAAATTTTGGCTAAGCTTGACAGTCAGGATTCGCTGCAGCTTTCTGACTTGGTTGAGCTAAATGCGAACTGGATGAAGCAGCACGAACCGGAAAGCTACACCATATTAGGCTGTGGCGATAGCTTTGATAACTACAATGATCACCACCGACTCAGCTTGGAAAGTAAGCAGATCAGACTTGACTATCAGCAGGAATTGGCAACAAATAATGAATTTGAAACGAATTTCACAAAGAGGCTTATAACAGGCAGGCCTGACGCAGGCTTTAGTTTTGATCAGCAGCCGGAGCTGGTAGGACATCCTGGACCCAGTCCCAGCATCATTTTGCAGGCACTCACAATGTCAAATGCCAACGATGGCATTAATTTGGAGCGTCTGGAGACAATTGGAGACTCGTTCCTCAAGTATGCAATCACAACATATCTGTATATCACCTATGAAAATGTGCACGAGGGCAAATTGAGCCATCTGCGCTCCAAGCAGGTGGCCAATCTTAATCTGTATCGATTGGGGCGACGCAAGCACTTGGGCGAGTATATGATAGCCACAAAATTCGAGCCACATGATAACTGGCTGCCGCCCTGCTATTATGTACCCAAGGAGCTGGAAAAGGCGCTAATTGAGGCTAAAATTCCAACGCACCATTGGAAGCTGGCCGACCTGCTGGATATCAAGAATTTAAGCAGCGTGCAAATCTGCGAGTTGGTTCGTGAAAAAGCTGAAGCATTGGGTCTGGGCGCCAACGTAGATCAGTCGACAGTGGCACAGCAAATGACACAGAACGCGGATTTGGATGATTCGAATGAGACGAACGATTTCAGTTGCTTCATTCCATATAATCTAGTCTCACAGCATAGTATACCGGACAAGTCCATAGCTGATTGTGTAGAAGCGTTGATTGGCGCTTATCTAATCGAGTGTGGCCCGCGCGGCGCATTGCTCTTTATGGCCTGGCTGGGAGTTCGCGTACTACCCTACCATCTGGAGCCCCCTGCTGCAGACCCTAAGCAACGCAAGCCGGGCAGCACGAAGCCAGATGAAAATAACCTGGTTACTGTATATGGTGATTGGCCGACGCCGCGTAGTCCGCTTCTACACTTTGCACCCAATGCCCATAGTGAGCTGGAGCAGCTGCTTAGTGGATTTGAGGAGTTCGAGGCCAGCCTGGGATATACATTTAGGGATCGTTCCTACTTACTGCAGGCCATGACGCATGCCAGTTACACGCCCAATCGTCTGACAGATTGCTATCAACGTCTCGAATTTCTCGGCGATGCCGTCCTGGACTACCTGATAACGAGACATTTGTACGAAGATCCACGCCAACACTCGCCAGGCGCTCTGACCGATCTACGTTCGGCTTTAGTGAACAACACAATATTTGCATCATTGGCTGTGCGGCATGGCTTCCATAAGTATTTTCGTCATCTATCGCCTGGGCTTAACGACGTCATCGATCGCTTTGTTCGCATTCAGCAAGAAAACGGGCATTGCATAAGCGAAGAGGTAAGTTTCAATGTGAAATCAACATATGTCATGAGACACGATAATGACGTCACATATCTTTTCAGTATTATTTGCTGTCTGAGGAGGAGTGTGATGATGCCGAGGATGTTGAGGTACCTAAGGCATTGGGCGATGTATTCGAGTCAATTGCCGGCGCCATATTCCTCGATTCGGATATGTCCCTAGATGTGGTGTGGCAGGTGTTCAGCAATATGATGAAGCCAGAGATAGAGCAGTTTAGCAATTCTGTGCCAAAGTCACCCATACGAGAGCTGCTCGAACTGGAGCCGGAAACGGCCAAGTTTGGAAAGCCCGAGAAACTGGCCGACGGACGTCGCGTTCGCGTCACCGTTGATGTCTTCTGCAAGGGCACGTTCCGCGGCATCGGACGCAACTACCGTATAGCGAAATGTACGGCTGCCAAATGTGCACTCCGGCAGCTGAAAAAACAAGGCCTGATAGCCAAAAAAGACTAACTGATGTGGCGCTGTGCTGTGAATACAATATAGTTGTAGGTGTCCACATGTAGATATATACTAAATAAATGCTCCAATAACAATATTTTAAATAATAAAACGTATATTTAAATAATAAATAATGTAGGTAATACACCCAATCGCAATGTGCTGATGTTCTTTTGCAATAAAGACTTAATTTGATAATACATTCGCTTTATCTATGGCGCTTTTATTACTTTTGAAATTTGGTTTATTTGAAACTCCATCAAAAAGTTCTTTTCCAGTTCCGTCTTTATCTCATCAACCATGAGATGACTTGTCCCATATCTAATCATCTCACTATGGGATTACAGACGTTTTGTAAAATACGGGGTCATCATTGGAAAAAAGAGTTGCATCGAATTATGTGTACATTTGCTGTATCAAATACTCTGTTTATATAACTGTAAAATTTTATAAGTATATTAATTTTTGCACATACGTTGATTTCTAAGCTCATTTCGCTTTTAATAGCCAAAACATGAGTACATTCATATATAGTATTTAAAGTTTTCTTTTGTTATTTGTGGAGATAAGAAAAATGATCAGTAATTTTGAAACATATACATATATATATATTGTTTATGCTGTTTTAAACTTTAGCTGTTGTACTGATAAATGATAAACGAACTTTTTAATCGTATTACTCACTTTCTACGCTATATCGATGTGGCCCGACTATTAGATGCCCTATGGGCGTCACAGGTAACTTTAAATCAGTCAGCATTTGCTTTGCAACCATACAGAAAAGCGAGTTCTAGAATGCAATTTGTCTGGCATGATTATGGCAGAGATATACGTACATATGTGTACTTTTGAAAGTCCAAGACTCGACAGATTTTCAAATTTGGAAATGTGAATTAGTGTATTCATTGCAGGAATCTCGTGCGGACTTTAGCTTTTATGGTTTTAAGCTTCGCTAACAAAAGCTTATTGATCGATAGTAAATAAACGATATAAGTGTAATACGAATCAATGCGTAACGAGAAACGACCTGACAATAGCCGGATGGGACACATATACATAGCTATATCGAGTCTGCCGTTTATCTTAATCATGAATGAATATACCCTACATTTTTAATTTTTCAATTATTTGCACAGAAATTATTTGCAGTCAGTACACGACAAGCTCGCGTTTTATACGGAAGATGGACACCAATAACTATATAGAGTCAATCGATTTTTCAGAACTTACTATTTCTAAAGTAAGTGTCTTCATTACAAGCATTCTAAGTGAGATCAATGAAATTGTACGTTTCAGGAAATTGCAAGCGGAAATTCTGGAACTTACTTTAAAGGGAAGTACGGAAATCGGACGGTAGCAATTAAAAGGTTCAATTTATTCGGCAAAAGTGATGTTATAGGCGCGCTAAGAAACTTGCGGGACGTGAGGCATCCGAACATTCTCACTTTGATTGGTGATTCGACGAATAAAGGTGACCTGTATTCAATTATGGAATGTACGGATGGCGGATCTCTGGAGGGTTTCTTGCATAGTCCACCTTTGACAGATTATACATTAAATCATGTTGTCAACTGGGCCCTCCAGTTATCTAAGGTAAATGATTCATATAACAGTGACTAATACAAACTTGTATTTATTATATTTAATTGGTAAGGCCGTTGCATATCTTCATGCGAGACGTCCGCCGATGGCTCATGGTAATTTGAAGCCGTCAAATATGTTGCTAATGGATAATCACCGAGTCTTGAAAATCTGTGATTTTCAATCTGTGAGTGTTGAAACATCTACAGCTACAAATATTCGCACCACTGTGTCCTATAAGGCACCGGAGGTTAGTATCTGATCTACATATAAAGTGCAAACGGGTATATTAGTTTTGGGTAATCAGCATCTGCGCATCTGAGATGTTCCTATTTATGTACTCTAATTTTCAGGCCCACGGAGATAATACTTATTCTCCGTCATCGGATGTGTACAGTTGTGGCATTATCATGTGTGAAATGCTCTCCCGCAAACGACCCTTTGAAAACATGAATTCTTCATTGGAAATAATGGAGCGATGTAGAGAGGGTACGTGGGTAGTGAGGCTAGTGATATGTTATCAACAACTACTTAAGATGATTATAATTTTAAGGTGTGCGACCTGATTTGGAGAGAATCACACTGAATTATACCGATGAAATGAAAACATTAATAGTCGCCAGCTGGAAAGAGAAACCCAATGAACGTCCCGCTATAAACCGATTCGTTGAAGTCTTTTCAGATTACTTTGACCAACATGGAATTAATGCCGCCGATCTAAGCATTCAATGAGGCATCCGAGAGACATCCATGTCCAAATCTAATCAAAATTCCATTAAATAAAATTTTCGTGAATGTCCTATAAATTAGGGATTATGTATTTTGCTGTTACATACATATTTGAATAAATTTTGATTATGGAATGAGAACTAAGTTTAGTTTTTATAAACATCTCAGTATGCATAACGACTATTGATAGATTGATTTAGAAGCAAGTTTAAAATCAATTTTGGTTACATTAGAGCATTTACATTTGTGGGTGGCCAAAGTATTTACATATAAACGATAAGAATCACATTGATGGATTGGTGATCACACACCTTCGCTGTATCAAATATACTGTTAAATAAACTGTAAATATTGGCAAATACATCATTTATATAAATATCATATAAATATGTGGATAAGTGAATTAATTATTGAATATACGGTCGATCACTAGCAATAAGTTTGATAAGTTCTCCGTTTCCGATTCATAAAAGTGTTAATGGTTAAAACATAGATATTATTTTAAGTTTCCTCTTTTTTTTTCCTTTCTAATTTATGGATAAACGAAAACGTTCAATTTTGGTTTGTTAATATATATATAAGTTTTGTGTTATTTTATAGCTAGTCGTTTGCGTTTTTTTTTTTTTCAATAAAAAATTGTAACGTTTCATAAATGTTCACATTTGAGTATACTATGTCATATAATTGTTTCGTTAGTTACATATGTTAAATTTGTTGTATTTTGTCGTTTTTTTTGTTTTTTTGTTTAATAATAGTTGCATACTTTAACCTTACTTAAATATAGTTTAGTTAATTAAAATTGTTTGGTATAATTGTTAATTTCATACTCGTTAATAATTGTTCTTGTTTCTCTCGATTTTCGCTTCACTTTTTCACCGCACGTTCCTGCCTACGATTTGTTCAATGTCTTCTTTATATAATGAATGTTAATGCATGTGTATTTATCTTTGTATTGTTGTAATTTACGTTTACCTAAAACTCGGTCTAATTGTTTTCTCTTGATTGTGTGTTGTCAATTTGTCGTTTTTGAAAAACGAAACCAACCCAAATGCAACGAAAAAACACGAGAAATTATGCTATGATTTTTTTGATGAATGATATAAAATCTTATTGATAAATAAATAGTATAGTTGTTTAACAAGCCAAAAGACTTAGATTAACAAACCAAAATGTAATCAAATAGTTCAAGTCTCAACAGAACTTCTGTTAGAAACGTGTTTATTATTTTTGAATTGGTCTCGATATGTAAGTAGAGCATAGAACATAATACAAAGAATATACAAGAATAAATTAGAATGTAAAATAAATATATATAACTGAGGTTACACAAGCTGCCAAACAGATAGGGTTCAAATTAATGCATATATACGATATTATCTTAAAAAATATTTAAAGTGATTCGAGTGATAAATGGGACGGTTTAAGTATTATACAAAAGGTGAATTTCTAAAGTACATATATCTTTATATATTCGAGTATATTGGGTATATATGGGTAGCACTGACTCACAACACATTATAAATGAATTAAATCAAATTTGTTGCAAATCGTAATCAGCGTAATCAGAATTAATTAAGAAATTCTAAGAAATATTTCAAAATATAATTCACATATATGAATATATATATATGTGTATTGTGTTTGTCGTATCATCAAAATTGTTTCTCGATTTTTGTGTGGAGCGGTCGTGTAGAGGGATCGATTACAATAAGGTTACATACATACATATCTGGTAGGAATACATGTGTAAACAACTACGAATTTCTATGATAATCTTCTAGGTATACGACATGTATGCATCTGGATAATTTGTAATGTGATTATTTTTTGTTCATACATATTTTTATATATTGTTTCATAAAAGTACAATTTGGTTTCGCTTTCGTCATATTGATGCCAAAAACAGGACAAAAACTTGATTACAATTTTGTCAAAGTCGCTGATAAGATTTGCGATTATGTATTTTAATATATGTGTGTTGTTATATAGGTAGGTAGGTTGGACACGATTTTAAGTTTATATTCCTTAATTTTTGTAAATGTGTATTGGTATTTTTTGGAAGAAAAACTTATGGAAGAAAAAAAACAAATAAAATATAAACAAGTCTTATCTAACTAATGCCCAGTACTATGGGAAGAATTAAGTCAAGTCGTTATTGGTTCTCTCTTTTGGCTTAAAATTTGTTTGTGATGGACGTAATCAGAAGACTAACTAAACTTGATGACGAAAATTACTATTTCGATTAAGTTTGTGTTTCTTTTTAGTTTTGAGTGAAATTTGAAATTTATATACGTCTGTGAGTGTGTGTTTATGTGTGAGTGAATGTGTATTGGTTGCTAGATGCTTATATGTCTAAAGAACGACGTCAGGCAGGTCGTGCGGCCTTGCCTAGGCGCGCATTTGGTTTTCATGTACAATTTTTCTCTCCTTGTAGTAGATCTCCTCTGATTCTTTGTCACAGAGCAACAGAACCACGGCACCAAACAAGAATATTGCTGCGCCCCAGCCCACGCCATAGGCCCAGCCAAACTCCCAAACGCGTCGATTCGCTGCATAAACAAATGAATTATTTGAATTATTTAACATATTCACAGTAAAATGCTTAATTAATTACCCATTGTGAGTTCGCCTGCAAAGCACACAGGATAGACAATCAGAGCAGAAAGCACGGCCAATACTGTATTGAAAGATAATCGGAAGAATTGTGAGTATTAAGTTGAATTAGAGTTGTGAAAGCGACAGACGATACGTACATGAGACGAGCATTACTAGCACTGCTATTCGATAAAATTTGTATTTAAGATTGTGATTCTGTGTCTTTAGACCCAGTCCAGTCAACACTGTGGCTATGACGTCCGTTATCAATGTGATAATGCATAGCGCTGCGGTTGCCTTGATGTAGCCTATGGGAATATAAAGGTAGGTTTTAGCAAGATTTTATTTGTTTTTCATTTTATATCAATACCAATATCACGGGTCCAGTAGCAGCCTGGCGGATCTTGTATATTAAATGGCAGCGGTGAAGCTGAATCATCTTCGATGCAATGCACAAAGAGACCTTGCCGCCAGCCGGCTGCCATTAGCCAATCTGTAGATGCCAGGGCCATAATCATCAATACCACAACGATGACTCCACAAATAAATGCAATCACCTGTAAAGTTTGAATTGTTAAGAAAAGTTGAAGTTGCTTTAAAGGTAGAATTAAATCATTTTTGTATGCACCTTGAGGGGTCTCGTGATTGTGATGGTTTCAATTGTCGTTGTCGGCGCCATTTTGTCCGCTTGAGGACGTAGTACACTATGCATATATTACAAATTAACATAAATTAAATAATCATTATATGTAACAAAAAGCAGAATATTGCGAAATTTATGAGATGAGTGTAACTTACCTTAAAAACTAATGAGGCAAATCGTTTGCCCACGTAAAATACTGAATTGGAGCGATTTATTGATATTTTTGGTTAGTTTTTAGAAGGGAGTAACGGTAAACTCTGGCTTGGTGTATATAACAATTAAATGTTTCGATTGCTGTTTAATTATTTATTTATTTTTTTTTTATTTTTGTATTTTTATTAATTCTGAGAGCACAGCGTTTGTTATAAGCTGTTCAAATGCTTTTCAATGTAAAATGCTTGTGGATTGCCTTTTTAACATCTGTTTGTTCATTAAAACGTTTTGCATGGAGGGAAAGTAGAATTGGTTTCATTTTTGATTAGTGCAATTGTAGCAGATAACGTACGGAAATAGTTAAAACTAAATAAGAATACATAAGGCGAAAACATATATTCAAGCGCATACAAGTCAGCGAAGAAAACAATACAATATAGAGCAGCAGCATGCAAACACAAACACATACAGAAGCATTGGAGTAGGCCGCAGCCTGCCCCTTATCCGGGTGGGAGGGGCCTACCACAAATCGACCAAAGCACCAAAATCCACTTGGAATAGCCACGAAGCAAGCAAGCGCTGTTTTTTGTAACGCTTGAATAAGTTTGTTTTGTTCATTTGATCAAACGACACTCGTAAGCAAGATTTGAGTTTTAAATATACATATATTGTATTTATAATACAATGAGTGGATAACTCAAAGACTATATTTACAAAATTAAAATGAAATTATGGATTATGGGTATCAGAGTATCTCCTAGTCGGTCATTCCCACCAAAAGTACAATTATTATTTCATGTTAACTGGTAAAATATATATAATAAATTCAGCTATAATAAACTTATATTATAAGCAAAATAAATAAAAAATATTTAAACAGAAGTTATTTCAATACTTCTGAGCGTGTAATGGGCAAATTTTTTGTGCTTTGCATGAAATAATAACTAAATAGAGTTATTATAAATCAAGCCCCGAAAGTTTATCCTCTGCCTGTCCTTGAGACTTAAACTAATTTTTGTTTACAGTCCATATTATAAATTTATCATTTCTTTAGCGGTAATTCTGCCTATCTTCTTTATATCTACATACGTATATCAGTTGAGGTCAGTGGTCAAGGTATCTCCTAACTAGGTTTTTCCTTATTTGCAATAAGAGACAAAGTAATAATTTAAGACTGAAACAAAGTGACGAATGTCCTCAGATGGCAAGGCGACTCAAAGAAGCACCTGAATCAGTCGTAAAACTGCAAAGAACTCGATGCGTATTGCATTAAAAATTAATAAGGTGATACGAAAGCACACATATCTAAGTATATGACTACAGTGAAAACTGTAAATTGAGCAAATGAACATTGTTGCTGTAAAAGTATTTAGGCAATTTGAAATAAATACATATGTAAATTCAAATTTCTTGAATAAAATACTCTGTCTCTCATATCTATTTTGACATATCAGCATATGTGGCCATGAGAGATTTTTAAGTTATTTTTTACAACAAATTTTTATAGCAGCGAGTTTACAATGTTTGTAGATTCTCATCCGCAGACATCTATTAAAGTCTCAAGTGAGCGTAATGCAGGCGCTAATTATGAGCGCGCTGTTAGTTTTATACTAGACAAAGCATTTTTGCTTGCAAATTTGATGATTTTATTGAACAGACTGGGGCCAGACAGAGACGATGTCTGCTTTATTTTTAGCTTAAACAATAAGAGAGAAACGCAAAAGATTTGCATATACACAAAAGAATATACATATGAGAGTATTGGGCATGGCAACAGGATCAACAGCATTTAATATGAATAGCATAATGATATATGTAAAATAAAGAAGACAAAACAAACAGAACAGGAAAAGAACACAGAAAATTGGGGCACAGAAAATCGACAATAACAACAACCACTGCGGCGAGTGTACGAAGGGTGAAACGGAATCAAAACAAAAATGCAGATAAAAATATTGTTTGTTGTTGTCGCTGTCGTTGTTGTTGTCGTTTGCTAAATACCTTTCCTTGTAATAGTCCAAAGTAACCGACTCGGAATCAAACTCTGAATAATCAGGAAGCGATTCGGCATCAAAGGAGCTCATTCCGCTCAACGTATAATTGGGAATCACATTCATTTTATTGCCATAAATGCCAATGTTGCTCTGCTGTTGTTTTTGTTGTTGTTGCGCGTGCTGCTGTTGCGTTTTTAACAATTCCGACATCTTTTTTTTTTTGTTGAATAATAATTAACACAAGATCTACACAGAGAGAGAGAAACGAGCACCCACACACACGCAAATAGTCTGTTTTTGGAGAACCTTGTTTGTGACACAGTTGTGGGGAAATAATAATGCACTGCTATTTTCTCTATTCTGTTTTCCCAGCTTATGCTTTTCACTTTCTGCTCTGCTGTCTGCTGCGAAAATATGGCGTGTATCGATGTGGTAGCAACTCTAACTTACGATTTTACTTTGTGTATAGCATTCAGCTATTACATTTTACATTTTTCATCAAATTTTGAATTTCTTTTTACATTAAAAATAAACAAAATAATAAAAATAATTATTTGCTGAGGGGTTGACAGTCACTAAAATGTTTTTGAAGCGCGTTATGTATTTTTTAGGTTTTCGTTAGTTTTAGCTAAGTGGCAACGCTTAAGCTATGCTTTGCGATAGTAACGACCACTTCGATACTTGATCGATATGCGAAAACATTGTTACATCCCTAGATCGGCGTCGCGTTTGTTGTTCAACTTTTAGTTTGTTCAGTCGGAAAACTAAGTTTAAATCTAAGTTTTTAAACGAAATCCAATAAAAATACTAACTATAAACAATACGTACATTGGCTAAGTGCCGTCTGCCCAGGTGGCCAAACATTATTTAGCGTGCAAAATATAGAGAGAAAGGTCTTTCGCCATGGCAACTGACACTGTGCCCAACACCGAAAACTTCAATCTCGCCAATGGCGAAGAGGATGTTATATGCCCCACTTGCGATGCGAAAATTAAACGCAGTCAAGTGGCTGATCATTGCCAAATCGAAATGGATCGATTACACAGTATGCAACTGCGCTCCTCACAAATAGTGGCTCCTGCGTCTACCACTAAAAACACAACATCAGAAACACAATCGGCGTCTGCCACTGCTGAGGGTGGCAGCCAAAGAAGGCCTTGGAGTGTGTTCCAGCGTGTGCAACGCAATCGGCAGGCCCGACAGCGACAAAGGACACGCAAGCGACCCACTCCACCGCCACCACCAGCCCCACCATCGCAAACACCAGCAACAGCTGCTGCAGATGTGGATTCTGCTGGGTCTAGTCAAGCCGCCGAAACCACTTGCAGCTGTCCTGTCTGCAACAAAAGCTTCCCACAGACCGATATACAGGAGCATGTGAATCAATGCCTGCGTGCTGGCGGACGGAATGGGGAGCGACATTCCAGTGATGATGACGACGACAGTGATGAGTATGAGGAATATGAATGGGCAGGACAAAAACGCATACGCGTCTCGACGCTTGTCCAAGGAGGCTATGCAGCTCTGAATCTTGGCCAAACCATCAAGTACAATGGTGGCCAGCAGACAAACATAGATGATGAGGACGATGTCAATGTGGATGAGGATGACACACATATATATGGTCCGACACAATATGGTGAGGCAGACGTCATTCCATTGGTCAATGAGGATGCAGAAGAAGGCGGTGTCTCGGAGGCGGATGTTACTAGCTATGTGCGCCGTCTAATATCATCCAATGAAACGCCCAAAAGTAACAATAACCACGAAACGACCGAAGAAACAAATGATGAAGCGGCTCCATCCACATCCGGACACCAGGCTACACCTGCAACGGCATCCACCTCGCGGAGCAGCAACAGCTTTAACAACAACACATCGTCGCAGATCATCGAATCCCTAAAGGCGCGCTTGCGTATGTACGAGAAGCAGGCGCAGAGTAAACTCAAGTGTTTGATATGCATTGATGATTATAAGAATCCCGCCATCTCAGTATCCTGCTGGCACGTCCACTGTGAGCAGTGTTGGCTGCAGACGCTTGGAGCACGCAAGCTCTGTCCTCAATGCAATTCCATAACTACACCAAAAGATTTAAGACGCATTTACCTATAAATGGAAATTGAATTCTGGCCGCATTAAGTGGCTGGCCAGAAGCAACTGTTATAATTTATAATGTTTGCTAAGTAGCTTATTACAGACTTATTGGAGTTTAGTTTAAGTTGAAAATCTATATTATTATTATTATTATCTATATTATACATATTATAACTGAACGCAGCTATGATTATAAATACGTGACATAACAATAAGCATTATGTAACTATTAAATAAAAATAAACAATTAAATTATTTTTTAATTCTACTTTTCGAAATGACAGCTGAACGCGCGCCAGTTGTATATGTTATCATTTTGTTTGTTTATTTTTTCATTTGCACCGATGAAGGCTATCGAAACATCGTAAAAACTATAAAACATCTAGACACCTATCGCAATGTGGAAAATATCGATGATAGGAACTATCGCGAACGATTGTCACTTGCCAAACATAGTGAAAACTTGAAAAGTTGCTTTTTTGTGTCTCCCGTGGACTTTTTTCCAGGGATTACTAATACGCGAAAAAACGCGCGGTTTAATGCGTGCCATTTTGTAGGCGGTTTGCAGTGCGAAATTCTGTAGCGTATATAATACAACGCCAAAAACGCTAGCGTTTTAGGGATCGGTCGCTCTTCCACCTCCACACCTTCGCCACCTCCGCCGCTACCACCGCCGCCGCTGGGAACCTATCACAGGTCCAGTTTGTACATATATACATAAATATATATATATATATATATTTACATATATATACATATATATATATATTGTATATATATTTCTATGTATAAATTTATATATGCATATGTATGTACATAGTGCTAGGTGCATACGTATGTGGCGCGCGTATTATGTCATTTATTTATAATAAATAGCATAAAAGTTGACACTATGCAAACAAATGACCGCTGAGTGTTGCACCAAAGAGTGAGAAATATAAACACGTAAAAATGTAGACTGTTTGTACGTGAGTGTGTTTGTGTGTGTGTGCGTGCGTGCGTGCGTGTGTGCCGCAGATAATGGATGTTTAGCTCTATATAAATATATACGTAGCTATAGAGAAATATATATTCGCACATATGTACATATAGTGTATGTGTGCATGTATGTGAAGCATATGCGACTCATCAAGTCGTCGGCAATGTTCCTTGCCGCATTCGCTAGAGTTGGCAACAGCATTAGCTTTAGCCCAGGCTCAAGCCCAGTAGCGATAATCTAGAGTGTTTCTAGCAATTTAATAAAACACGTCCAAATATCATCAACATCAACAACAACAAATGGCCACATTTAATGCAACTAGCAGCGCGGATGGTTTGAGTTCCTCGGTTGGCGCTGCCACCGCAGGGACAACAACATTTCTAATGCCCTCCACAACCACAGCTGGTGGTGGAGGTGCAGCAACAGTGGGAACTCTTGGTGGGCATCCGCTGAGTTTGGAACCGTTTGGTGCTATGTCCGCACACGCGCCGTATATGAGCGCGGGCGGTGCGTCTTTGCCGTTGCCGCTGCCATTACCATTGCAGCAGCATCATCATCATCATCAGCAGACAAATTCGTCCTCGTATACATTTGTGCAGATCAAACGTGAGCCTTGTCAGGTGTCTGAGATAAGCTCCAACAATTGCCATCAACAGCAGCAGCAGCAGCAGCAGCATCAACAGCAACAGCAGCCGCAACAGCAACACCATCAGCAGCAGCATCATCTACAGACAGCGTCCACTTCTCTTGGCTTGGGTAGTGTTACCTCATCGTCCGTAACGGCGTCGGCTACAAAGACCATGTCTGCATCCACACTCACCACGTTGGTAAAAATTGAAGCCTCCTCGCCCAAGGTATCCGATCTAGAAAAGTCCACGTCCAGCACAAGTAAGTTTTTTTTTGCCTAATCTATAGCAATTGAGATCAGTTGATTATCATGTTAACATTATTTTGTTATCCAGATAATTCCGTGCCCATTGGCATTGCAGTGGCGCGCAAACGTCCTCAAGAGACAAGCAGCGCCGCTCTCAATAGTGGCTCCACTCTGCCCCTGCAGCAGCCGCTCAACAAGGACATGAACTGCTTCGGTATACGAGTCGCTGATCTGGGTAAGTTTTATTTTTTGTAATCGAACTCTATTGTTCCTTGATTCTGTCTGCTTATATCCATTGCTGACAGATATCCTAAGAGTAACTCCATTTCAGATAATGGAATAAAGAATTATAATAATTAAAATATGTGCAATTTATAGTTTCGCAATATAATTAGCTGGAAGTAATTATAATGTGAGCGCAGGGAAAGTTTTCTATTGTATTTAGCATTGAATTTTTATATCACTTTATTTTTAAATACCCTTAACTAAGATAGCACAGGGTAACACTCTTTTACACAATTTTCTGCGAAATGGTCATAAAATAATATTTTTGTGTAATTCAACGAATTGCAGATAAGCGGAAATCACTTAAATTGAATGCCTTAGGAAAAAAAAACACGTTTATCTTAGAATTACTAATTGAATGAATATATAACGAATATAAATCTCAAAATAAAAAAAGTTATAATATTGTTCAATATGTTGTCCTATATGTAAACTCAAACCCTACTTAAATTGAGATATATTTACTGAAACTAAATTATCATAAGAGTTTAATATTATAAAATCTTTTCTTTGTAAATATTTTTGTCTCTCTAACTTGGACAGCCCTTCGAAGAACTAACCTGTTCGGAATAGAAAATGTAGATTAAAATCTAAATGGAGGAAATACAAAAGTATAAGTATATATATCAAGAATCAAGAGTTATCCTATATCGGGCGAGGGTTAGAGATTCTAATTGAATTGGATAGCTCGGATTTGTGCTTGCTAATGAACGTAAGGCTAAGCCGTTCAGCAATCTTACTTTGTCCCCGGAGGCATCGTTAGCGGCATAATTGTGTCTCTGACGCGGAGCGTGTGACTCGAAGCGGACGATGTGGACGGTGCTTAGTTATGGCACTAATAGGATTTCGGCAAACATTTAAAAATTCCGTCAGTGAGTTAGGGGTAGTAAGGCCGCATAAATTCCACCCCGAGTGTAGATTGAAAGGGCAGAAATCATATGATAGGGCCACAAATGTAGACGGGGTAACGGATGTGGATTGTGTAGCTGTCGTTGTTGTGACAGCCCTCTGACTTGTGCCTGCAGCCCCAGGCGGTTGCCTGCTGTGAATTGAGATGTGGGCGAGCGGTTTATATATGTATAGCAAAGAAATGAAAAAAAAAAAAAAACACTTATTGAAAACTTCAATAGAGGAAGCACATGAAATAGAGTATCTATTGCGTCGTTTTTTCGGATAGCGTGAATCTAGACGGATTACTCATAGGTAACTTTGCTTTTCCGTGGGTGGTTGCTACTCAAAATGTTGTTCACATCTTTCGGATGGCTGCAGGCTAGCTTAAATTGTTGTTGTTGCAAGTCCGGCAATCTGGAAGGTGGTGCACAATGAGGGGGCTGTAAACACATAGAGAGAGATGCTGGGATAAGTAGCAGCAAGCTACAAGGGATGCTCACGCTGAGCATTCCTATCAAGAAGGACCAATGCGAAGGCAATATGATACGCATAAGTGGTTTGGGTATGTGACCATATGGTAAATTTCCCCCTGACGGCTGTGCGGATTCTATTTATATATAGATCTTTATATATACATATATTGCTGGTGGGTAGATGTCCCAAAAAAATAAAAAGTGTGGCACTAATTGCATTTTGAGGCAGCTCCGTTTTCACTTTTAGCATTCGCTAGGTCGAACATCAATCTGAGGTCCTTAATAGCCCCTTGATGTAATACAATTAGTGTTTCGTGTACGCTTTAATCGAATTTGTATAAAAATTATTCTGTCAGTATTTGGCTAAGGGATGATGGTTCACTGGCTTGATAGGCTGCCTGTTGGGCTGTCTCTGTATATTGGGTGTGAGTTGGGTAGGTCGCCAAATGCATAGTTCAAGGACATTGCAATATTTAAAGTATACACACACAGCTTTCTCTCTCAGGCGCAAACACACATACACTTGCACACACATAGCACACAGATACATGTGAGTGGCATGTAAAGCTGCTGTGGTGCAAAACAAAAAGTTTATTAAATAATTGAACGCTGAGTCGTCAAGTTGCAAAACTTGTGCGGAATCAAAGTCGAAAGTTGAAAAGCAAATCTAAATGCAATATCTGACAAATTTGACAATATAATTCGATTATCTATCGTCTATTCATACGAACTTTGACTGCAGGCACCACCAGTTGCGGCAATCTGTATTTCACGGGAAACGGTGATTTGATGACCACGGGCACAGCCACCGCCGAGGAGCTGGCACTGAGCGCCGCGGGCGTCAACAGGGCGCCCTCCACCTTCTGGCAGTATCCAAGTGAGTTTTCCTTTTCCAGCACATATATAAGAATGTATTTTATATATTGCTATTCAATTCTCCTTCTGCCACTGAAGTAGTTAACCCATCCAACACGACTGGCCACTCCCCCTTCTATATATTCATTTATTTATTATTGCATTTGTTTTATTTTATTTGCGTTTGTAGATGCATTGCCCATTGAATCAGTGATTTCCATGTCGCCCGCCACGGTGGGCTTGCAATACTCACGCGAAGCTAGTCGCGGTCAGGTGGTGCTGCTGCCAGCGGCACCAGCAGCGCTTGGTAAGTCTCTCTATATGCATCATCTAAGTAACATTCAATGCATCTACTCTTACAATATGCATGACACACAGAGATATATATATATATATATATATATATTTGCAATATATATTTATACAGGTGTATCTATATCTATATATTTATTTATACATATATGTATATATATATATATATATATATATATATATATATATATATATATATATATATATATATATATATATATATATATATATCGAAGTAAATATTCATGACGCATAACAAGCGACGCTTGTGCCATTTGCCACTAATGCTTGAATCGTCGTATCCTAGCTAGGTTAACTTGATTTCAAGACAACAACTAATTCATGCTTTTGTAACTCCGCTTTTCTTCCCGCCCTCCCAACAACCACAACAACAAATCCAACTCCAAATCCATAAAAAAAAAATATTGAACAAAATAAAAAAAATAAAAAAAATAAAAACAATAAAAAACACTCGACTATGCACAGCAGGCATATCAAATTTTCCCCTCTTAACGCCCACAGATCCGTTCCAGCAGGCAGCGGCAGCGGCGGCCTTCGTCTGGCCATCAGCTTACATACCACAGACCACGCCCGGTGCTGGACCAGCCGCCGCAGCCGCTGCGCTGCAACCATCGCCCAACTTTATATTCCCTTCGATGGGCGCCCACTCCGCGTTGGGCGCAACATCTCCGTATGCATCCACGTTGCAGCTATATCTGGCCGCCACGGGCAGCTCGACGCTGTGCCAGCACAGCAATCAACAGACTAGCAGTACCACAACGACCAATTCCACAATCAATCTGAGTCTGGCAGCTGCCGGCGCTGGCGTCACGAGCAGCACCAGCAGCAGTAGCCTCAGCAGCCTGAGTTCCACCAGCAGCTCGCGATTTCTCAGCCTGGCAGCTCAGCCCACATCTGTGGCACCGAAGCCCTTGGCCATGAGCTCGTTGTTGTTGCCGCCAGCTGGCCTAAAGCTGGAGGAGTATCCGATGGCTCAGCCGTTGCCGCTGCCATTGCCATTGCCAGAAGCGGTACGCGACAATGAGCAGCAGGCGCTGAATCTAATGCGCTTACCAACGCCGCCCACATCAGCGACCATGGAGCCAACGGCAACGCCACTGAGCCAACCAATGCCTCATCAAATACTCTTCCAACCGACTCCAGGTACGCCCACGCCGACGCTGCTCAATCTGTCAATGCATAGTGCAAGCGCCGCAGCAGGCATCGTAGCCGACACGCCCACCCCGTGTGACGAGGCGGCGCTCAACTATAAGTTGCATACGCCACTGACACCGCAGACGCCACCGCGCCTGGGCGCCGCCACATTGTTGCCCCAGATGCAAGATGTCAACATACAGACAGATACGCCGGTGTGCAGTGAGGATGAGAACTCTTCGTGCCCGCTCAAAGCGACGCAGGAGGCGTGCGAATCACAGCTGCCGCTCGAGCTGACCAAGTCCAGTGAGCAACTCAGTGCCCACACCACTCAAGCCAATCAACCAAATGAGTGCCATACCCAAACGAGTCCCAGTGACATTATCAGTGCCAGTGCAAATGCCAGTCTCAGTGCCTGCGAGCCGATGGAAGTGCCGATGGAGCAGTTGCCTGTACAACACCAACACCAACATCAACAGCAACATCCACAACAACAGACAGCGCCCGAAGATCTGACCGGGCTGGTGCTGCTCTCAAACATAAGTACCAATAGCACGCCCTTATTGCGTGTTAAACAGGAGCCGGTGGAGCACCATGAATCCGTGACAGCAGTGATGCCAGTGCCGCCAGTGGAAACGGCCCCAATGCAGCAATTGATGGATATGGAGCGAACGCAGTCGGAGCCGCTGGGCGGTTTAAAGCTGCTCTGTGCATTGGCATTGCAAGAGGAGGTGCAGGGCAGCAGTCTCTATGCCACACCAACATCGCGCACTCCTTCCCCACGACCGGCTTCTCCGCTCATCGATGCGAATGGGTCGTATGGCTGTGTTCCGCAGCCGCCACCGTCGTCTGATTGTTGCCCTCCACAGGAAATGTTGCATACCTCGCCCACGTTTCCCTCAATGCAGGGCATTGAGCTACCTACCACGTCCTTCGCTGCGACAGCCACCGGTGAGCTGACGCCCGTCAAGCGCAAAAAGCACAAACATTCCAAGTCGAACTCAGTGTCCGGGGAGAGTCGCAAATCCTCGCGCTGCAGCAAGAAGAGCAAGAAGAAGCGTCGTCACAGCATTAGTCGACAGCAGCAGCAACCGGAGGATGAGGTACAGCTGCAAAATGAGGAGCTGCAGTCGGAGCTGCGCAGTGCTCTGCACACCATTGATCCCAGTTATGCGCAGCGCTTTGGCCAGGAAGTCTTTACCATCATGGACAATAGCATGCGAATGCGGCTGGCGGACATCACACGGCAGTATCGTAAAAAGAAGCGCAAGCTCGACGAGATTTCCAAACACAAGAAGAAGAAGAAGTGCTCCAAGCAGCTGTTGCAACAGCAACAACAACAGCAACAACAGCAGCAACAACAACAACAACAACAACAGCAGCAGCAATTGCAACAGCAACAACAACAACAACAACAGACGCTACCACTGCAACAGCCACTACATCAGCCGCAGCTAACACTCGGCTCAACGTTGTCGGGAGTTCTGGGGTAAGTTAATTTTGGCAAACTCTAAAAACAGGAGGCTCTTGGGAACGTTTTCATCGTTTACTTACAACTTGTCACAAAATGAGTAAGAAGTGTATTAGCAGAGCTATCTGCTTTATCCAGGTCTTGAAGGATATGTCTTATTTAAGCTGGAAATATTCTAATGATCCTTAAAGAATGAATGAATGAATGAAATTAAATTTCAATATACCAAAATTGTATTGTTTTTCAAGTTGAGCTTGAACTAATCTGGTATTCATTTCTTGTTATTTTGATTGTACACCTTGAGTAATTGCGAATTTTGTTTTAAGAGCAGACGATGCAACAGGAGTTGTTTATCAATGAGTTCTTTTCTTATAATTTGTTTTTGGTTCTTTAATTTAAATCCTCTTTTTATCATTTACCAGAACTGCGTCGCCGTTACGAGATTATAAGTTTCCGAAATTTTCAAGCGGCAACTTGCAGGCGTCGACCTTTTTGAGATTCCCAGAAAAGACGCATTCGTTTCCGCCGCCACCGCCGCTGTTGCAGCAGCCGCAGGCGGAGCCCAGTACCTTGCCAAGCAGCGGCTCGCCGAGCACATCGTCGTTTGTGCGTCTCGAGCCCAGTGCTTTAGATGCGGCAGTTGCCGCTGCTCCAATTACCTCGTCCAGTTCTTCCAGCTCCTCGCACAAGCATTCGCATACGAGCAGCACAAAATCAGCGGCGCGCAAGGAACGCAAGCTGAAAGCGAGCGCAGTCGATGCTCAAGCGGCCACAGAGGCAAAGCGACGATTTAGCGCCGCAGATGCCGAACTCCAGCTGACCAGTGAACACCTGTACCGCGATGAGACCCGTGTGCTCACCGACATGGGCGGCCTCTTCTATGCGGGTGTCATGAAGCCCCTGCGACCGCCAGATGTATATGCCATAACCTTGGACGGTGAACGCGGCAACAAGTCGCATGTCATGTCGCGCGAGGACATACTTAAGGATACGGTCAGCATAGAAAGTCATCAAAAGTTCAATTAACTCATGTATATCTTCTTTCTTATCGCACAGATTCTCGAGGTGGCTCCCAAGAGCGTAGAGGCAGTGCCAGTTGGCACGCGGCTATGCGCCTATTGGAGCCAACAGTATCGTTGTCTCTATCCAGGTCGTGCCATTGACTCAGAGCCAGTCGAGGACTCAACAGCGTCAGCGGGGGCTTCAACGCCACAGGACTTTGTCAGCGTGGAGTTCGATGATGGGGACAGCGGCAGGATCCGTTTAAAAAACATTCGCTTGCTACTGAGCAACTATCCCATTGCAGGTGCGTTGAACAGAACACATACACACACACACACATATACATCTATTTACTTTATTATGGGAGAATGAATTAAAAAATCTAAAACTTTACTTACCTGCATTAAAATCCTCCAAGAGACAAAGCATAGTTTTTGTTTAATACTTACGAATGAGGTTTCATTCTCTATTTACTATCCTCTTTTGTGACTTCTTTATTTATGGCTGTTGTTTTCGTTTTCCCTTGATTCGTTTACGCCCCGTTCCCGTCCCGCCCATGGTACAGAGTACAACGATAATCCCCTTTACTCTGTAGGCAAGCAGAAGCGTGGCTCCATGCGCAGCGGTGACAGTGGCGCCGGATCCGCACAGGAACAGACGGGAGCGCCGAGTGGCGATGATTCACACAGCCATCACGGATTTAGTATGAGCAGCGACAATACAACCTCGCTGACTGCCACCATGGAGCTGTTCACACAGCGCACCGAGAAGAAGCGGCTGAAGAAGAGCCTAAAGAAGTTAACGAAAGCCCAGAATGGCATTGGGCAGTCGGCCGAGTTGGAAGGCTTTCAGAATGGCGGCGTCGATGCAGTGGCGGCTGGGGACGGCGCCAGTTTGGATGATGGCAGCCGTAAGCATCATAAGCACAAGAAGCGTAAGAAGCATAAGAAACACCATCGCAAAAATGCCAACGAAGAGGCTGAGCCTGTTCAGGATTATATGATGACAGCAGAGGAGCTGCAGCCAGCAATTGTGTCAACAGTTGAGGACCCTGTGCAACGGGTTAAGGTTGAGGTTAAAGTAAAGGCGGAGCAGTTGGACATTGAAGAGGAGACCACATCTAACTTAATGTCCGAGGTATCCGATGAGGTAAGGTGCAACGCTTAATAGTATAACACTGTTTGCTCTAACATTGAATATCGCTTTTCCTGGTGTAGGTCAAGGGCGATGAGCTGGTTGAGCACAACAACTCCAAGGGCAGCAGTAAGATTGCGGCCTTTTTGCCAGAGCGGCAACTGTGGGGTTGGTTTGGCACCGCCTATCGCAAGGCGGGCGTCAAGGGACGCGCCAGAAAGCAATTTTATAAAACAATCAAAAGGGGCAAGGAGACTATAACGGTAACTGTCATACCTGTCTGTGATAATGAATAAACCAGTAATTATTGCATTAATGAATTGCAGGTCGGGGACTGTGCAGTATTTCTATCTACGGGTAGACCGGATCGCCCCTACATTGGGCGCATCGAGTCCATGTGGGAGACCACCGCTGGCAATAGAGTGGTGCGCGTGGCGTGGTTCTATCACCCGGAGGAAACCACGGGTTGTCCAAAATTGAAATATCCGGTAAGCTAGAATCGAAAATGCGATATCATAAAATTATGTATTATGTATTCATTCTATTATATCCTTACAGGGTGCTCTATTTGAATCGCCACATGAGGATGAAAACGATGTGCAGACTATATCGCATCGGTGCGAGGTGCTGCCATTTGTCAACTACTTTGACAAGTTTGGCACCGATTCGAAGCAATATCAAACCATATATGATAACAATGATACATATTATTTAGCCGGGCACTATAACCCAAGGTTGCAAGTGCTGAAACTACAAGACGATATTCCAACTCTCGAAGAGCTGCAGGATACTACAACTACTACTACTACAACTACTACTACAGAGGATTAAGCGATGCGTGTTAGGATTAGACATAGACATAGCCGAAGTGCATACAAAATCTATATATATATATATACAATATATACGTTATACATATATTTTACAAAACGTGAAACAGAAAAAGCATATATATACCTTTATGTATACACATATTATTTCTATATTTTTAATTAAATAATTAATGTAATCGTAAACACAAAAAAAAAAAAAAAATTAAAATCGAGAAACGAGAATCGTGAATGAGAGAGATGAATCAAGGAACTAAGCGACATCCACTAAAATAGTGTATAGTAGAATCGCAAGCAATTTTAAGATTTATTTTGTATAAAAAGAAACAAACCGCACGTTTATTATTATTGTGACGATGATTTTGAGATATAGAAGTTCGTTTAATGTTCAGTAAAAAATGTTTAAAACTTTTAATTGTGTGCTCCTCAACTGTGCGCATCCGAGAGAGACTCACAAGAGACACAGCTACACTTAACATGAAACACGCAACATGCAACACGCAATACACAATATACAATCCACAAAACACAGCCCACAGATACACATGTATACCTAAAATGTTTCAGATGAAATTTAAAACATGTTTTAATGATTTTAAGCAGGCAACATGCAGCAACTACTACTATAAATGTAACAATTCAATGTGATAGCAAAACAAAACCAGATGTTGATGTGTATAGAACGAGAGTATAAGCATAGATGATAACAAAAACAAACAAACAATTATGAAAACAAGCAAAAGAATGTGTTGAATATTTACATTTATTCAAGAAAAACAAAAAAAAAAAAAAAAAATATATATATATATATATATATATATATATATATATATATATATATAAAATCAAACCTATCTATAACCATACTTATATCAATAAACTTGCCGTGATTATTGTATTATATGAACACTTCTAGGTCTATTAAGCAACTGCTAAGGTTGGTCTATTGTACAAATTATACCCTACACTGAGTCTACACACTCGATTCTTAAATACAATACAATTTTGGCCATATTCATTCTTAAATAAGGAATGTTTATCTTTTACATTTCGTATTCGTCAGAGCTCTCTATGTTGAGTGTAGAGTGCAATGACTGTTAGTCTGTCAATGATGTTTGATTGGCAACGAATGTTGGGTGTGGGGCGTTTCTATCTATGCACAGTCTTATGAAAATGGAATCACATGCGTGCGTTGCTAGGCGATGCGGCCTCGCGTCCTGGCATCGATTAAACATTCGCAAAATTTGCATTTGATAACTCGGGGTAAGCTTGGACTGGAATAAGGAAGGGTCGACGAATGCGTGCCTGGGAGACACAATAATTAAAAAGCTATTTGGAGATAGGGGCAGGCGATTGGCCAAGGAGTGCGAGTGGGTAGTCTCATCCCCCCGGCGACGGGGCAACTCCCAAAATGAGCACGACACCAAAATGGTACTGCCGCAACAAATCGCAGCCAATGCACACGTTCGCGGAAATCGGAAATTTGGGCCTGGAACTGCGACGCATTACCAAGCGGATTGTGATCGATGTTAACTCGTCTATATTTAGCGAACATGTGAGTGCGTTGGCCAGACAGTTCTTCCAGGTGGGGGGTAATCGGTTTCTCGTTGTTTGCCCTATGCTAGGATACCATTTTGGAGGAGTGCGAGCACGTGGTGGAGCTCTACTGGAGCCTGAAGGACGAAAGGAAGAATGCAGATTTTCAGTCGCTTTCGAAAAAGATCAAGCGCAGTCCCTATAATGTTCTGCTCATGCGCAAGTTCAACCTGATCATGGAGTTGAACGACAGACGTTTCTGCCAGTTGACTTTTGTACTCAAGCGAACGGTGGGTATCATCGCCCCAGCTTGGCCAATCTATAGGTGTTTCTCTTGCAGCTGTGCCTGCTGCTGCGCAAGTCGATGCAGTCGGAGATGTGGCTCAACTGGGCACTGCATATCACTCAGCTGTACAACAAGTGCCGCAATGTGAATGCGAGCCAGAAGCAGTGGCCACCAACTACGCCAGCGGAGCAGGAGGCACCAGTGGAGGAGGAGGAGAACGAGCCAAAATTGAGTGGCAAGTGCAAGGAGGAGATGCATGCCAATGTGTGCAGCAATATGTATCCAGCTCTTCTGATGTCCCTCAGAAACATTGACTTTGGCTTCGTGCTGCAGGTTAGTCAATAAATAAGTCGTCTGTTTCTATAGCCTTTCCCTATTTACCTTTCCAGTATGTGGCCCAAACGCGTGTGGAGCAGAATGCTCTGGATTTGATTTTTGGGCTCTTTAACATGGGTGAGCAGGATGCCTGGCGTGAGCAGCAGCAGCACAACAACGAGTCCACCTCTTCCAGCCTAGAGATACTGCGCACACTGAATATCTCCTTTGCTGCCGGCGAATATCAGCAGTACTGTGATCCTGCCCAGGACTACAAATCCATGCAGTTGGCTGCCACGACTGCAGCAGACGTTGGCGATAATCAGAGTTTACGCTGCAAGCATACCGAGAGCTTCCTGCAGAAGGAGCGCCTCTTCATAGCCCAACTTATAGCCAAGGCGACGGAAATCTGCCCAACTATATTCGGTATGTTCTATTGATTGCAGTTATTTCATTTGCCTCACGTAAGTTCTTTTTATGAAGCAGATAGTCGGCGGACAGGTGAAGTGGACATGAATACCTACATAGTGCGCGGCTTGCGTCTGCTGTGGTCCTATGTGGGCATCATATTGGATCACATATTGCTCTGGTGGATAGACACGCCAATGTCCTGCTATAACCTCACCCACATTGATTCCATACGCTGCTGGCTGTTTCATCAGAGTGTGAATGGTAGGATTATAAAGGATATTACAATAAAGATATCAAATTTCTAATTTGTTTAAGATATACCCGAACCGGTTTACTCCACATTGCGTGGTATTGGCGAGATTCTGACTGGTTTCATGTGCAACAACATTTGGGATCAGCTCTTTCGTTTGTCTCTCGTATCCTCGAGCAATCCAAAACGTTTGGTGGAGCAAGTCGTCGAACAATATCGAGATTTTCCCAAGAATGTAAGATTGCACAGAAATCGAATGTGAATATCTTTAATCCAGCTTCGGTTGCATTACAGGAGCAAGGCACGCCCACTGGCACGGTGTGGATCAGTGTCTTCTCCAACTTGGTCAACCTGAGCAATCAATACTTTGCCAATACGGATGCGCACAACAATTCGAGCTTGCTGCCTGTTGCTGAACAAATTCCCATACTACACAGGCTGGGTAAGTTTGAGGGAATGCCAAGTTCTTCAGTTTGATGAACTCTAATCTTTCAGATCACTCGGTGCACTCAATGCGCCTGTGGGTCACCGAGCAGGCGAAGCTGCTGTGCTGCGAGTGGAAAATGGATCGCTTCTTTCAAATACTGGAGCACGATGTGAAACAATGCCTGAGTGTCTTCAACACCTTCAAACTGCCCAAACTCACTGCCGATCTGAGCGATATACTGATGCTAGTGTGCGTTGCGCTGCGCACAAAGCTGATCACTGAGGTCACGAATAATATAGATTTGCTTAAGGTATGTGCCGAACTCTCATCTACTTCTATCTAACTATGTCCCCCTATTAGAAAACAACCGATGAATGTGTTCAGATATTGTCGGCGGTCTGCCGCATAGTTAGCTTGGCCAATTTCACGCTCTGCTTTCCAGCAGGCAGCCATTGGCAGCGTAGCGTCTACAATAATGAGGAGAAGAGCTTGTATGTGGGCTATGTGCTCGACCAGATCTTTTTGCCCACCATACGAGCCACCAATGACATAGTCATACTAAAGCTCATCCTCAAGCTGATCTGTGAGGCCTGGCTGGACTTTATTTACAAGAAGCGCATACGCTTCAGTGTCAATGGAGCTCTGCGACTGCTCAACGACTTCGATGATGTACGCGAGTGGATACTCAACTGCTCTCTGCTGGACGAGCAGCAGCTGGACAAGCTGAGCAATCACGAAGTGCTGCGCATGTGCAAGGGTGTGGGCAAGATACTCTTGCGTAAGCCAGAAGATATCATATCGATAACGCAGTCGCCCAGGTTTGACAAGAAGACAAGTGAGTTTTTCACCTCATTCCGGATTTGCATTGTTATCTGAGACTTTGCTTGCTTTTGCTTGATAGCCGATGCGAGTGCCCAGGATACTCAACTGCCGTCCGAAATGTTTGTCTCCAACCAGAAGCACTGGCTGCAGCTGCGCGCCAGTGCTGGCAACGGATTCCCCCTGATGAAGCTCTGCTGTGGCGATGGCATGATGTGAGCCGCATAGTTAGTAAAGAATAGAAATGTTTATTGTGTCGCGCAAATGCTTACAAAAATCGAAAGGTCTAAATACATTGTGTGTATATGAAGGTATAAAGTAAGGCTTGCCTATATATTAATGGTCTTTACGCTATATTTGGACTCCTAGGCGGGCACTTTGCGACTAATTATCTTTATCAGCTCGTCGACGCGCTCGCTTTTGCCAGCAAATTGTTTTGGATGCGGTCCAATCATTTGAATAATCATCTGTACGTCCGGAGATACCTAAGTGATGAGAAATGACAAAAGAGTTGACAGCTGTCGCTAGAAATGCTATGCGAATGTGGGTCAATACCTCAAGGAAACGTGCCAGCGCCTTCAGTGTGCGAAAGATTTGGTCTTCGTTGGGACTGCTTTGGAAGAACTGCAGTATGGCCATGGCCAGCTCCACGGCAACGTCATCGAATACCTATTCGAAAATGAGGTCAGAAATGAGCTGATTTAAATGTACCCATTACCATATCGAGTGCCTACCACAGTCTTCACTTCCTTGATGGCGATATTGTACAGGATCATGGAGCCAATGTTCTTCAGCTGCGGACAGTTGGAGAGTATGCAGTGCACGGCCACCTTGGTGGTGACCCGGATATTTGATATGGCCTGTCCATTGTATTCCCACTCTGAGATGTACAATAGCCATTCCGAGGGACCAACATTCTCGAACAGGTTGCAAGTCTACAGAGCGAAAAAGTTGTTGGTATTTATTGTCAAGGTTGGCACTGAAAAACTTACAAACATGGCCCAGGCCTGTTGCTCCTCGGGTGTATGCTTGTCAATGTCCTGTGCGAAATTCATGAGCGTGTGATCTCTGCGATCCTGATGCAGAATTATGATCACATCATCTTTAAGGGCCGCATAGGCCAGCGTGCGTATCATATGTATCCGTGTGTCTGGCGAGAAGGCCTGAACATCTCGCAGCACACGCTGAACAAATACCAGAAAATTGTCACCCAACGCCCAGGAGCCATCGTCCTCAATCAAATACTGATGCAGCTCCTCCATGGCCACTTCTTCTTCTTTGGAAATTTTGCCATCCAACAGTTTTACCAAACACTCTAATTCAGTCTTAATCTGCGATAGATAAGTTTCAATATAAAGCAATTTAGATATATTTGAATAGTCCTCTACGCTTACATTGATGTCTTTGCAAACCAGCGCCGGTTCGCGCGGTATCTCTTTCTCCTCGGTTGACTTGGAACGCTCTTTGCCATTCTGTGACGGCTGTTGTTGGGCTGTGGGCTCTGACATGTCCGTCTATAAATAGTAGAGTGAGAAAATTAAATTAAATATATTTTCATATTTATAAATACAAAGAAGACGCCAAAACAAAAAGTCGCGACTGCAGCAGCAGCAGCAGCAAACGTCATTCGACACAATTTCCTACAACAAAAAATGTTCTTTTAATACCTTTATTCTCTCTACAAGAGATATATGTACATATATGTATATACATCATGTTGTAATTCACAACAAAAATGAGTGCTAATGGGCACTCGTGGCGAAATGTTTATAATTTCGACATTAGCATTAATTTTCGCAATTTTCTTTTTATTATAAACAACATAAAATCAAATGAAATGGGGGAAATACGGACCAGAAACAAGACTGGAAAGTTGTCAAGCCAATGTGCGACAGTAAAAGTGATGAAAACTGAAAATAGCTGAGGTATTTTTAGTGTTTTACTTAGCATAGACACAAAAAAAAAGAAGAAACAAATTGTATAAAGAAAAATTATAAAAAGAATCGGTGCAAGTGAAATGCAATTTTCTGCCTGGTATCAGATCATTTCCAACCAAAACTGTTATCTCAAAGGCTTTTCCCATTTGAATTTAATAATTTATAAATTTATAATAATTACTCACTTGCTATTTTAGTATAAATGACACAGAAATTCCAACGATTTCAACGTCAATAAAAGCGTGCCACCAAAATATTTTCCTCAACTTTTTTGTGATCTTTTTCGGATTTGTTTGCGCTTTTGTTTATACAAAGTTCACTCAGATTGTTTATACTATTTTATACGTCTGCAACTTTTCGTATATGTAATTATTTGTGTAAAAATATTTTTCTCTTATTAAATTCCGTTGGGAGCCGTCTTCTAACGTTCCGTATTCAACGAGAATCGTTTCGAAATTGCCCGCTGTTTTTGCCGAAAATTCCTGAAGAAGCGTGAGGAAAACTATCGGAAAAGAAATGCATACATAGGCAACAAAAAACCGGTGATTATATTGTACATATATGTTTACCTATACTTGTCCGTGTTCGTACTTATATTCGTATTCGTATTTCGAATACATTTATATTTATACACATATATATATGTATATGCATATCTCTTTGCGAGTGGGTTTTCGTGTCGTGTTTTTAAAAATAGAAAGATTTCTCTTCTGCTCTCTGCAGGAGAACGTCGCAACGTTGCAGTTACACTGCTCAAAATTACTATATATTTGTCGATGTTAACTTAATTACTTCAGAATTTAATTTAATATATCTCCTGTTTGCATCTTTAATGATTACATAGGGCTACAAAGTAAACTTCTTTAAGTTTGCAGCATTATTAAAAGATTGCTTAAGGCCAAAACGTCAAACGTCAACCTCAAGAATGCGTTAAGGACAAGTGGGCGGTCTCTGGGTAAGGTCGGGAAAAACACAAAATGCTATTAACGGCCAACCAAAATACATTCGCTGCGCCACGGGTAGTCCTGTCGTATCCTGAAAGGAACAAGTCTCACATTGCGTAGCCGACATGTTGACCAAGGCCCGCGAACGCATTACACCATCAATTGCTTCCGAAGCGTTAAACAGTGCAGGCGCTAAACGGATTATCTAGAAATAAAATAGCCCAAGTGCTTAGCAGCAAAATGAGAGCCAGTGTGGAGATTTGCTTCTATATAACTGCCATTCTTATATGCATGTACACGGCAAACGCCTCGCTCGAAACCGAAAACAATGAAGTGAATGTGAGTAAAAGCAGTGCAATAAAATCTCTGAAATGTGCAATAAAATATATAGTAAAAAACGCATATTTTATTAATGTTCATGTTCATTTATATTGAACTGCAGTGAATATATCATAAAATGGGAATATGCATTGTTGAGAACTTTAAAGATCCGTCTTGAGCACTTGAATTCTTATGAGACTAAAGTTTGGAAAGCTTAAAGTACAGTGAAATTGCATTCTGAAAAGATTGAGAATTTGATATTTTGACAACCTGAGAAGAGCTTAATACTTAAAAGAGACAAATTAAAGGTTAACAAATTTTTGAACAGATTAAAAACTGAGACACTGCAGGCATTGAAGCCTTGATAGATTCAAGTCTGTAGAGATTAATGTCTTAGAGATTTCAGTTTAGAGTGATTGAAATCATGAGAACTTAAAGTTTTGAGAATTGAAAATGTTGAGCCATTAAATTCTTAAGAAATTAAACTCATGCCTCAAGAAATTGAATTCTAGTGGGATTGGCTTCACTCTCGTAAGACTAATTTTTTTCATATATTAGATTCATAAACATTAAAGAGAATAAAGTTTTGATAGAAACTGATTGAAATCTCGTGACAGATTTTCAATAATTGAGCAATAGATTTGTATTTTTGAGCTCTATTTCCATTCTCTTGACAGCACAAGCTCAGCGGCGTTATACAGTGGAAATATGAGAAAAGACCCTTTTGTAATGCTTTTACAGGTAAGTCGTAAATGTATTCACTGTTGGTTGGATATGATATGATATATTAATTTAGGCTGTGGACGTAAGCGCACTTCGTATCCTTCCTATCCGCCCTTTTCGCTGATCAAACGCAACGAGCTCGAGGAGAAGCCCTACAATAATAATGAATATCTATCGGAAGGCTTGAGCGATCTGATTGACATCAATGCCGAGCCCGCTGTTGAGAATGTTCAAAAGCAGATAATGTCACAGGCCAAGATCTTTGAGGCCATTAAGGAGGCCAGCAAGGAGATCTTCAGGCAAAAGAACAAGCAGAAAATGCTCGAGAACGAACAGCAGCTGCAGCTGCAGCAACAGCAACAGCAGTTGGAGCAGCGCGACAACAACTAATATGGAAGACCAGATAAGGATAATTACCCCCAGGTTAAACACATGAAATCGTTTTGTAAATAAATAATCTGTCTATAAATATATGCATGTGAATATGCGTATATATACATATATATGCATATATAAAATATTCGTATATACGCTTGGTTAGAGATATAAAATTCAATTGCAAGCATTTAATAAAATCGTGTTGACTCTATTCATACAATAATCACGCAAATTATTCGGAGGTTCCGATAAGAAGACTTAACTGCTATCAATTTGTAATGAAATATTTATTCGCTATCGTAATGGAAATATGTATAACAGACGTGGCCTTTGGAGTTTCACAATTCTACTCAATTCGTTTTCCTCTTAGAGAGGCGAACTTTGACTCCATCTTTGGGTATTACTGCAATGCCAGCGCTTTCGAACTCCAGTTCTCGTCGGCTCATCACCTCGATATTGAAATGCTGCAGGATCTTGACGATGGCCAGTTTAACATTCAAGCGTCCCATGCGCTGGGCAATGCATATTCGTGGACCCTCGCCGAAGGGCATGTAGGCTATCGGATTGTAGTTTTTGCTCTCTTCGGCAAACCGAGTGGGATCGTATTTTTCAGGATCTGGAAAATATTCGGCGTCGTGGTGGATGCCATGCAGTGATATGACCACCGGAGTTCCCTTCTTAATGACATAATTGGTGTCCGGCACTTTGTAGTCCTGCGTACACTCGCGGTTAAGCATAGGCAAGCCGGGATACTTGCGCATCGTTTCCAACACACATAGCTCCAGGAATTCCATCTTGCTAAGCACATCGTAGGTGATAATGCCACCATTCTGCTTGAGTGTCTCATCTACCTCGGCTTGCAGGCGCTCTAAATGCTCTGGATACTGGGCCAGCTCAAATATTGTAAAGGCTGCCGTAGAGGCTGTGGTCTCCTGTCCGGCTATGTAGAAAATGAAGCCCTGGGCGGTAATTGCCTCCAATGATATACTCTTCAAGTGACCTGGAATTGAGAGGTGTATAAGTAAAGAGAGAGACTAATTTCAGATGGCATTCCTCTCAAGCTTACCGTCCTCAGAGGTTTGAATATTCCAGCTTTTGCTGTCGTCATCATCGATACTGCCCTTGTTCCTCAGCTGCATGAGCAGCTGCAGTAAGTCTTTGCGCACAATGCCGTTCTTCTCCCGATATTCAATGGTGTCCTTGATAATGGCCAGCAAGGCCAGGCCCACAGGATTCTTGAAGCCGATACGAAACAGAAACTTTGCGACCCTGAAACAAGTCTTATGTTAGTCCACGGCTCCATTTCATTTCTCAGCTGCTTACGAGGGCACCAGGAATATCATCATGCCAAACAGCGCCGAGAAACGCGTATTCCGTCGCACAAAAGTAACGAGATTTCTGAATTTGTTGTCTGGCTGCTCATAGCTGTTCACGTCCAGCCCAAATATAACTGAGGCGATAATATCAATGGCATAGGTCTGCAGCACCTGCTTTAAGTCCACCTCCTTGGCTCCATCTTCGGGCAGTTCCTTCTGCAAATGGGCCACCATTTTGTTGCCAATATCTTCGGAGGTGCTGTACATGCCCTTCAGCTTGCCAGAGGTGAAGCAAGGTGAGAGCATGTGACGCATGGAGCGCCAGCTTTGGCCACGCAGGGCAAATATGGATGCAGACAGTGGATCGTTCTTCTCGTCAACATAGACGCCCCGGTCGTGAAAGCTGGCAAAGTCTTGCGCCAGCACATGACGTGCCAGTTCAGCATCGCGCACTAAAACAGCGGGCCGAAAGAGCAGGAAAGTTCCCAGAAAACGCTCTTTACTCTTTTTATATACATCGTAAACGGCCATGCCCATGGCCTTCTCCATTCTCCAGACGCTGCCGAGGCAGCCGAATGGAATACTGATATTTTCATCATGCGGAAAACCTTGTCGCTCCCAGTATGAATAATGGTGCTTAAGGTAATACCAGCCCAAGTTTAAAAGCGTTAGGGCAAATAAAATTAGAGATAACATTCCAGTGTCCACTGCACCACTTGCCACGATGAAATGAAAAACCCGTTTGACTGCTGTCGTTTCAGCGCAGTCGGTATTTATAGAGTTCTCCCATTTCATAACATTTCTGCATTATTTCAGAACAGTGGGAAGTGAAACAGAGAGCGCGATAAGTATGCGTAGTTGACTATAGGATAGTTCACTATATAATTAACTCTATCAACTGTCGAGTATGGGTTAGTAGTAAACGGTTCTTTAAATTTTAAATTACGGTAGGTTATGTTATATCAATGATAGCTAACCTGTAAGAGCAATGTGTACTTCAATCAACTTGGTTCATATTTAGAAATATATTTAACTACTTTATTCAACCAGTTTGCTTTCTTTAATACGAAAGTTAACATGGACTTCTAACACGATGGCCTTAAATGGCGGTATATATAAAAATGTTTAACATATATGTATATGTATTCTGGAGACTGACACAACAAATATGTACGCTTAACAACCATTGTATAAGTGTATGTAGTATGCCTATAGTAACAAGCAGCACAGCTGATATACCTACTTAGTCCATAAATATGTGCTAATGTGCCTTCAGTTCAGGAAAGAGCTACGATGTTTGGCTATGGTATGTGTTAAGCCTTAGCATCAATAATTTCAAAATGCAGATCATATTGCTGATCGAAGCCGATCAGGCAATCGGACATCAGATATAATGTGAGCAGCAAGCGGCCGCGTCGTGGTGTTGCCTGGAAGGAGATGCGATTGGAGGAACGAGTGCCGCGCACAGTTAATCGTTTCATGGCCAGCAGTTCGTCGTTAGCTTGCGAGCCCAGTGTTAGGAACCAAGCCTCGTTCTTTGGCTTCGGATACTTGGGACTGTATATGGAGTATCCTTGGCCGCCACCTCTACGCTGCCCGGCAGCAACGTTCAGACGCTGCAAATCGACGCACAGCACATAGTCCTCGTTGGCATGTAGTGGTACCCAGTCGATGGAATCTTCGCTAATAGATAAGGGTCGTTTGGCGTACTCATCTTCCAGATAGCGACCCTCCACAAAGATTTGCAACGAGATTTCTGGCAAACCTTGAATAACCTAAGAAATATACTTATTTTTATGAAGTCCAATCCCTGAAATATCTTATCTTTACCTTATACATCTGTTCAATCTCATGTTCCTCGAAGACATCACGTAGCGGCTCTGCCAGCACTTCGTAATCTTTTCTGCAAATCTCCTTAAGCACGGGCAACGTTAGGTACTCGTAATTCTCGTGCTCAATGTTCAGAAATACATCCACGTTTGCTTCGCTGACGCCGGGCAGTGTGAGGAACTCGCACGCATCGAACCAGCGTGCTTGAATGACGCACTGCATCAATTGCTGCACAACCAGACTTGTCGACAGCCAGCCACGCTCCGCAGTGTAATCGACCATGGCTTGCATGACACGCGTCGCATTGTCCAGTGCCGACTTCGTGTCTGTCAAATAGTCCGAATTGGGCAGCGGCTGGCGAGAGAAGTGAGCTTGCAGCAGCAGGAATGTTTTTGTATACGGCGAGTCCCAACTGGCAGATGGAGGTCGGAAGCGCAGTTCATCGGCCAATTCTTCGTTATGTTTGTCTTCATTGTGACGTACAGGCTGTTGATCAAACTCATAGGAATCTGAAATGGCCAGGAGAATCTGCTTGGTGTCCATGCCGGGCTCTAAGTCTTCCAAGAAATGCTTCATTGTGCGATACGACAGATAGTAGTAGGAGCTGATTCGGCCCAGAAACGTGGGCACCAATTGCCCATCCTGTTCAACGACGCAGGCAGCGTTCGCCAATTCGTAGACTACCCGTTCCACCAGATTGGACATGAAAGCATTCACGTTCTCCGGCTCCACTCCCTCCAGTTGATAGTACGATGGATTACGCAACAAGCGTCGGAAGAAGTATGTCCATGTTAGATAGTCCAGTGCCGCCTGCTTAGTCTGCACTGTTCCAGCTACAATTTCAGCATTTATATGCTCAGGCAGGACACCCAACAAGCTGGACTCGACCGGGAACGGATCATAGAGGAACTTCTTGTAGAAGTTTTTCTTCTCATCATGTACCAGAACAACAGCAACTCCTTCGTTGTCAAACTGTGGCCGTCCAGCGCGTCCCATCATTTGCAGCACATCCGTAATGGGCATATCCACATATTTCTTTACCTTTCCGTCAAAGTATTCGGTGCCCTTGATGACCACCAGATGGGCAGGCAGATTGACGCCCCAAGCCAACGTGGCGGTGGCCACTAGCACTTGTATCTTACGATTCAAGAAAAGCTCCTCTACACATTTGCGATCCGTCTCCTGCAGGCCAGCATGATGAAGCCCAATGCCAAATGCTAGGCAAAACTTCAAGTTCTGATCGCGAATATTCTGAAGAATAAGCTCCATCTCATGCTCGGGAAGGTGCAGGAACTGTTTGGGGTTCTCATCCCCAGCTACGAAGGTGATCAGGTCCAGCGCCGTTAAACGTGTCTGACGGCGCGAGGACACGAATACAATGGTAGGTTCGCACGGCGAGTATGTGCGTATGGCCTGGAAAGTTGGTCGGTTCATCGTGGCCATGCGCGGGCAATAATGCTTGCCGGGGAAGCCATTGATGTGCACCTGCAGCGGCACCGGCCGAACTGAGGGCTTGAAATTGTACAGGCCCATTCGTTTAATGCCCAGCCAGTTGGCCAAATCCTGAGCATTCGCTAGCGCCGTTGACAAGCCCACAATGCGTATGGAGCGACCTGTGTGCGAACTTATGAAGTTTGTGCGGGAAACAATGACTTCGATAACTGGACCGCGATCTTCGCCCAGTAGATGGATTTCATCGATCACAATTAGCGACACATGCTGCACATATTCGCGAGTTTGCCAGGATCGACTAATGCCGTCCCATTTTTCCGGTGTGGTGACAATCAGCTGTGATTCACGAATAGCTTGAATGTCCGGAGTGACATCACCTGTTAGTTCCACAACTTTGAGGCCCAGCTCCGAACGTTCGAAGCGGAGCTGCCAGTCTGCAATGCGTTCCTTGACGAGCGCCTTAAGCGGCGCTATATACACTACTTTGCAATTGGGATCCTGGTTTAGCGCACGGAAGATGGCAATTTCCGCGACGATTGTTTTTCCACTGCCCGTGGGTGCACCCAGCAGGACATTGTTATCCGTGTGGTACAGACAGTGAAAGATTTGCGTCTGTATGGGATTGAAGTGGCTGAATTTGTACAGCGACTCGTAGAGCTCATTATCCAGGCTGTCAACAGGAAGTGGACGCAACGGCAGCAACTCCGTCAGTGGCGGATGATGTTCCGGCAGCACCAGGTGCTGGAAGGATAGTGGTACGCAGGTAGTGCTGCCCAGCCAGGTGTCACTGGTGACGCGTATATAGTACTGGGGCGGCAATGGCTCCTTCAATGGAATGGTCATAACGAGCTGTTGTGACTGACCGCTGAAGACGCACTTACGAGATATTTGGAACAGCTCCGAATGGTATATGTAATTTGACTCAGGGTCCTCGATCCAAAGCCAAAAACTTTGACTCGTCTTGCCATGCACGCGATCGTTCCACGTGAAATCTGGCCAGATATTTATAGAGATACGTAATACGGTGCGGGTGATTGGCTGCAAGGTGGCCTCCACTTCTAAAAGAGGTAATTCCCTTGCAGCGCGGATGACCTGCTCGGCATATCGGTCACTGCGTAGCCATTCTTTCAGCTCTCGTTGATCCATTTCTCTGAGTCTGTAAATACTTAGGCCACGTCGTTCCAGCTTGTCAATGGTCTCCGCATTGATGGTCGGAAACTGCCTCAAATGACTGTCAAAGTCCCACTGCCTGCGCTCGAACATCTTGCAGAGCTGCAGCATGCGACCCGTCAAAGTTGCATTATTCTGCCTCAATACAATAGAAAACAGGGCACGTGCTATTCTACCAATGTTTTGGGTTATGTATGACATGTCGGAGCTCAACGAGAAAGACTTGACATAGCCGTTGGACAGATATGTTTGTATTAAAATGTTTACCTAAATAGAGAAAGAATTAGGCAAATCAATTGGACACGTACACAATTGTTGGTATATACCTTGCCGCAGACATTCTCGCTGCCTCCAAACGCCTTTAATTTACAGTAGTATTCGCGCAGTTCGTCCAATTCTTCAAGCTCGTCGTCGCGCACTTTGAGCTGTTGAAACTCTTGCGCTTGCGACATCATGGCTAGTAGCTCGGATTCGTTCATGTATGGTTTCATCAGTTCATTGAACGTTTCCACCGTGTCGTATTTAATATAAAAATGCGAGGCAGTGCGTCCTAGATCAGTTATATTCATGTCCATGGTGCGCTGATTGAAACGCATCATCTTGGCTTTGTCCAAGCTCATCGATGCGGACATAATCAAAGCGCGCCGACGAGCCTCCAGAGTTGGATCCTTCTGCAGCTCCGAGTACTCAATGCCATAGACATGTGGATTAACGCGCATGCGTACAAACAGGTAACTATAAATGAGGATTTTTATATTTTTAAATGAGAATCCATTACATAAACTTTATATATAGTTACTCACGTGTAGCTAAGCCACTCGATGGCCTCCTCCACATTGGAAATCGTGCCCAGACCAATTTCGGCATTCAGATTATCAGCCAAGCATTGCACGAAGTTGGATTCGATGGGGAACTGATTGGTCAGCAGCGAAAGGTAATGATTGAGTTTGTCGTAGCTGGTGATAATAGTGCCCACACCGCTCTTATCAAACTGTGGCCTGCCTGCGCGTCCGAAGATCTGCAGAACATCTAGTATGCCTAGATCAACAAAGCTGCCATGTTTTGCATCGTAGATATCCGTGCCGCGTATTATGACCGCATGGGCAGGCAGGTTGACACCCCAAGCAAGGGTGGCTGTACATACAAGCACTGATATGTGACCCTCTACAAAGTATTTCTCCACCATTTGGCGATCTGCGCGTAGCATGCCGGCATGATGCATGGCCAGGCCACAGGAAAACAGTTCAACCAGCTGCTTATTCCTGCTCTTTTGTATCGAACGGCAGGCCAAGCCATGTGCATTGTTATCCGCTGGCAAGAATAAGGCGCTGGTATTGTTCTGTTGTGCCAGCTCTCGCAGCACATTCGCCGTTCGCACCGTAGCATTACGTGCGTGGACGAACACCATTACCTGGTGCCTCTGTTGGACCATTTCCAGGCATTTCTGATAGCAGCACTGATCCATATCAGCAATTTGTTGCAAAGGCTTAATCGATTTGATACCAACGAAGTTGGTGTCTAAAGGCACAGGTCGGAAGCGCGAATCGAAGTAGAACAGACCCTTCATGGGATTCACGCGCAAAAAGTGGGCCACATCTATGTAGTTGGGAAGTGTTGCGGACAAACCCACGATGCGTATCATGGACTGTGAGGATTCGACCAGCCGCAATGTGCGCGCTACTAATGCCTCTACTACAGGACCACGCTCTCCATGTAACAGATGCACTTCGTCAATAATGAGCAGCTGGACAAGGTTGATTAGCGCCACGTCACTACTGCCTGCAATTTGTAAGCTTTTTAGATACACGCTTCAGTTCACTTATTAACTTACCCTTTCTGGTCACAACATCCCATTTCTCAGGCGTGGTGACCAGTATCTGCGTGGCTGCCATCTCTGCTTTGGTCAGCTGCATATCGCCTGTCAGTTCTCGCACGGTAATTTGCATTGATTTCAGACGTTTGGAAAAGTTGTCAACCATTTCAGCGGCCAGCGCTTTCATGGGTGCAATATAGACAATTTTGAATTGATCCCGATTGATGACACCCTGCTCCAAATGGCATCGAATGGTGTGCACAATGGTCAACATAGCCACATTCGTTTTACCCGCGCCAGTTGGCGCACAAACCAGCATATTCTCATTGCTATGATAGGCCACAGGATATACTACGGATTGTATACGATTTAGTTCCTTGCAGTTGGCAAATGCCATTTGGCCAATGTCGTCAAGTTCAGAAATCTGAATGCGTTTATTGCCCACTGTAAGTGGCGGAGGCTCGCTGGCCGGTATCTTGACCTCCTCCCATTGCTTATTGTCTATTCGTTGGGCATTTTCGGGCAATGTAATACGACTGCCGGCAATGAAGCCAGCGTGTTGTTTGGCTTCCCGTTGGCTATCGAAGACAAAGGGATAGTATATGGGAGCCGTGTAGTTGGATTGTTCGGCCTTAACTGCCTTGGTGTTAAGCAGCAGTGGTTCGCGCTGTGCTGCCTCAAGCAACTTTCGCTGATGCTGCATTCGCAACTGTTGAGCCGATATAGCAACAGCACACCCTTCATCGTCGTTATCCTCATCATTGTCTTTAACGGTACGCATGATGCGCTGCAATTTTTTTTCTTCTCGACGCTGCTGCTTGCCCAGCAATTTCTCCTGCTCCGACTGCACCACAACTGCACTGGCTACCGTCGGCCGCTTCTCAGAGCTGGTTGATAGCTGCTGTCGCTTTTGCTTAACTTGCTTGATGCGACGTGATCTTGTTCCGTATTGCTCTAACTGCTGCGCGATCTTGCCACGATCTTGTAGCAGCTGTCCAACCAGTTCAAAATGCTCAAAGCCCAAGAGTTCCATTAGGTCATTCTGTAGATCTTCGCTGCTGCGCTTCGATCCAAGTATGTCGCCAACCCGATTTAGGAGCTGTTCATCTTCAATTTTCTCAGCTATTCTCACAAGTGTCTCCATCTCCGGACTTAGCTTATAGTTGTCAGAACTATGCTGTTCAGTTGGTTCTGAGGCGCCGTCGATTGTTCTGTATTCCATGGTAAACTTGTTGACCACTCGATTTTGGAGCAATGCATCAGGCGATAAATTCGTCAACATGCTAACATCCAGCCACTCGGCTGGCGACCAATTTACGCATACATCTTCGCCCCAAAGTGGTCGCACGTCCGACGGCTTTTGCTGCGATTGCCTCCAACGCTTTAAAGCAAGCAACTCATGCTCCTCCAGCGCATCTCCCACAGCCAGCACACAATTGTGTATTTGCGTTCTTTTCCGATCGAACGTGTTGCCAAACATCGTGTGCAATCGATTAGTTGTGGCTACCAGCATCACACGTTCATCCAGGAGCAGCCAGAACAGATATAGTGCTGCATGTTCCACCACTTGTGGTTGCTCCTCGTAGCCCATGCATTCCTGCACTAGATTGCGTAGCTTATGCAGATGAGCCTTAGCCTCTGGTTGTTTATTAGGCGGAAACTGTTCCAGCAGTTTAGCTATCGTCTGTTCAGCTTTCCTTTAAAAATTAATTTATTATTTGTTGTATATAAGAATGGAATTTCATCACTTGCGGCAATTGAAGCGGCTTACTCTTGGGGTGTCTTCGTGGACACTACATTTTTCGCAATCACATTTCTCAGACCGTTGTAGCGATGGGCTTTCGATTCGAGTTCCGTTTTGATGCGCAGTGAAGCACTCAGTCGAGGCGGCTCCCACATGTTTAGCTTGATTTTGTTTTCTCTAAGAAGGAAGGTAAATTTTTTTACTAAATAAAAGGGGTTTTATTTCTGAATCAGCTGTTGTTGCACAGCTGTTGCTCCTACGCGCTATAGCGTTGCCACCTAGGCGATGTTCTTGCTTATATCGTATAAACATATCGTACATCAAATATCGTAAAATATACAAAATTATGGTGGGAAATTCAAATACACTAAAAACGCATGTAAACTAAACTTGGTTTGAAAAAAAAAATGAAATAATAATAATAAATAAATAAATAAACAAATAAAAATAAATACTTGCTATCTTTATTCTCACTTTTGTATCACAATTTATATGCGTTGCATGTCTGCTACCAGGTTTATTTAAAACTTTTATAATCTTTTTCAAACTGTTTTGATTGCGGTAAACCCAGACGCACGCACCCACACACACACATACACACACACTGGCGCACCCACACACAATCACATAGTCAGCCTCAAAAGTATGCTACATAAACTTGTTGCGCAAGCTGCAATTGTGCGTTTGGGGTTGTCTGTGTAAAGATAATTTATTATGCATCACATGTCCATCTTTACACTTGGATGTATTGCTTTAGTTACTGGTCCGCAACATGCTTGAATGACCACTTTGAATTTAACTGCTCTGGTAGTTGTGTTTGTGTATGTGTGTGATTGTGTGCGGAGCTGTGGAAGTGTATAAAAACAGATTCACTTTGAGCTCAGTCCTTTCAGTTGCTGCTGCTGTTTTCTGACTCGAGTGAGACCATCACAAGGCTTCCTATGAGTTTCATAGCTTGGTAAGCTGCACTTTGTTACCAAGATTCAGACGAGCTGCAACGAAATGCATATCCAGATAATATTGCTATGTGAGTGCGCAGCAATAACTATGAACCAGTGATAACTATATGGAAATTTACTTTTGTAGGCTTGTGTTTTTTGTGTCTTGCTTGCTCGAATGCTATACAATGTGACTCCTGCGGCAAGGAGTGTGCCAATGCGTGTGGCACCAAACATTTTCGGTAAGTTATCGTAAGTTGAGTCGTCAATTGTGCTAATCATTTTAATTCTTCACCAGAACTTGCTGTTTCAACTATTTACGCAAACGTAGCGATCCAGATGCACTGCGTCTCAGCTCGAATAAACGACTCATTGACTTTATATTGCTGCAAGGACGTGCACTCTTTACACAGGAGATGCGCGAACGCCGCCACAATGGCACCCTCATTGACCTGGACATGAGCACCTACTATGGCTGAAGAAAAAGAAAACTTATCCTCTGACCCGACCCAAGACTAACGGCACCATAACAGCAACAAGGACAACAATGGAAATGTTTGAAGTGTTAATTTTTCAATAAAAAGGCGTAAAACTCTTTGAGGCAAATGCTTTATAAAGCACTTCAGACATTTGCACTTTCGTCGTTTAGGAAAAATCTGTTTCTTTGATTTTGTATCAGTTGCACTTGATTTATTTGGTTTTTGTTTCCATTTTTTTTTTTACATTTTTGAATGCTAACTTTTTTTTTAGATTTTTGTGTTTTTATGGAAAGTTAGATTTTGTAGCACATACCAGCTGGAATGTGACCAAATCTTGTAAAGCTGTCAGTTCCTGTGTCTAAGCATCACAGGTCGCTATCTACTTCGTTATCCTCGTCATCTGCTGCAGTCGTCGTTTACTTTGTCTAAGCTTGAGATTCGCTGATCTCTGCGGTGGCTTGTGTTCGCGAGTCTGAGGAGAATTCATCCTTGCCACAGGCCAGGCAAGGCATCTTCTCCTTGAGCACTTGCTTGTACTTGGGATGGCTGTCAGCAGGCAACAGACAATTGTAGATTATTAAAATTGAAATTGAAATTTGGTGGCCTCACCTTAAGCCATATACAATGGGATTGCAAACCGCGTTCGCTTTGGCGAACACCGAGCCACAAATTGTGGCAAGTGGCGACAGATGCATCGATTCAAAGATGCCCGCATAGTTGATAATTGTATAGGGCGTCCAGGCGAAGAACCATAGCGAAATCGTGGTCAGCGCCACCTTGGCCAACTTGATTTCGATGGCCTTGCTCTTTTCTGCCTCGGTGTTACGCAGCGAAGTGACATTCATCTTCTTGGCCTGCTCGCGCATTGCCTTCTCGTGGGCAGCCACTGCCTGGGAATTGGGGATTTATATGTATACTCCTTATCAATCAAATGAATACCGCTTACTTTTAGGATGTGATAGTATGAGAAGATGATGGTCGTCAGCGGAGTTAGATAGACCCACATCGAGTAGACAATGATGTAGGAGCGATTCCACCAATCTTTGGCAAAGTAATCTGTGCCGCAGGCCGTCATATTACCCTCAGGCACGTATCGATTCCAGCCAAACATCGGAATCAGAGCCCATGTGCCACAGATGGTCCAGACGACAAGCAGGCGCAGCACAGCTGCCGTGACTGTCAGTGGCTTACGAGCCATGCCCTTAACAATCACACAATAACGATCATAGGCAATTAGCGTCATGGACCAGATGGACACACAGCCAAAGAGGGAGCCGAACAGACCATAGAGCTCGCACAGGAAGGGGCCCATGATCCAGGTGCCGTAGAAGCCATTGAGGACGACGGGTGGGAACATGGTGAACATCATCATGAAATCGGAGAAGGCCAGGTTAACCACAAACATATTGGAGGGCGTTCGCAGTGACTTGGATGACGTAAAGACGTACATCACAATGAAGTTGCCCGCCAGTGACATCACGCTTTGAGGTTGGATAAATTTAATTGAAATATTCAGGCATTGGTAAAGAAACTTTGTATTTGTGCGTCTTACCCCAGCACCGCGATGACGAATCCAATGATGCCAAACCACATGGGCTCCAATGGAGGCCACTGATACCAATAGGGATCCACCATGTGCATGATTTCAGCTGGCACGCTCTCCGCCAGGCTGAGATTGCCGCCATCCCGTAGATGCGCATACGTGGGATGATTCAGACTTATCATGGCTAAGCAATAGCTATGATTTGTCCAAGTCTAAAGAGTCCAAAAAACTAATCGGTGGTGGAACTTCGTTTGTACTTAAGCTGTTAAGGATAACTGTCCATAGCAGTTGCAATAACTATCAAGATTGCTCTTGGCGCCGTACTGGACGCGACTGCACTAGGCCAGGCTATCGAGCTGCCTTTATATGTAGTCAGGGACTTAGAAAACACTTGAGTCTAGCCAGTCTTAGACTAATTGCTAACTAATCCAATTATCTGTCACTTGGCCAATCCAAAGTCGCTCAATTTTAAATTCGTCTCCCCAATTGCTGCAAATTTGTTGCGGCGGATTAGCGACAAACGCGTCATTCCCTAGTCCAAGTCGCCCAAGTCATGGTCAAGTTTAAGGCGAACCAAACCTGCCCACCCCGACAATCGACCAATTAGATTAGGAGAAATGCTTGCTTTCCTCACCTTTTATTCACACACATACACACACATACTTATAGCTATATATATACCTCCATTATCTGGCTTTAAGCATGCCAATTATAACCAAGCTTTCGAGCTCCTCTCATTAGCGCTTGCAATTGAAACTCCAGAGTACCATAGGATTCCATAGATAGTCCTGAGCACATAGAACAAGTTATGATACATTATATTGATATAGTCAGTTATGTTTACCCTTGGACTGTGCACTGTCCAGCAGTATTTTGGGATTCTTTAGTTCCGGCTGGCGTCGCAACAGCCAACTGGTTATATCGCCTAGCATATTTGGACACTTGGGCATGAGGATTGGCGCCTGATTCAGACTTGAGATCTGCTCGTTCTGTTGACAGCCTCCAAAGATGGGCATATAAACGTGGGAATAGCCCACCAAAGTCTCTTTTCCGGTTTGATTCTGTCCAAAGACGCTGACTAGTATCTGCGGCCCTGCAAAGACTTTTGTTGTTAGAGCAACTGAATCAGCACAACTTGCCCGTGCACTTACAGCCGAAGGGACTGGTGCTCTTGTAGGTGACTTCGATGGGCATATTGAAGATAATTTTGTCGTTGAAGTGCCCAGTTTTATTCGTCGACATCTGTGTGATTCCATACTGCGGACCCGACGCCAGCTGCCAGTCCGGCCCAGCGACCAGCTCATAGCGACAGAATATGTAATCCTTGTCGGGACCCAGTGGAAATGTGGCCGACACTATCTGGCCAGTTATGCATAAAGTGAAAAAGCTGGCTGTCGACTTGACACCCAAATCGTTTGGTGTTTGTATATTTGTTGGACGCTTGGCTTTCTTTTGTTTTTGTTTGGGCGACACTTTGTTGGTGTCTTTGTCGTCCTCGTTGTCCTGGTAACCCGTTTCCTCGTCCTCGTACATTGTTTGCGACTGTTCCGAGGGTGCGTTGAATTCAAACTGGTTTGCATATAGTTGAAAGTATTACTATCTATCGAATCGACTGTCATTTCGTAGTGTTGGAAAATGCCGAACAGGAAAATCCCTTAAATCTTTCTCTTTTCACTTGAGCAGAAAGTATTGCATACTTTTAATGTCGTCAAGAAGCTTATTAAATATGACGCACATATGCAGTGCATTCAATATTAATCAAAAATTCTTGTAATATTATCAGTTTAATATGTATTTAAAGCAAATAGTTCAAAAATTAACAATTTGTATTATACATTTTGTTTCACTTATATTTTAAACACATTTTATTCTCTGATTCTTTCTTCTTTTATTCTCTCTCTCTCTCTGAATTCTAGAGAGTTAGAGCATTTAAAGTCTTTTTATAATATATTATTATATATTTTTAATTCACAATTTCTATAGATGACATTAGATCTGAATTCAATTATTTCTAAGGATACAAGATTTTCAATATAGATTCTCTAATTCTCTCTAAACCTAATACAAAAGAAATTTGTAGCTCCATGTCTACAGCATGTATTTTCTTGTATCTCCTAGTCAACTCTAGCGATTAGAGCAGTCTCTTACCTGTTTTACCCATATATTATTTGTTGTTTATTAGCTTTGCGATTTATTTACCTGTCTCAGCTCGCTACTAATAGATGGGTATTACATAAACATAAACGTGATGGCATATTTAAGTTTTTGATTAATTTAGTAAATTAATTTAGCGCTGCATAGTATTTACATTTTTAAGAAACAGCATTCCCAGCTATTGGCCATGGGACTCTTCTATGGCTTCCGCATGGCGCCAGCTGTAAGTATAGTTATTGTAAATGTCGTTTAATTCGAGCCGATACTATATGCTGTTGTTCTTATGTTTCGCCAGACGTCGTTTATCTGCGATCAATTAATAATTTTGTTCATGACAATTTACAAGACTATAATTAATTTCTTTGTGGGGTCTCGGGCGCAGTATCTAGGCGTCGTCATTGTTCTGCTGGTCTGTTCTGACAAAGGTCAATTGTGTTTGATAAATGTGAATATATTGGTAACTATATATATAAATTTCATAATGAACGGCGACAGCAATCGCTAAGCGAGTCTCATGAGCTACTATGCATATAGCTGGGACTCTGTAATCAAAGACAAAATACCCTACTTTAAGAAGTCAAGTAAGAGGGTATATGCCATTCGTAAAGTGAAATGTAATTAAACCAGTTACTATACAAGTTTCTTACTAGTCGATGGCATATTACTGCATATCTTTGAGTCTATCATTGCAACCTGTTCTATTGTGTTTGCGGCTGCATGTTTATAAATCATTATGACAATTTGCTTGCGCTACCGTAACTAAAAAGTGCGCCCCACTCTCGCCTTTGGCATTATGCAAGAAACGAAGAGCTCGGCACATAATTAAAATGCGCGTCAAATGGCTAAGTCGATAGTTCAAGGCAATCGAAGGTGTAAACTTAGCTGTCTTTGGTTGCCTTAGGCGGAATTCAAAATCCAAAGAAGGCTGCAGCTGCAGCGAACAGCTGTGCCTATCACAGTGGAGGATCGATCCAAGTGGCAAGTGGAGAGGTGTGAGCCAGAAGTGAAGTACCATATGCAATTCTATGGAATAAGCCCATAGCATAAACAACAGCTTAGGCTTAAGCAATAAGCCATAAGCCGCTCACATCAGTTGCTGCCTGCCCGGTCTGCTCGTCTGCAATTGGAGAGTTGCTTCGCTCACAGCCATGGCAGTTGCCAACCCGTGCTGCTGACTCGACATAATCATATATAGATATATATATATATATATATATATTTGCATATATTACATATATGTAAATGTGTATGTAAGAAATTTGGAGCTCAAGTTGTGCATTATGCCAATTGTTGTTATGCATTTCGGTTAGCTCTTTTATTTCTAATATGCTGTCGCATTTAATGCATATTCATTAATTTCATATATACATACATACGCAAATACATACATATGTGAGTGCATTCAATTTCGTTTTGCGAAATCAATGAGCCAAGAAATTAATGAGAAGTACAACTGGAGGTGCTTCTTATATCGTGGCTTAGAGTTAACATTTTATATGCATGTCTCACTCGATTCACTTTCATTGAACAAAACGAAAACACAATGTTTCAATTAAAACACACACATACACACGCGCTTGCTGTAAGTTGAGAATCGGCCACATACATGCATATATATGACTATATCAGAGCTGCAAGCGCAGGTCGCTTGCCTTTACCTTTAGCTAAATTGTATTTTCATAGTCAACTATAAAATTGTCTTCTGCTTCTGGTATATTAGAGAGTTCCTCTGCGATCAGCGACTATCAAATTTGTTTGCCCAATGTAGCATCAATCATCGATTAGCCCAATATCTTTCTGCAGTCGACGGGCAGTTCAAAGCACTCAAACTTTGACGCTTTTGCAGGAAATAGTCATCCATTGTTCTCTATTGAATTCAATTTTTACGATGCCGTACTTTTCAGCAAGCACTCAAATTTAACGAGAGACAGCGGTACTTCTCATCATAGTTCGGCTTTTTTATGTGCGCCATACACCATATCGATGGAATAGTTTAAGTACATTATTTTAATGTGAAACTTGTCTTACTTGTGGGATAAGCTTTAATTCGAAGAACTGTTTCCTTGAGCCTAATTAACCCATCAATGGATTCTGATAAGATTAACATACATATCATTGTATATTGTGGTATATCAAAGTCGAGTCCTCAATTATTCCATTTGAAGTCTTTGCCATCTTGATATTTGCTCGTGTCGTTGCCCATAGTCTAGCTCTCCATACGCTTTCACTCTTTCTGTGTACGAATACATACGTGTCTGTGTACATATGTATATGTACACATGTATATATAGTCTATACATATATAGAGAGTCTATAGATACATTAGTTTATATTTGCCCATTGCGTGGGCGTTCCGTCTCAGGGTCAACGCACAACGCCATCTGGAAATGATTCTATATAGTCTGTCTGCCGTCGTACGCGTGCAATGAAAACTTTAAATGTACATATGCGGACGTAGTTGAATGGATGATGTATGCCATACACTTAAGTAAAATGTATCTTTAAGATGTATATGCAAAAAACAAAACAAAACACAAAGCAAATAAAAAAGAAAAAAAAAAAAGCCTCGGCCACGCAGCTTGCGCACTAAAATGCTCTTACGCATGTCTTGGACCGATTCCCAGTTCGATTCCTGTCGTTGATTGACAGCGCACGTAATTGAGTTTGATTTTTGCGAATTTTTAGAATTTATACATCACTGTGCTACATCTTCGGGCGCATGGCATGCCACTATGCGCGAGGGGGCGCTGAATGTCAAAAAGGTTTCTGTTTAGTTAGCCCAAATATTTGATTTGATTGAGCAGCTGTCAAGCGAACTTTCAAAACCTGAGCTCGTAATAAAAATAGTTTGCTTTAAATGGCCTCACAACTCACAGCTCACAGCTCTTTCAGTTGACAGTTGCTGCCTCTTGCATCGCCCCGCCAGTTCATTTAAGTTTTCGTAAGCTTTCCATCATTCAATCAGGATCAATATTTCTTAATCAAACTGGCAAAATAAAAAAAAATAAAAAATTAAAATAAAAATAGAAAAAGCAAAAAGCAAATGAAAGAGAAATACAAAGAAATACACAAAAGCTAGCAGAAAGCGCATCAAATAATATAAACATAGCAACGCACGCACCACCCCACATGACTAAGATGTGCGTATAAACAGACGCTGTGTCTGACAGGCCGGCGTATGTAGATCTTCAAATACATCTATATTTGGCTATATGCCGATTGAGGCGGCCCGATATGGACTAGGTGATCGCGCCAGCGGCGCGTGCCATAAAATTGCATCTGAAGATAGTTTTGAGATCGCTCGAGCACAGCGTCTTTGGATAGTATCACTGATTTTGGCATTCTAATGCTAAAAAAAAGCAAGTTTATGGCTGCGCGTGCTGCTGGCCAGTCTAAATGATCTAAATGCGTTAATTACTAAGCAACAGCTACGAGCAGCAGCCATTGAGACATTGACTCTCGGCACTGTGGTCACCATCAGTTCATTTTCCCTAAGAAACTTTGCTTGAGGCAAACCTCAAGTGCGTTTGATCACTAACATCTGCTTCTCGACTACAAATTCTGCTCGCCTCAGTCGACTATTCTGTACAGTATGGCAGGGCGATTAATAAAATATATTTCTCTTCTTTTTTTTAAAATAGAATATTATTATTTTAGTATATGAATGTTGTCTGTCAGATATATAAGTTGACCAATTTATTAATTTATTAATTGTTATTAGTAGAACATATGTGCTTCGACTATAGTCTGAGCGCATTTCGAGCAAAGTATTTAATCTGCTTTAGTAAATTATTCGAATAGCAAATACCCTGTATATTATGTCATTTGAAGGAATATTAAAGATTTGCTGATTTGCTTAGATCTTGCTGAACCCTCTCAAATGTAAATGTTGAAAATGAATTTATATTTTGAAATATTTTATTATTAAAAGAAAAAAAATGTATTTTTGAATATATTTAATACAAGGAAAAATACTTAAAATATTAAACAAAAATCCTTTTTTTTTTTTTAATTTATTTTTATTATTTATTTCACATTATTTGCAAAAATTTACAATTAATTTCTTACAATATGACTAAAATACTTACGTGAAATTCGAATGTATAGGGTATGTATAGATGAAGTTTCTAATGATATTTTGTAACATGCTATAAAATGAAAATGGGAATAAAAATAAAACAGAAACTGAACCAGCAATGGCTTATGTTTTTGATTTCATTTTCATTTCCGACTTGTAATTTACGTTGCACTGTTGTTAATTACACAACATATGCTGCATATGTATGTATGCTTGGCTCTGTTCTGCCTGCAGCTATGGGTCGTACTCTCCCTGCTCTCTGCCTTTCAATTAGCACTTTGAGCTGTGCCAAAAAATATTTTCGAAAAAAAAAACAATTATTTTTATGACTAAAGAGCAAAAGTTTTTGCAAAATGGATTTTTAATTTTCAACTATATTTTAATATGGCTAACGAGCGCTCGTCTTTTAATTGATTAATTCTTCGGCTGCTGCGTTTGATTAAAGAAAATATTTCTATATGCAAAGAGGTCAATTGCTTCATATGGTAATTTGGCATAGACATAGACAGACATCTATGAAGAGCTGCAGAACTTTTTAGTTTAAGTATGATTTAGACCTTGAGTGGCCTGCCGAGGCGAATATAGACATATATATGTATAAGTAATATTTAAATTATATAAATTTCTGCATTTAAAGCTCGGGAAGAGATAATGTTACTTAAAGTATATTTCTCTAACGAAAACTATTCATAGGAATTGCATTATGCAGATGCCAGTTCAGTTGAAATATCAAGATAGGTTAAATAAATAATTAAATAGTAATTTAAAACCAAGAGTAATATTTAGTTATTATATATTATTACAATTATATTAACACATTGAGAGTTCTCCTGCCAGCATAATCAATGTATGTGAGAAATCTCATTAGATTTGTTTGCTATTTGAATGCGTTGTTGACTCAAATGTTTACATAATAATACTATATGCATTTTTAACAGATCTGTAAGATAGTAAGATGCAGTATATTTGTTACGAAAGCTTCCTGCATGTGCGACAAATTTAACATTGTTGTGAACCTAACTATGTAATATAAAGATAAGTTAAGTTAACAGTATTATAATATTGGTCCAACTAAACAAAACGTGAGCTTCTGTTGCGTTAACCCGACCTGATAATACCTTATACTTTATACCTAACTCATTTTAGTAGACAAATTTAATTTTAGAACCCAACATCTGTCGTATGTAAGCTAAACAACATAAAAGATCAACCGAGACAGATTATTAGATTTCTAGATAACTAGATTACCAGACAGTTGGATGATTTAAAGTCTATCTGATCAAGTACTAATATATATCTAATGCTCAGACCTACGAATAAGACAACAATGCATAAACAAAACAAATCAAAAAATTAGAGAAACTCCAATGTCGTGAAGCATGTTGTTACTAAAGGTATTACATTAGTTCAATTTTGGAATTGAACGGAACGGAGTCATGGTTTATAATGATTCGATTATTTTTCGATATTAAATCAATATTTGTAATCTTAACGGCTAGAAGTTTTTACTCTTCAGCTAAAAGGTTATACGAAACCAAAGTTACGCTTTGTTTTGAAAACTTGTGTCAAAACTGCGATCGAGCTACAAGCGTTAAGCGAAAGCTCAATTTTGTATGAAGAAAAGAGAAGTAAAGCTCTCTGTTCGCTGTGCCCCAATTCAAATGTTTTATAGCGAGTGTTGGATTTCGCTCTCTTAAGTTCATACAACTTGAGGCTTGTAGCTGTAGGCCGGTATGGTCTCTCAGAGTAGGTACTCGCAGCTGGACGGTGATGGTTCTATAGACTCTGCGGTAATATTCAACATTTTCTCAGATTACAGTTGATTGCTCTGTTTCAGCTGTGAATAAAGAAAAAGAAAAACATTAGTTTTCAATTAAGAGATCTTATCAGACTCTTGTTTAAACATAATGATATTCAAAAAATGTGTGAACTGAACGAAATGTAAGTTCAGTTCGACCCGTCAAATCATATTTATATGTGAACATACACTGAGTACTTTTATTCGATTTAAAAATACAAAAAATAAAAATAAAAATTCTAATTTGGCTCCCGCCAAAACAGAACAAACTAATGCTTCCATGATCTCTCTTCAGTTGCGCTCTTCGTCTCAGACTCGCGCTTTGCAAGAGTGTAAGCATACACGTGTCTGCATGTGTGTGTGTGTGTCTGTGTGTCTGTGTGAAATCGCTGTGCTCTGCGCGTGCTTGAAGTTTTGAAATTCATGAAACGAAAATATTGCGCTTGATAGTCGGGGAACCGAACTCGAGAGAGCGACAACGCGTTTTAAATTTTGTTTTTTGGTTTAAATGTTTTATTTTTTTTTCTTTCGAGATTTTTGTCGTCGTTAATTTTGCGCGCGCAGCGACTCGGTTAGTTCGGAAATCCTGAGAGCTTCCATATTCAATAATCAATCTATAATGTACGGCTACGCGACGTGACAACTAATGCTACTAACGGTAATAATAATGGACCTAACAGCATGGATATGAATCTGCAAATGATGCCTGTTGCATGCGCGTGTCTCTGCATGAGTGTGTGTGTTTGTGTGTGTCAGTGTGTCTGTATGTATTTGCGAACTTGTATGCAAATGAAATGGTCAACTTTGAGTCGGTCATAACCTTCTCTAGATGCGATGATAAGAAAAAGTTAAACAAAAAAGAAAAAAATTCAATTATATAAAGCAAAAAGTTTTATAATAATAATAAAAAAAAAAAAAAAAAAAACTGCAAAAGTTGTTAAAAGTTAAGTCGAGTGTGCATCAAAATAAATACGCGAAATGCATAAAAGTCTTTAGACGCACATATATGATACGAATATTAAATGTTCTTTTGTGAATTAAAACATATTACTTTTGGCATTAAACTTGAAGCTAAAAAGTGTGCAAATAATTATTGTGCTTACTGTATCTAAACGTTTACTTATGTATCTGTGGTACGCAAAGAATTAAACTAAAACACTGGATACGACAGCTTTGCCATATTCATGATCTATGCACATAATATATATATATATATATATATATATATATATATATATATATATATATATATATATATATACATATATATGTACGCACCTGCAGACATGTATTCGTATATGTATCTCTGCATATATACGTCACCTTAGTTTTATCACTGTTTGCTTATGATTCCAAGTAGCTATCTCTTGCTAAACTTTTCAAATCTTTCTTTCATCATAATTCTTTTATGATAAAATTACTATGAAACTACAGTCAGCAACAGCAGCAGAAGCCAGCAGAAGCAAGAGCAACTATTTCGAAGCATAATTCTGATACACGTTCACGAGCTTTCCGTCTGTCTGGATAAGTGATATCCTCAGTTATGTTATGTTTGACAATTTTAGATATAAAATCCTATATTGATTTATCAAGTTTCAGATTTTAGTTTGGCAAAAAGAAGCCTAAATTCCTAATCTCTTGTGTTATATATAAAATCTATATGAGAATATATTGAATTTCAAGCGATTCTAACTGTATTTGAACCATGAACGTGTATTATGTAGTCGGTTGCGCCCGACTTCAAAGTTCTTACTTGTTTTGTCTATCAATTGTTGGTTTATTTTACGTGCGGCAACAGCAGCAGCAGCAGCAGCAGGGGCAGCGGGCACGGCACCGTCAAATTTCAATTAACAAAATAAGCAAAGCACCGAAAATATCAACATAATAGAAACATAATTAGCTATTAGCCCCGTACCGAGCCCGACAACACCGCCGCAAAGTCGGCCAAGCCACGTTCGCTGCTCACAAAATTCGGCCACAAATTCGCACATTGTTGCACGTGCTCCGTTGGCGGTAGATTGACGACTGACAGCTTCAGTAGTTCCAACAGCTCTACGCCCAGCGATAGCCCGCCATGCTGACGGAGTCGGTAATGGAAGCGGCAGAGGGTCATCAGCTGCTCCGCAAAGCCGACGTGGAGGCCACATCTCTGCCAAAAATGGACGCTACTTCCAGACTATTTCCCGAACACACAGAGGCCACTTTGATGCGATCAGACCGCACAGGCGCTGATATCAATACGGATGACTGTGTTCTGCGATATTCACTCAAAGGCAGTCCGCCGGAGCTCTACTCACCCAAGAAGGAATTCATCTACACACAGGCGCTCGTCGAGAAGCAGGTAAATACCAAACAAACATAGAGGCGCGCCTAGCCCTTTGCATTGCATACAATATATCGGTTTTTTCTTTTCATTTCTTTTATTTGTATTTATTTATTTTTTTTTTTTTTTTTGGCTGCCCTCTCAAAGCCCAACTTAATTTATTGCTTCGATTTCGCATCGATTTGTCGAGTTCTTTCATTTCTTTTATAAATTCAGTTGATTTGTCGCTATTTTTTGTCTGCTTGCTCTTTTTTGTTTTGCCTTTTTTTCGATTTAATTTTTTTTTTTTTTTTGTATTTACTTTTTATTCATTTTAAGCGAAGCTCAAAGAGACAAAGAAAGCGTCGTCGCTATGACCATCGCATTTGAATACACAAGCTTCGCTGCACAGACAGTAAAAAAAAAATAAAATAAATAAATAAATAAATGAAAAGAAAATAAAATTAAAATAAAAAAAAATAAAACCAAAAATTTCAATTTCGCTCAGTTAAATTGTAAAATTGTATAAGAGTATTCGATAAATAATATAGAGATATCGCCAGTACCCCAGGGTATCACACGAGTCTCCAGAGATGATGAGGGAAAACCAAATATAGAATCTAATCAGTGCTTACAAAATAAACATTAAATGTAAGCCACTTAAGGGGCATTCTCGACTCTGGAATACCCTGTTGCTATACATATCTTTATACTGACAAAATAAATAGTTCAGTTTCCAGTTAAAAGCTAAAAGTTAATTTAAGTCACATCTCCTCTGACTCACTAACTGTTCGCGACGTTAGAAACAAGGCCAATGCACAAGAACTGTTCTGTTTATATATGTACAATAAGATTAATGTATGTGTACTTATGTTGAGATTGACCGATAAAAGTCTGCGCAAGTTTGTTCCTTTGGGTACTTTAGAGACAGGTGCTTCCGTTGTCAAATTGTTTTCTTTCTTTTATTTTATACAATGTTTGACGATCAATCTAAAGCCAACATGCGCAGAAGCAGAAGACGAATGTATGTATCTTTGAGTTTTATAGCCCGACAATAAAACAATTGTATATTTAGTTAATAATTCTGTTATTACTGTGCTATTTCTTAGATAATAATTTACTTGGCTATGCAGGCATTACGCTTCTATCTGTGGGAGCATATCTAGATCACATTACTTAGCATGAAAGATAATTGGATATCACAATATTGGCATGGCATGAATGAGATTTCTGCAGCAGCTGCAGTAGCCAGCTTCGAGTCTGTGAAATGAATGTGCAGCACATATTTCTGAAAGATTTTAGATGAATGTGCAGAAAACACGACCTGTATGTTAATTGCGAGTAATTTCGCTTTTCGGGAACTAGCTTTGAGGTGTGAAAATTAGCTGGATCATTCTGTTTGGGTGACAGAACGTGACAGTTGTTGTTGTCAATGTTAACAGAACGGAAAACTACATTTGACATCCATTAACTGCGGCAGTTAAGCATTCGCCATTAGCATTTGATCAGCGTTCTCAAACGCTTGAGCCGGGGTTAGACGGATAGATAGATGTAACTGAATGGCGAGGTGTAGAAATTTCAAAAACAACACGAACTCATAGTTGTATATGTAAATGGAATTCATAAATAATGTTGGTTGCGTATTAGGAAGTCGTTACGGCTGTCTGATCTGACACGTGTATAATTCTATTTATAGACTCACACACTCAAGTTCTAAGTAAAAAAAAAAAAAGCAGATAACACCCCCATTGAGACCCCAAACCACAAATTGAACTAGAATAAATAAAAAAGCGTGACTTTTCGAACTATTTCAATTCAAATGAAATATTATTTTTTCCTAGTAGAATTAGAATTTTATTTTTGATATTATTCTGGTTGATTATTTGTCGTGTTTTTTCTAACAAATAATCTGTGCCATTTATTGTGTGGCGCCATGAGTTCGAAACACTTGCTGTAAGGGCCTCGATGCTGGCACGGTCTAATTTGTATTCGAATACAATAATATTCACATACTGTTTAGAATTTGAGTATGCATGTATGTAGAATGTATTTCGGTCGTACGACGCGTTGCTCGTGTTTCTCAGTATTTTGCTTATTTTTTCATTATTTATTTTGTCTACTTTAAATAAATACGAGTATAAAGAAAATTTCAGTTCGTTGACATCAAAAAAATGAGGCGGGGAAAAAAAAAAAAATAATAAATAAATAAAATAAAAACAAACTTTAAGAAATTGAACATTTGTCTGTCAGCCCAAATGTAAAAAGTAGAGACAAGACAAGAGACCGACTAGTAGAGACCCTAAAGGCAGCATACAACTGAATTTTCAAACAAAGCTTAGTCAACCTAAAGTAAATCATCAATCTAAAGACTCTAATAAAATCAAATCAGTTCATTATCTTGATCTCAAACTTATGTTGGGGATGCCTTCTGCTGACAAAACAAATTTACCCTGATTAATCATTTCGAATGGGTTCAGGGTATGCGAAACAGTTTCACACAGCTCAAGCATGAATATGTGTCATATCGTATGTTGTACTTACATATACATATATGTATATATATACCAAATCTGAGCTCAACTTAAAATATGATTCAGGAAGCGCAAAACCTCTGAAATTGTTCTGGTTAGCTCTTAAATGAACAACTTACCTGTTATATCCATCAAGTTTATGTAAATAATATTTAAATATATTTGAGGGTGTGACCAGAGAGCCCTTTGTAACAACAAACAATTTGCCAGCAATATAAAGCTTCCATTAAAAAAAAGAAAAAAAAAAAAAAAAACGGGTAAGTGATTTCAACTGAGAAAAAAAGGCTTAAAAATACTCGTAAATTCAAGTGTTTTTGCCGGGGCGTGACTTTAGGGTGTTGTTCACAGTTTTCGCTGTAGTTGTGGGTTCTGAATTTTGAATTTTGGGTATTATTATGAACAATGTTTACGTGCTCTGCAAGCCAATGAAAAACAAAAAAACAATATATGTTACCAGCCCACGATCGTTTCTAAAAAATAGTACAACAATATAACAACAAAAATCATAAAAAAGAAACAAAACAAAACAGATAAATTCTCAAACAATTCCATGTTAAAAAAAAAAAAAAAACTGTCAAAGTAATTAAAAAATTATAATAAACCGAATGTCAGCAAGAATAGCTGCGCGGCAGAGATGTGAGACGACAAGTGTTCGCTGTTGATATTAATTAATTCTTTTTTAATTTATCAGTCAAGATTAATGTTAAACATTTTCAACCTAGTGAACAGTTGGTCTTAAAACTGATTTTTTGACTTCGTATTTTGCATTTCGCATTTCAGATTTCAGATTTCAGATTTCGGATTTCGGATTTCAGATTTCGGACTTCGAATCTCGTTTCATTTCATTATTTTATTATGGATATTTAGCTGGCCATTTTTAGCAAGGCATTAGCATAATTGCTTACCAATGTTCATTCCATTCAAGGCGAAAACACCTTTAATAATTGTGTGTTTAATTTTTTAAAACATTTGTTTTGTTTTGAATACCCTAGATATATGCATTGAGGGTAGATATATTTATGAACTCTAACTCTTAACTATCGTTCGCTGCAAAGCCTTCATAATAATCTCGTATTAAATATTTTATAAATTCATTTTGGTCTTTGTGCTGGGTATTTGATAGTCCAGCACTCATTAGCTCAGCATCCTTACTAGCATTTTATTGTTATTTTTTTGTTATTTGTTTCGTTGAGCTGTCACAACTTGTGAATGAATTTTCGGCAAATCGATTTTAGTGCTATTAGGTAGAGGCATTTGAATTTTGGTAAATAATAATTTGTTTCACTGATTTGTTGGCTTACATCAAAGCCAGAACCGCCTATAAAGCTGAAAGATTAACTGAATCTGGTTTGTTGCCCATCGCCCCGATGCTTTATTTGGTGTTTAGTCTTCTGTCTCTGTTTTATTTCTTTTTTTCCGGCTGCCTCATCTGTAATGGCCGAAACCAGAAGAAACGCTCTTAATGATTTTTTATTTATTTGCTGTCGTTTCGGCCTTATCGCATTTCTGGCCATTTTCAGCTGGAGCGTGTTACATAGCTTTACATAATTTCATTATATTTCACTTTTATGACATGCATTTAATTATTTCATATAAACACGGTTGTCATCACGCCCCGTGCTATGTTGTGCTGCTGGCATCATCAAAGCTGGATCGTCAACATGATCACCCAAGCATCTCGCTTTGCATATAAAGTGAAGACGCGCCGCACCAGAGGCTCTAAGGCGCACCGCATCGTCTGTATTCATATGCTAAACCGACTCGGACTGCCTGAATTCAGAAGTCAAAGTGGCTTAGGCTGCCCTCATCTCTTTATCTATCTAAAAGCAATATTTCGATGCTTTGGGGCATCAGCGCTTTATCATTGTGTGCGGATGGGTGCAGCAGTTCCATAAACCCAACCGCAAGTCGACATCAGAGTCCGCCATCGGAATTGTGAATAAAATAAATATAAAAAAAAAATATACGTATAACCGAAAATTCTTTAATAGCTTGATTCTGAAAAAAAAAAAAATAAAATAAATAATAAATAAAAATAAATAAAATAAAAACTAATTTTTTATTTTCTTTTATAAAAGTTTCAAGGAGTCCGCTCTGCTCTGTCGGTGTGCGCCTCGGTATGTGTGAGGTGGCCTTTGTTTCGATTCCAAAGAATTAGACAAAGTATTGCGGTTTCATGTTGCAGTCTATGTGCGGTCAATGGGGCGTTATTTATACATTTGGTAGCCATGATTTATGGAACAAGTTGAATGGGCAATGCGCATATAGGCTAAGCCCGAGATCCTGATCGGGCCATCGTGCAGTTCCTAAATATGATCCAATCATTCCACACATATATATGTGCAACATTTCAATCGAAGTCTTCTGGGAAGTTCGGCTCGTTTGGCATATGTAATATATATGGATAGTCTTCAGCTTGGCATTTATAATCGCATTAGAGCCCCACACTCTTTGGGGTGAAAATCGGCTAAGCCATCCATTTGTTGGCTGCGTTTTATTGAGGGCTTTTGGCTATTGGCTATTGCCTTTTGGGTACGCAAGACAAGCGACTATAATTTGCATATAAATTCGATTTATAGTCATAATTAAATTGACCAGTTTTATTTATTTGCATTTTCGTTGGCCTAACAGCTCAGCCATAGCGTGTGTAAACATTTCCGTGTTTGTTTTCCTTGCCGTTTGCTAAAGGACCACACACAGCCATTCATGGCGATAGTGCCTACTGATAGTTGTCAGCGGTTTCAATACTCTAACTGGTCGGGCATATATAGCTATCGCCTGAATGATGTTAATTTGTTAGTCAAATATGATGTACGTCATTTTGCTGCGGCACCAGCACAGATATTTACTCAAATGTTTCACACTAACGCTGGCTCCCGAGGCGGATGAATGTATGTGTGTATAGATTAAGCATACGCCTCGCTGTACATAGAGCTGTTGATCGGGTTTGCTAACACTTAGGCCACTGTTATGTCAATTAAATAGCAGAGCCATGACACTGGCACTGGCACTGGGTGCCCCAATACGGCGATAACAGTCGATGAAGCCAGTGGTGCCATCACCGATCGATTGGTGACGATCGGTCATGTTCTGACATCACAGCATCATTATCTGCCAGAATTGAGATAAGAGTCTGGGATTATCTGAGAATTGGCACGTCTGCCAGTCCAGGCTAAACCATTTTCAAATCGGCTTTCTAATCACGTTCATAATGCGTTTTGTTTTATTGATCTCCTCTATAATGAGCAGTTAAATGTCTATGCAAAACTCTTCTAGCCATATTGCTCGCTGACAAAAGCAATTATCAACAATGCACTAGCAAATATCATATATATATATATATATATATATATATATATATATATATATATATATATATATATATATATATATATATATATATATATATATATATATATATATATATATATATATATATATATATATATATATATATATATATATATATATATATATATATATATATATATATATATATATTTATATTCCCTGAAATATACATTTGCTATATACATATACATCTGTTTGTAGACATATAACATATGTCTGCATCGATGTGCATATATGTAAATATGTTTTTAATTCAAGAATTATCCATATTTGTTGGCAGACTTGTGCTATTTAATATTTGGACAAGTGCATGTGCGATCAAGCTATATTTGTAAGTATGTGTACATATGTACAGTTATACATTTTTCAGAATTTGTATATTTTTTTCTCAGATATTTAAAGTATATGCATAACGTTTTTGCACATTTAAATTCTTATGGTAAATGCATTTGTTTAGCGAACATGAAATTCTATTTACGCAAATCGAAAATCGAACGATCGACTTAAAATCCATTTTCAGCAAATTGTTTGCTATAAATAATGCTTAAATATATATACACAATGATATATGTATACATATTTATATAATATGAAAAATTTGGAAATGAATTTGATATTGAAATTTTGCGATACAAGAAGTGAGTTGAAATGATCAGATAAATAATAAATACATGCCTTTAACTCCGCGAATATTATTCCAGATTAAGTTGCAGAAAAAAAAAAGATAAATATATTCATAAAAATTATTTAATATGCTAGCTGTGTTCAAGCATTTGTTGCTGGGTACAAACTCTTAAAAAAAAAAAAACACACACACACACACATGCGAATATTCACAAGTTTCGGAGCAAATGCTAAACAAAGTCATTGCCTTCAAGTACATAACAACAGCAGCAACAGCAACAACTGAAGAGCGTGAAGAGCGCGTCGAAATGTGTCAAAAGGCCCAAAGAAAAGAGTCTGAAAACCCTAAACACACTTATTAATTTTAGCACTCCAAACAATTGTAGCAATTTAGCCTAGGTAAAGTAGGCGTGTCAATTGCTCAACAATATAAACAAATTACTGTGTTTCCAAGCAGCGACAGCAGCAGCAGCAGCAGCAGCAGCAGCAGCAACAGTTGCTGTTGTTGTTGTTGTGTTAGGCTCTATTAATAATAAATTTGTTAACTTAACATGAGACAAGCGCAAATTTGTCAAATGCTGACCGGTTGATGGTTCAGAGTCAACAACAACAACAACAGTTCAGTAAAAGTTTATCAATGATCTATAACGCTGAAGCTTGCATACCCTCACCCATCAATTAAGTCTTTAAGAAATTGTTAAATAAATATACACAATTTTTTAATTTATGCATCATTTATATATATATATATATTCATTTATAAATACATATATACGATTTTCGTAAAATTGGCTTTTCAGAAGCGATGCAACAGTTAAGATAGCTAATCGCATGACGTCGTAGGCCTACGACAGCAACAGCCACAGCAGCAGCTCTGACACATGAGCGAAATTGTTTAAAAGTTCAATTGTTTAGCCTTTTGTTATAAACTGATCGATATAAATATATGTATGTATACATATATATGAGGAGAACGCCTTGTTATTTTACAATTAGTTGTATTTATATTTCGGCTGCTGCTGCTGCTGCTGCTGCTGCTGCTGTCCCTGTCTGTCTTATTATTAAATAACCATTAGGCGTATTTAGCGCAAAACTATGAAATTTGGGTCAATACCAACTGACCAAGCGAGCAAGCAACATCGGCCCAAAAACTGGCACACGTGCTACTTGAGTCTGGCACGAGGGCTGGGGTTGGGGGCTGTTGCCGGGCTAGAGGTTGAGGCGGAGGCTGGGACTGAGGCTGACGCTGCGACTGAGGCTGAGGCTGAGGCGGAGGCTATTGCGTGGACGTGTTTATTATGATTACGATTATGTTATTGCCACGCCCGCGGCCTGCTCATTATCTGCTGTGGGAAGTCAACGCATCTGTTCTACATAAATATTGCGAAATTCATAAATTAGAGCCGGCTGGCCGCCAGCTTGCATCAGCAATAACAACGCCAGCTAAACGAAGGCGAAAGTCTGAGGTTGCCTCACACTGCATGCCGCCGCAATAGGCATGCGTGAAGAATTCGAAGCGTGGGAACTCTGTCGCTCAGGTTCAGGTTCTCAATGAATGGGCCACGGGTCTACAAATATTCATATTTTCATTTTCAGTTTTTTTCTTCGTTTTTTTTTTTTTTTTGTTGGGTTTTGGGCTTTGTTGCTTTCTGCATTTAGCGCCTCGGCTTCGGTTGGCTGGCACTGGGTCGGGCTTTGTTTTGGGTGCCCCCGGGGCGCAGTTCGTGTTTATGGGTTCACTGACAAACCAGACAGGCAAAGTCAATTATTGACTAATGAAATCTGCAGAGTCGCAAAAAAAAAAAAAGAAGCAAGTGAAATAGAAACAGCGAAGTAATGAGTGCCGGCAGTACCCCCACCTCGCATTCGAAATTGATTGTTAACCGTAACAGTTTTTGGGTTTGTAAACCTGCCAGGCATGTGTCAAGGAAATTGGGTCACAAAACATTTTGGCCAACAAGAATCGCAGAGCTGTGAATAACTTGTCCGAGCGACAATGCCCATTGATATCCACCCACAGGTGGACTCTCATTGGATCTGTCAAGCCACCTGGCCAAAAAAAGAAACAAAAAAACAGAACAGAATAAAAAATAAAAAAAAACTATAAAAGCCCGCTTGAATCGTAGATTGATGGCATGATTGTGCATATACAATAAATTAGAATAAGAACGTGGTAAACATTGTTTTTGGGGGTCATAAATACCAGCGGTTAATGAACGCAGTAAAAAATAAAGCAAACCGCAAACAATGCAAATTAATAAAGCAACAAATCGACGGGGGCAGCGTCTGCAAGATCGGTAGTAAAGAAACATTTATGCATATGGACAGACGGCGAGGGGCGATTGATTTCCCAACTCGATTGGCTATGCTGTATATATTCCGCATATCAAGTTCAATAAAATGATCGATTTATAAGCCCGACGGCTCGATTCAGCAATAAACATCAGCACAATGCTAATGAGTGGAAAATACACAGTCTCGGCTACTTAGTTCCTGGATAGGAAACGTTCGACGATAGGAAATGTATCTTTCGATAAGAACCTGGCCACATTGTACAGCTTTCTTTGGAATGCTCGTTATTGTGTAGTATGTAAAATTGCATTTCATAAATTTGATTACCTTGCATTCAACCGTTGCAAAAAATCATCGTCTTTGCTAGAATATGAGTTACGCTGTATTCCGTCTTGTTGAGCTACAGAAGCCAAAGGCTAACTGCTCTGCGCACAATTTTACAGAAACAAAAGTATCTGAAATATTATAATACTAGTTTTCACTTCACTTTCATAAGATTGATCAAACGAATACAAAACAAAGATCTCGAGGTAAAGACTTGCATTTGACACGACGCTTCAAGTACAACTGAGAATTTTTTAGGGCTGAGCTGGGGAATGTAAAACAAAAATAAAAGCCGCGAGAAAGCTCTAAAAACTCTTATCGCCTCTGTGAGCAGTCGCAGCCAAGGCAAAAGAGAGTATGAAGAGAGCAAACAAGATAATGCGTTAAGGAAATTCGTCTCTTTCATATCCGCTTGCAGTTCTCTTAGCATCCAAAAGCAATGCACCTAAAGAAATGGAACTATTAAAATGGCAAATCTAAATAAAGCTTTCGTGCATTACGAAGAGCTCAACCTCATGCACTTTTGACTGCAGTTGAGGAAATCAATTAAAAAACTATAAATTTTGATTTAAGTTCTCAAGCCCAACCTTAGGCAATGCTCTCAGCAGTCGAGTTGAGTTAGGAAAAATATAAAGTCTGAATGAAGTTGTCGAATCATTTTAGTTAGTTGGGCACACCCAACTAATGCAACTCTGTGACTTTATAGAACGCACCTTGATTTGCTTTAGTTGAGTCTTACAGCCGGTTCTCGCACACTCAGTCACGCTGCCCACTAAGGAAGTTGCGCAATTGATTCACAGATTCAAAGACGACTACAAACAGCCCTCAAGTGCCCACGAGCGTGCATCAAAGACTGAAAATGGCGTTGAATAATAAAATTCATAAAAATTAATAAATATTAATTTTAGTTGTTAATATATGCGTATAAATGCCATATTAGACAACTTTATATATAGATATATATATACGCTAACTTGAATAGATGCAGCGGCTATTAACCCACTTGCCAGTCGAGAATCAAGAGACGGACATAAATGGCAATGCGGATAGAGACGAATCCATAGATGAGCTCAATGCTGGCCAGTCGAGCTCACGAAATTTGCATGAAGAGCGCCGTTCGCTCCTTTTTGGCGTAAAATATTCAGCAATTAAAATTGGGGCTTGACCTTCCTTAAGCACTGAAGTGCTGTGTTAATTGTATTACTTATTTCATAAATAATGACGAGCGAGCACTTCAGCAGCTGTGGCCCGGAAGCTGTAAGGCACCATATTGTCCATTCTTTTGTATTTACAAACATCACAAATTTTTTTTTTTTTGGGGCTTGTTCTTTCTTATAATCGCTTGCAAAGTTAAGAGGGTATATTGGTCTTCTGTTGATACTCTACATTTCTCTATATATCTCTGCTTTTTGTATTTTTTAAACAAATTAAAAAACAATAAATACTTTACACAACTTGGAATGGAGATTACGAATAAATTTCACTAGATATCAATTTGATATTAAGAACTTTGAACGTGTATAATTGAGTCAGTTGGACTCGACTTGTGCTTATTTGTCTATTTTTTCATGACAGAGAGCAGCTGGACATAAAGCTAAGGGCACAACTTGGCCTTTACGGATGCGTGTTCCCAATAGTTCTTCGTCTTTTATGTAAACATGCCAAAGTTGGCCGAATTTGAGAACAATCGACAGCTGCAGGAATATGTATGAATATGTAGGCAATATGTAAATACTTGTATTATTACAAGGTTAAACAGAAAAAAAAAAAAAATATATATATATATATATATATTAATGGTATACATGCGTCTATATATTACATATTTAATGTCAAGTGCGTAAAACGTTCACGACTTTGACACATGTTGAATATTTCTGGTTAAAGAACTGGGGTGAAGACAAATAAATTTTGATGGCGTCAAATTGCCAAAGATATGAAACGGTTTTTTAATGGAGTTCACAGATCTTAAACATTCAGAATTGTGGTACGTCATGCTGCCACTAGATGCGATCTGCTAGATGATTCTTGTAAATTTGCTCGAAATAACAATAAGAGCAACAACAGCAATATAATAATAATAATAAAAATAATAATAACAATTTCAACACATTTTTGATGAGAACTGTCAAAAAAATTAAGAAGTTCCAGCAGTCCAGTGGACATCAACATCAACGTTCCAGAGTTCCAGTTCCAGTTGCTGCTAGATTCTCAATTCCATCCAGAATCCGACTCTTGTTGCTGGCTGGATTGGACTGACTGGCTAATGAATATAATCTCTTTTGATGGATTGAACAGCGCCCAGGCGACGACGACGACGACGACTGGACCAGCCGAACCCAAAGCCCAAGACACAAGACTCGGCTTCAACTGAGCTGATGGCATTGCCATGAACTTCATTTTCGTTTCATTTCATTTCATTTCATATCAGTTTTATACCCTGCAATTCAGGGCCCAAGAGGTGAGGTAGTGAGTCGGGTACAGGGTATTGGCTTTGTTTTTCTGTCAGCTTTTGTTTTTTTTTTTTTTTCGTATGTAATAAAATAATACGAAAAATTTATTAATTTTGATAGTTTCTACTGTTGTTGATTTCTTTTTGGACCTCATGAGAAACGTTGACGAGATATTCATCAGCATTATTTTATTTGTTTTCGTTTTTCTTACGATTCCCAGATACCCTACACAGTAAAAGTGCTCGTTAAATCGGCTCGCTTAACTGGCGATAAGATAATTCTGGGCAGAGCTTTAATGAGCATTTAAATGAGCTCGTAATTGGTAAATTATGCTTATCCGATCCTTTCGCTACTTAAATCTTTAATGTGCCAATTGTTAATCTAATTATCAACTTCGCTTCCAATTAAATCGTCGTTCATTGTTTTTCTTTTTATTATTATTTTTGTTTTTTTTTTTGTTAGTATGGCTCGAGCAGTTCCGGCTCATAGATATCCAAATTATACTTTCGTGTAGGGCACTTGACCGGCTCAATTAACTTAGATCTTATCTGGCCAGCATGTGCGCTACACGCTCAAATCTTATCGTTCGGCTCTTGAATAAGATGAAATAATAATAAAAAGAATAAAAAGTAGAGAAAAAAAAACCGGTTACATACGATACTTTTGTCAGAATATTTCCGTCTGCTGTTCTTGGCTTGTCGCTTCGGCTTTTTTGGTGGAATTTAATGAAGCGTTAATAAGTACCCATGTGGGCCCTTTTTATAGGAAGGTTTTTAATCTGGCATTAAAGAGCTCGTTTGATATGCATCAAAAATCGCTAAAGCCGTCAACGATCAAGAATCCCGTTTTGAGTATTACGATCTGTTTACTATTCAGCATGCCGCATTGGATGTGTGCCGATAGGGTATATGCGCTCATTTATTGTTTCATTGATATTTCTCATTTGCCCATAATTAAGATCAGCTGCTAGAGCAACAACATTTATCGGTCATTGTTGACGAGCATTGCCCAATGCGATGAAAGATGGACAGCCAGAGCAACAGTTGCCCAAGCTCATTTTTCATTAAATTGTAATAATAATTCATTAGCAAATGTTCGTTTTACATACGAGAAAGAAAAAAAAAAAACCAAAGAAAAACAACAAATTATTACTGCCGAGTGCCAAAACAAGCGCGACAAGCGTCAAAGGCGCGACTGAGAAGCTACAGCAGCAACAGCAGCAGCAGCAGCAACTGCGGCAGCGACGATGGCCGAGAGACAATTTATCTGCCTTAAGCAGTCGAGAGCTGAAATCATGGCAGCGAAGACAGCGCCCTTTCTTTTCTTGGCTTTTTTAGCCTGAGCCCATTCAAAATCTACAGACAGGGTATATTGGTTATTCCCTCTATTCCTTTTGTATATACATTAGCTTAAGTCGATAACAGCCTTATAGAGCGCAGATCAAGCTCTTTTTTATGGTTATTTTATAGACATTTCATAATATCGATAAATATCGATTGCTTGTCATTTCCATAGGCTTTACCTTAATATGTTGCAGGGCATCTTCTAGCCAAACACTATACATTGAAGGACTCTTACTCGTTATTTAGTGATGTTGCGGTTGTGTTAATGTTGCTGTTGCTGTAGCTGTTGTCGTTGCTGCCTGCAGCTTAACATTTGCAGCATTTGCGTATGCCATAAACGTTTTCGATTTACGCTCGGGTTATGCTATATACACCAACGCCGACGCCGACGTTGGTTCCAGCTGTTGCTGTTGCTGTTGCTGTTGATGTCGCTGTTGCTGTTGCTGCTTCTGCCACGCAGCATCCACCGACATGGGCATAGCAAGCAAGATCAAGCGATTCAGTTGCGCGCGAGATGTAGAGTTGTGTGTCTCTATCTTGCTACATGCGGTCGACGCGAGTGTGCGACACTATATACGAACACCACACACACGCACACAAGGATAACGTATGCACACCCACGCCAAGGCTTGGCTTGCAAATTGCCAGAGCGAAGCTTAAACGCTTTACAAATTACATTGGCTGCGACGCAGGCGCAACTGCAGGCGTTGTCCCCAGTGCCTGGCCAACAGAGTCTGTATCAGTGGATCAGTTTAGTGAACTTGTCGAGGGTTCAAGCACACCACAGACATCTTAGCCTCCTTTCTGGGCAACGATTGCAACTGTTGCTCGTATTGCTGGCGTGCTGCCTTGCATTACTGTGTTTGGCCCTAGGCACTGCTTGCATTGCGGCCAAGCGCGAATTGCATATTGGCGTTGCGTCTGCGCAGCTATCGAGTGTTTAATCATAGTCATTGCCAAAGATTACAGTGAAATACGCAGTGCAAAGAGTCCAAAGGAAACAGTGGACAACGTGCTCTAAACAGTTAACAAAATAAAAAGTGCTCAGTGATCAGTTATAAGTGATCGGTGCAAATAAAAAGATGTCGATCCTTAAATCGACGCAACAAAAGGCCCACAAGCCAAATTTTAGCAGCGATGTGCTAGCTCAGGTAATTCACCAGGCTAATTGGACTTTAAAAGTGATCATTCGAGACTTGAAAACTAGCTAAAAATCTAGAGATTTTACTTAAAGTGCATAATTGATATATAATGTAATTTTTAAAAATCTTTTCGTCGGCTAATTGGATATAAAAATTTACAAAAATATCTTAACAGCTTATAAACCTGTTAAGATATTTTTGTAGGCATCCTATAAGGAAATACTGTGTTCTTGTGAGAGATGATGCTGCTATAGAGCATAGATCATAGGAACATCTTTGAATTGATATATTTCTGTGTACCCATACATGTTCAATAAAGTGTTTTGAATAGGGCGCGTGGGAAATCGGGTAATTTGTATATCCTTTAAGAAGATATTGAAATAATTATACAGCTGTTGGGGCATGACAAATTAACAAATATAATGTTTTTAGTCATAATAAGGAAGCTGTGTAATTTGATATTTTTTAAGCTTCTGCGTGAATTATTTTCAATGCATAAATGTATATCATTTATGAGTATTTTCCTGTTGGTCTTGCTCAACAACAATGTATGCAAGAAAGGCCAAGCTAGTAACAGCTTGAAAACCATTTTAAGTATCATCTTTAAGAGCTTGAATTTCGCCTACTAACCCGTGAATAATTATGTATATTCATGTAGACTTGGAGTTAATGGAAAATTGCGTTTACTATTAGCTAAATTTTCCAGTCGATTTTCTCGTTTGTTCTTCGTCTTCAGTTCGTTTTTTATGATGACCCCAATTGGTGTGCAATAAAATTTGCTAGCCGCTAAAATTTAATGTCTTGTAAAATGTGTTATAAAATTTATGCTCCCAAGTGCGCAGCATAGAAATTATTGCCTTGTTTTCGAATTCTGTGTAAGTGGTTTTATGTGGCATACGAGCAACATGTTTTTATTGTTTAATTATGATTTTATTATGCTTCTAATTAGGCGATCATAAAAAGAAATCGTACAATACTGATGATAATCTTATTGCATGCTTTTCTTGTTGTTATTGTTTATCAAATCTGAATTGGAGCGTTTGTTTCGAAGCTAGGTAGATTTTGGGTTATTCTTATTAATAATTTTGCATATTCGAACATTATGAGAGAATGCACAAGACGGGTTCTTCCACATGGAATATCCCCTAAATAGCGTATGGCCACACGAATGTCAAACACATAAATTTGAATTAATTTAAGTTGAAATAATGATTGAGAATTATGGAGAAACTGTTTGCATAATATATTGCATTAAGACTTCCTAGAAGATCTAGATGAACTCACAGACTTGCGAATAAACGCTGAGATCAACGCACCCACGTCACATACCATCGGACTCCGACAGTTATTTCGACACCCAAGTTGAGGGAGGTGCGGCGACAAGATCTGCCCGTGGCACGAGACTTGTCATAGCCGTTTGCCAATTAGCACCAGGCAGTGTCGGAAACGAGCGAATTGGATGACGGCAAATACGCCCAGCCATTCCGACTTTATAACGACATAAATTCAGAGGACACATTTGCCGATGCGCAGTCTCCAATGAGCCACGACCGACACACCCTCTCAGAAGCGACACGCGCCAGCTCCAGGCCCAGGGACACACAGGCATGCGTTTGGATTATGTCACGGCACGGCCGACACGCCAATCTATGGCCATTCCACTGGATGTTATGTGTTCTCCAACATAAATAAATAAACAAACATTTTGCTGTGATATGTCTATGGTCAAGTTCGTAGCGCCCTTGGCGCCTTCTTACGAGCACTTATTTTCAGATTTTTCACATTTTATATTGCAAATTTTAGTTGTCTTAAAAATATATTTTAAAATATATGAATACAGAATTTATATGTATGTCAGCATTATATATATATATATATATATATATATATATATATATATATATATATATATATATATATATATATATATATATATATATATATATATAGAACAAATTCTCATATGTATAAAATGGCAAAATGCATCTTATATTAAGTTAATATGAGAGACATCATTTGTATATACCCTGTACATAGATAGATCAGAATTATGTATCTTCAGATCTACTCAAATATTATTAATACTTCACTGAGAAGTAATCCCTGCTCATAGGCTACATAGTACTTCAAATTTGTCTGCTCGAAGGTGAATTAATTAAAACTTCTAATTCTTTGAGAGCATATTCTCATATTGGGGAATTTATATATTTATGCTGTCTATTTAGAATCTACTGGGTATAATTAGCATACTCACTCATACACATGCAGAAAGAGAATTCTATATTTATTTTGGGCGCCAATGAACGAGCAACATGAAGGAAATCTTTTTGAGAGGAGAGCGAATGGTACTATCGTACATCGAACAGTGGGGTCGATTACAGAAAATAATACAAATTATTTAAGAACCTTTTGTCAAAAAAATAAAAATAAAATAAAATAAATAAATAAATAAAAAAATTAAATAAAATAATAAAATAAAAAAAAAATACAAAATTGGTTGATTTTTATTTTTTTTTTTGTGCTTCAAAGATAAAATACCGACATATTTGATAGAAGATAGAATTATTTATAGATTTAAAAATTTATTTTCTGACAAACTTTTAAGCAAACTTGTTTGTAAATAAATTATTTAAAATTTGTTTGCGAATATAAAAAAAATCATAATATATATATATATATATATATATATATATATATATATATATATATATATATATATACATAGGTTTTATATGCAATCGAAAATTCACTTCATACTAACTCAATATTTCGTCTAAATCTTATAATATCGACAGAAAAATTTTATATATTCTGCGAGCGTTTTGCCCACTGCAGGCTGCACTTTGAAGTTGGAGCAATTCGCATTAGATTTGTCTTTTATATTTTGAAAAAATGTATTATTTCAGAAAGGATCTTAATCGAATTCCGATTGGAAAACTATCGTGGATTATAGTGCGCAAATTCTCTCTTTTTGTATTCAGTTCATAAAACTAGTGCGCGAATCCGCGTCCATTAGATTTGAGATTTCGTTTGAAAAGCATTTTCTTTCTCGAAGATGATTCAGTCTTCTCTCGAATTTCGCACACGCTGCTCGGTAAAGGAATGTAGAAATTTGTTTTAAAATTTTTATATTTCGAGATCCTAACGGAAAGATAAATTAAAAAATAATCATGATAAATTTATCGTAATTCGAATCTGGAAGTGCTCTTATTCAAATGCCGCGCAACAAAATCTATGAAAAATGAAATCTATTAAAAATATTTAAATTATTTGAATAAATTAACAAATTTAAATGAAATTACCGACATAAGAAATTTGATAAAGCCCGCAAGTGAAACAACAAAAGGAGATCCTGATCAAATTTTCAATCGAATTTTAAGCAAACATTAAATACTCTTTCAAAGGTGAATTTTAATATAAAGATAATTTTTAAATTATCTTAGTAAGATGTCAGGAACTATAAATTAAATTAAATGTTCTTTATATTTTAAGCTTTAATAAAGATTATTTTGATTTGGCGCCAGTTTTGCACTATTATGCCAATTATTGACAGCTGCCTACATATAAATACAGATCTTAAGACACAAATTCAAAATTGCAGAATACATACATCCAAATATTAGAAAAATCTATTTTTAATTGAAATGAATTTGAATAAATGTTTATGCACAACTTTCACGCATTCGAATCAAAAACTATAAAGTCGGAAAATAAACTAAACACACCCTTTACTAAAAATAGTATCCCGCCCACAATTTTTTTTTTACCTTTGAGGCGGCTGCGAGTGTGCGTTAAAGTAATACAAAAAGTACACTGAAAGAAACGGGCGTGTAGTTAACAAATCTATTGGATTTTATAGATTTCTAGTCTTATCAAAATTATTTCTGACTGAATGCACATCGAGTTATATTTATTGGCTTTTTCAAGACTTCGGCTTTCATTTGTTACACATTCAATAACAGAATTATAATACCCTTTAAAATGCAGTAGCTTAAATAAATATCAGCAAATAAACAAAAAGTAAAAAAATATATATATATATATATATTTGTTCTAAAAAAATTTAGACAAATGATGAGTGAGAAAGCTTTGAGGTTCGATTTATGGCGAAAATAAACTTTCCAAAGACATCAACCCAGAGTGAAAAAAAAGAAAGGGAAAATGAAAATTAAAAAAAGAAAAAATTGCATAGCATAGAAACGAAGGCAATTGAAGCAGCAGATGAGGCACCAAAATAGCGCATTTCTTTTTTTACTTTTGGCAAGTTTTTTATTTACTTCACCTTGCTCATTGTTTGTGCTTATGTTTGGGAAATAGATGGAAGCGTGTCAGAATTGTTGATGTATATTATATTTGTTTGAAATGAACATGATAAAAAAAAATGTGTGCACAGAGCCGAACGTTTGCCGGTCTCCGATTCGCTATTATATAATCGAGGAAACAATAAAAATCTTTTGTTATAGATCCCAAAAATCGGCTATATATATTATGCCAGACATAAACAAAAATAAAATTATAAATTGCCAATAATTAAAGTAAAGTCCGCAACGGCTATGCGAAGCAAATAATATAAAAATATATATACAAATAAAATAAAAATAATATAAAATACGAAAACATTATAAATATATTTATGTAGATCGCGTTATGACAATGATTATGGCACATGTGGCCGAGATATGCTGAGTGCTTCAGTCTGCTCGAAATGCGAGTCCGGAAGATTTATTAGCTGTGACTAGACACGCTGAATTCGACATTAGATATGTATGTGGTCTGCGGAATCTCTAGATATAGATACATTCGGCGAGCGAGCCGCTTGGACGCTTCTCTCTGCTGTGACATAATTCGCAGCTTTTTGGAATTTAGAGAGCAGCCGGCAAAAGACAAATAAATGAAAAATAAAACAACTCAAAATTACGATGCTCTGGTTGACAAATTTTTGAACCATACATAAATAACAAAATAAAAATGTCAACAGTGCTAGACTCTGAGATACCCTAAATCCCTCCAGCAACGAGCTGCTCCTCCTGCTGCTGTTGTCTTCTATGCATACATAAATAGGTATTTGAACTTTCGGCCGCTAGGCTAGAATCTAAGTAGCTAATAAATCTAATATTAAAATCGATCTCGAGATAAATACTCCTTAACTGAGGCAGATAAGAAAAGCTCATAGATTTATGTCTCAAACTTGAATTCCAATTCAAATGAATTCAGGGTATTTTATTGGCAGCACTTGGAATAGAATATTAAAGTTTAAAAAAAAAAAATGTAAATACAAAAGAAAGCCATATATTATTAATGATTGGCTGTTAACGCGGAAGCTGATCCTGGTTAGCTCAGGCGCACTGTTCTATATGGCAAATGGACTAACTATAAAATGTCATGAATAATAACAATAGAAACCGTTAATAGACTTGTCAGAAATACGCGCTCTACAGTTGTTGTTGCTGTTGTTGGTTTCGCTTTTGTTATCATATATGCAAAAACGTGCCGGAAATTGCGTGACAGCGAAATATTCTCATAACATTTATATAACATTTGTTGTACCCGTTTTAGTTGAATGGCTCATGTTTGAGATGTTGCTCTGACAAAGTGTATATGGGCTAGCACATGAAGTTTGTAACAGGCTAAGTGATTGGCTTGTTACATGACTCTCGAGTTGAGTTGAGCGTTGTCCAAGTCTAGCTTAGACACAATTTAACTGGATTATATACCACTTTCTATTAGGGTATCGACACTTCGAGGTGTTTGTAAACGTATTATTTTCTGGCTCGTATTTTTATGTTGTTATTGTTTTTCCTTTTTTCTTGTTTTTTTTTTTTCATTGCGGCGCACTCGTTTAGATTGAGTTCGAGCTTCCTTCCCTGACCATTTGATGCTTCCGTTTTCTTTTTGCTGTTGTTTTTGGTGTTGTTGTGTCATATGAATTTTTTTTTTCGCTTTTATGAAGATCATTTATAATGCGTGATATTGTGAATATCGTTGTCCAGTGCGAGCTGTTCTCTCCCGCTTGCCAGAGGCCAATCAATTTTAATTATCGAGCAAATTAATCAGTCGCAACTTTCGTATCATTAAGATTAATGATGTTGACCGATCTGGGTGGCAACGGTACCCACAACAGCAACAACAATAACAATAAGAACAACCAGAACAAGCCAGCGCTCTTGCTTATGCAAATGGCAAATATAGATAGAACATACACGGGATTTCGAGCATGATCACGAGCGCGATCTCCAACCTAAGCGTATCTCTCGCGCATAGCGACCTAAATGAGCCATGGAAAATGTGATTAGAGCGCGATTTAATTGCTCGCTTTTGTCTAATTATACGCCTGATATTGGGCAACAGAACAGTTCGTACATTTCCAATCCCAATTTCGAGCAATAAATAATTGTCGCGTTTCTCAAAGTGCACTGACCTGCCAAAATTGTTGATATATACAAATATAAATATATGTGTGTATATATATATTTATATATATATATATATACATATATGTATGTCTGCTATGTTGTGCTATGGTACACGAGTATTCAAGTCTGGGTTGTTTGGACTCATGTGTCCCGTTGGAGTGGTTTAAAGAGGAATAAACGCAAAACGAGACAAAGACAATATAATGAAATACTCCAAAATTTATAACGCCGACTGCAGTTGTCTCTTTGAGAGGTCACTGACGTGCATCAATTGGGCTTGACGTATCTGAGAGATGAACAGACCCACAGACAGAGAGACCGACAGTGAATTGCACAGACCGACTCGCACCGCCCTAATGAATTATTTATTATGTGTTCGCAGCACCCAGAGCAAGTCACAGTTTCTGGCCATGTTCATTTTCTGAATGAACAAGGAATCTCTGACACTTTCCAAGTAACGAATAGGGAATACTCTTGTATTTGAAAAGAAAAGTACAGAAAATCTCTATAGAAATTAAATTATACAACAGTATATTCTGTTCTTAACTATGGATAGTTATATGATACGGGGCAACTATTAGGAATATCACCCTTCCCTTCACATTTGAATAACTTAGAGAATTGAAACATCTTTAATCAAAGCTTAAACTTGGTTTTCATCTCAATTTTATTTAAAATGTTGCATATTTAATAACAAAGATTAAGTAATCGTTGTAAGGGTATGTGTATATAATAAAGGCATCGACTTACACTTCAACTTCAACTTAAACTTGCACTTCAAGTCATGGACAGCCGCTGCTGCCCGCGCCCCCAGCTTGATAGAGGCCTGGCTGGCTAATGACGGCGACAGACAGACTGAAATATGAGCACAAGTTCGAGTGCAACACACACACACACACACACACACATACACAAGCACACACTCATACACACACAATCAGAATCGAGCGCAGTGAGCATATGGCTCATGCAAATTTTTAGCGATTAAAAAGCCATAACTTATATTATCAACGCAAAGCTCTGAGGTTAATTGACAGACGGCGAGAATCAACCGGGCCAGAGCCAAAGTATTGTCAGTTGCTCTTGCAAATAAATGTTGTACATATAAAAAATAAATATTTTATGTATATGTATATAGTCGTATATAATGTATGTATAAAAGAAAAATATTTAAATAAACCATGTGAAGGTCTTGCAAAATAAAAAGCTTTTCCGCATGCGAATATCAGCATAAAGCTGTTCACATTCAATGCACTTTTCGGTTCAGACTCTGAGACAGATCGAATTTGAAGGAGATGCAGCAGCAGCAGCAGCAACAGCAGCAGAAAGCAGGTTAAGCTGACCTCAGTGAAGTTCAAATTTCATTTTGTTTTTGTGATGTATTACGGCATTTGCGGGCTGTCGCTTCGCCGGAAACGAATTCAATACAAATTTTTTACTTAAGAATTAGAATAATATATATATATATATATATATAAATATTTCTTAGGAAATGGCCGATGGGAACGGTCTTCTGCGGACCTCTTCAAGGGTTCCCACAACGATGCATATGGCTTTTGAGCTTGAAATCAATGTTTCGACATCATATTCGGATAGCCAGAAATTGCTTTTAATGCTGAAACTGCCTTTAATGCGATGATTGATGTGGCGCCCCTTGAATCCGCAACTAAGTGCAGTGTCAAGGAATGAGAATGAGAATGGGGATCGGAATGGGTTGGGTAATGGGGCGTCTCTTAATGCCAAATGACAGCAACAGCCGCTATAATGTTTATAAAGTCGGTTCTTTCTCTGCCTCGACTGTCTCTCGGCAAAGTGTGGCACTCTGACAGCTGCTGCAGCATCCCGATTATCATTGAGATCTTAAATAATCGATTGCTCCGATCGGCCAACTGATAGCATCGGCACTCAATTAATTGACCAGCTCATGGGGTCACTGGTATAGGAAAATTTTTAGATAGCAGACACAAACCATGCGCCCCATCAAATTCAAATAAAATAGCAAACCGTTCCCACACACCGGCTCGATTTGTTTATTTTCAAAGAATGAAAGAGAAAAAATACAAAAAGAAAAAAAGAAAATCAAAACAAAAATCGAATCGTGTATACCATTGGCATTTTACTTATTCGCATTGCTCTGGTGTTTCTATGTTTATTTTGTTCCACTGTACTTTGGCCGACTTTTTTCAAACTGTGAGCCCATCAAATTAATAATCTTCACCTGTAAATGTTTGTGGTACGGGCATACAGCTAAAAATATTAATTAACCGAATTTTCATTTTTCACCTTTGAAACTAGTGAAATGCCGTGTCTTAGATTCCATATATAGCTATATATATATAAATATATATGTACATATACATAGTATAAAATTTCTACGCGTGAGGTCGGAAATCCAAACGATGTTCAAGTATTTTTATTTAATAGCCGGTAGAGTATCTATCACTCATCGTCTGGCAGGTGGGTGGATGAATAGGAATTTATAAATAATATGATGCCACTTAGTAACATTAAATTCATATTTATTTATATTTTGGCTAGCCAATGTTGTAGCTAACCATAAAAAAAACCAATGGATTTCATCAAGAACACCCACTGGCTTGTAATCGGGCAGGCACCGAGCATTACGTCGCCCATGGTTGGGGATGCAATCAATCAAAATGCGAATTCAATTGGATAAATTTATTGAGACGCCTGTCAGCTAGCAATTTGATGGCCAAGCGCATTGTCATCAGCCTAAAGACCAGTGTAACTGCAACAAATTGGAAATTTCGCAATAGGCAGTTACCGACTGCCTCATGCTCGTTCATATAATTAAATTTGTTTACAGCTGGGAAGAGGAGCTCATATTTCATTTGTTTTCATTTGTATAATATATTTATATTTATATACTATATAATTCAACAAAGATCTTTGGCCTTCTATATTCTCTCTTTCGACTTTAGCTGAAACGAGTAGAAATTCTTTACAAGTTGCTCAGCTGTCAATACAGCAGACAATAGCTAAATTAAGATGTCAGAGGCATTTCAGCCATAAGTCATATGCATTATCAGAAGCAATTAAATATGAATGCACTGGCAATGACACATACAACTAGTAACAGCAATAGGCAGAAGAAGCAACGGCAACAATACCATCAACACCAACAACAGCAATAGCAGCAACAACAATAAACAGCAATAGAAGAAGAAAAGTAAATAAAACGTGTCAATGAATGTTTTCTTGGCGCTGGCATTTTAAGTTTATGCGCATTAACATACACACACACGTCCACACTTCCTTACAAAACATAACAAACAGAACCTAAAGCGTTTAACGGTAAACGATAAACGGTAAACGAAGCGAATTTCATTGTTAAATGCATATTTACTTATCTGTTCTGCTTTGGCCAAGGCTCCTTCCATCTTCAGTTCAGTTTACGCATTGTGTTATTTTTGTTTATTCTGGCAAAGCGGCACATTGTTGCCAGATCAGTCTGCCGGCCGGCCGGCAAGATTGAGCTGCAAACATAATGAAATGATGTTATCGAATCAGTGAAAGGTGGCATACTCATTGCAATGATCTTATCGATACAAATATTGCATTGAAATGAGATTATCGATGCTAACCTTTCACTAGTGAAGCACAATATTGTAATAATGTTTACAATGCAAATATCGTATTGCAGTGATGTTATCGATACATCCCTTTCACTCGTAAAGTACACGAAATGTGCAAATACAGCAAAAAGATGTTATCGATACACAAATTCAGTTATGAAACACAAATGCGCTGCATACACAATAGGCGCTAAGGAACTCATGTAAAGATGTGCGAAAATTTGCATTTATGGACATGCACGGATTGAGATTTCCGCTTGTGGGGTTTCTTTGTGCGTTGCAATTCGACGTGGGCTTTGTCATTGACATTTCCTCTTGCTGCATAACACATTATTCAGTTGAATTTATTTATAAACGCCGAAACACGCGACAGGTGCCTCAGTGGCATTACGACAAGGATTGAGATATCGGCGCGTTCTGGCAGTCGTGCGCTAAGTCGTGTATTTTTCGAAAAAGTTGTTTGGATTTCGCGTTGTGAATTCTTACAATACAAAACGGTATTAGTTATTTTCAATTCTTCTTCGGTCTCTTATTTCTAAAATACAATATTTAATTTGTTGGCATTCCGAGCGCATAGTTCTTTTTATTTGTTTACAATTAACACTGTGATTAGTTCAGTTAATAGAGCTATTTATTTGATTTTCATGTGCAATCTGAGTAAACCACATCAAAAATAAACAATAATCTGAATGGTTTTTTGTTTTGTTTAGTGCATTCCATCCAACAAAATTTTGCTGGACCAGCCTCTAAAACGCCCGCACCATAGGGCAATTTAGTTAAAGTGCTTATTAACACATTTATGCATTAAAAAAAATCATATAAACACCCTCTTTTTCAGCCAAATTCTTTAGCCATCAATAAGTATCAGCTTCGCGTGAGCCATCTGTTCATTTTGCACCACCCATCGTGTTAACAATTATCTTTGAAGTCGATGCGGCCGGCTCTTTTCATTTTCACTGAATTTATACAATTTTGCAAATACTTTTATTGTTCTCAAAAGGGGTCTTAACAATTTGATAAGCAAACAAAGTTTAAAACTAGTTTCTGTTTTGATATAAAGCTCGATATATAATCAAAAATTGATTAAAATACCAGACTCGAAGTGATTTCTTTTATAACTGCGTCTTTTTGAATAGAATCGCTCGGATCTAGATATAAGTTCAAGTTGTACAACTCGATAATAATATGAATAATAAAAAAATAGACATATATGCGTAAACTTGACAAGATCTATAGATACATATATTAAATAGGTTCAGGTTATAGGATTAACGAAATCCAATTTAAACCGTTCCCAAATTTTAATTTTTTTTTTTTTTTTTTTTGTCAATGTTTTATTATTTAAACGACAGCAGAACCCAGTCTCGATTGCAATACCAATTTGAGTTTAATATTCTGTTCAATTGGCCAGGTGGTCGTTGATTCCACTACGAGTCCATAAGGCCAACGCCTTTGGCAGCGACTTGCACTGTCCAAATAAACACGCACAATTTGTAAGCGTCCAAAAGCAAATAAATATTTGTAATTTATATGTTTTTTGCACGACGTGGGCAATCCAACAGATATACATAAATATGTAAATAAACCGAACGTGAGAATGTGCGGCAATGGGGAATGCTGAATGCACTATACACTCTCAATTTATGTTGATAACCAATGTTTATATGATCCCATGCGCATACTGATTACCACAAAATATTGATTATAAATTGTCGTGAAAAGAAACATGAGCAAAATACATATCTATATATCTTGTAAGAGAAAATTGCATGCGCATGCACATATGCATTATATATAATTATGGCTTGCCTTCTTTGCGCTCCATCCCAATCTTCACACCCTAAAATAGCCCAGCAATTTATAAATAAATACAGGGTATCAGGGCTGACAATTAACTCCATAGTGCAGATAATTACATATAACGCATACGCCGCGACCGCATGCGACCGTAAATTGAAATTCGCCGGCTCTTTGCTTGTATTATTTCAAGCCATTTGCGCCAAAGTGTGCCAAATAAATCAAAAAGGCGGCCCATTAAATAAAGTATTAAATAAAACCTGAATAAATATACACAAATTTTCCGGCAATACTTTTACAGGCATAGCATTACAAGCACTCAGAGCTGCACTTTAATGTGCATCGTTAAACAACATTTACGACACTTCTCAGACAAGTAGAAAACCACTTGCTGGCTAACGGGATACGGGCTTCAGAATTTAGGATCTGGGATTGAAGCTTCAAAATCGTAGACCATGCATGAGTCATGCAGCGCATCATCCGAAACGTAGTGGGGCGTGCTTAGATATGCAAATTAAAATATCAAAGTCAAATATAAATACCCTGTAAACATTAAAATTTAGAACGTAAGGGTAGCTTAGTTTCAATCTCAAATTTTGAATATTATACAATAAAGCTAATTTAACAACAAAAATAGAGAACTATCACAAAACGCTGTGATATGTGATAACAATTCATACATATTAAAAATAAATATATATAAAAATAAAAAAAAAAAATTATATATATATATATATATATATATATATATTAATATATAATATATATTAAAGCCTTATAGCTTTCCGACATAAAAAAAAAGTCTCAAGTACTCAATGCCTGAATGCCTTCATAGAAATATTCGTTCAATTATTCTTGGGTACAGGGTATCTTCTAATCACTTTCCTTTTTTTTTCTGTTTCAATATTTCTATTTAGTTTATTTTGTGCAAATTGTATGAAACGAAAGCTAAACAAAGTTGATTATTTTATAGTTTTAAAACGATCGAAATATAATCGTTAATTTCAAGGTTAAACACGCAATAATTAACTCGGCGAAATTACTTTTGGGGGTCTACCTCCGGCTGTGCCATATGCGTGCCATCGACTATAGCAACGATGATGCTGCGTTGCGGCTGCTGCTGCTGCCGCTGCTGATGCTGGTGGTGCTGGTGGTGCTTATGTTGTCCATGCGCTAGTCTCTGCTGCTGCTGTTGTTGCTGCTGCCTTTATATAAACAACCGAGCTGATGTCTATGATGATGACGAGCCTGATGATATGGCTAGCACATGGCAGACGCATCGCTGCTCCAGTCCCGATCAGTTCGTCGAGCCAATAGGCCAGTGCTGGCCAGCCAGCCAAATGCCATTTCAAATGGCAGTCAATTTTGTTTTGAATGCATTTTGTAGGCGATTTTCAATTAAGTTTTTGCCAAATGCATTTTTGTCAAGGTTAATTGAATTGTATTTTTGCTAGCTGATGGCTTTCAATTGTGAATTGAAACATTTCTGAATTGTGAATAGTAAATTGTAATTGTGAAGTTATCTATGCACTTCAGTTCAATGCTGATTTCAATTTAGATACACAATGCCAAATGCATCTTGCACACGCACACACATGTATATGGTTAGATGTATAGATCCAGTCAGTCATTTTTAATTAGGAACAATTCGATTGGTGGGCTGAGGGGGGGATCACAGCGTTTACACAATTTTCTGCATTTGGCTCGTGGCTAACGGGATTTCCAGTGAACCATTTGATGTGCATATTTTAATTATTTTGCTCGGGATGTTTAGCCGCATATTTGTTTTCATTTTGGCTTTCGGCTGTGCTTCCCACGGCCTTCGAACTTTGCATTTCATTTGTTTGTCTGCTGCTGTAAACTGGCCAAAACATTTCACAGGAAACGCCCAAATGCAAATTGAAAATATTTACACATACTTTTCTAATTAAACGGTGATATGACTGGATTGGTTTGGTTTGAACACACAAGTTTCGTATTTAAGCCCATTGCCTTGAGTTGGTCGCTTTCAATACACTTTCCGAAATTCTTGCCAACGGTCACGCGTCGTATGCATAAAGGCACCCAAAAAGCGCACGCCCATAAATCTAACAAGTTTATTTATTTATCACTCACATGCGGCCGCTATAAATACAATTGCGCCGGATTTCTATAAAGTGTCTGTATTTGGAAAATTTTGCCAAAACGAAAAAAAAAAAAAAACAAAACAAAACGAAAGCAAAACAAAACATGTAAGAGTGCTGTAACCCGACTAAGAGATACCGCGAATCCTGCTTCGAATTGTTTCCTCAATTGAAATCACAATTTTCATTTCAATATTTGAGTGGAATTGGAAAGGAACTTTAAATCCGAAATAAATATAATATAGATCGAAAGAAAATTCTGACAAAGTGAAGTTGTGCTCATCTTTTTTTTTTTTTTATTTAAGTAAGAACATTTGTACTCTTTACAAATATATTTTTTTTGTATTTTATTATTTTTTATCTATTAAGGTCTAGCATATTCATATGGCATTCTTCAGCGTGCTTCATAAATTTGTGCAAATTATAATACCCTCAAATCCCAAAAAGAAAAACGAACATATTTGGGAAAACACGAGCCAGCAACTGCATGTTGTAATTGTAAAGTCTTAGAAAAAAAAAAAATAGAGAAAAAGCTGAATGGCTATAATTAAGCGTGAGCTAACGGCCAGCAGAATGCACTGAAATTTTAAACCGGCGAACCAAAATTGGCCAGACCAAGCGAATATGTTTGTAAAAGCACTTTGATTTATCTGGCAATTAATATGTGAATACCAAATTGTAGCTGCTAATTTGCTAATTTGTTAATTTGTTGCTAGCGAGCTGAGCCGAGCTGGGCTCTCCGCATGCGGAGCCGCAAATTGCGTATACGACAAGTTGTCGCTCTTGGCGCTTTAAACTTCGCACCAAATGCTTGGCAGGCGGGGCGGCATTTGCAATTAAGTCATTAAATACAACACTAATTGAACGCACAACAACATTCACACACAAAGGCACACACACATACGCACGCACATGCCGTGTAATTAAGCGAACATTGCGCATACGCTTCATTGTTCGGGCGACACACACGTGTTTCAATTGCTTGTCACTTGGTCTCGAACGGCCTGACCAACCAATTAGCCAGTGCTAAAATATGTATATGGCTTACAACAAACACCCATACATATGCATACACATATATTGCCAACTATTATCGAATGCTGGCCTAATGCGAAGCTGCGACCGCGACCACAACGGCCTTCACGCCGCTCGAGGGGACAGACTGAGCGGCGTCGACGTGTAGCCGCGCTGCCTCGCGCAGACAGAGTGTCGGCCAAAAATGTAGCCATTGGCATAAATTATAGCACTCGCCACAAAATATAAAGTAATCGACTGACACACAATTCTTCTTGCCCATTTCCAGCACTGGTCGACGGCAAACAGGTTTTCGTGCTGCCCTCGTACGGCTCTGATGTATCTAAAGTGTTCTTCATAGCCGTTTTATTCGCTTTCTTCTTCACCTTCGACTTTTTTTACGTTTACGTTACGTTTTTTTCCGATACGGCCAATTAGTCAGAGGCCAGGCACCACTTTGAACTAATAATAAATTATATGGATTATCTATGTATTATTAAGTGGATATATGAAAATGGGACAGGCATCCGCGGCTATCAAATGGCCGCTGATAAAAACAGAGCGCACGCACTGCACATTTGCATATATTCATGAAGCTGCTTCAGAAAAACAAGTTAATAAGCGGCTACCCGAGCAGCATAGAGCCAGCACACAGATCAACTGAATGGCTCTTTAATTAAATACATAAAGAGCCACACATTTGCATTGCAAATCGCATTGCCATTTAAGCATCGAGTCAAATTTATGATAAGCCTCACACCAAATATCAAATTTGCTCGCAGATTCCGTCTGTATTTAGCCGACACGAATTCAATAGAAATTCTTTAACGTAGAAAATTCTGCGAAAGTCAAGCAGCAGAAGACCCACTGATAACCCTGAATGTTTGTCAACTGTGTATAGATTATCAGTGCTGACTGATTGCAAATATTTTTTTATCAAGCTATATTGATTTTAGCAAGGCACATACATAATTATATACATATTTATGTATATATATATATCATGTATGCAAATATTTTGATTAATTATTGAGCACATTACAGCGCTGCTAAAATCTTTTCATGATGCAGTTTCCGAAAGGCAGACGCTGCCAACAGTTGATCGGCAGTCAGTATAATATAATTTTAATTAATTAAAATATTTTACTAATTTTTAAAAATGTATTATTTAGGATAAACGATATCTAAGAATCCTTCGTACAAAATGAAATTAAATTGATTGTTAATAATTACTCGAAACTAAAAAGTGTTATGTTAAGAAGCAAGTAAAACTATATTAAGTTCTAAGAATTTCTTTGTTCGCAGATAGTGAATCAGTGAATAAACATAAGCTCTTTGCGAATCGAATGTCCAAATGAAGAAAAAGGGTAAATTCATACATGAACGATACTGTGAACACATTCTAAAAAGTGCGTGTGAGCTCTAAGAGAATTTGTTATTTTATTATAAGTCAAACTGCAAATTATCATAGTTTTTGACTACTTTATAATATATATTGTCATCCAATAATTTAGTTTCTGAAATAAAATAAAGTACGATTCCTAATATGATTTCAAGTCGGTAACAAATATACAGCTTGATTTTAACGATCATCAATAAGTATGTTTGTTACAAAATAAAATTAATAATAATAATTTTTGTTCTATTTGAAAACACAAATTTGCTAACGCCAGCCAAGCCTCGAACCTCAGTCCCCACAACTAAATGCACCGCCTCTACGATCACCGCCACTTCACTATATGCTCGCAAAGTGGCAAATGTGATACTTAAACAGCCGACAATTCAATTGCGATTCTATTAGTAGAATCCGAAGATGAAAAATTATTACATGCACTATGTAAGCAAATTTCAAATTTTTACAAATTTACATCAAATCTAAATACTAAATTGAAGTTTTGTCAAATATTGGCAGCTTTATCATATATAAGCTACGTTTGTAGATTAGCTTCAAATTAAAGAAATTTATAGTCTCAGAGTCGGCAGATAGATAGATCGACTCGTCGTGACGTCTACCACGCCACATCATGTTACGAATTCCAAGTTGAAATGGATTTAGGGTATTAAAAAAGCGCACATTTATATATTATTTGGCTTTCGCAAATGTGCGCTCGTTAAGTCAAAAGCTGTGCCAATTTAATGGCTCATCATTTTGAACTATTTCCAATAATAGCTAACGTAAAAGGTCAATGGCGATACGAACGTTGACTTGACTTGAGTTGAGTTGAGTTGTCATCGAGCTGAAGGTTTTTCGTTTCCATAATCGTAAATTGTGCCGGAACGCAGCGGAAATCCGCGGACACGGGTACGCCTTGGCATCCAGTTTTGGAGGCACCCGAAGAAGCAATAAATAAATAAATAAAGAAATGAGGAGAGACACGTTTTCGATGCGTCAATTTAGTGGCATAATGAAATAACAAATGCGTTGCCGGTTCACAGAGTTCACAGTGCTGCCGTCAAATTATGTAAAATGCGACATTATTGAGCCAAAAATGATTTGGCAACTAATTTCGTGCATATTTTCGGTGAATTTCAATTAAATTTTCGACACCACATTTAAAAGCCACATTGATCACGATACGCTAAATGCACATATTTCACAAATTCGCGTCGGCCAAGAGGTGCACAAAAAAAGCCACTAAGACAAATTAAAGGCATCATAGCTATATACTATATCTATAAATTGTTTGCTCACGGGGCACTTAGCTGTTGCTTCGTTTCATTTCTATTTCACGTCTTCTTTTGTTTCTTTATTTTATTTATTTATTTATTTTGTTTTTTTTTTTTTTATTTGGATTTTATTTTTCTTGTGCCTTTGGCACACGCTCAAATTATGGCACACCGAGCCAACTATAAATTATTATATTATTATTTTTATATTTGACTGCAGTCAGCCAAGGGAAATTGAAGAGCATGTTAGCGCTTGGGCGGCGAAAGTGAGACTAAATACCATTTAGAAACTCACACCCTGAGCGGGGACGAAAAATAAAATTTATACGAACAAAATTCTGCATACAACTCTGATTGCTGGACGTTGAGTGTCCACAATTATCGAACGACATCGAGTACTCGATAATTTGCATTAAATCACCTCACATATAGTATAAATGCAGTAAAAAAAAAAAAAAATTACTATTTTTTTGAGTTCCCCTACTGAGAGAAAAATGTAGCAAAGTAAGAGAAGAGAGTTGAATGGGTTAATGAGACAAGTCAACTTTTTTTAGATATCGGCTGCTGTATTTATATTACAATTTATTTGTTATTAATGGAACAAGATTTTGCTTGCTTTATTGAAACTTTATCTGCTTTAGCTGCAAGATATAAATATGCTTGTATATATTTGAAATATTTTTGCTTGGCCGGCAACCTGTTGATGATGTAGAACAGATGGTCACGGCAGCCGGTCTTCAGTTGATCGATTCGCAATAAGTATATCAAATCAATAGGTTCAACGCCCAATCGCAAGCTCTTAATGATAGTGTTTACTTATTTGCGGGCGAGTGGAACGTGCCCAACTCAGCTAGCTCTGCCGCCGGCTGGGCCCCGACCGCTGCAATCGGCCGTTATGTGAGATGTGAGAGAATGCCATTAACTTTCAACTTTCGCGCGTATCGTGAGCTGGGCAAATGATATAGCATTTAGGTGTCGCTATTGCTCTGGCCCGACTTTGACTTTCTTCTCAACTGTCTGTGTTTGCATCTCTTGCAGCTGGTGCTGAAGAAGACCTGTGAATGGTGGTTCTACAAGCATAAAAATATCCGCAACATGTCTACACACTGGCGCCAGAACACATGCATCTGTATCAGCGTTGCGCTCTTGCTGAGCCTGTTCGGCATGTTAATCTTCTACATTTGCGGCAAGCCCAGCGGTAGCAGTCCCACGCGACTGTATGAGGTCGAAGAGCCCATGCACTTTTTAAACGACACGATTATTATCAACGGGAGCGATGAACGCGATATTGAGAACGGCTACAATTCGAGCATAAAGTACCCGGACGGCGACAATCTCAGTGGCTATGTAACGCCCCAAAAGATACACAACATTAGCCTCAATGCCGAGGACATGCTATACGAATCGAAGCGACAGAGCAGCAGCAGCAGCAGCAGCAGTAACAGCAGCCTGAGAGGTAAGTGCTTGACCGATCCCAGTTGAGCTCCGCCTATAAATGTGGCTGGCAATGTGTTGTTGCAGATACGACATCAGCCTTCAGCATGACGGGCACGTTCCGCAGCCAGTCCAGCCAGATTTGGGATCCACATCCGGAGTACTTGCTGCACGTGTTTGGTAAGGTGCTGCATCTGATGCTGCATCAGGATACCTCATTCATCCCATCGAACACATTTCGAGTGATACGCATACTCAACAATCACACCGAGGAGTCCAAGCATGAGCAGGAGGAGGAGAGCGGCCACTTTCTGGGCTGCTATTATAAAGGTTACGTGGATGGCGATAATCAATCGGCAGTTGCCGTCTCACTCTGCGGTGGCATGGTAAGTCAATGACAGCAAAAACATGAACATTAACGTCGACAGGTGGCAGCTGGTTGAGATCAGCTGGAGCTGAGACCTTCAGAAAGCCATTTGCATGAAATTAACATTTTGCAAAATATTGCTTATCAAAATATCGTCGAATATGACTACTAATTAGCTTATATCCAACTCCTGCCCTGCCCCTATTCCGCAGACTGGTTATATAAAAACCAGTTTCGGCACGATGCTCATTCAGCCGGTAAACCAGACGGACAGCGACCAGGTTTTGCATCACGTCTGGCGGAATTCGCAGCGCAGTCCTAGACATGCTGTCTCCGACTATGATCTGGAGCTGGAGGCGCTTCACATGGCGGAGAGTATGCGGCCACGTCTCACGCGACAAAAGCGACACTTTCCGAATATGGACAATCAGGTCTACACGCTCGAGGTGCTTATTGCCGTTGACAACACCATGGTTAAGTTTCACGGCAGTGACCTCAAGTCCTACATTCTCACGCTATTCTCGATCGTATCGAATATCTTTGCGGATGCCAGCATTGGCTACTCCATAAAGCTGTCGCTGCTCAATCTGCTGGAGTTCCCCTCGGATGCACGCAGCGGTCCTGAGCGTGCCAGCTCCACCAACGAGAAACTCAATAGCTTCTGCTCAGACCTAACCAGAAGAGGCTATCACTACGACACCAGCATACTTATCACGCGGTAATTGAAGGCCCATTTGTGTGTCCTGGCACACCAAACTAATCCACCTCCTCCATTTACAGCGATAAGATTTGCAATAATGAGCGGGACGAACGTTGCAGAACTTTGGGCTTGGCTGAGCTGGGCACTCTCTGCAAGGCTCGCTCCTGTTCCATTGTGCAGGACAATGGTCTGGCTGCCGCCTTTACAATTGCCCATGAACTGGGTCACATGTGAGTCCAATTGGAATTTTCAGCGTAGTATCAAGGTTCTAGCCCAGTTTTTGTCGCTTCAGCTTTAATATGCCACACGATGACGACGATCGTTGCAAGCCATACAATATGAAGTCGGGCACACTGCACATCATGTCCAGCGTCATGGGTGACAATATGTATCCGTGGTCATGGTCCAAATGCTCACAGCACTATGTCTCTGAATTCCTCGAGTAATTACTGAAGCAATGTACATAAAAGACAATTGCCGAATTGACTTGATTTCTATTTAGAAAAATGGATAAGTCCTGTCTGGAGAACACGCCATCCTCGTACATGAGGGAAGAGAGCACAAAGCAGCCTGGAGAGATCTATTCACTGGACCATCAGTGTCGTCTGATACATGGCAACCAGAGCACCCACTGCTACTCGGAGGTGGAGTGCAAGAAGCTCTTCTGCAACGCCAACACGCATCCCAATGGCCTCTGCCGTTCCAGCAACTTGCCCTGGGCGGATGGCACGCCCTGCAACAGCAACAGCAACAACGGGTTCTGGTGCCAAAAAGGTAAGTGTGTGCCGCGTTCGGGCAGTGCACTACAGGTGGTGCACGGTGGCTGGGGTCCCTGGGACGCCTTCACACCGTGCAGCTTGTCGTGCGGCGGCGGTGTGCAGCACTCGCGCCGTGAGTGCAACAATCCGCAACCCGAAAACGGCGGCAAGTACTGTGTGGGCAGCCGCAAGAAGTATCGCTCCTGCAACACACACAGCTGTCCGCCAGGCACCGTCGAGCCGCGCGAGCAGCAGTGCTACGACATGTACGGTAAAAAGAAGATTCCGGGCGTCAGCCCGTCCTCCAAGTGGATACCGAAATATGGACGTAAGTTTATTCGAATGCTAAGCGAATCATCTTACTAACTAGCGCATGCCACAGTGAACACCCACGAGATGGACAAGTGCAAATTGTATTGCCGCATAGAGGATAACACAGCCTACTTTCTGCTCAAGGATGTGGTTACGGACGGCACCAACTGCAACGTGGACAGCTTCGACAAGTGCGTCAATGGCATCTGCCGGCCGGCAGGTTGCGACAACGAACTCAACTCCATTGCCAAGCTAGGTAATTAGTCGCCGTCGTAATTAAAGCCAAAACTCTTCACTCAATCAATTCGATTTGGTGCATGTTTTCTTTTTTTGCTTTGCAGACAAATGCGGCGTTTGCGAGGGACGCAACGATACGTGCGAGGAATACACCGGAAACGTGTATGTCTCCGACCTGCTTAAGCAAAAGAAACCCTCACAGAGCCTCTTCTATGTCGCGACAATACCAAAAGGTGTGTACATCCAAAAGTTCTAACTCCTCTAGACCAACAACTCACGCGCAACATGCCCGGTTGTCAAGCAGCTAAAAGTAACAACACAAACAAAAAATAGCTAAAAATAAAGCAGGCTGGAGTGATCTACCCGAATAACAAATACCCTAAGCTACGCAAACACATCTTTTTATCCATATGATAGACCGAAGACCTTTTCCGTTGACTATTTTAGGTTAGACAAAAAGTCCTGCATATAGATCTCTAAAAGTCAGAGATCGATATGTATGCAAATAGAATTAAGCCTGCTGCTGTTTGTTACCTAAGTTTTAAGAAAACTAATATAGCCTCAGTTCCCTTTCGAAAAGACACCAAAAAATTCTATAATAAAATTTTTGGCTAATGATTTGATGAATGAATGCTAATTGTAAGTGTTTATGCGTTGCGCGACTTAATGTGCTATTAAATAGTTTTTATAATTCAACTTTGATGCCCAATTGAATCATTGGAAGCCACGCCTTTAGCCAAAAGCATAGCTGCTTTTATATTCACATTTATTTATTTATATATTCACACACACACATATACATATATGTATAATATATTTATGTATTTATGTATGTAGTTAGTTGCATGATTTTCTTTTTTTGTACTCACCTTGTTAGCTGGAACACGTAACTCGTGTCGCTCGCTGCTCCCGGCTGATCAGCTGTTGATCTTCCCAGTGCACCTAGGCGCCTCACGTACACACTGATTGCCGGTTAATCAACAGACGGGGTATTGGCGCCGGTTCAAGCCGGAGGTCGCCAGCCGTTGTCTATAAAAATTGATTTGAATTGCAAAGTTCTTATCAAAGAAAATAAAAAAAAAATGTATACCTTTTACTTATGTATGTACATAAGTATGTATGTATGTATGTATATACATTGCACACAAACCCTGCACTAAATCAATAATTGCTGTTATATACACGTGAACGATTCATTTACAAAATATTTACTTTAATATGCATGAGCTCAATTCATTAAACTTGAATAAATTTAGGCAAAAAGAAATGAATTTTTTATCCGGTTTTTATGGCAAATGGCCACACGTGTTTGACTTATCGCTGAGTAACACATGTAAACTTGACACTTCTTTTACCACGTGTTTTTTCTTTTTAACATTATCTGTTAATTAACATCGATATTTGTCTATTTGCACTAACCATAGTGCTACTTGTAAAAGAATGCGCTTTTCTAATGCTGCCAGATTTTTTGCAGCATTCTGACGCAAGTTTGATTGTGTAATCCGTGAATTTTCCCATATCGGGCGAGAATTCCATCAATATTTCTATAGTTTACGTATACCAAAATACAAATGGAAAGTGATATAAAAAAAGGCTTGTTGTAATGCTATAAGCCGTTTTACAATTTGTCAAGTATTTTTTTTTTCAAATAAGCTAAATCTAATCTTCAACAGATCAATATGGCAACACTATTTCAGGGCTGCATTTACACTAATCATAAGTCTCTCTCTCTCTCTCTCTCGCTCTCGCTTTCACTTTCGCTATTTGTTTATCTTCCGTTCTCCATATATCTTTGTCAGGATTTCCTTTTCTCATCCTTTTCTTATCATTTGTATTTGAAATATTCTATAGGCTATCGATAATTATCGATACTCCTAGTTTATTTTATTGGGCACAATTTGAATATCATAAAAGCTTTTGTGTTCAGGGTATATCCTAGTCGGACTAGATCTCATTTTTTATTTTGAATAATCTAAGGTAGTGCCAATAACAGTTCTAGATGTTGATAAGCATCATGATTTTGAATTGTTATTATATGCATATTCTCTTCCATTCATGCAGGTGCCTCCAATATTGTTATCACCCAACCCGGTTATCCCGATCAGAACTACATTGTTCTGAGCAACGACAATCATGACAATCTGCTGAATAACGACAAAGTGGTAACGCCCTATCCCAAGAAAACCACCTATGCAGGCGTCACACTCGATTACAATGGCTCCAATAGCACCGTTGAGCGCGTTAACTCCACCTACTCGTGGAAGCTGACCCGAGATCTGATAGTTAAGGTAGCCTAAGCCGCATTAGGTCTTGAGTTCTGTGACTAATTATCTCTGCTGTTTAGGTCATCTCGATTGATCTGAGTGCTGCCAAGAATCAGAATACGGTACTCATTTCATATACATATACCTTGGACAAGCCGTTCAATGACGAAGCTGAGGTGGAGATCTATCGCTGGCAAATGCCAGCTTGGAACAGCTGCGACTCCCTCTGTCAAGGCACAATGCATCGCCAGGCCACCTGCATAAGCACTACCCAGGGCCTAAAGGTTGCCCCTCAATTCTGCGAGGAGTCGGCTAAGCCAAAGGCGGAGTCGCGCAGCTGCAATACGGATTGCATCCTAACGTGAGTTGACATTGTGAATGCCTACAGCTCTGATAGCTAATCTAAATCACATTTAGATTGAACACGACGAGCATTTCGGAATGCTCCGCAGCTTGCGGAGAGCTGGGCGTACGTGAGAAGACCTTCAGCTGTATACAGACATTCCCCGATATTCAGCGTACGAATATCGTGGACATGTCCTTTTGCCAAGCCAAGTTCGAGATTGTACGCCACGAGGAGTGCCGCGAGGGTTGCTGGAACTATACGGACTGGTCAACGGTAAGCATACACTGCAATGAGCTACTGATCATACGGCATATGAAACACTCACTCTGTCCACTTTATGATGTAGTGCACCAAGACCTGTGGCACGGGTACCCAAGTGCGCGAGGTGCGCTGCCATTTGAACCACACGCCTGTTAGCGACGAGCTGTGCAATCCGCGGACCAAGTACGCACTGAATGACCTGCTGCGCACCTGCAACATAGAGCCCTGTCGTTTTTATCCAGACCAGATGGTGAGTTCGGAGGTGCAAATGAAAGTCAAATATATCTGACAACGTAATTCTGTAGATAAACCAACGCTCTGTGATCGCCTGGGTGACGGGAGAGTGGGGCGAGTGCAGCGATTGGTGCAAGATGAATCGCACTGTGACCTGTTCGAATAGCTATGGCGGCTACTGTCCAAAGGACAGGATGCCCAAGGCGGCGCGCAATTGCTGCCACATCAAATACGTTAGCGAATGGGAGAAGGTAAGAAGGGAGCACAGCAATTGAGGCTTGTATATAATAACAAAGTGAACTATCTCCAGTGCTCGGTGGAGTGCGGCTCTGGCATCAAGCGCAAGCTGCAGAAGTGCGCCCGCGTCTACAAGTCTGAGGTGCGCGGCACGCCCAAGCGTCGAGAATATGTGGCTGACTCCTTCTGCAAGGCATTGAACGTGCGTAAGCCGTCGCTGCGCAAGTCCAGCAAGAAGTGCTTCATCAACTGCAAGTGGGATGTGTCCGAGTGGACGCGCTGCACCAAGGACTGTACGGAGGAGTACCAGACGAGATATGTGCACTGCGAGGCGTGGCCTGGCAATAGGGTGGACGACAGACATTGCGATGCCAAAAAGCGACCGCTCCACAGGAAAATATGCACCAACTGTGCCCGAATGCGCACCAAGGTGACAAGGCCGGTAAGCTGGAGATATCGATCACCCAATCGATGCTCACATTTTAAAATCTCGATTTGGTTTGCTTTCCAGTGCGACTGCACGGGCTACGAGCAGCGACGCAACTACTACTATGACTCGAAAATGCGCAAGACCAGCAGATTGACGAAGGTCAAGTGCACGCCGCCGCCCAGCTGCCGGAGGAGGAGCATCAGCGTCAACAATCAGTCGAAGGCTGTGCAGGTGCGTCGGGCACAGACCTGTGCCGATGTGCAGCAAATGTATTCTGTCTACAAGGATGGCGAGTACACGCTGCAGGTGGGCTCACGTCAGGTGCGCATCTACTGCCATCAAATGACCAGTCGGACGCCGCGAGAATATATAACCGTGAAGCCGCAGGAGAACTATTCCATCTACTATGAGTACAGGACGCGACTGATTGACAGCTGTCCGCCGGCGTCAAGGGCCCACGAGTATGCCAACGATCAGAACTCGGGGCGGACGCACTTTGCCAAGCTGCGGCTGAACATCAGCGACCTGAGGATCATCGAGAACGATTTCGAGTTTTCCGAATCGCGTGGTCAGCGCCAAGCGCTGGGATCAGCTGGCGATTGCTACAATCACAACATGAACTGCCCGCAGGGTGACTTCTCTATTAGTCTAGAGCATACGGGTTTTTCCCTGCGCCCGGGCACCGTGTGGAACACGTACGGCAGTCGTGCGGTCATGCATCAAGCCAGCGAGGTAAGTTTAACCTAACCGAAGGGAAACCCGAACGAACAATTACTGAGCTTCTATGTCATTTGCAGTTCAACACAGCTTCGGCGTCACGACGAGCTTTTTGTGGTGGCTTTTGCGGGCGCTGTCACATATCGCCCACGTCCGGACTGTACGTGGATGTTCTGTGATAAAGCGTCCGCAGCAATTGCAAGTAGAGCATATGGGTTGGACATCCTGTACAGAAAGGTTATGCAGAAGCATTCCTAGAGCCATTTCCCAAATCAATTTCCCACTTGCATGGGTCCCTAACGACGCGCTCACGCTGCTCAGCGTGACGGAGCGTCTGAGAGCTATAGACTTACTGCGACTGAGCGAGAGAGCATGTATATGCCGCGCTTCCAGTGTTGCAATCCCATTTTTTATGGGTTCAGGGTACAAAAAGTTATAAATGTCGTAGTACGAACATTAAGTGCCGTTAGAGTAGGTATCAAAGTAATTACGCAAGTAACAAGCATTACGCTTCCTGATAAATTCAAAGTGGTACTTCACGAGAGGGAGACGAATATAGCTGTTGCTGCACGTAGTTCCTCAGAGAGACCAAGTTGCAAGGTCTATCTGATGAGTAGAGATTATTGTTGAAAAACTTCGAGAGGTTCGACTCTAAGAATATGCAGAGTAGACGCGTCCAATTATTGGAATATTGGCTCTTTGCGGGATTCAAGGCATCTCCTAGGCGAACAGTCTTAACTAGAGCACTCTTATTCTTGTGTGTTGTTGTTCGGGGGACGTAAGCCTTGAGATGATCATGTAACTGGTCTTAACCCTTGCGTGCTTTAAACAACGGTAAATTCAAGGGAAGAGAACAAGACGGAGAGAGAGACCCAACAAGGGCAAGGGATTCAATTGAAATTGTTAGTAAGCTTTTGAGAACTGCTGTCTCTGAGAAATGCTTGTGCATTAACTCTCTATATATGGTGTCCAACCCATCCATATGTTCTATGATTGGTGCTGTTGCCCAAGTTGTTGGGCCTATTGAATCTTTGGTGCTTATTTTATGAGAATCGATTTTTCGGTCGCTCGACTCTAGTGCATTTAAACAGTTTGTTTTGCCACACCTACTATCTAAACTGCACAAAACATACAAATTGAATAGTATTAAAACGATTTACACGCATGCTTATACACTAACTCACACACACACACACACACACTGGCAATATATATAGTTAGCTAGTTAAATTACTAACGATATTTAGAATAACAAAAAGAAAAAAAAAATATGTATATCAAAGTATTTCGAATCTCAGTCGGGCAGTTATGAAAGCTGAGTAGTGCCCATCGAAATGTTAAATTATACGGACCCATTTATGAATGGGTCTTTAAAGATATGAGTTGTCCAATATAATGCGGACAAGAAACTGCCAACAAAAACATAAAACTGCAAAAAAAAAAAAAATTAATGTAGAAAAAGAAAAAATTTAGTATATTTCATTGCCATTCATAGAAATCGTAAGAAATTGTGTAAATATAGAAGCTAACACTAGACTATATAATTAAGTTAAACGATAATTCGTCAACTAATTCTATTGAAATCCTTTGTGTTCTGTTTTAAGTTAATGATATCAAGGAGCTTGTTAATCTAATTAACAGGCTAGCAAAATGATATTTTTTTTTTTAATCTAAGCACAATTGGCTTGAATTACTTATATATATTATTAAACCAATTTAGAAATCTAAATACACCAAAAAAGTAAAAAAATTATAATTTTTATATAATATTTTATGATATTGTTGGATCGATCTTTGAAAGTCTTAATTCCAAATTTCTAACGATTTTATTTGACTCGGGTATACAGGATTATATATCCGAAGTTTCAATAGATTAGAAAACAACCCTTCGATATTCAGATATTTTTAATCAAAGTATAACACTTTAAGTTAACTAAACAAAGTGCAATGCCGCATTATACAATATTTGTATATCAATGACTAACTTTAGTAAAGTAATTAATTGTATGTACGATTTAATATGTACTATATATATATATATATATATATATATATATATATATATATATATATACATATATAAATTTACTTTTACGTACGTACGTTAACTTGAAACAAGAATACTCATACTTAGGAATTTCGACACCCAATCCAAAACTCCAGATACAGCAGATGTAAATCCCTTCATGATGCAGAAAAAACGCATTAATGTCACTGCCAAATCAATTCATAAAGTTGACACAAATAATTGTAATCCTCGCTACAAACCACGCCCCCTGCCCTCTGCCCCCTTGTTCCAGCACCGCCCAATTAAGTTTTAACGTATTTTGGTATTATATATATTAATTAATTAATTGATTAATGTTTAAGCCTATCTACAACAGTAATTTAACCTATGTAAAAACAAAAACAAATTGTTAAACCGATAATGATATTCATGTTGTTAACAATATAGAAGAAGCAAATGTAATTGAAATAAAAAATTGTCTTTATTGAAAATGTTTATAGTTTTAATGGAAGATATATATTTGGCTTTAATTTCACTGACTACGATTAAAAGCTCTCTCATATACAGTGTAGATAAATTTATGAAATATTTTTCTTAAATATTTTCGCACGTTCAGCAATTTTCACGCAAAAGTTCTTCGATGTGAAATTCGCCTGTGGTCATATTTCTTTTGTTTCTTTTAGGGTATATGGCTTGAAGAGTGTTTTGTTAGCCTCTTGTTGTTGTTGTTGTGATCATTATGATTAACAGTAGATTGTTGTTGTTATCCTTGTCTTCTTCTGCATCTATGCTGGTTTGGCCTAATGTGCAGCGCGCTGGCGTTGGTGAAAAGCTCGCTGCTGTTGGTGTTGGTGTTGGCGTTGGTGGTTTTGTTGATGTTGATGTTGGTTGTGGTTTGCGACTTTGCTAGCCTGGTTGTTGTCTTTGTTGATCTTTCGCAACGGGGGAAAGATTTAAAAGCACTTGCGGTGCACAATGCCGGGACCAGACTCATCGTATTCCTGCTTGGAGATCCACATCTGCTGGAAGGTGGACAGAGATGCCAGAATGGAGCCACCAATCCAGACGGAGTACTTTCTCTCAGGTGGCGCAATGATCTTGATCTTGATGGTCGATGGAGCCAGAGCGGTGATCTCCTTCTGCATACGATCAGCAATACCTATCACACGGAAGATATTAGTATTTGATTACATCTCAGAAGCATTGTAACCTTTTACCTGGATACATGGTAGTACCGCCGGACAGCACAGAGTTGGCATACAGATCCTTGCGGATATCGACATCGCACTTCATGATCGAGTTGTAGACAGTCTCATGAATACCAGACGACTCCATGCCCAAGAACGAGGGCTGGAACAGAGCCTCGGGGCAACGGAAACGCTCGTTGCCAATGGTAATGACCTGACCATCGGGCAACTCATACGACTTCTCCAGCGAGGTGGAGGCGGCAGCGGTGGCCATTTCCTGCTCGAAGTCCAGAGCCACATAGCACAACTTCTCCTTGATGTCGCGCACAATTTCACGCTCGGCAGTGGTGGTGAAGGAGTAGCCACGCTCGGTCAGGATCTTCATCAGATAGTCGGTCAAGTCGCGACCGGCCAAGTCCAGACGCAGGATGGCGTGGGGCAGGGCGAAGCCCTCATAGATGGGCACAGTGTGGGAGACACCATCACCGGAGTCCAACACAATACCAGTGGTACGACCGGAAGCGTACAGGGAGAGCACAGCCTGGATGGCAACGTACATGGCTGGCGAATTGAAGGTCTCGAACATAATCTGAGTCATCTTCTCGCGATTGGCCTTGGGGTTCAGTGGGGCCTCTGTCAATAATACTGGATGTTCCTCGGGGGCCACGCGCAACTCATTGTAGAAGGTATGATGCCAGATCTTCTCCATATCATCCCAGTTGGTGATGATGCCGTGCTCAATGGGGTATTTGAGCGTGAGAATACCACGCTTGCTCTGCGCCTCATCACCCACGTACGAATCCTTCTGACCCATACCCACCATCACACCCTGGTGGCGTGGACGACCCACAATCGAGGGGAACACAGCACGGGGGGCGTCATCACCAGCAAAGCCGGCCTTGCACATGCCCGAACCGTTGTCGATAACTAATGCACCCGCATCATCGTCACACATTTTGACAGTTGTTTATCTGCAATTAGAGACGAGATCGTTGCATTAACTTAGAAAAAGATATATAAAAAAATATATATATTATCTGATGCATTTTTCTAGCACTTTTAGAACTATTACAGAGTGGACAGAGTGTAAAGTTCTTTAGTTCTGTAATTTATCCAATTGAGATGACATAATACATTTTCTTATTAGAAACAAATAGGTTTAGTTTATTAATTTTTGATTAAATCTCAAATTGAAGAAAAACTTTGCATCATATATTCCATCGATAAATAGTTGAAGAATGTTTATCCATGTAAAGTCCTTTGCATCAAACACATACACACACACACACACACACCTTTTAGGCCAACGAAAGGAGTTGATGAAAATTAAAATCGCACGTTCGATTCTTGTTGGCTCCTAGACTCAACAACAAATGGCACGCGGCTGGCCAATTGCTGTCTTTATATCGAAGGCTCTCGCATCGGGGAATGCCTAATTGAGTTGAGAACTCAATTAGTTGGCAGCCAAGCAGAAATTCGCTGGGAGAGAGACAGAATGTGAATCGATCCATATAAGCCGTTTTCCCAATTGTCGAGCGGCCACGTTCGGCTATAGACGACAGCTGTAGGCGCTACATTTTTGCTTAGCTATGCATGCAGATTCCATGAAGTCCTGCAGTGTTTTTGTTTATTTATTGCAAGATTATTAAAGACATGCGAGAGATATGAATGATGTCGTTGGCATGCTTTGAGTGCAGCTAACTATGCAGCTAATTGCAGGGTATTCGCAGAGAGTTGGAGAGAGAGGGAGAGAGAGAGAGAGAGTGACTGTGACGCACAATGCAGGGCAATTAGATTGCGAGCTATCTAAATGACTGATAAGCAAATATGCGTGGCCGGGAGAGCACGTCACTCGATTAGCCGATTGCAGCCGTATCCAATCCCTTTACCTCGCCCCATCCCCTTCACGCCATTGCAGGCGGCGCCGTGCAGCTAGTGCGAAGATACTTCACCTCGTTGCCAATTCGAAAAATAGAAACGAACCTTAGAAGGACTGACAGATGCTGCAAGACAATTGGCTAACCGTGGACCCTGTGAAAGTAAGAGCAGGAGAGCGATAGCCAGGGACGCAGGCACGCAGAACTGCAGCATCGCAGCGACGTCGACAGCGATGCAGCCAGAGGCAGGCGGCAACGGCAAGCACCAAAATAGACGCCGTCACAGCGCATAGACATCTATAAATCAACATCAAGGTTGTTATCCGCGAGAGCTTCTCGAGGAAGCTCGACGAAGTTGCGAAATAGCCGCATCGCGCATTTGCATGCCAATTAATTGAATTTTACCAAAATCAGCCACAGAGCGCCGAGAGATGCATTTGAATGCATTTTTTATTGTCTAGGTATTTGAATTTCTCACTGCATTCTTTCTGATATTTTTCTTCTATTTTTTGTTTTGTTTTACTCGTGCCATTTGAATTTGTCCTTTTATGCAGATTTAGCTTCGTTCATTTTCTATGTTGCGTGGCAAGATATTTATACGAATTCACAAAGAATTTTTATATATAGCCACAAATGATCTTAAAATAAATGTCAATTGCTCGGAAGTGATTAAATGCAATTCCCTCAATCCGTCACTTAATTAAATTCTATGTGCTGAAACTATTACTGGGGATCACTTAATGCTCTAACTAAAATTCATGAACTCGCTATGGATAAATATTATTGTTTTATTATATTAGCATAATTCATTCTATATTAAATATTTATTTATTGCAAAGAAGTTTATTTTAGCCATAGTCTCTGTATACTAAACATTGTAAATGTTTTTCTCTTTTATGGTGAGTATTAAGTAAAAAGTATTAAATTAAATTAAATAACGAAAATAAAACTTTCAATTTGTACTTGAATCACAGCGATTCGATTAGTTCTTTGTTGTTGTATTGCTCTCGGTTACTATGAAATATAGTGCTTAATGAACTTATTTAATTTTGAATTATTGTATTCTGTTTTAACTTTTAAGTGTATACAATATTATTAATTATACATTGTATAATTATTTAATCCATAGATAATAACTATTTTATTATTCTACCATTATTTGAAGAGTTCATTAGCAATTAATCAAATTAATATATATTTCATTTCATTTTTCACATATATATATACATGCATATTTAAGTCGTTTCAAAATATTTGAATAAATTTAAAAAAATATATATATATTTCATTATATAATAAATTAATTGTAGATTGCATTTTAGTTTTAGTTAATACATCATATGAGATCTCCCAATAATTTTTATATTTACAATTAAATTATGCCTAAAAGTATGCAACACTTTTTTCTGAGCACAACAAAATTAAGTTTCTTAATATATTCATTGACTGAGAACATTGTTAATTTTGACAACATTTTTTAAATACAATTTTATTTATAAAATTCGTTTTGCTAGAAATTATATAAAACCCTTATTCAAATACTGTAAGACTACCAAAAGAACCCCAATTCTTTCAATTATAAGTAAAGAATGGCTCTACTGATAATAGACTATTTAAAATCTTTAGTTTGTTAAAAAAACTGCGCATCTACCTAGCACCTGACTTTGTGAAAAATATAAATATTTAGAGTTAGTTTCATATGTAACTGCCAGCCAAAATAATAATGCTTCCTTACACAATTTGAAATGGTTATACAAGTTGGTGAAATTGAGGCCTACAAGCAAATTGGTCATAATATACGAGCTGAAAAACCGCAAGAGAATATTTTGGGCGGCAGCAACACAAGCAACAAGCAATAGCTGGGTAGCCCAAAACAATGGAGCAGCCACAGAGCACAAAGCATAAAGCGAAAGCTAAGCGAAGCGAACGTGCGCCAGACCCAAACGAAAGACTTAAGCCACGAACTTGCGCTGTGGGACTCGAACTGGGAGCCAAGCAGAAGTAGAATGAGCCAAAGCAAAAGCAAAATCAAGTTTTGTGACAGCAACCGCAACGCCAGCCGCAACAGCGGCAGCGCTTGAAAAAGAAAGTGCAAGTGGATGCGGATGCTTTAAGTATTCCATCAGCGTCGCTCTGCGTGCGATTGTGTGTGCGTGAGTAAGTGTGTGTGTGTGTGTGTATGTGTGTGTGTGTGCTGTAGTTTTGATTCTTCTTATTTTTTGCTGCTTGGTTATTTTTTTCTTTCTTTTTTGGTGTCTGAGCCGAGCTTTGCTGTTGCGGCCGTCGAGTCCAAAGCCAAGTTCGAGAGCGCGTTGGCGATGACGAAGACGGCGAAGGTGAAGGCAGCGGCAACAGCGACGCCAGCAGCAGCAGCAGCAGCGACGCTGACCTACTTCCACGCTCTTACAATCAGAATGTTTTATGTTTCGATTTTATTATTTTATTTTTTGTGTAGTGTTCGTTTCGTGTATCTTTTCGATTTACTGGTCAGCAGACGTTAACCAAGCTGTCCATTTATATACAAATGTATGTGTGTGTGTGTGCATTTGTGTTGGTGTGAAGTTACTTTTTCTTTTCTTGCGTTTTGGCTGCTCTCAATTGTTCATGCTGTTTGGTAGGCCTATGAAAGATACACGAGAATCATTTCATGCCATGACTTTCCAAAAAATTCGTTGTATTTTATTTTTGTAGTTTTATGTGAGCGCAACTACGGATGTATGTGTAACAGAATTTCACTCGCTTCTGTGCTGTTCGCATATAGACATAAAGATATAAATATATATATATATCTTTTCATCAATTACTTTCTCGTAAAAAAAAATTCTTGGTCTTGTTAACTGGGCGTGTACAATGGCAAGACTCGATACGATTTGGCTTTTTATTGTCCAATTATAGGATCAGCATTCTCCAATCTCAATCTGTGGTTTATCTTCAAGCTGTCGCTGCCCGGTGATGCACTCCAAAGACCATGTGAAAGAGGTGCTTACCTTTAAACTTTTTTCTTTTAGACTTGAATCTGTTCATATGTATATCCACCGTAATATTGCCCCACTGTGCGTTGCTTACCAGCTGCTGCTGCTGTTGCATGACATAAACTTTCGATTGTCTGACTGGGTCGGTTCGTCACATAACTGTTGCTCCGTCACATTCACAATCTTCTCGTTCTTCTCGGCATTTTGCTGGGCTTCCACCGCCATTTGGGGCATGGGGCCAAAATGGGTAATTGGGTCAGGTCTCGACGGGAAAAGCTTTCAAATTCATTTCACTTAAAATTCTTCAAGCTTAATGTTTTCTTATTTTAAGATTTTTAGTCACTCGCACCAGCCGGTGGGCAGTTCTTTACGAGACTTTATGAAATCTGAAATCTCGTTTCATTGAATTTACAACTTTCTTGGCTTATTTCTTACATCTGTCTGATTCTCGCACTTGGTGCTCGGCATTGTTTTGATTTTGGGTTGGGGTTTTGATCTTGGTATCTGTCTTTTTATTCTTGCCCATTTCTCTTCATTCTTTGCGCTGCTGGTTAATAATTTTATGTTAATTATTAAAAAGTGAAAATAGCTTTTTTTTATACTTACGATTTTGGGTCTCGCGCTTAATGCGCCGTCTTGTGATTCATTAGTTCTGGCTGGGGTTTATATAATGTATGGCCCGACTGCTAATTAAGCACATATTGGCCAATAGAGATCGTTTCCATTTTGTATTGTATTTCGCGCTAATTAGCATAAATACTTAGTGCTAGTAAGTAAGAAGTAATCAGGTTAAGCATGAGTCGATTAATATTGATGACGTAGGATTACAAATGGCTGGGATCGCTCATGCTGCAAGATGAAGAGGCTCAGCACTGACTGATCTGTGAGCGTATTTAAAACATAACTTTCACCCAGATGGCAGTAAGCGCGGAGTAACGGCATCGGTATTACCGTCAATCGGTCCAACGAATGCCGCTGACCACTGGCATCATAATGTGTTGATGCATCACAGCGGATTATCAAGTACTTATGTGAACTCACCTGCACGTGCATAACATACATGCACACCTACAGATGCAGGCACGCTGGGCTGTGTGCATAGAATTGAAAATGTTTGGGGCTTGAACAAAAGTTTTACTCGATTGAAATTCTCCAGCGATTTCACGAGCTTGGGAAAAATCTCAAAAGAAAGAAAAAGCAAACGAAAGACCAACGAAAATAAAGTAAGAGTGCTATACTTGGGACAGCAAGACTGGATAATACCCTGTAGTTAAGTTCAAAGCTCTTCAGCTCGTTAGATTTTGTAGCTCTCATGAATAGTTTTTTTTTGTTTATTGTCAAATACAATAACGCATAAAAAGTATAAGAGAGGTATAGTACATCTATAAGATACAAAAGTATTTGTTATTACCTTTCTATATGACCCATAATATATACAAAAGTATCTGTTGTTTATAGACCTTATCTTTTATCTGTGTATACAAACTTTGCCATGAGATGCAAAATAATGTGAGCAATAAAAAAGCGACTGTCCGACATAAATATAGATGTTAAGATTTGAAAGATATGTTTGCACAAGAGAAAGATATAAAAAAAAAACCGCCAAACATAAAAGTAATTCTCATTAAGATAATACAATGCTAAACAACTTTATAGCCAATGAGTACAGGGTATTAAAAGAGGCCTATCAAGTACTGGGAAAATTCAATTGAAGCAGGCGAGAGAGAACTAGAGAGATGCACAAGCAAGAGCAATTGAGGGGTGGAGAAATGTGAGCTATGAAACAGCAGACGGCTTCTGCATTAGAAAGTTTTCTACAACAACAACAAGAAAGATAGTAACACCAGCCGCACAAACGACAAAAGAAGCAACTGTAAGTGCAGAGCCAACAACAACAACAACAGCAACAGAAAAGAGCCTAAACATCAAGATACTTTTAACTGACTCGAAGTCGTAGTCGTCGTCATAGTCGAAGACTGAGACTACGACTGTAACTGCAAATGGTCGAGCCCCGATCTTGAAACGCTCGCTGAGCAGACCAGACGAGACCAGACCAGCAAACTGCAACTGAAAAGATTTTACCAAATGCAAGCAACAAATACACGCGCACACACACGCACACTCACACACAGAGAGAGAGAGAGAGAGACAGTTATAGACTGAGATACATTTGAGATATTGAGATATATTTGATTTTCTTGGTGCTCGGCTTGGGTGTTTTTGGGCTCTGGCTGATGCTGATATTGATGTTTTCAGTGAGCTGGCAATTAAATGTTAATTAAGAATCCATTGGAAATTTCACTCTTCTCGCGCATAATTAGCCGTGAGCTTGGCTTTATGCAAATAAAAGTAAAACTGAAGCAACAATGGCAAGCAAATTACTTACGCAGAAGTTACAGCGAAAACAAAGCCAACAAACAATAACAATAACAACAACAACACAAGAAAAAAGTTTAAATTATATAATTAAAAAATACGAAAAAAAAAATACAACAAAAATCTTGACGAAAATAGACGAAAGTTGTAATTTGCAGCTAAGCAACGGCAAATGCGCAGAAGCGAACGAAACGAAACGTTGAAATAGAAAAAAAAAGAAAAGAAAATGAAAGAAAAGAAAAGAAAAGAAAAGAGAAAAAAAGCCGCAGCGCGCTTAGAAGGCAGTTGGCAGCAAACGGCATTCGCTGCGATAGCGAAGAAAGTTAAAGTTATAAAAGTCCATTCGGAACGCAATGGCAATGGAACAGCCATAAACTGTAAATAATTAAGCGCTGCCGGATAGTCACTCTCCAAGTGTGCATGTATGTGTGTGCATGTGTGTGTGTGTGTGTGTGTGTGTGTGTATGCTCCCAAGGCGAAACTCTTACTGAAAGCTCGCGCACATGGCAAAGCCAAACTGCGAACCAAAACAAAAGACTTCAACGAAGAACCAAACTTGAACTGAGCGCACGCTCAGCAGCAGCTTGTGTGTGTGAGTGAGCAAGTGAGTGTGTGAATGTGTGAGCAAGTGAGTGAGTGAGTGTGTGAGTGTGCAGAGAAAGAAATGGTAATGTTAACAGCACACAGAACCAAAGTCAAGCTACAGCAACAGCTTGATTGAGTGTATGTGTGTATGTGTGTGAGTGTGTGAGTGTATATGTGTGTGTTAAGCGAAAGCGTCGCAAGCAATGAAACAAAATGGAATGGCATGAAATTTCTTAGCGATCTTTGAGGATAAGCGCTGGTTTCACTGCGCGCTGCCGCACAGACGTCTACAGTGGTTCGAGGCAGACGTTACGTTCAAACGGTCGGCGCGCAAGAATCGCCACCAAAAATAGTTACAAAACTAAAGCCACAACAATAACAACAACAACAACAACAAGAGCGACAGCAACAAAGACGGCTACGTGCAGAACTCTAAAAAATAGAAAAAAAAAAACTATTGAAAAGCCAAAATAATAATTTGAAAAACTTTTATAGCTCCAGCTAAAAGTTCGGCTCCAGATAAAGTGTGTTTAGTGCATAAGATTTGAAACTTTATGAAATTCTGCAAAGATTTAATTGTTTTCTACAAGAGAAGCCAGCGAAACATAGGCTTGACAAAATGTTGACTACTATTGACTTTAGTGCACTTGAAATTTAATTTTCACCAATATAAAAGAAAAAAACAAACAGCAACAACAACAACAACAACTACAACAACAGCGACAGCAACAACAACTAAACCAAAATTAACGTCGCATAAAACTGTTTTGTGTTCTCTGCATATCAAGCGAAAAGTGAAAGTGTTTTTTATCGGTGCGCCGCAGCTTGGGCTTTGGCGTTTTTTTTGGGCGCTCGGCGTGCGTGAGTGCCTCTTGAATTCCAAATATCTTACAATGGAAACCAGGCAAACTACCAAATAAGCAGCACCAATCAAAGAGAAACTATCAAACCAAAAGCATATGTGCGTGTGAGTGTGTGTGTACAATTTACGACATTGGATTACTATAAACAACAATAACAGCAACAACAACAACAACACGGAGCAAATCTACGCAAAGGATATACGAGGACAGCAGCAAGAATTATATACATTTGGATATGGCTGCCAACGAGATAATGGCGCCGACAGTCAATGCTAACTGTCAATACTCGACCAGATATTGCTGTAAGTTGACCAACATTTAATCAAGATCAAAGGATAATCGAATCATAGCCAAGTCGTAGATTTAGCCTGAAAACTCAGCTAGCAAAAGAAAAAGAAATTAAAGAAATTCCCACATAGCATTTTGTAGAAAGTTTCAGAAGAGATCACGCTCTTTGTCTCAGTGTGTGCGAGTGTGTGTTGGTGTGTATCTTTAGCATCGTCTGAGCTGCAGTCACCCAAGCTGCCGTCGTACGTTGTTGCCCCTGTTGAGCATCGGCCACAACTGCGCCGCGCTTCAAGTTGGTTTCTTCTGCTTCTGCTTCTGCTCGACTCTCGACTGCAAGCTTTGGCAGCTCGCTGACTTCTGCCGCTGCTGCGAGTCGAATATTAATAGGTGAAAGTTGTTGCTTGGATTTGTTGTCTCTCTCTCTCTCTCACTCTCTTTCTCACTCACTCGCTCACTCACTCACTCACACTCATATATCTTTTTTTCTTTTTGCTGCTGTTGCTTGATTGTGCTGCTGCTGCTGCTGCTGCGACAGCTCTAAGACCCTTGCTAGTTGAACAATTTATGCTTCCTTTCTTTTCTTCATGTTTTATTTTTGTTTTTTCCTTTCAACAGCGCGCAGTAAACTTGTTTTAATGGCTCAGGTGCTTTAGTCCTGACCCATTTTCCACAGCCTCAGCATTAGCATAGAGACGAATGTTGGAAAATTTCCTGTTGTTCGATATGAATTCTGGCAACGTGCAGCCTTCAAAATTGTTGTTGTTGTTGCTTTTGGTATTATTGTTTGTTGTTTACAACAAATCCAATTTGAAGCTCTAGAGTGACTTGATCTGCTAATGTGGCCTGGCTTTGTCGCTTTGGCATTTCCATTTCCATTATAATTAAGCTCTTACATAATCAAGTTTTGTTTACAAATTTTTGCTGCCGCTGCTGCTGCTGCTGCTGCGGCTGCTGCTGCTGCTGACGTCGTGTGTGCAGGTTCGCTTTTCGAGTTCAATGTCCCAACTAGTTGCTGTTGTTGGGTCTAAAGACGTCGCGTCGATTGCAACAGCTCCTGGGCGACACGTATGGATCTCTCTGGAATCCATGGCGTATGCGCAACATGCTTTCGTCTCATTTCAATTTCTGGTTTGATCTTGCAAATGCGATTTCGATCTCGATTTCGATGTCGATGTCAACTTGGGTTTTGGGCTATTTTCGAGTCTATTTTTAATATTGTTATTCGTTTCGATTTCTATGCTTAGATATTTAGTTTTATAAATATTATTGCTGGCACTTTTTTGTACGCGCAATTATTAAGAATGACTCATCGGGTTTTCTGTTGGCCAAGTCAAAATTGTGTTGCCAAAATTGTATGTGTGTGTGTATGTGTGTGTGTGTGTGTGTGCGCTTTGTATCACGCGTTTTGCTTTTGAAGTGCATAACAAGAAAATAGTTTAAATGTTGGCGAGTGTTGGAGTCGTTTCGAGTGGCCGTTGCTCAATAATACCGTTGCTTGATAAACCGCTACAAAATTATATTGCTCACAGGCCCCAGCACAAGCATACATCCATACTACCACCTATCGATACCTATCTATACATCAATATGTTTTTTTTTTTTGTTATGTTTGTCTGTTTGTCTGCCCGTCCGTCTGTCTCCTCCGTCCGGCAGTTGGCGTTTTGGCTGTTTTCTATTTTCGTTTTGAATGCGATTATGCAACCTGCGCTTGAGCTTCGCTTCGTTTCTTGTCGCTTGTTGGCCAAGTAACGCGCATTTTACCGCTTCGCTGTAGCATCTGAATGAAAGTCATGTCATTAGGCAAGCTGTGCCTCAGCCCCGCTGCAATTGTCAAAAGAGAAATTTTTCAAGAAATGTAGCTAGATGAGATATCAATAGAATTGCATGCGCATTACCACTGCATGGCAGCAATCGGGTGTATGCAACTGCACAATACTCTATTAACACTTTGACTCAATTGAAACTTCTAGAATTATCCCTTAAGGTACTATGTTAACTGAACTAAAAGAAAACTCAATGTTTTTGCATCTTCTAAACTAAGACAATTTGTAGGCGTGTTCAGCCAATATGCCCATTTACTTTTAGCCAACAGCGCATATAGAAAATGACTACAATCTTGTGTGTGGTTATTTTTTGGTCTTGCTTTCTAACTTCACTAATCCGCCAGCCACAAGTAAAAAAGTAAAAAAAAACAAACTTGCGTGCGTTTCACACATTTTCAATTGGAACTCTGTTCGCTTCCTAGTTAAAGAGTTATATATCTATATAAATACTTATATACGAAATAAAAGCTGGCTAATCGCCACACGTAGCATTCATGATGCAACGATTATTAATTCTATAAAAGCTAACTTTTATTTTATACGCTGCCTGGCTAACAACATTTAATTGGCCATCAAACGTGATAGAAGATGCGACAACAAAACAAGAAACTCTTTTGCGTAACCAGCCGAAAGGGCTGAGAAAGAGTGAATGCTTTCTGTAATTAGTTGAATGCGAAAGCAATTTCAGCAGCCAATGCTTTCAATTGTAATTACAGGATTTTGCAGCTAATCATTATCATTACAATATTTAACAGCATCTTAATGAGACTCTCTTTGTGTCCCACCAATTGATTGTGTGCAGCACAATAGAAATGCCCAATGCCTAATGCCTAATGCCTAATGCCATCCACCCGCACCACCACAGATATCATTTTTGCGATTCGCTTGCCTTTCTTTGTCTTTCCCATGCCTCACTTACACTTGGCTGGGTTGCTCGCTGTTGGACTACCGCAACAGTGGCTCGCCCCGCAGCACCACAATTCAGCGGTTGGCCCGCATGGTTGACGGTTGGCGGTTGCCAGTTGTTGGTGGCTGGCAAGTACTTGCCAGCAGTTGCTTGGCTCGCTTAACTATTAGAACTTTCACTTTAGGTTCGCCTCAGTTGAAGCCCTCCAATGGCAATTGTATAATAGGATCAGCATAGAGTCTTTAAGTGTGTCAACGGAGGAATTTCAATATTAATGCGCAAATCTTAACACAGTTTTCTGAACATTATTTGGACAGCCAAGTGGGTAATTGCTTATGCAGAAATATAGAAACAAAAAAACAAAAAAAATTATAAAAACAAATTTTAATTTATATAAAACTTTTTGGCTTTCATGTGGCGAAGGTTAAGTTTTTATTATTTTTTTTTTTTTCTATTTTTTATTTTTTATGTAAGATGCCACAATTTGATTTGATTTTGTTTTATTGTTTTGCATTGCTTTTATTTTTAGTATTTTTTTTTTATTTTTGCAATACATGTATAATATTTTTAATGAATGATTTGGTTTTTAATTTTTTTTTGGTTTGTTTGTTTCTATTTTGCAATTTTGCGAGACGCGCCAAAGTCATTTGAACCTTTGTCAATCTCTATCTACACGATCGCATCTATGGCACGTAACTATGCGTGTGTGTGTGAGTGTGTATGTGTGTGTGTGAGTGTGTTTGTGTGTGTACCCTGACTCTTACCACTATTTACATTAACATTAGAGCTTTACTTTTGCTTCGTTGCTGTTGCTGTTGCTTCTGCTGCTGCTTCTGACAGCGCAAAGTGAAAGTTGTAAGCTCTATGTGTGTGTGTGTGTGTGTGTGTGTGCTGAGCCGAGCTAAGCTCAACTGAGCTAAGCTGACACATCACATAAGCTCATCAAAGGTTTTGAAATACTAAACACACACACATGCACAAATATTATATACACATACACATATAGGCTATCGATTGATAAGAATATTAATTGAGCTGAAATGAAAAGTGTTTTTCTTTGCTTTCGAAAATCAAACGTTATACGACAATCATAACAGCAATTAGAAAATGCAAACAATAAATAGACAACAAACACACATTCACACACACACACACACACATACACATATACAGTCACACTCACATGCACATGCACATGCAGAGATACGTTTAGTTGCTGTTGCTCATACGCCGCGTTGCACTTTCGAAAAGCAACGGCTCAAGTGCATGGTAAACAGCGGGAAGCAAGAAAGAAAATCTTTGTTAAAGTTCATAAACCTTCTTGCGAACAAAGCGACTAACGAGATAGCAACGGCAACAGCAACAGTAACAGCCAAATGCAACAGGCGATTTTCAGCAACAACAACAACAATAACAACAACAGCAACTAGTTTCAACTTCTACTTATAGCAACATGAAAAGCCATAAGTTTTCCAATTCAGCAGAGAAATTCAGCAAAGCGAGCAAATAAAATTTATATACATACATAAATATATACATAACTATATATGTATGTATGTGTATTTCTGTTTTCCTTCCTAAATTACTTCTGACAACGTCAATGATTACAATAATATATAATCATGATGGATGGCCGATAATGATCATGATGACGATGATGATGTTGATGATGATGGAAATGTTGCCCGCTGAAAACTGCCTGATGTCTGGTCATGCTTATAAGTAGTGCGGAATTTCCACAGTCGCTTAGCGTACATTCAACTGCAAAATGAAAATTTGTAAAGAGAAAAGTCGCGAGCGGGCATAGCAAGTGGTTGGAAATGTTAGTTAATTAGCAACTTTTGACTTTTATCTCTGCTGTTTGGCATTGCCTTTCTTCTAAAATGCTCGTCGGAAAATGTATAACAAATACAATCGGCTGCTGACTGTGGAAACACTACACAAAAAAAAAAAAAAAACTACATAAATAAAAAATAGAAAAAATAAATGCATTTCTGCATCATTTGGGAGAAAGTAAAAGCCGAGAATTAAATACCAGCCTGGCGGCTGTGGCTGCCTCTGGGTATTACTGGCTGGCTGGCTGGCTGCCTGGCTGCCTGCCTGGTCGATGACTTACACGGAAAGCCGGCGCACGGGGCGTATGCGCATTGTCTGAGCGCTGCGGCCATGCCGTGCGGAGAAAACTCTCAAGAAATGCAGCAAAAGTAGAAAACCGGCTGCAAGTCGTTGTCGTTGTCGTTGTCGTTGGAAAGCCGCATCAGCAGCGTCTCGTATTTCATTGGAGTCTGGTTGCTGTTGCTTTTGCTGTTGTTGTTGTTGTTGTTGTTGTTGTTGTTGTTGCAGTGACTGCACAAAACGCAGCACCAACGCATTCGAATTCTTCCACTCGCCTTGGCATTGCATTGCATTGCATTGCATTTTACTGCATTGGAGCAAAAGTTTCACATTGTATTTATTCATGGCCAGCTTTAGGCAAGAGGAGATTGTTCAGCTTAATACTCTGCTATGGGGTATACCTTCGAGATGTTTGCGTACCATTTGGAAAGGTGGCCCCGAAAGTTCAACAGCTAAGAATTTGGTACAACATTTCTTAAGCAAACAATCGCAAAAAAACTGAGAAATTGTAGTACAATAGTTTAAAGATGTATATCAGGGAAACATAAACGAGAAATAGTAAATAAAAATGAGAGAATATCATATTTACCTTTTACCTGTGCTGAGCATATCATTTGATAGCTCTGTTCGTTCTGCTCCAGCAGAACTTATCAATGGCAATCGCTTGGCCTGTCCGTGCCACGCCCCTAACACCATTAACGAGAGTAGGGCAGGCTGAATGCTTGATTTGACTTCCACTGGCTTTAAATATGCAATGCAGATACTAAAAATCCCACTGACCTCATTAGAAGTTCTCACGCAAAGAACAGATTGTAAAGCGAGAACGAAGTGAGTGAGGGAATGAGGGAGAGTAAGAGAGAGAGAGAGAGTGAGACAGAGAAAAAGCTGTGAAAAAGCGAAACGTCACGCTTAACAATTTCGCATTTCATCAAATAAACAAACAAACAAACAGAGAGTTGGCCAAAACAAAACAAGAAGAAAGAACGCTTCGAGGGGGGGGGGCTCAGTGCAATCAGCGTAGCTGAAAGAAAGAAAGGGGCCGTAACGAAAGGAAGCACAACAAATCGTTTTCAATTCTCTGGCCAATTATGCGTCAAATCCAGACTAGATGAAAAATGCCAAGAGAAAAACCAAGAAAAAATAATGAAAAAAAAGAGAATCTTTAAAGAAAGACGAAAAAAGAAATGCAAATGTTGATTCATGGGTGATAAGTGTGAGCGGCGGTTCCTAAGGCCTGAGAACCGGTTCTCTGACTACGAAAGTGCTTCAAACGGAAGTGAACATTGGGTACGAAAAAGAAAAAAAAAGAAGAAGAAGAAGAAGAGACAGAATACATAGAGAGCTACAGATGAAGGAGAGCGGCAGACAAAGAACCAATGGCGTGCACTGAGATAAACAACAGCAACAACAACAACGGCAACAGCAACAGCAACAGCAACAGCGGCGCGTCTTTGGTCAAATATAGGTCAAAAGAGAAACTAACGGTAAATGCTGATGCTATTGTTGTTGCTGCTGCTGACAGACCTTTCAGTTTGTATGCAGAGCAGCAGCAGAGAAACAGATCAGCAGCCGCAGCCGCAGCAGCAGCAGCAGCATCTCATGGGCTGCAGATGATTTGGGTTACATAAAAGGGCGCGAACGGAAAGTAGAAACCAGAAGACGACACTCAACCCGTGTGTGTGTGTGTGTGAGAAGTTGTCTGACTTGAGTTGTACACACACACACACACAAACATATATATATATGTGTATATATATATATATATTTGTAACATATATACTCATGCAAACACGCACCGCTGAACGGGCGCGCAGACGCACGAAAAACTTGCTGCAAAGAAAGTGAAACTTTTGTGTGCCGCTCCCCCGGGCAACAATTTGCGCCACTTCTGCTTCTGCTTCAGCGCCCCCTCAACCCATACGCCCCTTACACACACACGCACACATACACATTTATGTTGCTGCTGTTGTCAGCGTTTGCCATCAGCGGCGAATGGGAAACGTGGAACCTCAGCATGTCACGAACAGAAGGTTGAGGTTGTTTTACACAAGCCTGGCCCGAGCGCTGTCTTGGGTATTAACAAATCTGATATATATATATATATATTTTTTTTTTTTGCAAACTATTTTGCACCTAGTTTTGGGTTGGGCTAGGTTATAGCTAGACAATTAAATGAATCAAGCAGAGGCTGGCAATACATAAAACTGTCCACAGATCGATATCGCAGCACTGGCCTTGCCCTAACCAGATGCATCATCAACTCAACATTGAGTTGTAACTAATAACTAATAAACTATCTGTATATGAATCTATATTGGACAAAACTATTGCATCTTTTGCTGTTGTATCAAAGAAAAGTTTGGTTTCCAAAATAAATTCCTGCCTTGGATTTCGATTTGATTTTACTACATCAATGAATTTACTTTTGGGACTAAGACAACGTTTTTTTTTCATATTACATACACATTTCATATACCATACACATCGATATAAAAAAGAAAAAGAAATAATAATCAAACCCAATTAATTTAAACGTGAATTTATTTTGTGATTTGTTAAGTTTAAATAACCCAATTTACCTTTAGAAAGTAAACGGGCTGTGGGCTCAGCTAGAATGCAGGCGGCCCAGTCTGCAAAGCCTTCGCCTTCGCCTTCGCCTTCGTCTCCTGTTGAGCACTTCGTTTGCCAGTTGAGCAGTGAAGCGACTTTAGATCCGGCTTTAGTTGCGCCAAGTCATTTTCTCTTGGCTAAAAAGAAAAAAGAAAAATAACTTTAAAATATAAGCGAGCTAGCGAACGAGCGGGCTAGCAGGCGCACAGCTTGTTGCTGTTGCTGGCTTCTTGGCCTGGCTGAAACAAGAAATCAGCCACAGCAAAGCTCAAGAAACGTGAAATAAAAAATAATAAAAAAAAAAAAAAAAACTCCAGCACATATACAATGAGAAGAGTGAGAGCGAGATAGATAGCTGAGAAGAAAGAAAAAAGTGAACGAGTAGAAATTACGGTAAATAAATAAAGAAAGACGGCAAAAAGAAATGAGCGAACGTCGTCATAAGCGAAAGTGAAATCTGCTAATGAATTCTTCAACGTTGAATAGTTTTCAGTCATTATGGCCGCCAGTGGAGTGTTGCTGTTGCTGTTGCTCATGGCGTATACTTGATGAGCATACATATGCCATAAATACACAGATATCGTATATATATATATATAGATACGATATATTAGATGCGACTGCTTAGCTTACCAGGCTTCGGCTTCGGCTTTGGCTTTGGCTTTGGTTTCGGTTTCGATTTCGACTCTTTTGGGCTTAGCTGGTGGTAAAAGTTGCTAGATTCGCCATAGCAATTAACCGGCAGCCAATTTAGAGCCAATCTGCAGATTACAATGATTTGCAGAGCGATTCGAATCGAATCGAAGCGAATTGATTCGCATTCAATTGAGTTGTGGCTATGTGACGGGTTCATTGAAACCTTGCCAGAGGTCTTTAACGGCAATGCAGCATAAACTTGAATTGCAGCGGCAAGTGGAAAGTTGCACTCGCTCAAGTCAGATCAATGCCCCGCGTCGATCAAGATAGTTTCCAATCCGAAAATCTACAAACTTTTTGCCTCCCCTCATCAGTTACTTCTACAAATTGCGTATAACTGGGTTAAGGCACATAACAAATTTGCAGTAATAACATTTAGATACATTTGTAGCCTACGCTCCAGCGTTATTTCTTTTCTTTCTTTATATATTTTGTTTTTTTAAGTATTTACGAATAGCAATCCATCGTGTTGGGTTACTCAACCGATTGCATAATGTACGCAATTGTTTAATTTGAAACTCATTTATTATGTTTTACTTTTTCGCTTTTGCAGGGGAAGCTGAAAAAGTCAAATCATTGATCAGATTACGAGCTGAACTCTCACCACTCTTCACGGGCAAAAGAAACGCCTCGAAATATGCCTGGGCGTAAGTAGCAAAAAAAAAAAAAAAATAAAAACAATTTAAAATAAAGAAAAAGAAATATACAAAAACAATAATAAAAAAAAATTAAGCTGAAATTTGAAACACCAACGCCTAATCTGCGATTATATCGCAATCGTGTCATTCAACACATTCCCTTTCGTTCACAGCGTGGTCGAACGCGAACTCAATGTGCCGCTGCCGCTGTCGAAGATCATCAAGAAATGGAACAATCTGCTGCAGGAGTACAAGGCCATCAAAATGTCAGAGGAGCCGAAGCGGCGGGAGTGGCCATTCTTCACACTGATGGACGTCTACTTCAGCGACCAGGTGAACGATCCCTCGCTGCGCCTGTTCTCGTCCACAAAGACGCTCAAGGAGACGCTCGACGACAGCGTCTTCGAGGATGATCCAATCATTGCGTCGGCCATTGCGGCAGCCACCAGCGGCGCCTATATGGAGATCGATGAGCTGATCAGGCGGCAGAAGGAGCGCGCCGCCTTGGCTGCTGAGCGCAAGCTTGCAGCGGCGGCCAGCGGTGGCAGTGGCGACTATAAGTACGATCTGAAGCCGATGCTGGGCAACAACAATAGCAGCAACAAGTTCAACAGCAACAGCGATATGGTGAAGCTCTCCAAGAGCGTCGACGATTTGTCCATGCAACAGTACAAGATCAAGCAGGAGCTGATGCGTCAACGTGAGCAGGAGCAGCAGGAAAACATGGTCAAGATCAAGCAGCATGCACGCCAACAACAGCAGCAGCAGCAGCAGCAGCAACACCAGCAACAGCAGCAGCAGCAACAACAGCAGCAGCAACAGCATCATCAGGCTCAACAGCAGCAGCAGCAGCGATTCATGAGCCACCAGCCGTCACTTTCGCCGCATCCGCATCGCATGTCCTCGTCGTCGACGCCACCGGGACTGCAGCATGCGCTGCAGCAGCAACAGCAACTATTGCAGCAGCAGCAGCAACACTTGCAGCAGCATCTGCAGCAACAGCAGCAGCAGGCTCAGCTGCAACAGCAACAACAACAGCATCATCATCAACTCGCTCATCCCCATCAGCCACCCACGCCGCGTCCCAGCTCGCCGCCCACCACCGCTCAACAGATCCACATCACAGCCACACAGCATCAGGCAGCCCAGCAGCAGCTACAGCAGCAACAGCAACAGCAGCAACAACAGCAGCAGCAACAGCACAAGCAACAGCAACAGCAGCAGCAACAGCCCTACACCGATCCCAACACCATCGATCAGTATCTGCTGTCGTGGAACAACTTCCATGGCAACATGTGCCGCGGCTTCCATTCCCTGCAGAAGGATGAGAAGATGGTGGACGTGACCATAGCAGCCGGAGGCAAAATCTTCAAGGCACACAAACTGGTAAACTAACAAAGTACTCTGTGGAACTGTTTCGCTAACATTTGTCTTTCGATATTGCTCCCTTTCTTCTGCTCGCAGGTGTTGTCCGTTTGCAGTCCCTACTTCCAGCAGATCTTCCTAGAGAATCCATCCAGCCATCCCATACTGCTGATGGCCGACGTCGAGGCCAGCCACATGGCTGGCCTCCTGGACTTCATGTACAGCGGCCAGGTGAATGTCAAGTACGAGGATTTGCCGGTCTTCCTGAAGGTGGCCGAGGCCATGAAGATCAAGGGACTCCACACAGAGGTATACTTTGGTTAAGTCAATTGCTATTGGGAACCACTTTAGCACTCAGATTTCTTTGCTTCTAGAAAAATTTGGACAGCGATGCGAGCGACATTGGCTCGCCCCTTGAAAGCGACGGCACCGAGTGCCGTTACGAGCGTGGCACACACAGCGTCAATATCACCAGTGGCCATGCCGCTGGGTATGGCGCCACAGCACTGGAGCAGTCGGCACTGAATGGACCCAGCCGCTGCCCCACGCCGCTGTCGTTGACCAAGGATCAGGGCTACGCGGGCTTCCGTGAGCACATCAAGTCGAAGGCAACACTGGCTGAGAGCTTTATGAAGAATCTGAATCGTAATAACAACAATAACAACAGCACCAACAACAACAACAACAACAACTATAACAGCAACAACAACAACGTAAGCAATCCAAGTGTGGCCGATGCGGAGAGCAACTCCTTCGCGATCCTGCAGGCGAACAGCAAGAAAATGCTCGACTCGGCACGCAAGCAACACAAGTACCTGGCCAAACGAAAGATCCTGATGCACTACAACACAGAAATGGGCGGCGAGAAGCGGCTGAAGGAGATGGAGCGAGAGCGCTACCCCAGCGCCGAGCTAAACGACGATGCCCTGAACAACAATCACGCCTATACCAGTGGCCAGGATATTTTGGAGCCGATCACAACGATTGTGCCAAGGACGCCGGAGCCGCAGCCACCGCCAGCGACGCACAACAATAACTCGTTTAAGATACGACTCGTGGAGAGTCATCATTTGACCAACAGCAGCAACAACAATAACAGCAAGAGCACCGGCAACAACAACAACAACAACAATAGCAACAATGGCAACAACAACAACAATAGCCAGCCTGATGATGAAGAAGCTTTGAATCTGGTACAAACGCCCAATATCAATGGCAATCGGGCACGCCCACAAACACCAACACCTCCGCCTGACATACAGCTGGTGAAGCGTGAAGTGGAGCTTGAGGCGTCGCCAGGTGAGGCCACAAACAACAACAACAACAACAATGGACATGATGAAGATCTCGCCGCCTATGAGCGCAAATACGACGACAACAACAACAATCGCGGCCTGGACATGGAAACTGACTCGAACAACAACAATAGCAGTAACAGCGGCAACAACAACAACAACAATAACAATGACACAAACAACAACAATGGCATCGGAGCCGGACTAGCTTTGGCGCTGGGCAAGCACAAGTTGTTAAATGCAATTAATCGCAGTCTGGAACTGGAGCAGCAGCATGCAGCTGAAGGTGGCAATAACAACAACAACAACAACAATAATAATAACAGTAGCAATGGAGAGCACGACAACGATGACAACAACAACAATCACAGCCAACATCTAGACCTGAGCACCATCAAGAACATAGCCACGGCAGAGATCTTATGCGGGCTAAAGAGCAAGGTGCTCAAGATGGAGGAAGAGCAGCGCGAGCGAGAAAGAGAAAGAGAAAGAGAAAGAGAGAGGGAGCGCGAGAGAGAGGCCTGTCGCAGCCTGAACGAGATTAAGAATGCCGATTGATGCGACAGGGTGTGTTAGGGGCGGGGCTTAAATATATATATATATATATATATACACAAGCATATATACTTATATATGTGAACATATGCATTTGATTAACTTAGCGAGGATATATAGTACAGTGTAGCGAATCATTTATGTATGCTATTTTAAGTTATTTATTATACATTTTAATATCGTTAATATAATTTTAAATACACACACACACACACACACAAACAGATACGTACACACACACACACACACATACACATATGCATACACATACAGACATTTTCATTTTGGTTTATAGTTAGGCGTAGAATTTCTTCAGCACTCAAGATCAAGAATTCCCCAACTAGCTCTTAAGATTCTCAATACATATAAAACATATACTAACAGCAATGACAAAACAAAACAAAAATAATAACAAAACAAATTTAATACTAGCATTTGGAAATTGGCCCTGTTGCAATACATTTTAAGGTCTGTTTTAGAAACTATATATATATTTACATATACATTTATATAAATATATGGCATACAATGTTTGTGTTGTATAGGATACATACATACATACATACATATATACAGGAACCATATCCTGTATCACAGGTTCGCTTTGAGAAGTGTTGAGCACCTGATTTGATTAATTGCCAACAACTTTTGCAATATGTATTTTTTATGATTATTTAAAGTATCTCAATCATGCATACATACATATCACACACACATACATTCACATACTATGAAATTAATACATTTTACCTAAACACATACAAAAAAAAGGAAAAGTTTAAAAAAGAACAAAAAAAAGAACTAGTTATAAATGCATCTCGTTTTTAGTTTTAACTTGCCAACTCCTTTTGAATGTTGCGCGCTGGTTCCACATGTTCAGCTGCTTCGCTGCGTCACGTAACCCTGGAATGGTTCCGGAACTTGTTAATTGTTGTTTACATGCTGATGCGGCTGGAACCCAAACCTCATACCTACATACACACCAGACAAACCACCCAATTTAAAAAGAAAAGAAAATCCAATACCCGCACATCAATCATGCACAGTGTAATTCGTACAATATTTATTAACATTGTTTACATTTACAACATTTGTGTAGTATTTCAAGCTGTTGAACATTTTTTGTGCTCGTGTACACGGATGAATGAAATAAAGAAATTGACACATTTAAATTGACAAGGTGTTTCCATATTTGACCGTTATTTCAGGGTGTTTTCTGAGTGGGTTCGCCCACAGGGTGATCCACGTGCACGCCTGTTAGCTAACATTGCTGCCTAGCAGCGCCAGGATGTTAAGTGAGAGAGGCGCTCACTTTCCATCGCGCTGTCTCGCTCACTCGGCGAACGAAAGCATTGGAGGAAACAAACACGGAATACATTTTGTGTAATTTCGGTGGTTGACGGATGGGGGCGCGCCTTTTTTTGCCCTTTTTTTCGCGCGCGCATCCAAGGCATGTAACTGAAAACTATACTGAAAGACGAAGTGAGAGCTGAGCGAGCCGATGTGAATACGAAGTCCTGCCCAAACAGCATACACGCAAACAATCGCTCACACACACACACACACGCGTGCGCACACTCTCACGCGCGTGTACAGCGTAGAAACCGAACAAACGAACGAGCGAAACGAAAAGAAACGAAACGAAAGGCAGGAGGCAGCAGCCTAACAGAGCCAGCTAACAGACAGCAGTTGATTGTCCGTTCTGTTCTCTGTGTGTGGTTGTAAAAAGGCGAAAACGTCACGAGAAAAACCGGTTAATAAATTATTGCCATTTGAATGGGAAATGCACAGTAAATAAGTGTGAATAAATATATTAAAAATAGTGCAATAGCCACGGACCTTAGAATTGTGCATAAAACTTAAAATTCATGTGGCTAACAAGTGAAAAACTTAAGTGAAAGCGAGTGATGAAAATTTTGCAGTATATGGCGTTTGTTGCTTTTACACGCCTCCCTCCCCCGAGCATAGAATGCTTCAGTGTTTGCGGCCATTTGTAAACTGCGCAAAAACATTTTACGCTAGGTACCACACACATTTGCGAAAAGATTTAGATCACAAAAAGTATTATACTATATATGTATATATAGCGGATGCCCGATTCAATGGGTGCACACACAATGCGAAGCCCAGAGCATCGAGAAAATGCAACTGGCCAGAGCAGCACCCCCAGCGCACACCAGTAATCGGATTTGTAGAGAAAATGCGATCTGGGACTTTCAAGGATTCCCGTAATGAAAGGCACAAAGGTTTGCGTATGACATGAAATGCGTAGCAGCAATGGGCAGTGGGCGATGGGCAACGGCAATGGGAATCGGGCAACGGGCGGGACTCGGAAAGTGGGCGCAGAGCAGAAGCTGAAACCAAGACAACGACCAGGACGAGTACAAAGCGGCCGTCGCCCCGAAACAGGAACAAAGCAGCAGCGGCAGCGGCAGCAGTAGCGGCAGCAGCGCCAGCGTCAGAACCAGCGCCAGTACCAGCAGCAACAACAAAAAGGATACGAGCCATAAATGAATTTTACGTATTTCAGTATACACACAAGAAACGCCGACCAGGACGAGGATGATGATGATGTTGTTGTTGTCGTCGTTGTTCCTGCTGCAGGAAATAGGGTGGGTGGCAGTCCGACGTCTGCGACAGTAGTAATACACACAAACACACACACACACACCCATGCATGGCAGCTGGTGGGTAGAGAAAGAGCCGAAGAACAGAGCAAGCAAACAGACAAAGACGAAACGAGAAAGCAACACAGAGAGAGAGAGCTACTGACAGAGTGACAGAAAGAGAGAGAGAGAGAGTATGTGTGTGTGTGTGTGATATAATGAACGAATAAGCTAGAGAGGGGCAGAGCAATGTGCCGGGTATGTGCCAAATAAGGGATGGTTCGTCATTTCGTCGGTTTTTCACAACTCGTGTGTACATGGATACACATGCATACATGCATACATGTATTTGTGAATATTAATGTATATATATTGGCTCAATTCGGTTGCAGGACTGCAACAGCAGCAGCAGAGCAGCAGCAGCAGCAGCAGCAGCGACGTTAGCGGCAACAACAGTTAGCACACAGATCAATAAGCCGACTGGGCAACACCCTATAAACATATACATACCCAATTCTATATACACACATTATAATGTATATACACTCAATGTACTCAGAACTGCATCTCTTGAAAGTTTCCCGAAAGATTAGGGTGCAAGTGCAGCTCTCTAAATACACACATCGAATGCAAAAATCCAAATTAAAAAATGTTACGAAGTTAAAGTGGCAATTGGAATGCCTCCAATAGTGCCTAATAATTCGAAGTTCGAATTTCGAAAATCATTCGTAACGCTGCCTAAACAAGAACTGAATGCGAATGGTGGTTGCTGTTGTTGTTGCTGTTGCCGCTGAATACGAGAAGGGCCACGCGATAGGGGTGCAAGGATGGATACACGCACACATACACACGCATGCACATACTCAGATCTCACACATGCGTACACACACTCACAAATGATGCAGACAGCGCAGTTCACAGTTAGACTGACTGGCAGACATTTAAGCTGCTGCAGAGGGCGGTGGTCGCCGTCACAGTCAGCAGTCAGCAACAACGTTGCCATTTTGCTGCCTAGCAATACACACACACACACACACACAGAGTCACAGTCACACGTATATATACACATACACACAGTGTGTGTACGCATGCAACATGCAGTAGATGCTTAGCTACTTAACCTACAAAGAATAAAAGTAATAATGCATAAGCAAGTGCCGGGATGTGCTTCAATTAGTAGAATTAACGGTATACAGAGGTTGTCAAACATGTACACACACACACACACACTTACTCACGCACACTGACAAATATACACAGTCATTAAGACCCAATTGAGTTTTACGTTTTTAACGTTACGCCCAAACCGCTTACGTCGTCCTTACTGCCGGTTAACGTCTTTGGTTACGTGAATTGTAATATTGGAGTTCGTTTACACGGGTGTGCCAGTGTGTGTGTGTGTGTGTGTGTACATGTCTTACTCTCGATGTCATCAAAAAGGGCTGAGAATGATATTTCTGTAATTGAATCGTATCACAGCCAGCTTTGATGGGCATTGCGAAGGACGAAGTATCACAAAAGAAAAAAAAATCATAGGTGTTGAGTCGCCGCACCGGTAAACAGGACTACAACAAACACAACCAACAAGTGTTTGCATCTCATTATGTGGGACACTAAGCGGTCTCCGCCCACTCAATTCTTGCGTAACTCTTCAAGGGGTTGTGAAATGTAGCCATTATCAAGTCATATCACAGCCATTTTGATGAGTTTTGCGTGAATTGCTTTCAGCACTGTTTCATCCATCTTGTGTCATCTTTCGTAGTTGGTTATCTATCTCCATTTGCATCCGAATGTGCAATTTCTTATACCATGTCGTTAAAATGTCTGTGACTGTATGTATTTATTAACATATCACAGCCATTTTGACGAGTTTGGGTAAAGAAATCTCAACAGAGAGCTCATTACGTATACGACGTGTGTGTTGGTTTAATTACTTTGCAGATACATTGGAATGAGGTCAAGTATCCTCCTAGTCGCGAGGAACGGTAATAAATACACATGCTATTTAGATGTTTTGTTTTTGTTTTTTTTTTTTTTTGGTTTTTTTTTTTTTTTACTTTTATTTTAATTAATAGTTATTATTTTCTCTTTCTTTTCACTTTCATTTAAGGAAACTTTACAAAACAAAACAGGACCACAACAGATGCAAATATTGATCATATTGAATAGAATCGAACTGATTGATGGCTGCCGGCAAAGGATTTCAACGTTTTCTCTGAAGGACAACGGAGGCACTAAAAACCCAAAACTCTGATTCAGACTTTCGCACGCTTCCAAAATATTTAATTAATGCATAAAGCAACAAGAAATTCAATAAGTCCGAAAATAAATATTTTCAGTAAAAATCACGTGTTTGAATTATTTTTTTTTTTTTTTTTTTTAGAGTTGGGAGAATCAAGAATGTAGAAGTGAAAACAAAATTAAATTTCAACAAAATTAATCAGTTTCTACAACAATATTTAAATAAAAAGATCGACTCTCCAATTCGTCGCTATTCTCTTGTCTTTCTATTCATCTTCATCTTTTTTTTTTTTTTTTTTTTTTTGTCAGCAAACCAAGCAAAAATTGTGTAGAGTATTCAAAGTGGAATCAGATAAGATAATATATATATAAAAAAAAGAACTTATTCCACAATGAATGCTATGTATGTACTATATATAAGATACCAATTATAGAGTTTTTAACATTTAGCTTGGATCGTTTGGAATTTTGGAATGAGGACTTTGGATCTTAATGTGTCTGCGTATTACCGATTGCTTGCTTCGTGGACTCCTCTATTGTTTAAATACGTGTACGCCAAGGCCTACATTTAGTACCGAAGTAAATTCAAAAGATTCGCTTTAAGCAAATTTTACAAAAAAAATTATTAATTTGTTCTTCTGTTCTTGCTTCAGTTCAAATCATGATTTCATTTTGACTTGATTTCATTTCATTTTGTTGTCGTTTTATTTTACTGCACACTTTTAATCAAGTGGATTATGTTTTATTTACGAGGCCTGGTACAGGCAGCTCGATGCCAAAGACATATATGACATATGAGATTGGATATACAGAAATCAATAATGACAACTACTAAGCTTCTCTGAATACAGCGTTATTCCTGCTGATAATAATAATGTACTCTTTTGTTTTAGTTTTTCTTCTTTTGTTTTTGTTGGCTATCGAGCTCTGTAGGCAAATTCACTAGTTTCCCTTTTGTTGTTTGTTAAATATATTGTGTAATTTCCTAGTTGTTGTTTGGGTTGGTGTTTTACTTGCGATGCATGTAAGTATGATGGTTGCTGTAGGATGAAGCACCTGACAATAACAGTAAAAATGGCCTGGCGTGATGTATACAATTGATCGGAGCACAAATCTGCCAAGGCAATGCCAAAGAATCATCAGTTTTCTTGCAAATGGTGATGCAGAAATGTGTGTATGTGAATTTTTGTGTATATGATTTTCTGTGAATGCATGTGTGTGTGTATATGTGTGATCTGATGTGGCGTGTTGCTGTGCATGTATGGACGTGGGGTGTAGGCGTGGTTGTTGGTGTGGGGCGTAAAAGGGGCTATGAGATTTTGACGCTGATGTTTTGTTCCACTGTGACGTCAGCCGCGAATGTTTCCATTGAGAATCGTGCAGCTTACTGCGTGATATGCTGCTGCATTACAATCTGATACTGTTGACCCTGCGGCGGATTCTGCGGCGTTGTCGCCGGGAAGTAGGGATTGGCCATGAGCTGCTGGGGATGTACGCACATCAGATGGTATTGTGGCTGTCCTTGGGCTGGGAATGCTGCGGGCTGCGGTCCCCCGCCAGCAGGGGAAGGCTGTGGTGGCGGATGGAAAGACGGATGCGGCTGGCCTGGTGATGGCGTCGTCGATGGCGTTGGCTGTGCCAAAAACTGTAATTGTTGTGGCTGGTCCTGATACATACGCATCGGCATTGCGCCATACGGCGGCTGGAAATGTGGTGGATGCGGTGTTTGTTGGTATTGAATAAACTGTGGCAAAGGTGCCGCGGCCATCAGCGGTTGTCCCGTTGCCGCTGACACATGCATTTGTGATCCACCCATTTGACCTAAAAGACATCCATAATTGATTATTCACCTCTCTCTCTCTCTCTATAAATATATATATATATATATGTCTTTTACTTACCATAATTATTGCGACGCAGTCGCTGCGCCTGACCGCCTGGATGTGTGGGTGCCTGGAATGCATGCGGCTGCTGCTGCACCATGTATATCTGTGGATTAGCAGGCGCCATGTGGGCGCCCGTAGTCGTATATATGGCCGGCATGGGTACCGGAGTCTGAGGCGTATGTGGCCGCGATGGATTTGGTGTACTGGGTCCACGCGGTGTGAATGGCTTGGCCGATGGATTCAGCACATGTGGCTTCTTAACCACAGGCGTTGCACTACTTGGAGTGGTGCTGCTGCCTGTTGCGCCAGCGGCTGTGGATGATCCGTTGCTCGCAGCACTGGCTACCGGCGTCGACTTGTCTGACCCAGCAACAGCACTGCCTGTGACTGCTGTTGCAGATGTATTAGCAATAATGCCAGTAGGCGTGACACTGCTACTGCTGTTTGCGCCTACGCCAATATTGGGCGCAGGCGATGCATCCGTCTTTGGAGTGGCCTGCAGTGGCGTTTGCGCTTGCTGCTCCATTATAACTGGTGAAGTTAACACTCCGGGCGAAGATTGCGGCTGCTGCACGTTAGAGGGCGGTGGCACACCTTGTGGCACAAGTTGGTAAAGAGTCTGCGGCGGCTGGCTTGGATCCAATTGAGCAGACTGTTGTTGCTGCTGCTGTTGTTGTTGTTGTTGCTGTTGTTGTTGCTGTTGTTGTTGTTGTTGTTGTTGCTGTTGCTGTGTCTGCTGTGCCTGAGGCGGGCCCTGATGCAGTTGCTGCTTGGGCACAGGCTGATGCTGACTGTCTACTACCAGCTGCTGCTGCTGCTGGGGCTGCTGCTGTTGTTGCGCCGGTGGCGCCTTTTGTTGCATATGTTGAACATGTTGCTGCTGCTGCTGTTGCTGCGGCGGTGGCTGCTGCTGCTGCTGCTGCTGTTGTTGTTGTTGTTGCTGCTGCTGCTGAGGCACATAGTGTTGCTGTTGTGGCAGCTGCTGGTGATGATGAGACGGCGGCACATGTACATGTTGCATGGCCACCAGTTGCGGCTGTTGTTGCGGCTGAGGCGGGGATGCCGATGGTTGCAAGCCTCCGCGTTGCAGTGCATGTTGCTGCTGCTGTTGAGGTTGCGGCGGCGACACCATCGTAAAGTCTTGCCCGAATTGACGCAGCTCTTGTAATTGATTATCGCGTGAGCGCACTTGACGTTGCTGTTGAGGCTGACTTTGATGTTGTTGCGGCGGCGGTTGCTGTTGTGGTGGTGGCTGTTGTTGCTGCTGTTGCTGTTGTTGCTGTTGCTGCTGTTGTTGCTGCTGCTGCTGCTGTTGGCCGCCAGTCTGAAGGGGCGGCGAGTTACTGTTGTGTCCACCATGCACATGAGCATTGTGAATAGACTTGCCCAGTGACTGCGACTCAGAGGAGTTGCTCTGAGAGCCCTGATATTGTCGCATCTGACGTTGGGGCAGCGGCTTGCCCGAATTGGAGCCAGAATCGCCGCCATTCAATTTGGACGCACCGCCCATATGCCCTTGATTTCGGTATTGGAAGGAGCTAGGATTGCAAATAATTCAATTTGATTAAATCTCGAAATTTATTGATCATGAATAGTTTTTGGCTTACCTGTGCATGATCTGTGAACTGCCCGGGTAGGAGTACTGATTCTGTATGCCCATCGAGGACTGGTAGCCTCCACTCTTGTTGCCCACGTTATTATTGTTGTTGCCTTGCGAAACATTAGATGCGTTGCCGGCGCCGACGTTGTTGGGCGGGTTACCTCGCATTAGTTTACCGCCTTGCGGTACTGATTTGCGCTTCATCATCGGTCCCCCTCCACCGCCGCCATACTTGCTGCTAGTGGACGTATCTGTTGATGCGTTACCAGACGCCGAAGAGGGGCCCGTATTCTTCAAGCTGCCAGCCAGTATTAGCACTGCTTGCGACTGTGTTCCTCCGCCCTGGCCCATGCCTTGTTGACCCATCATAGCTGAATCGCGATTATCCCGATCGCGGGAACCTGTTACGGTTGACGATTGGGACGACATGACAGCATGCGATCCAGGCGGGCCATTGTTATTGCGCGTTTGCTTTGTGATATAGCGATCGCTGCTCATTGTCTCACGCAGTTGGTAATCACCACCGCCACCACCACGTGGCTTGTTGCCGCGATCTCGATCACGTTCCCGCTCGCGATCACGTTCCTCACGCTCTCGCTCGCGTTCTCTCTCCCGTTCATTGCGCTCACGTTCACGCTCTTGTTCGTGATCTGGCGCTGGCCTCTCCACGGCAGCGAATAGTGCCTCCTCATCACCGTTCTCCAAATCCAAACGTTCCCGGCACGTGGGATTGTTCTCTATCTCAGCCGCCAATTTCTCAGCCTTGGCCTCCGCTTCCTTGAATTCTAGTGAGTCGCCCTTATCCAAAGGCACTGTATACGACGAGAGCGAGTCATCGAACGTGGAGGTGACACCAAACTGATTCTCATTTTTGCGGAACATTTCATTTACATCCCACCCATTGGCTGAGCCATCCAGTTCGATATCAACGCCACCATTCGCGCCAGAGTCCCATGGCTCCAATTCTTTTTCATCGAAACGAGTGCCTGTCAATCAAACAATAACAATAACAACTAAATTATCACTCATTGCAGCTGGGAATTATTCAAGTTACCGTTGCACTTGTCCGATATGGCGCCGTCGGTCTGGAAAGCGCCTGTAGTCGCGTACTGAGAGTCAAAGTCCTTGGCAATGACGGTGACGACAGTGTCCGCCGGGAATATAATGTGTCTGGGCACTGTTTTGCCCTCGTCGGGCAAATTCTTAGCTTTTATGCACGCGGGCAACTCCAGTGCGATATCAAAATTGCCCGAAAATGTGCGAAATACGCCCTCGTAGGTATTGCCCGAACGCAATCGAACCTGCACCACGCTGCCAACCAGCGCCGTTGCCGAGTGCATGAAATAGGTGTTATTATAGACGCCTGGCGCCGACGAACGTCCAATTCCTCCACCAGTGCCACTGCCACTGCCGCCGCCTACGCTGCCGACGCCACCCGCCTTATTGTTCGCTGGCCGCAGACTGTTGTCGTTGGCGTTGTATCTGCAAGAGAGACGTAGAACCGTAGCCGGAACAATTAGTACAGCTTACTAAACATGTAAACTACCCACACCCACACCCCATCATTCAAGTTTGGACGCAACTCGGCTCGTCTCTCTAAACAAGCACAGCCAAAAACAATGACAACAATAACAACAGCAAAAGGCAAATCAGCCGAGGCTGGCAAAAGCAATCGAGCCCGAACGTTGCTCAGGGTCGACAACGATGTTTAAACTGCGCTGCGGTGCGCTGCGTTGCGATATCGATTCGCCATCGTTGTTGTTGTTGTCACTATTGTATTTGTTGCTGTTGTCGCTGGTGGGCTTGTGGCCCTTTGCTCCAAGCCACGCCCAGCTCGGCCCATGAAAGCAAATAAATGCTGGTCATATTATTTGAGTATATGAGTATACGAGTGTGAGTGCGAGTGCGAGTGGGAGTGTGTATGCGCTTTGGTTCAGTCCAGTGAACTCAATTTTTAAAATTCTTCCCTGTTCATGAAATAAATGAAATATGCATACACCTGCGCTGCTCTGTATAAGGTCTATACTAATTGAGAAATGGTTCAAGCAAAGGGTTAAAATATAAATATGTTTACATGTTCGCAACAGATTTTTAGACTTTTGCTGACACACATAATTTGATATTTGTAATCAATTAATCGATTTAGAAGCTTTGCTAAAGATGAAAAATTTTGAACAGAACTTGTTCATTGCTAAAAACATATGCAAAAATAAATATTTAAAATGTAATCGATTTAAATTAGATTATCTGGACATACATCTGTTTGCATAGGCTTGGCTTAAGGTAACAAAAATTCTTTATTACTAAATTTATTCTTAGCCACATATTTATAATGGTGTCAACTCTATTTTAATTGTTTTTACATATTTATTTAGTTTTAACTATATAAGTAGTATATATAAGTTATTTATTTAGCTTTCGTTATTTTCGTGTCGAGACTGATTTTAATTAACTTGAATACTAGCAAAAGTTATTTTTTTTTTTTTAGCAGTACATCGGACGAGTTACACAAATAAACATATTTATCTTTAAAATATATCAAATAAAACAAGATTTTTAGAACTAGTTTACTATATATTAGAAATTTTTCTAGACGAGCGCGTTTTGGGGTTGTTTTCATTGCGTGCAGGATCGACGACCGTGAAATGCCCAGCTCCTTAGTTTACAGCTCGCAACGCACAATGAACTCAGACACGCACATGACAACGAAAGCAACAACCACAATAATAAAAGTAATAATATTATTAATAATAATCTACATTGTCGTTGACAAAGGCTAGAGCCGTGCGGGATCGGTGGGGTAGCATTGAGACTGATTCATTGCGTTTCCTGCACTGCGCACATTTTCGTCAATGAAAGCAAATAATTGATATGCGTTTTAAAATGAATCATGCGTAAAGCAAGAGCCAGAGGCGCTCATTGATAAGGTGGCCCGAGTGGAATCTGGAATCGCATTATAGCGCATCTCCTCCCATACTCACAAACATAACTAGACGATTGAGGCTAAATAAGCCGAGGCGCAAATTTATACATACAAACAGGCGGCATACATAGAAGACTGCGACGAACGGGGCTTAAATGCAAGTGGGCATAGGCAGAATGCCGAATAAACGGAGAAGTGAGAAGGAGAACAAGAACAGCGAAGCGATACCAAATGTTCGGTCAGCAAATTGTAAAGTGACCCAAATTTTGTACGCCCGGCGGGAGGCGAAGTGTGCCAAGGCAGCGACAAAAGCAGAGGCAGCGGCATCGGCAACCGCCGTCATGTCGCACGTCACACAGCGCAGCAGCGGCAGCAGCAACAGCAACAGCAACAGCAACAAACAGCAAACAACAAAATGCTGACAATGCAAGAAAAATGCATACGAAAACGAGCCAAGCAAAGTAGAAAAGAAAAAAAAATACGATACGTGCCCGTTGGGAGCGTGCTTTACAGTGGGCTCCAAATAGACGAAGAGAGAATCTCGATAACATGGCACAGTAACACTGTAGTTCCGTCTTCAAATCTAGCTTTTGTCATATTTAAGATTATAATTAATCGATAGTCTTATTTTATGTTGTTTTAATTTACTTTTTTAAAAACTGCACTGCAATAATATGAAGAGAACTATAAATAAAATAATTTTAAGAAATATTGAAGATGTCAAATTTAAGAGATTATTTCTAGAATAACATCTGTTATGTCTCGCTAATAAATTGGCAAGTTTACCACAAAGAACATCCCAGTGTATCGCTTAGTATATGTACCAAACGGTACACTTGTACCACACGAGGCAAGCGTGCACGGCTAAATGCAAGCAAATGTACATACATTCGTACGTATGTATGTATAGATGTATTACCGTCATATTTCAATTGAAAATTTAAAGGTCTGGGCAAGGAGAGCGAGGGAGCCACACACATATTCATTGATCGAGGTCTCTTTGTCGTGCGTTTGTAGTGTGTGTGTGTGTGGGGTGCTTCACTAGGGAATTGGATGACTTTAAACAAATTATTCGTTTTGCTTCGGGTATAATTTTTTTGTCGTTTTGTTTTATTATTGTTATTTTTTTCTTTGGGGTTGGCTTGTGAAAGGGAAATGTAAACAAAGCTTAAAATATGAAAAGAAAAAAAAAACGGCACCACACACATATATGCCTGCACGCCTGTATACATATACAAGAATGTCGGTGTGCGTGCGTTGCCATCGCCATCAGCAGATCCAACAGCAACACACACATACACGCACACAAACTCATGCATGAACAATGTATTATATAAGTAATTGCAATTTGCCTTGAATTGCTTGTGCCCCTTTTTTCTGATTTAGTTGCAATTACAAGTTAACAACTTCCATGAAATTATACTAAAATCCAAACAGAATATTTAAACAAAAGAAAAATCACAATTTTTTTTAAATAACACATTAAAAATGAAGCGCGCTTTCACCTTTCACGACAGTGGAACCTGGAGCGTTGTTAATTTTTATTCCGTTTTTTTTTTTATATTTTTATTTTATTATTATTATTATTATTATTTTTTAGCACTGGCTGCAGCAATAACAACGACACCAACGAAAACAACAACAGCCCTAAAGTAGCAGTTGGCCCGTGTTTTTATTCGTGCGTTTGTCTTTGCAGTTGCTTCGTGCTTTTTCAATTGCAGCAGCAGCAGTGCTTCTTCTTACCTTGAGATGCCGCCGCTGGCACCACCGCCGCCTCCTCCACTAGGTCGACTTTTCCGCTTGCTATTGTTGTTCATAATAGAAGATGGGCAAGCCAATTGCCAATTCCCAATTGCCAGCACCAGAAGTCGACGAACGCACGGGGAACTTTGCTTTCAGTTGAACTTATTTCTGATTTCAATTTTATTTTTATGCGTTTCGGTTGCGTCTAATTTTGCTCTTGTTTGTCTCTCCTTTTCTATTTTGTATTTTCGTACTTTTATTTTCTTGTTTAAATACTTGCTTTCTGTTTCTGTTTTCTGTCTGTCTATTGGCTCTTTTCTTTTTATCTTTCTCGCTGGCTTTGGCTGGGTGGCTGAATCTGAATTTCGCTTAGCGACGTCACGATGCACAACGGAAACGGGGGAGAAACGGAGACGGGGAACGAACGGTACGATGTCGACAATATGCTCGCTTTAATGGAGAAGTTGTCGCCCGATCTTTTTCGCCTTGCCCGAAGCCAGCATTCAACACTTTTCGTGAGCAACAATAAACAAAACGTTGAAGACGACGACGATAACAAAAACACTAATGGCGGTCTGGCGTTAATTTTCCTAAATATTCACGCACTTCTTTTTGTTTGGGGGTTAGCCTTTCGTGCTTTGTGGCTGGTCGTTTTCTGCTTTGCCTCTGCTATACGCTTTACCACCTCCTTCCTCTTCTTCTTCTGCTTTTTCTCTTTTCACTCGCACTCGTTGGTCGAATTTTGCGAATTTTTACTTTCATTCAATGGTTGCCTCGTCTCCAATTTCTGCGCTTCTCACTGGCTGGCTTTTTTTGGGCAAAAAAAACGAGCATTAGCGACGGCGTTTAGGTTGTTTAACGTCAGATAAATATATTTTTGTTCCTAATTATATTTTTATTCGCTGCGATAAACGAACAAGGTTGCACAAAAATTAGCTGAACTGCATATTTATTTCAACTGTGGCCACATATCGATAATTGACTTACAGCCCTAAAATGAAAGGAGATGACAGCCATTAATCGAGAATTTTACATATTTTCACTGAAATATAATTATGCACGTGAAGAATTTTACAAAATATAAACAACAGTTTAATAAATGAAGAGATAATGATTAATGCAGCACATGTGACTGTAAGCAATTCAGACGATGAAGTCACATATATCGATACCTTTAAACTATCGAATATAAACGAATATTTTCCAACACTTAAAATAATGGTGTCATTTACTAGTATTGGCGCGTATTTTAATATATATATTTTTTTTCATATCATGTTGATGGCATATTAATTAGTTAATATCATTATCAAAATTTAAATCTTTTATATAGAAATATATATACTAATATATGAATAACATTTATTAACTAACTAGTAAATATAAGTACTGCAAAGAATAATAATTTGTAACTGATATATTTCTTAAAATGGAAATAAGGAATTTTTTGCGATGTGACTGGGCTGTATTATAGTAATCTTAACAGATAAGCGATAAAAATAAGTAGATCAATTGTCTATCACACACAGTAACCCAGACACCTGCCGACCTTAATGTGTTAACATTTTTGCACAACCTGTATCTATTTATAGAGAATAAATTCATTGAAGAATTTCAATGCAGAGAATAGAAAAGATAGGTCATCTTAAGATAAGATAAATGCTGGGAACACAGCTTCGCAGCCTCGTTATAGTCCATAGTTAAGAAAAATAATTACCTACACTTACTTGGAAATAGTTAGAGCTTGTCCGGAAGCAGATCAGCTTGTGAGAATTTGTCATCCGAATCAATACAGATGACAGTGACATGGCATACAGGACAGAACAGACATTTGTGCTGTCACAAACTGTTAGCAACTGATTAACGTCTGTCAAAACACATCAATTTAGATATAATATTAAATATGTCTATCTGCCTAAGTTCTAGCTTAAATATTGAAAGCGACTCTTGAGTGGCAGATGGAAAAGTACTTGGCACCCAATAGACTGACTCGCTTTTTGGAGTACCTTAATCACACATACAGATCGACGATATAAGAGCATCAGGCCTATCAATGTAGTAGTTACAATCCATTCCATCCAATATAAGTGTGTGTACGTATAGCTGCCCTAATGCGCGTTAAGTGTCTCATTGTTGTTGTTGTTGTTATCGGGCACAAGTTGTCGCCGTTTTCTTGACTCTTTTCATTTTTCTTGTTTATCAAAGAAATCTGCCCGAGATTCTCACTTATTTATCGTTCCAAAATTCACGCATGCGACAGTTTTCTTTAGCTTGCGAAGCATTGCGCACTTGGGGACCAACACATGATAAGGAGAATCTGATTATCCAAAAAATAATCAGATTATCCTTAAAAAAGTTTATTTAGTGAATTGTGCTCTGGGCAACAACGGATATTATTTCTATATATTAACAGCAAAAATGCCGTTTAATAAAAAACTATCCTTTGATGGTATGTTCCAAAGAATATCTATAAAAAAGTGACGCGCCAAATAAATATTTTTCAAATAAAAATATTTAAAAAAAAAAGTGTTTTACATAAACTCCTGGAGTTGTGTTGAGTTTATCTTTCGGTTAAATTGTATTAAAGAATATATCTTAGTTACGTGATAATAATCTGTTGATTGAATTGATTGCAATAAGTTAAAAATATTCTTATGTGGGCTATCTAGCTATTTAATTCAAGGTTTTAATGCTTATTTTCAATTGAATTAAATTTGAGTTGAATTTCATTTTATTCAAGTGCGTGTTATACATATATGTATACCCACTGTTATATGTTGAAGTCGTTTCTGGCACACAGTTTGTGAAGCAATAAATTTCATATGGATGAATTCCCTTTTATTGCAGCTCAACTATTTCAGATTAAAATTTAAACTGTATCTTTGTCTGACGGTCAGTTTGTTTGTTAGATTGATTATAATGCTGTCTATCATTATGTTTGGGATCAAGCCATATGGTGCTCCCAAAATCGTTGAAAAGTTTTCGTTCTTTGATCTTTGATCTGATAAAGTTATCACATATGTATCCTTATAAAAATACACTTTGAATTTTGAAGAATTTTCACAGTCTGACAAACTGTTAGTCCCACTGGAGGCTTGGCAAATCATAATGCTTATATATTGTAATAGCATCCAAAAGTGTTAAAATCATATTAGAATAGTTAACTATATATTCCGCAGCTTTACAGCAGGAATCAGCAAAAGCAAATGGATTCAAAAGAAAAAAAGCCACAATATATGATTTTATACATATATGTATGAGCATACTTACATAAAATATTTAGCTTAGAGTTGATAAGCTTCGTCGTATCTAAACACTTTCATGTGTTTTATTTTATTACTTTATTATCTTTTTTGTTTATTGAGACTTTGCTTAATAATTTTGTTTTCATTTCAGCATTTGGTTTTCATTTATAATATACAAATCATCAATATTTAAAAAAATGTTGAACTTTTGAACAAATATCATACAAGGCTGTAGTTAATAAAAAGGTTAAATAAAATGATAAAAAAAAATTACAAATATATATTTATACAAGTAAATTATAGTCGAATCTAGATTAGAACGAAAATCATTGTTCAAATAACGGAAATAATAAATTAATTATAATTGGCAAATGTAATTAAAGGCCGGCAGTTGGCTTAAATTGAAGAGATACAGAGAGAGTGAGAGAGAGAGGGGGAAATAAATAGAGAGAGATAGTGAAAAAGGCAGAGAGGACAAGAGGGCGCCAGGTAGAGCAGATATAATAAATACATAAGTATAATAATTATATATTCATATATCAGTTATTAGAACACTTAACTCTTCATTTCTTGTTTTTTGTCGTCACAATTATTAACGCCAAATTTGATGACTCAAAACCCATATTTTATATTTGCACTCTATTTATAAGCGCACATGGAGCGTTTCAGATGTTAGCAAATGCTGAAAAAAGAAACAACTGCTAATATATTAGTTAAATAATGGCAGACCTGAAGTGTGTTTGCATTAAGTTTAACATTGGATGACACATTGCTTACACAGCGTGAACATTTAATCAAGTAATCAAATATGCCAATTACTCATATCGAACAGTAGTTATGCTCACATAGTTGTCCTTGTTATAGCTGATACACACATCTTAAGCATAACAAATTATGTTGATAAATTTATAAATAATATCACACACAGTCGATTTCTACTCCACTCTCAGTTTTGTTTTTGCATATAATTGAATAAGCGGGCGTTTGGAACAGGTTTTCAATGGATACTCAGATCAGTTCCAATGAGACTTTTTCGATATACACTACAATAGAGTATAATTAATTTGTGAAGAGTTAAGAGTAGTTTGATTGAGTTGGCAAATCCATTATAATCTTTCTCCTTATATGCAGTCTTCCCAGTCATGCTTATAATATGAGCACATACATATGTATCCCTATATCATATAATTCACATAGTAGCTAGAGCTTTACCACCTACATACAAATTAGTTCATTGTGACCTGAGCCAATCATAATATAAGAAGTTTAAGAGAAGGTTAGGTTTTTCTTTCAATCATATTTATCTCAATTATCTCAATATATTGCAGTTTGCATATTTGCTTTCGAGAGAGATAAAAGAGAAAATATTAAAAAAAAGTAAACAAAAATTTATATTTTATTGTATATAACATAATAAAGATAAGATCATAAAAGAACTTGTAAAAGATTAATCTCTTCTTCTTCTCAAGCAACCCCAATGAAACTGTCTCATATGAGACATTCTATAAATATATTGAAAGTTGCTCAACAAAAGAAAGTTTTTACATCAAATATTTATATATTTTTCATATTAGAATATAAGATATATAGAATAGCCACAGAGCCACCTTATAGCGATACTTCTGTACAATCTAGTTAGTGTATAGAGTCTGCGGCGTTTCAAAGTTTTCGGTTAATAGATATTTTTATAATTTCGATCTTACAGTCGTGCCGTGCATGACGACAAAAACTTAATTACGATTTCACACAATTGAAAACAGCAAAACAAAAGCAAAACAAAAAAAAATAAAAAGTGAAACAGCTCGAGCTCGGCTGCCGGGTTCAATATCGCACTTCCGAACAGGCTCTATAGCTTGTTTAGCGCTAAAAATTCCCCTGGTCGAATAACAAACAAACTGAAGCTTGAATCGTTTACAGTTTGCCCAATGGGCAAAAATCGAGAATCAGTACGAAATGCGTTGGCCGTGGAAGCGCACGTTTTGCATAGCAAAGAATCGCCCTGGAGTGGCCGGCAAACGACCCGAGGCTACAGTGGCCACCATTTACAATCGTACGAGCAGCTAACAGAGCTTTAGATATTGTCTTACATCTATGCCTTATATATATGTATTATATCTGTGTATATATTCTGTTCAACTCTCATTGCAGCCAATGGCGATGGCGAGGTCAAGTATACGGCAAAGAACGGCGACGACTGCTACGAGCTGTCGCACAGCCTCGAGATGGACATGCAGAGCCGATACAGTGCGCCCAAGCAACCGCACTGGCTGCTGCGTCGCATTTTCATACTCACCTGGATACGCAGCTATGATCGATCGCAGGCATTCGCGGATCTAATAGCAGGCATTACGCTTGGCCTGACCATTATACCGCAGAGTATTGCGTACGCTGCGTTGGCGGGTCTCTCCTCGGAATACGGTCTGTACTCGGCCTTCATTGGGTCGATTATCTATGTGTTCTTTGGCACAATACCGCAGGTCTCCATCGGCCCCACCAGCTTGATGGCCATCATGACGCTGCAGTTCTGTGCGGACAAGCCCGTGCAGATAGTCATTGTGCTGGCCTTCCTGGCGGGCTTCGTGGAGCTGCTCATGGGCATCTTTCAGCTGGGCTTCATTGTCAGCTTCATACCGGCGCCAGTGACCAAGGCCTTTACGTCCGGCACTGCTGTGATTGTGGTGCTGGCGCAGATCAAGAGTCTGCTCGGCATTCGCCTGAAGAAGGTGCCCTCCATCGGCGACTACTTCAGCAATATTCACATGTCGGACGCCATTCTGGGCATGACCTGCATTTGCCTGCTGCTCGCACTGCGGGTAAGTTTGACGAGAGTGAATTGATTGAGAGTCTTACTAGAGGTTTGTGCGTGCATATTCTAGCTGTTGTCCCAGGTCAAGTTTAAGCAGGAAACGCCGCTGACACAGCGCCTCAAGAAGATCTTGTGGTATATCAGCATCTCGCGCAATGCTCTGGTTGTCTTCTTCAGCGGTCTGATGGTCTACCTCTGGGTGCACAAGAGCTCAATGGAGGCGGTGCCCTTTGCGCTCTCCTCGAAGGTCGCCTCGGCCATGCCCAGCATCAAGCTGCCGCCCTTCGCCTTCGAGCATCAGAATCGCACCTATGTCTTCACCGACATCCTGCACGAGCTGGGCAGCGGCGTTATTCTGGTGCCCATTGTGGCTGTCCTGGCGAATGTGGCCATTGCCAAGGCCTTTGGTGCGTATACTTAATATGGGCGATGAAACATATTTGCTCATGGAATCTTTAATCTACTAGTCAAGGATGGCAAGCTGGATGCCTCGCAGGAGATGTTGACACTGGGCCTGTGCAACCTGGCCGGCTCCTTCTTCAGCGCCATGCCCACTTGCGGCGCCTTCACACGGTCCGCCGTCAGTCAGGCATCGGGCGTACGCACGCCCATGGCTGGCATTTATACGGGTCTCATTGTGCTCTCCGCGCTGTCCATATTGACGCCCTACTTCCAGTACATACCCAGATCCTCACTGGCAGCTGTGCTCATTGCAGCAGTTATCTTTATGGTGGGTTACAAATATACCCCGTTATATATGAATGATCTTGAAATATATATTACTGCTCTCTACAGATTGATCTGACGCCCATCAAGGAGCTGTGGCGCACCAACAAAAAGGACTTCTTCAGCTGGACGGGCAGCCTGGTCATGTGCCTGGTTGCCGGCGTGGAGATGGGTCTGCTCTTTGGCATCGTGGTCAGCATGATCTGCATTCTGCTGCGCCTGGGCAATCCCAGAATTGAGGTCAGCCTGAAGCAGGTGCGTTCCGTGATAGTTATGGAGAGACTTCTATACTTTATTGGCTTTCCTTTGCTTTGCAGTGGGAGTCCCAGTATTATGTTCACATTGTGCCGCAGTCGGATATTTTCTACACGGGCGTGGATATGCTGCGCACGGAGATTGTAGCCGCGTGTCAGCTTTACCGCAACGATTTTCCCATTGTCGTGCAGTGCTCACGCTTCATGCAGTTCGATGCTACGTTTGTGGAGATGCTGTGCGCCGTGGCCAAGGAGCTGGCCAACGACAATGTGATGCTGGTGCTGCAGCACATGTCGCTCAAGCAGCAGCAGTTGCTGCCCGTCACCAGCAACATACGCTTCTGCAACGAGGATCAGGAGCTCTTCCCACAGGAGTCCAAACAGTAGTCAAACATATCCGTCGGGGGCCTGCTCTGTCACGGGCCACGTTGAATCACGTCACAATTTGTTTTTGTTTTTCTTTTCTATTCTTTTTTTTTTTTTATTATTGTTTTAATTGCTCTGGCGTCAGAGGTGTCTGTCCACCTGTGCCCAGTCGGCGCTGGCTCGCGTGCGCATGTTGCTCAGCGCTTATATGAGCTGCCGTATAGCAATTTAGATGTACATATAAATTAAAGTCAACCTCTGGCGTTTATCGCAGCAGCCACTCAGTAAACAAATCTACTACTTAATAGGGCTTTATTGCTTGATTGTATTCTGCTTAAATACTCTACTCTCGGCTCAAGTGGTTGTACACAAGCAAACGTAGTTCCTTTCCTTACGTCAGCTGTGAAATGTAAATAACATAAAACTAATAAAATAAAGTCGTACAAAAAATAAGAGTAAAGCATACTACATTTCTACGCTAATTCCACCTAGTGGAGGCCACACCGGCTGATAACTCGCGAATGATAAACTAGAGATATAGAAATGTTCATTTTTCAATATCTTGAACTTTTCTGTTATTCTTTTGAGTTGGGCCGAAATACTTTTGAATCTAAAATATATTCTTGATCGTATCGCTATGTATATATAAATATATACATATATATATGTATGTAGTAAATAGATATTCTCTTTTCACTTTTCTATATGCTAATGCAGTCAAGGTAAGCAAGGAACTAAACATTAGTATTTCCGATTCCGATCTCCTTCCTGTTCCATTTTCCCGCATCCTGCCTGAAAGCAGAGTAAAACGCGATGCAAACTAATTTGCTTTGCAACGATTTCTGTAAATCTTTAAAGTTTGCGTCAAATAAAACAGATTTGTAGACTTATTAACGAATCAAAAGGCACTCCATGTCGTAATTAAGCTGAGCTGTTAATATTTCTAGAGTAGCTATCTGATATGAAGAGAATCTGTTTTTAGTCAAGCAAATACATTCGAGACTTGCTTACAAATTTTGCTCAATTTACGCTCAGTCAGAACCAGAACACTATTCAAGTTTAATTGAGTGAACGTGGGCGACGTTTGATTTTACAAAATTATATATATATATTTTTTTTAGTGCTAGTGCACTACGAGTGCAATTCATAAAAATTGTGAAAAAATATAATATTTTATTAAAAATAATAAAAAAACAAACATCTGAAAAAGTTCTTTTAAGAACAATACTTTTCTAATACTAACTAATGCGCGGTGCAAATGATCTTTAAATTCAAATCTTAGCTGAAGATCAGAGTTGCGGGCACAGGCACATAAATGCTCCTACTTGTCCACATATGAGTGTATGTGCGTATGTATGCGCTCAATATTAGAGTATTTATATATCAGAAGGAAAAAATACGGATATCTCTAGAAAGGAATTTACACATTTCTTAATTGCTGCTATAAAAAAAAGGCAATTTGTGGCTAAGTAAGACTTCATATGACAATTATCATGCGAATTTTATTTTTCTATTGGTTATGATTCTATGTGAAGCACCTGAGCTGATATCTGATGATTCGTGTTATACGATTCATTTGTTATACACTTTTTTTAAAAGCGTTTAATCGTCATCTTCCACTCACATGAAATTAAAAAAAAATAAAATAAAATAAAATTATTGATGGTCATTCGTTAGCAATCCAAAATAAAAATTGAATTAAATTTGTATAAATTAATTCAACATCAAATTTGTAACTCGCAAGAGGATGTAATACTTTTTTTTTTTTTTGTTACTACAGGAGCGGTTCAAGCCGTGTCGCGCCCAAAAAAGAGTTTCTTGAAATTTTTTCCCACTCACACACACACGCACACATAGCTGGAGTTAAGTTTTGCATTTTAAATTGTTATTTAATTTTTATTCTTTTCACTTTTTTGTTTTTTATCTTTTTTTTTTTTGTTTGTTTTGTTATTCAGTAAGGAAAATTATAAGTTATAGAAAAAGTATAATATACTGTATAACAATTTAGTTTGTATTTTGTTTATCATTCCGTAATGCGTAGTTTTTCATTTTCATTTTTTTCTTTTTTTTTTTTCTTTGCTTTTGCTTTGCTTTTATCATTTATCTTGAATTGTGTTAAACAGCTTTTTGATTTAAACTGTTTTTTAAATAAATTGTGTACTTTCAGTAAATCTTTGTCTAAGTAGTATGTGTCGTTCTCTCTGTGTGTGTGTGTTTGTGTGTGTGTGTGACATAGGTATACCCTTGCTGCAAGTCCCCCCCTCGATATAGCTGAATCGTACTAGACTATATGTACACATGCATTCATTCTGGCCAAGTTGATAAGAAATTGAAACGGATCTTTCGATTGGTTCTCATTGGTTTTCCCACTTATACCTAATGGGCAAGGGTATAAAATCTTCGAATATGCCGAAGTTCCATGTCGTCGCCTCAAACTGTGTATAACGATTATTTTCTTCTGCTGTGTGGCTAAATAATACAATGATTTGATTGTAAGGTAAAAATTATTTACGTGGGAAAAGTTAACGCTTGTTTCATTAAAGATATTTTATATATATTCTATATATGTATATTTATGAGTGTTTTTTTTTTTTGTGTTTAGTTGTATAAATATAACATGTGGATCTGTCGCCTATCGACTGGAATTACATTTAACTATTTATGCCGATGTACACATACATATACATAGGGTATCTCTATGGTGTAACTACTTTTCTCAGTTAACAATTTACAGTTTGGGGTCTGAACTATGTTGTGCTGTGTCATAACATTTAGTTATTGTAGTTGTTGCTATGGTCTGGCTGATATCGCTCCCCCCTCTCTCTCTCTCTTCCTCACAAGGATTCCAGCGCTGAAAAAACTTTCTGTTTGTTGTAAAGTAATGATGCGTTCACAATTCACAATTTTTCTCAATAGCCTTTGCATATATCTTCTATATGCGATTCATGTTTATAAGTTTATAGTTTCTTTTAATTTTGTATGATAATATTTTTGCCTTTTTGTTTTTTTTTTTTTTTGTAGTTGTATTTTTTATACTTTCTGTTTTCGTAAAGCAAGAGGTACGCATTGTATTTGTTGTTTAAGTGTTTTAATTTGTTATGTGTTGCTAAAGCAATTGTTAATCATTAGGAAACATGTCTTTGTCGAACAGGTAAAAGCAATTTTGAAAAGGAAAGTCGTACGCATACTGGCATGACGGACTGTACTAGCTAAGTCATATTTAAATATTTAAGTAAAGCAATCATGAAAATTTTAATTTGTTTTTTTTTTTTGTTTTCTTTTTTTTTTTTTATATAATATTAAGGTAAATATGTATGTTGTTTTAATTTTGTAATGAATAGTCATTAGTAAGTAGCTGGAAGGTTTGATTTGTAGAGTTGAGAATAAGGAAAGAAAATATAATAGAAACTTGACAGAATTTGCTAAGCATGTTGCACGTTGCATGTTGCATGTATGTGTTGCGTATAATATATGTATGTATCTTTGTATGTTTGTCGATTACTTTCAGGTGTTTTGTCAGTAATTTGTATTAAATATATTTATATATTTGTATATTTGTATGCCACATATCTTACTTTATTTACTATTTTTCTGTTTTTCTTTCTTTTTTTTTTAATTTAATTTTATTTTATAGTTTAGTATAGTTGATATACGCTTGAAAGCTGCAGGACTTGGGCAACGGAGAGACGGTATTTGTGGCTGGGTTTCAGATTTCGATCTCGATTTCGATTTGGATTTTAGCTTTGGCTATTTCTGCTGCTGCTCCAATGAAAGTTGGCCTGGGACGCGCGAACGCTTTAGGCCAGGCTTGAAGGAATTGAAAGGCATATGAAGTAAAGGATCATATATATATGTATATATAAATTTGCATATGTGTATGCATCTGTATGTATGTATATGTAGTATATGCGTATATATGTTTAGATCATATTTTGTTTACCATTTACCTTGTTTTTTTTTTTTAATGTATAATTATTTTGTATATTTTGTTTATGTTTTTGCATAGTTTTGGGTGCCCATCGCGTTTAATATTGCTCAACTTTCCATTCGTATTCTTAGGCTTTGCTTTATAAATTTCATTTAAGTGTTTTATTCATTTTTCCATAGTTTTCTTTTTTGTTTTGTTTTGTTTTTTTTTTTTTTTAGTTTTAATATATTTTAAATATATATATAATATGTGTATGTTTTTTTTGGATTTTACTTTTAGTTTTTCTTTTTATTCATTTATTTTTAATTTATTTTGTTTTTATTTTTATTTTTACTTGTATTTATTTATAAACTGGTCAGCAACAGTAGCAAATTTAACAATGTGCGTTAACAAATAATTTGTAAATATAATGTATGTATGTATATAATATATGTAATTTTTCTCTCCGCCTTTATTAGATGTATATATATATATAAGTATGTGTGTATATGTGTGTGTGTTTGGGTGTGTATGTGTGTGTGTTTATATGAAGTCGCAATGGAGCTCTTCACTCATTTGACTATTTTGCATTTTCAATTCTATATATATATATATATATATATATATATATATATATATATATATATATATATATATATATATAGATATATATATATATCTCAATTTCTTTACCTTTTGCTATCAAGTTACTTAAATTGGAAATTTGTTAATATATTAAATCAATTTTACAACAATTTATGCAATTTCTTCTGGTAGATGTTTCTTGTTGTTGTTGTTGTTGTTGTCTCTGAATGTGTTTAGCATTTTAGTATTATCAATATTTCTATCAATTGTATTAATAAAAAATATTATCATTAGCTCTATTAGTTGCATTCATCATATCAACAGTACAACATCATTTACATAGGCCCACAGTGGACTGGGGGATTCTTTGATTTGTTTCCATTTCCATTAAACTTTATCTTTGTATAATTGTGTATACGTATTTGTATATATATATATATATATATATATATATATACATAAATGCACATGTGTATATGTATGCATGTACATATATATGTATATGTATATTTTAGCTTAGTAATCGTAATCAATAGCATAATCATAATAATAGATCTAATCTACGAATAATATAACAGGACCCTATAGAATGACCAGGGTTATTTGCCAAAGCCGAACCCGAATTTACCAAACAGATCTTTGCCTTTCGAGAGGACGTCGCCGCCGGGCGCCGCTGCGGCGATGCCCTTGAGGCCGCCCAGCAGACCGGCGCCCGGTCCTTGGGGCGGCGGCTGGGCTTGCGGTGGCACTTGTTGTTGTTGTTGTTGCATGCCCGGTTGTTGCTGCATGCCGGGCTGTTGCTGCATGCCGGGCTGTTGCATGCCGGGCTGTTGCTGCATGCCCGGCGGCATCTGCTGGGCACCGAAGGCATTTGCTTGTTGCTGCGTTGGCTGCACACCGCCAGGTGGTTGCATTGGATCCGTTTTGGGCGGTTGCTTCGAACCAAATAGACCACCGGTGGCAGCCGAAGTAGCACCAGAGAGCAGGCTAGTTGCCCCCGAGAAGAGTCCGCCCGTTGGCGCCTGCGTCGTCACAGGCACCTGTTGTTGCTGCTGGCCCATTCCCATTTGTCCCATCTGTCCCATTTGTCCCATGCCTCCCATGCCGCCCATGCCGCCCATCTGTTGTCCCATTTGCTGCTGTTGCTGCGTCTGTCCGCCCATCATGCCCATCGGTTGTTGGCCCATTCCCATCATTCCACTTTGTCCCATACCCATTTGTTGCTGTTGTTGCTGCTGCTGTTGTCCCATTTGCGTCTGTTGCTGACCATAAGGTTGTTGTTGTTGCTGTTGCTGCTGCTGCTGGAGTTGTTGCTGCTGCATGCCAACATTACCAACGCGACCGATCATCTGCAAGTTGGCGGATTTCGAATATATACCAAAATACATTGGATTAGTCGAGTGATTCCAGTCTCGTTAAATAGAACTTCAAATAAATGGCAACTAATCAATTAAATAATCGTATTTTATGGGTTTTATGGGTATTCGCATTATTTTCGAAATACTTTTCGTACGATCTTTATCAAAATTTGTCATGAGTTTAGCGTATTCATTTAATAATAATATATAAAACGAAAACATTTTTCGATATGAATCTAAGTATTTAGTTAGTTAGTAGTAGTTGCCGCTGAGAGAGAGGATTTGGATTTGGTTGGTTAGTAAGTAACATAATTGCAGCTACGTTCAACTACTATGCAACGCATCGTATATATATGCTAGTTTAAGTATATGGTATAGATATATGTCAGTATATATGTTGCAAGAACCTCATCAAAATTGTGTTGAGATCACTTTCACTTTGTCAATCTCGGAACAACGGAAATCGCTACGAAATGAGCTCAAAAAATATAAACTTTGCCCAACAATGTAATCGATACATAGTGTATATATAGATGAGATATCTACAGATCGTAGGATTTGACATTCCATTTGCTTTTCGAGATTTTCTTTTTCATTTTGGCAATTTTCTCCATTCAATCAAAACGAATGACAGTACAAGTTTCTCAACATTGCTTGTGCTCAAGATCTTTTGATTGAAATTTGAAAATCTATGTAGAACTAGCAACGTTTCTCAATTAAAATATAATGTAATGATGCCCAGCATCTTGGCATACGCTTGCAATAAACAAAAATCAAAAGGAAATAATAAATGTAAGTATATATATATATATATATAAATATATATATCTAAAAAATGAACATCGTTTGAGTACTCGAAGATAGGGGAAAATTAGAAAATTAGAGAAATGAAACCTACGAGGTCCATTCAAAAATATTGATTTCTAGTTATGTACACTACCTTAATAGTACAATTTTAACCATTCTGTATGTGTGTGTGTGTGCGCGTGTATAGGTGTAAATATGTTTGAAATGCTGTGGAATCCCCATTAGAAACTTGTTGATTAAAATTCCATTCAATCTTTCGCAAGCTTCGATTCTTTTTTTTTTCGTTTTTTCAATTACCCCAATAAAGTAAAAAAGCCTTAAGCAAAATCAAAAGTTAAGCAGACATTTTAGTGAATCGAAACAGAAACTTATCGATGTGGAAATGGAGGGTAAAGGAAAAGGCATACAAGAGAACGAAACGAAAAGATAATTCCAAATAATATTCAATGTCAAACCAAATGATATGATTCGAAATCAAAATCGAATAGTTTACACATACAGTGAATCACATAGAAATTTTTATACACATCACATCCAATATTTCATATAGTAATAGTAGCAATTAATATATATGTAATTAGTAGCGTATACGCAGTAAGAAAATCAAAAGAAAAACTAAAAAATTTAGAAAATATTTTTAGATATAGTTAGGTAAGAGTACGAGAGTTTTGAGTTCTGAGTTTTGAGTATACGGGTTATCACATCTTATCATATATCATATTTGTTAATTCATGTAATGAGTTTGGGTGTTTTAAGTACTTTCAGCACTTGTTAGTATATATATATATATACACTCGATATCTTTAGAAGCAAACATAAGAAATAATAAGAAAATTAAACTTAGAAGCTAGATCTGATATATGCCTAAATAATGTTTCAGTTAAAGGAATTTTTTTTATTTATTAATATTGGCGCCAGTGTGAAACGTTATTCGAAAAATCATTATTAAACTTAGACGAAACTTTTATACAAAATGAAATTTTGAAATGAATGAAACAATAATAAAAATTTGAATTGAATAACAAAAGTATGTGGAAATGTGATTGATTGATGGTACTGTTGGAATTGTTTATGATGTCTGTTTGCAGCTAAGATCTGAGAATCCGTTACACACACACACAATTAGTATACATTGTATGTACATACATATTACGCTAATAATATGTGCTAAGTATATGTACTTGCTGGTCAATCGTATCTATACGATTCTAATGGAAGGTAAGGAGCTTGATTGATTGACTGAGATTGATTGCTATACAGCTGTGTGTATCGTTTCGTATATATATACATATATTTATAATGCTTTCAATGTTCTGAATTCTGTTGGCTTTGTTGTTCTGTTGGAGTTATACACTGTACTGCGCGAGATTCTTTAAACATGTTGCTAGCTATACATATACATATAGGTTGATTCTCAAATATACATATGTACTATATATAAATCGCGCTTCTATATGGTAAGCAAGTTATTGTTCATGTACTGTACTGTAAGCGTTTTGTATGGATTATCAGAGCATTGGATATACGCACAAACATAGATCAGTAGTATATATATAGATAGTGAATGAGAGTATATATATATTGACAGATATATTTAGATACATGTATATAGACAGAGTTAGACAGAATTAAGATAGATAGAGCGAACGAGCGAGCGAGCGAATGGACGATCAATATATATATATATTTATATATGATAAAAAGAATTTACAAAAATAAGCTTATGAAACCGTGTAGGTATTAAATTGTCCTCTAAGTATATGCTATGGCAGATGAATATATAAGTGTTAAAACTGATCAACATTGATATAGTGTGTGTTCTCTGTATCGTATTGGATGTGTGTCTGTTATTAGAATGAATTAAATTTGATTGATTTCAGGAAAGAGAGCCGAATTCAAATGAGCGACAAAGATAGCAGCTGTTGAAATGTAGTAGTAGTAGTAATAGTAGTAGAAGTAGTAGTTATAGTAGTAGTAGTAATAGCAGTAGTAGTAGTAGTATTTGTAGCATTAATAATTATAGTTTTTGTTGCGTATGAGGTGTTGTTATTTATATATAAATATTTTTTGTTTGCGCTTTCTTAATTTTCTTTTGAGTATTTGTTGTTGTATTTTTTAAGCATTTATTTTCAAAAAGTAGACTTTGTTTAGCTTTGCTTTTATATTTCTTCTTTTTTTTTTTTAATTTTTTCAAGTATTTATATGAAACGAAAAAAGAAAACAAAAGAGAAAAGAGTATTTACCTGCGTTTGGTGATCGGGGGCAGGGTGGCCCGTGTTGTCTAACAGTGTAGGGGAAGCAGGGCGAGCATCTATAGCAACGAATATAACATAAAGACTTCACATTTACCACAGCAGACCATTACAAAAAATTATTTGAAAGAAGTTGTAGTAGTAAATGAACTTAAAGAAAGAACCAAATCAAAATGAAATAAAACCAGAATCAAACTGAAAGAAATTTAAACTGAAGTCAAATCTAATTGAATGTAGTCTCAAAGTTTGAGTTACAGCTGCTGCCTGGTAAGGTTTGTTCTTACTTATATAGAATATATCGAATCGAGTTATCGTTATCGTTATCGCGTGGGTCCGAGAATCAGTTTCAAGTTGTTTATTTTTACATAATTCACCGCAGTTTGGAAACAAAAATCCAAAAATACAATCAGAAATTCCAAATAATAAAATTCAAACCAATCGAGAATGAAATCAAATTAATTTTAAACATTTTTACGGGGGGCATTGAAAATTGTAATTGTAATTGAAATGGAAATTGAAATTGAAATCGAAATAGAAATTTTGGTTGCTTGCAAAACGATTTCTCGAAAACACAATACAAAACGGAGTAAAAGGCGCCAAAACGTAATGGATCGCTAGGAACATTGGCAAGAGTCAAAATCGTATTCAATATAATTAACAGTTATTGTACATATATGTATATACGTTGTGGTAGTAGTAGTAGTTACTTAATTTGATGAACATCATGTATGTAAGTAGCATTAAAAATTATATTACCTTTTGCGCATGGCGTCTGGTCTTACGAAAATCAAATCCCTATAAAAAGCTGCTCAGGGCAGCGTATCTTAGGATTTTGATGAATAAAATAATTACACATTGAATAATTACGGCCACTTAGGTTATGGCTCGCATGATATTGTAAATACATATATATTAGTATATGATTATAGTTATAGGGTTAAGACTTTTAAAAACGTTTTTAAAAATATATTTTACACTGAAGAAATGTACATAGATTACAAAGAGAATGCTCGTCATTCAATTGAAAGACATTTTGATATATATATATATATATATATATATGTATATATGTATATATGTTATAAGTGCTTTAAGCCCCTGCGGTGTTGTTGTTTTTGTTGTTATATCTCTAAAGAAACAAAGGAAAAAATTAAAATAATAGAATATTTATCAAAAATATTGAAAATTGGCTAATTGGCAAACAAACAAGAGCAAACATTCAAAAACAGCAGAAAAGTAGATATACATATAAGTAATTAAGAAGAAGAAGATTAACAAAAGAAGTATACATATATATATATAATTGTTGTAAAAAGCACATATGGGGCATAGAAATCGGAGAGAAAGTTTATTAATTCGATTTCAAGAGCTTTTTCTCGTTTCTGAACTTTAATATAGACTGGCTGGAAATATACATACTCATATGTATTGCGGTTGGGGTACACTGAGTGACTGGAAACATAAATACATACATACAAATGTATATATGTATTGCAGTTGGGCATACATTGAAATTGGAACCTAAAAACTAGATTCGTGAATATATATACAGCATCGCGAATTTTATTAGACGTTATCTCATTGTAAACTCTATATAATTGATCGGTGAGTAACTAAGGAATAACAGTTCATTCGGCAATCAGGTGCAAGAAACTAGTCTCTGTTTTATGCAAATAAATTGTTAAATAACTTAAAAGAAATTATGTAAATTATATGTATATATATATATATGTATATGAAAATGAAAATATATTTATAAATTTACTGGATGTTAATTAAAACATGCAAGAGACCATCTAGAAATTTGCAAGGCTAGAGAAAGTCACGCAAGACAAAAGACAAAAGTAGAGAGACAAAAGTTGAATTTAAGAAAGTTTGTGTATAGACAGCATAAGAAAAGGACAACAACAAGAACATAAGATGAAAGGAAAGAGTTTTATGTGCATAAAGAGAATTGAAAAACTTCATTAAATTTCAAATCATATTGAGAAAGAAAAACAAAAAGAAAGCGAGAGCAAGAGATCATTTAAAGATTGTGAATACAACAACAAGAACAACAACTATGTATCTATATATTGTATTTGATAAGGATTATATAATTCGATTTCGAACCGAAATTCAAAATAAGAAAAACAGAAAATTGGTTTCTGACTGGTGCTGAAATTATGAAATATTTTACAAAGTCAAACGGAAAACATAAGATAAGATAAACAATTGAATTAGTTATAAAGAAATGTTGGAATATTATATAAAAAGATCTGCGGAATTAAAACAGATTTAAAAGAAATATATATATATATGAATGTATATATATTTATATATATGTTAAATAAAATTAGCGGCGTTCAGAACATAAAGTATATTGAGTTGTTCATCTGTAACTGTTTGTTATAAATATTTATAATTTTAATAAATTTGTTTTTTTTTCTTTTTTGAAGTTTTTTTTTTTTTTTTGCGAAAGAGTTAGACAGAAAGAGAGAAGAGTGAAAGATATTTCTGTGTCGTCACGAAATTTGTATTTTTGTAGTTTCTTTTTGGAGTATGATAATATATCGTGTTTCATTATTATTCGCTGATTCCAGATAGATATTACGTATAAAACAAAAAAAAAAAAAAAAAAAAAAAAAACGCAACAGAATCTCGTGGTTGATTTCAGAATAGTTGCTATATACTAGATATATGTATATCATCCTGATTGTTTTTGTGTTGTCTGAAAAACCTGCATATTTCATTATCTTATAAAGTGTATAATGTAATTTTTTTTTGCTTCGAGATATTCCTTTTTATTTATTTTTTTTTTAAATTGAAATGAAAAGTGAAAATCAAAAATAGTAAGCCTGTAATTGCTTGTCGAATAAGTTTTTTTTAGTATCATATTTAGTAAAAATTGTATTGAAATGATAAGAAATTAATTGAAAAACAAAGACAAAAGAATGCAATTAAATTGATGGATCAAACTGATCTGCACAAAGCCTACTTACTTTTGCCTTGTGCGGCTCGCTGCCCAGCCACGCCGGGCATCATGTTGTCGCGGGGCGGCGGCGGCGGTCCCCTGGCCCCGGGCCCCTGACCCCTGCCCCGTTGAGCGAGACTGCCACGCCCAGCGGCGCCGCCGGGTCCCATTTGATTGTTATACTGATCGGGCGCATCGGCCAGAAAATTGGATGGCACCAAGCCCCGAACGCCGTCCAGTTCGCCCATATAGAAACCATCTTCATCCATATCACCATAAACGAGTATGACCTCGCCCGTCTTGAAACATAACTCCACTTGCTGCAGGAGAGTTATGAGAATACTCAATGTGAAGAGAGTCTTGTCGTTGTCACCCGACTCACCTCGGCATCCACATTCGGACTTAGCTCCTGGGGATCATAGTCGTAGAGGGCGACCATTCGTTTCACGGGCATATTCGCGTAAATGTCGCCCCAGCGATCGCGACTCACATTGCGCATGCTCTGCTGTGGCGCATTCTGGCCGGGAATCACCTGACCGGTGCCAGGCGCAGTTGTCTGCCCGCCCGTGATTTGAGCAGCGGTGTCCTCCATCTCACTGACCATGTTGTGCGGCACGTAGCCGCGACGGCCGCGCAGCTCGCCCCAGTAGAAGCCATCGGCGTCCTTATCACCAAACACCTGTGCCACAGACCGTAAAAGATAACGAATGACTGTTAGCAAGATCAAGAGTCGAACATTCCCATATATGCATATATCACATATAATATATGTATTTATAATGCTATTTGGTAGTGTATGTATATGTGCATATTTCTAACTTAACATTTATTTATTTATGGAACTATTATAGAGAGAGAGAGAGAGAGAGATAGAAGAACAACGTCTACTTAGTGTTTGGGTAATAGATGTATGGTAGTTACTGTATTATTGATAGTATCATGGATATGGATATGCTTAACTTAATTATAACAATCTCAACTGTAGGCTAGGTATGGGGCGGACTGAGCATAATTATTGTCGAAGGAAAAACATGCACAAAATTGTTTCATTCAATTAGCGGCAAGCGCAGCCAATTCTTGGCAACGATTCCAATTCGGCATCCAATTCAGAGCAAGCGCTGCATTAGCTGCTTTCCAGATTAGCTGATACTGATTAGAGATTGCTGGATTGCTGATTTCAGATTTCTGATTTCTGATTGGTTTACCATTTCGTGTGTCGTCGATGTTCAAACTGTACGAGTTCCGCTGCCTCTTAATGGCTTGGCGAGTGCGTCGCGGCTGCAAAGTGTTTTGGGTGGTTCTGTGTAAAGGCAAAATTGCAAAGAGCTTACCTTGATAGTGTCGCCCTCTTGGAAGGGCAGCTCTTCGTCGCACCCATCTGGATTAGGACTCATTGTGGATGGATCGTAGTCGAACATGGCCATGAAATAACGCGGCTTCTTCTGCGCCCCGGGCAACTGTTGCTGCTGTTGCTGCTGTTGACCCGGCTGCTGGCCGGGCAACATTTGACCTTGCTGCACTTGTTGCTGTTGCTGTTGCTGCTGTTGTTGCTGCTGCTGGGTGAGTGGACCACGCGGACCCTGCACTTGCCCAGGCATTTGGCCGGGCAGTTGACCCGCCATTTGACCCTGCATCTGACCCTGCATCTGACCCTGCATGTGACCCTGCATTTGCCCAGGCATTTGGCCAGGTATCTGACCCTGCATTTGCCCAGCCATTTGACCCTGCATGCCATGCATTTGGCCTTGCATCTGGCCCGGCACTGGTCCTCGAAAGCGTGCTCCCTGTGCTCCATACTGCTGCTGCTGCATCTGCTGCTGTTGTTGCTGCTGTTGCTGCTGCTGCTGCTGTGGTCCCTGGGGTCGTCCTGGCACCATACCACGCTGTGGTGCAGTCGGCGGATAACCCTGCATATCGATAAGTTATCGATCGCGGATAGCACGCGCATGATTTTGAATTAATTTAAATGAATTTGAAATTTTGTTAGCATTTTTTCGTTCTTTTTAGCTTTTCGCAAGGTTTGTTCTTAGATTGTACTCTGTTTTTCATTCACATTGTCTATAGAGAGGTAAGTTCTTTAGCAATGTGCGGGCGTCTGCGTATAGCGTTAAGGCTCGACACAACTAAAGAGGTTATATAATTACATATGTATATATAGACTAAGTAGTACGTGTCTGTATATATTTGAGTGTGTGTGTGTGTGTGTATAGATTTGTATATTAAGAGAGGCGCATTAAGCAGGAGTCTAAATACAAACAGCTGGGAAATCATAATGCTATGGCTGATAGGTCAAAGGCAAATACGAAGCTAGTTTGTTAAGTGTTTGTTGGAAATAAGAAAGCACGAGTTTTCTATGTAGATGTTAGAGTCGGTTCCTGTAACTGTTGTATGTGTTGTGGTCTGTATAGACATATCGCTAATATGAACTGCAAACCTACTGAACACTAATTGATATTGTATACTTACACACATATATATACATATACATATACATATATATATATATACACGTATATATATGAACTTATATTGATGCATTTCGTATATAGTAGTTAGTAGGCGCTGAGACTATCTCAGTTAAGCATTTTTAATTGATTTTATATACATGATTGAGTTTCGCTTGAGATTGAAAAGTTGTTTTTTTTTTTTAATATTTTTGACTAGTCATATGGTTATTGTTTAGCATATAGATACGGTTGATAAGTATCCTGGCTAACCATGCAAAGCTCAAATCTTCATTCACGACTTTACCAACTTCCCTAAAGACAAAAGTTTGCCCCCAAAAGTAGGCAAATATTTTGAAAAAAAAAATTTAACAAAATTTAAAAGTTTGCTAAATGAACAGAAAAATTGAAAAGTTTCAAATAAAATATAACTCAGTATTTTCGTACTTAGCATTTCGTTTAAGCTTAAGAAAAGCATATTTCTACTTGTTTTTTTTTTTTTTGCTTTTAGTTAGTTATAGTAGTACTAAATTTATAATTAGTTTAAGCTATAGAAATTGAGATACGTATTACTAAAAATGCAGCGAACTCTTAAGATGAGTTTTTACACTAGGCAACAGTATTACAATTGAACTTATTTGTTAGTGTGTATGTGTGTGTGTGTGTGTGTGTTTAATACGAATGTGTATGTGAGAGATGTTGTGGGTATAACTTACATTCTGGTTCACTTGACTCTGTGTGGGTTTCGAGAAGAGGCCACCGAGCAGGCCACCTAACAAGCCGGAGCTTCCGTCGGGCTGTTATCGATTCGATTCGATTCGGTATGGTAACGGGTTAACGGTATCGTTTCATATAATGAAAATGAATATGTATAACTTGTTTTGGTTTAAAATTGTTCGTTGCATTGCGTATTTTGTTTTTTAATTATTTGGTTTTTTTCCTTAATCAAATTCCGCTCAAAATACTTATTTAAGTAAGAAAAGTTTCTATTTGTCAAACTGAGTAACTCAATTAAGTTGTTGCATTTGGCAGCAAAGTTTTTGGAACATGCTATTTGTGAACTGTACTAAAACCAAAAGAAGAAGATAACAAAACAAAAAATCCAAACGAAACACAAAATTCATGAATCCAAAATTAAAATCCAAATCAAACACTAGCATTAAGAAATCGGCATACGTCATCTCGCAGAGAACCGAAATATTAACAAAATCAATAATAATCAATTTACATACATACAAATTCTTATTTGTTATGGATTTTAGGGTTATTTAGTTTTGGGTCTCAATTCAAATTGCTTTGGTTCTTATACAATATTTATTTATATATATATATATACTTTCTCATAGATCTCGGCAACGCAGTTCATTTTTCTTTATACAAAATTTGGTGTGTGAATTTTTGTGCGATTGTCTAATATTTCATATAGTGTATGTATATAATGTGGTTATATTGCAAAACAATTCATAGAAAATAGGTTTGAGAGAAGTAAGTAGTAGTAGTAATAGTAGTAGTAGAGTAGTAAAGGCAATTCATAATAGATATAGAAAGTAGATATAGAAAGTATATATTTAGCTGATAGAATACTTTTCCTTGTTTATGTTTTTTCTTTTATGTATATATATATAAATTTACTTATTTTTTTTTTTCAAAATATCCATTATGAACTCGGATCAAGTTGATGTTCGTTTCAACCAAAATTAAACTGAACATAAGTTGGTTAAGTATATAGTATGTATATGTATGGGGGTTCTCAATGGATTTTCCATTTCAAGTATCATGTATACAAATCAAAATAAGGGAAATTTGGATTGGCATTCAAATTCAGATAGATAGAGTACGATCTACATTCAATAGAATGTTATGTACAATTTTGCAGAGGATGGATGATTAAAGAGAATTTTTGGGAAACTCAGAACCAATTGCATTTGAAATAATAATAATAGTTAGACGAAAAATAAAACGACTTCACAGAACATTATTTATGTACAGTGCATGTCAGAGCCAAGCTACGATCTGCAGGCAGCAGATCAAGCTAATTGGCTGACATTTGAGTGCGGCGCACACACTAACCTGGTGACCCGGCTGGGCCTGACCCGGCTGCTGGTTCGGCAGCTGGCCCGGCTGCTGCTGCTGCTGCATCTGATTGGGATCGTATTGCGTGTGGTCCTGCTGGCCGACCATCATGTGCGGCTGCCCGGGCATGCCCACCTGATGCTGCTGCATGGGCATGCCGTGGAGGCCCTGCTGCTGCGGCAGCTGCGGACCCATGCCCATTTGATTTGGTCCCCGGCGAGCGACTGCATTGCGCACGTTGTCTACAGGGGGAGAGATTTAGTCAGATTTAGCTCGAATTGAAATTGATATGATTGTGGTACACTCACTTGGTATTAAGATGGGTGCACTGTCCGCCGACTGTGAATCGCGAGATTTGGTGCGAATGGTGACGGCCCGGGGATTGAAGACGCCCAGCTTGCCGATGTCGATGAGTGCATGATCGCCCGTAGGTGAGTTAATGTCAGTCACCTTCTTACCATCGGCGTACACAGCATAGCCGGTTACGGGCCCCGTGGACGTGGGTCGGTTAACCGGCTGCCATGTCACCAGAATGGTGCCATCCTGAGGACCAGCCTCCAGTTGGATGTCTTGTGGGGGATCAGGCAAGCCTTTGGTCAATGTGCGAAAATCGGCATAGGCGCCGGGTGCTTCCTCCTGGCCGGGTCTGCCCGGTGCTTGCGGCGTATGCTGGCCAACGGCACGCAGGTGCTTGGCGCGCACAGTCACCCGGTATTGGGTGCTGGGCGCTAGCCCAGTAATTGTGTGCCTATACATGCCCGGCTTGACGGTGCGCACCTCCACATTGTTCACACACACCACGTGCTGGTGGTTGGAGTTGGCTGGCAGCCAGGATATAACCGCCGAGGAACACGTTATGTGCGAGGCGCGCACCGCCGAGGGGCCCAAGTGCGAAGTGTCTCGCCCAATGATCATTGTGCAGGCGGCGTCCCTGGACGTCTGACGGGTTTGCGTAACGCTCCGCACGCTAATGCGATGCGGCTGAACAGATAAGAGAATGTTGGAGATATTGAAGAAGATGAGGAGGAGGAAGATGCTGATGATGATGATGATGAATTGCATCACTCGAGACTTACCCGCGTGGAGTCGACGCCCTCAATCAGAGCGCGTGTGCGTTCGTTGGCCTTCACCGTGACCTTGAGCACACCATCTACATAGACGTGATAACTGTCAATCAGATTGTAGCCCACCGGCTCCGGTGGCGACCAGCCAATGAGCACGCTCTTGTTAAGCTGCCGTTCCAGCGTCAAGTGCTTCGGAGCTGGAACTGATGTCCAGGAGAGAGCAGGCAGGAGGAGAAGGGTAATAAACTTATTAGTGTATCACTTCATTTCATTGAGATTAATTAAGTTATTGCTGCTAGCCTAGTCCAGTGCGTCTCTACAGTTAGGGTATACAAAAGTCGTTATGCTCACATTTGCCAACGGAGACGACGCATTCGAGTGGCCCCAAAAACCCAGACCAAACCAAAGAGATTAAATAACGAGGTAACCAGGTAGGAATGGGAGCGTGTATAGTTACCATTATCGCTAATGTCGTCCTGGTCGTGCTCCAGATCGGTGTGCGTCTCACTCAAACGTGCCAGTTCCTCGTGCGTGTGTGTGAGCAATGGGTTGTGCGGCGGCAAGGAAGGCAGCGACGTTGTGTCGCACTGCATGGAGCCATCCTCGGCGTCACGCAAGGTGGACAACACCGCCTGATGGAACTCTAGCAAATCATCGCCTAAACGAATAGGTGAATCAGTAATGAATGAGGAAATGTAGATTGGATGGATTACTCAATATGTTACTCACCCACAAGTCGCTGCACAAACGAAGCGGGCACTAAGCCGCGTCGTCCATCCAAGAGCTCTGCATCTAGATAGCCTCCCTGCGGCTCGCCGCTGGTCCACACCAGCAAATAGTCGCCGGCGCAGAGCGAAAGCTCGCCCTCAGCTTCCCTGAAAGAGAAATGGAATGATCAATAGGTTATGGAAACCCACCCTAAACTCGGGTCACTCACTCTGGCGGATCGTAGGGAAAGCGCGCAATGAAGACGCAACAGCGCCCTTTGCCAGGTATGTCCAACATGTCAACCTGCGGCTCACTGGCGCCGTTCAGCCCATGATTGCGAGCTGAAAGCAAGAGAGAGAGAGAGAGACAGAGAGAGAGATTAGAATCAAGAACATTAAGAGCAACGGTTGCTATGCTCACTGTCCAGGTCAAGGGCGCCCAGCGCCAGGCCGCTGCGATTGTGCATGAGGGAGGCGCCCAGGCCGTCGGTAAATTCGTCCAGGCCCCAGCTGCTGTGGCCCACGGGTATGGGCGAGCATGGTGAACTGCGATTGCCATAGCGGTTCAGTGGAATATCAATCTCTTCCAGCATTTTCATCTTGGTCGCCTGGCGCAGTGCAGCCGACGTGAATGGATACGAGGCGCTTGATGCAGCATCCATAAAAGGCGGACCATACGTGCTGCCCAGGGCGCCGGCAGCACCGGCGCTCAGACCGTAAAGAGATGTGGCGCCCGTGATGCCACCCAGGCCCAGCAGGGCGCTCGTGTCGAGCATGTTGATGTTGCTCATGGTGGGATGGGTCAGCGAGGAGCCGACTACGCCGGTGCCGCCGCTCAGGCCCAGGGCCGAGTAGCTGGTCGAGCCGCCAGGCGGCAGATTATGCGAGTTGAGTGACAGGAGGGGCATGGTTGTGCTCTGTAAATTGTACAGTTGTATTGTTCCGCGCTTCTCGTTTCAATTTCAATTTCAAATTCAATTTCAATTTCAATTCAAGTTCAATTTTGTGTGCGAATTTTTGGTTTTTGTTTTAGTTTTTTTGGTTTTTGGTTTTTGGTTTTTCAATTTACATTTGTTTTGTTGTTGTTGTTGTTGTTGTTGTTTTCGGTTAGTGTATTAGTACAGGCGGGTGTTACAAGGGTACACATACAGACAATTATTGCATAGGCACACAGACAGACACACACACAGAGAGACATTGAATGACATGGATTGCAGATGATGCGTATAATTTGCATTTCGAATCGCAAGTTTCAGCACATTGGGAAGAGAACGAATCGAAACACGAGTTATTTTACATAAAGAGAAAAAGAGAACAAAAAGAGAGAGAAAGAGAGAGAGAGAGAGAGAGAGAGGAAGAGAGAGAGAGAGAGAGGGGAGACAAGAGAGAGCACATAAAATGGGAAAAGAGATCACAGAGTAGACATTTATTGGTCAATATATAATAGGAAGGCAGCTAGAAACAGCATTATATATTAGCTATGAGAAAGTATTTGAAAATCTTGATCGAACATGTTGTTGTGATTAGCGACGCAGACGAGAGTAGATACGTAAGTTATGAATAGATTATTGAGTTAGTTGCAATGTGAACTGAAGCCGTTTCCAAGCAATTGATATGAACAATGTTGCCTTAACAATGAATAGAGCTTAGTAGTTAAACATCGAAACGGAAAGCGTCGAAATGTTCTATGTTGATTGGCTATAAAATTGATATTGATATTCAATTATATATGTATGTCGTAACTCTTGATATGTATATGCATGTGTTTGCTATATGGCATTTAGTTTCTATACAAAATGTGCTGTGCATGGAGAATAATGGGAATGCGACATGGTTGACATTCTAGTGAAATGGCAACAGCATTAAACATGCTAATAAGACTCTAATAAGAATGATGAAATAAATATATGTATATACCCTTGCGAACGAGTTTGAAGTTCTTCACCTACATTTATATACATTTTTAATATAGTGGGTGTATAAAAGTTGCAATAAAGATAGATAAAGTACTCCTTAGGGAGAATAGAATTTATCGATAAATATATAAACAATAAATTTATAATATCTAAAATGATGAACATAGATCTGATTCTGCTAACTTTTTTTAGCTTGCTGCACTTGAGTTGGTTGTAAGGGTCTCTTTTCGGGCTACTTCAAATTCTGTCAAAAGAAATATTTAACAATTTATATAAATATTTTGTTAAGATTTTTATTGTCAATAGATTTGTGCTGATAGGAATTTAAGCTCAATAATGTCACATTAACTTTTGACTCTGATGTGATAATACTTTTCTGGCTATAGATTCTGATCTTGTATTTAAAGAATACTTGAAATATGTATTAAATATTGCTGGCTTGACGCCGAGGCTCATAATTTTGTAGAAGTAACTAAACAACTATCGCCTTTTAAATTTTGTATTTAATATGTATGGATATTTTGTTGTCCACATAGATATAACATCTATTTCTTTCTCTTAATTACTGATTTATACATTATGAAGAAATTTTACACAGACAAAAAAAAAAAAAGTAAGACGACTATAAACTAAACTTCTTGGCATGCAATTAAAATATTCAGCTTGAAATGAGACGAAAGTTATCTAAATTCTTCAAAAATCAATAACAAAATGTTAGATAAATTTTATATAAATATAGTTTTTTTTTTTTTTTAATTATCAATAAATACTTAAATAAATAAAATGATTGGCATTCATAAGATATGTATATATTGAAATACCAAGAGTTGCATCTGAGTGGCAATTGATTTGTTAGCTACTTAGGTATTCGAAAGATTATGTTAGACTGTGTGTATGTATGTATGTGGGCATGTATGTATATGGATATGTGAGCATTGTGAGCATGTAATTATTTTCAATAATGAAACTACAACAAAGCACAAAATGTGATTTTTATTAAACGGCGAGCGGCAGTCGCAGAGCCACTTGGCCACTCAACAATTAAATGAACAAACACGAAGGCTACTTTAAGCAGATGATCACCAAAAGGAGAGCCAAAGCCATGTCGCCAAGTGCCAAACAAAGGCTTCAAAGCGAATTTGTTTTGGTTTCAAAAAAAGCTAATTTAATTGCATTTTATATAAAGTTTTGTTTTGTTGGGTTTTCTTTTTTTTTTTTTTTTTGTATTTGTTGCTTGTAGTTCATTGCAATTGAAAATAGTTGGTTTACCTGACTTAATGCTGATGGCATAGCCTTCATCGTGTGAATATTTACCGGCAATGGTGGAATGCCAGTTATTCCACTAGTTCCACTCAGCAACTTCTCAACGGAGCTCTGGCCACCGCCGTAGGCAGCCGCGTTCATTGATTGCAGGGCATGACTGCTCAGACTCGAGGATATGCCGCTGATTGAGTTGGGCATCAGGGCCGATATGGATGATAAGCCACCACCGCCAACAGCACCAACACCCACAGCGGCGGCGGCAGCAGCACTCTGCGAGCCAACGCTCGTGCCGCTCAGACTGGTGCTTGCTCCATTGCCCAGCGTGGAGGCCAGCGATTGTGGCAGGCTCGAGTAGCCGGACGATAGAGCGGAAACGCCGCCACCCGATGCGCCGCCCAATACGGCGCGTTTATATCGATTCAGTTCTTCTTCGAGTTCTTCGCGAAAAAAAAAAGAAAAAATAGAAAGAAAACAAAAAAAAAAAAACAGCATCGCATGCAAATTTGATAAACTTGTTTGGAGAAATCAAATTACATCGCACTCACCACTCTTTGATATGGTTCTAAATTCGCTGTTTCCCGTATTCATCATCGAGCTGGGCGGCATGCTGTGCAAGGCTGACATGCTGGCACTGGCCGAGGTACGCGGCTGTTCCAGCTCGGCCAACACGCGATTGTCCTGGAACAGAATAGAAACAAGCAATTAGCAAATATGCATTTGCATGTTGTGTCTCTATTTTATTTCAATGTCTTGCTTATGTCAACTACATTATCTTAAACATTTATTATCTTCTTAATTGTCTAGAGAGCTATCTTAATTAGATATGTTGAAAAGATGTCAATCATGAGCAGATTTTGCCTTAATAGCTAGATTTTAAGATATGAAAATTAAATTGGATTCTGCTATGGCTAGTACTGCAGATACTGTTATAATATACAGACTAAAAATAAGTAAATAAAAATAATGTGATCTTAAATGTTCTTACAGAAACTAAACTTTAGCTTGAAAACGTTTTAATAGCTAACAACGTTATATGATGGTAACTGAGAGTGAACGAACATATATTGTTATTATACAAAATTCTTATAAGAATTCTTTCAAATATATTTCCCATTGAATATTTTTTAAAACTTTCAATTCAATCCTTGCCCCAGCAAGTTAGGAGAGAAATGCCAATTTCATATATTGGCCTAAGAACAATTTTCGTGTTTTTTCAGTCGTGTACTGTGCATTCGGAAGTTGGCTAAAGTTACTAAATATCAAAATTCAATTTTGATTTCAGACATGATTCACATTTCAGATGCGGTGACTGAGCTGATAATCAAGGCGCAGAAGGTATCGAGCGACTTCAATGATTTGATACAGAAGACATCGTGTCTGCTGGCTGACTACGAAAGTGTGGATAGGAAATTCGTCGACTCCTGCGGTATTCAGGATGATCAGTTGCTAAAGAACTTGGTCAAATATTGCAATAACGACGACCGCGTTCACCAGCTGTTCGAGAACGTCGAACTGAAGCAGACCGTGGAGGATTACAAGGAGGGCGTCAAGTTGATAATGGAAAAGTTTAAGAAGCATTCCCAGCCAAGCACGATCGATGAGAGATTCAATCTGCGCCGCAGATACGTTGCCCAGCTGCAGCAGGTGGTCAATAATCTGGATAAGCGGATCGAGGAGATGACCCTGATCATGCTATGCAGCATTAGAGTGGAGGAGCACAACAGCAATGAAAATCAGCGCATCATCCGACAGCTGACCAAGGACAATAACGAGATGCGGCGCCAGCTACAGATATACACGAGCTCCAATGGCGAGAGCGAGGACTACTTCAAGCAGGGTCTGCCGCGGCAAACAGAGTGCGGCACACAGATCGAGCTGGGCGACATGGCGGAATCGGACACGTGCAGCATCGAAAGCTTTGGCAGTTTCGTGACCTGTTTCTCGTCCGCCTACGAGTGCCAGTCGACAGACAATTCAACTAAGGGCGATTTCGACCCAGAACAAGTTTAATAGGGAAGCATTAGGGGTATTGCTTACCTATGACTTACTTATATTATGATGTGGTGTAATAATAATTTGTCATTTACCTGCTCAATCTTGGCCATTATTATATCGATCTCGGAGCCTTGGTCCTGATGGCTGATTGTCGGGGCCCATGTGACGGTGGAACTGCTTGCAGAAGTTGGTATACTTGAGCCTGGATATTGACTATGTTGCGCTGATGCGGCCGATGTTGGGGGACAATTGGCCATGTGTTGGCCACTTGGCCGTCCTGCCTTGGCCTTGAGCGCGGCGGTTAGCTCGATTTGCAGTTCCTCGCAGCGCACGTTCTCCAGCGCCACCTGAAATGCATACACAAAGATACTTGAAGCTCTGTGAGCAACATTTGTTGCTCCACTGTCGCTTACCTTCTTTTCCAGCTCGCGAGCACGCGACTGCAGATTCTCCACCGCCTCGGTGTCGGGTCGAGCGCATCCGCTTAAGTTGCGTATTTGTGCCAGAGTTTCCTGTCACCGGAACCACTCGAAATTGTAGTTGTGCTGCTGTAATTCATTCGCAGTGCCAACTCACCTGATGCGCCCGCTCGATCTCAGTGCGTCGCATTTCCGCATCGCGCAGCTGCATGCTCAGCGAGTCCAGCATGCTATTTGGCGCGACGCCGGCGGCCACGGCAGCGGCCGCCGACTGATGATGGTGCATCGACTCGTACGGCATGCTGTGGCTGCCCTTCTGACGTCTGCGAACGGATAAAACAAAACAGAATACAAAATCGACTTTCAATCATTCAGCTCGACTCTCGACTATAAAAATCCCTGTGGGTGGCGGCAGCCAATGAAGGGTTATTGCTCATTTTGGGCTTGATTTATTTATGTGCGCGAGCTTACGAAATGGGGCAACTGCTTTGCTCCTCTTTGTAATTGTGTGTGTGTGTGTGTGTGTGTGTGTGAACATGGCGCACTGGCACACAAAGCGTGCTTGGAAAGCATGTGAACTTTGAACTTTGGGTTAATTACTGCTGTGACCGCATTTCGTGCCTGACCCCCAAGGAACAGCACGCGCATGCAACAATATTTCCCAATACTTTTCTTATTGTGCCTCTGATTTGAGACTGCATTCATTGAGCATTTCCTCGACATTTCCCCTATTACCCATATGCCTTGTAATCGTGTGAAAAAGTGTTTAATGCTAAACGTTCGCCCTTTCAATCGTCCGACACCTGCGCTGCAATCTACTGCTTTGATTTCACTGTCTGCCATTGCAAACACACACACACACAGGCATACACATATAAAGTCGTATATATGTATATACATTTACAATAATGCATACTTATTCACACTCACGTACAGTCAATTGTATTACTCATACGCCTTGTTCGACGCGTGTCGGTATAAAAACAATTGTAACATGAGCAGCAACTTAAAAAAAACTAAGAGTTTATCGATACTCGAATACCTCGCAATAGAAATTCAACTAAAATATACATTATAATAAATATTGTTTAAAGTTGAAATGTTTAGTTTTTTTCTGAAATATTTATTTATATATATATTTGTATATATATATTTGTATTTTTATGAAACTTTCATTTTTCCTCAATAAACTTTTCTGCTCAAACAGCAAAAAATGATTGTCTATTTCGAGTTTGAAAGTTTGCTGCCAAGGATAATCGACTATTTTGTTAGCCCTGCGTAGAGGGTATTCAACACGCGCCAGTTTGTCTAGACAGCAGCAAGACGCTGCAACTGCTAAAAGAGCAAAAGTTACAAGCTGCAAATTTATATGTATCCACACACACATATATACGCACACACACACACACAGACAGACACAAGTTGCAATAGTTGGGAATTGCAACTGCGTGACTCTGACAGGCCTCGATTCTGCTTTAGTGGCTTTCCGTTTTATATTGGAAGTGAAATTCAATAATAAATCGCGAAGGAAATTCAATTTGCATCACTTTACGTCCGATGATGTGCTGGAAGAATATCTATGGTAAAGTGGATACAGAATGCTGCAATGATTCTAGTAGACTATCACACAAACTCCAAGCCAAACACCAAAGCACTCACACCCACACACCCCCACACACACACCCCCACACACACACACACACACACACACACACGCATGGGCAGGCTGTCAGTCAGGCAGGCAAATCACATGCATACAGCTGCAGTCGCCTGTCAATAGCGATGTTTGCTGTATTTATACCCCTCCCGTTTCCCCTTGACATTTAAAAGGCAATGACAAGGTTTATCCCGCTACTGTCCCGCCCATCTGTGGGCGGACATGACAGCATCCAGCAGGTGGGCTTTGACATTTACTTCACGTCCTTCCGGTGTTGCCAGCAACAGCTCTCGGCTACGTTGATTGCATATTTTCTGCAAAAATTTCAAAGCGATTGCCTGCCTTGACGTGCAGTTGATATCTATACTGGGGAACACTGATTGATGGATAACTAAACTGGAGTACTTACAGCGATCTGTTAATCATCTTAAATCATCATTTAATAAATTATTTATGCGAAAAACCAAACTGCGTCTATTTATAGTAAGTGCAGCACTTTTTTTTCACTTCAGTTTTGCTTGAATGCGCGCGTGTGTATGTGTGTGTACTATGGGTAAGCGTTACTGATGCCGTTATAATTACGTTACGTGTGTGCAGCACAACGGAGCGCAGTCAAATGCGAAGCGCAACAGCAGCAAAGTCTCATTACGGCCACTAGTTGCTATTGTGCACAGCGCGACGACAATCTCTTCCCCAGCTCCGGTGTAACAGTGTGTGTGTGTGTGCGTGTGCGAGTGTACAACTGCAAAAGCAACAACAACAACAGCAAATATGTCGTTTATTGCTTTAGCTTAACTGCAAAAGTATGCACAGCAATTTGAGTGTGCGAAAAAGATGGCAGCATTGTCTGTGTGTTGACGATGAGAGCCAGAGAATTTTGGTCATTGAGTGATGAGCTGCCCAGCTATCATTAGAGTCAGAGAGAGAACGAGAACGCGAGTGAGAGTATGTGTATATGTGTGTATGTCTGTGTTTGTGAGCTGCGTATGAGCAAATATCCCAGCGAGAGATTGCAGTTAGCTAGCACTGGCGCATGCGCCATTCTGTTAAGTTAACATACTACCGTACTGTTCAGGCAGTTAACAGCGCTGCTTGTCCTTAAGTCGGTGGGCATCAAAATTTTTTAATTATGATTATGAAGTGGGCGTTAAGTAGCTCTTACTCTGTGTGTGTGTTTGTGTCTATGTGAGGGATTATGTGCGTGTGAGTTTTCTTTGCTTTGCACTTGTTTTCTCATTATTTTCTTGATGGCCAATAGTGGGTAGCATGTGGTTCCATACCCCACAGAGCCTTGTCATTTCCGTATATGATATTTGGCTATTCAATTGAGTTCAATTAACTTGTTAATAATAATTTAGTAAAACATTTCCGCAATTTGTAGACACAAAAATGAGGTAGCAACGGTTAACATCGTAAGATACAACAGCATCATCAGCTGCTGTGAACTGTTTTAAATCTTAATGAGTTCGCCAAATGCGGATTAGCCAGACGACCCGCACACAAGGCAAGCAGTTCGCTCTTTCTTCTCCTTAATGGCCGCCCACATGCCAGCCTTCCCACCATGCTCAGTTCCATTTGAATGTAGGTTGCAGGCTGATGCTGATGCTTTACACTCTATTAACCCAATTTCTTTTGGCAATTGCCATCGGAGTAAATTAAATGGAAAATTCTCATGGATTTTAATTCCGATTCATGCGATTTTGATCGATGTATGCGACAAACACGGAGTAGCCGGAATGTGGCTAATTATAAGTGTAAATTGCCGAGTCGCCAAACTTTAAAATGTTTGCCAACTCGAAAGTAATTTAAAAACTTTCGTTGCTCACTGAATAATAAAGTAAAATGATAAAAAAAGAAAACAAACAAAGAAGAATTGAGGTTACAGACTTAAAAGTTGCATCGTGCCACACAGAAGTTTTCCGAGAGAAATATACAGCATTTGGTTTGAATTACTTGCTCAAGCACAAATAAATGAAAGAGGTGGAAAGAACTTTTACCATTGCAATGGAAGATGCAAAGTTGTATGTCTATAAAGCATTGCATACTTTTTAGAGTCTATTAATGGAAATGCGAGAGCGAATGCCAATTGCAGAGGTAACTTGTTTCAAATTTATTTAACTCTTTGTAAAGTTCTGGATGGCAATTATAATTTGTTTATTGCATTTTGATTTTCATGTTTTAAATTAAAAACTCAAAACTAGGTAAATATCTTACAATACTATAAAAATATAAGCAAATTAAGTAAACAAAACTTCATAGAGTTCATCTCAGTCATTTATAAAACAAACAAAAAATGTTTTAACAACTGGAAAACTGCCCCCAAAAGAGCGCTCTTTAAATTTGTTTAAATTTTGATAAAGTTCACTATCCTGCTGACAGTTTGACCTCAATAGCAACACACAAAAAAGTAGAAGAGCAGCCAAACAGCACAAAAACTATCTTGCCTATTTATAACTAAACTCACACTAGCACACACACATAGACCGAGCGAAGCTCATGCGGGTCACACAAGCACTCACACTCACACTCACAAAATGTAGCATAGTTTTTTGGGCAAAGTTTGTGGAATGTGTAAAATCGAATCTCTTCGGTGGTCCCATCCCCCCTTTTTTTTAACAAATCGGCCATTGAATGATAGCCACATGTCAAAATTGAGCTGCTGCTCAATAAATTCTCACACAGAAGCGAACAAGAAAAGGCCTTTTCATATATTGACTTTTTTTGGCAGCGCGTGACATTAGATCGTTGCACTGTCAAAAGCAAAAAAAAAAAAAGAACCCCGAATCATAAATCTACATATTAAGGCAGAGCATAATAAGAACAACAAGACAAATAAAACAAACGAAAAAACAAATTGCGAATAAAGCCAAAAATAGTTGTTACAGTGTTTAGGCGCAGTCGACAGCGCTGTTATTATCTCTCCTGTTACTGTTTACACACGCACACACACACACACACAGACGCACACATTGTTAGCTAACTGCGAGTGGCACAAGCCAACCGCATGGCACACACCTGCCCCCAACTGCCGTCGCAGCTCTTGTTCTCGCACTCTTTTACTGCTGCTATACATACATATATATATGTGTGCGTATGCGTGCGCTCGGGTGTGTGTGTGTGTGTGTGTTTGTACATATCTGTTTGGGCCATTCTGTTACGCACGCAGAGGAGCAAACAACTTTTACGCCTCCCACATGGCCCAACTGTTGTCGTTGCTGTTGTTGTTGTTGTTGTTGTTGTTGTTGTTGCTGCTGCTGCGCGCCAAGTGTCAAAACCGCCCCCAAAAGCAAAATGTGGCACTTTTCATTTATCTTTTGCCGCTGCTGCTATCATGGCTACTGCGGCTGCGGCTGTTACTGCGGCTATGAATATGAAACACACACACACACATATATACATATCTATGCATATATATAATATATATATTACACAAACACACACACACACATGCGCCCAGCTACTATATGAGCCGCAAACTGCTGCTCTGCTCCACTTCCACTGGCCATTCCACGCTTCCTAAGTGTGTGCGACTTGTGCGCGCGCGCCTTTTTGCCCAAATGCAGTTTGTTTGCCAATTTCGGCACACTTTATTAATGCACTTTAGCATAAGTAGCAGTGAAGCACTCAGCTTACATGCATGCGCACATATTTATATGCATTTGTGTTCACTTTTTCATTCAATATTCCGTTTGCATTTGTCACAACTTTCGCATTTGTATTGTTGTTCACATTGCTTTGTGTGCGTGCGTCCATGTGTGCCTATGTACGTGTGTGTGTGTGTGCGTGGGTGTAATTTTACGTTAGCTTGCTTGCTTGCTTTTTTTTATCGTTTCATCGATATGCCAGTGCCGAAGTCTCAGTGGCAATCGCCAACACTTTTACTTTCACAACACCCTTTTTGCCAATTTGGTTTCATCAATATGCACTTTGAAGCACTGGAGTTTAAATATTTAATAATTGATATTTCATTGAAATTGATTAATATTTAAGCTTTTAGCACTCGCGGCATACTACACAATGGCTTTGTAATTTCTTTGTTGTTAATTTTGTGGAAATACTTTTACAAAATCTTTTCAATTTCATTGAAACAATGCAAATATCTCACGTTACACATGCCCCGAGCAGCAGCGGGGCGAGTTGCTGCTGGTTCTGCTGCTGCTACTGAGAACACATTTTCCCATTTGGTGTACAGCGAAATTTTTCGTGTGCCCGTTCGCTCACAGGCCAGGCCACTGGCGCTGACAGCCTTCGTTTTTCAGTACCCGTCCTGAATTTCTGGACTCATTTGACCAACTTATTGTTTGCAAATATAGAACTGCATTGGATTCTTGAATCCTTTAAAGTCTTACTGAACATTTATTTAAACGATAAGTTGAACATTTAGCGAACCTTTTTGCTACTGCCTCTTGAACGGTGCTGGGACTGCTGATTTTTCAGGTCGCCTATTTCCACTTCCACGTTAGCGTTAGAGAATTTACATAAATGCATAGAGTTTACACTAGTTAACGGATTTTAGTTTTACATAATATACAACGCGATTTCAACTAAATGCTAAGTGTTTAGAAAAAAATTGCAACTTTATTTTGTATCGCAGTTGGATTTGAATGCGAAAACCGAAAAGTGGGTCATCTCGGTCGCGCTGCTCGGCTGGTTTGTACTCTGATTTCTGTCCAACTGCCTGCCCAGAATGGCCCAGTGTGAAAACGAATCGATTTTTCTGTCAAATGACACTGAAAATAGGGAAATTCTCTCAGCTTAGCATTACCACGCTCTCCCTCTCTCTCCAACACACACACACACGCTGTCTCTCTCTCTCTCTGTTGGGGTTGCAAATGTTAACTGCGCTGTAACTGTTAACGCCACAGTTGGGGTCCACTGTTAAGAATAAGGAAATGCAATTCGTTTTCGAATATAAATACATTTATTTGTCGTTTCTTTTCCTATTTCTACTATATGAGTTTTGTGTCTTTTTTTTTTTTTTTTTTTTTTTTTTTGTTTGTAATTATTTTCATATAACATTTATTAAAAATAAAATAATTTTTTCGATCTTCGACTTCTAGCGATCTCTCTGCTACTGTCTTTAGTTTTTTGTTTTGTTTTTTTTTTTATATAAATTGAACATATCATTAAGTAAGTGTTTTCTTTATATTTATAGTTTTAAATTTCAAACTCCAACAATTAAAAACAGTTAAAAATTCCATTGTTTTTATTTTCTGATAGTTGATTCCTGTTTCTCGTATTTTTTGTTTTCTTTCACTAACATTAAATTTTAGTTTATTTTTATTTATGTTCGCGTTTCCTAAATAAACATTAAATATTTTTTTTTTCGCTGTGATTAACAGAAAATGAATGAATTATTTACAACAAATTGTAAACAAAACAAAAAAAGAGACGCTCTCGCAATTGACTAAATACAAAAGAATAAAGTTCAAATTCGAATTTGCTAATGCTTTAGCTTCTCAAGTTGTTGCCCTTGTCATTTGCTTTTGTATTGGAATTTAGTTGTCATTACAATAATTTAAATACATTAGGCCTATTTACTATTTTATTTTTGTTTGTTTAGTTACAGCAGGCTTTAGTTATGGATCTCTAATATGCGACTATGGATTCCTATTGCGAATTGTGTTCCTTGCTTTTGTTTGTTGCTTGTTTGTATTTCATTAGTTTGTTGTGTGTTGTTTTATAGTTAGTTAAACATAAAATTAAAATGCCACTAAGTTTTGCATTAATTAAAACATTTAATTTTCTACTCGCATTTACTCTTAACTGTCAGCATAATTTGATTCGTTTGCCTTATTAAAAAAAGTGCACTTATGAATACTGCATTCGGCCTGTAAATAGAAATAGAAAAGAAACCAGATTAAAATTCAATGAATCTACAGCAAATGGAAATGTGTACAAACAAAACACAAATTGACTTCATTATTTCATTACGTGCAATCGTTCCATTGTTGTTTTTAAAGACCTCATTGATCAATAGCTAATGTATTTTGTGAGTGTGATTTCGAAATGCAATCTTTTAACCGAACTTTTATGCTGATAAATGTGATATAGATAAACGAGTTTGGAACGCCAATGGGATGACATCACGGTCAGCGCCGTTGCCGTTAGATAAGAAACCTGATATCTGAACGATTAAGGCATTTGGCTGATAGCGAGTCGCATGCCACTCTACCGTTTTAGATATGGCCTCAATATAATTTTGCTTTCAAGAATGTGGCCAACTTACTGTCCTTCTTTGAAGTATTCCTTCAGCGTTGTGCTGAACTTCTTTGAATATTTGACGAACTCTTTTTTGCGCTGCTCGACAGCCTGCTTGCCAGTGACGCCTGGTATAAACGAGCCAATCTCGTTGACCACATCGAGCAGTTTCTTTATGGCGCTCGCGATTTCCCTGCAACAGAAAAGCATATTATAAATGTTTATCTAATCTAGATCAAAATGAGTATTAACTCACTTGATTGTCTCAAGGAAGGTCTTGCGAACGTTGATCTCATCTGGTATGCGACTGAGTATCACTTTCAGTGCTACTGATTTGCGATTCAGTTCCTGAAATGGCTCCTCGGTGCGTGTCAAGCGATATTCATTAACTGCGCCACATATTGGGACAAAGAAAAATAAAAAAATGTATAAACACAAATGAAAACAATCGTAAATCAGCCAACAAACAAATACACATGCAGACGTTTGCAGGTGTTTGTACTTACGATCTGCCTCAGTAATGTTGCCCTGCAAACGCAAGACGGCCTCATTTAGGTTGACATTTAGATCGGCGCGTCTCACGATCGACGCAACGAGGTCATAGCAGAAGCCCGGATTGTTCTGCTCCGATTTTAGTATGGCCGAGCGCAGTGACTGCGCCGCGCCAACGTCGCGTCGCTCGAGCTGGAAACAATTTACGTTTACGCAACATTGCTTTTAAATTGGGACAGCCAACGCCCGCTTCGTTTGCACACATGGAGTCTCGGGCTATGTGAACTAACTTACCTGTGTGAAAATAGGCCTCAATATAACGGGTAGAACGAGAGACGAAGTTGGCTCACGCTCGCCCATGGTCATTTTTTAACACGTTTCGATTGAGCGCGCACAGATTTTCTATTGGTTTGAGCCGTTTATAGAAACAGGCACATTCTGCACTCGGGCCGCAAGTGTTTTGCTGTCTTTGCACGCGTATGCGCAATTTGTATAAATTAAATTAAAAAATTAACAATAATTCACAACAAAATGGGCACAGTGTTGCCAACACTGCAAGACATGTAGTGTTGTTGACGCAGTATCGATTGACTAATGTATCGATATCACCGAGAGCAATGTCAAAAACAGCTGAGCAACCAAACAGCCAATATAACGCAACTCCAATATGCGTTAGCTGCCAAAACCACCTCAACATACGCTGTCAGCTGTTGTATAGTGTTGACTAACGAGAAATCCAAAGTGAAAAGTCACATAGTTAAGTAAAATAAGTACAAAATAAAATTGTTATTTCTAATGACATGATGTCCTTTAGATAATAAATCAAATAAGTCTGCTCCGCTATTGGAGTCATATTTGTGTGTGCTTGTGTTTATGAATGTATATTGTGTCTGCATTTTTTATGCAACTAGCTTAAAATTCGTAGAAGTGTGAGGCTGCCTGCGTGCCATTTTCATAGCCCAAGCCCCGAACACTTACAACCAAGCAAGATTATTGTACTTGCCTGAACGTGATGACGTCCACTAGCAATCTGGTAGATGTTGTTCGCCACTACCAACGAAGCATTGAACGCCATACCCAGGATGAGACACGCGTAAGTAATTCCCATTCCCACTTTATTCGCTATGCAATATGCGGGGGTTTTCAAACTGCCTCCCTAACAAAAAAAAAAAGAAGAAAAGATTTGAACATTTGCAAAAAAAAAAAACTTTAGTGCCAATTGCATATTTGTAGTTCATTTTATATGTAGATTTTGAATACGAACACAGTAACAAACACGTGTTTAGAATCGTGGAATAAAAATATGTATTTGCATATAAATATCTTTCGCCGAGATTAATATTAATTTAAAGACATTTATATCATTGAAAAGAAAGTTCACTCAATTAAACCATTCAGAGATCGTGCCATTTCGCAATAGCCTGCATAATGATGAAAAGTACATTATTTCGCAATGTGATTTTATTGCAATATTCATATGAGGTATTCGAACCCTACAAATTTAGAATACTTGCTAAATACACAGTTGATCTGGTTTTCTTACATCTTGTTCTTATCCCTCTTCATTTTCTTACTTACTTTTGTTTCCTCATTTCACTTTCATTGTATGTTGCCCGCATTCGCTTAGTTCCCTATAGTTTTTCTTTGAAACTCCGAATTTCCCTTTAAAGATCTTTTAACAAATCGCCTTTCTATGTGATTTTCAAAAGAGCATAAAAGGATTTATGATTTGTGATTATAATATTAAATGTACATATATTTAATTTTCATCTTTCGTCCATTTCTTATATACATAAATCAATGATCCCAATTTGAGAGTAAACTTCTCAAAATAAGTAAACATGTTTGTTAGGGTGATTCAGGCATTGAGGAACAGGCAACGGAAACTAGTTTTACATACCCCTATCCGTCACATATATATGGAAACATTTACCTGTACCAATCCACTATATATGAATATATTTATGGTGTATATATGCATGAGAATATATGTAATATATGTTACTAATCAGCATCTACCAGAAGACCCTCTAATTCTAATCCATTTGCTTTGCTTTATCCGCTACCTGCGTCCGCAGCTGCTGCACTGCATCACAAAACTGTTTAACCTGCCCATCACATTCGAGCATCTGCAGGAAACGGGCATTGGCAAAACGGTCAATGCCCTGCGAAAGATTAACGGGGAGGTCGGCGTTGCTGCCAAAACACTAGTCACAAAATGGAAGGCTATGGTCGCTGCTGAAGAGGAGCCCGCTGTACATACGCACAGCACTGAGGAAGAGTCAAACAGATCGAATGGTCAACGGTCCAGCGAAGAGGACCAAGATCAAGAGAACAAAGGCAGTAATTCCTCTAGCGGTGAAGACACTCGGCATAGGCATATGCACAAGTCCAGGCACCACGACCGTTCCAAGGATAGTGAGCACAAGAACAAATCGAGTAGTAGCAGCAACAGTAAAAGTCACTCAAAAAGCCGATCGGACAGCGATAAGAAACACAAAAGCAGCAGCCATGACAAGACAAAACCGAAGGAGAGTAGTAATGACAGGCACCGGAAAGAGGAAAAAAACAGCAGCAGCAACGGCAGCGACCACCGAAAATCAAAGGAGTCCCTAACGAAGTCCAGCAACAACCACCACAAGAGCAGCGCCGAGGGTAATCATCATAGTAGTAGCGGCAGCCATAACAACGGTAGCAGTGTCAGCAGCAGCAGTAAGCATCACCGACATCAAAGCAGCCACAAAAGTGAGCACAGCAAGTCCAAATATGAGAAAAGCAAGGAAGTGAGTAAAATTCAAATTTTTGTCAAATATGGCATACTAAAGTTTCGTCGTTTTCTAAACAGACCAAGTCACAAAGCAGTGAGCAGAAAGTTTCCAAAGAGAAATCGGAAAAACACAAGTCTTCCTCAACGTCAACCAAATCCGCAAAGCGATCACGCAGTCCGGCGCGCACACAAGAAGATGATGCGCCCAAGGCAAAAATATCTAAAACAAAACCCATAACCGATGCAGTGGAGCCCAAGGACACTGTTAGTGAGTTTGACTCCAGCATGGGCGCCAATTTTGACGATGTGCTTGGTATGCTCAATATGCCAATGAGTGGCAAAAAAATGGCTGGCAAGCTCAAATCTCCTCAGAAACCAAAAACCTCAACAATACCAGCTTCTTCAACTTCAATCAAAAGAACAACAGCACCAACTGCAACAACTACAAGTTACACCAGCAACAGGCTGACTAGTACAAAGGTAAACTAAAATGATAAAACATTTTTATTTGATTGTTTGATACATTTGATACATTATTAGAAACCTGAGTTGTTGGCACCCACAGCAAAACTAGAGCCCCTCGATCCCAGCATAGCGTTGGAACTGCCTACTATATCTAATAATTATAAGCCCATGCCACTGAATCAAACCGTCATGGATGTCATCTTCAATCAAGGTCTAGGAACCTCTAATCCCAGGCCACCTCGCAACTTCAATGAGTCTGAAGCTCTAGCAGCTGGCATATCATCCAAGACAATGCGGTTTGTTGATTGCCTGTGACAAGTAATTAGCCACAATATAATGAATTTATTTGGCAGCACCAAGATCTACTCAGGTGTTAGAACTGGACAGATACTGCAAGTGCCATCGCTCTTTGATCTTTGCACACGTGTGCTACAAAAGAACATTGACGGTAGTGAAAAAATTCATTAAATTTATTTGCAAGAGCCCTCTAATTTACTTTTTATATGCATCGCAGCTTTGGAATACACAGGTGGAGTTCCCTTTGATGTGTTGCGTCCAGTTCTGGAACGTGCCACACCGCATCAACTGTTGAACGTTGAGGAGTACAATCCTTATCTGATGGAGGATAGCGATGTCCTGTGGCAACAGCATGTACAGCGGCATTGTCGTAGCCAGCGCCGCGAGGAAATGGAAACATGGCGTGAAATGTTTTTGGTAAACTTAGTTCTTAGCACTCATTGATAAGTAAATAATTGTGACAATTGGACATTTAAAGCGCTGTGAGGAGGAAAAGGAGCGCAAACTTAGCACCATTGCCGAGAGTATAAAAGCTTCACAGAAAATCAGTGAGGCCCCCGTGCGTAAGACCCAATTGGCATTTGTTGACTCAATGGTGAAGCCGCCGCGCAGTGTGCAGCGCAAGCAGGAACAATATGGTACGAAAGGCAAGCTCATAGCCACTCCAGCGGCTCGAGTGGCTGCCTTATCCAGTGTCACGCCCAACGCGGCAAAGGTGGGAGACGCTAGACTTCGCGTGCTTGGCGCAACGCGGGATACAGCGCAAGTTGGTAAGTGCAGTCTGATGCACTACGATATAATTATATTAGTTAAGTCAATTTCTTGTTCGATCCACAGCTGCGGCTCCAGCGCGAACTAAGAAGGCACCGCTGATGGCTAAGGCATTGCAGCTCATACGAGGACGCCATAAACGCTAGTGTACGCCAACCAGCAGCTGATGCAATCTATACTCATTTGTTATGATTAACACCAAACATTGATTATTGATTAGATCCACGGTTAGGACTATAAATTACACTATATTCGACAAATAGAAAGTTTATTGGTCCATCAATAGGTTCGATTGTGCGCACTACATCACCAACTAATTATTTACTCATGTTGTGCACCATTATTTAAATAAATATATATTAACGTATATATTAGGTTAAGTTTTTAAAGTCGAATAGTTTAGTTTTGTTAAAACATTATCATCTCAATTACTACTCATTCAAATATATTTGATCACCATGGGTTCATGCAGACTGTACGTGCATGTTCAATAATTGATTGTATCCCACAAGTCTATATTACCTAAGCTAACAATTTTTTTTTGTTCCAATGGGCTGTGTGAGTGTCCAAAATCATTGTAAGTACGTAATTGTACATATGCTTACATATATACATACATTTATTCATATATTGTGTTTAAGCAAGTTGCGCAGCTGTAATAGCGATAATAATAATTTAAAGTTTCAGTTGATAAATAAGGAAAACAGTTCCACACATAGTACTCCATTTATTAGATTAATTAAGTGAAACAGTTTGAACAGCTATAATTATATTTATATTATGTACAATAGATATAGCCCAACAGCTGGCAGATCCGTAAAAACAATTGCTTGATTATGTATGTATACCTTGTAATATACGAGTATATACAGTGTTCTGGCATTCAGTAACATCACGAATTATTTAATATTCATTTTATAGTATACGTAGGTATGCTAGATTAAAAATTGTTAAAAAACCAAGAAAACACACATTGTTCCACTTGATAGCAACAGTAATACTTATTATACAGACTTATTACAAATAAATTATTTTAAAAACAAAAACTATCATTAATTACGGTGACATCCTTTAAGTGCCTATGCAATAGAGCGTTTTACTGCGTCCATAAAATACATCAACAAGACGCTGGCAGGAACTATTTAGAGTTAAGAGACGATTCGTTGTAGCTGATGACGATGATGAGTAGTTGCTGCCGCTGCTGCTGCTGCACTCGCTGTAGAATGATAATATAAAAGATTAACTTGTATTTAATGATTTGGAGATGTGAATTGACTCACTTCATGGGCGCTAGCCTTTTAATGTCCCACAGTCTTAGGCTGCCATCGATGCAGGCAGTAACCAGTTGCTGATTGTGTGCACCCCACGCTAGGGAGCTAACGCTGGTCGGATGGTCCTTCAGCTCGCTCAGTTGAGCGCCTGCAGCCAGGTCGAAAATACGAACCTTCGATTCGTCCCCGGCAACAGCCAACATTTTGCCATCTTTACTGAAAGCCAGACTTGTAACCGCCTGCCGACAGTCGGCAAAGACGCGCATTAGTTTGCCGCTGGTTGCGCACCAGAGACGCACCGAATGATCCGCTGAGCCGGTGGCTAAATAGTTGCCATTCGGGTGGAAGGCAATGCACTGTGAAGAAAAGGAACAAATTAATTATTTCATTAATACATAGTAATTGCTTTAGTTCACCTCAACGTCTTGTGTATGGCCTGCATATATGATGAGCGCATGTTCGCGCTCCAGGGACCACAATCGTGCGCTCAAATCCTTGGAGCCAGTGACTACATACTGCCCAACAGGACTCTCATCCATACACCAGATGGGATAGTTGTGACTGCGATAAATAGCTGCGCATTGGAAATTATGCGCCCGCCAGCAACGCAACGTGCAGTCCTTGGACACACTGTAGAAGAGCGGATAATGCGATGAGAAACGGACGTTGGTGACACCTTTGGTGTGTCCTCGCATTTGCACACCGCCATACTCGTTGCTAAATTAGAGATTCATTCGTTATTGAGTGTTGCAGAAGAAGTTATTGAATACATACAAAGAGTTATCCGCATATTTGTTGCGTGCGGCTTTGAGACGCTCGCGACGCTGTTCAGCGCTGCATGGGAATGATTCCTCATCGCTGTCCAGTTCCTCTTTATCGTCGTCTGTGCAATTATTGAGCTCCCAGGCGCATTGTGAGTGTGGAGCACGCCTGTAAAAACTTTTTCCCTTACAGCTATGCTGGTTCAGTTGCCAGAGCTGAACAGAGGAGTTGTCAAAGCCTGCAAGCATGTGGCATTCGTTGTTATCCAAATGGGCCGAGGTGAGCCCACGTGACCTTTCACAGACCCTATAAAAACATGGTAAATCCGCTTGAGCTTTAAGTATCTGCGATGTGGAGAATTTCATTGAATTGAGGCAGGCGTCAATGGTGAGCTTCTGTTTATCCACGGCTGGAGCCGGGTCCGACTCGGCAATTCCAGATTCTGATTTAATTTCGAACTCCAGCTTAACGGCTGTCTCCTCGGCAGGACGTTTCTTAACAGTAGTTTTATCGCCAGACTTGCTGGTCTTTTGCTCGCTTCGGCTGTTGTGTGTTGTACTGGGTAATGCGGCCGTCTCATCGGTATCCAATTCGTCTATCACATCAAGCTCTTCGGTTATGCCCAGCAGATGATCCTCTGTAAAGAGACGCTGATCGTTGTCCACAATGTGAATGTGCAGCCAGGTATAGATCAGATTCATAATCAGCACATGGCCGCGTCGATGCAAATAGCTGTCAATTTTGTCAACCACCTGGGCCGTTGTATGCAGTTCGAATTTGGAAGCGCGAAAATGCGCTACTGTTGGGTCCGATTCGGCTGTTTCCAGCTTCGTGTAACCCGATAAAATTTGTACTAATTTCATAAAGTAATCAAGTTCCAAGTCACCAGTATTTTGCGCCTCGCTCGCAAATCGGATGTGGCAGTCGGTGGCGCCAGCTAATTGCGACTCATTCGTCACTGAACAACCATTTATCTTAGTGGGCAGAGGTGCATCGTACAGGTCGACCGGTGCTACGAGATGCGCATATTTCTTCAGAAGCTCGACGGCGCCCTTTGCTTCGCGCGCTTTTAATAACTCAAGGTACAAATGGCAGAGCATCGGCGCATAGAAGCGTTTCATTTCTAAACGCAATGGCTCTGGTTGTGATTCTACAAACTGCGAAAAGCGTCCAAACTGCTGGTCAATCATATGTTGATTGTTTGTTATGACTTGGACGTTCGAGTAGGTGAAGCTATTACCTCCATGGAGATCAGTGTCCAACATTTTGTTAACCGCAAATTGACTTTTGTTTTGCATCAAAAGGAAATCGGATTTGCGAAACTTCTCGTTGCTCTAGAAACGAATCCATAATATGCACAATGTTAATAATTATCTAGGTTAATATCGAGTTTACTTACAACATAATTCTTTTGCTTTAACAACAAGCCAACTGCAGCCCGCATTAAATCACTTTTCGAACTTTTCTTTATGACTGACTTATTGCTGAATACTGGCGATGGTGCATGATTGTTGTTGTTCGCATTCGGCAAACTCATATTTCTGCTCGTGGTCCTTTAACGAATCCTAATCCCGTCCTGCAACTTGCTAAAGCATCCGTGCTATCTATATGTGCAGTGCTGTGCGGCGTCAAAATATTCGCTAGTGTTGCATACGATAGCCGCTAAAATCATCGATTAATTTCACGATTGCTTCGATACCAATATAACAGCTGTTCGAAATTGACAGTACTCGTTTTGTTGTGTTGTTGTTCAGTAGTTTGCGCGGTTGCTCCTGACTGTGTTTTCATTTTTATTATTTTTGTATATTAACGAAGATCAAAGTTCTAGCACTTGAGATATTTATAATTAAGAAGCAATCACCATTTTTAATATGAGCACTACAACAAAGTTTGTTGCTGAATTCTGTGATATTATAGATTCCTATGGTGGGCGTGATAAGGTGAGTAATAATTGATCAAATAAGAGAGCCCATAATGAAAGTATGAGCACCTTTAAAAATTTCGGCTTGCATGTTATTTAAAAAATGCAGCGTGGCAGTCGAGTTGGGGCTCTTGATCTACCGCACCAACAGGTTTTTGTCACCTTGAGCAGAGTCGGAAGCGCTATGATTGAACCTTGCCTTACTTCTTGTTGCGATTCTGCAAATATCTAATATAATACGTAAGATTTAATCAGTTATATTAATACCAGACTACGCAGAAGTCTTGATAACAATGCTGCAGATTATGGCACATCGAACATTCACCCGGCAAGAAATCAAAAAGATTATTGGCTATGAGCGAAAGGTAAACTAGTTAACAAGTCCCTAAGGTAACAAGAAAAGTCCAAAACGAATATACCCCATGAAATATTTAATTAATGGATATTGATTGCTTTGTAGTAGCAATGTCAACATCGTAAGTCAAGACAAACGTCATTTAGCATTAATAAACCATGAAAGCAACCTATAACGGAAATTGTAATAAAAGTAAAAGCCGAAAGCCAATTGGGTATAGACGCAGTTAAGATGTTCGTAGCATTCGTTATATTCTTTTTATCGCTGATAATTTTTTATCTCTTTGTAAGTGAAAAGCAATTTCAGAAAGTGCTATAATGGGAGAGGAGTAAAAGAAAAAAACAAGTAAGACTCTAAAAAGAAAACACATTAATTTATAAAATAATTAAATAAAGTAAATACTTTAAATACCACTCCTGTAATGTAAAGTTCCTTAGATGTATTTAGATCGATCTTGAATTAATAATAAGATAGAAACCTAAAAATATTCACGATTTGTCACGATCTTATTAGACGTAATTCTCTTTAAGAGAATCTCGCTAGACTCACGACAGACAGACAGATAACACAAAACCAGTATACTCTTTTCACTTCACTAACAAGCATACTAAACAAACAGTAAGCTTAAGTAGATAAACGCAAACGCGCCTTAAATATTGCAAAACAAATATATGTATCGCAATTCATTTCTCTATACAATTATTTTCAGGTGATGAAAGCCCTTTGCTACAGCGCCAAGCTTGTAGCTGGGTATCATCTGAAGCGGAATCCGGAGTTGGCTAAGCGTTATGCGATTGCCAGCTCGAAAATATCTGGAGCCAGAGCTACACTACGTCTTATCGATGATATACCTATGATACAATATGCACTGGAATACGGATTGGGTGAAAATGAACCGGATCGCATAATGGCAATACTTGGCGTGACGGCAAATATTGTCGACTTGCTATATTATCCAATTGAAAAAATCTGTTGGCTCTCTGAGCATAAGATTGTAGACGTAAAGCATGCCGATAATTGGGATAATGCCAATTCAGTGTTCTGGGTGCTTTCAGTTTACTTGAATCTAATGCGGTTAGTTATTGAAATAATAATTTGCTACATATGCTATATGTGTTTATTCTGAATTATAGCACATGTCGCAACTTTTGGCTAAATCAGGAAAAACTAAATCGCAGTCATCAGCTATGCAAGTTAGTTAAGCCAACTGAACCCCATCACTCTCTAGTCATTAAAATCTAACTGACTCTTCTATTGTAGCCCCACGAGTATTGATGCCAAATCACTTGCCAAACATCGTTTGGAATTGATGTCCATCGTACGCATTTCACTGGACTTTGTGCATGCCGTCAGCACCTTGCCCAAGGGCTATTTGTGGGGTGGCAAATTGTCCACCTTTCAGGTGGGCAGCATTGGCACACTCTCTGCATGTTTGGGCATCTACCAAATCTTTGCCAAGAGAAGACTCTGCAAATAATACTTGGCGTTACCAGTGTCCTTAATTGTTGATCAGCATTTGTAGCTAGTCGTTAAGATAAATTGTAGAAATTCAAAATTTGTGTGAAACAGATGGATTAGTTGATAAATATGTAAGCACAAAATATATAAATTATTAACTAGAAATTATAAGATGCTTATATGTTTTGGTCTGTGTGTCCTTTATTATCTATTCCATCATTCATGTTTATGTTGATATACATTTACACTTTTTACTTTGCATACTCAGCATTAGGTTTACCTATGTTACAGGCCTTCATATATTGTCGTCTCTTTGAGGGTATATAATGTTTTATAATGCTTTCGGCTTTAAATTACTATTTGTCAGTTTAGTTAGCAGTCATGATTATTGTTTTACATTAAGTATGCTTTTGATTTGCAATTTAAGGATCAATTCATTATTATGTATGAAATCAAGTTATTTATTTTTCTCTTCCTCTGTGGGTGTGTAAATATCGAGTTATGTCGAAGTTATATATAGTTTATTCTTATTGTTATTCGTCGTATATACTCATATATATACTGTTGTTCACAAAGTAATTTTGGTTGCTCTTCAAGCATGTAAATACATATTAACAATTATTTAAATAATTGGAATTTTTCCTTTTACTTTGCTGCCTCCTTTTTAAGCTCATTATTAAATATTTATGAATTCATATATACATACGTATGTATATATATATATATATATATATATATATATGTATACGTTTAGATAAAATTTAATTTAATTTTTGCTTTTAGTGTTTTGCATAATATTTAGTAACTTAAGCGCATACATTGTTTTTTCTTTCTTTTTGGTTTATCGTTAAGGTTTTATTTCATTAAAAATCTTGTTAGTTGATATTTATAGATATTTTGGGATTTGTTAATTGGTTACCTAACTATTTATAAATATAAATATTTGTTTGTATATTATGATTACAGTTTATGTTGGGTTACATACATGCATACATACATACATATATATATTTATTTAGTTATTATTTGTCCCATAGTCATCATCGATCTATGTGCTGTACAAAAAAAGCATTCAAAAAGTTCAAAAAATTTTTGCACTCAAAATATGTTCAACTTTGTTCCATTTGCTTCTTTCTTTATTTTTATATATAATATAATATTATAAGTTTAATGCAATTTGAACTTTAGCTCATAACAATATATATATATATACGATCATTTGTGTATGTATGCATATATTTATATACTTGGTATGTACGTATTTTATGTGTTGTTTGCATGTATATATATATTTGTATTATATGTGTATATATATATACATATATATATATATATATATATATATATATATATATATATATATATATATATATATATATATATATATATATATATGTATATATATATATAGTATATATAATTTTTTTTACTTTTTTTTATTATTTTATTTTATTTTTATTAATAGTTTACTTATCGGAAGCTATTTAAAATGGCACTGCAGTAATTTTGTTTATATTCCTATATATAAGGTGGGAAAATCAATTAGAATTTGGGTGAGAGAACGCTTCCGCTTCTCTTCGCGAAGCTAAAATACCCCAAATATAATTCTTCATATAACCCTTGCTCAATCCCTATCTCTCGCTCTATCGTTTTCGCTATACTTTAACAATAACGCATTCAATTCGGGTATATCTGTACACATATATACCCTCTATATATTATCCTTTAAGTTATCCATTATTTAAAACTATATGGTACTTGATTATTGCATTTAAAAGCTTAGTAATGTTCAATATTATTCGTATTCTTCTTCCTCTTCTTCTCCTGTGTATATATGTATGTGTGTATAATAGTCTTTTTAAAAACCTTTCAAATTGTGTTCGTTTTAATTTTATGTTTTACAAACTTTGTTTTTAACATTTAAGTATAAAATTCAATTTTCAAATGTTATTTATGCTTTTGCTTTGTTTTACTAATGTTCCCCCAAATGTGTCTCACATGTCGCTTATGTTGCTCAATGATCAAAGTTGTATGTTGTATGTGGTATCATAATATTATGCTTATTAAAAATATTCTTCATAAATATAGCTAGAAATATAGTTAGCATAGATCTGTGAGAGAAATACATATTTGCCGAATGTATTTAGATATTGTTTATTTTTGAGTAGTTAAAGGAAAGATTTCTGTGTTCTGCCTTTTCACCTTAGCTGAGCTTTAAAAGTTTTACGTGTGTAGTATGAAATTGCTTAAAAATAAATCTAGAAACATATCAATTAATTCATTTCGTAAAATACATATACATATATATATATATGTATACATATATATTATTTTTTTGTTTATTTTTTTATTTTTTTTTTTTGTTTAAATGTTTAGAAGTATTGCATCATTGCATTTTTTTACTTTTTTCTTAACTTTGCTAAAATTTAACATTATGTTTTTTTTTGCGTGGGAAGCGTTCGATTTTGGTTCCATTACATTTCGATTAATTCAATTCATTGATAGATTAATTTTCTTAAATTTGTATTTAACACTTGAATGAAAATAAAACCTGACCTTTCAAATTATAACTTGACAAAGCTTCTTTTGAAAATTGTTTTAAAATGTAATAATTTTTTTTTGTTATTTAAAAACGCGATTTAGTTTGCTCGTAAAATGCGTTAAAATCATTAAAGTAAAAATATACATATATATATATATATATATATATATATATATATATATATATATATATATATATATATATTGTACGATCTTTGAGTATTTAGAGTACCAATTTTTCATTTAATTTGTTCATTTTTTGGGCTGGGTGAGTTCCCCTGAAATAGCCTTAAAAAGTTGTCATTTTAAAAGTAGTTGACCCTCTTCTTTTTGAAATGTGGTTAGTAAAAGTATATAAATTTGTTGTTATTTAAAAGTCAAGCATGTCTATTTACGTAATCCAAAAATGATTCGAGTATTTGGCATTTAGTTGTTTAGCAGTTAAAAACATTTTAATTTAGTTTTATAAAAGGGTGCCGCCTGCCACAGCACTCATATCCATCTTCTTCTAAGTTAGTTTTTTTTTTGTTTTTGAAGAAATCAATCGAGAGAAACAAGTTCTAGGTTTTTTCTTTTTTAAATATATAAGGGGGTATATATTATATAAGTCTTAAAATACATATAATTATATTATAATTCAGCTAAAGCACCATTTTATGTATAAATATCTTTTAATTATATATATATATATATATATATATATATATATATATATATATATATATATATATATAAATATATATACAATTTATTATCTAGTTAAAGGTATATGTTCTTTATATGTATACGTGTGTATATATGTATATGTTCATTCGCTTTCATTTCGATTGATTATTCCTTTTGGTTTTTATTATAGTTTTAATGAAATATTCATGAGTTTTCTTGGTAAATACTTGCTTGTATATATAATTTTTTTTTCATAATCCAATTTGTGATGACACCTGATTTTGTTCTCATTATTCATACACATATATGTATATATGTATATCTATATTTATTTTGTATGTATTGTATGTATAGGGTTTTATAAATATATATATAATATAAGCATTTTTTGATTTGTGATTTTCGTTAAAGCGGTTTTATATTTTATTTTAGTGGGGTTGACTGAAGGCATTAACTATATATTTTATATATATTTAGGTATATAGGCGTTTATAGATTAGAATAAGCATATATAATAACTATGCCTCATAATTGTCTAGCATTTGAAGGATTTTTTTAGCTATTTATTGCCATACATCAACTAAATGTAGACGATCAACCCGTTGCCTAATGCAAAACGTAAATTCTAAGCTAGGCGCTACAACAGAAACCGTTATACTAAGAGGCATCCAAGTTACCAAGTTAAGACCCGCGTATCATCATTCCGTTTTGTATTAATTTAAAAATTGCTTATTGTTTTGTAGGTCCAATTGTTGGTTTGGGGTTTTATTTTACTTTTTTAATAGAACTAAAAATAAATTCAACTAGTAGTTGCATGGCAGCTATACTAACGTTTTTTTTTCAGTTTTATTTTTCTGGGCTACTCGAAATCTACCATAAAATCCCTGTAGGTTCGCTTTCATCTTCATTCATCCATCGAAACAATATTTGGCGAAACAAAAATTGTGATTGGATATATAATATAATATTATTGCCCTAATAGGGCATTTAACAACTGTTAAACCACTTAAATAGTTATTTATTTTTAGTTAATTATTTATATATTCTTGGAGTATTAAGTTGCAACGTTTAAAGTAATTAATAACTTGATTGTATTAATGCTTAAATTCGTTTGAATTTAATATTTGATATATGACTAAATGGCAAGTGTAACAGCATGGGGAAGCGCAGAGTAAGGTATTTGCTTAAGCATATTCCAAAGGGAATTCAATAATGAAATAAAACAAAACCAAAAATTAAAAAAAAAACAGTATGTATTTTGGAAAACAATTAGATGTGTTCTCTCCATGTATATATTTGTTTGAAATTTTATATTTGAGTGTTTTTGTATGTATTAAGCTTGTGTACAAAATATATATGTTCGTATTAAATTAAAGCGTAATATGTAATCATTCGTTACATACAAAGCATCGAGATTCGTTCTCAAAAATACATGAATAATAATGTAAAGACATAAATAATAGGAACAATGTTGTGAGCATTAAAACTAGTTTTTAGCCAAAAGTGGGCCAAGAGAAAACAAAAGTTTAACAATCAATATAAATGTGTTCAACAAAATATGTTAAATCTATGAAAAAAAAAACAAACAAAATAAACGTCTATATAACACAAATTCAATGTGACAAAAAAACTTAAGAGCAATTTATAAATTCACAACTTTTAAATCGTATTTAAAAGGTGGAATTTTAAATAAACGCTTAACAAATCAAAAAATATATTTCTGCTTTGGCTAATAAAAAAGAAGCTGTAAAATTTCTGATTAATAGCACAAAAAAAAAATAAATATATATTTATAATATATATATAAACTTATTAAACGGGGATAGGGAAAAAACTAAACAGAATAAATGCTTTCGCAGTTTCCAGAATGGCAGATTCTTAAATTAGATAATACTGTATGCAAAATAGGACAGCTATTCAATTTAACTCCAAAAGAAAAAATAAAGTAATATATTGTTGAAATGACCCATTTCATATAGCTAGGGAGTTTTCAGTTAGCATTTGAATGCCCGCTTCAAATTCTGATATGTAAGCATGATTATCAAAAAATATTATGTATTCGAGTTGATTATGTGAAATACTCGTGTATAGCCTAAAAGAAAAAGAATGTATATGTACATATACTTAATATCGTACCGTTTAAGTAAATACATCAAATAAATGAGTAACTTTACAAGATTCATAGTGATTGGGTGTGCAACACAAATAATTTTCGTCCAAATCTGTCCATTCGGAAAGGTTAAGCTTCCTGTTGCCTAAAAGTGCATAAATTTTGGTATCACTTAAAATTCAAAATTACATCCCATTATGAACATAAATATGGAACTATTTAAAACGGCACGCTAAAAGTGCGCACAAAGTATAGGAGAGACACAAACACTTAAATCGTCGACTGGTGTTGCTGTTGCTGTTGCTGATATTTGTACAATGAGTTGGCTGCAGAATTGTTGCTGCCTGCAGTTGACAAGAGATTCAAGTTGTTTGCCTGCTGATTAACATGTTGCTGAAGCTGAATACGTTTCTGCTGCGACGGCTGCTGCTGTTGCTGATGCGACTGCTGCTGCTGTTGCGGTTGTTGCTGTTGCTGCTGCTGTTGGGTATTATGATGACCCAATTGCTGCAGCTTCTGATCCATACTCAATCGATTGCTTGACGACGCTAACGAAATTGTAGATGATGACGTTGACGGGCCAATGCCAACCAGGGTTTGAGACTTCGAATTTCTTGTCAAAGGCTTGTGATTTTTTATAATTTCACAACTGTGCTGCCATTGCCAACAACTGCGACAAAAGTAACTGTAAGGGATGTGCATCAATTAATATTATGATCAGTAAACTTTCGTATGCTTGGTTAATTTATTATTACCGAAAACAGGAAAGTTCCCGACAATAGTACGGCCCGTGTTGTACACCACAAATTGAACATAGCGCATCTTCCAGATACGGATCTACCTGAACTTTCTTCGTAAATTTAGTTGTGCGAATTTCAATGAAGGCAGCTGACACAGCTTTCATATACGACCGAAAGTTGCTGAAAGTCACGCGCCCAGAGCCAATTGGGTATTTATATTTATCTGTATCAATACCAGCATATAGTACGCCATCAAAAAGGTCCTCCATGATTGTGGCCAATCCCTCGGCAGTTAGTTTGCCGTGCAAAGCGCCTACGAAAACTGTTTTAGTGGGATCGAGTTTTTGAGAACTTGAACGCACATAGTTGGAATCGGCTATAATCCACGGGATGACTTCCACCTGATTGCAATGGAATGTTTAAAATAATATAAAGTAGAACTATTTATAATATGATGACTAACATCTTTCGACTTGATACGTCGTGAGGAAATCTTGAAGAAGTAATTGCTGCCACTGTGCGAATCATCAACCTGCAAGACACAGGCGGAAAGCAAAGCTTTCACCTGCTTATCAGATTCGAATATAATGTACACATAGCCCTTGGGTTGTGCCGCCTGCTGCTCTTTGCCGGGCCATTCCACTCTGCCAATGGAATAGGTTATTACCATACTCACTGTACTCATGTATTGATTAGATCTTTAGATATTTTATGCTTACTTTATAGAACCAAAGGGTTTAAAGATCTGTATTAATGATTGTTCACTGATATCCCAAGGTATACCGCCTAGGAATACTTTAGGTGAGTAGTTCGACATGCGATGGGAACGTGGCGGCAATTGACCACTCCAAGTACATGTAGCTTCACATATTGCAGCCGAGTTCTTATAGAACTTAGCGACGCGATCCAGATGCCAATCATTTACATTACTTATGGCACTCGGTGACACTCCCATAGTGTTGCCAGTACCGCCAACAAGATTGCCCAAACCTGGTGCTGAAGAGTTATTCAGACCGTTTGAGCTGCTGGCAGTAGGCAAATTGCTCGCATAGCTTTGTAGCAGTTGATTCAACAAAGGCATTTGTTGCGTTTGCGCCTGCAACAATTTGAGCGTATTGATCCTTTGCAAATTCTGCAGCTTTGCAAGTTCCATGTCCATTATTGAAAAATTCTCTAGACTACATTGATTAAGGCAATCGCTGCTCAAATCGAAATTCGGTTGCGATCCATTTAACAGCTGCGATTCATAGCTGCGGTTTAGATTGTTAAACTGCGGCTGTTGTTGCTGTTGCTGTTGTTGTTGCTGTTGCTGCTGCTGATGATGGTGTTGGGCCTGTTGTTGTTGCTGTTGTAATTGCTGCTGTTGTTGCTGCTGCTGTTGTTGTTGTTGTTGTTGTTGCTGCTGCTGTTGTTGTTGTTGTTGTTGTTGTTGTTGCTGCTGTTGTAGCTGCTTCTGTTGTTGATGTTGCTGTTGTTGTTGCAGCTGCTTTTGTTGTTGTTGCAACTGTTGTTGCTGTTGTTGTTGCTGCTGTTGTTGTTGAAAATTGTGTTGTTGATGTTGCTGTAAGGAAGCGAGCTTGTTGCTGTTCACCGAGAGTAGATTCTGCAAAGAAAAATAGTTCAGAGTCTAAACAGCTCTTTAGAGCAACACTCACAATCATGTCCAACAAATTAGGCTCGTTAAAGGACTGATTGCTGTTCTGACTCTCTGGTGAATTGGAGCGCGTGGATGCATTCTGGAGATTCAGTCCGAGATTTCCGCTATTACTGCCACTCAAGTTGTTATAACTCTGCTGCTGATAAAGCATATTAATCGAATCTAGCGATAAGCCATTGGCGCTGGAGGAGTTGCTGCTATCACTGTAAATATTATTGGTAATTGTGAAAGTAAATGCGATGACTTCAAAAATATATGTTTAATTGGTGCCGTTTCGTTACCTGACTAAAGGTGAACTGTGAAAGGAGCGATTGTAAATAGATGAAGGCGTACTTGGCGATAAGGGTGCAGAGCAATCGAAGCTGATGTTTGATCTTTGGAAAGCCTTAAGTGGGTTACTTTGTGCAACATTTTCAAACTAAGTTTGCCAATTCACCCGAAAAAGAAAGAATTAAATTAAATAAATTGAAACATTGAAACACACACAGAGTCAGAGTCGGAGTCGGAGTCATAAGGAAACAGAGACAGAGGTAGACAGGAACAGAGACAGAGACAGACACACACACACACACACACGCACACGACATTCAAATCAATTAAAAATCATAAGAGTTTTAGTATACAGTCCAAGAGCGTTGGTTTATAGAAAAAGAGAAATAGAGAGAGAGAGAGAGAGAGAGAGAGAGAGAGAGAGAGAGGGAGAGAGGAGAGAAAGAAAGAGCAAGCGACAAAGTTAGAGAATAGTTTTTTTTCTTGGTGCAAAATTGGTGCAATTACAAGATACAAGATACAAATGTCCACACGGACGAAAACAAGCTTGAGCACATGTGTGCGCTGTGAACTTACCTGAAAGTAATCAAAACTCGACTTATTGCCTGGCGAGGCCGAGGACTGAGTTGAGCTTGGTGTCAGTGGTGCATAGGACACGGCAGTCGCCGACAATTGACCGCAATCGCCAGTGGCAGCGACAGCGGCAGCTGCAGCAGTCGCCGAATTGCCAAGTAGCAAGTTATTAACGCCGCTGCTGCTGCTGCTGCCGTTACCTCCGGCGCTGCTTGCAATGCCTGCTGCCGTTGTTGCTACTTTTGTTGGGGCTGGTGCTGTTGTTGCCTGGGCTGCGATTGCAGGGCCGCTGCCGCCACACAAACCAAGCAGATCGTTCAGTGTGATTGGATCTGCAATAAAAAAAAACATATATATATATATATATATGTAAATAATGTCAACAGTTATCGTTGACTTGGCGCAGCCATCAATAAATCAACCGTCAACTACTGGCAACAACTACAACTCTCAAGTGCAACATTGCCCATTGCCGAAGTGCGCCTTCAAGCAGTTTGCAAATATTCAAAATGCTGCTTCTAATAAATTAGGCGTAAATATATGCTTTGCTCTCGATCCAATTGCAACCGAGTTTCGCTGTTTTTTTGCGATATGATACGATGCGATGCGAAAGCCGATATTTGTATGTTTTTTTTTGTTTTTTGGCACATTTAGCAACTTACTGCAATTGCACTGGGTTGCGTTGCTGTTGTTGTTGCTATTGTTGCTGCTGTTGCTCGCATTATTGTCGTATGCCAAGTTCTGCCGGCCATCGCCATCACCAGCTGCCATCATGCCAAGGTTCTCGTCAATGGTAATGCTAGAAGATTTGGTTGTGCTGCTGGTCTTGGTGCTGCTATTGGTAGTAGTGTTGGTATTATTGCCGATAGTTTTGCCGTCATAGTTGATGCCAAATTCAAATGTCTCCTGCGTGGGCGACCCACTTGGCAGAGCATTTGGCGTCTTTCTCATATATAATTCCTCGATACCCAACATGGCCACTGGTTTCTTCCTGTTCTGATGGTCTGGAATGCTGAAATGCTCAAATGCTTTGTTGCTCGGGTTACGTGTACTCCACACACGAATTTAGGTATTTAGGTATTTAAAATTTGACTATTACTTGAAAATTTATTGCGCTTCCTTTGCAAATGGCAATTGGGCGTGTACACTTATAATGCAATTTATACAAGGAACTCCGATCCTAGTTTAAACTACTTTAAACAAAATAAAGAATAATAATAATTTAACTATCGAAGGATATTTGTGTGCCGACTTCAAAAGGTAAAAAATGATTGAAATTTATACGTCCGTCAGACACCGAATAATGTTGACAAGAAAATGCCAGCAGTGCCAGTGTTAAACGATTTTACTAATATAAAAAAAAATTCCCTATGCCGTGACAATTATCCCCATGGCAACCCCAAGTACACTAAATTTTTGAACATAGTTTAAAAATAAGTAATTTTTTAAATTTATTATCAGTATCTCATCCTATATTAGATACTTTTCTTTAACCATTTATTAATATCGATATATATAGTTTAGTAAGTTAGTATAAAACCATTATACTCTGCTGACCATTTTCAGTAGTTATCAACCTAGTTATAAACCTAGTTTTTATTTAACTTAATTTATACATTTAATTATGCAACTTACCATTTATGAATGATATAAGTCCGTCGCTTGCATCAGCACGCCTAGCCAATAGATCCTGTTGCTGCTGCTGCTGTTGTTGGTGTTGGTGTTGGTGTTGGTGTTGATGCTGCTCCAGTATTGAGCTAATCGAGTGCTTCTGCAGTAAATCACTGGCGTTGGCGCCGCTTAGAGCACGCATATTGCCGTCAGCAGCGTTGCAATCAGGCGTCTCGTACTGCAAATATACGAATTTGAATAGTAATAAAATTTTAGTTGCCATCTGTTGGCGGCATGCAACATTGATTGTGGCGAGCGCAATTTCATACACACACATACACACCCAGATAGACATGCGCACACATGTAAGCAGCGCACTGTCATTAAAGTCAGCCCAATATTGTGGCAACTAATGAATCGTTTATCTTTAGCATTTCTTGCCACATGACGGCAGGCGACGTTGCAACAACGTAGCCAAGTTGGCAAGACAACCACAAGCACAGGAACACCCACAAGCCAGCAGGCAGCTGGTAGCTGGTAGCTGGTAGCTGGTAGCTGGTAGCTGGTAGCTGGTAGCTGGCAGCAGTGGAAGACGTAATGGGATACACTGCCAACCACACAGGCACAGGCATAGCCACAGTAACAGGCATAGCTATAGTACCTTCCCTTTCCCCACTTTCTCTCTCTCTCGTTCTCTTTCTCCTGCCCAAACACCAGCCGCCTGTAGACATGCTCGACAAAAGCACACTCGAGCATTCGGCGCAATTAAAAGCGCATCAAGTGTCAGTGGAGCACACTTAAAAATGCCAAATTAGTGCAAATATTGTTATCAGGCACTCACCAAACAATTTAACGCAAAATGGCGTACAACTCATTACGTGGGGATTAATGCAGGACAGAGCACTGCCGATGCTAGTTGCTAAAGCACAGGTAAAAGTCAACTTTCAGCTGCTACAAGAATGCTTAACCATATGCGGATTTCGTGCAAGGTGCACTTGGGTATGTGGAAATCTTTCTCAATTGCCAGCAAGCGAAAGCGGGATATTAAAATCCATTGCGAACAGATTTGTTTTCAATTATTCTTTATAATATTCATTCAAGAGTGCAAGACAGAGCAGCACTATTGCTAGTTGCTAGTCAACGTGCAGTTGCTAATTGAAAGCCATTGGGGATTATGTTAAGGATTCATTAATTGACAAGATATTGAAAGAGGGATATTAAACTGAATTGCTAAAAGATTTCATTTTTATTCTCTACAATATTTATTGAATCATTAGTTCAAGATAGAAAAGCGCTTGCTATCGAGTGTTTCACAATTTGCGGATTAGGTTAAGAATTCATTGGAAATTAAAAGATATTTTATAAAACGGTTAGCAATTAATTAAATATTATTTTCAATTTATTTGTATTATTTCCATTTCCAATATTGCAAATATGCATAAATTTAATTTATCCAAATCAGGCTTAAATATAAATAAATATATATTTTTTATATTTATATATTTCAGTTCTTTGATTTGAATCAACTGTATTAAATTAAATCTTATAAAATTTCACCAATTTCGCAACATTAATGAACATTTCGAATTCACTTTGAATTTAATTTCGTAAGAAATTACCATAAGAATTTCAGAATTTATAATTATTTCATTTTAGAGCTTCAAGTGCGCTTCTGCCTTGTTTCCTTGTTATAAACGTCCTTTTCAAGGCGTGTGTGGGGCAAGTTTTAAATGGAAGTCAACGGAGGCATACTTACTTTTTGTCAACTTGTCACAACTATGTTAAGTACAAAACTTGCTATGGATTTAAAAATTGAATGACAACTTGATGAAGGTACGTGAAAAGTCGGAAATAGCAAGAACATCCACACACCCGCAGGAAGCTTGCATATACTGACGCACACACATCTCACACACACACACACACACACACATCCCACACACTCACTGAGACACCTACACACGCCCACAGTCAGTGGAAATGTAAGTCGATGGACAACCAGCTGAATGGCGACATTGTCGTTGCCTGTTGACACATTTACCATGGCATACGTATGGAGATTTCACAGTTTGTTTCCAGCCAGCGATAAAAACGGCGTCAATGAATGCAAATTACAAATAGTCTTCAAGATATTTTGTAATGTCGAGGCCATGCGTTTGCGTCTACATCCGCATACGCCAAAGGCCGAAAGCCGAGAGGCTTTAGCCGAGTCAAAAGAAACTAGTTAGGGTTACTTATGCATATTCATATTGCATCTAACGAATAATGAATGCTCTTTTAGTTACAGCGAAAGAAAAAACAGTTATTGAAGAATCTCAAATGCAAAGGGCATCCGAGCTGGATGCTATATATATAGAGAAATATAGTTAACATAGCCAAGAGCAAGGCCTAGTTAACGTACTCCTTGATCTAACAATAAAACCCACAAACTAGGAAATTGAATACGACAAAAAATCTTAACCACTTGCCACATATACAGACATATAATATGTCTATATATAAATGTATATGTATGTATATATATACATGTATAAGGATGGGAATCGCAAAGCACCCTATGCCGAAACATTTACTACTACCCAGAGACACATCCTGTCCGAGCACATTGCTATTGCCCTTTGTTTGTCTTTGACGTCAAGGATTTTTCAAATTTGATTCAATGGTGCTGCTTGTGGTGGCTTTTCCCAGTGCCTGACTCCTTGCCAATGACTGACTGCCTGCTTGCCTGCCTTCCTGCCTTCCTGACTGCCTTGACTGCCTGCTCACTTGCGCCTGCCTGCTGATTCTGATTGTCCCATGTAGATATTTTCGAAATCTCGCCGCGCATCGAGAGTATGGACGCCAAGTAGCAGCCATCGAGCTGGCACTATAATTCAGTAGTTATTTATCCAATGTCCATTCGACTTGGCTGCTGTACATTTGCTTGATGGTTTCATCTTCGCATTTCTTATTTTTCTCTCTTCTTTTTTGGCAACCGCTTGACTGGAATTGGAATGTTCTGGGCTGCATTTTAGTGCATATGTGCAGCACACACACATAGTTGTATGTCTATATAGATGCCCCCAGCCCCCAGACAGGGACAAGCGGGGGTCTCTGCTGGCTGTTTGAGAAAATTACAAGTTTCCGCTTTCAGAAGTCTTACAAATTATTATGTTTGCATCGTTTACAACACTTATTATATGTTGCTGCCCGCTGCGGCTGCTGCTGGCCCGGCCCCCACTGCTTGGCTATATCTTGGCCTGGCCAAAAAGGGTTTGACATTAAAATTTGATGGCATGTAGTGATAAGCGCCCAATGAAGCTGCCGTCCTTGTTGTCCTTACTGCTCAATGCAATTCGATTCGATACGTTGCGATGCGATGCGATGCTATGCGATGCGATGTTACCCCCAGTGACCAGCAAAGCGCAAAAGGTTAATGCACAGTTGTAATTTTTTATGGTCGGTTACATGTTGCAAACTTGGGAACAGCAGCAGTCCATAAAGGATAAAAGTTATTGGCAAATACATTTGAATTTACTTTGCTTATAGAACGCTCAGCCACATAACATCTTATATGCACTGCTCCAGTCGAACTTCTTAAGTGAGTGATAATGTTTGCAAGGCGGGCGCTTTGCATAACGAGCACTTAAGCTTGAAAAATGAATATTTTCGGTTACTCCCGAGGTGTTGATAAGTAATAGAAACAAGCTGAATGCGTATGTTTCATAAGCGGCGTTTTAAATCAGACTGTAAATCACAATTGAATAGGCAAATAAAAAAAATTGCCGAACTATATAAAGACATTGAACTATATAAGATTCCCAAAAGTAAAAAGTAATTATAAATTAAAAGACTTTTGGATTTATAATTCATACTATAGTCGACTGCATTTAGTAAACATTAAAACATTTAAAAAATACATTTAATTTACAAATATTATTGAGAATTTTAATGTTTTTTATAAAATTGATGTAACAGGTGTATTGTGGATCAGAGTCAAGCAAGTTTGAGACTTGATCGGTATGATTTGAGAAAAGGAGGAATTTCTTGAAGGTATATTGAGTATCTTGATAGATATGTTCGCTCAGAGTCAATGCAAATATTAAATCATTCACATTAAGATAAGTCTTCTACATCAAAAAGTTCAATAATATGTAATATGTAAGCTGTGGTTCAAATCCACATTTTGATATTCAGCAACTCTGATTCCTGGTCGAGTACTCCCAAACAAAACACTCTTACTTGCAATAGCAACTATAACTAGCTATTTACTGATGCAACTTCTGGTGTTGCTCACTTAAAAATGATTATATAATTATTTTCGAATGGAAGGATAAATATTTTTGCTTCAGAGTTGTTGGGCTCTCGCTGTTTGAGTGCTTTGTCTCCTTAAAAAAATGTGCTTTCATTATAGTAAGTGGCAAGCGCTAACAATTGTGCAGCAGCAGCTCACCTTGTCGGAATGGGTATTTGATATTTGATGACTTGCAAGCTGTTTTGTTACAACAGCCAGCCTGAGAAAAGCCCTCGTTGAAGCAGATCTGCCGCTTATCTCGGCAACAATTGAGCGTTTAATATTGCAAATTAAAAAGCACAGCGATGCACTGCACACGCTTAGAGCACAAGGACATAATGCTACTCCAATGCTGAGGAGCCAAGTTACAGGGCAACTGTGCTGGGCTGTGCTGTGTCGTGACGTGCTGTGTTCTGTTGTGTTGTGTTGGGCTTGGGCCTGGGCCTGGGCGAGGGCATCGGCGTGGGTGCAATCGATTGGATGGGATTCAAATGCCTGCAGGTCACACGAACACAATGCCAGGCCTAACGCAATGGCAGTGGCACGTAATTGCAGTGCGCCTACAAGTATGCAACATGCACCCACACACCAGACAGTTGCAGCAACACTCTCGGCTGTAACTGCAGCTGTTCTCTGTGAGTGTGAGTATGTGTGTGTGTGTGTGCTTTTCGGTTTTGTGATTTTCCTGGAGATGCCATTGCTGGAGCAAATTAAATTGAGTTGCATGTTAAATGTCATTTCATCAGCGGCACTTGATTTGTGCTTTGACACGAAGTCGCTTAAACGATATGCCCTAACTCGCACACACACACTCACACACAGGCCGTTTAAGTGCAAAGCATTAAATGATATTTTGAATGAACTATCAAACAGATGCAGCTAACTCTGCCGCTGCTCCCGGCTCATGCATCCATTTCATAATAACAATATCGTAATTCAAGCAACTCTCTGACAGAGCTGCGTCCCGTTTACATGGACGTAGGACGCATTGCACCCCATCCAACCAAACGACTGCGCTGCAAACAAACGTGAAGCGAGCGTGGCGACATTTCAGTTTCAACGCCAACATTTCCGATGCCTGTGCGCTTTTGTTGCTGCTGCCGTTGTTATTGTTTCAGTGTGTGTCTGTGTGCGAGGCGAGTGAGTGAGAAAGAAAGACAGCGAAGAGAAGACAATTTTTTAAAAAACAGCCGTTAACAGGCATTCAATATAGTTATGTGTGTGGGTAAGCGTGCAGTGCTGCTGTGTCTGTGTGTGAGCATGTGTGTGTGTGTGTGTGTGTGTGTGTGTGTGTGTGTGTGTGTGTGTGTGTGTATGTGTGTGTGTGTCTGCTAAGTGGAAATAAAACACGCGCTTTTTGCGTACTGTATTATCTCTGAGTTGAGCTGCTTTGGATCGCGCACAACAGGGCGTATGTTGCATATTTGCATACCCCACAATATGATGTAGAAAAGCAATATTAGTTAGCAAGGAAGGGTAAGCATAAGATATGTAAGCCAGTTACATTAATAATGTTTATATATCAAAATATTAGTACAGATTACTTTCCATCCAAATGTACAACAATTTACAGAGAATATTTTGATAATTAGCTAACATTTTAAATAATTATTTTCGTATTCAGTTTTCCAGATATGGAATCTTTTTAATATTCTTTTTAATACATTTATTAAATATTATTTTCTTACTTTTGTTCTATGTTCCACAGCATATCTGTCAGTCAGGCCTTTTGCCAGACTTTGCTTTTATTTTTTAGTAATGAACAAAAAGGGAGAAGTTTTTCATGCCTATTTAAAATGCAACAAACTCCGTTTTTGCATCGTGGCCTTTTATGGTTGGTTTTATTGTTTTTGTACTTTGCTGTTTTGCCTCTTGTTTTCTTTGACTGCGCTTTTTTTTCGCGTTTTTAATGATAACACACAACAGCATTGTTGTTAGCCATGCCCACGCCCCATGCATTAAGTGCAAGTTGGATGGGAGCAATGTGATGCGACGATGTCTGCGCTAAAGTAAATTCAATTGAATTTTTGAAATTTGTAATGCCAGCATCGCATATTGCACTGGCTACGCCCAGTTCACAGCCCAAACATCCAGCCAACCAGTCAGCCAGCCATCTATCTAGCAATCCAGCAATCCAAGAATCCCACGAACCTCAGGCACCCCACCGCAAAACGCGTCGCATTTTTTTATATCCCTTCTGGCTGGCGGCGGGCGTGTGATTTGCTTGCTATCGACATTTTAATGATGTGCCTCGGGGCGCTTTCGCTGCCATTGTGAGAGCTCCATGAGGCGGACGTCTTGAATATTGCACGACACCGAGGAAGGAGCCCGGCTGGTGCAAGACATTCCAAGGCATTCCGCTGGCCAACGCCATAGTCGCTAAGCTGTCAGGCAGGCTGCCTTTTGTTAAAAAAAAAAAATAAACTCTGCCGCATATATAGACGAATGTATGTATATATTGTTATATATCTATATACATATATATGGTTGCAAGTGCAAATGCGTAGCACAATGATTTTCTATTGAAATGATTCTTCATTCATTTCATTTCGTTTGGGTTTTCTTTTATAATGCCAATGATTTGCCTATCGGGCGTCTGGCGAGAAGGCTAATAACTGGCAATTGCAGCCAGAAATAAATAATAAAAGAAAGCATTTCGATTATGGCTGATTTTCAGCTTAACGAAGGTGCTAATGCCCAACAAAGTACTTAAAGAAAACAAAGTGCTTGACGAGTAGTTACCCTAAATGACGGGCAGTCCAGAGATTTTTGTGGAAAATAGGAGGAAGATTCCATCAAAGCCGAGAGACTTTGATAAATCTTGGTAACTTAGCACTTTAGAAGTAATAGACCTTATATAGCTGTAGGGAACTTTAAATAGCTGTTAGGATAATTTTAAGTTAAACAACAACTTAAATGTAATTTCCCTTAACTAACTCATAGAGGGCTCGATGTCTACGTATTCATTCCCACAAGTTAAACGGATGGATGGATATTCAAGTTGGACTGCTGATCCTAATCAGTAAGATCTTTACGGCTTCAGGATTTTAATTACAATAATTAATAATGTTTACTCATTATCAATACATTGACAGTTCATACAAGATAGCCTAATTTTTCCGCCTTCACAGATTAGAAGCAATTAAAGGTATTGACATTCAAAGTAATTTAAGTATCTATAGCAGTCATGTATCATATCTTGAAAGATTAACAAACCCGGAAAGATGAACTAACATACCTAATATGACGTTAATTTAACTTTAATCAAAAATATTTATGGCCCCTTATGCATTAAAGATTTTCTGAGCAGTAGATAAAAGATTCTCTTGGAACTGTTAGGACTTTTCCAGCCATTTTGTCGTGCGACGCATATAAACTGTGCCACAGCGGGCAAACTGAACTTTTGCAAATAAAATGTTGTACGAACGACAAATGTACTTTATTTATAGGCGTTTTTAACAGCAGGCTAACGGCACATAAATAAAATATATTACATAAAATACATATAAATAAAGCGACGGGTGAAGGAAATGAAATAATATAAAGTATACGCCACAGTGGCACAGGATGCATTACTGCACGAATCAGAGTTGGTATTTTAGACATTACAACCAAATAAATATGAATATGTATCAAAAAAAAATATGTTAGTATGTATATGTATATATATACATACATATACACAAAAAAAGCATGTATATATTTATATATATATATATATATATATATATATATATATATATATATATATATGCAATTTTATATTAGGACAACAACAATGGCGTGCTGTGGCGCACCGTCCCACAGACTGCAGCCGCCATTCCCATCAATGGGAATGCCGCTTACACGACAAAATTGACATTTTGCATTTACTTACTTTTACTATACACTTTTTTGCAGCCACAATAAAATGAGAAGAAAAATTGCATAATAACCCCTTTGAAATGGTCGGATTATCCTTAAATATTTGTGTAAACATTGTAACAAATGCACAGCCTCCATTGTAAGGCCCCAAACCTCGCTCTCTACTGGCAACTCTCGGTCCTCCTTAAATGGCTGAATGATGAGCAATAGACGGGGCCCTTCACAGTCGACAATGAGTAACATTGTAGCTGGGCGTTTCGACTGAATGACAGGCTAGGATGCCGAACAGTTAGGTAGACAGATAGCGAGAGAGAGAGAGAGAGAGAGAGATAGAGAGAGCGATAGAAAGAGAGAGACAGAGAAAGCGATGAGACGCTTACGCATGCAACAATAGCAATGCAAATGGAGGCGGACGGAGACGTCATACAGTGCAATCACACACACACACACACACATCAACATATTGACAGGACTTTGGTATCGCTTGACAGCAGCGAATAACATGTGCGTAAGCCATGCTCCAGCTCTACCATATTATAATGATTACATGTGTGTCACTTTACTAAGCGTTGCCAAGAAGGAAACACAACCAAATCCAGCACCGGGCGGAAGCCTTAAGAGACAAGTGACAATTTGGGCGGAAGGGCTTACCACAAAAATTGACTGAACTGGCAAAATATGAACTAAAATGACATTTTTGAAGACATTCACAAATGATAGCATCTGTTATATGAATTGATATGATTTAGGGATAAAACAACAGTTAATTCATCAATCTCAAAATAGACACATCTAAACATATCAGCATATAAGACCTAAATAGAGAAAGATAGCGAGACACTGAAGATTTGGGTTTTAGTCTTTGCAAATTGTTTGCCTATATCCATATAGGTGCACATGTTAAAGTAGTAAAGTTAGGGATTTAAATGTTGTAACCTCTTTAGCTTAACTACTTTAACTACTTTAAACGCCAGACAGAACTTTGTAATATAAAGAAACCTGTATTTATTCAAACTAAATCTAAATGAATTGCATAATCTCTCTACTAACATGAAATACTTTTTAGCTAATAGCACTATAATACTAATATTATTAAAATTGCCTTTAGTATTGTAGCTAATTGCTAATAAAAAAATCTGATTTTTTATATAAAATGTAAAATTGTCCATGAAAATATTTAATATTCTTTCACTAATAATGCTCAAAATCACCGCCAGCTAGACATTTGTCAGCGCATTCTGTCGAAGTCAATTGAATGCGCACGAGAACGTAATCTTCTTAAATGTTTTTTTTTTTTATTGAGACTTGTAGAATGTCACAGGGCGAAGCATAGTTGTCATAAAAAAGTTTGTAATGCAGTATCGTAATCAATTTTCAATTCAATTTTTTTTTTTTTTGCTATGTATACATATTATTTCCAATATATATACATTTCCAATATATATACATAGAAACCACAGTGAGAAGTTTGAGCTTTTAGTTGTCAGAGTTTCTTGTTGCTTAATTTAATATTTTCATTTAACTGAATTAAAAATATATAAAAGCGCAGGAAATTAAATCACGCAACTATTTTGCGCAACACAGAGTACAATTAAACGCCTTCCTCACGTGCAAACCCACACGCAGTCAGACAGACAGCTTAGATGAAGGCGTTGCACTGTCTAGGAGGCAGACACCATGAACAAACGCCGCAACTTTAATCGAATTAAACTACTCATAATGTGCAACAGACAACAAGAGTCGACTGCAGAGTGCTGGGCGAAAAAACGTGAAGAAGCAGGAGCCTCAGCAGCAGGAGCAGCAGCATCAGAAGTTGACACTGCATTGCCGTGAGGCGCATAAAGTTAAGCACTAATCTGATTAGGATCATCATCCCAGGCTCTACTGTCATAGGCACAATCAGTCAGTGGCTAAAAGTTGAGCCGATATGCCTGCCGCAGAGACACACAATCATATCAAGGTGCAAAATAAAAGGAGCAATCTCAACAACAAACGGGGAGGGGGGCAGCAGCTGCTGTTAGCATTTGCAGGGCGTGGAACCAGCTGATGCGCTCTGGTTCTCTTGCTCATCTGGGAGTAGTACGTGAGCGGCTCAATTACGGCTAACGCCACGCCATGCTCGCTCGGGCTGGGCGTGCGAATGGGTTTTATTATTATTTACATACCTGTTGCAGCAGGGGCATTGTTTTGAATAAAAATTCCAATTTCCACACTTGTATTTCACGTTGCCGTTAGTCCTGTCGTCGGGCGCGCTCCTTCTCGGCGTCGGCGTCGTCGTTGTTGCTGCTGTGGTCGCCTGTTGTCGGCTACAGCATCGGCTGCTGGATAAGCTGACAAAGCGGCAAAACAGATGTCGCCACTTCCGTATGCCCGCACCTCTCCGCCCCTTGGCCTCGTGTTGTGCCGGCCAACGCAACAAAACAGCAAACAGCTCCAAGCTCCAAGCGGCTTCACCACTTGCTCTTCGTTCGCTGTCGTTCGCTCTCGCTCTTTCACTCTCCCACCGCGGCCGCTCTCTGGGCATACGCTCAATGGTTTGTGCTGCGCAGCGAGTGTTTTCTATTTGAGCAATGTTCGACTCGATGATGCGGCTGCCCAAAAATGTTGTCTGGCGTGCCTCAGGCAAACATGTTTGCTGGCCGAAATGGTATGCTTAGCTTTTATAGTTGTTGCTATTATTGTCCTCGTTGTTGTTGTTGGTAAAAAGGATTTGGCACCACTCGGCACTTCACTACGCAGACATCAAGCAGATGCGGCGGCCGTTTCAGCTGACGCAAATAATCATCGATTCATTATTTCCTGTCAATGATGAAAATCTCGGCTTGTACCCTGCTGAATTATATAGGAAAGAAATGAAACAAGTTTTAAATATATCTGAAGAACAGAATAGGGATTCAAGTCGATTATTAGAAAAAAGTAACGTATTATGGAATTTAATTACTATAATAAAAAGAAGTTGCATCTAAAAATAGTTTTAATTTTTAATTCTGTCTTTAAAAAAAAATTAAATGAATTACATTTCATCTTTATAAATTTAAAAAAAAAAAAATGTTAATGCAATTTAAAAAATTTTGTTCAATCTAGTTTTTAAATAACCACTTTTGTTCACATTTTGTCGTCTTTCTCTACGTTTTCCATTTATATATTTGAATTGATTATCAAAACTTCAAGCTTAGCTTACGCAAATTTAAATATTTACTTTATATTCATAATAGGATTTAACGGTTTCCTTGATGCGTGTAAGTCTCTAAGTCGGCACACAAACAAGCACGCACACCCAACAACATAAACAGACACACACAAACAAGCACACTATTCAACCATTCTAAATGAGCTCACTTAAGCGTTAAACGCTGTAAATCGATCAAGGCGTATCCCCGCAAACATAACTGTAATTAACCATTTTCCGCCATGCCCCCGTTTCGTAGCCAACGACAAGCTCTTTCCAAGTGCTTTCGTGCGAGCGACTGGTTCATAATTTTGTCGTTCACAGTAATTATTTTAATTTTTTATTTCTTCTTTTTTTTTTTTTTTTTTTTTTGTATAGCTAAATGTGGTGATGGGCTAAAATGGACACGGCACTTAAAAGAGGAATCCTGTGCCATACTGAGGACGTGTTGATGTCTATGTATGTATGTATGTATGCGTCTCGGCCGTGTGCGTGTGCCAGAGGCTGTAATCCTTTTGAGAAACAGGAAGCGAAGCTATTATTAGAACCATAAATCAGCATGAAATGAGCAGAACGCCGCAGAGCCAGCAACAGCAACAACGAGTGGAGCGGAGCGGAGCGCTAACGGAGCCTGGGTAGTTTTTGTTCTTGTTCTTGCCAATGTTGTTGCTGTTGTTGTTGTTCTTGTTGCTATTTCCCGTGGTCCTCTCTGTGCGTATTCGTAGTTGTAAAAAGTGGTCGACTAGTAGGAGAGTAGTATTTGTTGTTGTTGAAGCTGTTGGGCAAATGACGTGAGTATGGCAAGGCGTGCGCGACGTAAAATACTCATGGAACAACGGAAAGTTGTAAAAAGACAGTGACGAGGGCCGACGATTCCGACGCCACAACAACAGCAACAACAGCAATAACAACACGAAATCAACACGCACTATAAAAGGGCATTGAGGCTGCACTCGATGAGAGTATAACTGCATCCGAGACTCTGCACAATCCGGCGACTTAGATTTTCCCCTACAGCACTCCTCCGGGTACACTCATCGCACACTACTATTAAATTTGCCGACTATTGCTGTGCCGGGCCCATTTACCTTTTTAAATATACATACATACACACATACGTATGAATTTACGTCTGTTTTTACACACGTATAACGTTACAATTTCGCAAGTCGCCTGTATGTATGAGTGAATATTGTGTGTGTGTATTTACATACCCGAAATTGTAGTATTAGCAGCTTATGTTTAGTTTGTTGCACGCGTCACTCACATAAATTTTTTGAATTTAATTTAAATTTTACACGCGCATTCAGCTTTTGTCGTTCTACTGCATGCATGCAAAGCACATTTTTTTCTCACACTGTGCTATCCGGCTTTTAACCGTTACTTTAAGTTGTTGTGTGCTTCACACGCGTTTTCGTTAATTTTACTATGCTACTCTTGTTGCTGTTGGTGTACTTTGCAATCTCATTCTTTACACTTGTAAAAATAGGCTACAAGATGAAGGCGTGTTTTGTATATTTTCTATTTTATTTTAAACAGCAACGAAAAAAGAAGTGTTTTTATTTGCACTGCCTCTGAGTTAAACTATTTCTTGTTGCCGCTCAACTCAGAAATGCAATAACCTCACCTAACGAGCAATTGAAATACACTGAATCCTGCCGACGAAAGATGCTGAGAGAGTGCAAACGGAATCTCTACGTGGGTTGGATGCTGTCCTAATCTCCGTCTCCAACATTAAAATCAGGCGCACGACAACAGACATGTTGCAAGAAGGTTGGAAAGTCCAAATGAACATTTACAAATATTTTTTGATAAAATAATAAAAGACTAGCGAAAAATTATTAATTAAAATATACATATATAAAATGATTCAAATATCTATACAAATTGTATTTAATTTTCATAGGAAAATCAAGTAAGTGCTCCAATTGGTTTTGAGATTTTGAAAAGCCGAGCTAAAAATTTCTCACAGTGCGTTTCCACATTTTGTGCGAATGGCAAAGCCAGCTGTCGGTATTGGCGTTGCCAGATCACTCGTTTCATCCGAAGACTAGCCGGCAAAGAAAACTAACAAATTAGTAAAACATTATAATTTTTGTAATAACATGGCTGGCGATAGCGAAAGCAGCACGACGGAAGGCACAAATGATCAAATTGATCTTTCGGTGTATCGCAAACTGGTTCGTCAGTTTATAGACATGGTAAATAGAAGTGAAACATTTGAATCAGCTCGTAAACAAATATCAATGTATTTTTTCGCAGCGTCGATATTCATCTGCTTTGTTTTGGGCAGAAAAGGTATCGGTTTTAAGCGGCAATGAGCCACGGGATGTCTACTACCAGGCACAGTGCATGTTTCTCCTTGGCGAGTTCCATCGCGCGGCTCACACAATCCAACATTTTAAGTTAGAGAAAACCTCGTTGCCGTGTTTCAATCTGCTGCTGGAAAGTCTCTATGCGGCCAAGCAGTATAACGAGGCAGCAAACGTAATACAAATTGTTGAGGTAGAGACCATGACCACATCTTTGATTAATCAGCCGATGGATACAGCCAGTGGTATATATTTGGAAAGCAACAGCGTCTTTGGCGGTGAAGAGAACAATCGAAATGAATTGCTGGCTTCTATATTCCTAATCAAGGGAAAAGTATTTGAAGCATTGGATAATCGCGGCATGGCAATGGATTTCTATGTACAGGCTTTGCACAAATCGATATATTGCTTTGAGGCACTGGAAGCGTTGGTGCAGCACGAGATGCTCATGGCCTGGGAGGGTAAATAGCCAATGCAATTGACTATAATTCTGTAAAGCCAATTTTTCATTTTATTATAGAATTTGAGCTGATGCATCATTTACCGCTGGCTCAACAATCAACTGAAGCGGATGCAAAATTCATTCTTAAACTGTACGAGTCCAGATTGAAAAAGTACTATGAGCTTATATCAGCACGAAACGCGGAAGAAATCTCACCGATTGTCAATCCGGATGTGCTCAAGTACATTAAGGAGTTTACGGCACGAGTGCAGCAAACCTGTTCAACGGATACTCAGGTGCCCAAGCCCTCTGTGTCGAAAACACCAATGACATCAAGTCAGTTTATGTCCCCCGCACAGAAGTAAGTGTTAAATAAGCAATCTTTTAGAGTTCGTCTTTATCAATATTGTGTATATTTTACAGAGTGCTAGATGATCTGAAAGCGCCAACATTTTCTCTACAAACAAGTCTGTCACGTGCGTCATCTATGATTGATGCCACCCACCGTTCGCTCTTTGATGCATCCCACCGTCGAGGCTCGCGTGAACATGACAGCGAGAGTTTAGTGCCGCTCAACGAATGCTTGAGTCGGGTGCAGCGCAGCACAGATCTGCTTGCCGCTGAGGCTGAAAAATGCTTCTATGACTGTGACTATAAGCAGTGCCTGAAAATACTCAACAAGTAATGTTGCGGTTGCTACAGAGATATTCTACATTTAAAATATGAATATATATTTTTTTGCTTATAGTTTGTTGAAGGTTGATCCGTTTCACAATAACGCACTGACCATACAAATTGCTTGTCTTGTGGAAAATGGAGATTTCAATAAGCTTTTTTATGTTGCCCACAAGTTGGTCGATCGGTATCCGGACAAGGCCATTTCTTGGTATGCTGTTGGTTGCTACTATGACATGATAGGCAAGAGCGATCCAGCTCGTCGTTACTTGTCAAAGGCCACATCCCTTGATCGCCTCTACGGCCCTGCTTGGCTGGCCTACGGACACTCCTTTGCCAATGAGAATGAGCACGAGCAGGCAATGGCTGCTTACTTCAAGGCCACGCAGCTTATGCGCGGTTGTCATTTGCCTCTTCTATACATTGGCGTGGAGTGCGGACTTACCAAGAACCTGGAATTGGCAGAGAAGTTCTTTTTACAAGCCATGACAATAGCTCCCATGGATGTTTATGTGCTGCACGAGCTGGGCGTGATTAAATACGAGTACGAGTACTTCGATGGGGCTGCAACAATATTTCAATGCACCGTTGACATTGTTAGGCAGCGCGCCAAGGCCAATAATGAGGAGGTTTCGGCGCGGTGGGAGCCACTATTTATAAATCTGGGTCACGCCTATCGTAAAATACAAAAGTTCGAGGATGCGCTATACAATTTTCAATTTGTAAGAGCCAAGGATTTCCTTTCCTACTCTTGTTCCTAATGAGTAATCTTTTGCTTGCAGGCGCTTTTGCTGAAACCCCAAACCGGCAACACGTACACTGCCATTGGATTTATACACGCTCTACTTGGAAACTTGGATGAGGCCATTGAGTACTTTCACAAGAGTTTAGCACTTAATCGCGATTGCATTGTGACGTCTACAATATTGAAGGATTGTATTGAGGACTTGATGGATGATCCCGCCACCATCGATGAGATCTGCAGCAAGGCAATGAGAGATGTGACTGATTCTATGTCGGCGAACAGCCGACGTGTACTTAATACGGATAAGTTGACTGGTGTTAAATTGAATTTGAAATTTGATGAGGAGGAAGAGTTTTCAAATTCAGACTCAAACATGGTAGTCGAAATGAGCTTCGATTCATAGAGGAGCAGCTGCAATAAGCATACACACACATACAATGAAACTAACGAAAAGTCCAACAATTTGAGTTTTACCAATTTATGCTTTGTCGCTGACTCATTAAATATTTCCCATGTACTAATACAATAATTTGATGATGACGGCTGCCATCTGCACTTGAACCCAATTCAGGCACACGGCTTACACAGCTGTTCCAGCTAATGAACCAAAAATAGCATGGGATTTTTCTTGATGTTTTTCCCATATTTATTTGAAGCCGCCGCCGTTTGAGTTCTTTGAGTTCTGTGTGCACTGTACAAAGTATTTAAGCAAGCGAATTGATCATATTGCGATCATTGTATATTTGTCACAGTTTCAAAATAATTTGATATCTTGTAAATTAAGAAGCTCAATTTATTTCCAATGGAACATACCTACTAGTTTTAGAATTTATACAACATAAATTGAATTAAATTACTTTAATTGTGAGTCAAAAGCTGGTTTAATTAAAGCTCGGATATGATAAGTCTTACGTTTATTTATGCATACGTGCCCTCTAAATGGGTCTGCTGATCTTTCCAGTCTAAATCACAGCGGCATTATAAAAACGAGCTGTAGAATATATAAATCTATCTTGCATAGAGGTCAAGACGATAATGCTTATCGGTTATTGTTCTGTGCGAAAAACTAAAAAACTACATTAAGAAAATGTCGTTAAACTTTGCGTATGCAAACAAACTACTGATACAATTTATGAAAGTCATTTCGCCCTAAAAACAGAAACAATATTATATAGCAGTAATACGGTTGACTGTGAGCGTTACCCAAATATTTGCCCACCAATAAAAGCGTGTGACGAGCCAAGACGGTGACGACAACAACAACAACCGCAACAACACTTTCGAGTGCACGCCTGAAGGTCTGCCGGTAAAAATATGTTTATGTATATAAAAGCTCGTTGCCGACTGATAAAGGCGGCCAGTGTCCCCTGTACAGACTTGAGTATATATATCCCGTCGTCTCCAGACCAAGGCACAGTCAAACTTTAACCAGCAACCAAAAGAACTAACCAATCCAAACTATCCAACATGTCCCGATTAACTCTGTTACTACTGGTGGGCCTGGCTTGTGCACAGGCATTGCCACTGGCTCTCGACGATGACATTGATGACACCGAGGTCATTGAACTGCCCGAGAACGGAATTGAAGCAGCGCCGGCACCTAGTAAGGACATCATTGATCTGAGCTCTTATGGCAGCGCTTTGTTTGGTAAACCGGATCAGGACCACACAGGCGCTTTAGTGGGCAACTACAGTGCCGAAACGGACACCGTGAATCCCGAGGAGCTGGGCAGCTATTTGGAAGGTGACATACTTATACCACAGACGGCAGTCACCATGAAAAACGGGCTAACCACACAGAGCTCGCGCTGGCCGAAGGGTATCGTGCCATACGAAATCCGCGGCAGCTTCAATACTCGCGACATGGCCACGATTCGGGGCGCCATCGATCAGTACCACAAGCGAACCTGCATTCGATTTGTGCCACGCACCAGCGAGCGGGATTACATTTCGATTGTAAGCGGCGGCTCGGGCTGCTGGTCATCGGTGGGCCGTGTCGGTGGCAAGCAGGAGGTCAATCTGCAGTCGCCTGGTTGCCTTAGCCGTCCCGGCACAGCCATACATGAGCTGATGCACGCCCTTGGTTTCTTGCATGAACAGAATCGAATGGAGCGTGATGGTTTCGTGGCCATCCAATATAGGAATATCCAATCCTCGGCCATGAGCAACTTCGAGAAGGCCGCCAGAACGGAGGCATTCGGCGTGCCATACGATTATGGCAGCGTTATGCACTATTCAGCGAACGCTTTCTCCACCAACGGACAGCCGACTATAGTGGCCATTGTGAGTGTCTGGATTAGCTTTAATTCTAGCATTGTTGTAAACCAATCATTTCACTTTTACGCACAGCAATCGACAGGCTCTTCCAAAATGGGTCAGCGCAATGGATTCTCCGATTTCGATGTGGAGAAACTAAATCGCATGTACGACTGCGGTTATGTGGGTGGATCTCCTGGGGGAGGCTCTGCAGCACCAGGACTAGCTCCTGGTAATAATCCCATTGTTGATAGCTTCCTGGGCGGCCTCATCAGCGGGCTGGGCCTTGGAGACGGCTCAGATGGAAAGGCCACGGCAACCAGCAACTAGTTCAAAGATCCCACTCCCTTCACACGATCACCAACTGCGACCAACTATTTAAAGCATTTCACATACAAATTTAGTTTAGAATTATTTATCATGAATCTCTGCCTGATCAAAGTATATAAGAAATAAAGTAGAACAATTTTAAATATCTTTAAATAAGTGTGTTTTATATAAAATAAATATTAAATGGGGAATAATAAATTAATAAATATTGAATAAAATATAATTATTCAATTTAAAAAGAAACTCAAAAGAAACATACAAATGAACGGAAAACTAATCAAAATTTATTTAGTTCTCATCATTCACTTTCAATGGGTTTGATATTCATTAAAATATGTTTTTAATAAATTTAAGAATTATAAAATTTAACTTTAACCTTATTAAAATTATTAAATTAAACCAGAAATTTTATTTTTTAACTTTAATATTTCAACAGACTTTTTATTAAATGCAATGAATAGTTCGCTTTTCAGTGTAAATATTTTTTTTTATTTTAATAAAATTTGTATTCAATTTAAAAATAATCATTTTTATTATTTAATAATATTTTTGGGTTTTCTTTAATTTTTACATTTAATTTTATACATTTGAAAAATTCTTTATTATATTTATTATATATTCTGAATTATTATAATCCCCATCGCAGATATTACACATTTGTGTCATTTGGTGTGGTATAATTTAATTTAGATAAACTTGAAAATCTTGGGTTCTATATTTGTTTAGTAGTTTATCACTTACAAGGGTTTCGGGTTAACAACCCCATATCAGCATATCAGCAAGGGCTATGCAATAAATCTTTCTATTCTAAATTGTTACAAGAAAAGATGTAATGTGTAATATTAATCTTAATTATATATCTATAAATCATAGTCATATGGGCGTTTTGTGGTCTAGTTCCGCATTGCCATAATCATGCAAAACAGATAATGCGGGAGAGGTTCCTGCCTGTATTTAGGTATAAAAGCCGCCAGAGTTCAATATAGTTTAAGTAAAGTTTGGGTAGGCTACTAGCCATGCAGAGACTAATTTTCATCTTCGTTTCAATGCACACACTCATCTGGGCCCTGCCGTTGGCATCCCAGGAAGAAGTGTCCTTTGAAGATACAAAGGCGTCTAGCAAGGACATCATTGATTTGAGTGCCTATGGTAGTGCACTGTTTGGCAAACCAGATCAAGAGCTCACAGGTGCTAGGGTGGGCAACTTGAGTGCCGAGATCGATGTTAATCCCGAGGAGTTGGGCAGCTATCTGGAGGGTGATATACTAGTGCCACAGCCCGCCATCACTATGAGAAATAGTGTGAATCCAGAGAGCTCACGCTGGCCCAATGCCGTGGTACCCTATCAGATCGAAGATGACTTCGATGAACAGGAAGTGTCTATCATCGAAGCTGCCATGGAGGAGTACCATCAGCACACCTGCATCCGATTTGTGCCACATAGCGGCGAGAGGGACTACATATCCATCGGGAACGACTTCTCCGGCTGTTGGTCTTCTGTGGGTCGCTTAGGCGGAAAGCAGAAAATTAATCTACAAACACCTGGATGTCTGAGACGGCACGGCACAGTACTGCACGAGCTGATGCACTCCCTTGGATTTCTACATGAGCAAAGTCGAAAGGAGCGTGACAATTATGTGATAATTAAATACGAGAATATACGCCGCAGAGCATGGAATAACTTTAGAAAGGAGAATACCGAGGCTTTTGGAGTGCCCTACGATTTCGACAGCGTTATGCACTACTCAGCCAGAGCCTTCTCATGGAATGGCCAACCGACCATTGTGACAAAGGTGAGTTGTACATAGAACTATGTAGATTACAGATTATGTATTGATATAATCCTAATTAATATAACCAACAGCATGCGAAGGACACAATTCGATTGGGTCAACGTTTGGCATTTTCTGACAAGGATATAGAAAAACTAAATAGGATGTACGATTGCAATTCTCGGACAACAACTCCGTCTGCTAAGGAAGTTTCACTATCAATACCTCAGTCGGAGAGCTCAACGACAACAACGACCGACTCTAATCGGGATCCTAATAATTGGCTCAATTTGCTCATCAGCAGCTGGGGTCTTGGAGAACATCTAAAAGGGATTCCAAAAGCATGAGACTGATGTGATTACCCAGATTTGAACATTATCATGTGCAGAGCTCGAACTAGGAATAACTTTTATTTTAGAAGTCTAGATCTATTATTTTATGGAACGCGTACACAAGTAAATGCATTTGTTTCCATTTCACAAATTTAATTGGCCATGATTTGACTGTTTTGAACGTGGTAAATTGGGCTAGTCCGAGCAATTGATGAGTTGACGGATCTAAACATTTCGTCGGGCAGCCAGCATTCTGGAGCGCGGCAAGCGGCACTGGCTGATGCTGTGCAGTCGGTACTGCATCTCTGGCTGAGTGATCTTCTCGTAGAGTTTCTGTTTGGCCTCCTTGATGGTGTGTATGGCCACACCATCGCCGCCATCGTCCATGTTGAAGGCCTCGCCCTCGGCACACTCGGGACACTGTTGGGTGAGCACAATGTCATTGAGATCGGTGGGCACTTCGCAGATCTTTTCGATCTGCTTGACCACATAATCAATGTTGCCCTCGTCCTGACGCTCGAACACATAAACACTGGCAACAATGTCCTGAACTCGCGTCTCCAGTAGCCGAAGAAAGCGTTCCACATTCACGAGATTCACATGGGTATGATCACCCAGCAACTCTGACAACGGCGACGTATCCACCGAGCACATATCGCAAAGCATTTCAACACCTTGCAGCAGATTCTCAAGACGCGTATCGTTGTTTTCACGAGTCTTGTGCAGCTCCACGTTGGCTGCTTGCTTCTTGCGCACCTGCTGCTCCAATGAGCTGATCAAATCGATCTGTCCCTGCAGCGTGGACGTATTCTCGCGTTTCAGATCAATAATGTCCTCGAAGAGGCGATTCACAGAGTTGTTCAACAGCGTTATATGATAGCTCATCTCGTTGGCATAGTTGAAGAAGGAGTAATAGAGACTCTCCTGCTGCTGGAACTTCTCGATCACCTCCTCCACATTGCTAGAGTTGGTGTAGTCCAGTATCTTCTTCAACACCGAATTGTACAGATTGATCTTCTTGTTGTGCTTGCGACGGAACTCATCACGTCGCCTATACTCCTTGGGTGGCAGATCGGCCAACACACGCTCCCTACCCTTGCACTCCACGAACGCCGAGTTATCCGCGTCGGCAGCCACCTTTCGCATGATACTCTGCAACTCAATGCGTCTCAACTCACGTTCTTTGGCCTCGCGCTTGGTAATCTTATCGATCTTCTCATACACATCAATGCAGCCATCGAAGGTGTTCAGCGCATACTCAATGAGATCTATCAAGTACTTCTTGTCGCTGTTCAGCTTCTGAACCATCTTAGTATACGACTCATTGAAGAATGTGCGATGATTGAGTATCCGGATGAGTTGCTCTCGTAGTTCAGCATTTGCCGCCGTAAAGCCGCATTCTTGACGGATGCCCACCTCCAACGAGTTCTCCAAAATCATCATCTTCTTGCGCACTCTGGCCACGTGCGCCTGATGCTGTTGCTCCGGTACTGTCAGTCGATTGAGATTGTAAATCTGCTTGCTCACACGACTGATTTCGCGCTCCATATTGGTTATGGATGTCTTCAGCTTGGTTATATCCGAAGCCAAGTTCTCCTGGCACTCCACATGGCAACGTATCTGGGCCAAGTAGCGCTTGTCCTTCTTCATGTGCGTCGAGCCGGCGGCCACCCAGATCTGAGCGCGCAGATCATTCTTCTCCTCCTCCAGGCGATCGATGGTATTCTCATAGCTGGCATCGATGATTGTCTCATTACGTGTCTTCAGCTTACTCGAAAGCAATTTCTTATATTCACGCTGTCGCTTGCCGAGCTCACGGTGCTTCAGCAGATAACTCTCAAGGAAAGCCGTCTTATTGAACGGCTCGTCCGGCTTGTCCATTCTGTTTTTCAAATATAGAAACTTCCTTTAATTTGAAATTTAACCAAAATCATATAAAATATTATGAACTCCTTTAAAGCTTGTATGGAATTTTTATATTGTATATATCAATGCTGTAGTAGCTCTGACGCTGTTAAAGACATTCGCTCGACTGAATTTATATTTTCAGTTTAGGTTTTGTCTTTACATACAAAACCAAAGCTACTAGGTATTTTGAACTTTCACAATACTCCATATGTAACAAAAATAAAAAGGTAAATTTCAATAGGATAGAGTAATATAGTCGAATACAAGATACTCTGAAATTACGGAGATTGATAAATTTAATTAAAAATATTCTTCTTACTATATTAATTGTAGCTGATGCTCTTAAACCATACGATATATAAGTAATTCACTATAATTTTATATCAGTCTATTGGGGATAGATTTAATCTTTATCTGCCTTCACACACGATCTTCAATGATCATTGTAATTAAAATGTGATTAGCCTACTTTTCGTGTGACTTATACATCTCAAAAGTATATGTTACATTGTAGCACAATTCATGCCAGAATACATATATATATATATATATATATATATATATATATATATATATATATATATACGATCTTCATGTACTACATCTTAAAACGTGAACATGGTCATGTTTGATACACAAAATTTTTAATCAAGAGTACAATAATAATTCTGGTTAATTTTTGTTTACTTCATTTATCATAAGTTCTAAAGCTTCTTCCATTACGTCATGTTCCGGTGTCCAGTCAGGCATCGGCGAAAATTTCTAGTTCTCGAATATAAAAAGTTTCCAATTTTCAAATGTTGTTTACTGTTGTGATATACCGGAACTTTCCAAAGCGTGGAATATTTTGAATATGGAGAATATATAGGCAGCAGTACGTAAGTCGTTCTGTAGATTAAATTTGGCGGCTGTCGCCTTAATGCCAGCTCCCGATGACTCCATAACAGTTTGCAATGCTGCATCCACAATGTCTGCCTCCTTGGCGCAGTCGCGCAGCTTCTGAAGTCCTGCAGTTGGTTCGACTTTGGGCTAAGGATAAAATTGAACCCAAATAATTAGAATAGATCCACTGCATGTGATAACCAAAAACGTAGGCTACTTACGATATCGGGGCACTCACAAAACGATGCGTTTATCGAATTGAGAGTTTCGTGAATGAGCTGCGAAGTTATCCTCAAGTTCATTTTGCCATACGATACGTGATTAATGTTCTTCAGGTACTCAAAGTAGGATACCGTAACACCACCCGCATTACAATAGAAATCAGGAACAACCAAGACCTTTTTCTCCAGTAGAATTTTCTCGCCAGCTGGGGTAGTTGGCCCATTGGCGCCTTCCAGAATCAATTTAGCTTTGATATCTTTTGCGTTCTCGCCGGTTATCACCTTTTGGGTGGCACATGGCATCAAAATATCGCATTCCGCAGTTAAAATACCCTCCTTCGTTTCCTTAGCCTTTGGATATCCCTTAATAGTTTTCTTATTCGCCTTGTATTCCAAGAGATCCTTAAATTGAGCTGAGTGGTTAAAGATTGTGAGGAGTTGATCAATAAGAAATACTCACGTTAATATCAATGCCTTCATTGTTGACCAGGGAATAATCGAACTCCTGAATACCAATTACTTTGGCGCCTGCCTCGTGAACAAATTTGGCTGCAAATGAACCAACATTACCGAAACCCTGGACAATGATCTTCTTGTCTTCCCAGCCCGTCTTAAGACCAATCAAATCCATCCACTCCTTATCCTGCAAGAACAAATCGCCCGCCTTCCACACCCCTCGCCCTGTTGCCGCAAATCGTCCATTGATGCCGCCGATGTGCACGGGTTTTCCTGTAACAATTGCTGCTGCATTGATGTCCTTGTAGCCAAATGTCTTGGTGTATTGATCCACGATCCAGCTCATCTCGCGAGGACTCGTGTTGACATCTGGAGCAGGCACATCGATGCCAGGGCCAATCATATTTCGCTTCAACAGCTCCATTGTGTAGCGGCGAGTGATTGTCTGTAGTTCCTTGACAGTGTACTTCTTCGGATCAATGCGAACGCCACCTTTGGAGCCACCAAAGGGCAGATTGACGCAGGCGCACTTGAACGTCATAATAGCTGCTAATGCCTTCACCTCGTGCTCACTCACATCCATGGCGTAGCGAATTCCTGATTAAGAGAAGGGTGAGGAAATCATCTAGTTGGGCGCGAGTTATCGCACGATACATACCACCCTTCAGTGGCAGACGATGGCGCACGTGATGGGCTCGGTAGCCAGTTATGATCTCATAGCTGCCGTTGTTTTTGATAATGGGAAAGCTCACCTCAAGCGAGCTAGTTACGTTGCCTATGAGATTCAGAATGGCAGTTACTCGTGCCTGTTTTTCCTCTGGCTTGAAATGGGCATACTGGTCCATTGACTTGACTAAGTCTTTTTCCATAATTTGGGCTGCTTTGTGGTAGTTGTACATAACTATATCTGATAGTCGGGGGTTCTTAGACGTTTCTACTTTCTTCAGATGCTCTGGCATCTGGTGTTTCTGCCGTATATTACGATGTGCTGGTGTAACAGAACGCATACTTAAAAATATATTATTAATACTCCGAATCATTTTGACAAAGTAAAAAAAAAAAAAAAAATTAAATAAGTATATTTATGTAAGCCGTTTAATTTTTCTATATAACATACATGAAAAAAGTGCATGAATTAAGAAATATATCAAAGATGACTATGTTTTATGAAGTCTTGAACATAATATTGAAAATAAAATAAAATCTAATCTTATGACATGAGTAGATTACTTATCCATTAGCATAGTAACCATCAATAATTAATAATGGAAAGCTTTTAAATATTTTCAAGACTACTCTTGAAATTCTATACAAATCATACAAATAAATATAAACCTAAAGGGACTATTGCTGGGATATGCCGGAGCTCTCCAAAGCCCGAAATATTTTGAATATAGACCAGATATAGGCAGCAGTGCGTAGATCGTTGCACAGCTCAAACTGATTGGCCGTGGCCTTAACTCCAGTTCCTGATGCTTCCATAACAGTTTGTAGAGCCGCGTCTACAATATTTGCCTCTGTGGTGCAGTCACGAATCGCCTGAAGTGATTTGTTCGGCTTGACCAGGGGCTGCGATGAGGGTTCTTGCATTAACTATCTTGATTCAGTTTGCAGTGATGAAGTACTTACGATTTCGTCAATCTGGGAGTGAAGAGATTCATTGATCGAGTTAATGACCTCATGAATGAGCTGAGATGATCTCTTCGAGGTCATCTTACCGTATGTGACGTGATTAATATTCTTCAGATATTCGAAGTAGGACACTGTGACTCCGCCGGCATTACAATACAGATCTGGAATGATCAAGACCTTTTTGTCCAGCAATATTTTCTCGCCAGCTGGCGTAGTTGGCCCATTGGCGCCTTCCAGAATCAATTTAGCTTTGATGTCATTTGCGTTCTCGCTGGTTATCACCTTCTGGGTGGCACACGGCATCAGTATATCGCATTCTGTAGTTAACAGATTTTCTGTGGACTCCTTGGCATTCGGATAGCCCTTGAGGGTTTTCTTATCAGCCACAAATTGTATAAGGTCCTAAGAGCAGTGCTTAGAATTATACAGGTACGATAAGCTCAACAGACTCACATTGATATCAATGCCATCATCCTTGGTTAGTGAAAAATTGAACTCCTGAATGCCAATTACTTTGGCGCCTGCCTCGTGAACAAATTTTGCTGCAAATGAACCAACATTGCCGAAGCCCTGGACAATGACTTTCTTGTCTTCCCAGCCCGTCTTAAGACCAATCAAATCCATCCATTTTTTATCTTGCAGAAAAACGTCACCCGCCTTCCACACCCCTCGCCCTGTTGCCGCAAATCGTCCATTGATGCCGCCGATGTGCACGGGTTTTCCTGTAACAATTGCTGCTGCATTGATGTCCTTGTAGCCAAATGTCTTGGTGTACTGATCAAGGATCCAGCTCATCTCGCGAGGACTCGTGTTGACATCTGGAGCAGGCACATCGATGCCAGGGCCAATCATATTTCGCTTCAACAGCTCCATTGTGTAGCGGCGAGTGATTGTCTGTAGTTCCCTAGCCGTATATTGCTTAGGATCGATTCGAATCCCACCTTTGGAGCCACCGAAGGGCAGATTGACGCAGGCGCATTTGAATGTCATAATCGCCGCTAATGCTTTTACCTCGTGCTCATCGACATCCATGGCAAAGCGAATTCCTGAGCAAACTGGAAATGAGCGAATGATCTCAGGCGTCTCTACCTTGGTACTTACCACCCTTCAAGGGCAGTCGGTTGCGTACGTGATGGGCACGATAGCCTGTGACTATTTCGTAGGTGCCATCCTTTCGAATAATGGGAAAGCTGACCTCCAGCGAGGTACACACACTCCCTATCAAGTTCAGAATGGCAGATACACGCGCCTGTTTCTCCTGGGGCTTGAAGTCGAGGTACTTGTCCATCTCTTTGAGCAAACTCTTCTCCATGATCTGAGCTGACTTGTGATAATAGTAAGAAACCATATTCGAGAACTCCGGATTCTTGTCCGTGATTACCGATTTAAGCCGTTCGGGCATCTGGTGCTCGTACCGCCGCAGCACACGGTGAAACTCTTTTCGGTACAAGTATTGTTTCCAACGAAACATTTTACAGTTTTTTAGAGGAACTGGGAATAATGAAAATTGTCAATAGTCGAATAGCTTGTATTTGTATTTGATAATGTTACTTGGTGTTAAATAATTTTTTGGATTTTGTTTTTATTGTATAAATTGCTCTACATAATACGTGGCTACAGGCTACGAGCTAGGCTTAAATATTTTATAGCTATACACAAAGGTAAACATATCTTGAATGGTCAATTCTTAACGATGGAAAACTCTAAGCAGCCAGTTATTAAACAAGAGTAACTAAGAATATGCTATGTAGAGTTCCATTATACTTAAACACAGTTTATTAGACACACGAACACAAACATATATATATATATATATTCCTATATATATATATATAGGAATGGGTTGCATGTGGGATTTTGTTTTTTTTTTTTTTTCAACTGTGTTGCCGTTTAACGTTTGGGTTCGCCCGGAAGCGCATAAGTTGAATGAATATATAAGATAGGGGTTCCTTCTAGAATTTATATATCTTTAATGTATATATTTATATATATATATATATATATATATATATATATATATATATATATATATATATATATATATATATATAACTTAGTTGTACCAGTAGCACAGGTTACACATAAATATGATAGATCTATTTATAGGCATTAATATTATGATTAATTTTACAATTATAGTTCTTTAATTATCATCTATGTACACGCACACAAAACTCAAGGTTTGCGCAATGCTTTACAACTAGAAAAAAGCGACCCCGTTTGCAAAATGAAAAGTATAAATTGAACAAAAATGTAGCTTTTAATATCACTTTGGGGACATGCACTCGTTCTCTTATGGCCTCATTTACGATGGTTGCAATTGCTAGTACTTAGAACTTTCAACTCAACAACAATCGCATTGCACACAAAACAAAAAAGATTAATTGAAATATTTTCAAGAGTTCAATCCGGATGTTAGCTCCATTCAAATCGCGCTGAATTTATGCATATATATATGTATATTGAAACTGGTTTGCTTGATTCATTGATTTCAATGCTAGAGACTAAGGCTACTTCTACTTAATGGCTAGGCTTAAGGCTAGCGTATTTTCAATTAATTTCAAATTAATTAAAAAGTCTAAATTTTTACATATTAATTACAATGTGATTACGACGCCCTAAACACACATACACGCACATATACTAATCTCGTAGCAAGATCGCAGTTAATGCTGCTGCTTATAAGTTAACATCACGCTTGGAAACAATTATTCTCAAAAGCATCTTTTCCCGTTGAGTACTATATTTTTGTGGCCTTTCAATCGCACTGCAGATCATATCCATGGCTCAGCCATCCACTGAGCGTTTCAAGCAGCCTCTGTGCTGCCGCACTGCTAGTCGACGTCCTTCTTCTCGATCTTTAAATCGAATTTAGCAACTAGCTCTTCCGGCGTGTGTCTGTATATGGATGAAGAGAGTTGATATGGTTAGCAACTACTTTAAATGATAAATATCTGCATCGATTACTTACCCAACTAGATTTTGCAGATCGCAAACAAAGCGATAGACATAGCGCTTGCCCGCCGTCTTGTGTATGATGTTCTTGTCATAGTAATACCGCAGTCCGCGGCTCAGTTTCTCGTAGTTCATCTTGGGCTTGTTTTTGCGTATGCCCCAGCGACGCGCCACCTATCGGAGGGTTGACGAAATTCATACATTAATTAGTAAAGACTGCATTTAACTATCCATTTGTTGTGCACTTACCTCATCGGGATCGGTCAGCTTGAACTCCCAGCCATCGCCTGTCCACGAGATAAAGCTCTGACATGTTTTATCGAGCAGCAGCTCCAACAGGAACTGCCACAACTGTATGGGTCCGGAGCCTGTAAAGCAGGGTACACCACCCTGCGTTGTATAGCCGCCCAACAGCGTTTTGTCCAGACCCAATGTGGTCATATATGCTGCCGGATGTTGATGGGGATGGGCGCCCCATTGGTCCAGGTTCGGCTGGGCGCCCATCGCTGGGAACTGTGCATCGTACGGTGCAAACTCTGACTGGAAGGACTCATGGAAACGTGACCGACCATACGCATTATAGAAATCGGAGCTGCTGTCCATGTAGCCGCTGCTGTTGGTGCTGCCGCTGCCATTGCCAGCGCTGGAGGCTTGGCTCTGATGCTCCTGCGCTGAAAGTGTGCTGTGATAGTCGCTATCATCGCCGCCAGCTGCAGAAGAGACTCCACCGCCACCCGGATTGACGCCACCACCACCACCGCCGCCGCTATAGTGGCCAGCGGCTGCTGCAGCCAAATGTGCGGGCAGACCGTAGCTGCTGAGATCGGTTGGATCATTCTGAGCATTTGATGCGTAGGCGGCGTTGTTGCCGTTGCCCGACTGAGTGCCCGGCTCCTCTTTCAGCTGATGTTGGTAAATAGCCGCTGCCATAGCTGTCATGTAGTTGATGTTGTTGTTGTTGTTGTTATTGTTATTATTATTGTTATTATTGTTGTTGTTGCTGCCCGCATTAGCATTGTTGTTGCCACTGTTGTTGCTGCCGTTGCTGTTGTTGTTATCGTTAGAGCTCTGCTGCTGCTGCTGCACACCAGGCGGCATCATGCTGTTGTTGTTGTTGCTGCCTGTATTGTTGCTGCTGCCATTGAGATGCTGTTGTGATTGCTGCGGTGACGGGCTGTTGTTGGTGCGTTCATGTGCATTGCTATTGTTATTGTAGCCTGCAAGATAAGAGAGAAATATGCAAAATATTAATGATTACTCAGTGTAGTGTAGCATAAATATATTATATGTTATATGAGATATAAATTTATATAGATATAACATTAAAGAATTCATACTATTGCCAACATAAACTAAGACTGCAAATCTAGAAATATTTACATATATACAATGTGAATTGAAGTCAAACAGTTGATTGGGAAACAAGTGACACGAGTAATGAAAATCTTGAACTATCTTAAGCTCTAATCATGTATCTGATTCTAAAGATAAATAAATAAAAGATACATTTTTAACTACAGATTAATTATCATAAGTTAAATATATATATTAAAGACTAGAAAAAATATATAATCCCAAATCGAATCAACTTATATTTTTATTCCAATTTCGAGCTCTTGAATTTACCTTTAAATTATTGAATATTGTAAACAACAAAAATTGAAGGAAAATAAAAAATATTACACCATTTAATGTTAAATATTGAAAATGGATTATTTCATGTACTGTGTCGTCATGTGTATCTGACAATTGATGTGATACATTTTTGAATGCATGGGGTACAGTATTTTCTTTTGATTTGCTCTGAGGATATTTGAGCATCAAATGGGGCGTCTCTGACACGAACAGAATGCGAGCGCAATCGCTTCGGAAGCCAATCAAAATTCGAAGCGCACACCAATACAAATGCCCCTCGGCCCAATAGATACAAAACACAGATACGAACGCATACACTCGCAGCACACAACACACATACTAGCGCACGCAAGCGAGCGAGCGAGCGAGTTGCGCTACCCTCTCTCAATCTAATGTGGCTTGTGAGCGCACGCTACATTAATTGCAAATACGTCGAAATTTAACACGTTTCGACGAATGCGTATGTGTGCTATAAATGTATCTGTGCTATACGAAAACCTGTTGCACACATACTCACTCACACACACACACACACACACACACACACACACACACACACATACACATACATTGAAGCTGACATACACATGCGCGCTAACTCGCTAGCTCGCTCGCTCGCTTGGAACAGTCGCGTAACTCGAGCATTCGCGCTCGCTCGCTCGCTGGCTAAAGCTTTGTGCGCTTTCCCATTCGCTCGGCGACGTGGTAATGCGCAGATACAGAGATATAAAACGCTGCCCGTTGGCTGAGGCAACGGGCGGCACAACAACAAAGAGTTAGGTGCCTCCCACGTCTGTCCACATAGTGGCGCAGCATCTTCAGCCACTACAAAATGTATTTACCGCTATGTACATCTATCTATCTAACTATCTATCCGTCCATCCATCTATCTATTTAATAGTTAGTCAAGCAAACACTTTTGTTGCTGGTCTCGTTGAGGGCATTTATCGCCAGCTCAATCTCCGCCCCCTCCGCTCGGTCAACTTGTTGCGTGTTTGTTGTTGCTGCGGTTGCTTGCGGGCGTCGCACAAGCAAACACTTGCAAGCGAATTACAATTTAATTATGCGTTGAGGGTTGTGCGCACATCTTTGAGCCAGAGCCGCTTTTCACACTCCGACACCTCGATTGTAATTAAAATTGTGCGCCATTTGATGTTCGCAAATATTTGACAAGTCCCAGTCCTATTACCTGAGCTAAAGAAGTTCACATCCGAGTCCGTGTAGTAGGCATTGCCAGACGAATGATGCGATGTCGGCGCATAGTCGCCCACAAAGGGCGTCATATCATTGAAGTAGCCCAGACCCAGCGATGCTGCCGTTGAGCTGCTCAAGGCGCCGGCCAGACTCCCAATGCCAATGTTGGTGCTACCGCTGCCGCTACCGCTGCCAGAGCTGGCAAAGCTGTGCGTGGACGCGTTCGAGGATGCGCTGGAACTGGAGCCGGACGATGAGGAAGCCGTATTGCTGCCCGTGCTGCCGCCGGACAAGCGATGTTGCTGTTGCTGCTGCTGGTGCTGCTGCTGCTGCTGTTGGGCGGGTGAGACATAGTGCGTATGTTGCTGCTGTTGCTGATGTTGCTGAGAGTGCTGTTGGTGCTGCTGCTGATGATGCTGTTGCTGTTGCGGCTGATGCAGAAGTTGTTGCTGCTGCTGATGCTGCTGCGCGGGCAAGAGATGCTGTTGATGTTGTTGCAAGTGCACCGTTTGCTGTGGCAGATGATAGCTCGAATAGTTGTCATAGCTTTGTAGCACCATATTTTTCGATGTTGCTGACGTTGTTGAATAGTTGTAGTTGGTTGCCGTTAGGCAATTGTTGTTGTTGTTGCTGCTGCTGTTGCTGCTTGCTGAATAATGATGCAAATTTCTGAATTGCTGATGCTCTGCTGCTGTTGCTGCTGCTAATGCTCCTGCTTCTGCTGTTGCTTTGTCGTTATCCGACGCGTTTGCTGCACTGATTATGGTGGCATTAACTAGGAACGCAGAGGGCGGCATTTCTTCGCGTTTTCCAATTGATCAATTGTCAAAAACTGAATGTGAAAAATGCACGTCATTGACTTTTCGAATGGTACACGGAAAGATGCTGTTGTTCTTATTGTTGTTGTTGTTGTTCTTATTGTTGTTGTTGTTGTTGTTGTTGTTGTTGTTGTTGTTGTTGTTATATTAAATATGTTCTATAGAAAATCAAATCTGCGGGATGCACAAACTGTCAACTCAATTGGAATAGCACCACAAAGACACAAAGGCACACGCACGCATACGAATTGTAAGTAGATTGGATTGGATTGGATTGTGGTGCAGTCGCTTTATGCTGGTGGTTCTTGCAGTTGTATTAAAATTGATTTCACTTTTGGTTAATATTTGAGTATTTTAATTTTTGCACTGCTCTCGCTGCTGCTGCTGTGTTGTTGCCGTTGCTGCTGTATGCGGGTTCTAATCAATTGAGTGGCTTCTAGAATTGGTTCTCATCAAAATAATATATCATGCGCTTAAGTATGCTGATAGATTCTGTGGCATGTGGGCGTTGTTAGCACTCGAGGTCTCTTTAGTTATAGTTTTGATTGTGGTTAGTTAAGTAGCGCCTTTTGTTTAGCTTTTTACAGATTGTGAATTTGGAATTTGTTTTAATTTTCGCACTTATCGCACTTTTAAAATTCCTTTTCATTTGCACACTTGTTCAGATTTCTGAAATATCTTTTCTTTATTGTTGTTGTTTATCTTCGTTCTTTTTGTTGTTGTTATTATGTTTTATTTTTTTTCTGATTCGTTACGAATTCCGTCGCATTTTGAATTGAGATTAAAATTTAACACTTGCTGGCAATTCGCGCATTTAATGGCAAATAATTGAAGGCAATTCATGAAAAAAATCTCTCTCTCTCTGGACGCTGCTCAGATGCTTTACATTGTGTACACAGACACACACAGTTTTACACACACATGAACTGACTTATGCACAGAACTAAGTTGATAAATTAATGCGCATATCGTAAATATTTTATATCGCATTTAATTGTAAATATATTGCTCGTATTAATTTATATTAATTCTTCGATAGCAATAATTCGCTCGAGTTTGTTTTGTTTTGGTTTTTTAGTCGAGTTGTAGCTGAATTCGCTTGAAAATCTCGTACAATGGCGCGTATGCGTGATTTCTATTAGCACACACTGATCACCGATCACTGATCAAATATACGAGCGAACGTTTGGTCGAGCGACGGCAGCTCCTCTACCTTTGACATCCGTTTAAGAACTGAAGTTGCGTTGAAGTTGTGCGTCGTGTTGTTGCCTGTGTCGGCACACCATTGTATCAGCGAGCGACTCGGTCTGTGTACGTGTACGTGTACGTGTACGTGTGTGTGTGTGTGTGCGTTTGTCTGTAGCGTGCTCTCGTATCTCGTCTGTCTTTGTATGTGTACGAGCGTTAATTCGTGTGTGTCTGCGTCTCGGTGTGGGAGCAACTCGTGTGCTGGCATCGACTTCGTGCGCTCGGCTACAGCCACAAGAGCTATGCTCGCACTCACACACACATTCGAGCACTCGCACACACGCGCACTCGTGCACTTGGCAATAATAATAATCGAGAGGAAGGCATACTAGCACAGCGCTTACTCACAAATAGTCTCTGGCTCTGGGTTAAGTAAGAGTATGTAAAAAAATAACTAAAAACAAAAACTTTTATAGATGTGTACAAATGTGTGTGTATCGAAATTTATATCAATTTCTAAATACGATTGTTCCACACTTGTTGCTGCTGCTGCAGTCACATTTCGTATTTCGACAGTCGCTAATTAATTTGAACAGTACAGTTGCCATCAAATTAGCCAGCCGAGATCATTAACAACGCAACGCCAACACACGAGAGCAACAAACTGAATATTTTGTGGACCACCAAAATGGCCAGCAACAGCAACAGCAACAGCGACAGCGACAGTAACAGCAGCCCACAGCCCATAGCCCACTGGCCAGCAGCATTTGAGTGAATGTGCATGTGTGTGCGTGTTTGTATGTGTGTGCGTGTTTGTATGTGTGTGTGTGAGTGTGAGTGGGCAGTAGCTCATCAGCGCACAAACGCCAACATTTTTCACTGATGGACCACAGAAAAAAAGTATCTCATAGATACGCACACACACTCTCGCACGCACATAATTAGACAAAGTTGGGATTGGCCATCACTGCCTTCTGCATGAGATCATAGTCCAGCCAGCCAACCAACCAGACAACCAACCAACTGATCGAGCGACCGAGCGATCGGCCAGTAACCCAGTTGCGCTGAAAAGCTGCTCTCGAGTCTTCAACAATACCAAATTAGTTGCCGTCTTTATGATTATTATTTTTCATATTTATTTTTTTATTTTTATTTATTTTTTTTTTTTTTTCAAAAATGAAGTCGTACGTGTGTTTTTTTGCTGTCATAATTTGTTGAAATGGGGGGGAAAAAGGCAAATCTTTAACATATTTTTTTGTGTTGCATAATTTGTTATAAGAAAACGAAAAAAATCACTAAAAATGGTGGCTTATGGAACGTGTTGTAGCGCAATTTGTAGCAACAGCCAATGACAAAATGAAGCGCAATTTACGTATAATGCGAAAAGACACGTTCAACGGCAAATTCAGAAAAAAATATAAATAAATGAATACATAAAAAAAATAAATAAATAAAAAATACGTAACGTTATAATTTTTGTTTATTATTTTTTAAACATAATTTTAACCTCTGTCTGCCATTAAAAAAAGCGTTTTGCCGATGCATCTTATCGCGTTGTATCAGTTATCAGTTATTGATTTTAGTTGACTAATAAATATGGCATGACATAAAAAAAAAAAAAAAATAAAATAAAAAAAAAAATCTGCAATGGCCTCAAAGTTGTTAAACTCAAGTAGTTCCAGGAAAAGTCGTTGCAAGTACATTCAATTTTTACCTTGTGCGTTAAAATACGAAAAAAGCGCTGATAAAGCGTAAAACTTGCTACCCAAAAACATGTAGAAGAAGAGAAAAACATTGTGCTGAGCATTGGAAAAAAATATATTTATTAACAGCTGTTGGCCATTTGTGTGTTGGCTTTAATGCAACTTGACCACAAAAGGATCGCCAAATGGATTTATACACAAATCATATATTTACTTGTCTTTTTTATATTTTTGGCCACTTACATATTCTGGCAGCACACCCACCTAACAGAAGAAGAAGAACAACAACAACAAATAATCATGTAAATAAATATATTTATATATATATATATATTTCGATATATTTGTTGTAGTAAGAACAATGGAGGCATCAGCGGAAATACAAAATGAAAAATGAAAAAAAAAAAAAAAAACAGAAATGTTAAAAAACTGAGCGAGGCAATGACAGCTGAAGAGCTGCAAGAGCGAAAAGGAGAGATGTTGTTGATGTTGTTGTTGTTATTGTTGTTGTTGTTGCTGCTGCTGTTGATGCGCCTCGCTTACGGCCATTTCCGCTTGAAGCACGTGCGCGCTAAAGAGGAGACACGGAGCCACCGTCGAAGCAACCACCGCTAAACTAACGCACCAATCACAAACGGAATCACAGACAACAACGGCAACAACAACTTTGGTTCCTATCCTAACTACTTGCCCAAAACGCACACGTTCAAATCAAATTTGAATCGAAAATTTGTCAAAAACGCGCCGAGCCGAACATAATAATTATGTGCGTATCTGAAGAGGCAAGTAGAGAGTATACCAAATGAATACCAAGTGTGGAAAGGCTGCTTGCTTGCTGGGTTGCTTCACTGGTTGGTTGGTGTGTGCCAAAAGGATTGAGGCGTGGCCCAGGAGCAGGCGGCAAATGTTGTTGAATTTCAATTAAAACGAAAACTAGTTTCTTTGCGCACAATAGACCATTATCCTGGTGGCACAAAAAGGGATTACAATTTAATGCAATAACGCTTCGCCCGAAGAAAAGATGAACAACTGAGCGAGGCTCCTGACACTGGTACTGAGGGGAGTTGCAGGAAGCGCCTACCGAATAGCCAAAGGGGCTATAGAACACAAGGATTCGCTGCAGCAGCAGAAGCAGTAGCAGCTGCTGAGGGCGGAGACAACGAGCTCGGATGCCTTAAGCGAGAAGAAGCAGCAGCAGCAGCAGCAACAGCAGGAGCAGGAGCTGGAGCAGGGCACTCGCTGACACTTGAGCTGAGTGAATAAGGTATGAATTGATATCAAATTAAAGCTGGATCTATATACTACCTGAGCACACGTGTGCAATTGCAGAGAAGCACAATCAAGGCCTGGGTCTGGGCCTGCTTTGCTTTTGTACTTGAGTAAGCACTTCCGCTGCCTGCCACACGTGTCTCCTACTCCCTCTCTCTCTGACTCTCTCTCTTTCTTCTCTCTTTCTCTCGCTCTTCGGTTGATGCGGCTTGTGGCACTAATGTAAATCGGATGTCAATGCAGCGTGATGTGTATATAAATTATACGCGAAAGATGGGTACATGACGAGAGCGAAAGAGAGAGGGAGAGAACAGGCTAGCTTGTATGTTTGTGGAGAATCCACTTCAATACAGAACCTGTTAGAAGCCAAGCTAAATAAATAAATAAATAAACTGTTAGTCTGCAAAACGGAAGGAAATCATAAACCCAGCAGTAGTTGTTGGTTGTTAGTTGTTGTTGATGTTTTGACACGCATACTATCATAATTACAGCTGCAGTTGGGCAGCGATCAACCCAACGCCCCACACACACACACACACCTGTTGCTGCTTCCGTGCAGCGGTGGCAAAAGAAAATATCAATTTTCTACGTAAACGTGAAGCTGGCCAAGATGCGTCCGCAATTTAACAACATATATAGAGCAGCATCTCATGCGATACGAGTACGTATACTATTGGAGATTGTGTACCTGCATTTTGACAACAAAATAAACAGATGCAGCTCTAAAGATATGCTTTGATTGTTAGACTTGTAAACAACACACACACACACACACAATATACAAACAAGAGGAGCTGCTGCAGCAGGAGCATGAGAATGAGGATGGTCATTGGAATGAGAATGGGAATGGGAATGGGAATAGGAATGGAAATGGGTCTGCGTATGCCTATGAGAGACTGCCTTGTGTGTTGCATTATCTTTGCAGCTCCTTGGCGCGCATGTAGAGCGGAAATGAAACCAGATACTTTGATAGAGCGCTGCCAAGGAGTCGCTCTGCAGCAACAGCAGCAGTAGCAGCAGCAACATCATTGATCTTCAGCTCTGATGAGGCAAAATGTAATGATCTGGCCATAAATGAGGCTCGGTTATAAATATTATTGATCTTGGTACTTGCGCGTACTTCAGCTGCTTGATTAAAAATGCTGCTGCAAATTGTTGATCTTGGGCTCAAATGCCAACTACTAAAGGAAGCATTGCTCTTGACCAGAAAGCTGACGTCGCGTCGTCTATGAGCTGGCCATGTGTTGCATTCCACGCAACTTCCTTAGAATTCAAGTGCAGTCGAGCTCACAAGCTTTGACTAAAAGCCAGTTTTACAAACATTAATTGCTGTAATTTCAGTTTGATCCTATATTTATATAAACAAGCTAATTGTGGGAAGCCGACAACGTATCAATACAAACTGATCTGCATTCATTGGCTTGTGCATTTGAGTTAGTGTAAAATATATTCAATTTGGTAAGAAATTGCACTCAAATTACATTGAGAATATTTGAAATATAGCAACAGGAAGTGGCCATCAATCAATCAATCAGTCCGTCCGTCTTCAATCAGAGCCAGCTCGAAAGTTATGGATCTGCTGTGGCTTGGCGTGCTCTGCAGCCGTTGGACCTTCAACTGTGGACAGTTGGTGAGTCCTAAAAATTGAGTGACTCGCTAAATGGCTCATTTAATACCGTTTCCCACTGAGCACAGAAGGTGGCATGCGGTCAGCAGCAACAACGCCAATAACACCAACAACACCAACAACAACACCAACAATAACTGCAATGTAAAGCATAAACGAATGAACCTGAACCTGAACCCTGCAAGAACTCAACTCCAACGGCTGGCTGAACGTCAAATTGTGCACCTGTCCAACTATCACCATGACTACGAAAGCAACAACAGCTAACAGCAACAGCAACAGCAACAGCAGCAGCAGCAGCAGCAGCAACAGCAACAGCAACAAAATTCGGACAACATATGTGCCCTGCGGCGAGCAAGAGAGTGCGAGAAAGACACCGACCCCAGGCTGAGTGAGGCCTGGGCCTGGACAACTGTTGTGTGTGCCTGAGTTTGCGCTTTTTTTCCAACGTAATTCGTAGCCAGATTGTGTGCCACACACATACACACACGCGCACGCACACATTCACACACGCAGACGCACGCAATCACCCACACATTTCCGAGTTCTGGTTCCGAGTTGTGAACGCTGTGAGAAAACTGTGTGTTGGCTGGACGAAGCACACTCACAGGGACTCACACACACACACACACACAAGATGCAGCCAGGCGATATGGGAATAGAGGATATTAGAATGTCAGGGCGCAGTCGAAGGCTCGCCTCGGTCTGGTGCTGCTACCTGCCAGGCCACTTTGGCGCTGGCATTCGGCTTGCCTAATTTACTTGCGCCGACGCATTGTCCTGGACTGCAGCAAAATCTGATGTTTGCCGTCTCTTTTCAGCTGCTGTCGGCTGCACTTGTGGCACTCATTCATGAAACTGAAATCTCTACCACTTGCTTGAGCTGACAAACAAAAGGCACTGAACTGAATGGTGTTTAGGGGCCCCTCGGGGCCTTCAAGGTATCGATACGGAACTAAAGGAAGTAAATTACCGGATGTTGTATTCTCATTTGCTTGTTGTTCTTTGTGATTCACCGAGATATCCTGCGGCTTTTGTGCACTGCAGCCCACAACAACCTTGCTCATTTTTCATGCCGTTCACTCGGCTCTCTTGTTCTTGACGCTATTCGCATGAAATGACCAATAATAAACCTGGTTCCCCCCGTCTGTTCCCCTGCTTCTTCTTATATTTTTGGCAAGCCATCGAGACACACACAGCGACCATATAGATATGGATATAAATTTATATATATATATATTTGGCTGCTCATTAATTGCATATACGCAATTGCTTTTTAATAGCCCACCTCAGACATGGTTTGCGCAATGTTTTCCCACGGCTGCTGAGGGTAGCATAAGTTCTCTGTATGCCATGTTTGATAAATTACACAACAAATGCACAACCCACGACTCATGTTCCAGCTCATTGCGTCTAAATGTTTCGTCCTGCTAAAGGATAATATTGTGGCGTGGGAGATACAACTTGCGAGTGGCTAGGAGGGCGTTGCATCAAAATATATCATAAGTATGTTATGACTAAATATGAATGCTGGTAATTGGCAATATGTTTGCTAAAGATACAAATTTCCGGCTGAATAAAGGGAGAGGATCTTTAAGAGCTGAAGTATTGCAATTACTAATAATACATAACTTTAATCTAGCATACCAGAAATTAACTTAAAAGCAAAAGCCAGAGAATCCACTTCAAAAATCAATGATAGAACCTAAAACTCCTTCTCTATGGCTCACCCTAAAACTCCAATTAAATCAATTCAATTACATCTACTATAAAATCTAATAGGCGTAAACTGGAGCTACAGGATCCGATTGCATTGTCATTCCCAACTGTTTCCACCCTGTTGCCTGTTATCTATGCAAATGAGCTGAATAGCCTGGGCTGTATGCGTGCGTACTAGGGTCTGGGCAAACAGGAGAAACGTGGCGAGTATGGTAAACAACAACAAGCGCTGCAAATGAAACAATATGAAAACAACATCAACAACATTAACAGCAATGGCAACAACAAATCAGCTGCGCAAGCGCACAGATCAAAAGGTAAAATGCCGACAGAAAAATAAAGCGGAGACGGGATGGGCTCTAGCTCGGCTCTGGGCTGAAATTGCAAAGGCCCAGACAAATGAATAACAAAAACAAAAAGCCAAAAAAAAGAGAGACAAAAAAATTAAAAGCTAAAACAAGCTGAAAATTCAAATTTATTTACACTTTGACGCATTTAAAACAAAGAGAGCGAGAAAAAATAAAACGAGCCAAATAAAAAAATAAAAATAAAATAAAACAAAAACAAATAAATGAAACGAAGCCAGGCCAACAACAGCAACAACAATACATATAACGATGTGAAAATTAAATGTAAAAGCCAGCGACAGCGACAGCGGCAAAGAAAACGAAAATAAAGTAAAACCTAAAGAGAAATACGAATGAAAATAAAAATAGGTAACTAGCGGGGCGGCAAACTGATAAAAATCAAGAGACCAACTTTTGCACTGAATTTACGAGCCCGCAGCCCAAATTGCATTAGCTTTCGAGAATGAGAATTTTCCCACGTTGTCCAGAGAGAACGCGAACTTCTAGTCGCTCAGGTGCTGGTTGAATTTGTCCAGCAATTAATTAATACATTTTTCAAAATTTTTTCTCTCTAAAATTCCAGCTCAACAAATTGCAGCAGGAGCAGGACCTAGTTGCCCAGGACCTGTCGGTGGTTGTTTTCTTTTTCTGTTTTTACTGATAGCCATCAAGCGTATGACCCACCCCAAGGGAATGTTGCACTTGCTGCAGCCACTGCTGGAATTCAGCTGAAGGGGGCGCATTCTCACCCTCACGAACGCCAGTATGCCGCTCGGCGTCAGTGGCCCTCATACAAGTTTGAGTTCCCTTCGTTTATTTGTTGCATTTCCACATAATTTTGTTATTTGTCTGTCGAGTGACAAGTGTTGGCATTAAATGTTGTCATTGCCTTTGGTTTTGCTTTCTGTTCCCAAGGGTGTTGGATCAACCGTGTGCTACAGTGCACAATTAGCCTGGAGGTAGTTTACTATTCACTGCATCAAGGTCACAAAAAAAAAACATATTTAGAATATTATCCATTTCGATTTTAAAGCTGTTTTAGTTTGAAGTAAGCCACATTCATGTGAAATGTAGAAAAGTAACTTTGAGAAACAATTTAACAATTTAAATGAAATGTATCTTTCACTTTCTATATAGACAAAAATATCCCTAAAATGCAAATAGATGCAAACAATTCCTTATTCCTTAAGATACAAATGTGTAAATCATTTCACTATGTAAAGCAGCCAGGCTTTATACATTAGAAATATACAAAAGTATCTTAAAGATACAAACAACTTACAAACGTATCTGAATGAAATTCAGTTTGTAATGCATTTATTGTACAAATAAACTCTAGAATCAAAGCGTTTTCTATTCAAGTCTAGCAAATAATACGATTCTGTGGAAAACGGCGAAAAATGCAAAATTCACACAATTCAATTAGCTGGCGGCCACGAAATTGCGTTAATGAAAATTGCAAATAAACAACAACAACAGCAACCACAGCAGAAGCTACGAAAAAAAAATGCACTTAAAATGGGGAAAAGCCAAAAAGCCTGTTGAAAACTGTAACAGCGGAAATATGCGAGGAAATTGCAAAGACGCTGACTGAATGATGGGCGCCAGCTTTCAGACGATGGGCGGTACAACAATCCGACCGTCGATATTTGGGGGAGTTGGTCCGGAAATTGTGGCTGGCAAAGTCAGGATAGCCGTGGCCAATAGTGAATAGCTTTAGATATGCTCAAGAATAATAACATGCCATGCAAAAATACTAAATGTCATAGACAAGGGCGAACAAATGAGCTTTCAAAATCATTTTTGTATTGCTCAAATAGCAAAACCTAGTTTTTGGCTTTAAGCACTTAATTTGTTATAATTGAAGCTGTTTTCAACATATTTATTAATTTGTGTGCTTCAGACTTGAAATTCGCATTAATAATATAATTAATGAAACACACATATACACAGACAAGTGTGTGTGTGTGTGTATTCACACACGCATACACAGGAGCAATGGAAGAAAAAGCGCAGCCTCACATCCGGTCAACATTTTGTCGCCATTGCCGTCTCTTTCTCATGTGAACTCTTTTGTGGCAACAGCAAAAAAAAAAAAAAATGAAGAAAAAAATTAAAAAAAGAGGTAAACCAAATTACACAAAGCTCTTGCACAAAAAAGACACACACAATCGAACTAATAGTAAGATATATACATATATATATATCTATGTATATATAGGCAGCCATAGAGTGAAGTCGAATTCGGAGTTGAAGTCTGGTCAGATGGCGCGTTGTCCGTTGTCCGTTGTTTAGTTAAGCGCAAATCTAAAACAAGTTACAGTTCATTCATTTCCATTCATTCATTCAATCGTGCAACGAACCGGCTTTGGGTGCCCCATTCATCGAGCGGATGTTCGCGTAGTTCTTTTAGGGGGCCTCAGCCCCAGCTCCAGTTCCAGTTACAGCGCTCAGTCTGCGTCTTAGTCTCTCAATCTCTCAATCTGTGCCCCAAAGACGATTTCCCTCACTAAACACACTCACGAACATAATTCGATTTTATTTATTTTTGATTCGTTTGCCGGAGTTAATAATTATAAATTGGCGTATGTTGGCCAACTGGGGCCAACTGGACAGCAAAAAAGTTACAGATACATTTAGATGTCTGAGCGTGTGTGTGTGTGTGTATGTATGTGTGTTTGTGTGTATCTCAATATTTCTCCATTTTGTCGTTTTTGTTTGCCTAATTCTTAATGATGCATAAAGTGCTTTGCTTGTCGCTCTTTGGCCGTTGCTTGGCAAATCAAATGTTGAAAGTTGATTGCAAATTAATTGCCAACCTGCCCCCATGCATGATTTCGATACGATTTACCAAACGCTTTTTGCAATGCCAACTGTGAATAGATCTTTAAAATTGGCTACATATAATCTAAATGGGTTAATTTGTGCATGTGGCAAGTTTTTGTTTAGCTCAAGAAATAAAAAACTTTAAAAATCAATTTAAGTTCCAATATTTAATTGAATTTGAAGTACAGTTTAACTGAAGTTATTCAATTAACGTTTCTTGACATTAAAAGTCATTTGCGTAATTAATTTATATAATTACAATGTTTAAAGCTGTGAGTGAATAAATGCTGTTTATTGAATTGAACTTTTTCAAATTTATTGTGGATACGTTTCAATGATTCGCATTGCTTGGCAACCATCTGAAATTGTGCTTCGATTTGGTTCAGTGCCCAAAAGAGTTTTCGTTATAAATAACGATAAAAAAAAGACATCTATTATTCAAAATAAACTTTTTTTTTTGTATATAATATAAATTTTAAGCACAGCTGGAAATTTGTTCTTTGAAACCGGAATTGGAGTTTATTTATTTCTACGAACTGCAACTTAAAGCAGAGAAATTTATTTTTTAAAACAATAGCACAGTAAACCATACGAATTGTTGACTATATGAATTATAATTATATAGTTGACTTTGCTTTAAAGCAGTAGCAGTTAAAAGTCTTGAATTAATATATATGATACGTTTGTGGATTTTACTTTGTAAAAGCATTTTTTTTATATTTAAATTAAATTGAATTAAAAAAATAATAATTTAAATTTATGGTGTAGCTAAAGCATGGCTATAGGGCTTAAGTATCTTTGTCTTTACAAGTATAATTTATGGATTGTTTTGATAGAATATTTCGTTATAATATAATAAAAAAAATGTTTTATTGAATATATGTTTCTGCTAAATATATAATTTATTGTATAATTGTTTGTATAGTTTATGATGAATAAGAATTTAAGAGGCAGCACTAGTTATATTTTAGATCAAAATCAAATTTACAAAATTTAGTATATTAAATGCAAAAAAAAAAAAGAATTGAACAATAAAAAAAATAAATTAAAATTAAAAAATAGATCTTCATATGTTTCAATCTCAAAATATATGTTTTTTTTTTTTTTAATGTACATTTAATTCTGATTATTGTGATTTTAAAAAGCTTTGTATGACAATATATATGTAGTTCATCACAAGTGGCAATCAAAGTTCAGGGTAGTTCACAGCACAACTGTGAATAGATTTTAACTGCTTATTCAGTTGCAGCTAGAGTGTTACATATGAATGCAACTATTAATGTATTCGTACATAGACGGCTATGCAAGGCAATTCGTATCTTTCGTCGCTGCGTTTCGTTCATTGCCTTCGGCTCTGGTCGATGTTGTTGCTGTTGTTGTTGTTGTTGTTGTTGTTGCTATTAGCGGCTTTCGCATTATACAATTTAATGTTTAATTTTTTTTTCCCCCGAGTCGAAAACAACAACAACAAGCAACAAGCTACAAAAAGTCCAACTCACAGTTGCCGTTGATGTTGTTCTTTTGAATGTTCTTTGTTTTAAATTAACTCGACCGTAACGCTTTTCTATGGCGTAAATTTACATCTACGTACGTAACGAAATAAAACGAGCACAAAAAAAAAAAAACAGAAAAAAACTGAAAACTGAAAAAAAGGCAGTTCGAGTCCCAACATCGAGGAGACGCCGTCATCGCCACCGGCGTCGACATCAACAATGGGTATATAAAGCCAAGGTATATACGTACAAATATAGAAAATCTACTGGGTAGACGAATATTGCCAGCATAGCTGAGCGCGTTGCCTCAAAACCCATTTGAATTTTTACCTATGAATACGTAAAGCCGGCCGGGTCGAGGGGTGCAGCAAACACACACACATACACAGAGAGCATATTAGATCCAATGCCAGTGCTTGGTGTTGCCTTTGGCGCGCGTCAGATTCAGCTGAATATATGATAATAAATTAAACGAAATCCACTGCGAACACTACAATGTGGCAGTAGCTAACTAACTGCCGATCGCACCAACCACAATAGAGAAAAAAATGCTAGAAAAGGGAAACCGCATAGCTGCAACTCCCCCAATATGCGAGAGCAGAGCAAAATTCTAGGTTGTGCGGCTTTTGAACCATGCAAAAGGAAAAAAAACTGAAAAATACCATTAAGCCGAAACCGTTCACTTGACTTTTCACAGCTTGGCGCGCTCTGCCACCACCACCAGCAACAGCAGCAATAGCACCAACAGCACCAACAGCACCACCAGCACCACTAGCACCACCAATAGTTGACCAACGAAGCGCGCAGGCGCATAGTACAAATCTTCCACTTCAACTCTGTTGCGACTATGTTAATTAGCAGCAATGTGATTTCTGGCTTGAAGGCCTCCCAGCCAGGCCCTAACCATTGTTGCTGCGAGAGTATGATTAATATGCTATTCTAAGTGTAGGCTCTGCCACGGCTTGAAGTGGGCGCATTAAATTCCGCTAAATGCTATAATAATATGCCTGATGTCCGATGCTAACATCTAGTGGATGCCCCAGTAGCTAATTCCCATTTTTTTTTTCGCCTTCTTCTTATTTTTCTTGTAGTCAGCTTTGCTTTGCCTCGCTGCAGAAACAATGGCGTTAAAATTAAAAACAAAATTTAATTTTATGACCTTAACAAATTTGCAATCAACATAATTCTGTTGAGTCGTAGTTGTTATGACTGAAGGGCCTTATGTGCTCTGTCTTGGGCATGGTGCGTGGTTCGTTTATTAGCTGGGCGTCTATCTATCTGTCTCTGCCCCATCTCATCGTCTTCTGACCGTCACCATGTTCTGCTTCGTTGCCACATAATTTGTGGGAGGTGAAAATTGTCTTGCGTTAATGGCTGAATTTAGAGTAATTAATATAGCCGGATGGCTCTAAAGGTTCATTTTATTTATTTTATGTGCCTTAACATTGTATGTTAATCAACAGGTAATCATGAAATCTAAATGTATGCGCCCTTTCTTGCGATTCTCATTGTCATGGCACAATATTTATCTAGAGCGTGTCTATCAATCACTTCCATAGGTCATATGTTTGCAAGTATGTTTTTATAATGTAGGCAGCAAATAGGTAATCTATTAGTGATTCCACCATCCTTATAGTATTCAATTACCTATGCCTATGATACCTTATATAAAACTGTGTCAATTAACAATTATAATATTTCGCCACGATTCTCAACATTTACATTCTCAATAAAATGTTGGAACTCGTATCTCTTCAATTACATTAAATCTTCGAGAAGTAAGCTATATTCATTTGAATTATATCTTTCAGTTCACCTTTTCACACCATTTCTGGCAAGCAAATGTAAAGTAAATTGACCTTAACTTTTTATAAACTTACACACACACACACACACATGCATGTAGACATGTGTAAACAAGTACTCGTGTAATCTGTCACATGCAAAGAATTCCATTGTCGCTTTCAAAATCAACAAACTGTAACTAAACTAAAACGCTTGGCACACACTCAAGACTCCACAACTGTCACAAATACACTCACGCGAGTGTTTGTACTTGTATTCGCGATCGTCGCCAGAGTTCACAACAAGACATAAGTGTAAGTGCATGTGTGTGTGTGAGAGTGTGTGACACGCAATATGACGATCAGAGGCGTTAGTTCTGACTCTGACCCCGTGGCATGGAGTAGTTGAAGGTGGAGATGGGACGTCTGTATGCGCACTCAAATGTATCTACAAGTCAAATATGCATTAAATGTGTCATTTCGTGTGGCAACAACCTACGCGCGGCACGAGCAAAGAAACAGCTCGCTTGGCCAGGCGATCTGAAAAGCGAATGGAGTACTCACCAGGCTAACTGACAAACTGCCTGACTGACTCTCAGGTCTGTCTGATCGGTTGGCTGGCTGGGCTGAGGTTATATGCCGACATCGGCATGATGTTGCTTTTGCTGTTGCTGTTGCTATTGCTGATGATGATGAACATGAATCAACAGCCACACACAACGGCAACAATGGCAACTCTTCAAGCTTGGACAAACATTTCACGCATCAGGCATTTTATTGTGTAGAAATATATGTATATATATACATAGTTATATATATCTATAAAATAAAAATATATTGTATGCACTGAAAATAGAACAAATTTTTCGCAAAAAATCCGTTTAACAATAGTCGAAAGCTAACAGAGAGCTTGGATGTCGAAAGGTAGCTGGCCTCTCATCGCTCAGCTGTAAGGGCTTCCAATTAAGCCAAGCTAACATATGATTCTGACCACATCTTTGCAATCCGCTGAGAGAACAATACGCGAAGGCAGCGCTAATAAAAAAAAAAGAAGAAGAAACAATTTTGCGTGCAAATATCTAAGATACACTAGCCCAGATGCGCTCTCAAGCAAAACATTGAAAGACCCTGGCTGTCCATACAGCCACCAATACACATGTGGCAATAATCATATGTGAGCTATCAGTGAGCTATTGTATCTGTGCGTTGTGTACAAGCTGATGACTAAGCGTTAGCTGTACAAAATTGGTTCGAGAAAATCAAAAGAAAATAATCTATCCACTACACAGAAGGGAGTTGCTGCGTCGAAAGTGAACTGAAGAGAGGCAAACACATAACACCTCAATCTAATGCGTTCCAGAATGCAGCCAGAAATTGTAAATCATTCGGCATGGATTATATATATAATAAATGTATATATATATATTGAGAGAGAGATATATAACTATATAGTATATCTGGTCTATGCATGTGTTCAGAAATTGCTGCCCGATGACGAAATTCGAAGCGTTTTCAACTTTTTTTGCGCTTGGCTGGGTTTCGGTTGTAGGTGTTGCTTGAATTTGCTGGATGCCAGTCAAGAGCTGTAGGTGCGGGCAGCAGCAGCGGCAGCTCAAATTAAAACAAACTTCACAAAAGAATACATGAAGAAGAAGGAAAAAACTAAAAGAAACGACCATAAAAATAAATTCAAGTTAGTAGCTGGGCGTTCATGACACTGTTTCTTGGTTCTTCGACTGTTAAATTTGGAAAACCCTCGGCAAGGCATAAACTCAATTTTAATGGGCACAATTAATCATAATTTGTTTTACTTTTGATGGCGATATACGATTTTCGCTGAGAGGCGCTTTTAATTGCAAATGTCAAGCCGAGATCCGCCAGCCAGCCGAACACCTGGTTGGTATAAATATCAAGACTTCATTAACATAATTGCCAATGCACTTAAGGACTCAAGTCAAAGTCCAAGTGTCAACGGGGCAAGCTCTTCAGTTAACATATATACCTTCAATTCCCAAACAATTTTCACACAATCTTAAGAAGCTTCACGGAGACGTGTACATAAATTCATGTATGCAAATGGTCAAACCAGAGATGGGGCAATGGAGAGACGGCGGTGGAGTGCGGGTCAGCTTAAACATCAATAATATGTAAATGCAGCAAATTAATGACTGACAAAAAGACAATCGAAACGAATTAAGCAAACAACCTACAAAACCAGCAGGAGGGTTGTCCAGACCCAAACACCGCACGATGACAAGCCAACTCGCATAATTTGTATGCGGGCAAACGATCCGCAAGATGAGAGTTGAAAAAAAAAACAGAAAAATTAAATAAAACACAGTCACATGCGGCTCGAAGTCCATATAGAAAATTATTGAATCAAATTGAAGACGTTCGCGACTAACAGAAACCATTTAAGACCGAGCACGATTTATAATCAGGCATTAATATAGAACTTAGCTTGGATGGTCAGTCTACATTAAATGATCAGCAGAGTTCTTTGACTAAGTGAGTGAGTTGGAGACAGAACGGCAAGAATGAATTGAATTGTGAATTTTGTTTCCTGTATGCCAATTGAAAATTATTTAATAGGGTATATAAGCTGGTCATATTAAGTATTCTTAGTCTTATCGCCAGGGAATATCAAGATATAGCTACACATATGATCTGGTCAATTTACATCTTAAAACTGTTTTACATATATTATATACATATAATATCACTATATAAACTATATCTACAACTGGACTGTCAAAAGCGTATGCAAAAGTCGTTCAATTCATTAGAAGCACTCATTAAAATTAGTCTTTTGTCGAATTGCTTGACTATTTAATTAGCTGCGCACGCTTATGGCTACGCATATGAAAGTATGTATATAAATATCTATAACATTTATGGTCATAATGTGTCAAAGACTATAAATTCAATTAATTTATTATAATGTCAACAGCAGCAGCCAGCAGCGACTAACTGTAACTGCAGCTATAGTCGCTGGCAGTGGGTAGAGTTTCTAATAAAAAAATGAATTTGTGTGGCGATGGCGCATGCTACATCATGTTAACACTGGCTCAGCAGATGCCGCTGCGCCGCTGCGCCGCTGCCGATGCAAATGACGCTAAAGATGCTGCCATACCGATACAGATACAAATGTAGATACAGATTCAGATACAATGCGAAAGATACAATGCATTAATGATGCGACGCTGTCGCTCCAATTTGTACGGCAGGCAGCGCATTTAATAAATGTATCTCAAGCTGTGTGCTGCGGGGTCGCCGCGTGCTCCGCCTGCCGCCTTATATGTAAACAAAATTAAATGGATATTTAGATATGCTGTCGACGTGGTCTCCGGCAGCCTACGCTGGCGCCGGCCGCACCGCAACCGACAACATTTAGCTATTTGTTTTAAAATTTAATTTCCGTTTCAATTTCAATTTCACATAAATAAATTAAAAGCCAATCCAAAAATACAACAAATAAAAGCAGCTCGCACTCCGCTCTCAATGGATTGCATAGCGCATTAGCGATTAATAAAGATCTGGATATGCCCATTGCTGCCATACATAATCGTAATCATTGATCGTAATCGGAATCCAAATCGTAGTCGAAGTCGTAGGCTGCCCAAGCAAATTATTGCCGAAATAACATTCCGCCGGATGCACTAAACATATGCCAATCTATCTAGAAGATATCTACATACGTGTATTTCATGGGAGGATGTGCCATAAACAACTTGGATGGCTTAATGAACATCACATGTCATGGATTTGACACTAATTGTGGCAACAAATCTGCTCTATACTTATGGTTCGATATTCAATTTGTATCTTGCAGATACGATCTGTTTGCGTATCTCATGTGTTTGTGTATCTTATGGCTAATAGTTCACTTACCGTTGTGTGGCATGGCAGGTGTTGTGTGGTAGCTATGGCTCTTATCATTGCTCGCCGCCGTTGTCGCATAATCCATGGAAAGGCGACTCGCAATGCTGTTGTTGGAGACGGGCGTCGTGGCCGGTGTCGCTGACTGGTAATTGGCTACCTGATGGTCGGATCCGCAGACCGAGCCGTTGCCAGACGACTCAAAGGAATTGCCGTGCACAATATCCTCATTTGGTTTTTCACAATCTGTGCAAAGGAAATTCAATTAGTACAACAATATTTTCATTACCTTATTAGGTTCGAGACCCAAACTAAAAGTTTTTTATGTTTTAAAATTCAATAACAATTTCAGAACAAAAAAATTGTTAAGCTTGGCCAAAGTCAAATTTATAAGGGACCACGCAGCACCGGACAGGAAGTAACAGGGAACTGGTAACAGGCAACTGGCAACTGGCAATAGGCAACTGGCAACAAGGTTAGCCATAACCCTTTAGCAACTCAGTTAGTAGCCAACATTCCGCCCCAAATCAATTTGGTCTCTGATTTCGTTAGCGCTTGCCTCTGTCGACTTCCGCCCACTCAGCTGACAATTTGGCCTGCAGCTTTCTGGGCAGGTAAATCTATCTTGTTAAAGTGTTCGTAAAAAAAAGGACGAAGGACCGTCCAGTTCAGGTGATTTAATAAAAGCAGCGAAAACATTTTTTGAAAAATAGAAAAAAATATTTTAAAACATGTGACGAAATTTAACTACCATCAATTTGGCGACTAAATAACAAGAATAGGAAAAAATCAGCTTCAAACTCGGATGATTTGATAAAAAAAATAACAAACATTTTAAATTATAAAAAACATGTTGCAATATGTAAAATAATTTAACTCTTCATTGAGATTTGCTCAGGAAGAATAAGAAGAAGAAGTATATGCAAAGCGCAGAAAATGTTCAGCTATTGTGTTGTTTCTGGTTTTATTACGAAGCTCTAATCATATAATTATTTAAAATAAGAACAGCATGCAAATTTATATGTTCTCCCTTAGGGCTCAATTTGAAACGAATTAGTATTATATATGCAAAATTATTTCGACAAAGCGTTAACTGAGTACTTAAGGAAGCCTCTATCCAAATAATCGAAAGGTGATGATTGTATTATTGGGACGCGAAAACTTATACAGATATTGAAATATATTTATTAAATATTAGGTCACACTTTGATTCATTTGACGTAATTAAAGTCAAGTTTATTATTAATACTCTAATCATGTATGTTTCTATAGTAAATTTAAAATACGATTCATGTTCATTTTTTAATTGATAGTAAAAACTTCTTTCATTTTTTTATATGCAATAAACTCTCTGAAATGAACATTTAAAGAATCTTTAATTAACAGCCAACTAATCTATTTATAATTCAATTCTGAATAATTCTACATCTCTTCTAAGTCTCTTACAAGTGGAAATTAATTATGGCACTTTTTATATATTTTTTCGAAGTAGCCAATTATTGAATGAATCTTGAATTTGGAGAGGGCAATGTTTTACTAGTTTGTGGCTGACTGACTGAGTGATTGACTTAATGTGTGACTGGCGCCAGCTGCTGATGTTCGATGCCTGTCACGTGCTCACCTTTTTGTAGTATATCCAAATGCTCCCACAGAATGTCACCCGTGAACGGCGGCGTTATGGCCAGGAATTTCTCTTTGCCCAGCTCGACCATTTCACGGCCGGTCATTTTGCAGAACGGGCCTAGGTCCATGGAGAGCAGTGAGAATTCATTTTTGGCCCAGTTGAGCCAGTAGATGACGTGCTCCTCCGTCCATTCGCGGGGATCTGAAATGAATAAATTAACAAATAAAAATACGTAATTCGATTAATAAACATTTTCGAATGCCGCATTCACTGCTTGTCTAATTAATTGTTATTCGTTTTTTTTTTAAAATTTTTATTGTTACTGTTGTTGTTGTGCGTGGGAGCGCTGTAAACCAAATTTCATTTCTAAGTCTATTGCTGTGGGAAACGATTAATATTCATTTATGATCACGTCTTTCTATGGGACTGTTTGTAAATTATTATTTTATTGGCGTTGCCAATGCAACCAATTGAAGCTTAGACAAGTGCATGGGAATAAATGAATGCATTGCTTAAGTACGGCTACAGAGCTGCTCCTTACCTTTGGTTATATTACAGTTCTGCACCTCCTTCTCCCAGGAGGCAAACGAGGCTTTCAGAACCTCGTTCACCTTGCGATTCGTGCCGGGCGTGAGGGGCGGCAATGCTGTGGGCACATCTGTAAAAAAAAAAAGTGAAGAGAAAACAAATTAGTGCTTGAGACTATACTCTAGTGTATTTTTAAGGCTCTACTATATGGTTATCCTAATTATATCTAATCTATTACCTCGCAGTTTGCCGTTGCTCGTGTGCAACTGTTGCAGTTTGTGGGCTTTAAGATGAAATTTGCTTGTTAAACTCTGATAATTATTGCTAAGGATTGTTTGGTGATTGTTGTTGTAGTTGTTATTGTTGCTATTGTTGTTGTTTGTATTGTAGTTTGCCGATCGTAGCGGCGGCAACATACGACAATCATTCCAATCGATCCATTCGTTTGTCATAATTCAGCAGTCACAACAGCTCTGAGCTGCCTAAATGAATATGTATCTTTTTATGGATTAAGTATTGCGGTGCTCTCTTGGGTGTCAAAAGTCAAACCAATTAGAGATCATTCGTATCACACAAAGGGTGGGCAACCAGCGATCGCTCAATTCAATTACATTCAATTTATTGGCGCACAAATCAAAGCAGCATCAACAAATTTGACCCGAAATGTCAGTGAAAGTCGCGACCCTTTCGCCTCGTTTAATCTTGTAGATACAAATGTATCTGGTGGTGGGTTAGGTTTCTTGTTTGCAATACACATTTAACTCAATTGAATAGCCGACATTAAACACTAATTAGTCATCACAGCACTACTATTAACTTATAAGATGCGATTATTGCCTTGGCAACGAGTGTTGGCTTTATCAGTTGCGTTGCTTTATTTGTCTTTTACATAGAGATCGCACACAAACAGACACAAACACACTCAATTGAACACATATACACACATAGCTATACACGCGCGCGAAGAGCGATAAGATTTATTTAAATTTATTTAAGTAAAAATGTACGTTGCACAATGCACAACAAAAAAACGAAACTGAAATAATTTTTGTAACTGGTCGGTTCTCTGTGTATCTATTGGATTGCTGGATTTGTGAAGCCAAACTGAAACGAAACGATCGGCTCGTCCGTTGGGTATCCTAAACAACGAGAAGAAACGAGCCAGAGAGACACAAACAGAAGCGCAGAGCGCGAGAGTGAGAGCGGCGTGTGCAACAAGTGGAATTGAAATGCCAGCGCTATCGTAAATCTGAGAGCGAGCCGGAACGATGTGGAATTCATTCACAAACGAAACTGTTTGAGCAGTTCTACGTGTGAGCGTAACAAATGGGAGAGCGTATGTTTAAGTATATGCGTGCGCGCGTGCATATGTGTGTGTGTACGAGTGCGAGTGTGTGTGTGTGTGTGTGTGGAACGGAAACGGCCATCACATCGTGCCGACAACAACAAAAGCAACAACAGCAAAGCAACAGCTACACCTAGTAAAACAACACAACAAGCTGTTTGTTTAGCAATGAGAAAAAAAAACGCATGGAATGAAAGCCAAAGCAAATAACAAACAAAAACAGGCGAACGGCAAAGGCAGGCAACAGGTGACACTGCTTACAGGGTGTAGCAGGTGCACAAAAGTCAGCCCGCAAGTGTGTGTAAAGTTCAAAAGCTCTACCTATAACTAGCTGTCCTCTCTCTCACTCTCTTTCTCTCCCATTCTTTATCTCTCCGCATATATTTTATTGGCAAAAAGAACTTTGGCAAAGTGAACAAACGAGATCAGGTGACCAAGAGCTCTAAAGTAGCTGCTCAATATTCTTACACACATATGCAATGCATGCATATGTTTGTATATATAGATTAATGCATAGGTGTATGCATGCAGCACACATATGGCAAACCTTCTCAAGTTTCCTTACACACGTTGCAGGCAGAGAGCAGAGGCAACAACAGCAACGGCATCGAATTTATGAATGAATTTCTTATGTTGCCTTGCACGCGCATTCTCGGTCGATAAAAAAAAAACTCCAGCAACAGACAATGAGACAACAACAAGAAGTTGTAGAAGAGAAGAAGAAGTGACGCGTCGGCTCGGTTTCTTAACGTCAAAAATATATACAAGAACAACAACAGCAGGAGCAGCAACGGCGGCAGTCGCAGCAGAAGAAATAACAATGATCGACGTCGGCGTCGCCGCTTCCGCTGCTTCCGTTTGCTTTTCCTCCCATTCGTATCGCTATCGAACACAGGCCCGTGGTAAATAATGTATGTGAATATGATAAAGCAAAGCGGCTAGGAGAGCCAAAACGAAGAAACAGAAACGTAGGCACAGACAACGGCAAAGACGGTGACGGCGAGAGCGACGTCGACGGCGGCAGCGACTCGCACAAATTATAAGTACGATATATACTATGGGCGAGTATATAGAAAGGAAGGAGAAGGAGAAAGAGTAAGAGAAAGAGAAGGAAAAAAACAGCCATAAGATAGAGCTATTATGACAAAGCGACCAGGTAAATTTATGAATGAAACAAATTCCCGATGCGGCGTCGTGTTTCGAGTCTATGAATGAATTGAAATTACGTGTGGCGACGCGGCGGGCAGCGGGCAGCGGCGCTGAGATCATTTGGTCATTATCACAAAACCGCATATAATTGGCGACAAATGCGAAAGGGGAAACCCCACCACAACACTCAAATAAACATACAAATATACATACATATACATATGTATATATTTGTGAATATAAATGTGTATAAATATGCATTATGTGAGAATGGGCCTTCGAGGTGGGCGCATCTGCGTGTTCAAGAAATTGCTAAGCTTAACTTACACATATTTGACATAGCCAATGTTTATGTATGTTATGTTGTATGTCCCATGTCTTACGACTAGTTGGCCAAAAGGGAAAACTCTTTAAAACGCAGTAGTTACAACTTTAAATTACAAAACGTCTGTGCGTGTCTGAAATTCATTATGAATTACCTGGTGACTGGCCCATACAATGCCTTCTTGATGGAGTTCCATGGCCGGGGCCACACACACCACAACGAGCAGCCACTTGGGTGTTACGGCTTACGCCAGGCTACATTCCTGGCCAATGGCTTGCATGCCCGTTGAGATGCGGTTGGCAATCGTCGGACATATCTTTACTTATGAGGTGTTCATTGTTCGTTCTTCACGCTCTGAACTAGGTCAATCAAATCATTACATGCAGCCCAATGAAGAAATCAAGATGTGAAGCTCCAATGAGAATTTGTGTTCAAGTGGAATGGAACAGACTCTAAACTTTGGCGAGATTGTTAATGCAATTATATCATTATGCCCTATATATATGTATTCCTGTGTGTGTGTGTATTAGTGAACTTTAAGCTCATATGGAAATACCATTGGAGATTGGCCGTATCTTAGCTAAAGAATTACTAGAATTACTTGGAGTAATGGGGTCTACATTTTAAATGTCACGTAGTCCATAAAACTAATCCTCTTGCTTTATGAAAACTAATCAAGGCTTGTGAATGAACTTGAATTACGCCCACAGCTCAATGATTCACATCAAGTATTTGACTCCTTATCTATATTTTTCATTATTCTACTCTTTTCTTTTCTTTTGTTTTTTTTTTTTTATACCCAGAATCCATTGAAAATGGGAATTCAGAGTATAATGGTTTTGTGAAAATGTATGTAACACGCAGGAGACGTCGCAGACCCCATAAAGTATATATCTTCTTGATCAGCACAAAAAAATAAGTTGATATAGCCCTGTCCGTCTGTCCGTCCGCCCGTCCGTATGAACGTCGAGATTTCAGAAACTAAAAAAAGCTAGAGAGCTGAAATTTTACATGAATACGTGTATCTTAGTTACGGCAGTACGGGTTTATTTTGTTTTTTTTTTTTCGATAACTCATCACATTTTCTACACCGTTTTAGCTAGACACTTCAACTTTATATATTTAGATAGATATTATGGATACGCAGATTTTGTAATTTTCATATTTTGGATGCCACGCCCACTTCGCCCCCAATTTGAAAAAACGTATTTTAAATACTAGAGACTTGTAATTTAGCAAATAGACAAATTAATATATTCTGAAAGTTTCATTAAGAGAATCCATCTAGAAATGGAGTTATACGCGTTCAAAGTTCAGCCCAACCCACCCCCAAGCCACGACAGCAACTGTGCGGTTAACAGAGCGCTCGCTTATACGTGAGTAAGGAAGAAGAAAATTAATTTTTTGCAGGGTTCAGGGTATCTCGTAATCGAGTCGTCTCGACTAGAGCCTTCTTACTTGTTTTTTTTTTTTATGTGAATAATGCGCAATTTACTCCTATGACGCTTATCAAAATTCCAAGAAAACATGCAGCGTCAAAATGCCATCAAGGAAATGGAGTACTCGCAAAAATTTATTAGTGCAGGTTATTTTGGTACTTATCAACAGTGATAAGGCCAACTGACGAGCCAATGTACCACCATATGAAAGTAGGCCATATCACCACAATAGTTCAAAACAATATCTATAAATTTATAATGCGAAAGGTATTTTAATTAGCTTCAGTCTAATCAAACTGCAGAAGAGAAAGATATATTCGTGTTTGTCATGTGGGAACGTTCAGTTCGGGTGTGTGTTTGGCACGCGTGTGAACAAGTTAACTTCCGGTTGTATAAACGGCAAATGTGATCGTTATCTAACATAGCGGAAGATTGGCAATTTATTTGAAGTCCACATTATAGTGATTGGCAATTTCTTAGAATTTCTGGGCACAGCACTCAGCTCAACTTGAAGTAGTTTGAGCGACTTGAAAATGTTTAAAGTTCAAACATGAGTTCCTCGAAAGCGGAAGAGCCGGAAGTTTAAACCGAAAGTTATAATCAATATTTGTTGATAACGTATCAATAATGTGTGAAGCAAATTCCTTAGCCCAAGTCGAAAGAATTTCTAAACTGTTAAGAAGTTTTGCTTGCGCTTTCGGTTTAGCTGCACAAGCAACTCGAATCAATTAAATCATTTGCTAGCACATCCCTATAACTGTGCCCCAGCGATAGGTGGGGCAACGTGCAACAGACAACACGAAGCTATGCCACAACCAAATGGCAGCCACAGGCGAATGAACAACCAGCCACAAAGCGAAGCAAATCAACAACATTATTAAGTATTTGCTATTGACTTCCGGTCGTTAGATATTTCATTACCAACATCGAGTTGGAGCTGGCGTTGGAGTCAACTGGAGCTGTTGGCTTGAAGTTGGGGGCTTCTATTTGCACAAACACACATACACACGCATATACACAATCCAAGACAAAGAGCTCAATTTTATTAAATTGTAAAAGTTCTCAGATAATAATATAATGTGAAATGATCTTAGCTAAGATACGCTGCAGTTATCAATTGTCTCACATTTAATTGAAATCAGTTTAACAAGGACATCGTCTGCTCTTAGCTCCGTCGACTTTTTTCTGTCTTCGAAGTCCTTTGATTTCTGCTTGAAGCGCCTCGAGCTATACAAGGCTACTTTGCAACATTTTTAAGCTAATTTGATGCTATGCCAATTGAAGTTATATACAACAAGTCTCAGTTGCTAGTCAGTTACTGACCTTCAAGGCTTGCGCTCTTAAGCGCTTTAAAGATAATTTATATCCAAAAGCGCCGAGCAATAAATAAAAGCTTATGTAAATACGAACTCAAACTGAGGCAAAATGAGACCATTTCTTGGAAAAGTCCACGAAAACATACATAATTGCTGACAGATTGAATGCTCTTACATTAAATATTATAGGAAAATATAAAAAACGATTTGAAGTATGCAAAAGAAGTTGAGGGGAAAAAGAGCTACAAATAAAAGTTGAAAAAGTATTTATATTTTATATTCTTATACATTTATATAATTTCATATGTGTACATATAAATAAAAAAAAAAAAAACTAAATAAAACTTTATAGAATCTCAATAGATAAAATTTTAATTTTTCAGAACATGAAAAGAGCTAAACAACATTATCTAAGGCTTCAGCTCTTATACAACATATATAATAATATTAAAATTTACTATAAATACATTTATAGAGTATTCACGTTTCTGCTATGGCTGAGACAAAAACAAAATCAAATACTTGCTTAGTATAGATCGTTTTTTGTTTTTTATTTTTACATTGCCCTGTCGCTTGGATTCTACGAATACCATATATGCAGTTAAATTTTCTTAATATCAAACAAGAAATACAATAACAACATCAATTCTGGATAAAACGAGGAGCCTTAAGAATTATATTGAAAGCAAATAAATCAAATAATGTGCATCCAAATTACGACAAAGCACACACAACGTCGTATATATGCACATATATATTTATATAAATAAATATGTATGCATGACAGGCTGTCTGGCTGTCTGATAGTGCGGTGGGGTGTTCAATTTTATATATTTTTCATTTTTGTTTTGTTTCTCACTTTTTTTCCTTTTTATTTCGATATAAAAATAATTGCAGGAATTGTGTGAGACGACGTCGTTTGGCTGACAAGCAGCGCCAAACCAACGGACAGATACTTGTTGTAGTTGCAGTTGCAGTTGCACTTTAGCAGCTGAAACAGCAAAAGCAAGTGCAGAAGGAGGAGCAGCAGCAGCAGCAGCAGCAGCAGCAGCAGTAGTAAAAGACAGAGAGAACCAGCTAAAGATGTGGCCCTGGCAGAGAGCTGAGTTGTCGTATGAAACTTACTACACCGGAAATATAAAATTACACACTCAACACTTAAATTGTGTATGCCCGCCTCACTATACATATATATGTGTGCGAGTGTGAGCGTGTGTGTGTGTGTGTGTGTGCTTCTCACATGTTGCATGCTGCACTGAAGATTCTAGTGGCTCGCACGGTGCGTGCGCCGCCGCCAACAGGGTGCAAAACGATCGAACCTTTCGAATATTTTCGTCTAAACGAACAGAAAACAAACGTAATAAATGATCAAATTAATTGTGCGAATTTGATGAGGGTTAAAAGCCCTGGAAAAGTGCTGTACATGAGCCGTGCGTTAATTGAGCATTTAAGCTGCTGCAATATCAATTGGAATAAACATAAATATATTACGGACTAAGTCTAAGCTCTCATTTGACCATCAGTGCGCAGAAACAATGGAGATTCGCAGAATGCGAAATTCCCACGCACTTGAACTTGAAATTCTTTTTATTGGCGATCCTTTTTTACATACATATGTATTAGAGTAAATGCTTGGATTTGTTTGTTTGCTTTTTGGCAAAAGATGAAGAAAAACCAGCCGAAAATGAAGAATGAAGCGACTCGAATTACAAACACATATTCGTCCTTTTTGTCGAGTCCTTTCTGCGCGCTCAGCCTTTACCTGCTAATCCCCACAAGGAGTGAAGCAATCAAAGCATCTTGAAGGAATTGTATATGAGGTGAATACCCTGCATAGCTGTTGCTGGGTCGGCATGCTCGACCTGTCCGCCAGCACGCATACAATTTAATCTGAAAGCGACTATCACTTACTCGAGCTGCCTGTGTACGTTGCACTGCCCCGATCAAGGACTCGTCGCTTGGCGTCTGGCTCCAAGAGTCGTGGGAATACGAGCATTTTTGGTTTCCTTTTTGCCTTTGGCTTAATTTGGGCTAAATTCTCAAGCTGCTTCACTTTGGTCTTTTGCACGCTCTCTCTCTCTCTGTTGCCATCTCTCTTTCTTTTTCTTGTCTCCCCTCAATCTTTTAATTCATTTCATTTTTTATGCAACTCCATTGCGCTACTCCCACTAAGGCTGTGCGAAAATTTCTGAAAAAATGAATCGTCCGCCAACTGCTTAGTCACCTGACCAGGTAGCTGTCCGAGAGTAATTGCTTGACCGTTGACGAAAGCTGATAACAAAGCCGCTCAATGTCTGGCTGCCACATCGAGGGTAGCTATCGAGCCTGGTCATGGGGTTTCTCCTCCGAGCTCTCTATATATATATATATATATATATATGCTCCGATATAGAGCGATAACACCGGAGATAGAGTATTTTTTATTTCTAAGAACTTCTTGTATATACATATATGACTAATAGCGCGCTATCATCAAAACAAGTCCCAATAACGCACAGTCTGCACATAGCATTAGCCTTCAGCTGCAATCACAATGGCCAGGCATTTACATCCAATTTGTGGGGAACTATCTTCAAGCGACATTCCTCTTCTCTGCCAGCTGCTGCTGCTGCTGCTGCTGTTGCTTTAATTGTCGTCTTTCAATTTTCATTTGATTCAATTAGCCTATGGAAATCTGACAAAATATAAAGAATGCCCTTTTAGGAAGAGCTGTGCGCGTGCGCGTTGCGTTGACATCTTTAATTGTGCGTAGCTGGTCAGTTAATCAGTTCGTCAGTCAGTCAAGCTGGCAGTTATTCAGTGCCTTAATTAAGGGTAGGCGGTACAAACACCATGTCTAATTGCATTTTACTGAGACTCATAAAGGCATTATAATTATTTATGGCGGGGCAAGCTTATTTCTGCTTAAAAATTCCATTTAAACTCTTCAATCTCAATCCTATTGACGAGTCTTTATATGAACTGCAGCTATTACGTAATCAATTTAATCAGTTATCTAAAGCTGCTCTGCTAAATGTTTATTTTATGCTTTTATAAGCAATTTCTCAATTTTCTCAGAAATTTCACATAGCAAATTCTACAAAATATTAAGACCATTTAAATTATTTTTGAACACAGCTCTTTTTCCAGCTAAGTAGGTAACCATAACTTAAAAGACAAATGGCACACACACACACAGTAGGTAATCACAGGAATACAACATGCACAACAACAACAACAACAATACTAACAACACGAACAACAACAACATCAACATTACCTATAAAAAATGTTTATTTAGCAAACGATCAACACAAAATACAATTTATATAGACAAGCCAAAGTCAATCGATAGCTAGAGAGTAGTTTAATATGTGTGTGTTTATGAAGGCTGGAAATCCCCGAAGAGAGGGAGAAACAGAAAAAAAAACACACACAGAAATACAACAAAAAGAACAATTGTAGAGGTTTAATAAGGTTTGGCACAGGGCAATAAGATACCCTGTAAACGCAGTTTATGTTTACCTTGAAAATGTTTGAAATTTAAAATTTAACATTTTATTGATTAAACATATTAAACTAGCTATCTTATGTAATTAATGAAATCAGTTCAACCAGGCATTCTCATATGAATCAAATATTATGATAAATTCAATGCTAAAGCCAAAAGTTAATCATATTTTACAAAATTTTTAACGATCTAAGTATTGGTCATAATAATCTAGCATATTGGCATATCTAATAATAATAATAGATCCATTTGCTAGATCCGTAAGTAATCCAAATATATACCCTACCGACTGACTCCATACAGGGCATGGTATAAAAATCAGCTCCAAACTATTTTATGTAATAAAATTGATGATCAAACGAAAACTCTCACATGAAAATGCATTGCCAATGATCGAGGCGATTGTGGGCTGGGGATGCGAACGGAACTGAGATCAATCGTCAAATTGTGGGATTTGGTTATTCTTTTGCTTTCTTTCTTTTTTTTTTTTTTCTTTTTGGTTCTTGCTAAAAGCGAAATAAATTCATTTTTAATATGTGTGTGCCACACGGGCAAGGCATTATTGTTTTTCATACTTGTACAGCACAACTTTATGGGTATATTGTTTCAGCAACAATACTAAAAACAACAGCAACAACAACAACTTTAAAGAACACAAACAGACTGCGCGGCGTTTGTATTTCATTGAATTCGCGTGCAGTCTTCGACGGAACTTGTCATGTTTACAAACAACAAAAAAACTCACATTATGCTAAAATTCGAGAAAGAAATTACCAAATATATTTAGTCTTAATATGTATATCTAGATATATATATATATATATATATATGTATATATATAAATTTAAGTAAATGTGGCAATAGATTTGGCCAGAATATTGCTGCACCATAAATTCAGGCTAAAGGCAGAGAGAAAAAGAGAGATAGTGGGAGAGAGAGAGGGAGAGAGAGAGGGAGAAAAGCGCATTGTTTATTTTCAAGCGATTTTCCAGCAGTTGAAAATTAACATCAAACGACAAAGCGGAAAATGAATAGCAAAGAAACAAAAAACAAAAAACTAAATAAAACACAGCCAACAAAAACGCAATTTTATGATTTTCAAAAACGATTTGTTAAATATACTATGTTTTGTATAACAACAACAGCTTCTTCCTGTCTCAACTCATCTTTCTATTATTCTGTCGCAATTAAAAGCCTAAATAATTATAACATACAATTATGAGTTCTACAATGGTTTCGGTTTTTTTTTTTTTCAGCTATGGACTGAGTGAGGTTGAGGGGAAAGGGGAAAGGGGAGTCGAGGTGTTATTGCAGTCGATAGATCAAAGCATTCGCTTTCATGTTTGTTGCCATTGCACTTGTTGTGGCTGCACTGCGTCTGGGCCGCTCGCATGGCTCGGAGTGTGGGCGGCAGCGCGTAAGGTGAAGGTGTGAAGAAACTAGCAAACGGAAAGCAACTGAGTGTCTGATATCAAACAGACACATTGGCAACTGTTTGAAGTGTAGTCATCGAGATTATGATTACCTACTATATACACACGCACGCACACAAAGGCGTTAATGGGCTTAATGCTATAAAAAGAAAGAAAAAATGTAGCAATAAAAATTGCTGGAAGAGGAAATGCACTGTCGTTGGCGTATTACAATCCAATCGAAGTTATCAGCATGATTTTTGGTTAGTTCGATTAGCTTGAACTTGATAATATATATATATTTATATATAACGTATTATATATAATTATAAATGGTTTCTTAAGCTCTAAAAAGAACTATTTGCACGCAATAAAATCACAATCAAAACATTTCATGATTATATCAAATAGCATTTGTTCCTTTTCCTTGTATTAAAACATATATAATTCTCAAGAAGCTAAGTTGAAATAAAATTATTTTAACTAACGACAAGTCGCATAACCCTACTTATTTTATATCAATAAATGAAAAGCCAACAAATTGTTTTTTTCTTTTAATATTTAACTTTGGATTAAGGAAAATCTATTTATTTGTCTGCTAGTCTGAACCTCAATTTTCAGTCTCTGTTTGCATTTTCGATTGAACTAATTGAATTTCAATTATCTTTTACACAATATTATCTGAGTTGTTTTCAATAATTATACATATATAAATTGTTATAGATATGATTGCTTCAGTAGCTTTCCATTTATTCACTCTTTTGATTTCATACGATATATAAATAAATCATGAATTCAAAATCATTTTCAATGCTCACATAAATCACAACAAATATGCAGAAATCGACAAGTGTAACGAAATTGATTGATCACCCAATTGGGCTAATCTTTCAGTCAGTTAATTGAATCAGCATCGATCAGAGTTAGGCCAATAAAAACGCCATATAAACAAAGTCAGCTCCAATGATGGAGTAGGATATCCCATCACTCTCTATATCCATATACCTATATCCACATACATGCACAGATCGTCTTTATGTAGATGGTTTTATGCCTATGTCTGTGATGTCTACATAAATCGCATGAACAACAAAATTTTAATCAACACTCATTAACTCTACGAGATCGCCGGCAATATAATTAAGAGAAATTATGTTTCCACTGGCGCTACGTTGACGTTGAAGTCGAAGTGGAATATGTATCTTCGACCTGTTGGATCAATGGACCGGCCGCAGTTGTAGCAACAATACAAGTTGTTTGGCCTGTTGCTCAGATTTGTTGTTGTTGTTTAACAATTTCGCAATTCAGCTGTCGATCATTTCATTCATAAAATGTGCATAGCACGGCATGAGGGAGCCCCCACTCACACACACACACACACACGGACACACACACCCCACTGGCGATTCATTCACACAGCTTGGTTGATCTGGAAACTCGCACACATCCGCACATGCTGGGTTAATGCCAACCACCCGCCTGCTCGATCGGTCCACAACAAACGAAGTGATTAATTCATGTATTGGTTCTCTCTCTCTCTCTCTCTCTCTCTCTCTCTCTCTCTCTCTCTGTCTATCTCTGGTCAGTGCCGGCCCTAACCATTCGGGAGCCCCCAGCATTTGGACGTTTTCTCAATGAAACTGGTTTCGTCAGTTCGATTGCTGCCGTAGCGGCTGCCGATGCCCGTTGCTGTTGCTGTTGCTGTTGCTGCTGCTGCTGCTGCTGCGGCTGCGGCTGCTGTTGTTGTTGATATTGGGGTTTATGTTATTATATTCATCCTCACCTGATCCCCAGCAGCTGCTCATCCGGTCAATGTGAGAAAAAATACACAACAGCACACTGCAAAAATAGACATGGCACGAAACGCATGCAACTTTTTCTTTTTACCCGAGCTGCACTTCAAGCACTGATCATTTAGCTAGATATTGAGCTAGAGTGCCAGAGACAGAGCCGATGTCGAGCGGGGTGTGCTTGGTGCAGCGTCAAATGAAATGCGAAAGCTGTTGCTCAGGATTGTATCTGGCATTCAAATCAGCTTTGGAAAACTTGCCAACAAGTGACCAGCCCAAGTCAACCTATTTCAGCATCCGCAACCGTAAAGGAAGCGGCCATAAATAAGCAAAGCAAAGCAAAAAAAAAAAAAAAAACGAAGGAGAAGAAGAAAATGCAGTGAAAAAAGCAGCAAAATAGCCAACTAAACTGGAAAAGCTGTTGCTTTTCTTTATGCTCCCCCTCACACACCTCACACCCCCCTCCCCATACTCCACCTTCTCACCACACACCCGCCCCACACTGCGGAAGTTGGCCAAGCATGTGCAAAACAGTTAATGCACACAGGATATGCTTCCGCGGCAAACAAGTTTTTGGCCTCGATTTTGTTTTCTTCTTGCCTATCTGTTAACTATCAAAGTTATTAATTAAACATTTATTTTAGCCAATATCATTTGCATAGAACTGACAGCTCAGATGTCAGATGCTAGAGCCCGTTCTGTGCGTTAATTGGCTTTTAATCGATTCGGGAAGCGCGCTTTAATATTTTCACAAGTTTTTGTTTCTTTTTTCAGTTTTGGCATAATTTATGCTATGGGAAGTGAGCTTGAGATTTAGAAATTTGAGAATTAGAGAATGCGGTCAGTCACCCAAGACTAAATGAAACGGATATGGCTTGATTATTGATGAACCAATTCAAATCAAATTTCAAAAGATGATTTAAATTAAGCTCTTAAAATAATAAACATTATATGAATAAACTATAAATATAATTAAAGTTTTTTATATTAATAATAATTAAAATAGAAAATCTCTGTTTGCAGTGAGCAAATATAATGAAGCATCGAAAGGAAACCGCGATATGATTGAGATAGTAAGAGAAAGAGAGAGAGAGAGATAGGGAGGGAGTGTGGTAGAGAGAAGAGAAAGAAAAGAGCGACACAACTGGCAGCAACTTGAGCTTAAGGAAGAGGCCGCATTTTAAAGCGCAAGATAAACTCGCTGGGATGCTGATCAGATCGCATCAGCTGCCGCAGTTGTTGCTGCTGTTGCTGCAGTTGCTGCTCAAGTAGCGGCTACAACAAACAACACAAGCAACAAGCGAATCTCCTTCTCTCTCTCTGTGTGTGTGTGTGTGTGTGTAGATGCCTGGGCTGCCTGTCCAGCAGCAGGCGAAGCATCTAAAATACAGTAGCTGCAGCAGTAGCCGGCAAACAAATTACACACAATTCCAACTCCAAACAGAAACTTCACAGCATCCACACCGAACTACAACAACAACAACAATAACAACAACAACAGCAACAGCAGCAGCAACAACAGCGACAACATTATTATCTCTGCTTTATGTGTGGAGCTGAAAGAGGCAATGCCTGGCGCTTCAGCTGGCACCCCACTCAGCGATCATCATCATTGATGTTCGTCATGATGACGATGATGATGACGATCATTGTCGTAGACATAAGAACGAAAACGAATCAACTCGAGTGTCGTAGTTGTTGCTACTGTTCAATGGCTGTTGTAGATGGATGCTACGTTGTTCGTTCGGTTGCTTTTTCGGTTAGTAAACCGGATGTTCCTAATCATTGCTAGTTTGCCTCAAATTAAATATGCTTGATGTGTGTGTATGCGCGAGCTCGCATATAAGCAGTTACGTTCTGTATCTTTTGTTTGTGAGCTGTGTACTTCATAGATACGCAGATTATGGTCTGTACATACAGATATACTTATATACATATACATATATATATATATATGCACATACATATATGTAGATAGATAGATAGATAGATCTACACCAAGCCACAACGCAAATTATGAATGAATATTTTAAGAAGCTAACCACTATCTTATTCGACTGCTAATCGTGTGACTCTGTGACGCATCCATAGGCTTAACTGTTTACCCAGCTAGATAGTTAGATAGATAACTCTAAAGCTACTTCCGCCAGTTGCCAGTTGCCTATTGCCTATTGCCAGTTGCCAGTTGGCAGGCGAGTTTGCCAATCAACTTACAAATCGACTGGTTTATTCATTCATGCCCACTGGCTGGGAGGCCAATTTAATTGATAGAACTTGTCGAGGCTGCCACATATGTATACAAATGCATTCACACACACACAGCACAGAACGCATAACACATTCATAAATTCATTTTTATCAACATCAATTAGCAATAATTATTCATTAGCAAGCGGACTGAGCCACTGGAGTCAAGCCACAAGTGACAAAGGCATTTTTTTTTTTGTTTATCAGCAACTTGTTGAGATACAATCTATTTGTATTTAGTAGATCGAGATATAGATATTATCTTCAACAAAGATTAGCTTTCAGTTATCTACAAATTATTATTTAGGTTTATGTAGTGTCTGCAGGCTACAGCTACATTTATGAGAATTGCGAAGAAGGGCGATGCTTCAAAATATTTACAGAATTAAAGTGCAGCTTAATTGCAAGCATAAATAATAACACCTGGATTATGAGATAATTTTATATATATGAATATAATATAAATATATGAATATATGTAAAAGCATACAAGTTAAAAAAACATTGTTTAGATTAAATTATTTTGCTATTTCCTTGAATTTAAATATACATAATTATAATTATAATTATTTGCAATTCAGATTAAAACAAAATTGAAGGATTTAAAAAATGTATAGAATACATAAATACATATAGAAACTATTTATAGAAATCGTATAGAAACCTAATGTTTATAGAAGAAGACTTAAACTTATAAAAAGTTCTTTTTTGTAGTCTTTTATGTTGGGATTATCACAAAATTGATAGATGTAAAGAATCTGTACTAAATCTAAATTTATATAATAATACTAACTGAAAGCCTTGAAAATACTGTTGGTTTATATCTTAAGCATAGCCAAATCAGTCTTTAATGCAAGACTCTGCGAGCAAATATTTAAAGCTGAAGCTTGGAAGCTTCAAGTTCTTAGACTGCGAGCATCGCTGAGCGACTTATAATAGCTTTCACACACTTAAAATGAAGCAATAATAAAAGCGATTAGGCTTTATAAAGTCAATGGCGGCTCTTAACAACCATTTGGTAACGGCATTGCATAAATTAAGAAATTTAAATCAAATGTATCTTTGAGATACTTTGCTTCTCTTGCTATTTGTTTTATGTTATTTGTGGATGCTGCGCCGTTTGGTTTGTTTGACAAATATGTGGCCATTAGTTGATAACAATTAAGACGTAGACGTTGGCGTCACTGATGCTAATGCTGATGCTGATGCTGATGCTGATGCTGATGTGTGACGGAAAACATTTCGAGACTCGCCAAGCGGTAGCAGTGAGAGATAAAAAGCAATATTAATTGTTTTTTAAGTAAGACCTCAGTCGACTGGCGCCTGCTGCCCACATATGTTGCGAAGGGGCTACACAAATGAGCTGAGCCCGTAACGAAATCAGTTTAATTTCCGTGCTACAAATTGATAGTGGGCAGCTGTGATCACTTCTTTTGCAGCACGCGCAAACCTAACATAATTCCGCATCAAGATGCAATTTGAGTTCCGTAATAAGCCCACGCGAGCCACAAAGAACTCTGCAACTGCAACTGCAACTGCAATAGCAACTGCAACAACAGCAACTGGACAATCAAGTGTTGTCCAGCTGAGTGGCGTGCAATGTGGAGCATCCACAGCATAACACCTGGCGTTCTGCCCTAGCCTCCGCATTTGATGAGCCTCTGATCAAACTGGAAGCTGCGCTTGAATTGTGCGTTGCTCTATTGCATTCAATTCCAACTGCCAGCTCACCCTTAGATCGCCCACCTGCTCCCCCCGCCCGATCCCCTTGGAGGCTAGCATTTGCATATGCCTTGCAGCGGGGCGGGTGGTGCGGCCCCAGCGGCCAGCACATTGATCATTAGACTATTTTTAATAGAGAGACTGAGACTGAGACTGAGACCAGTTTGCCAGTTAGCTGGCCGCAAAAGTGGTCTGGCCAGCTCAGAGTTTCACCTGCTCCGAGTTTGAGATTTTGCAGCTTGCGTGCTGAAGTGTTTGTTCGGCGCAAAAGATTCACAACTTCCACTAGAATGCATTTGTTGCTCCATCTATCCGGTGCGAGCATCGAGTACCAAGTACCCCCTGCCCAAAAAATAAAAGAGAGAAGTGGAAAGTGGAAAGGAATTGTTTCAACAAGACGCCAGTGCGATCAATGACAAACTAATTTATGCGCCCAGCAACAAATCTTTTGGCTCAAATAAACAAAACTAAATGATCCTACAAGTATATACACATGGATAGCATAAATTAACTTCCGATCTACTAATGGAATGTATACAAATTTATGCTCAGTCACAGAGGCGAGTACACACGTACATGCATATACATATATATATACGTGTCCGTATATCTGACTATGTAGCTCGGTCTCGATCCGGTTGTATCTTTCTCCCGGGACCCGACCTGGTGTTATGGTCAGCGTCAGGCGGCAACAATTAAAAATGCAGGCGAACAACAAAAACACTCAATAAAATGCGTTGATAAATTGCGCCAAGCATCAAAGGCGAACCAAACGGCAACCCACTGTGCGTGGATGGCGCTCCGCAGCTCCACAGCTCCACAGCTATCCACAGCAATCTCCATACAACAACAACAACAACAGCAGCCACTTGCAATCTACTATGAAAATTTATCGATTGTTTTTGTTTAGAGCATTGAACAGAGAGAATCAGTTACAACTTGGCATAGACACTAAAGCGCCAGCGAATGTCAGGTGGAATTGGCTAATGGGCATAAAATGCTATTTTGAGACTTTTATCTCTCTCGCTCTAAATGGCCTGCGTACAAAGCTAATTAATCCAGGTCAGCAATTGTCTAAGTTTATATTTCGGTTTTTCTTTATAGTTTTATATTGATTTCTTATTGGTAATAGATTGGGAATATCGAAATTGGCTATTGGAAGATACGAAAAACTCAAAATATTTAAACTATCAATTTGCAAACAATATCGATTTTTATCGATAACAATGTCTAACACAATACACGGATTGTAAATATTTAAAGCTTTGAAATTTACACACAATTTTCAAGCTCTTTACTATGGTAAGAAATGTGCAATAAATTAAATTTTTTAAAAATTGCATTATGAATGAATTTCCTAGGAGAAGCTATAAAAAGAAGAGAGATTATACTAGAAGTATGTAAAACTAATTTGCTAATCTAAACTTGTAGCGCATGAGGAGAGATTTGTCAAGTGCTAGGAAGTAGTTCGCAATCTGTCGGATCTATAGTGCCTAGCAGATAAAACATTCAATGGGCACAGTGAAAATGGACTTGGTTAAGTGAATGCATCCGACTTGGCAGTTGCATTTCCTTTAATATAGAGAAACTCGGTTGCCCTCCCTTACTCTCTCTCTCTCTCTCTCTCTCTCTTTCTTGCATACTCTTAGCGGCTTTTAATTCGAATGACAATTGGAAATTTAACACATTTCACAGTTTCTAGTGCTACAAAATTATGACATGGCTAAAACCTGCAAGCCCATCAAATGGATACGTTCAAAAAGCAAGCGACGTCTGCGCACTGGGCCAAGAAGTAGAATTACGTATGTTAGTTAATTTTGATATTTATTTTTCTACTTTGCGCCAATTGAAGCGTTAAATTATCAATTGGGCTTTAAGCAAACTGGCCAGGGGTGGGCAGCAGCGTTAAATTGGCCTAAAGGCTTATGGGCATATTGGCTGGGCCCATGGCGGACACGCTTCAATTGATCAACAGCTCCTGCAGAACTATAAACTATTAAATATAAACCATAAATGAACAGACCTATTTACCCCTTTGCATCATTCCATCGTTCCACCTTCCACCCTCGCCCCATTGCCAACAGCAACTCCGTTTCTGTTCTTGGCTAACGCGCAGGCATCTGGAAAATTGTGCAGTCGATTTGGTATCATATTGCGAGCGTGTTGCAGGTGTCTCATATTTCCTAATGATAAATGCAGCAATGACTGATATTTAGATACTCGCATCTATGCATCACACACACACACACATACTGGCACACTCGCATACACACGCTCCAGATACGTTTTCGTATTTCATCGATTTTCGTTTGTCAATTGACCGTTGGCCATTGCATTATCAATTGGCCACGCTGACGACGGCGGGCCTTACCCGGCTTTGCCCGGCGCTCCCCAGTTGACAGCATATAATCTACTTGGCCAATTGATGCTGCTCCAAGAACGAGTTTCAATCTGCAATTTGTTGTTGCTGCATTTATGGCAGTTGTTGGTTGGCACATCCAGGTATCTATATATATATATATATATATATATATCTGTGTATGTTGCCTAACTAATTGATTCATATTTGTGGCAACATTTCGCATTCCGTTTGCCATACGCCATACGGAATATGCGTTTAATGGGTGGCCAAATTTGGTTTAGATGATAAATTGAATTAAGCTTAAGATGGGCATTGACTTGAATTTTAACTTAATTACGCTGACTATACTAAAGTTAATAACATTTATAATTCAAATTATTTATGAAGTTGTTTTTGACTGACTGAAGTATCCGTTTGCTAAATTATTAATTAACATACATAAATGTGTAACTAAATTGTCATATTTTTTAATTTGTTCTTTTATATATTATGTCAAAAATTTTGTCAATCAGCAATTGTGACGAAGTTGTCTATATGCCCGGGTAGCTCAGTCGGTAGAGCATTGGACTTTTAATCCAAGGGTCCAGGGTTCAAGTCCCTGCTCGGGCGATAGCTATTTTTTCACATATTTTTAAAGATTTTGCACGCTGATAAGCATTGTGGTATAGAAAGATAAAAAAATATTCTATAAGTGTAGCTGTGTAAAAATTTAATTGCATCAAATATGAGAACCTAATAGTTTTCTTTCGCTACAGCCAAAAGTATGCAATGCTTTTCTTTACAAGAGCGCGCCCGAGAGTATGCAATGCTTTTAACTCTACATCAATGTTTAGCAAAGACACAAACCATTTCACTCTAACGTTCGGTATAAACCGATAATATAAATTATAATTGAATTTTACTAATATTTCGATAATATTTATATAAATAAAAAATATGAAACTAAAATGAAAGAATCTTTAAAATAATACATGCAAACACTTTAAGGCCTGAACTCTCGCCAAAATAACTTAAATTTCATCATTATCTGAGTTAACTATATATTTATAGCTCTAACAAATTGAACTTGATTACTTATCAATCAAACAGCCAAATTATTATACACTTTTATATTATATATTCCTAAAACATAAATAAATAAATAAATAACGATTTTAACTAAAGAGCAATAGCTGTTTGGTATTATAATATTGAAGTGCTGATAAGGCACTTATCAGAATGAGCTAAAAATATATGTGCGCGCTTTCTTCATTGCTGCGCACCGATTTGAAAAGTATAGCTGACAACAGGTAAGTTCGAATACCTGAAGGTCAACTGACTCGAAGAGTTGTTGGGGGTGTTGCAGTTGCGGCAAGGCTACACGTGCCAGACGAAAACACAACGTCTGAATTGATAACAATTTGGATATATATGTACTTAGGTATGAGTATGCATATGTCGATAAATTTATATATTTTGTCAGCATTATCTGCGCTGCGCTGCGCAGACCTCGACATCATCTTCAACACACGTGCCAGACTCATTTCATTGTGCTGGGTCAGTTTCAATGCGATCTAGTTTTATCTTTCGGTGCGTGATGATTAGCCATGCCTCGGGCTTTGTGGCACCCGCAGAAAAAGCTGCGCAAATTATGGGCCTGGATGCATCAATTTAGTCATTTCCGTTTTTACAAATCAAATTTACAATAGAAAAAAATTATATGTATATAAAAATGAAATAATAGAGACCAACGAAAAGTCGAAGATTGAATACACTTTCAGATGTTTTGTTAGTTGAGAATTTTAAATGAAACGTAAGGAAATATGAATAATACATAAATTGGAACTGAAGTAGTATAAATTCAGAATTCTTTGTTTAAAAGTCAACTCGCCTTGGCAATTGTTATTAGTTATAAATAATATAAATTTTCTAAGAATATCGAATAAGTTTTCCTTTCTATTAATAATAAAACACTAAAAATATTTTCTACGTTTTATTTTTCTGTTTTTATGATTTCATGAATGAATGTGTGAATGTAAATGCTATAGCTGCAGGCCAGACGTGATTAGATAGCAAGTTATAATTTCTATAATTAATATATTTCAACAATACGTGATTAAAGCAATTTCAGATTATTGAATACACTTCACATCTACATATGTGTGTGTAGAATTTGAATATGTATATAAATATATGAATAAGTATGTATTCAATTGATGTTCTTTTCTGTTCTTTTAATTCAAAACAATATAAAATTTAACACTGCCATAAATATAATTTTCTGAGTAATTAATAATTGTAACCGAAAAAGAACTTAAGCAAAAACTTATGAATGAATGAGCAAACAATCATAAAAAGCAAACATACTCAACTATACATGCACACATATGAGTGTGTCAGTGTGTGTGTGTGTGAAAAGTGACGTGCAAACGAAATATAAAACAGGCGAGCCAAATACAACTAAAACAAAAGCAACAACAGCAGGCAGCACACACGCATACACACACACACACACACACACACACACACACAGGCGCGCAGATCTACATATGAATTTGTAGCAAGCGCAACGACAAACATTTATATGAATGAATGAAAAATTGTAAACTCGAAAAAAGAGGCAAAAGTTGTTAACGCAGCAGTTCCACGAAAAAGACAAAAAAAAAATAAAATAAATAAATAAAAAGACAACAGCAAGAAATCTGTGAACATGAAATTTGAAAGGTAAAAACTTAAATTAAAACAAAACTTAAATCAGAAACACGGAGCAAGTGTTGAGAGACGACAGCCCCAGCCACAGCCTCAGCAACTGGTTTAGCAGCAGCAGCAGCAGCAGCAGCTGAAGCAGCTGTCCACAAATGTGCGTTAGGCGGTTGGGGAGTCCGGCTCCAATTATGAATAAATAAAGAGCAACAGAGACGACGAGGCGCAGTTAAAATCAAAATAAATACAGTCAAAAGAGACAAACACACTGACACACACTCAGGCGCACACAAATGCACACAGAAAACACAGTCAAAGCCGAACTGTGAGACGCGCCCACATCGGCGACGTCGACAGAGGCAGCAGAGGAAAGCCAAAGCCAAGCCCGAAGACGCAGGCGAAGAAGAAGCCGGTTTGCAGGAATATTGCTTTGGGGGCCGCACACGCAAAAAGGAAGGAAACAAACATCAAGCATCAGCGAGTCAAAGCAACAACTGCACAAATACACGCATACACACACACACACACATACGCAATAAGAGGGCTAGCGAGCGCAAAGAAGAGAACTTCCATAAGCAGCAAATCGAAAGAAAACAAATATAACAAAAACAACTCAAGTTCCCCACGTTGGCCAGCCAAAAACAAAAAGTCAGGCAACCAGCCCCATCAAGCTAAAACGAGCCAATGTTTCTGTTGCCTGTTGCTATTCCCCATTCATCAACTGCATTTCAACGCCGCGAGGCGATCGAGCAGCGGCAGCAGCAGCAACAGCAACAAAAACCACAGCGATGCGCAGGCAGAACCAGAAACTTTTCTACTCACACCGCAAGTATGAATGAAAACGAACGTGCTTGCTTTTTTCTTGCTTTTTTGTATTTTTATCTTCGTTTTATTATTTTTTTTTTTTGTCGCTCCCGAGAGAGTCGCGAGAGCAACACTTGCTGAGCGCATGAATGAATGAAACGAGCAGCGAGCTGAGCGCCGAAAATGAATGAAAGTAGCGTTGGCTCTCTTCGCTGCTAGCATTGCTGCGGTCTGCGGTCTGCGCTCTACGGTCTCTGCCTGCGCCTGCGTTTCGGTTTCTGTTCTTCTCTCTCACCAATACAGCCGCGCATGTAATAATTTCATACGAATCATAGCATATTAAAAAAATTATATTTGCTTTACATTTTTGTTATTTTTTTCAACATTGCGGCGGCTTTTGCTGTTATTTTCAAAGTTTATGATTAATATGCGCTGATTAAAGGCCCGCTAAAAACATATATAGTGTACACACTTATAAGTATGTATGTATATATGTACATATATAATTCAAATAAGGGCAGGCTGGATACATTTATATGTATATTATATATGCTTATATGTATATTTATGTATATGCACATACATTCAATATGCATGTGTCTTTGTCTGTGCGTATCTCTCACTCTTATGTGCTTGCATATTGTAAACTAAATTTACGTGCTCCGTTCTTTGTCCCCCTTTATTTTATTTATTATTATTTTTGTTCCCTTTCAATGAGTATCCAGCATCTGCGCAGTTGTCGCCGTTTTGCATGTTTCTTTATTTCGTTGCCATTTTTATGGCCGATCTTCTAGCGGCAAAAGATAAGTTCATGCATTGCGCGTCGAGCACTGCGCACTCTGGGCCTGCCGACTGTGATAGGGACTGGGATTGGGGCTGGGCCAAACAACAAACTGTGGGGGATAGTTGGCCACTAACTTTTGTCGTGCGTTTGCGTCGCGTTGACATTGAAATTGTTTTGGCTTTACTCTTTGTGTTGTTGTTGATTTCGACGCAGCGATAAGGCGCTACGTTTTGTTATGTTTGCTATGTATGTGAAGACTAAAAAATCCTATTTTCTGATTTGTTTTTATAAACAACATTAAATTCGGACACTTCAAGAGCTGCGAATTCATTGTTTAAATTAGCTATGAATTAGAACTCATAAATATAAATAACGTATCTATAAGATACATTTTACATTGATAAAGTAGACAAAATGGTTGAATGTATTTTATGAATATATTATCTAAATTTAAGTTTGTCTTTATTTCAAAGATTAATAGATATTCTGAACTTGTACATGAATTAGTTTTATACTAATTGAGTTTAATAGAGTTAGCAATTGTTGTTATGTAATCTACTCAGAGACTCTTTTGTTCTTTAGAGAAGCTTCCCACAATTATGGCTCAAGCGAAACATTTTCATCAGCATTCACACAGCAAAGATGCATACAAATTACCATTAAGCTGTCAGCTACATTCAAAAACATAAACACACATATTCAACTGTGTGTGTGTGTGAGTCGCACAGTAGTGGACAAAATGTATAGAAGACGCGAGCCAAACGAACGACGACGACGTTTTGTCACATAACGTATACGTAAGGTATTTTGCGAGAGTGAGTGACTGACTGACGCATTGCCTGATTGACAGCAGCAACAGCTAGAACACTGAGCATGAACAGAGGGGCTAGCTAGAAACGTAGGCGGGGATGGGGTACAAGCACTGAGTGCACATTTAAGATATATTTATTTCATGTATTTGAAATGCAAATGTGTATATGTGTGCTTGTTTTCTTTTCTTTTTTTTTTTTTTTTTGTGCTCACATTGAATGACTTGACTTGGGGGCGAATGAGTGAATGAAAGAATGAATGAATGAATGAATCTGTAAGTTCGCTTGGCACTTTGCCCGTATTTTGGGGCGCGGTGCCTGCTGCTGCCACTGAATGGACACCGGAAATAAACGACGTGACTTTTTAAAAAAAAAAAAAAAAAAAAAAAAAACAATATATATATATATATATATATATATATATATATATATATATATATATATATATATATAATACACATTAACCAACTACGTATGTGTGTTCATACATATATATGTACATAAATGCATAGTTCATGTGATGTTTAAATCAAGATTGAAATTCTAAATATATTTGAAGTGAACCACAAGCAAAGGAAGTAGCTGAAACGAAGCGCGAAGCAAATCGAACCCAAACATATTATTTATTTGAATTTCTTATTCAAGCTTTGATCATGTAGAAAAAAGTGTACTCTAAATGGAAACCAAAATAAACAGTTTAATTCAAAATAAACAATTCACCGATTAGGAATCTCGGTACAAAATAAGCTAAGCCGGAACTAGATCCGAGCAATATCTAGTTTTGAATCTCGTCTTCTTAAAATCTTTTTCCCTCAATACAAAATCTCAAATCGGAGCCGGAACACAAAAGAAAGGAATCGGAACTAGTTCAATATCGGAACTAGTTAGGTTCAGTGTTTTTCGTGTTAAGCATAGAGTTCGGTCACTGGATTTGTTTGAGGTAGAATGCACTGAAAGTAGATATTGCTCGAAGCTAGCTGTGTTTCAGCTCTAAATATTTATTGATATTTTAAATAAGAAATTTCCAAACCTAAATGAAAACCAGTTCAATCCAAGGGAAACGAACCCGAAGTCACTATTTTCATTTTATTTCTTATTTTCATTCAATATTGAACTTATTCTTTATAGAGGGTAATCAAGCTCAATGAATGGATATATATGTATAACTTGGGATTGTAAACCCAAGCATAGATAATTTATATTTCGGGTTTGGCAGTGCTTATTATAAGCATTTATAAGACCATACCGCGCACCATCTATTTGAACTATATTTCTTACACACGCTTTGTTCTCATCAGTCCAATCACAATTGCTCACATGTATGTATGAATGTGCCAGCGCGTCTGCGCCTTATCTTATCGCGAATAATTTGTATTTGGTATATTTTTTATCGCTACGCTCAAAAGGCAAATGCGAATAACAAAATTACAAAAACAAATCGGCCATAGCCAAAGAGTCTGAACATGACTGATGATGGCATTTCTTCATATGTGTGACTGTTTGTGTGTGTGTGTGTGTGTAATATATTTTTTAATATATGTCTGCATTTATTTTCTGAAACGTTCTCTATATACACATATCTACATCTATGTATGTGTGTATGGCTGGGTGCAAAGATAGCGTCCAAGAACTGAGTACAATCATACATAAGAAAATATGAAACATTCGCACGACATATTGCTCTTTAATTATTTCCATTTCTTAGAAATTTCTTATCTTTAAAATGTGTCTTTAATACGTAGGACCCATATAACAATCGGTTTAATAGCAACACCATGGCTTGTCGTGTACATTGAGAAATACCAAAAGGTTTTTTATTTTGTTTTGTAAATCCCAGGAAATATCGCACAGCTGTTTGAATAAGGACAGAGTACAGATAGAATACTTTTTATTGATAAAAAAGTATTATCCCATTTTAACCTTTCTAAAAGTTTATATTAAAAATTCACTGTTCACACTTACCCAGCGAGGCTTCATGATCTGAAATATCCGATAAACTGCAAACTGGCAGATCCTTGCAGCCATTGACCGGTTCCTCTTTAATATATTTTGTTGTGGACTGTCAAAGTTTAAGGAAAAAGATTAAATTTTAATTAAATTAATACAATAAAATAGAATTGATAGTTTAATGATCCAAATACAGAATTTCTCAATGAGATTCACATATAAATGATTTTTTCCATTGCTTGCGTATCTCACATTTGAATTCTCATATCTCTGCTAGGCCAAATAAATGTGCTTATAAAAACTTTATGCAGCTTAACGAGCTCGACATCATATAATTAATATTGCCCTAGCAAATTGGATACACCGAGCCTAATGAATGATGTCAAACGAACTAGCATTGAGCTGTGTTGAATTTGAGCTTAGGCACTTTTAGGAAAGTTAGTAAAATTGAGCTGTGAGTCCCCCCCCAACAAAAATAGAACGTAGAACAATCAAAGCAATAGGAAATAGATTGCCAGCCAGAGAAAGAGAGAGAGAGAGAGAGAGAGAAAGGGAGAGAAGAGCAGCAGAGGGGGTTGTTAGCATTATGACTGCCCCAATTGCTGTAGCTGTCCCCAGGCTTTGATCATGTTAAACGCGTTCTAATAAATTGAATTGTACATTTGACTTCTACACGCATACACACATAAATATAAATATATATATATATATATATATATATATACACAGAACTAGGCGACGATCAGTATAGAGGAATGAGAGGTGTGGGATCGTCATGTTTGCGATGTGACTGTGGCTGCTGTTTTGGTCGTTTATTGTCGTTTATGATAATGGAGGTCACAGTAGTCAAATGAAATGTTTCATAAATATCGTAATCAATTGACGCCAAACAGACAATTCAATTTGAATTTCGAATTGGAATTTGATTCGTTTGCTCCAGCGGACGACAGTCTCTCAAAAAAGTTCAGCTTCTGTTACGTGGTTAGCTTCGAATGTCTAAAAAAAAGACAAAAAGAGGAGATGAAAAAAAAAAAAAAACTATATACTCGCTATACACAATGGCGAAACTTAAGACACGACTTTCAGCCAGACTACAGATTAAATTACTTGACTGCATTTTCCACGCGACTGCGCATGCGGCCAGGTTCAATGCAGGTCCTTTGACTCTGCCAGGCTCGACTCGGCCAGGCTGTTGACCGATATGACCGGATGAAAGTGGTCGACTCAACGGATATGTTGACCACAAGCTCTGGTGTCGGCAAATGCCAAAAATACCTTTACATAATCGAAACAAAAGAAGAGATACTTAAAACCAGATACATTCCAAAAAAGTTGTTCCTATTAAAAAGTTTTTTTTGCCTGTTAAAGTTGAGAGAAATTTTTCCCAAAGGAAAAACTGAAATATAGATCACAAATTAATTTCTAACTTATCCACTTTAAAGGGTTTCAGCGTTGATCATATACATGAGACTATATATGCCGACCTGTGGAGCTGACGATCGAGCTATTGTGAATTGTGATGACGCAGTTGGGCGAAGCCTTATAATTGCCATATATTGTCCGCATTGTATCCTCGCTTATTGTCTGCCGTTTTTGGTAGAGTTCTGTAGACTCTTGATTATTTACATTACGGGCAGGTCTCGTTGGCTGACTATTTGTGTCGTAAATTAAGTGGCACGCTCATTTTATAGCGCATAAACAAAAGATTCTAGCCAAAGCAGCTTAAACGAAATTCACATGCCCTACGTTTCATATATCTTCGATAATATATTGAAAAAGACGTAAGCACAATATTCATATAATCAATCATACTGATCATCATCAATTGATATGTCAATCAGCTATTTATAGAATCTTTCTGATATGCCTGATGTCATTGGTATAGGGTATAAAAAGTGCATAAGACACAAAATCATAATACATTATAATTGCGTTCTGTTTGGGCAGCCAAATTTAGAATAAGTTGACGTGTTCTGCATAACGAAATAGCCTCAAGATCGTCTAAGCCGATTGGACATTGAAGCGAACAGCTTGAACTGATCGACAGCCATAGCAAACCATGAGGACGATCAGGACTATAAATACTTATGTGCGTATAAATTTAGCAAGTGTCAGACCGATCGACAACTGATCGTCAATCAGAGATACAAGTTTTCCCAAAGCTAGTGCTAGTAAAGTATGTTCGATTGACAGTTGATAGATGAATCTGATCAATATGCACATATTTGATATATCAACTGCTGCGAATGATAGGAAACTGGGAAGCTAATCGAATTAGCCTGCAAGGCCATGCAATTAAATTGATCATGCCATTTGTGAACAGATGTATGTGATCTATAGTATATGTAGTTACTTACAGCGAACATATATGTATATAGATCGGCCAGGCTACTGATTAAAGCTTCAACTTGCTAATATAAGACACGATCAACAGCTGATCATCAGTTATGATCGAATAGTAAGAGGCTTTATGAGAAACTTATTTCTAGAATTTTGAAACCTAATTTTAATTATAATTCAACTTCAACAAGATCACTTGAGAGTATGAGTGTTTAACTTACCTCAACTAAGCTGGATAGAAATGTAACTTTTCTGTTCTTTTTGAGTCGCATGTTGCTGCCGCTGCTGCTGCTGTTGTTGTTGTTGTTGTTGTTTGTGTTGTTCAGAAAGGAGTTGTTTGTTTTAAACAAATGTTGTCCTGGATTGAAGTTAAAGAGCTCGTTTATGTGCGCTGCCCGATCGAGAAATGAGTGTGTTGCAGTTGCCGTTGCCGTTGTTGTTGCAATTGCCGCTGCGGCTGGCAGCGCGGGTGGCAGCATAAATTTTGTTGCAGACAAATCTGTCTTACAAATCGCCAGTTCCATATTGTGCACTCATCTAAATAGAGAGGGAGAAGGAGAGAGAGAGAGAGGGAGTGAGTAAATAAATTAAACAACAATTAGTAAAAGCGCAAAGTGCTCGATAAACAGACAAATGAGAGGGCCTATAAGCTATTGCAGTGGCGCTTCGTACTCAATTTCCCACATTATTATTGGCCCATTACTTAGCAGGCTTTAGGCTTGAATGGACCTCGTTCACACCTTCAACTATGGCCGCAGTTCGCACCTTTGTGCTCAATTTGAGCCACGGACATGTTATTGACTCAAGCAATTATGACGCTCTGGTGTGAGACGCGTCTCCGTCGTTGGGCCACAGTCGGGCATAGTGTGTACATAGTACATAGTATGAGAGATCGGTACGTTTTAAGAACTGCTCTTCGACACGAGGCAAGCACAACATCAAAGTGCCCGCCCCTCAACTGGCGACAAGGCCACAACAAAAGGAGCCGCAATGGTTTGCATATAAAACATGGTTTTGTTTATACAGCATCCATCATACCATAGAGTTTGTGATCCGAGGGGCCTGATTTTCTAAATATATATGTATGTATATATCTAATGGATATATTTGTATGCTGTAGTTCTTCAATATTTGCCAAGACCACAAAGAGTTTTTCTTTCTAGAAACGGCTTGTAAAAGTTTCTTTGATCTGACAAAATCTTTGAAACAAAATTTTAGTTAATTTCTTCAGTCTTCTAGGTATCGGAAAACTTAGAGAATAGATTATATTGTGAATTTAATTTATAGATAGCTCTTCACTTCCGTTAAATTTGGGAAGTACTGAGCTTTGTACTGGAATTGCACTTGCTTAAGCAGCCCATTTATCGAGCACAGAATCTTTGAGGGTTTTTTACAATAACAAAAACTAAATAAAAATAAATTGTCGCAGCAGCTTCCGGTGGGGTTTTCTTATCAATCTGACAAAGGCCGTCTCCGACAGCCTGATAAGCTGGCCGAGATCGCTAGGCCTCATATTCTATTCTAATGAGCTACCAAAAAATATATATTTATTTAAATATATGTATATATAAATATGTATATATATTACTAAAGAGAAAAGATTATATCAAACGGAAGTGACGTTTTGCGCTTTAATGAAGAAAACAAGAGTAAAGTATTTATATAAAGCTAAACTAAGACCCGCACTGCATACAACACTATATATAAATACTTATATATATATATATATATATATGTATATACATCATAGCATATATTTCGTTGCCTCTATAAATAATACAACTTAAAGATAAATTCTGGCGTTCAATTACGCATTTCGAATTGTGATAGGCATTGTAAGATCTTGCATGCCATAAATAACATATATACATATGTATAGTGTATATATCTGTACTTGATGCGTAGGCTAAGTTATGCATTCGGCAGAGGTAACTGAATCTGATTGGGATTGTGTGGCAGTCAGAGACACTGTCTAATTGGATACGTTATGCAAATAAAGTGTGTGACGTGGTCGCCTGAAGGTGTCTGTGTATATGACAAAAACCGTTATCTACGCACGTTATCTATCATCTGCATACAGCTCTCTCTCTCTCAATATATATATATATATATATATATATATATATATATATATATATATATATATATATATATAGATATATATATAGATATAGATATATATATATACAGGCATTTGCATACGAGTATATGTTAAACTGTTTTTCGACTCGGCTACGAATTTGGATTCGCATTGATCTAACTGCATAAATTGCTTTGCTTTGCTCGCTTGTGTAATCAATTTTAATTTGCTTTGCTGATTTGCTTGGCCGTTAGTTTCTGTCCGATCTGGCCAACTGGCTACCCCAGTTACACCCACTCACACACACACACACATAGACGGGCAGAGTGGCTGTCACAGAGCAAGTGTGATTGAGTGCAGTAAATACGAATTTAAGTTAATCAACATTTAAATGGATAATAAAATCTGTGAGTGCAGTCAGCAAATGGCATTAAATTCGCAGTGCAATCAAATCAATGCAGAAACAACAACAGTAATAATAATATGAAGAGCAACAACAACAACAAGGGTGTGTTATGACATTTACAGAGTACATATGCTATATATGCACCTAATTGATTTTGACAGCGCAATAAAGCGCATACAAACATATTCATATACATACATATGTATATATACATATAATATATATATATATATATATATATATATATATATATATATATATATATATATATATATATATATATATATATAGTTGATTCATGTAAAAGTATCTATAAGTATTTTCGACACATGTACACCTATTACACTTCTCACACGAAAAAAATTTATTAACGCATCAAATTGGCAGAAAAATAATCAAATGAATATTCCGATTGATTTTTCGTGTTTGCCGCACACTATTAGACCCTGAACAGAATTATGCAATATAAAATCTTCATATATGATAAATCATAAAGAAATAACAAACACACTGTATATAGTCTAATCTATATTAAACATATCATATATTAACGTAAATTGTTGGTGTTTTTTTAGAACATTTTTAATTGTTTATTTAGGAAATTAAATTTGAATATGTTGTTTATTATATATATTTAGACTTTACTTTTCGTTAAGATAAAGAGCTGCTTATGCATGGAATAATGTACTTTAACCAATCATTAAAGTGCATTATATAAATAAGACCGATTCTAGAATACAGATATATATACATATATATATATATATCTATGCTGATTACAGCTATCTGTCATATCTATGTTTTTACTCAAATGACTTCAAATTTCTTTGTAAAATGTTAATACTTTTCAAAGGCTAATATATAAATATTTGCTTTTGATGGCTTTTGATTCAGTGAAGTTGGTCAAGTGGTAGAAATAAACGATAACGATTATCGGTAAACCCTTTACTTTCATCTGTTAGCATAAGAGCTCGCTATCAGCCAATTAACTGGAATTACACACACACTTCAATGTGTATTTACAATAATTGGCTTACACAGTGTTCTTATTATATATTAACAAAGATGAAGATTGGAAGTTGGTAAATAAATAATAAAAAAAAATAAGATGTTAGCTGATCGACACAATAAACAAAATAAATATAAGTTCGTTAAAATATGGATATGTCTTCGACTTTTTAACGGTTCTTTAAATATCAACCATATATTGTATAACTAACGTCAGACTTTATAAGAAGTTTTCTTTGCTTTGCACCCCACGAGTGCTCTTGATTTTGCAACTATTCAAATAGACCTTAAAAGATACATATCTGGAAAACCTGCAACAGACACGAGCGTTCATTACCAAACCAAACTACGTCATTTTTGTACCCACAATCCGGTATCTTGAAAACACGATCTTATCTGAGAGCGCAGTAGATAACGTAGCAGCCACCGAGAGCAACTTTCTACGAAGTCAAAATTGAAAATCTGAGCATATGTTTTCCCTAGAAAAGTACAAAGTAATATGCATGGAGCATTTCGGACACACACATAGACATAAGCACAGACAGTCAGAGCTACAGCAACAGTCAGTGAGAAAAAAGAAGAGAGATGGAAGATACAAAAAGAGAAGAAATGAGAAGAAAAAAAAATGGTCCAGCCAACTGTGCGGCGGGACAACGGACAGCAGATGCTGAAGAAACAGATTGTAAACGAATATGATATTTCGATATGGTGCACACTCCTTGCGCAGACTCCGAATCAGAGGACCAGACATGCCACAACGTGGCATGCAACAATAGGGGTGCAATTTTTTGTGTGCACGTAACGGTAGAATACACTTTCTGTTCTTTTTTTGGAAAGGGATCTTCACAGATCATCTGCTTGTGCGCCTGCGCACATGTGTTGGCTGACTGTCTGTCCCGTTGTCTCCTCCTCCACTTGGTACCTCTCAGATAATGTGTATATATGCATGTGTGTGTGTGTGTGTGTGTGTGCGTGTTTAATGGTATCGATCTTGAGCTCAGTCTGTCTGCGGCAGGTTGATATACAGCACAAGCAAGGACCAAGATCATTAAACGTGGCATGGGGCAACGAACCAGCCTCAAAATGCAGTGAACTGTAAGTGAGGAACATGTACTTTTTGGAATCGGTCAAATGACAGACGATCTGAGCATTTAGAAGAAACCAGTGGAAAACAAAACTTGGCTGATTTTTATAATTCTTAATGGTGATCTATATAGAAAGGAATCTTTGAAAATAACTCTAAACCCCCTGTCTCCCTCTCATCTCTCTATCTATCTCTCTCTCCCTATTTCTCTATCTGTCGGCATGTTCCACGATCATTTAACCTTTTATTGAATAATTCAATTAATTTTCATTGACACAATTGAATAGGCTATTGATGATCTCTTTGGTCTTGATTAACATTTATCCTTTGTTTTATTTCTTGAATACATAAAAATCCTATATATTCAATTCATTAGCGATATGAGAGCATAGCCCACGGCGAATTGCCAATGCTCAGGTGAATTAAGTACATGCTGAGTGTTTTTATGGCCCATATTATCAATGATCGTAAATGATCTTGAGCGTTCATTGATCCACATACTGAGCACATTAGGGAAACTCAACAGTAGCGGTTTAAAAAGCGATCAACTGGCCCCCAAAAAAGAAGAAGAAAAAAAACCACCAACATTCACACATTCCCATTAACGAAATGGGAATCGATGGCTATAAAAAAAGAGCGAGCAAAGGAAAACAAAGAAATGCAATCAGAGGTAGCACCGGAAACTGTAACAGTTGTAATTTCAATTATGCTCAAGGTTCGAAAAGAGGCAGTCCGGCCCCCATCCATTGGCAGGCAAAGATCTGAAAGATCGCCAACAATCCTGGTAGCTAGCTGAATGGTTGTAAGAGTTAGGGCCACGATAGCAGCTTGATACAAACTGGTTTTTCCTAGATTCATTCAAGAAAACAGGCAACACATACACACATACACACACACACAAACACACACGCATGCGCATACATAGAGAAAGGGTTTCTAGCTGGTAGCCAAAGCTGAATCAAAATACTTCAACTACTGTTTTCAACACTTCACTCACCGATGGGGCAATAAAATAGAGGCGCGTAACGCCCCTCAAATGCTGGAAGAGGTAGCCGCTGGTATTTCGTTGCTTCGCTTTTATATATATAAATATATATATATATATATGTATATATATAAGTAGATGTATTTTTCTTTTGGTTTTTGTTTTCTTCTTACGAGTTTTTATTCTCTTTTTTATTAGGGTATCCAAATTAATTACAACTTCAAATTAGGCGCATAATCTTGATCGGAAACATAGTCAGTCGCACGGCAAGAAAGCAGGAGCTGCCGACAGCTTAAGTTCTCTCTTCCTCGCTCTCTCTTTCTCTCTTGCTGTATCTGTTGTTCAGAATATTTGTATCTTTCGGCTTGAAGTGTGTATCTGTATCTGTGAAACTCTGTTTATATCGCGTGGATCAGCAGGCAGGTTGATTATGGCCGGCGAGAGAGATTACGTACGTGCCTGAAACAAAGCGCACGAAAGGAAACGCAGAGAATTGGGATCGTCAATCGGGGATTGGATCGGATCGGGTCTTGGCTTTAGTTCGGCTTATAAGACGCAGCGCTAACGCTGCAGCTGACGGTGACGGTGACGGCGACGACGACGCGGCAGAGATCGAACGACTACGGATCAGAGCGACCCACACAGACAGATCCGACTACACACACACTCACACACACGCACGCACACACATATATAAACATACGCGCACGCACAGACAATCTTAAGCGATTTTGTAGACAGATTTTTGAATCTTTGTCGATGCTGCTGGCTGTTTATTTTGTTTGATTTGGCTTTTTTTTTTAACGTTTAACGTTTTAGCCGCTTTGAGCTGCTCTTTTTCCTATATTTGGCTCATTCAATATTTGCACCGCCACTTTTCTATCCTAAAAATGCTTAAAATTTGTGTAAACAGAAACAGCAACAATTATTGTTTCTGTTTGATTTATTCTTGATTGCTTTTATGTTGTTGTTTTCGATTTTCAAATTTCAATTGCACTCATTTCGATGACACAACAATAACAAGATTTGGCTATCGATTGGCGTTTCTGTGTGCCGCTTTTTCTTTGGCAATGGGCGACGACGACGCACTCGCGAGTCGCGCGATCACAGCGAGCAGAATTCTTGCTAATTAAATTGTGTACGTTTGTTGGGGTGGTTGTTGTTGTCGTTGTTATTTGTTTTGTATTGCGTATAGTTAAGAAGCATTCAAATATTCAAAACACATAACCGTTAAGCAGTGTGGGCAAGAAACACAACACACACGTCGTCGCGTCCAAACGCAAAGAGAGTCGACAACAAACTGAAGCAGGCAGCGCAGCAGCAGACACAACAACACGCTGAACGCCGACGCCGACGCCGACGCGCTTATGCACACATGTACGAAGAGAGGGGAATTGAGTGAGCGGAGCAAGTGCCGAAGCAGAACAAGAAGAAGGAGCGGCAAACAGCGAACTGCGAACGGCAATCGGCAAACGGCGAACGTGGAGCTCAGAGTACGGCAACTGATAACGCCAAAAAAGCGAGAGTAATTTTTTGTAGTTTTTGTTTTTTTTTGCGCTACTCTTTTATGGGTGTGCAAAATCAGAAACACAATACGTAAAGAACGAATATAGAATATATAAATACATACACACTGACAGATTTACATGCACAGCATGAGTATATGCAAAATAAGTCTGTCAGATGTACGAAATAAAGATTCTATAGAAGAGAGAGCGCAGCGTGTGAGAGTGGGAGCAGCAAAAGATACAATTTTCCGCAAACAGAAGAGCAAGAACCCACACGCTCACGCCATCGATGTGCAGTCTGAGCAAAAAGAAAATCAGAATAGCCCAAGCAACAAAAACAAAGTGATTCTACGCGAAGAACAGCAACGATACACAAAAATAAAAAAAACTCTGCGTGGTCAGAGCGCTACAAGTGTGTGTGTGCATGTGCGAGTGTGTGTGTGCATGTGCGAGTGTGTGTGTGCATGTGCGAGTGTGTGTGTGCATGTGCGAGTGTGTGTGTCCATGTGCGAGTATGTGAGTGTGTGTGTGCGACTGAGTGAGTGTAGAGTAGCTATGCTTGTGTGCGGCAATCATTTTTAGCAAGCGATGCACAGTGACACAGAATAGCAAATGAATTGTTGGATATGCCCACTGTTCCACACGAAACGCTCCCAGAAAGGCTGCAAACAGGTTTACAAACATACATACGCGTATGATCAAACAGACACACATACATAGGCATGTGTATTTATATTCTGGCAACGCTTTTCGCATAAATTACTCATACTAACACACAGTTACCCGTGTGTGTGAGTGTGCGTAGCCAGGCAGCACTGGCGCTACAGGAAGGGGCAATAATATTGAGCGGCTCCTGTTCCCTCCACTAAGGGCAGCCTTGCATAACGAACACGTGTAACCAATATGGTTGACTGGCAGCGACAGCGTTGCCCATAACAAAGAGATTGTCAACTTGTGGCAGGGGCAGCAATTAAATAGCGACACAGCGACAAGTGCACGGCGCAGCAGGACGAACCCAACGAAAGAGAGCGGCGAAGCGTCAAAGAGCGCGAGAGCGCATGAGCCAGAGTAACGAAGGTGAAAAGAGCGCATGCGCGCAACGCTGCACTGTTGCCACTATATGTATGTGTGAGTGAGTAAGAGTATGCATAAATGTATGTATGCATGTGCCAAGGTACATATGTATGAGTTGCTCGCCGACTGCATTTTTACTACGCGTGTAGGTGAGCCGGATTTTATGAATGAATTTTGTTGTGTGCGTGTGTAATTTGATTTGAGGCTACAAAAACAAGCACAATGCAGCAGACTGCAAACTAAACTGGCTGAATTAACATACATACAGATATACATACATATATTGAAATTTATAATGGTTTGTTTTCAGTAAAATATTTAGGTATACTAGCCAACTTAAGTGACATAAAACTCGCAGCTCGTCAATGGGGCAGTCGGAAGTGTTATATGAGGACATAACTTAATTTATTTTTAAGTGTCTGGCAAAACTGAAACAAAGCAGCAGCATGTGGTCATTAATTTTTTATTTGTCAACATACCACACACAGCTGCCTAAATGAATTTACTAATTTGTACACAAATAATTTTTGTACCTACTTTGAAATTAATAAAAAATACTTTTATTTAATTTTTAAGAGTTGACTGACATAAATATATGTACGTTTAAAGAATAACTACTATTTTAATTAACTAATAATGTTTATTGGGAATATAATTTAGTTAATTGCATTTTATTCTGCCTTAGTATCAAATTACAAGCTTGTAAAGTTTCGTTAAGCTTAAATGGGCAATTTCAAAACTTTGGCGCGCAAGCAGCCTCATGCTTCTCAATTTCGCGTTATGCCTTGTGTAGCCAACTTCACCTAACGCATTTCATTAGTTCAGTTGAGTTAACTGAGCGCGTTAAATATCGATATATCGATATTTGTTAGCCGTTTGCACACCAACAGCTGCAGCAAAAGGCGCCAAATCAAGGCGTAATTTACTAAGAAATATAAATGTAAAACCAAAATATTTACGAATAATTATAAAATGGCAGAAGGTGGAAAGGCAAAGGTGCTGCAAAACACTGGCAAATTTGTAAGCGAAACACGCGCCGAAGGGTAGGTATATTGGTCATCTCATGTTCAGTAGCGCTACATCTATTGCGAATTGTTTTCGTTTTTGACAGCGACGATTTTTTTAATGAGGCGGGCTACCGGCAGTCGCGGGAGAATGATAAAATCGACTCCAAATATGGCTTTGACAGGGTTAAGGATAGTCAGGAGCGAACGGGGTATCTTATTAATATGCACACGGTGAGCACTGCATAAGTATGAAATAAATACATATATAATATTATTATTTCTCTTCTGCAGAATGAGGTGCTCGACGATGATCGTCGGCTGGTGGCTGCGCTAGATTTGTTCTTCATACAAATGGATGGTTCGCGATTTAAGTGCACTGTGGCCTATCAGCCGTATCTATTGATACGCCCCGAGACGAATATGCATCTGGAGGTGGCGCGTTTCTTGGGCCGCAAGTATTCGGGACAAATTGCCAGCCTGGAGCATATAACGAAGGAGGATCTGGATTTGGCCAATCATCTGTCTGGCCTGAAGCAGCACTTCCTAAAACTCTCGTTCCTTAATCAGACGGCCATGACCAAGGTGCGGCGTGAGCTCATGGCTGCAGTGCGTCGCAATACGGAGCGGGAGAAGTCGAATACTTACTATATGCAAATGCTGGCCAATTCGCTGGCCCAATCCTCTAGTAGTGCGGACGATGGCGGCAAGCGACAACAGGATTATATGGATTGCATCATGGATATACGGGAGCACGATGTTCCCTACCATGTACGAGTCTCCATTGATTTGCGCATATTTTGCGGACAATGGTATAATATACGCTGTCGCAGCGGTGTGGAGCTGCCGATCATAACGTGCCGGCCGGACATCCTGGACCGCCCGGAGCCTGTTGTGTTGGCTTTTGACATAGAAACAACGAAGCTCCCGCTTAAGTTTCCCGATGCCCAAACCGATCAGATCATGATGATCTCCTATATGATCGATGGCCAAGGCTATTTGATAACCAATCGAGAGATCATCTCCTCTGACATTGAGGACTTTGAGTACACACCGAAGCCCGAGTTTGAAGGCAATTTCATTATTTTCAATGAGGAGAACGAAATGCAGCTGCTGCAGAAGTTCTTCGACCACATCATGGAGGTGCGTCCGCACATTGTGGTCACCTACAACGGTGACTTCTTCGACTGGCCGTTTGTGGAGACGCGTGCGGCTGTCTATGATCTGGATATGAAGCAGGAGATTGGCTTCTCCAAGATGCGGGATGGTAATTATTTGAGTCGTCCCTCCATACACATGGATTGCCTCTGCTGGGTAAAGCGAGATTCCTATTTGCCCGTTGGCTCCCAAGGTCTGAAGGCTGTGGCAAAGGCCAAGCTGCGCTACGATCCGGTCGAGCTGGATCCCGAGGACATGTGCCGCATGGCCGTGGAACAGCCCCAAGTGCTGTCCAATTACTCCGTCTCCGATGCGGTGGCCACCTACTACCTATATATGAAGTATGTGCATCCGTTTATATTCGCCCTGAACACAATTATTCCCATGGAGCCTGACGAGATACTGCGCAAGGGCTCCGGCACACTGTGCGAAACGCTACTCATGGTGCAGGCCTACCATGCAAACATCGTGTTTCCCAATAAGCACCAGAGCGAGCTCAACAAGCTTTCCAACGAGGGTCATGTGCTCGACTCCGAGACCTATGTGGGCGGCCACGTAGAGGCGCTGGAGTCGGGTGTCTTTCGTGCTGATATACCGTGTCGCTTCAGGCTGGATCCTAACATGGTTAAGCAGCTAATGGATCAGGTCGACGCTGTGCTCAAGCATGCCATCGAGGTGGAGGAGGGCATACCCCTGGAGCTGGTCAGCAATTTAAATGACGTAAAGCAGGAGATTATCCAGGCGCTGCAGGGGCTGCACGACATACCTAATCGCCTGGAGCAGCCGGTCATCTACCATTTGGATGTGGGCGCCATGTACCCGAACATAATTTTAACCAATCGCCTGCAGCCCTCGGCTATGGTCACTGATATGGATTGTGCCGCTTGTGACTTCAATAAGCCTGGCGTGCGCTGCAAGCGTTCCATGGATTGGCTCTGGCGCGGCGAGATGTTGCCTGCCTCGCGCAACGAATTCCAGCGCATACAGCAGCAGCTCGAAACTGAGAAGTTCCCGCCTCTCTTTCCAGGCGGCCCAACGCGCGCCTTTCACGAACTCTCCAAGGAGGATCAGGCGGCGTATGAGAAGAAGCGCCTGTCGGACTATTGTCGCAAGGCGTACAAGAAGACCAAGATCACCAAACTGGAGACACGCAACTCGACCATTTGCCAAAAGGAGAACAGCTTCTATGTGGACACTGTGCGCGCCTTTCGAGATCGTCGCTACGAGTACAAGGGCCTGACCAAGACTGCGAAGGCGTCTGTCAATGCAGCTATCGCCTCGGGCGATGCAGCTGAAATTAAAGCGGCCAAGGGACGTGAAGTGCTGTACGATTCACTGCAGCTGGCCCACAAGTGCATTCTCAACTCCTTCTATGGCTATGTGATGCGGCGAGGTGCTCGGTGGCATTCCATGCCCATGGCGGGCATTGTCTGCCTGACGGGCTCCAACATCATCACCAAGGCGCGTGAGATAATTGAGCGCGTGGGTCGTCCGTTGGAGCTGGACACGGATGGTATTTGGTGCATATTGCCGGGCTCGTTTCCCCAGGAGTTCACAGTGAAGACAACTCATGAGAAGAAGAAGAAGATCAACATTTCGTATCCCAATGCTGTGCTCAATACCATGGTCAAGGATCACTTCACCAATGATCAGTATCACGAGCTGCGCAAGTCCGTGGAGGGTGAGCCGCCCACCTACGATGTACGTGAAGAGAATTCCATTTTCTTTGAGGTTGACGGTCCGTATCTGGCCATGGTGCTGCCCGCCGCCAAGGAGGAGGGCAAGAAGCTGAAGAAACGCTATGCGGTATTTAATTTCGATGGCTCCTTGGCCGAGTTGAAGGGCTTCGAGGTGAAGCGGCGTGGTGAACTGCAGCTGATTAAAAACTTCCAGAGCTCCGTTTTCGAAGCGTTTTTGGCCGGCAGCACACTGGAGGAGTGCTATGCCTCTGTGGCCAAGGTGGCGGACTACTGGCTAGATGTTCTCTACAGTCGAGGCTCCAATTTGCCTGACTCGGAACTGTTCGAACTGATTGCCGAGAACAAATCCATGTCCAAGAAGCTGGAGGAATATGGAGCCCAGAAGAGCACATCAATATCGACGGCTAAGCGCCTGGCCGAATTTTTAGGCGAGCAGATGGTCAAGGATGCGGGTCTGGCCTGCAAGTACATCATATCGAAGAAGCCTGAAGGTGCGCCAGTCACTGAGCGAGCCGTTCCACTGGCCATATTCCAGTCGGAGCCGAGTGTGCGGCGTCATCATTTGCGTCGATGGCTCAAGGACAACACCATGGGCGATGCGGATATCCGAGATGTGCTCGACTGGAACTACTACATCGAACGTTTGGGCGGCACCATTCAAAAGATCATCACCATTCCCGCTGCACTGCAGGGATTGGCCAATCCAGTGCCGCGCGTGCAGCACCCGGAATGGCTGCACAAGAAGATGCTGGAGAAGAACGATGTGCTGAAACAGCGGCGCATCAATGAGATGTTCACCAGCCGGCCGCGGCCCAAGCCAGCGTTAGCCACGGAGGACAAGCAGTTGGAACTAGGTGACATGGAGGATCTGGCGGGAAAAGAAGATGCAGATGGTTCAGGCAGACCAATGGTAACCAAGCGCAAGCGTGTGCAAATCGATGATGAAGATGGGGACGGCTCACCACAGCCGAAGACTTGGCGCCAGGCTCTGGGCGCACCGCCTCCCATTGGCGAAACCCGCAAAACAATTGTGGAATGGGTTCGTTTCCAGAAGCGCAAATGGGCCTGGCAGCAGGAGCAGCGTCAACGTTGCCGCCAGCAAAGCAAGCGTCAACGCAGTGGCAATGGCACCGCAGCTGAAGCTGCATCCGCCCAGGTTGCCAGCAGAGCAACCACATCCACTGCAACCCTGGGCGGCTTCTTGCGCCGGGCACAACGCACGCTGCTGGATCAGCCCTGGCAGATACTGCAGCTGGTGCCGGTCAACGATCTGGGCCAGTTCCATGTGTGGGCGCTGATTGGAGAGGAGCTGCATCGCATCAAGTTGACGGTGCCGCGCATCTTCTATGTGAATCAGCGCAGTGCAGCGCCGCCTGAGGAGGGACAACTATGGCGCAAAGTGAATCGTGTGCTGCCCCGATCCCGACCCGTGTACAACTTGTATCGGTATAGTGTGCCAGAGCAGTTGTTCCGCGACAATTGCCTGGGCATGCTGGCCGATCTGGCCACACCCGACATTGAGGGCATCTACGAGACGCACATGACGCTGGAGTTTCGAGCCCTGATGGACATGGGCTGCATTTGTGGTGTGCAGCGCGAGGAGGCGCGTCGCCTGGCTCTGTTGTCCACGCGCGAACTTGAGAGCTTCAGCATTGAGCAGCTGGAGCAGCGCCCACAGTCGCATGTCAGATACTTGCAACACGCCAGCACCAAGCTGCGCAAGATCTATCTGTATCAGCACAATATACCCACGGCTAAGAAGGAGATCTGGGCGCTGTTCCTGCTGCCCAGCAAGAAGGCCCTGGTCTTCGCCTTGGACACGGTGCGAGCCAATCAAATGCCCAACATGAAGCAGCTGTACACGGCGGAGCGTTTGGCTTTGGTGAAGAATCTGCAACAGGCTGAACAGATCGAGAAGCTTCCGCCGGAGGATTTCAGCTTTGAAGTGCTCATCGAGGTGGATGTCAAGCAGATCTACAGGCATATACAGCGTGCCCTCTCCTCCTACAAACAGGAGCAGTCGGGTCCCACGATGCTCTGCCTGCAAACGGCTATTGAGGCGCGTAAACTGAGTGCAGTCATGCCAGTGCTGTTGGAGTTCCCGCAGGCTCAGATACACATCTCCGATGATGCCAGTCTGCTGTCAGGACTCGACTGGCAGCGTCAGGGTGCGCGCGCAGTTGTACGTCACTTCCTCAACCTGAACAATGTGCTGGAGCTTATGTTGGATCAGTGCCGTTACTTCCATGTGCCCATTGGTAATATGCCGCCGGATACGGTGCTCTTTGGTGCGGATTTGTTCTTTGCCCGCCTGCTGCAGAAGCACAACTTTGTGCTTTGGTGGTCGGCCAGCACGCGTCCTGATCTGGGCGGCCGTGAGGCGGACGATAGCCGTCTGCTGGCCGAGTTTGAGGAGAACATCTCGGTGGTGCAGAATCGCGCCGGCTTCTATCCGGATGTGTGCGTCGAACTGGCTCTGGACAGCTTGGCTGTCAGCGCATTGCTGCAGTCGAACAGGATCCAGGAAATGGAGGGAGCCTCCTCGGCTATCACGTTCGATGTCATGCCGCAGGCATCGCTCGAGGAAATGATTGGTACGGTGCCGGCAGCTACATTGCCCAGCTATGACGAGACTGCTCTCTGCTCGGCCGCCTTTCGCGTAATGCGGTCCATGGTGAATGGCTGGCTGCGGGAGGTGTCCATCAATCAGAACATCTTCTCCGACTTTCAAATCGTACACTTCTACCGCTGGGTGCGATCCAGCAATGCCCTGCTCTATGATCCAGCGCTGCGCAGGTCTCTTAACAATCTGATGCGGAAGATGTTCTTGCGCATCATAGCAGAGTTTAAGCGTCTGGGTGCCACCATAGTATATGCCGACTTCAACCGGATCATACTCAGTTCGGGCAAAAGGAACGTGTCGGATGCCCTGGGCTATGTGGACTACATTGTGCAGAGCCTGCGCAACAAGGAAATGTTTCACTCGATTCAACTGAGCTTTGAGCAGTGTTGGAATTTTATGCTCTGGTTGGATCAGTCCAACTTCTCGGGAATACGTGGCACCCTGCCCAAGGGCATTGATGAGACTGTCTCGGCTATAGCGGCGGGCAGCACGACACTGCGTCAGAGTCAGAAGCGGAAGAATGAAGGCAGCGAGGAAGACGATGATGATGATGATGACGTAGAAGAGGTCGAAGCTGATGCTGAAGAGCCGCAGCTGGAGCAAGACGATGAGGAAGAGGAGCTGTCTCTCGAATTAAACTGGACAATTGGCGAGCAGCTGCCGGAGGAGAATGAATGTCGCGAGAAGTTTGAATCTCTGCTCACTCTCTTCATGCAAGCTCTGGCGGAACGCAAAACAACCGAACAGGCCATCAAAGATATTTCGCATTGTGCCTTCGACTTTGTGTTGAAGCTGCATAAGAACTATGGCAAGGGTAAACCTAGCCCTGGCCTCGAGCTCATCCGCACCCTTGTCAAGGTGCTCAGTGTGGACAAAACACTGGCGGACCAAATTAATGAGCTGCGACGAAATATGCTGCGTCTGGTCGGTGTTGGTGAGTTCTCCGATCTGGCCGAATGGACAGATCCCTGTGATACGTACATCATCAACGAGGTCATATGCAAGGCATGCAATCACTGTCGCGATCTAGACTTGTGCAAGGACAAACATCGCGCCATGAAGGATGGCATGTAAGTGCATCGGATCTCTATATTAATTATCGTTGATAACTTATTTTTCTCACTCTGTTGCAGTCCTGTCTGGCTGTGCGCGCAGTGCTATGTGGCCTATGACAATGAGGAGATTGAGATGCGCATGATTGATGTGCTTCAGCGGAAGCTGATGTCCTTTGTACTGCAGGACCTGCGCTGCGCGCGCTGCAACGAAATCAAACGTGAGAATCTGGCTGAGTTCTGCACCTGCGCTGGCAACTTTTTGCCACTTATCAGTGGCAATGAAATTGAAAAGCTGTTCAATACATTCAGCAACGTTGCCAGCTATCACAAGATGCAGTTGCTCCAGCAAACGGTGCAGCAGGCACTGAAAACACCGCGTTAAACTTAAGTCTTGGAACCGTTTAAATATAGTTTTGATTATGTTTTCATTTAAATAGTTTTTTAATGCATTCATAAATGGATTTTATAGTTCTTTATCTTCTGTAACTTCATACATCAGATGAATATATCCTATATATATATATATACAGTGCCAATTAATGTGCATATATAATCTTCGGAATTTAACATCTGTATTTAATTATTATTTTTGTATTTTTTTTTTTTATTGTTGAAGCAGAAGAGATATATTTGAACAAATTCTTAAATTGATAAACTGGATTTTTTTAACAATTAAAGTTGTTTGAGTACGTGATCGAAGATCATTCACTTGAAAAGGTTCATCAGCATTGATATTAAGCAATTAGACAAAATTAGCAAATCTTTCTGGAATACATGTTCGAATGTGGAACGTCATTAATTTGTTAAGAAAACATGTTTTATTAGTATTACAGTAAGATAAGATGTGATGCAAGCTTGAAAGGGTTTAAGTGAATATAACTAAAAGAAAATAAAAGAAAATATGGAAGTTTTAGACCACTTTCACTGGCTTAACATCGCGAATATATTCCTCAAAGTTCTTGTCGTCCAATAGTCCGGGATCAAAGCCGTTTATAATCTGTGGCAGCACCGGATTGTCCAACATGGTGGTGTGATTGCCCTCAATCACTTTGAGCGTGACTTTGCCGGATGTCAGCTTAGATACACAATAGTCTTCCTCTATGTCCTGCAGAGAGACCTCGGCGGGCCGAACTAATGTAATCGGCGATTTCAAGTCCTTTATGCTGTCCACATCGAATTTAGCGGCCATTTTAACTCTGTGGAACATGGCCTGGACTATAACTTGGCAGTATGCCTTGCTGTAGATTTTCTGTTTGTCCGCATACTCCATTAGCAACTCCATTTTCTCTTTGAGAGTATCGAGTCTGTGGAACATGACGGCGGCGGACTCTTTCGTTTCGTCTGGGAATATTTGGCTGACTATTTTTGAGAACAGCAAATCGTATAGATCATTATCGGTGTAATCCGCACCCAAGTGCAGGTTTGTTAATCTTGTTAGGAAGTGCGGGGCGCCATCAATAAGCAGGATGTGTCCACGGAAGCCAGAATTTTCTAGAAGAGCGGCCAACTGGAGTGCCACATAGGAGCCATAAGAGTAACCAATGAGGTAAAATGGATCTGCTGGCTTCAGAAGCGCTTTCACGTGCTACAAAGATCAGTTCGATTAAAGTCACATTAGGTTATGTCATTGTGTTGGGATGGACTTACCTTCAATGCCAAATTAGCTATCTCACTGACAGTCTCCGATTGAGCGAATTGATGGAGTTGTAGCACATTGGCTCTGCTGTTCAAGCCGGCGCCTATGTTATACCAAGCCTGACCCGCAGTACCCTCCAAGCCGGGAATTATGATATTGGGTGGAACACTTTGCTTTGATGGCGGCGCATGGGTTTTAAGAGGGTACATTATTTGGTCACAGTGGGTTTCGTCGCCAAGATTGCGCAGCATCAAGTCCATGCCTATGGGTTGGCCCTCAGAGGCGAAAATCATTTTAACTGCATCCGTATTATTCTTCTCCCTAGCTTCCATAAACTCCTGCAGTTTTTGGAAAGTAAGTGAACGGAGATCCTGTGGCGTTAATATGAGCTCAAAGTCACGCTCGAGTGTTTGCTTGATTTCAACAGCCATCAGCGAGTCCATGCCCATCTCCGAGAGGGTTGTGCCAAGGGACACGGACTTGAGGTCACGTATGCCCATGATGTTCATTACCGTATCGATAATACTTTCATTTCCGGAACGTCCTGAACGCTTCTCGGCAACCACCATGCTGGCAACAATCGGTGACTTTGCATTGAACAATGTGTCCAACTCTTGTAGGCAAGATGAGATTCTTTGCTGCAGTGTTCCGCCAATTTCCATATCAATTTTGTCCTCAGCCATGTCAGCAACAAGACCCACTTCGCCCACAGCACCCCATTGAATGGCCTTTGCTGGCAGTCCATCCCTGTGACGGCATTCGATGATGCGTTCCATGATTGAATTGGCCATACCATAATTTGTTTGACCGGCATTTCCTCGGCCACACGACACGCTCGAGAACACCACAAAATGTTCCAGGTCTGGGCAGAGAATGCGTGACAGAAGATCCAAATGCTTGGTGGCAGTCGCCTTCGGAGAGAAGCTCTGTACGAATTGTTCCACGTTCTGATTGGCAAAGATACCGTCCCGCAATACCACAGCCAGATTGAAAATGCCTCCAACTGGACCCAGCTTGGCAGCCTCCAGCAACAGATTACGACAGCCCTCAATTGTAGATATGTCGGCCGTGTTAACCACAGTTTCGCAGCCGTAAGTCTTCCAAAGTCTGTTTCGAAATACAATTGGATTAGTTAGATGCTTAGTATTCAAATGCTTTTACGTACGCAATGCGATAGGACTGATAGTCTTTGCTGATGCCACGGCTGGAGCTCAGCACTAGCTTGCGGGCGCCACGCATGGCCATCCAATCGGCCAGTTCCATGCCGAATCCACCCAAGCCTCCGGGTATGACATAGCTCATATGCGGCTTAAAGTACACTTGGCTGAGGACACGCACTGGCAACGTTTCGGCTGCTTCTGGGTGGTCACGTACTTTAATTATGACTTTGCCAATATGCTTGCCGCCAATCAGATGCCTGAAGGCCTGCTCGAGCTCGTGCGCCGGAAAGACATTCACTGGCAAGGGCTGCACAATGCCGTTGGCAATATCTATATCAATTAGTTTCTTCAAGTGCTGCAAATAACAATTGAATTAGTTGGATTAAATGCCATGGCTTTATATGATGGCAATGTTTACCCAAATATCCTCATCGGGAGCCACCAACAGGTTGTCAGCCAACACAGCGTGGAATGTGAGTTCTTTGAGGAAACAGCTTAAGCCCAGTTTAGTATCGTTGGCCATATCGAACTTTCCAATCTCCAAGAAGTGTCCCGACATTCCAAGACAGCGCACAGATGCCAGCAGCTTATCTTCCGAAAGGGAATTCAAAACAAAATCAACTCCCTTGCCATCGGTTTCACGCAGCACCATCAACTCAAACGACGTGTCACGGGAATTTCCAATTTGGGATTCTAAATAAATACAATTGCATATTAGAACAATGTAAACATTGAATGCACTGTGTATACCTTTAAGTTGTGGGAATGTATCCAATAGGAACTTTTTCTTTTGGGGTGTACTGCAAGTGGTGAAGACATTCAAATTATAGGCCAAAGCCACTCGAATGGCCGCCAAGCCTATGCCGCCAGTGCCAGCGTGTATAAGTATGCTCTTGCCCTTGCGAATGTCGGTGGCCATGAAGAAGGCGTAATAGACCGTAATGTAGACTACTGGAACCGTGGCGGCTTGCTCCAAGGTCCAGTGATCGGGAATGTCCCAGATAAGCTTGGACAGCTTCTCCACATACGAGCCAACACCCCCCTTTACTACCATGCTCATGATTCGACGACCGGTTTTCATATCGATGCCGGAGTACTCAAAGCCCAGTACACAGTTTTGATCGATTCGACTCGTGCCGTATAGTTCAATGGCCAAACGACCCGTGGCAAGCATTACGTCTCTGAAGTTCAGCGATGAATACGCAATCTTAATTCTGCAATCCGCAGGGTCGAGTGGACCTTCAAACCAGCGCAATGAGGACAAGTCTCCGCGTTGCATAACATTTCCATAAATGTGACCCACTCTGGGCTTGACCTCATCATTCACAGGCAGATGAAGATGTCTTAGACTGCCCCAAGCGCCCTATAATTGTAATTAATTGCATATGTATTCTAATTATCATTGGTCAATGTGTCTAAGATGTTACTTACTTGACGATAGATGTTAAAGGCAAGGCCCAGTGAAAGCTGGCTTGCATAAAATGGATTGGTTAGGTCGAACTCTGGTGCACTTGGATCATCGATGAAGAAACAGGTGACCAGATTGCCATCAGGCTCCTTTCGCAAACAATTGACTAAGCCAATCAGACCGTTTAGTTCTTCCTTGAACGCATACATAACTACAGGACTCTTGATGCTTATAGCGGCCTGCACCTGAGTTATCCAATCGAAGGTCGTATCATTTTCCGAGACCTTTACGACAGTCGGTTCCATATATAATTTCTTTGAAACCTTTTGCAGTAGTACGAAAACTTCCTCGTTGTTGTCAATCGGAATAACCGTAATCAAATGGAATTGTTCAGGCAGTTTTAAGTTACTTAAGTTTGTTGTGGGTCGCTCTCTAATCAAAAGGTAGCCATTGTCCACGAGCACCTTCTGTGCATTCGAGATTACCTCTTCGTTAAGTTCTCCGCAAATACCTCCACCCACCACGAAATGATAATTGGTTAGGCTAGACAACTTTCCATTTTCCACATGAATACCAGGAATTTCCTCAATTTTTCTACCTGTCAAGTACATATACTCTCCAGTGACGACGGGCAGGTCCTCGATAGCATCGGTGAACTTATCCAAAACTGTTTCCCTGCCATCTGTATCGACTTCGACCAGTTTCATCTTCATCGTGGGCACATTCTCCAAGGCAAGTTGCACACAAATGCGGGCTGCATTCGACAAACTCATTTGTGGAGCTGGCAAATAGGGCACGAATTCGTATTTCTCCAATACTGGAATGCCAGGTGGTCTGCGTCTTTGCACGGGACTGGCATGAAGTCCAATCAGCTCAATACCTCCCGCTACAACGCGATCATACTTATGATCCACATACACGTCAAACACACGATTCTCGGGATCCATTTTCGTCATCAAATCGAAATGATGTAAGCCATTGATACGCAGTTTGCGGATTTTCGTTGGCAGAAGCAGGGAGCGTGAGTCGGTGCCTAATATGTGGATTTGCAGCATTGCATCCATGAATGTCACCCAGTTGTAGTTCCATTCGACCTGACCATACTGTCCATCAGAACGAGCGCTGCTTACCGCTCGGAACGCACCATTGTAATGGTATCCGCGCAGCTTAAGTTCCTTGTAAAAGTCTTTTTTAGATACCATGGGGAACTTGGACTCCTTTTCGAAGTGATAAACTTCTGGTATGGTTGGACTCTCGATCTCTCTGATTTTGCCTGTAACCACTAAGGCACCACCTTCCGTTATCTGGTAAAAGTAATTATAGAATCAGGATTTTATATACATATATTGATGAAGATTTTACTTACCTCAAAGTGACCTGTGCCATAGTGAATCATAACATTTAGCTCCACTTCTCCATTCAGTGACATATTTGTAGCTCTGAGGAATTGAACTTCCTCGAATTCGACTGGCACATCAATATAGCTTGGCCCATGGTACATAAGCGAGAATGTCTCCCAAACATACTGCAAATAGCAAGTTGCAGGCACAAGAATTTTGCCATCAATGACATGTCCGCTCATGAATTCCTCGTTATCGCTGGCCAGATTAATGGCGAATACGCGTTCGCCACTTGACTTGGTCTTCATATTTTCATATTTAGTGACAAACCAATCTTCACTATGATCCCAGCGGATCAATGAGCTAATACTTGGCGTGGATCGAGAGACGGGGAACTCTATTTTAGGATACAAATTGGCAACTGGTACCATAACTCCATTTTGGTATAGTCTGAAATGAAAGGAAATATTTCATAAATATAATGTAATAAATACTTCGATTAAAAGAGCACAGTACTTACTTTCCAAGGGCAGTCAGGAAAAAGAGAACATTGTTCTTGTTGCCTCGATTTGTTAGAGGAATGTGAATACCATTTGGCATAGACCGCTTCAGAATAGCGCCTAGTAAGCCGTGAGGAGCTATTTCGATAGTCAACGCATTATTTGGCAACTGTGCGAAAGTCTCTTCGAAGAGCACACTGTTCAAAAGGTTGTTCGTGTGGTATTCGGCTGAGCATTGTTGGTTTTGGGGTTGCTCCCAGTCACTCTTCGGCACACTGGTACTCAGCCACTTTTCGGTTCTAGCCTTCGCCTTAGGGATTGTTTCCTTCATGTAATTGAGCAGTGGAGGACCCATGGCAACAATATATCTTGAGTGATACGCTATGTTTGAGCAGGGCACTTCCTTGGCAAAGATGTCTTTCGATTTCAATTCATTCACAAATCGTGTAACGTCATCGATGGGTCCGGAGATGGTGCAGGAGTCGGAGCTATTGTGGCATGCCACTTCAATGGTTTCGGGCAGCATGTTCTTGATTGTCTTGTACCCAATGCCCACGGCGGCCATTGCACCTCGGATCTTGTCGGTGTCCACACTGACTCTTCCACGATAATAGGCAGCGAGAATCATTTGCTCTGCTGTCAAACCTCCATCTGCATAGCCACAGCCCAGTTCTCCAACGGAATGACCAATTATATAATCCGGCTCCAAATTAAGCGAACGCAAAACATCAGTAAGACCAATTTGCACGGCAGCAATGCCGACAAAAGAATTTAGGATATTCTTATAAACGGCTGGATCATTCGATGTGAGTATATCAATGAGATCAATTCCTTTCGGCACTAAAGTCTTATGACAGACCTCAATGGATTGACGGAAACGTGGAATTATCATCAGTGAGGACCCCATCTCGTTCCACTGAGAGCCCATTCCGCTGAATACCCAGACAATGGGTCGCTTAAGGCCAGTGTAATGCTGCACATCCTTGGCCAAGGCCTTGCTGGGTTCCAAGCCGTTATTCGCAAATATGCCATAGCCGCGGAACACCATGCCGGACACATCTTCCTCCTGTATGTTTTGCAAAAGTCCAATAAATTCGGCATCTAAGGGTTTCTTTTCGATTGCGTTGAAAATCACATTGACAGCTTCTTCCGTTCGGCCGGCCCATGTCAAAAGGCGTGGCAGCTCGTCTTTTGGTATGCCGAAGTTAATCTTCGGCTTTGGAAATGCTTTCAAGATAGCGTGGGCGTTAGCGCCACCAAAACCGAATGAATTAATTCCAATGTATGGTTTTGGCAGGGGTGTTGAGTCCTTAACCACGATTAAACGCCCTTCCGCAAGGGCCGTAATTGAGGGCTTCACTTCGGTAAAGTTGATGTTCGGTGCAATTAAACCAGTTTCGAAGGCGAAGCAGGCCTTAACTAGAGAGCAGATGCCAGAGGCAGGTTCAGAGTGTCCAACATTTGACTTTACGGAACCCACCAGAAGCGGTTCACTTCGCTGGCTGCAGAGCACACTGTCGATTGCCTTGCACTCCTCTGGATCACCCACCACAGTTCCAGTACTATGCGCTTCCAAATAGCCCAAGTCATTTGGTGTCAGGTCAATTTCCTTGTAGAACTCTTCCAACAGCTTCTGTTGAACTTTGCCCGAAGGGTAGGTAATACCCTCAGGTTTGTAACCATCACAGTTGGTTTTCGAATAAATGACACTTGCGTAGACGCGCTTCGCATCTCGTTTCCTTTGAAGAAACAAGCAGTTGATTGTCTCAGAACGGGTATATCCACTTGCATCCTTGTCGAATGGACGACAGTAACCATCCGGAGACAAAACGCCAAGTCTGTGAAGAACAGATAAAAATATGTTTCTATTTCGACATCTTGGGATACCAATAGAAGCTTACCGAGCAAACTGAATGGTTACAAAGGGATGCAGTAATAGATTCGATCCACCAATGATTGCGGCATCAATTTCACCATTACGAAGGGCACTGAAAGCATTGTCCAAAGCGTACATTGAACTCGAGCACGCTGTGTCCAGCAAAAACGACGGACCCTCCAAACCCAAGCAATAGGAAATTCGATTCGCCATCATAGCGCGACTGCAGCCAGTGATGCCGAAACCACCCGATGAGACCTTCTCATAGAACCAAGTTTTCTCCGACTCCGATATACAGGAGCCAATATAGACGCCCGTTTTGGTGCCGCGCAGAGTTTTCGGATTGATACCAGCATCAATCACCGCCTCGTATGCCGTCTCAATCAAAATACGAGTTTGCGGATCCATGGTATGCGCCTGTTTAAAGTGCACTCCAAAGAACGTCGCATCGAACTTCTCGATTTCGCTAATCTTACCAGAACGCTTCGGAATCTCTGGATTGAAGTGACGCCAACGGCGCTCATCATCATCTACCATATCAATCTAAAAGCAGCAAAGAAGTTAAATGAATGTAATCAACATTGTACAATGAATTTTCTTAAGTTAACTAATTCTACCAGAACACTTTTTCTTTCAGAAATGCCCAAAAAATTTAATGAATTTCTTTGTGATAATAAATAGTTATACTGTTTTTAATGGAAGGGTAAATTAATCTAGAAATAATTAGCTTTTCAGTTTTAAATTCCATGGAATTTTTTTGTTTTTTTTTTGTTTTGTTTTTTCATCCTTTCACTGAAGCAATTTTTATATGTTTATTATTTTTATTGCCAGAGTTTTCGAAGCTTTATAGAAATCGTTCTTATAAAATATATATATTTAATTATAGTTAGTTTCAGACATTGGGTTTGGGGTCGGAAGCGCACATAGTTCACATTTTTCAAGCTTGCGTGGTTTTCATTTAAATAATTTTAAAATTAATTTGTGTATTTAGTATTTATACTTCATTCGCACTTGTTCTTATTGTTATAACACACGATAGTTACCAACCTTGTTATAAAGATTGTATTCATATTCCGATATATTTTTCGAGTTGGGAAATTTGCCGGCCATGCCAGAAATAACAATATCATCGCCATCCGTCTCAGGATAAGCCCGAGAGAATTTTTTATTCTTTTTCAACAACATTTCGGACGCCATTGCACTGAGTTCTTAAGCACTTGATTTGATTAAAGGGATAAATTGTTCAATTGTTCGATTGTCCTTTATGGGAATTACTTTCACTGTAACACTATTAAATCACAATCACTTTATAGGCTTGCGTAATCCAGAGAGAGAGTGTGTGTCCGAATTGCCAGACAAATAGCAATTGAACCCACAACTTACCACTGGCTGTTTATATACCTTTGCTTGGGCATATTACAAATTCCATGAAGGAATGAAAAAAAAAGAAAGAAAATGGCGAATACTTTGACCACAAACACTCTAAGTAATTAAAGTCAACGAATTCCATAAATAAACAATTCATTGAACAATGCATTGATATGTCAACTGCTACTATACTTAAGGTTCGCCAATTAAGGGAAATAAATTATATACTATGTTACATATTCTTAAAAAACTTTCCCTCATCAATATATTAAATATATATAGCCATATAAATTTGTCTGGTAGTTTGAATTATATTAAATCAGCTAAAATTTCCATATTGAGAAGATTTGCATAAGTTATAAGCTTTCTGGTACTCTGTCACTCTCTTTCATTCTCTCCGTCTTTGAATTTTGATTGTCATCAAGACAATTGAAAGAACTCTATTACGTAAGTCATTTATAGCTTTCATAATATAGCCTATGGAATTTCCTTTCAGTTTCTTTATTTACATAGACTGTAGACTACATTGCCTAACTAAATTTTTAAGTCACTTTTTATTGTAGTTGGCAAAGTTTGTAGCGAATGCGAAATATGTCCTGGTTAACGATTTCAAAACGATTGTCAAATATTTGCTAAAAAAAGCTTTGTAAATAAGAGCTTGTAATGGAAAAAATTGCTTGTTTTTTTCAATAAAAATGATATTTACGCATTTATATATATATTCCATAAATGTTGGGCTATATTTAAAAGAAGCATTGATGATTTAGTAATCAAGCAAGATTTAAATAAAAGGATAAAGGGATAGAAAATCATAATAACCATAGAACGATTAAATTTAAAATTGGAAAAAGATTGATGGAATTAAGATAATGCAACAAACGACGATTATATTATTTGTAACCGTACATCATGTAATTTTTATGTCATCTTTTTTATAGAATGTTTAAGCAGCAGATTTTAATTTGAATTTTCACAAGTGTATAAGTGTATATATTCACATAACCGACAGGTGTAGGGTATTTTTGTGGAGCTGTGTATGGTGTGATTAATTTTTTGTTGTTGTAAGTATATACTATTATATATATAATATACATATGTACAATAATACATATAGATACAGTTGGCTAGGTTTCAATTTGTGTAAGTTAATGAACTTGAACAATCCGCTTCCACCGGCAAAATGCAAATCAATGAATCGTTCGTTGAACTTATCAAATTGAATGCGTTTGCATATGTAATTATTGCCATTTTAAAACATATATACAATGTATGTTCATAAGGTACACTTTGCAAACACAAGTTGCATATTATTTATACTAGAATCGTATACCTATTACAACTACTGCAACCGGCAGAAAAAGGCGTGTCTGACCCCAAGCGGTCGATCTAGAACCGTAAAAGACTTCGATATATCATATAATCTATTTAAATTAGATAGACGCCTTACTTCCTGACATCTCTTTTGTAAATAATTGATGGAGGGATTAGGTATAACCATACCAATTTTTAATTTTTTTTTTTTAAGATTTATTAATTTAACTGAGGTACAGGTAAGGAAATTAAACAATCGGATATCCCACTAGAACTCTGTTGCTTGTTATATGTATGTATTATTTTACACACAAGTAAAAGTCTTGAATTACATATAAATTACTTGGTAATGCATGGTTATTTACATATATGCTTATATTTTAATTAGAAGATTTACATTCTCTTATAGCCAATTAAAAGTCTGAAACATGTAACTCCGGCACTTGCATGCATTAAATCCAGATGACAATCAAGGAGTAGACAATCTTTTATTCAGAGCTTATAAAACCACTGATTTTTGTTGCCAACTTTTTGCCGCGCATAATTGCGAAAGTCTGTTGCTTTCATCCTTGTTGCTTCTTCAAGACCTTGAATGTCATTTGCAAAGGCGTCTTTTAATTATTATTCAGAAGTCTTCCGCGATGCAGCAAATGTGACTCCAAGTTTGTTTTATTTGCATACACTTGTCCTCTCTCTTGAATAAAGACACATGCACAACAAACAATAATAGGAATAAGAATAAGTGTTACATAAGTTACATAAAAACGAATCTTGCAATGATTGTTGATAATAATTTGCAGAAATAGCTTGATTGCGGCCAGGAAATGACCCAAGGGTTTTTCACAATCAATGCCAATCAAATGCTTTAGATTTTTTATACCTTTTCAGCACATGCATAAGGCCATGTGTACGCACACAAGTATTTACCCACGGGCAACACATTCTGGCCTACGGTGTCAATTCAAATATTTTGCAAAAAACCATTGTTAGGTATGCAAATATCAAAGGTTCAGCTTAAGCATAGTTCGCTTTCGCTATAGTGAACCCGACCAATAGAGATGAGCTTTATTTGCATATCAGTTTTAGTAAAACATGATCAATATTGACAACCAGATAAATGTATATGATTATCATAAGTAAGGTATATAGCTACAAGCTATCAACTAGGTACTTATTTGGGGCTTATAGCGGGATCATAATCTGAAGCTATCTAAACTAATGATAGCTTATCTACTATGCTTTATAAACTTGTTTCTTTTTTTTTTTTATTTAAAAGTTAAAATGATCTCATCGAATTTATTAATTAAAATATATTATTATTTATAGCTAAAATTCTAAAAGCTAGATTGCCATCTAGCAAAAGTAATTATATATTTTATTTAATTTATTTAACAACTTATATAATTTTAATAATTATTTTTGTAATAGTTTTTTTTAATCAATTAATAATTTTTATTTTAACCCCTATAATATTATTATTATACCATAAACAGATCGATATATTTGTTGCTGTCTAATATATAACTATCTCCCTTTTAATATTATATTTATATATATTTTTTTGTTGTTGTATGATTTCTTATAATTAAACAGCTATAATACTTCTTTACATTCAGTCAGCTGTTTCAACAACAATAAATATCAAGTGCATTGATGTATATGTATATTGTTCGACATATGCACAATTGAAGATTCACTGCGGCTGACCTACGTGTGTGTGCGTGCGTGCATGCGTGTGCCATACAAACCCCCTAAACCGGTTTCTTTTAATAGGCTGATCACAAGCTGGATTGTGCTCATGATGTCTGAGTGAGTGAGCACAGTGAAGAGAGCTCGCTGCTTACTTATTGGAAGTTCCGGATTATCTCTTATCAGACTCAAGCGTTCAATCGACTGTGTCAGAGACAGCGAGAGACAGAGACAGGTATAGAGTGAGAGAGGATGAGAGGGGAGAGATAGAGAGCTAAGACGCTTAAAAGCTTTTACCTTAAAGCTCATCGCTGTGCATTTCTACGAGTGCGTCGCATGTATCTGGCTGGCTCAAAGCTTTTAGCAGTAGTCTTAAATTAAATTCGTTCGCGTTCAGAGCACTTGGAGCTGGTTGGAATACGGGCTTAAAAGTTTGTCTGGCTTCCCATCAGAGAGATTAAGAAGAAATAAAGCATTAATCAGCCGTTGTGGTTGGGCTATTCGACCAAAAGTCAAGGTTACTCAAACTACATAACTGAAGGTTAGTAAGAGTGTCTGCAGTTTTTAATATTTTTTGGCAAAAATTTCCACTGTTAGGAATTGCCCGTAAATGACTGTGATATAACTTGACGTCATTATTTAATCGGAATTTCCCCTTTCGATTTAGTCGTAAGTCTTAACATTGTTTTTATTTATGTTGCCAAGTTTGTGTGTTTATATATAATGAAACGTGTAAGGAATGAAAGATTGCTATTAAAAACAAAATTGTTTTGTTTTCTATTTCAAATGCGATTATAAACGAGTCAAACATGCTTCACAGGTTCGCATTACAAATGTTTAGCAACTAATCTGTTTGTAAATATATATATATATATATTTTACTCTTACTGATGCTCAGTCGTGTATTGAAAATTGATAAGAGTTCTTGGATTATGACATAGTTACTTGAACCTTATCAGGTCTAATTTGGAAGTGAATTTTGAAATGTTGACCTTCTCAAGCTAAGCCCGATAAACTTGTTTTTCTAATTGCAGACAGGATGGGTCTTCATCAGAATCTCGCATGGGCTACGCTAGCCATTATCAGCTACGCCTCTGTATTCGCCGCTCCACAAGATTCTTCAAATGTGGAGAGAAACATTCAGGATATATTCAATACGAATCCAAGTCTGCCAAATCAGCCGGCTCGCGGTGGGTTTGCTGAGGTGGTTACACCAGTTCCAATCGGCCCCTCAAATCCGTTGATTGACTTCACATCGATCAGCGGAAAGACGTCCAATTGCAACTGCGTGCCCTACTATATGTGCGATCCATCGACGAACAGCATCACTGAGGACGGAGCATTCGATGGCTTTGGTGTCATTGACATTCGTTTTGGCGATGATGATCCCGTTTGTCCCTCCTCCGTGGACGTTTGCTGTGCCGGCAATCGCACACGCGAAGAGGTTCTAAACCCAACGCCTTTGGAGAAGAGGCCAAACCAGCCGCGCGGCTGTGGCATTCGCAATGTCGGTGGATTGGACTTCACACTGAACGGTGCGACGCATAATGAAGCCGGTTTTGGCGAGTTCCCCTGGACTATTGCACTTCTGCATGCCAATAACTTTAGCTACTTTTGTGGTGGCTCACTCATCCATCCGCAGGTCGTGCTGACTGCAGTGCACTGTTTGCTTCCACATGCCCCTGGCTCATTCCTGGTCCGTGCAGGCGAATGGGATGCACAGACAACCAGAGAGCGTCTGCCATATCAGGAACAAACGGCAAAGCAGATCATTTTGCATCCACAATTCAAGATCAGGAATGTTGCAAATGACTTTGCGTTGATTATCCTCTCACAGCCATTCACAATGGACGATCACATCAATGTGGTGTGCCTGCCCGCCCAGGGCGCTAGCAGTACGGCTGGCACCACCTGCTTCTCCACCGGCTGGGGCAAGGATGTCTTTGGAGCCGCTGGAAAGTACAGTGTTATAATGAAACGCGTCCCACTACCCGTTGTCGACTTCAACAGCTGTCAATCACGGCTTCGTAACACGCGACTTGGTCCGAAGTTCGCTTTGGATCGCTCGTTCATGTGCGCTGGTGGCGAGCGAGGCGTCGACACTTGCCAAGGTGACGGTGGTGCACCGCTCGCATGCCCCATCGGATTATCATCGGAGAATCGTTACCAACAAAGTGGAATTGTCGCCTGGGGCATTGGATGCAATGATGAAGTGCCCGCTGCCTACGCCAATGTTGCATTAGCTCGTGATTGGATTGATCAGCAAATGCTCAGCAATGGCTTTGGCACATCCACATATACCGCTTAACTAACTTAAATTCTGATATCTCCCTGAAATTAAAGAAAAAACTATGTATATATAAACGTATGAGTGAAGCAAATGGAAGTTAATGAAAGGGAACTATTTGAGTGAATTTTCCTGTTGACCTGAATAGATAGTAAGATGATTCACCCAACAACAACAACAAGTGAAAGCAAAGAAACCCGAAGCGAACTCTAGTTTCTAAAGCTGAACCTCAAAGTAGTTGGTCTGAGCTGTAAACTGAAGCAAACGGCAAGGTTCTTTGGTTCTTTTGTTTAATGTAACCACAAACTTTGGCAGACAAAGCATTTGGCTTTAATTAAAAACTCCGACAGCAGCAAATTAAGTTAAAGATGCAAAGAAATGCGTCCTTAGAGCGAAATGGTGTCAAAATTCTTCTCACTTCAAACAAGTCCACAAAGTGTTGCAATTATATTTGTCATGCATGCACAGCATCTGCGGGTAGCCAGCAAAGCGCACACACACACATACACACACACTCACACACAAACACACACACATAGACATACACAATCGCATGTAAAGCAAAAAGCAGCAAAGAGCCGGAGATGGTTGAAATGGTGACACTGGCAACGCCTGCACCTGCGTTTGAATTGCTGCATCCATCCAGATGCCTGCTGCAGTTGGCGTTACTGCAGCAGCAGCTGGTGGCACGAAGCCAACGCCAAGCCAACCCAAGCCAACGCCAAGCCAAGCCAGGCCAGGCCAAGCCACGACGAGTCTCATTTCAGTTGTGACCGCCCCAGCGCCCGCGTCCGCGTCTGCGCCCTTGCGAAGTATAAGGTGACTGAGTCACTGTAACTGTAACATAACATGTGCTTAACCCAAAAGCAGACGCACCCTATCACCCTAAACATGCCAGTTGCCCGACTGCCACCCAGAATTCCCCTCCAACCCCACCAACGACATGTTACAGCCTAATTGCAGTTTTTCAAATGTTGCAGTTGCTTCCGAAAAAATTAGGGTCATGGAATTTTAAAGGCGCCTTTGCCATCGGACTGCCAGGGGTTTAAAGGGGCATAACGGCGCGCATTGGCCGTGGTTAGCTTGGGTAGCGGATGCGAGCTGCCAACTAGACAGCATATTTTATGCTATGGGAATGTCCGCTCCAGGGAAGTGCTTGAGCGTTCGTTTAAATGAAATACCCATTATCACAGCAGAGCGTGCAGCATGCACCAAACAGCGAGCAGCAAGCGGGGAGTGGAGAGCAGCATTAAAATGCAAACGTTTATTCACATCTTAAGAAAATTAAATCCGCTGCAAGCTTAATCGCTTCCCATTCGAAATGTATCTATCGTATCTTTTAATATCGCCATTTGACTCAATCGAAGTTTGTTGACAAGTGTCAGATGGCATTGGCTTTAATGCGCGACGTCTTTTGATAGTTTGCAGGCTTAAGCAGTAAACAGTTTAGCTTTGACGGCTGGCAACGTACTCGAGTGCGGAATAGAAATGATTGGCATAACGAAGCTCAAGCAGCTGCGTCTGTAATAAGTTAAAGAGCATTTACTAACAGACACGCCAGGCTGTGCCACATCTCTGGCCCACACACATACAGATAACAGCATTACCTCGCCAATTCTCTGGCGAGGCTGCTGCCGGGCCATGACTCAGGCAATGGCGAAAGTTTCAGCATAAGGCCATCACGGGCTGCATAAATTCCATAAGGACACCGTCAAGCGCTTCACGCGTCCACCTCATCCACCACGTCCCTTTGGCCCATTACGGCCTATGCGCCAATGCCGGTGCTTAGGCGTCGTAAAATAGTTGAAATATTTGAGAAACTTTTTCTGACTTAATGAGGGCTTAAATAGCTTGCATATATGCAATTGTTGGCGCTCAGTTTTTGAAAGCCGCCGCTAATGCCTATTAATATAAATTGCTCTCTCAATGCAAAAGAGTTAGAGGATGAAATCAAAATTCTGCGGCTTCCGCAGGAAATTAAGGGAAGCTTAAAGCCAGCAAATGTCGCTGAGACTTTAAGGAGGGCATTGCATACATATGTACATACATACATACATACATACATGAATGAAGGTATGTATGTATGTATATATATACCTTCATGTGTGTAAACACAACTTTTTTGTACCACTTTATGGTTCATAGAAATAATAGATTTTTTTTTAAACTTTTTTGGCGGTATAGCCTTTAACGGTTTGATGTTCTTGCTTGCGCTCAGAGCTCAGACTTACAAATGAAATAAATGAAACTTTTCAGGCGAGCTAACACAAATTGGTAGCAAAAACTGATTGGTGAACAGGAGCTGTACGGAAAATACGGACAAGCTGCCGTGTACAAATACGTGAAAAGAAAAGATGAAATTCTCGTTGCTGGAAAATGTTCCATTAATTTTTACATACAATGACCTGAATCAGCGTTTTTGGTGGCTCGCCTCCTGGTCCTGGTCCTGGCTTTGGCACTGGCGCTGGCACTGCCAACGTCGTGGGCGTGAACAGGAATAGCAGCGGTAGTGACTTCGCCAATTACTGTGGGCTGAGGCGGGATGCAGACGTGAGTGCGGGCAGCGCTGGTCTCCCAATGAATTGGGACTCAGGTGGGAGTTTGCGCATTCGGCTTCGCTATTGCAGCACAGCATGCAATGTGCTGGCGCTGAAGCTGAAAAGCGTCGTTGAGAACGTGCAGAGAATCTAAAACAATTTGTAAAAAAAAAAAACGTATATATAAGGGAGCTGTGGGCAGCAACAGGAACGTGCAGGATGCTTCAAATTAAATAAATTATAACACACCGATGATGATATACCCTTGGCGGTGCTTAACGCATAAAACAGTTCATATCGAATGCGATTTCATTGACCTAAGGAATGAATTATTCATGTGTCTCAGTGGGATGTTTGTCGTTTTGCCACCTAACTTCAAAATTGGCCAAATCTTGTTCTTTGAAATTCAAACATAATGAGATAGTTGAGATGCATTTCGCTGCCCTATACATGAATAAGCCGACCTGTCAGTCGCTTACAATTTTGCTAGCCTTTCATTTGCAGCAGCAGCAGCAGCAGCAGACTAAAACAAGGCGAAACCAACTAAATTACGTATATACAGTATATATGTATATGTATATATTATGTGGGTATTTTTGGTGGCGTTTGACCAAGCAGCATAGGTCAAGGGTCGGACAGCATGATGAAGCCTTCATTTCCACACATTACGGTATCTAAACTAATTTAATTATATAACTCTTTGTGCATGGCTGTCCCTTGTGCTCTAAGCCGTTGTTGCTATTAGAGAATCAATAAAATGTTAGTTTCTAAAATATTTATAAAATTATTTATGTTAAAAATTAAATATGTATATTTATTAGCGTATCATAAAATTATTTACAAACAGCAACAATTTACAAAATATGTATCAATGCACCAATATATTAATTATATTCATTTTACTAGAATGTTCTGCAATTCAATTGACTATTTCCAAATTGAAGCTTCATTTTGAATGGTAATGCTTTTCCGATGCTGTTAGCGCAATACGTTTGCACATTCATCGCTTTGCCATAATTAGCGCAAGAACTTTCATATTTACTCCGTGCAATGAACCAATTTGAACAGCAAACATTTTTAGGAATATATATGTGTGTGGTCCATTGCGAGGCCAAGTTGGAAGCTAAATGCTTTAACGAATTTTTAGGTTTTCATTCAACGATTTAACACAATGCGAAATATTCCAGCGAATCATTGTAAATGACCAATGGGCGGTCCGCACCCACTGATTCGCAAATATATTTACGTGCATGCATATTTGCAGAAGCGTAGTTATACGAATTCGTGTGCGAACAGTTTGTGAATAACTCGTATCTGAATAATGCGTATAGAGAAAAACTATATATGTATATATTTTTAAAAATCTATCTTTAGTACTCGCTGTTGAAAAACTTGAAAAACTTTCAATACCCAAAAATAAGGTTGAGAATCTACTTTTTTTATTGAAGTGTTTTTGTATTTTTTATTGAACTTTCTGTTTTTTTTTTTTAAATAGTAAATATAGCTGTGAAATACCATAAAGTTGATTTTTATTTGGAATTTCATATTTGGAGAACAAAGCCATATCCATATGAAATCAATTCGCTTTGAAAGCAATAATAAATTCGATTTTTTTCCTTTTACCCCTACAGCATGTCCTTGCTACGCCTCTGAATGTAGCTGCTGTATAACATCTGTATCTTTCTACATATATGTGTATATACACTGCCTGTGTATAAAAATATGTACAGATATATCTGTTGTTGTGAATGTTGTTATTGCTGGCCATTCAAATCTTGTTTTATGGTTTTGTCAGCATTTAAACAGCGAATTCATTAAATTGTTGCATAAAACCAGCATACGCCCCGTAGTTCGTTAAATAAAACTCCGTACACATATTATTTCCTACATATATAAGATATAGACAAAACACAAGCACATATTTACTCCAATTGCAAAGATAGAGAGAGAAAGAGAAAGAGAGAGAGAGAAAGAGAGGGAGAGAGAGAAAATGAGAAAAGAAATTCTTGCTGCAAACATAGATTGTATTGTATGTAATTTAAGAGTCTTGTTTATAAGTACTTCTATGTTTTTCAATTTGAGCCTATAATTATTGTTGTTTTAGGCAATGGCGTTTCATTAGGTGTTTTATTGTCGTCTCCACTCCATACACAGCTCGAATTTATTGCTAAGTGCTTGTGGCTATTTAACGTTTTTAATTGAAAAACTTTTGTTTTCGACGCTGGCGACTGGTGCCAGCCTCCCAGAGAGTTTCCCTCTATCTTGCTGTTCGTGATTCACAGTTCATGGAAAGATAGCTCGGTCACTGCTGGCAACGGTAGTCCAAATTGCTGCGGCTGTCAGCGACAACTATTTGCAGCCACTTATCATAATTAGCCCTGTTCTAGAGCTGCAAATGGTGAAGTTTTGCCCCAATATACTTACAAGGATCGTCCACTTGTGCCACAGAGCCATTAACAACTTATTGCCAATAGGTGGCCGGTTGCTGAGCGGTTGGTTGGGTGGTGCGGCGTCATTACCCTTAACTTTGGCCCTGACGCTGGCAACAAAGAAAATGCTCGGGAATACATTTTCATAACGAGAGCAGTCAGTCACTCGGCATACTTATTGTTTGGTCGAGCTGCTTCATCATTATAGACAGGCATAATCAATTGCAGTCCATTAGACATCGGACTTGGCTCCAGCCAAGCTCCAGCCAGACACAAAACGAACTCTTATTTCGCATTATTATTCGTCATGCAGCATATCGGTATCCGCATTATGCTGTCTCTCTCGGAGTGTATAAGAGGGAATTGCTGCATCAGATGAAATTATGAATGGAATGTGAACAAACAAGTCACAATCGGTTCGCTTAATTAAAAAACTGTAATTTTCGGATATTTTCTTGTCAGTGTAACTGTGAGAAGATGCTAACGATGAACACAATTTTGGCAATGTTCGTTCTGACTATTAGGAATATACATATATGTATATATGGGTTTTTCCTATTTGTCATGGCCTTCCAGTGTTCTCTAAACAAGCTGACATTCTACATATCCATAGTTCAAACGCACTTTAACATACATAGTATATTAAAAGACATTTTATTTGATGATAGAGCAGATAGTAGCAATCGCAGCAGCATACGTTTCATATTTCAATTTTCTACCTTCGATTGCTGTTCACACATACGGACGGACAGAAAGCCGGAAATGGCACAAAACCAAAAATACTCACATTTCCAATCACATTTCCATGATTCTATTTGCGTATTGAATTCGTTTGGCGCTTCTACATCCAACGCATACTCACCATATCGAGAACACAGTTAATTTATTTAATAATAATACGTATATTCGTTTATTACCCTGTTTCACATCTTAACCCCAATAATTATAAACGATAGATAATAAAATTGTTTACAATTGCTTTCAATTTGTTGTCTTTAAAAACTGAATAATCCCATTTGGTTTATTAAACAATATTTGTTCTGGTCATAAGTAGTGTTTCACTCTTCCATTTATGAAACTATAAACAATAAAATAAATTGGTTTGGACTGAATGGGAAACAATTTCATCTCCAATGCAAAGAGATGCAGTTACTTGGCGCTCTTGGGTCTCTCTCTGTTTGTGTGTGTGTATGTTTAACAATCTCTAAAGTTTTTCTCAACTATTTATTCTGGTATGTGTTACGATTCACTATGAACGATTATATTTAACATTGATAGCACATTCAATATGTGAACGGATATTTTTTTTAGTAATTGATGTATTTATTGTGCACTTGTATTGAAGCACATAATTATCTAAGAAATCAGCTTTGGGTCTTTGAAACCTGACGCTCGATTAAATTTGCAAATACATCTGTTGCGGCTCTCACGGATCTCAAAGATTCCTCGTAACCTTCTATTATAATGGATAAAAAGTAACAGAATTATGTTTCCTCTTCGGCGGATTTATGAATTAAATCATTTTCATTTGCATTCCTTTCTTACAAGATTACACATATATAAAGTATTTCTTCTTCTTCGTTATACTATTTACTCTTGTAATTCTATAGCACTGACTTTGCACAGTTCAACTATTCGGATTTAAGAATTCGTATATTGAATGTTTCCTAATTCGTAACTTTGATTACTTTAGATATACAAATTTGCAGTAGTTTTATTTATTTATTTGTTTTAATCTACCATTTTTGGTTTTAAGGCAAATAAAATTAATCTCATGCTTAATGTAAACCTCATGTGCTTAAGACTAGAAATTCATGAAAGATGAGTATCATATATATTTATATGTATATATATATATATATATATTAATATTTATAAACTGTATTATCCTACGTATACCAATGTATTTGAGAGACTTCAATATACGTTTTGTTCAATGGCATTAAAATTTATACTAAATATGTTGATTTTTCTAGATGCATTAAAACGATTGGAAATACTCGGTTGCACGAGTACGTGTCGAGTATCCATGCCTAATCTAGCCCGTTGAAGGTAATTTGATTTGATTTGGTTATGATTACATGTTAGCCTCTGAACGTCTTCATTTGTGGTTAATCGCAGAAATATGCTTAAATTGTTATGTCAAATTTTACTAACTTGAATTGGAAAACAGAGCGACAATTGAGTCTTTATGCTATTTACAAGTAGAATAGATCTTCGTCTGCTGGTCCTTGGCTCCGATCAGTTTCAGAGAGACAATTGAAAACGATTGTAGAACTGTTAAACTGATCCTAGAAACATTGGCTACGTCCAGACGAGGACATTGGCATGCCGCTGTTACCGGTGGGCGTCGTCGCACGAGTGTCAGCGCCAGAGTTCGGCGGTTTCATGTTAGCCAGTAGAATGGAAGCCGGTCCCGGTGAGGCTGTCACTGTGATTGCTGGTATATCCGTTTTGTTACCATTGCCATTGGTGGGCGTGCCCGCACGGCTGCCACTGGACTCTGTTACCAAGGGCGAGCCCAAACCCATAGTCGCCGACATTGGCAGCATGTTGAAGTTCAAGTGCGGCTGCGGCCGTACCGCAATGGCGATGGGCAGCGAGGCCTTGCGGTTGAGCGAGTGTCATCCCAGAAAATACTGTCCACCGCTCTCGGTAGACATGCCGCGCGCCAGACTGCGTGGCACTGTGCTATCGTAGTAGACGCCGCTGCCGCTGGTGGTGGCCATTGAGTGCGGCGGCAACGCCATGCCGCCTCCAGTGCCCAGCATCGCCGGAGGCGGTGAAGGCGCACTCATCAGACCCATGCTGGTTGGTATTAGAGTGCGTCGCAGGGTGCCGCCGTGCGTGTGCTGATGCCCGGGCACCATGATGGTGCCACTCAGATAAGCTGGCGATACGCCACTCAAGCTCGAGGGGCCCAGCATGTGAGGACCTGTGAAGCAACAGAGACGTATATATAGATATTATGGCAAGGGCGATTATATGTTATCGCGACAAATTTATGTATAACAAACGAACATTATATTTTCACTTTAATTAAGTATTTAATTATACATTATAGTAAACGGCTTTCACTTTAATATAAATATTCTGTTACTCACCTATGGTCATTGCTCCGCTCACAGCTGGATGGCCCATGCTGGTGTAAATGTTGGGCTGCGTATGCGGTGCCATCAGCACACTGGTTGCCGTGGACGATGGATGTGGATGTGGAAGTGGATGCGAGTGTGGTTGAGCGCCTGTTAAGCCAGCGTAGCTACAGTTGGGCGTTGGTGCGTATGTCATGTAGGAGGTCTTTTGTTTGTTTGGCCCATGCCCGACGGTTGCGAATGCCATTTTGTGCCGCATGCAGATGAGATGCCGAGATGTTGACGGCGACGACAAAGGATATGAAAGGGCAGAGCACAGTAAAGTAAAGTTAAGCTGCTGCTCATTTATTCTTGCAATTGAAAATGACGCAGGCCCAGACACGAGATACCCTTCTCACCTGGTCTCCCTCTTCGGTTGCCCTCAGAAAAATATGTATATGTAGGATACGTGCAAATATGTAACCATTGCGACCCTTGCTGCTTACAGCACACTGCTTTCTGCATTTTAAATCCTTATATTAAATTAATCAGAGTGCATCGTTCTGCACGAAAAACTGTTTTTCGATAAATATAATTCCTTCATTTATTGCAAAAAACTCTCTAGCTACATATTTGTTCAAGGAATTCTTCATCTCTCATCTTGAAACTTGTTTATTGTCCTTCGATTTAAGTTCGTGGACTTTACACTGAGCTTGTTTAATGTTCTTTCAATCAAAGCGTCTTAAATATAATCTACAGGCGCTACACGAAATCGACGGGTCTGTATTGTTGCAAACATCTTTGCATTTGTGCTTGTATTTTTGGTATTTTCATCTTTTATGTAGAAAGTCCCTTAGGCGGCTGTCCAAGCTGTACAGGTGCAGTAATTTTCATTTTCAACCCTTCAACACAGTCCGACAAACCATCAGAATGCTTTCACAATCATGCATATATACGTATGTATATACAGTGTATATATATATATATATATATATATATATATGTATATACATAGTACTTATGCTTGTATAAGGCGGCAATGGTTTTGTTGCTGCCCAGATCCCATGAAATAAACAACAAAAAGTACAAAAATTGTTGCAACGAGCATTCAGAGCAAGGCTGCTAGCAGTTTTCCCAGTGGAGGTGGGGGCTGAAAGACGAGGGGGCTGGATGTTGGGTGTTTGGTGCTGGAGGTTGGGGCAGAAGGCGATTTAAGGACTCCTCGCTTTTGTTAGCTCAAAATGGGTTAAATGGCAAGGGAGCTTCCCTGGCGCCCGTTTCCTCTCATTTCCTTTCAACAGAACCACAACAAGTCCGTTGCTTTTGATGCGCCCTCGTTGTCTATTGTTGGCTTAAGCAAGAACAATGAAATTTCCATATTTAGAGATGTTTATTTACCTAAGGTAATGACTACAGGTAATGACCAGGCCACTAGCTACGGGCTCGAGCAGCAAAGGGCCGCGCAGAAAGAGTTTAGTAGCGCGCATTGCAGCTATTGGAAGGTGATTTAACTAATTACTGTATGCTGATCTAACTGTAATTGTACTTATAAGCAGTGACGACACGACAAAACTAAACTCTAGCTAAACCCCATTTCACACTATTTATGCCCAAATCTGCATAAGGATTTTCGAAAATCATGGTCATGCCATGCTTTGTTAAGCAATTCCAATTGAAACTCACCTCGTTCCGTGATGATAGACTAGACAACGGCATCGGAGCTGTTAAGTCAACGTCGACATCGATGTCGGAGATGTCGTCACCGAAAGTATCGCGCAGATGGGTTTCACCTGTTGCCATCTGTTGGAAATTGCTACCGCCTCCTCCTCCTCCTCCTCCACCAGCACCACCGCTCCCTCCTGTGCCATCGATGGGAGTTTCTGCAAAGTTTTTCGCTACGCCGCTGACACTGGAGCTCCTCTTCAAACGGCTGCCCCGACGCTGCAGGGTGAGTCGACCGATGACAAGCGTTAGGCATAACAGAACGCCCGCTGTCACCGATATGATTAGATACAGGTAAAACTGTTCCTGGTGCTCTGCATGCCAAAGTGAGTGATAAAGGCAAAGAGAAAAAGCAAAAAGAAAGTAATGTAAATAAGTTATATTGAGGCTTGGTGTATGGATTCGTAATTTCCGTACAGCAACAACAGCTGAACGTAGCATGTACGTAGTTAGTGTAAGCCTGGCGGAGCAGCATGATGAGTTTTACACATGGCTGATCTTCAGTGACTTTGTGTGCTCGTCAACGCGTTGTCTGCATTTGCGTGGGCGGAAAGTAGTGAGCTAAAGTTTTAATCGGGCGACTTTGTTTATGACTAAAACGAAATCAAAAACTTTACCATGTGGCAAGCAACGAGCTGGGTGCAACGTGCAGCACATGCAACTTTGTGTTGGCTACCGCAGCCACAACCAGAGCCACAGCCACAGCCACTGTCACAGCCCAAATGGTTTTGCCCTCTCTTTGGCTCTGTTGATGACAGCCACTGAGCTGACAGACGAGTCGCTTTTTAAGACATGAAAATGGTAAAGCGGGAAGATGTGTTTCTATATCTTTTTTTTTTCGAATATCGTCTGCAGTGCTTGGAGACGTGACATAGCTGTTGTTGTTCTTTTAGTCAGCGAACTTGTGTGCCGGTGACTCTCTCTCTGTATATATATATGTGTGTGTGTGTGTGTGTGTGAGCGAACAAAAACTTCGATTAGTTACACATGAAAGCCTTGACTGTACGAACGACATGCTAGGGATAGCATAAGAGGACGGGATCTCGAACTCACTTCGAATGTGCAGATAGGTGTTCAGCCAATTTGCCAAGAAACCAACCACTTCGACACGTTCAGTGACGATGTCCTCCTCGGTGCAGTTCAAACCTATTGTGCCCCAATCATCCACCATCTGGCACTTGCGGCGATAGAAGAAGTTGCCCTTCTCTGAGTTCGATTCTGTATAGACAGTCTCAGCATCGTTGTCCGAGCTTTCGGTCGCCAACTCAATGGTGCTATACTCATTATCTTTAATTGGAGCCTCATCGGTGGTTGTGCTAATGTGCTGATTGGAGAGTGCTGTGGTTGGAGCCGACTCAGTTACCAATTGGTTGTTGAATGTTATTTTTATGCGGTTCAACAGCCGCACTGATGCCTGCAGGCGCTCTGCGAAATATGCCAACGGGCGAGCACATATTTTGTGTACTTTTTTTGTGAGGGCTCTGACGGCTCTGGCGGGCTCGCATCCATCAAGAGCAAACGCGAATATCCCAGACGCAACGTCGTCAGCAAACATGATTTGACGTTACTTAACGTTACTATAGATAATGCACGGCTTGGATGGATGCGAGCCGTACTAGTGTATGGCTCAAACGCCAGTTGCTCAGCTGGCTAATGAAGACGGATGGGCATGCTCTTAAAATATGTATGCGCCATGCGCTGGGGAGGCACTTTGCAGCAACTGAACGCCATGGCACATACCGATGCGACAGACTCCATTAAAAAGTGATACGAGCACGCAAAGTGAAATCAAATTATGGATCTATAGTTCAGTTCAACCAAAGCACAAATCTCTGCCAGTCTCTATATGACCTTTCCCACTCCAAACACTTACCCTCTAACGAGCCATCGTTGCGCGATAGTAATGGGGGCAGAAGTGTGCTCGTTGGCTCTTCTCCAACATTGTTGGTGTCAAAGTCAAAGGTACGACCCACGTTCGCGCCCTGCAGCTTGGGTGCCGGTGGAATAGCCTCAGACTCTTTATAGAACTGATCCTCGTCGTATAGTTCATCTTGGTCCAGGTCCAGATCAGTTTGCTGCGGCTCGTCCGCCTCTGCAGCTGTTTCATAGCGATCTTTGAGTACTTTGCGCGGTACTGTGAAAAAGTGAATTTGCTGACAGTTCAAATAAAAGCGAGGCTTAAAGACTTACTGCATGTGTAAACGACTTTCAGATACATGCGCACATCGGCCTTGCAGGGACGACCAAAGGTGCCGGCATCTGCGGCCACTGAGCAGCGTCGTCGTCCATGACAGATTTGCATGACAGTCTCGGTGGCATAGGACACAAGGCAGGCTGATAAATAAGTAAACATGAATCAATGCACATATTTATGGCTATTATTGCTGCTGCTTACTGGGTTGGCTGTTCTCCTCCCGATTGATCCGCACAGTGCCGGGCGGACTGCCCGGGCCACCGCACTGTACAGTCTCTCGCTCCGTGTGGCCAAAGGAAGCACTGTAGATGGCGATGCGTGAGTATGGATTGCACATCAGCGGCATGTTGTCATTCTCGCAGGCCAACTTGCTCCGGAATTCGTCTTTATCGATGAGGAAAAATGCAAAAAAGAGCAGCGAAAGCCATTAAAATAATTCGGAAAAAATGTTCACCCGCACAAAAACTCGTTTGTGGCGCGGTCATTGGAATTTGCAGATGCGGAGTTGTGTCAGAGGCAGTCGTGCGAAAAACGCTCTCATAAATATAGTATATGAATAATTATATATAAATATATATATTACAAAAAAATTAAAATAAAAACTACAAAAAAAAATCGTATTGAACTTCTTTTTTTAGTCCCAATTGACATGTTAACTGATTTGTTGATGCATATGCGAATAATTGCTTAAATTTTATGTTCGTGTCTCTATGCTATTAATAAATAGCAATTTCGTATATATGGCAACTAAAATTGTCATTTTCAATTTACAATTATTTTAACAACGAAAATAAAAACACAAAAAACTAAATATTTGCTTTACAAACACAAATGTTTATGTTTCACTTATATTAATTAAACACACACGTGTCTCTTTATATTGAACTTAAGTTGTCAATTTAAATTCACGATATAATATAATAATAAAATCAATGATGCAAATGTGGTTATTTTTATAATTGAAATACAAAGCATTCATTGACTTGGAAATGTTGCACAAATGTGACAGAAATCGTTCTCACGTCACATTTGATATTGAAAATAATTTGAATTAATATGAAAAAAAGTTCACTTTTTATGCAAAGGCGTTAGCCATTTTGTTTATTTATTTTTATTAAATATGCAGTTATAAATTTAATGTATTTTTCACACTTGATGCAACAAAAATATAATTAAATTCGTATAGATGACTTGAACAATGAGTTTGACGACGAAAACGAAAGGATTTTTGAAATCGATCTTATTTCTTATTCTTGAGTTTTCACAAATAAAACAAACTAATTTAAAGCGTTCCTCCTATCATGATATAATTGCATTAGTATATCAATGTTTCTCCACTATCTTCCTAACATTTTCAATTCAATAAATTGTAGCTATGCAAAGGTCTTTTGTATTGACAACATATTATTTTTTTTATTTTGCATCAAAGTTGTGTAATAGTAATTACTCATATGTCATGAAAAAATTTATCAAATAAAAGTCTAATATCCAATTACTTTGTTTGACTATGTATCCTCAATATCCAAAGGCATTTGTCGGGAATGGACAGTCCACACAACACATCTGTATATATGTACATGTATGTGTGCTCTCAATTGCACATATGCTCAGTAATTTACCACTACAATCAAACACACATACACACATACAACTAACGTCTCACAAAGCAAACTGTTGGAAGTCAGCCAAGTTGAGATTTGCAATTGTCGAGATACAGTGGACTAAGATTTCCAAGATATTTGCTTCCTTTTGCTCGTTTCGCCCAAAGCAAGCAGAAGAGGACGAAGCTCAAGCAATTATGAATTGGGCTGGCGGCGCTCTTTTTCCTTTACTGTGCACTTTGACAGCCACCTTAAAATATTTCACATAACAAATATATGAAATGTGCATACATACATACATATGTACATACATATATACAAAAGTACGCATAGATGTATATTTGATGCATAACAAGAGAAACGTCTGTGGTGAAAGCTCGGTCCGAGATGAACTTTAATAAATTTGGTAAATATTTGCATAGCCTGTTTACAGGCCTGGGCCTCTGGCATTGGCTGCATAGCCCCGGCCTTTTGGATCTGACTCCCACATGATACGTGCACGGCTCTCGTATTGGGTACTGTGATTCCTTGCTCCTCTTAAGAGTGCGAGTGCACGTTTTATTATGGAGAGACGTGAGAAAAGTTGAAAATTGCCATATTTTTATGACCACAATGTGCCGTCTGGCACGCGCCTCTCCTGCTGCCTTCCTGCCTAGTCCATGCGCCAGCTGGGTCCGCTGTGCTGTGCTGTACTGTGCATTGCTTGCCTCGAGCGTCGCTCGGGCTTGGGCATGGGCTTCAAGCTTGGGGCTTGCTGTAGCTTTTGCTCCCACTCACATAACCAGGCCGTAATTTTTCAACGTTTTCCACTCGTACTTTGCAGTTTTATTACTTGTCGCTGGTGTCCATAATGAGCAAAAGATAACAGACAATTTAGAAAAAAAAACTCGGCTCTCCTTAATTATATTACCTCAACAGAGCCCCCGCTTTAGGCTGCCATGTGCCAGCTAGCTTCAGTGTACTCAGCTATGCGGACCAAGTACAAGTTGCCCTTTTTCAACCCGCTGTGCATTTCCCTTTTCTAATTTGAATGCGGCGCTCCTCTTTTGTCTCTCTCCTGTTTGTTTAACTTCTTTGGTGTGTTTGTGTGCTTTTTAACAAGATAACATCTGCGTCACTTGTCAAAAAAAAAAGTACAAAAATAAAAGCCAGCAAAAAAAAAAAAATGGAAATGAACAAGCCCATTCTTTAATGCGCAGCGTAAATACCCTTAGATGTCGTCATATTGCCATATTGTTAATATGATGTTGATCTGATTCTGGCTCAAACTAATATAAAACTGAAAACGGATTCTAAAACGAAATTAGCTTTACTTACAACTGCATAATAAGAAACTGATTTGTCCAATCATTTTTAATAAATATATATCTTCAATTCTTAGATTTTTTTTATAATTTGCTATTTTTATACATATACGAAATAAATTTGTGGAGCTCAAAGTTATGTCGGCAAATCTTTAACGTGAACGTGGTCAAGAATATAAACACTTATTACGATTGCTTTTTGTATCGTTTCCGCCATGTTACGCATTTCGCAGCAAAGGAATATTACCCTTCTCAAATGTAGCAAAAAGTATTCTAGCAAAGCTGCAAAAATGCTGGAAATGGATAAAAGGCTGACGCAAATTACCAAAGAATTACATGGAATGCATAGGGCTCTCTGTGCACTGGCAGCTTGAATCTGAATACAGTCGAATTGAACTGTCTGAGCGGGGCATTAAGAACTCGTTTAACGACTTTCATCCAATGGCTGCAGCCATTGGCAACAACGCCATTTCGACGCCGCTTTGTTCCAGGTGAATCGAAATTTGAATCTGAAAGTCAAGTGCTTTGGAGTGAGAAGCAGCACTTAGGTGGTTCATCTGCTCGCTTATCGGCTTATGTTTGCCGAGTGATTACGATTAAACATGAATTGCTTAGTGGATCGTAAATAATCGAGTGTCATTAGCCCAATCGCCAGTGGCACTCGCCCATCGTGATGCCACTGCTAAAAAATGCTCAGTGCAAAACTATGCAAATAACTCAGCAAAAAGTTTATTCAACTATTTTTAATGTTCGCTAAAGCTAAAGCAAAAGCAAATGCAAAAGCAAAAGCAACGCAAAAGCGCAGCTGCATTTTTCATTATGCTTCTAGCTGAATTTGCAGCTAGCTCCCAGCTCCCAGCTCCCAGTTCCCAGTTCCCATTTTCCATTTCCCAGTTCTCATTGCCGCCCACTCTTATCGCCTCGAACTTCTATTTGAGTTGAAGTGCTCATTAATTTTGTTGTTTTTTTTTTTTTTTTTTATTTTCATTTTTCTTTTTTTTCTATTTGTTTCACCACCATTGCGAAAGTGTGAGATGAAAGATTTTAGTATATTATGATTGTGCCTTCTGTTGTGAAGTCCGTTCAACTTGGATCATTATTAATATAAATGCAGGTGCTAGTTATGTGTGACCTGTGCGCTCCCTTCTGAACCCTAGGTATACACTTGACTTTTGTTTAATATTAAATGCTGTTAAAATGCTTAACACTTTTGCTTGCATAAATGTTTAAATATATCTCTAGTTTGAATTGCTTACAAGCAATTATTGTTAATAATTTTCAGTGAAAATTGCCTTATCATATTATACAACCGTATCGTTCAAACTTATTTTTTGAGTAAGGAGTTAAACAAGAGCGGAAGTTAAATTTTGAAAAATGAATATTTTTATGGAATACAAAGAGACAATTTATGTGCTAAGAATTTATATAAAACAGATATACATATGTATATACACACATATGTATATATACAAAAATTCTGAAAAGCTTTTGTAACTTCAGGGCAGATTTATGTAATATTTTGGGCTGCGCTTGAGAGTTATCTGCACATGGCTTCAATAAATGACGGCTTATTTCTTTTGGAAAAAATAAATTTGTTTGTTTGCCTGAGAACTTAAATTGATGTTTGGCACTTTTGCATCTGGCAAATATTTACTTTTGCCACTGCGCAAATAATATATATCATGGTATGGTTAACGCTGCAAGGACAAAAGCACAACCTGGTCGGCTCGGCAGCCCATCGATTATACTCGCTTGTTTTTTTTTTTTTTAAGTTAAAGTCCATGCAAGTGGACGGATAGACTGTGGAGGGGCGGGGATGGACTGACCTGCTAAAGAAGCTGGCATACTTACATGGACGGCATTTGTAGGCAATCTCGACGAATTTTCGAATGCCCGAGCAGGGATCGGCGCTTGTGTGCGTTTTGGAATTCGCAGCGAACTTGCAATGCCTCTTCTTTTGGCAGGCATCCACCACAGTCTGCAGCAGGGCGTACTGTAAGAAAAGAGATACACACAGAAGTAAGATATGGTGTCTGAAAATATGTAATAAGGTGTGTGCGTGTGTGGTTGTGTCCTGGTAGTGGATGGGGATCGATGAGGGTGCTATTGATAGATTATTGGGCGCATATGGCAACTGCAGCCACATCCTTGGCAAAGCGAACAGAACAACCAAGACAACAACAGTGCAATGCGACGATGGCACAAACGCGGCGCCACCTCAGCTGCAGGTCGTAAATCTCTGTCCGCCTACAAGATTAAGCTATGAATGCATTTTGTATAAGCCTTGACAATTCCACAGGCGCATAAAACCGGCAGCAGCATTCAGATGTTACATACATACATATATGTATGTACATATGTGTGTCTGTAATGTTCCATGCAGCATTCGTGTTGTTGCGCAATTTGCAGGCTCTGTTTACATTGAATTAAGCAATTGCTCTGCCAGTGAGAGTTCTGCATAGGTGAATAATTATAATCAGATTAAGCACTTTAAATTGCTTTGAGGTGGATTTAACTCAGCAATTACTTAACGGATGATTCTCGCAAACTCAACTCAACTATAAAAATAAATACCTCCACTGGGCTTACAATTAATTACCAAGCAAATAAGAGAAACAAATAAATGTAAAAACCAATGTTAAAGTCACTTTTAAGAAGCAGACAAATATGTTGCCATTGAGACAGCTTTAAATATTGTTAGGTCGTGTGTAGAGCTTTTCCATCGATTTTTAAAGCAGCTTATTTGTAACTTATATATATAAATTAGCTTTAAAATAAATTCCAAATGTGAAATGTACAGAGAAGTGTAAGGACTTGTATGAACGAGATACGTTTTTGAGAATAGTCTGAGAAACAAACAATAGAATATGATGTTACACATTAAGAGACTCTCGTGTTTTTCCATATTCAATTGAACAATTAGTCTAAAATAAAAAATGCATATTCTGAGAAGAAGGAAATCGACTGAAGGCTGTGGACGGTGCACAATGTGTGTACAAGGCTTATGTTTATATGTATATCAGTCATATAAGTCATTTGATGACTGTATGTTAGGATATGAAATAAAATTATCAGCTAATTGGTTTAATCATGTTAAATCTTATTTTAAGGATGTTGGCTAAGAGGTTACTGTGAGGTTAGTCTATTTAATATTTCATTTAGCAGAAAATACCGCACTTAAGCAAAAGCCAGCTAAGTATGTGTCAAACATTTCAATTTGTGATTAATTAGTTAGGTATTCAATATACGTGCAAGAGCCTTAATTGCGTTTTGAGGTTTTACTCTCTCAGGAATTCAATTGTCTGTGTGTGTGTATGTTGATGAGGGCACCTTTCGCACAAGTGCAGGATGTGAGGCATTCCTCTCACCCACACACAACAATAATTTGTTTATACTCGTTACCATTTTCATTCGAGCGTATACGTAATGCTCGTTCAGTGCTCTACGGGCGGCCCGTAACCGCACTTGGCAACTGGCGTAAGCTGGCCTAACTGCAATGAGTCAAAGGTTGAGATTGTGGCTGGGGTCCACTTCAGTTCCGCTTTAAGAAGCCACCGGAAATGATGCGTGAGTATCATGTCCCGTTACCATGTGTCCGTTGTGGTTGCTCTCGACCGCATGTCACACATCACACATGAGACATAAAGTCATCGTCTTACATCCAATTGATGTGCGTAATGAAACGCAACGGGCGGCCAGCTTCGTCGCACAAGCTATTTTTGAAGGATATGGTTCAATGAAAAATTAACCCCAACAATAGTTCCACTAAAGCTGGCAACTTTCCTCGATGCGAAGACCAAACGACCTCATAAATGTGACAAATTGCACTATACAAATACACACACACACACACACACACACACATACACGCATGCACCCACATACATTCGTGCACATACAATATACACACAAGTATGCTGTGGTAACTTTTGCTGAACTAAATTATGCTGAACAATGTATGGAATTTTTCTGGTTTCTGTATATGGTACAGTTTGAAATGTTGCTCTAGCAAGCCATATGTTGATTCATTTCTAAATTGGAATTTGCACTCAATCGATAAATCATTATTTATGACTCTTTAGTCAAGGACTTTTGATTTCCTGCTTACATACAACATAGTGAAATATTTTGGATAATTAATATTACTGCAAACAATTTCTGAAAAATCAAATACATATATATTTTGGTCTAATGATGGCCCAAAAAGATTGGACTAAGCGATTTTGTGAGTTCAACCATAGATTGGAACGAATATCAATGAATGTGTGTGTGTGAGTATGTCTCTAGTTATAAATACTATACTGGGTCGGTTTAAGCTTTGACTGGGTAAGTAACTAAAAATTTTATATGATTTATGCCTTCAGCTTGGCCAAAGTGAATCGAATCGATTTTCATTATGAATTATTGCTGTTTTTATGGCATCGTTCTACTTCACTGATTTATTTGAACTGCCTTCTTTCACATGTGCTGTAGAGGTGTGTGTGTGTGTGTGTATGTATGTTGACCAAAAGGGAGCTATTTTATCGCGCTTGTATATATGTATGGCAATGTCTTTGAATGCACACTGTGGAATCGTGCGGAAAATGGGAAAAATACATTTAGGAGAAAAAGGTAAGCTGAAGCAGAACCTGTGTCGTTGAAGCAGGCAGATGTCGTTGCAGTATGTAATAGGTAGCTTTATACATACATATATGAATAAGTGGACGTCTGACTGTGTGCGTGGCTGTGTGGGTCCAGCCGTGAGCTGAACATGGCTGAGCCTTCTTTCGATGATGAGTGCGACGATGATGGAATTGCAATTATACTGATTCAGCTTACCTGTAATCCGCTTACGGTACACGTTTCCGGCGGTTTGACTTCGATTTCTGTGCCGCTGTGGATGACAGCATCGCCGGCACTTCCGGTCGTGGTAAGGTCCTCCTGCGAGACAGGCGGACACAAGCTGTGGTCGGATAAATCTGTTCAAGTGGACGAGAGGGCAAATTTGTTGTTGTTGTTGAAAACGTGGCGTTGTTGTCGTCGCTTTTTCAAAGTACGCTGAAGTGGTGCGAAGTGGGTAGCGCCAAAGAGGAGTGTAGTGGGTCAGAGTGGTCTTTGGAGGTCGAGTGGCATGTAGCATGTGGGCAGTGCCAAGTGGAAATAGCATTCAATGCAAACGCAACTCAATCTGCGAGCATCTCCGAAAATCGCCACGGACGACCATCCGTACGTATACTTGATATGGGCGTATGCGAAGCACGGCTCGCTTCTCATTTGCTTTCATTGTGATTGTCTGCTTGTTTGCTTGCATACTACTACAACTACTGCCACAACTAGTGCCACTCGAGGGGGCGTCGACAAGTACACAGAGAGCCAAAACATGGCCACGTGCGCACACAAATAAGTAAAATACAATGCGTACAATCGACGCGTGTAACGGACAAACTTTAGGCAACAATCAATCAATTGCGATATTGGCAGTCGCTTTAGTCAGACGAAGGGCCCGACCATTCGTTGTTCTGTTCACTTGGCGCTGGTTGGACCCAACTGCACCTCCGGCGCCGCCGCCACTTCGGTCGCCACTTAGAGTCCCACATTCACTTCGCTGATTCGTACGTGACAATCGAACTTACCGCCCGCTCGTCCGTACTGGGCCAGCTCTATGGAAATGCTAGTGCCACGTGGACAGCTGAGTGACAGCTGTTCGGAATCGCATCCGGCACGCTGGTACGTCCGCAAGGTGGCTGCCAGCAGGGCTGAAAACAAACATTGCCAAAGTGCGGCTGCATTAATACATGAATGAAGCAGAAAGCAAAAGTCAAAAAGAGAAAAAAGGCAACTACAAAAAAAATCGCTCACAAAACGCATATCAAATGCAAACATTGATTCAACTACATGTAGAATTTCGCATTGTTAGTTAAATTAAAGATTGCCAGACACAGATCCAGCTCACAGCGAAATAAATGCTATGTGCGTCAAAATGCTTTTGGCACTTGTATTCGCATGGATTAAAAAAATAAATTCAACAAAAATACAATTTTGCACTTTTATTAAACCAAATTTCGGCAGATTGATAAAAATATGTTGATTCGTTGACCTTTCTTAAATGGAGTTAGTTCGTTCAAAATATATATTTCAAATAATTCTAATATTTGTTGCAACTTCATTCGCATGGATTAAAAAACAAATTTAACAAAAATACAATTTTGCACTTTTATCAAACCAAATTCCGGCAGATTGATAAAAATATATTGATTCGTTTACCTTCTTTAAATGGAGTTAGTGCGTTCAAAATATATATTTCAAATAATTCTAATATTTGTTGCAACTTCATATGTATTTAAAAATTTTATTTTCTACATCAGTTTGGATCACTGCATAATAATCTGTAGTATTTATAGATATTCTGCTAATAAATGTGTAAATCCATATTAAATAAAAAATCTGTGTTTAAATCTTTGTTGTTCTTAATACTATCGTAAAGACCAATTTTTATGAAAGGACATCCACTCTTTGTGACTAAAAAATCTTGCTTCCTTGCTTTTTCTAACATATTGAACTAGTTTTCTCGTTTCGTCTTTTTAAAGCAAACGAAAATTCATTCAATTAAATTTTGCACATATATCAAATTTGTGTTATTTTCAAGAAATTGCATTTGACATTAATAAACTCTATCAAGCTAAATTAAATTATAATCGGTCGATGTGGAAGTGGCAAGAATATGTGGCATTCACCTGTCGAAAAGTAAATTTTCGTTTTTTCGAAAATGTTTTCATTTTGGCCTTCTCTATTAGGTGTACAATACACGTCTTACAGCATGGAAATGTATTTTTCAATTGAAATGTCACTTGGAGAAATGGTTTTGAATTCATTGCTCTGTCAGTGGTTAAGTAACAGAAAAATAGAAGAAGAAGAAAAAATTAATTGTATTTGTTATGAACGTTAAACGGAATAGAATTGATGCGCACTGAAGTGTGGCAGGTAATGCCGCAGTGTCTAATGGAAAAATAGTCTTGAAGTAAATTGAATTTCCATTATGCAATCGCTCAGTCTTCTAACTTAACTGACACTTGACACCTAAGCAAACTCAGACATTCAATTTCATGTGAAATTATTTTTCAAGTGTTTTTCCTTTTTTTATTTCGCTTTTCCAGCGGAAAAAATGGTGTGCCATTTGTTTCTGTTTATTGTACATTTCTCTTATCCACTTTAGAGGCGACAACGTTGATGGGGCATCCTCTGAGCCACTGACTTCATTACCCAAATTGTTTGCCCATGTGTGTGTATGCATGTTTGTATGTGTGTGCGAATGTGTGCGAAAATGTGTGTATGCATGAGTAAGTGTTTACACTACAAAACAAATGCCTTACAACGGCTGCCAAAAAAAGGGGGTAATACGGGCATTAGGGGGATTGAAGGTGGTTTGACAATGTGCGCTACGAGTGCGACTAGCAATTCGAGTATAAAACGCCAACAGAACAGCAGTATATGTGTGCATGTGTGTATATATGTATATATAGCACATGTGCTACACACACATGAATAATATACAATATGTATATATTTGTATTCATTTGTATAGGTTCATCTAGTATTTCTATTATTGAAAACCAATTTTCCACACGAAACACGCTCTGGCATGTAGTTCGATTTTGTGTGTTGAATTGTGAATAGTCGCATAACAAAAACCATATCATATTCTTATCATAAAGTTGTCAAAACTGCAACTGTAATATGATTTGAATGGAGTTTCTTTGAATGTTGCTTTAATATATCGATTCGCGTTATCTGGGCATGATAGGCATTTTATAAACTCTAACAAGCTTGAATAACAATCCTTCTGGAGCATCTTAATGATTGTAATTGCGCAGTGGTTGCGGCCATTAGCGAGGCAGAGATGCTTCGGCTAAGGACTCGCAGTTACATTCCCCACGGCAGCAGCATCGGTAACTGAGTACAAAGTACGCATTACACGTATGCACGTTTATAGTCCCCCTAAATCAGCAGCCGAGCGACGTTTGCCCTACAGTTTACGACCGCTAAGGACCGCTCCTCCTTGTGCTCAGTCCCAGCAGGCACTCCACGTGGACGACTCATGCAAATTTATGCGACATAAAATGATAATAACTCTTTCACTTTTCATAATTTTGGTAAGCATTTACCTGGTTGTTTAGCTGAACAAACCTCGACAGCAACCGCAACCAGCCAAACACAATTGTTTTAAAATTGAGAATCACCAAAACGAAACGCCTAACACATACCCTGACTTGTAGCTAAAGAAATGTTACTCAAATACAAACTAGAACATTTTTAATGAATTTAAATATTTTACAACAATGTGCGCTAGATAAAAAGTTGATCAAAACTATTTTATGTTTACATTATCATCTGGCATATCCACTTTTTATTGTTCTTGTTCACAGGGTATGCTGAGTGGAGAAAACAAAAAAGAAGAGTATTAACGACCCTGCGGCTTCTGTCGCGCGTGTGTGAGGCCATAGAGTTGAACCGGCTGAGAGTTGCTGAGAGATGGTGTCGCCTACTCAGCCATTGTTAAGGACTGTCGAGTCACTCGTGTGCGAGTGTTCAGCATTCTGTCGCCCCCAGTTAAATTTTACAGCTCAAGCAAGACACTAAAAGGCATCGCATATGACAAAGGCACAAGGACAACAACATGCCACCGACACCTCCATCTCCTGGACGACTGTTGCCGCCTAGCTCTACTCAACCCAACCCAGCCCAGCCCAGCCCAGCCCAGCCACAGATGAAAGATTAAAGCACATCTTAATGCGAACCGACGCTGGGAAATGTGAAACAAGCGCGTAGGCCGTGAAAGTTTCCGTTATCAACGCGACCCAAGGCGCCAGTCGTACTCGCAAGTGCGGGTGCTCGTGCTAGCTCGCCTGACTCTATGATTAGGTGGGCGGGTCCGCCTGGCATATGGATACCACAGAAATGTTTACGTGTGTCTTATCTATCTAAAAATATTTAAAAAATAAATAAAGAAAAATAGAATCAACACTCACACACACACACACACACACACATCCATACACATGCACACAGACATCCGCACAGCAATTGAATATTTATGGCAAGTGCGAGACGCTAAAGTTCGCTATTAACGACGCGCCATTTAATGGCTGCTGCGCCAACACATAAATCGGAAGTTTCGACCGAGTTGCTATAGCTGACATGTTTATCTACCTCGGCCTTGAAATTAATGATCCAGACTGTTAAGTACTTGAAAAGAAAGTTGGTAAAAATATTTATTAATTACACGCGTAGCCAAGTTCATGGCTCTGTTCATGTGAGCGTGAAATTTGTCGATGCCTGTGATTTTATTTTAAGTGCACTTGAAAGTTGTTGCCAGAACTCTTATACAAACAGTTATACGACTTGTGTAGTATAAGAGAGCCATGTTGACATAGCACACAGTCTGGAAATATTTCAAAATAAATATTTTTATACGATTTTTAGATAAATAGAATAATTAAAAAAACACACTGAATATTTTCATTTATTTTTCATTTCATTTTCTATTAACATTCTATCAACATGATGCGAATAATTAATTTTAAGAAACTTTTTCAATCTGACGATGGCTTCAATCGATAAATTCAGCGCATATTGAGAGCTGCTGACTGACAACCCAAGATACTGAAGTGCGTCATCTTTTGCAACGACAGCGAAAATAAAAGAATCTTATAGCAAAGTATATCCTATCTATGCGCGGGTTTAAGTATATACTTGGTATATGTAGTGCGAACTATATATAGAAAATAAAACCAATGGAATATAAAACATGAATTTTATGATGCTGCCTGTTAAAGATTTGTATTCCAACGAAGAAGAAAGCAAATACTGAAAATTTGATACCCTTGCATAGCTCCTTGATGTGATTTGATGAGTAATATATATGCGTGATAATACTTAAGAATATAGTATGATAGTATTGGATACTGATGTTTAAATTTTTTGATTCAATGCTCACGTGTTTAAGGTTAGTAAATTTGATTTATATAAGAATGTAATTATCTGCCAGTGAGTCCTATAGTAGGTATATCAAATGCTTCTCCTATTCAATTAAATATTCCTATAGATCTATTTTAAAATTGAAATTTTTGTTAAAATAACGATGGGTTGCATTGATCTATTAAGCTACTCTACGCTGTTACACGTTTAATGAGCAAGTTATAATGCCTTTAAGATATATATTCAAATTATAAGATTCGCATGCTATATATATATATATATATATATATGAGCACATATATAAATTTATGCTTGTATTGAGATAAGTAATCGCAAAGTAGTTCATGGTCATGATTCAACATTCATGACAATGGAACGAAGATTGGCAGGCATCTCTATTCAAGTATCTACTCTTGACGGGCAGTTAATTAATGTGGTTTAATTTATGAATGTTTGCTTCGGCTACCCTATTAATCATTAATGACGAACATAAATATTTGGTCGCTCTCGCTTTCAGATCATTTGTGAAACTTTGTCCGTGGAAAATATTTGGTTTTGGCCGCTTTCAACAGAAACTGGACATCGGAAAATACACAAAGGCCATAAACAGCCACTTTCAGTGTGTATTTGTGCTTAATTATGATTTATATACAAATACATAAACATTTATATATATAAACTTTATATATATATATATATATGTATATATGTTGCGGGAAAATTGCCAGATGAGTTCATCTGAGAGGGGGGGGAGCGTAGGAGGGGCAACTTGGCGCCTGCATTTGCCTGGCATTAGCTAAAAAGCGTCACAGCATTCCAGCTTGGGGGGAGCAACGTGGCGATAGGGGACGGTTATTGCTGCAGATAAAACGCAAAACCGACGCGAATTTCTACATGTAGATGTGGCTGAAATGTGAACAAAATAAAAAGGAAACGCAAAAAAGGGAATAAAACAAAACATTTACCCAAAGGATCAACTCGATAAATAACTTCCGGCATGACGGGCCGCGTCAGCAGGCACACAGCAGCCAGCAGCCAGGCGACTCTGCTCCAGCGATGGCCCCAGGAGCTCTCGTTGTGCACGTGCCGACATTTGCTAGGTTGCTGCTGTTGCTGTGGTCGATCTAGAGCAGGATGCTGGCAGCGCTGCCACTGCAGATGCTGTGCGGGATTTGGCTCCGGCTCGGCCATTGCCACCGGCCAGAGTTGATTTGCTTGCTGTTTGTAGCTGTCTTTGTTTTTGTTTTTGTTTTTGTTGTAGTTGCTGCTATTTGTTGTTGCGTTGCTGTTGGTTGCTTTCGGTGCCCACTGTGTGTATGTTATCGTTGTTTAGCGTCCGTTGTTGATTTGATGTTCTTTATGGTCGATTTTATTGTGCACCCTCAGATTTTGACAATTTGCATTTTTTGAATTTTCATATTTTATTGTTATCATCATCAGCGATGGCGTCGTGTATGTTGGCTCTTACGGCTGGTCAATATATGTGCTCGCATTCATGTTCATGTTCATGTTCATATTCATATTGGCATTCAAACTCGGCGTATTCATGGCGTTGTCATCGCTGGATCGATCAAATACCATCTGCTTTCGGTGGGAAGTTGCAATGAATAACACTTTGTTTTATGTACTTTTCAAATTTGTATTTCGAGCCATTAAATATTTATTTTATAGCGTAATTGTACGGCGCTTCATTGTGTGATTTTGGTATTATACGCGCTATGCTTTAAATTGTAACTTATTCGTTAGTTGGTATTTGTTCTGCTGTCAAAACAATTAATTGCATTTTATCAGCCTTTCGGGCGTGGTTTGGGTTTTATTTTATTTATTTTGTTTTTGTTTTTTGTTTAAAGTGTATATTTTTATTTGTATTAATTTATTACTGCACAATGTACATTGTTGGTACACATAAAAAGAAAAAAGTGAATCGAATTTCATTACTCGTTACTGATAACTCGATTATTGAATAAGCGAAAAAGGCAGCCGCAACATTCGCTTTGAACATTTTTTATTTGTTTAACGACGGGATAAATTATTAAATTATTTATATTTTCAATTGCACGCCGCGTCTTAATTGGGTTTGAGGGTATTTATTGAATTCGATATTAATTTAAAATTAAAACAAAATTCGCCACTGAAATCACAATTAATTAGTTTGGTTTCAACTCTTTTTTTTGTTATTCGCTTTTTTCGCACACCCGAAAGCGATTCGTTAACAATTATAATATCAAATAAGTAGCGCAGGATTATGAGCAGAATACTCCTGATTGTGGCACTTTCGCTTTAATCCCTTCAGGGTTATGTACTGCTTCATCATACAAATTGAACTGCCAGTTGAAATGGGTCCTAATTAATTTGGCTAATGGCGACAAGACTTTTCTTGGCTAATACGCTACAGCAGCCTCTGTTTCATATTAAGATAAAACTCAATTTAGTCTAAAATTATCTCAGCGTGACAAGCTGGAAGCTTGTCACCTCTCCGAACTCAAAGTCTGAACTTTTTAAGCGATTCTATGGCTTGAGGCTTGTCTAACGTCTAACGTACGCAATTTAAATGAAATAATAACGATAGCCTTCTGATTCAAACTCCAAGGAAGAATGCAAATATTCTCTTTGTGTTTTTCTTTTGTTTTCTTGTACCAGAGCCTAGAACAGATTTTCTGTTTTTAGTTTGAACAGTAAAAAAATATACATTTTTCTCTTGCTGTTGCAATTTTGTATTTTGTCAGCTGACAATGTTGCCAGAGAGTTTACAAAATTGTGCTTTTTCCTGACTTTCCATTCGGTTTAGTCTCCGAAGCGACGGGCACTCAAAGTTCTTGCCGAAATGTGGGCTGTGACTATACTGGCTAGATTAAAAGTACACAAAAGGTATCAATTGTGTTCATTTATCCATGAAATTCTAACAGTGATGTGCGGCTAGCCAACGAACAGCAACCCTACGAGATGAGTAATGGGCATATATCTAGCAAACACAGATACATACACATATACGAACACGCATAGACACCCAAAATTGACACAGCAACAAACACACGCACCACAAAATGCAAGGCACAGTATTTGTTGTCTGGCTAGTTTTTTTTTTTCTGTCGGGGAAGCTGTACTGGTTACATCGAGTTAGGGGTTTTTGTTAAGTCTGTAAAAGATGCGAGCTGTTTGACAAAACATTCATTAACTGACACTTTTGGACGTCAGGCCCAAACATGGCCAAGCCGGAAAGCTGATGCCCGGCTTGAAGGAGTGACGCCGAAGCGCAAACTGATGAAAGCCGAACCCGAGAAAATGGGTTTGTTGGCTTGGGGAACGGGTTGAGTATTAAGCGTGTAGAGACCAAACAAATCCCTTGTTATTCTGAGAGCTATGACTGAGTATGTTGGCTGAAAGCACACACTAGCACACACTTAGGCAAGCACTCCCACTCACACTCCCACTTACATCCGCACTCGCACTTTCCCTCACACTCACACTAAACACACGCACACACGTGCATATGCTTAGCTGGCCCCGCTTGGCTGGCAAATGCTGCTTTATGTTGGCTTAATGTATTTCTCAACGTTTTCTTATTGTTCGCCAGCAAGAAGCCCAAAAACCGCAAACTTTCGAAAGCAAACTTCATATTTTGCAAACTGAGCGGAAAGTGCTTCTTGCCCGACCCGCACTCGCCGCACATGGCCAACGCCATAGGACCCTCTGCTGCCACTAGTGACACCATTATAGATCCTTCTAGGAGCTGCAGCTGCAAACGCTTCGGCATCGGCATCGGCATCGGCTTGGGCAGCGCAGTCGAGGCTTGTCTTTGGTTTGCCTTTGTATCTGTATCTGAATCTGTCGGATTTTGACGTGCCGTCGCAGGCGTTTTTAGTTGATTTTGCTTTTGGCCATTGGTGCTTGTTGAAGGTTTTGTAGTGGTTGTTGCAGACACCACTCATGATGATGAACTTTGCGCCGAACTTTGGTTTATGGCTTTTCCATGTTTTTCTTTTGCAGCTACAGAAATTAATATATACGAATATTTTAACTTTCATCTTGGTCGGCATCCGCTGCCGCAAGCTGCAAGCCAGTCCACTTGAGGGCGAAGCATGTTATTTTCTTTTACTTTTTTTTCTCTTATTGGGTTGGACGATGGGGCTTGTGGTTGGCGGGAGGGAATAAGAACTAGACGGATGCTAGCTGTTGCCACTAACAAGTCGGGTTGTGTACAGTTTATTTATTTGAATTTATTTAAGCGTAAACTTGCGCTCGTAATTTGCTCATCTTTTGTGCTCAGTTCAATTTAGCGGAAAATTGAATTCATATTGAAATTTGTCGGTCAGCGAACTTAAACGCTGCCACCAAAATGCCATGGCAAATCATCTGCCTGTCTATCGCTTATATTTAATTTTTTTTTTTCTTTTCTTTTTTGTTTGTTTGTGCAATTTGTATACAGAACCGATTGAAATCAATTGCGCTTTCAACACATTCGCACCCGCTGAACTAGTTAGCCACAAAACGCAACAATTCAGATGCATAAAACTCATCAGCGGTTTTCGGCCACAACCAGTTGAAAATACATCGGAAAATGTGCAGAATTTTGCAGTTTCTCCACGTGATGTGACTGTATATTTAAATTAGAGTCGGCGCACAGCTCGCTGATTCAGTTCATCGTTGCAGCTAATACGAGTGCAACGTCAAATTAGGCATAAGGCCAAGTTAGTTCGCATCAGCAGCAGCTAGATGTGGGCAAAATATTGCTGGCAGACAAGGTAAATGGAAACGTTTGTTTCATCTTCAGTGCGCTCATAAATCTCTTACAACTGGGCAAATTGCTCTAAAATACAAAATTCATATTCACAGTCTGTGATTGATGGCCTCGGCAGATAGGATTCCGAATATGGTAATTTTCGTTGTTTCAGATAGATAGATAGAAGAAGAAGAAGCGGATCCCTTTTGCTATGCCGGCTGTCGACAACAGTGTTCGAAAGAGATAAATGCACGTTTAAGGAATCTGAAACGGCTTTCACAGGTCTAAATCAAAATTATGGCTTATGTCAGCAGACCCAACGGGGATTGAAAACTTTTGGTAGCTGGTTAAAGAGAAAGTGTGTATGTGTCTGTGTGCGATGTACAGTGTGAGAGAGAGAGAGAGAGAGAGAGAGAGAGAGAGAGAGTAGAGTAAATGTGGTTGCATGGGACTTCTGGGCAGTGAGCAAGGTAAATATTTATTGGCTCAATAATTTGGCAACATTTCGCAGGATTAATGTGCAAATTCCAGAACCATAAATTATTTCCAGGCATATTCCTAAATTTTATTAAATAAATAACGAAAAAACGCCCGTCGCAATCACGAAAAAATACGTACGTGTGTGTGTGTGTGTCTGTGTGTGAGTGAATGAGTTGGGGGCGTTGGTTTTTGTTTATTTTTTTGCTTTTTTTGTGCAAGGACACGCAGCCATAATAAAAACTTGTTGAAAAATTTACGAGCTGAGCAGCATCAAAGGACAAATCGGACGAAACAGGCCCAGGCAATTGGCCACGTGAGCAACCGTTGGCCGGCTTCTGGTCACGTTCCGGTCGCTCGACAGATCCTTTGCCTATGCCATGCCCTGGCCATGGGGCCAGGCCCAATTCCAAAAGCAGGCACAAGGATGTGGAGGTGGTGTGGGCGTGGGCATGGGAATGGGGCAACGACTAGGGCGTGTTTATTTATGTCCTGCCCACCGCTGAAAACTTTAGTCGTTGTACGTGTCAAAAACTTTTGACAGTGCAATGCCTTTCCGACTCAAGAAGCCGCCAGCTGCAACTTGGGGCCCCAGCTGCGGGCCTATTAAATGGCACAGAGCACAGCGAAAGCGCTGAAGTCAAATGTATTTGGGGGCACTGGAGGTGTCCAGAGTACGGACTCTGACTAATTTGGTTAGCGGGTCTCGTACAGCCTTCATTGCTAACTAGAATGTGTTATTAAATAATGTTTGGTACATGCTCCACGTAGACAAAATCAGAAATCAGCCACGTGACAAGACCAGAAACATAGACAAGGCAACCGCTGCCCTCACACACTAAATAATTGATCAGAGTTCGTGCAAATCTCGGAGCATCTGCGCTGTGCAGAATATGTCCCATATTAAATGTGGCCTAGCGGCCTAGAGGGCTAACGGTCTAACGGTCTAACGGTCCGGGCTTAGCCTTGATGAGGGCATAGTTAGTCCAGTCATGCTGACCACAATTGCCTGTGTCCTTTATTACTTTTACAGCGTTTCTTTTTATGCAGGGGCTCAGCCATTAATCTCTCGCTCCGCTAAATGAGAGTGTGGCAGGGCTTTTGCATGATATTTCAATAAAGGTAGCTGCGAGCTTTACTTAATTTCCAAACAATTGTAATTAATTTTGGTGAAATTCTTTTGGTGGTATTTTTCGAGCATATCTATTGAATTATTTGGTTGCTATTTCCAGGAAAAAGGAAAACTCATTTTAACAAGTGCACCAAAATTTTATTCATGCTAAAAATGTAGCCACTTTTGCCTTTACCTGTACCTGTACCTGTAGCTGTACCTTTACCTGGGCACATCTTACACATATATGAAAATATACGCGCTCATATAATAAAGTGCGTGAGCCACAACATAAAATGAAATAAAATAAAAAGAAAAAGAATACAAACGAGTGAAACTTAACAAAAAGTGGTTCGTGGCATCAAGGGCAAAAACATACATTTTCCGCTTTACGATGGCATTTGGCGAAAGTAAAATGAAAGGGGCCCGGAATGGCCATAAGATGGCGTGGGGAGATGGTCATGCGGACGCTGCGCAGCTGCGTCAAATGGCGAAAGAACAAAGCGCCAACCAGTGCGGCTGGTAGAGTCCAAAGCTGGAGCAGCCGAACTACTACATGTTCGAAAACGCCGAGTGGAGGACAAACACCACGAACTGCCAGCTAACAGCTGAGGCAAGCAGCAAGCTGCCAAGCGGGCTGTCGCGGGGCCAGACGTGGAAGCCAGCGGTGAAATGTTGGCTCTGTTGAAGGCAATAAAATGAAATTACAACTTAATTGTCATAAATAATTCAGGAGATTCCTTGGCAGCGTCGAAAACTCTGCGTTGCGAACGAAATCAGAGCGACCCGCAAATACTCCCCATCTCTGCCTCACCTCCTCCTGCTCGGGAACCCCATCTAAAAGCAAAGCTCGTCCACCTTCTACAGTGGCGCTTAACGAACATTTTAAAGCCAGCTGCTGCTTAAAGTGAACAAATTCGTTCACGGCAGCTGCAGGAGCAATATTATGTGTTTTATTATTAACAAAGTTAATCCCCTGACCTAGTTACGTTGACTCAACACACACACACACACAACTCGATGGGGAATCGCTTCTGAGTCTCTATCAGATCAACTGCATGAATATAATATAAGCAGAGCTTCACAAAATAAACAGCTGATTACAAGCTGATCAAATCGCAGTCGTGGCCAGAAGCCAGAAGGCAGAAGTCAAAAGTCAAGCGTGAATAGCTAAAAGTCAAAAGTCAAAAGCCCAATGCCAGTTAGAATTAAATTAATTTAATTGCAATCAATTTACGGAAATTCGATATTGCTTATCCAGCTACATGTCAGGCCATTTCATTATTTTCAATTGTCCTTATTTAGCACATTTTGGACAGGAGTCGTATGAATGTGAGCTGTCCCTTGGCTGTTGCATATTCATCTATGACAGATTTCCTCAATTATGCAGAGAATATGGCTTGGGCTGATGCCAAACAAAACAACAAGTAAATAATGGTAAATTAGCAAAATGACAAAAGTTCTACAACAATCACACACACGCATACTTGGTAGGCTCGCAATTTGGAGGGGTTCGGTAAGCAGCTCCTGATTGCCAGTTAAGAATGTGCAAACAAGCAAACAAACCAACCGTCGCGACGGCAGGGTCTGATTCTGATTGTTAGAAGCTGGGGCGAACATCAGCAGCAGAATCGGCAGCAGGAGCTGGAGCAGAAGCAGGAGCAGGAGCAGAAGCGGAGCGAAGGCATAGAATCGGTAAAGGACAAGAAACTGCTTACGAAAACAAAAAGAAAATATAACATGTGTTCAATGCGATGCTAACACACTGCGGGTCCTCTCTTCCACCGAAAATAAGAACATCATATTTCTATGCTCCCCTTCTGTCTGCTGGGGTCTTGTGACTGGTGGCCAGCACTGGAGGCCTTTAAAAAGTAACACTCTGTTGAGCAAACAATCGAACAATTTATTTTGGTTTAATAATAATAAAGAAGGCACAAAAAAGAATATGAAACGGGAGAACGTGGGAAACGAGGAAAAGTGCAAACCAAGTGAAACGCCGGAAAATGTATATAAATGCCCATCAGGAGATGGAAGGCGACTCCTTTACTTTGCCCTGAACGCATCCACATGCTGTGTGTGTATATTAAAAAAGTAAAATATAAAAATAAAAATAATGTAAATAAACCATTCGCAAATGTACAATGAAAGAAAAACAATGTTAAAAGGAGAGCAGCGCAAAATATGACTGTGTATATAAGTAAAGGAAAGCACGAAATAATAGATCCAACATTGCATTCGGCTTGAATATACCCTAGATTGAGAGATTGCGAATGACTTACAAGCCGAAAATCAATCTAATGAAAAAATGTTTTATTTATCTCGAAAGTAGAAGATACAATTGAAGATGTTCTAGATTAAGAAACTTTACTATTACTAGTATTATATTATACCCAAGCCTAAGAATCTTCAGGTGTTTCATAACTTGAGGAATATTCTGATGAGTAAATAGTCTATATAATAATCAATATGTTCATTGAAATGATTCATATTCATAAGGTTTTTTTTTTTTTTGTATAAAGTTTCTTCGGAGAACTTTTAACCTGGAAATCACCTAAACCTAAGGAAACTTTAAACAAAGAGATAACAGATTAGGAATGTATATATATCAAACGGCATTTTGTTATTCACATTTTGAATAAGACTACCTCCTGCCTAAATAAAGGTTTTGCAGGGTATGTGACTTGCATATGTATCAATGCACGCATTAAGCTCGGGTTAAAAACATATTTAAAACAACCAAAAAAGTAATTCCAAAATGGTATTTCACTTTTGCAGTTATTAAAAATGTAATATAAAATATGGATGCACTGCAGGAGTTTATTTTAAATGGAAAACTCATTTATTAATGTCATTTAATATTGCTTTAAAATTTATAAAAGACAAATTTACTTCAAAGGAATGCCAGAGCAACACTTTTTTATATATTAGCATTGTCTTGGATTTAATTTGCATTTCCCAAGACAGGCTAGTGTTTATGTCTATTGTCTTGGTTGAGTGCCATTTTCGGCACCTGGAGCTTTATCTGAATACTATAATGATCATAATTCGTATCCTGGCAACTAGTCTCAAGTTAGATGTACTGATTCGCTCTCTAATTGTGTTGCATGTGAGCTCGAGCTCATAAATCCACTTAACCAATATTAGCTACTCGCCTTGGTATGTAAAATATATATATATATATATATATATATATATATTTGTATAAATATGTATACATTTATATCTAGAGCATTAATCAGCTCGTGCACATATACATTAATCGTTATTACTTGTATAACTTGGAGAGGGACCTATCATCCCGTTAGATTTCAAACAGCATTTTTACTAGCTAGTTGCAAGTTGCAAGTTGCATGTTGCATGCTTGCAGCTTAGCTACGGATTGACTGTCGGTCTGGGAAAAGTTTGTTTAGCGAAGCATGATATGATTAAGTTAAAGTTGCTGAAAATCTAAGCACGTAATTAACTCAGTTCTGACTGAGATTTCAGTTTGGTTGCCAGACATTTTGGCTTTAGCAGCAAACCTCCCCATTTTCCGCTGGATACTTTTTCATCTTTCGCGATAAACTTGCGATAATTTAATTACACGCGCTGCTCGAAACTGATGCTGGTCGCGATAAATTCAGTCGAGGGCGGGGCAGATGAGGCAGATGGGGCAAATGGCGCAGACATGAGAAAGAGGGTGGCCGTCGGGATTTGTGACAGTGACAGAGACATGACTGGGAGTGGCTCGAGTACCACTGCTACTGCCAGTGGCAATGGCACATCTACAGCTACTGCTACAATGACAACGAAGGCGACGGCGACGGCGACAACATTTTGCGACTGCGGTAAGTGGCAGCAATGTAAATTACGCGTATTAATATCAATTTATAATCTGAATCCAAAAACCGAACGGGAAATAAAAAAATAACGAATTTCTGCACAGTCAGTCAGGATGCCGGCGATGATGCTGCAAATCCGTGATAAATCCTTAAAAATTACTTTTAATTTCGCAACCGAGAATGCAAAGCCTCAAATTGATGCCGCAGCCAGACGGGGCTTCTTCTTCATCGCCTCCTCCGTTAGCCCCCTTCTGCTTCTGCAGTATGCATAGCGAAACTGAGATTGAGACAACCAGAGGGAAGAAGTCCTCTGCACTGCCAGTTAGCCAGCCACTCGGCCAGAGTATGAAGTGTGGAGGGCCGCATCTAGATTAAAATAAGTCGAGCGATGAAAATAGATTACGCGCGTATTTTGCGAATGATGCGGCCCAGTGAGGCAACGCAGACGCCGTCGGCGTTGACGACGACGTCAACAGCAACAGCAACAGCAACGGCAACGTCAGCAGAGGCGTGAAAAATCCCCCCAATTTAATTTGAGTTTTCCGTTGTTGGCGTCCCTTTGTTTGATTAGTCGATTTTGTGGACTTTGGCGCTAATTGTGCACAACGCAATCACACACCAACTCAGATGTGTGTATGTGTGGAAAAGAGTGTCTATGTGTGTGTGCGTGTGTTTATGTGTTGCATATACAATTTGTTAAAGTGCGTTGGCAGGGGTAAAAAAACAGGCAGGACCACATCCGTTTATGCTAATCAATTCGAGTTGGCTAGCGCATATAAGAGAACACATTCACATTCACACCTACACTTACACACACCCACACACATACACTCATACTCACACACACACGCACACGCTCACTTGCACAATGAAACATTCTGTTGCCGTTATTTTTGCAATATTTGCATAATTGCTTTTGTTGCTTTCGTTTTGTCGGCTTTGGCTCGACGCTCGGCGCTCGACGCTTGTTGTGTGCCAAATATTTATACATCGCCCGTTGCCGTTGCCGTTGCCGTTGCCGTGGCCGTTGCCACCGCTGCCGTCGCCGCAGCTGCTGCCACGGCCGCAGCAGCCACTGCCGCTGGCTGTGAGCAGGCAGTGCTTCAGTCTAGGTGGACGCCTCTGGGCTGCGGTCGCACAATTTTTGGCCAATTTCACAAGTTGCACTCTGCGGCGATGGCGCACAGACACAGACACGGGCACAGGCACAAGCACACATACACACACACACACATATTAGCATATTATAATTAGCACGTTTCCACTGGGCCGAGTGGCATATTTTATACGCATTGCACAAATAACACGGCAAGGCGGAGGCAGTTGCCGCATTGCGTTTATTGGCCGGATTTAAGGCGACGCCGGAACGGAAAGGCACGGAATGGAGGATAACGCGAGTGTGGAGATGCTGATGGAGACGGGCAAAGATACGCGACTCTCACGGCATTTTGGCGCTCTACTTTTCAAATTCGCGACCGCAAACGCTTTGCTTGCCAAAAACGCCGAACGCCGAACATTCACGAGCTTTGGCCACCCCGCTGCGACAGCCATTGCCGATGGCCTTCGAACGTGTCAACAGCATCTGTGGCGATGCTGATGTCACGCCGACAGCGGCAGTGGCATCGACGGTAGTAGCAGAAGGAGCAGCACCAGCAGTAACACAGGCAGCGATAGACACTCAAGACTTACAGAACGAGCGATGGGAACGTCGGGCGCCCATTACGAACACATCAAATCGAAGAGCAGCAACCGCGCGTCGATGTCTACGTATCCACTGGTCCCGTTAGACTGGCGCGCTTTACTCACGAACATGCACAATGAGCCGTACGACACTAGCAACAAACTTGCCAGCGCTCGTTCTCTCTCGCTAAAAAGAGAGTCAAAGGCTATTTCAACCCTCAGCAATATTAGCAGGGCAACATGTTGCTCACGCTTACTATGATCCAAGAGTGAAAGCAGGAGATCAATTAAATTGTTACGTTATGAAACAGTTGAATGGGGATTATAAGTAGTAGTTCAATTATGAGCGACAAGTTCATTGCATGGCCAAACTAAATAGTAGAATATTAAAAAAGATTCTTATTTTGCAATCAAATATAACCGGAATTGCAAGAGATCTGCATTTGTCCAGTTTGACATTATATACATACTCATGTTTTAAAGTTTCTAGCTGTAATAATGTTCGAGTATCAGTTTATACTTGTTAGCAGATAAGAAATTGAGTACTATAATGCTAGCACTAACAGTTTCACGATATTACATTTAAAATATGCACTTATTTCTATATATAAATAATACAGCTAGATTATTGACTTTAAAAAAAATTTTTAGCCCCGTTTAGTTGTGCAGGTCAGAGACAACTTAATTTAAATTCAAGCAACTGCTGGCAATGCTTGCTTTTTCACTCTCTCTCTCTCTCTCTCTCTCTCTCACGTCTAGCACAATTACTGAAATACTGCCAGCAACATGTAGCTAAGCGCAAACACGAAGCAACATGTTGATGAGCGGCTGGCAGGAAAAGAGAGTTTATTTCAAAACTCTTATACTAGAATGCGCAACACATTTGCTAACGGTCACTCCAACTTGCCATATTAGATGCTTTGAAGACCTAATTTAATTCTAATTTATGTAACTATTGACAACAACAGGGTGTTAAGAGAAACCCTTCACACGTGTGTGTATTGCAAGCAATCAATTGGACCGATGTAAACTAAATGAAAAGCTCCGAGTGCCTGGCAATACGAGCTCAAGTCTTCATTCATTAAAATAAATTAATTTAATGCCATTGTTCCTTTTTTCATGGAATAATTCATTTGGGGATTAGAAGCAGAGGTATAACTCGATATGTTATTCGAAACAAATTTTGGTGACAATGACAATTGACAATGCTTTTTCTTCTTCACATTAAAATTTTATCTAAATGTATTTCTCCTGCATACCCCTAGATATTTATGTGGCCATAAACATGAATCAATACAAACTGAATTTTGACTGGTTTTCAATATAACTGCTAAATAGTAAAGTAGTACAACTTTCGCACACGTTGTTGTAGCCACATGTAAACAGGACTACACAACAATGTCCTTATGAGCAGTCGGGCACTCGGTATGTGTGCGTAAGTGGAGGACTTGAGAAAATGAATTTGAATCATGTCTAAGCAGGCGATTCTCATGACTATCAGACGCTCCGGGACATTTGCATAAGACCAAGATAAATATATTCCGATGGTCGACCCACAGACAATGTCAGACGCTGATCGACCGGTTAAAGGTTAACATGCCGCCATGTACACATATACACACACACATACGCATATATATACATATATGTTTGTTGAACCTGAGGCCAGGCCTTTAGCCTGTTTATTTGTGTCGTTGGGTCGATTGAACATCGGCGATTAAATCGATGCGGTGTTACGTCTGATTGAAATTTCGCCATCTGATATATATTCGAGTGGTTGGTTTGTCGATTGTGATTGTGAGATGCGGATTTTAATTGCGATTCGACATTCATTTGAGCATCCGCACACGCAGATGTGTGTACTGTGATTGAAGTAAATGCACTTATTCTGAATTTAATTCGAATGACATGTATTTGCATATAACATATGTATGCAGGCATGCATGGATTTCATTTGATACACATACACACATATATAGAGGATGTGAAACGTACTGCCTTACCGAGTGAAGGTCGAGAGTCGTGGCCCAGTTAAGCAGATGCGTGAATTTATACTCAGCCCTAAATGTGGGGGGAGCAGCTGAAAACTGTGACTAAGTAGATCTCTCTGAACGCTCGCTCAATCGCATCGAGTGATTTCATGTTTAAATGTACACATAATGAATATTCAACGACAGCCACCTATTTAAATGTTCATTTTGAATAAATTATTGTTTGGTAAACAATTGAATGTGGCGCCTACACGTTAAGCCCCTCCCGCACTCTCAACTGCTCTACTCGTCCGTGGCTCTGGTTCTGGATCTGGCGCCGGAGTTGCCCTTGACGACGCGTCGTTTATCTTGGTGATGCGGAAATTGCGGTTGAGTTCACGCTTAAAACTTTTGTTGCCAACTGATTATCGCTGACACGCCGTGAGCTCCAGCTCTCGCAACAACAAGTTGCAAGTATAGCTTACCCAATTTACAACACACACATACACACACACACATACGAGCGAATTTATATTGGCATAGGCATCTGAGTGAGTCTGCCTGTGTAAGTATGTCTGTCTGTGTGTGTTGTGTTTGCATGGATAACCCACATCGGGCACATTTGCCGTCTACTGTCGCAGAACGCCAAAATCAGGCAGCCAACTCTTTGCCAGTGGCCCGTCAGCTCGACAGTTTGGCGATAATTAATCAAGACCATCTGCATTCACAGGGCGTAAAAATGAAATGTCACAATAAAACCATTTGCGAGTCCTTTCCCATAGACATGGACGTAGCACCCACACCCACACCCACACCCACACCCACACACACAAACATACACACAAAGCCGACACTAGCGACAATTAGCTTTTGTCAGAGGGCATGACAAACGGATTATATAAACGCCTCAATCATTCTGGCTGGGCATAGAGTCCGCGACAAGAAGTCAAGGCAATGCCAACCAAACCAAAGGGCAGTAAAATAAATGATTTACACAGAGAGAAAGATCGTATATATAATACAACTTCAGGCCATATACACACATACCCACGCACAAACGCACATTTATATACATACAACTTTGCTCTATTATCAACGGAAAAACAAGTTTTCATATTTCGATTTAGGAAACAATTACCAATGGGAATACGTCTGCCATTCAAGCAAATTGAGCGTATGCTTAAGTGTTATACTTGATATTTATGTCCTGTCTACCTAGTCAACAAGCTTTTAGTATACTACACACACATATATATAAATATGTATGTATACATATATAAGGGATATTCAGACAACTGTTTGTGTAAATGATGAATCCCTTTACGAACTTTGGCCTCGCTTGCACAGCGACTGCTCGGGGCGCGACACTTGTAAAGCTGTCACAACATTAATCAAATCGGGGACTGCAAAACAAATGCATGCCATAAATTTACAGTTCAGACGCCATGCGGCAATTGTGCGGTCCGTGTGGCTGGCCAGTGAAAGTATCAGTGAAAGTATGTCCTGATGAGCTCCACAGTCCTTTAGCTCTACAGCTGTGCAGCTCTCAGCAGCTCATGCCATGAACTTGTGATAAATATACTCTCGTGCATACTGAATCGTTTAGGCAAGTGAAATCGCAGTTGGATTTACATGCCAGAGCTTTAGTGTTGCATTTGCCATACACGTATGTGGCATGAGATGCATACGCATACATACATGTTGTGTATGTGTATATGTGTCAGTAAATGGTTGTGCTGGCGGTAAACAGCAATTGGGACTGCGATCAGCCCGTTGATGCGCAAGGACATTTGACTTTCCGGCTGTTGAACATCTCGTTTAATGACGCAATGTCGTTGGCAATGATAATGATGCCGCTGCCGGCATTAGAGATGACTGTGCCAGAAATTTGCACCTGCCTGCCTGCTGGCTTGGCGGCGCGACAAGTTTGCCATGAAATTGAAGCTCACGCCGGAGGCTGTCTATATAAATGCCGTCTCCCCCGGCTCACAGGACTTGATGAAAGATGAATCGAGTGCAGCTCAATTTTCTAAAAATGGACGCACATTTGGCCAAGAGGTATATAACACTCGCGCTCAATATTCTCATTTAAACGGGAGTTCAACACGTACAGCGAAGTGGAGGCTCTCTACTCTTGCTGCTGCCCATCCGTGACATAGTCGACAAATAATTCATGTTTACTTAACATTTCGCACAAATTGGCAGCCATAAAATAAACAAATTGGAAGCTGTTCGTGTTCGAGCCAAATGCATTGTTAACGATAAGTCCCACCACACACAAAATGGCCATGTGTAAATAATGAATACATATATATATATATATATATATATATATATATATATATATATATATATATATATATGCAACTACGAGCATCAACCTAGTGCTCACAGAGTAATTGTTAATCATCTATTGTTTGTCTGCTATACACTTCTTTTATTTAAAATATTATTTTCATAATTTTTGACGGTCGATACATTATCATAATGCAAAAGTTAATCATTTGCATTTTATTCAAGAGCACATCTGTTTCCATTAAAGCGAATTACCTTTCAATAGAGCTTAAATTGGTTCGATGGCTGATTTAATTTGATTGGATTTTGATGTTGGTTGCTATCTAAAAAAATATCTCATACTATAAAATTCATATTCTACAATCAAATTCCAAATTCTATAGATAGAAAATAGAAAAGTTTGGGGATGCAAACTTACCAAAAAATGTATTTATTGACTACTTTGATATGTGATCTTTTTTATACATATTTATATATATTTAAAAGTTGTCTTCAAAGTATAAAGAAAAATCGAAATTTTATTTTATTTGACATACAGCATAAGCAAATGAGAATTAGAGAATATATCCAATTATCTTTAGTTGATAAAACTTTACATATAATATTAAATACACCCTTTTACGAGCTTCTACAATTGATTATTCAATACATTATCAACAGTTGATATATTATATAATCCTGAAATGAATGTAGACATATGCTAAGAGATAAGTAATCAAAGAATTTTATTGAGGTGAAATGCCAATGGGTATTCGAAGCGAATTGATAATGACATTAATGTTTCGCCATTGACGTTTTAAGCTCTCTTTTGCGTAGGTGCATCCTTCCAGGAGGAGGGCGGGAGTGTCACACGGAGTTTGGAGTAGGGACAGCAGACAGCCGCAAGTGATTTCGCTTTGAACCAAGTTAAACACCTAACACGCTGTGAATCGCGAATCTCGGCAAATCCACTCATGTGGAATACACTTAATGCCCTCACATGGTGTCATACAGAGAGAGAGAGAGAGAGAGACAGAGAGAGGGAGAGGAGGGAGAGGAGAGAGTGCGAAAGCTGCAAAGGTTGACTGCAGTCAGCGTCCTAGCACTGGTTCTGATACTGGTACTGGTACTGGTACTAGTCCTGGTCCTGATGTGTTAAACACAAGAGCGGTGTGGCTGGCGCACTGCCTTCTTTTCGGCAATTGCGCCAAAAATAAATTACGTTGTGGAGGGCAACACTGACACCGTCAACCGCTCACAAAGAAACAAACGAACACTTTTTTATACATCCACTCACCCGTACACATGCGTGCATATATGTATGTATGTATGTGTAACCAAGGCGACATGCTCCGACTCCTGCCGATCGACGTGGAGTGTAATGGCACATGACACGGCACGGGAAACGGGAGACGGCAGACGGGAGATGGCAGACGCGAGGCGGCTGGCAAGTACGGCAAGGGTGACGGAGGGGAAGGTAGAGGAGCGCGTCAGGCAATGGTGGCACACCGCCTAATTCAGATTTCTGGGCCTGTCTGAGCTCTTCCTTTCGTTTATATCAGTCCCGCCCTGCCGCCTGTTGATAAGGCGGGCTACGCTTGACGTTGAAGCATGCCATGTAGTTTTTCTTACCCAACGAACGAGACACATACGTGAGTGTGGGTGCGGTTGTGCGTATGTGTGCGTATGTGTCTGTGTGTGAGACACACTTTCACTACAATGCGACACCACATACGGTGGGCTTGTCTGCTGACTTTTTTCTCCGACACATTTCGGTTGCTCCGCTGCTTCGTTTTAACGAAGAGCGGGAGCGTCTTGTTGTCGTTTTTTTCCTCCCTTCCGCTGTTCCGTAGAAGCCACGTGCGGCAAACTTGCCACTTCCCTCGTCTGGCCCACACGTGCTGCTGCGGTTAGTTTTCTGTTGCTCTATCCATGGCATAGAGCACTGCGTCCCTTTGAGCATACTCGTCTGGCTGCCTTGCTTTTCCTATGTAATTACGTCCATGTGATTGTGCGGTATGTGTGTGTATGTGTGTGTGTGAAACTGTCTGTGTGTGTGTGTGTGTACGTTTATGTGTGGTGAGTGTGTGGGGCATTGGTGCTGGTGAGCGCGGTTTCTTTGTCGCACCAACAAATGTGGCGGCGCTCATTGGGTGGAACAGATTGGTTTAGAGTTGATTTGATGGGTCGGGGAGCGTCGCACTGAGCAAAAAATAGAGTCTCATTTAACACAAAGTTGATGTTTCAATTTATGCGATTCGTTAACTTTATAGGAGAAAAAATGATTTATTTTTAACTTATCGTAGATAACGTACTTTGCTAGGAAAGCTAAATATTTAAATGGCTTACTTTATGTTTTAAGGAAGTGATCAGCGATTAGGTATAGATATTTGTTTTTTATTAAATTAATTTCATTTGAAATCTTTTGATTTCAATCATTGCGAATAAATATATTATTGTTAATATAATTTTATTTATGAATATATTTTTCTAAATATATTTACAATAAAAATTTTCATTAAAAACAACAAAAATTCAGTTATTCTTATTATTTTTATTTTCGATTTATCATTGTATTGCCATTTCTATGAATGTTGTATTCAAAATTTTTATAATAAGCAAACATTTTTTTTTTTCAATTTTCAATTTTGTTTGCTATATTTTAATTGATAAATTTGAGTGATTTCTGTGGTCGAGACAGCCTTGCAGTGATTTCAGTTAATTATTTGAAAACTAATTATATTGTAAATTATGCTTATAATTATGTTAATGGATCTACACATATTCAAACTGTTTAATCAGCACGCTCCGACACCATTGCCGTCAATAAAATCCACTTGCCAGTTGACAAGCAACTGTTGTGGTTTGTAGTGTGCACTAATATATAGAGTATATATATGTATATACATATATATATACGCAGTAATATATATAAAGCTACTCATGCATTTACGCTTGCATACATTGTATTTCACCCTATAATATTATGCCCACTGTGGGCTTGGCACTATGAACCGGCGCACACGCCTTTGTTTGAGTCGCCAACGTTGTCAGCGCCCTTTGTTTGGCCAAGAGAAGTGGGAGAGTTAGAGGTAGAGACAGATGCAGAAGCAGGTAGGGGCAGGCGCAGGGGTGAGTTGGCCTGGTGCGAATTCGATGACTGCGTCTGTGGCTTGTCGTAGGTCTGCGAACGTTGTGCCACTTCCTACTTATGGGGCATGCAGCACCTCTGGTGTGATGGTGCTGCTGCTGCTAGTAATAGTCGTTGTTTTCGACTGAGTTGTCTACCACAGCTGTGTTCGGTAGGTAGGCAGGAATACCGTGTATGGCACTTCTATTTCGCGTTTGACTTGGTACTTGCCAACAGAGTCGAACCCCAGCACGCCACGGCATGCTGAGAAATTGGCGTAACATTGTGTACACGGTGGTCCTAATGACGCATGCACACATACATGAGCACATATGTATATTAGCTAGCTATATATTAGCTCTGCGTTACACTCGCCTACTATATGTGTCATTAGACGCATAAAACGCATAATTTTCGCATAAAAGCCCAAAGCTGCAGCTGATACTAATCAGCAGTGTTTGATTATGAGTTTAAAAAGTTGGCTCATTCGAGAGTGAATCAAGTACTTTGTAAATTACTTTACAGTCTCGCCACATGTAAAGTTCAGGGAAACTGCTTAAACAATTATAAAGTTTGCACCGACCGCAATATGGAAACAATATGATGATCATGTTAAGTTTCGAGTCTATTGAATATATGCTATAATAAAAACGGCCACAGGATTGTTCAAGCATAACTGGTTGTAACCCCTGGCAGTGAAGCACACGTGAAAGTGCTAACGTTTATGTTGGCTTGATTGTGGGTAGGATTTGTGAGAATGGGGAATGGGCCGAGTGGAGGGAGTGTGCGTGCGGGTGTGTTTGTGAGTTGCCCTAGGGTGCGAACTGATTGCGAGCTATTTTTGTGTGTTTCAAACAAAATGGGTGTTAAATTGAATTTATCGCTTGACCAAAATGATTTTGCGCCTTTTGCCTGGCGCAGGGTACCTTAATTAAATTTCACAGTTTTAGTTTATTTTTAAACGAAGTTGACAACGAAAACAGGTCATTAGGAGCATTATCGCATCATAATTCTGTCAGTGCAATAACAAAGCTCTCAATTCAATTTAACTACCACACATGGCTCTCTGCCACCCCCTCTGCCACTGCTACTGCCACTGTCTCTGCCTCTGCCTCTGCCTCTGCCTCTGCCTCTGCCGCCCATCGTGAGCGGCCTACAGATGTTGCTTATGTGAATTTAGAGGCCCGGTAAAGCTCAGTGCGTGTACCGAACACGGGTTGCGATGGGCCCGGGGGACTGTCAATGGGTAATGAGTATGGGAAATGCATGTACTATGTATACAAACAATATACGTATGTGTGTATATCTGTGCACTGGGAGCGGGCCAGATTCGTTGTATTCATATGTAGTTGGCCAACTGAGACTGTTTTCAGATTGCCATCCCCCCGAGACTGTAGCGGGTGGTTGGGCTATATATAATAGTTGTATTATAGTATATATGAATGCAGGCGACAAGCGATATTGTATCATGTTTGATGTTGTTGCCGTTGTTGCTGCTGCTGTAATATATAAGTTGGGCAGCAGCACAATCAAACATCTGTCAAGTGCTTTACAAAATTGGGGCCTTGTTTACTTTTTATCAACGTTGCCATAAATGAACTTGTCCAAACGGCAAATGGCTCCTGTTCATGTGCATACGAATATGTTTGCATGCATAAATGCCAACTTTTGAATATATTAGTTGGATCGTTTACAGCAATCAGCGTGCGGCTGCCACTCAAAAGTGTCTGTAAATGTTCGACCAACCCTCCCGCCCCTCTCGATCCCAGCCATCCTCATATCGTCCTTGACAAGTGTCTGTTGCCCAAAAGTCTGCGTCCGATTTCTGGTTCGTTTCGCTCTGCTCGACGCTCGGCATTTCAAACGTAAAATGCCAAGTAGGCATTTCGCCCATAAGAATTTGCATAATTTACTTAGTTGAATATCCGACAACCCGCAAAGGGACACTAGCCAGCAAGCGGGCAATAGGATCAACCATACAGCACACTAGCCAGCCGACCGACATCAATGGAGATGTATTTTCTTCTTTTTCTTGTCTGCCAGCAATGCTGCAGCAACAGCTTTATTCAAGTACATATTTTAGCAGTGCGGAGTAAAGGCAGAAACTCTGTTGATAAAGTTTTGTAACTTAAAGTGTCGCAATTCGAACAGCATAAAGTGATTCTCATTAAGTGCTTCAGTTGATCCCTGTTCATCGACTGCTGTAATAATCTATTTGCATGTCTACCTTTAAGTCGTTGTCGTTGTCGTGCGTGTCTGCTTTGCAAAATGTAATTTGCATAACATTTGAAAACTTTCCCAAAAACTGACACATTTCAGCAGCCAACATGTTAAAGCGACTTAAATGATTATATGATTGTTATTTATTTAACCTAATTACAATTTCAACTTTATACACACTCTCTCTATATACTATTGTTGTCGGAGTATGACAGCTATTGTGTTTAGGTATTTTGTGGAATTTTGTGAAAATAATTAATAATAAATCATCAAACGTGCAAACTAGTGCAACGCATCAATATCTTTTGTAATTAAAGTAATCAGAATTAAGCTTTATTTAATGCTGAACTGAATGCACTAAATTCTCATTGCAATTGAACCTTGTCAATCTTCAGCTCAAGTTTCCCTTCCAACCGCTTGTGAGTGTCTCAAGTACTTCAAATTCCTTAGGTGTTCAATGTGTTGATTTTATGGTACTCAATAAGAGCATGTAAAATCCACTAGAATGTTTGTTTGCTCGACTAGCTGTATGCTCTTACTCTACGAGCAGAAGAGTGTCTGGAGCTTGATTTACGCCTGGCCATGAAATTAACATCTGTTTACATATATCGAGCGTTACTAATTGCTCCTGGCATTCCCCACACTCTCCCTCTCTCTCTCTCTCTTTCTCTCTCTCTCTCTCTCTCTCTCTCTCGCTCTCTCTGTAAAGCGCTATCATCCTGAATACATATGCATATACACATACAAATACACACATACATGTGCATCCGCTGCGCTTCACAATTCTGATTGATTTTATGTGACTTGTAAGTAGATTGTCATAGATGGTCGCTGCCCTCGGCTAGAGCTACCCGAAATATTTGTTTTTATGACACTTGGTCGCCCTTCCCGTGCGTTTCATGAGTTTGAATAATTTGAAAACGAAGCGCACACAGAATTTAAAGTGAAACAGACTCAAGTCTAGGGGAATAGCTAATGCCGTTTTAAATGAGTCGGGACGCATCCACACATATGTGTTAAATATGTATACGCAGATATATCTATATTGTTGTACACTTCCTATGAAAGACTTTCCGAGTCGGCGACTGTGGACAATGTTTGAAGTGGCTGCAATTTGGCAGGCGGAGGAGTATTCGTGCTTCGTATTTCTTCTTTGTTTTCTTGTATGCCAACTATGAAGGCGCCAGGAATTTATTACAAAATATGAATGACAAATAAAGTTCATTATCAAATCTGGCTCTCTTTCTGTAATACCCGATGTTAAATGGAGTTTTAATAAAAGCTTAACTGGCAATAGAAAAATTTGCAATTCTTTATTTCAGCTTTGTAAAAGCTTAACATAGACATCGTACCCTTTTGAGCTTAAAAGCTGCTTATAATATATTTTACAATTTGTAGAACTTTTAGCACAGGGTGTATCAGGTTCGAAGGATTTTGTATGTAAGTGAAGTTAGCAACCAACTATTTCTATATAGGGATGAATTCCAAATGTATTATAAGGTTGTTTCAAAATTGTATATTATTATTGCCTATATAGTGTCTATACTAAAAATAATATATATATCTTATAGATATTATGAAGAGTCATAAACTTGAAGTTAATAATACTGTGACATGATTTTAAACACACATTAAAATATTAATTTCTTTAATTAACTTCACTGAATAACAACATGTTGTTGTTGTTTATCTGAAAGTAAACTTTTAAGATTGTCACAGTTTATTGGCTATATAGAATTTCTAATACATTATTTATTTATAAATATTTGAAATATTTATATATCTTTACAAAAATAAGCATAAAGACGTTTCCATCTGATATAAAATTCAATTCACTTTACGAAAATATTTCTTTGTTTTATAATTAAGGCATCACTTTATTTTTAACTGGGTAACGTGTTTATTTTGAATATTTATCGTCAGAACAATATATCTCTAAAAATGGCTACAGCTTGAAGAACTCACCGTGGTTTTGTGGGCTTAAATTGCTTTGAATCGCTTGAGCCAGCCTGGCTTCGGTCAACAGCCACAATAAGATAAAGGACATAATTGAATTCAGTTCTTAAAACACGCGCACAAAAAATCACTGGGTCTTTATAAGGAACTGTGAATAAAAACGCTGGTGCTAAGGAGACTCTCCGATTTAGTAGATAGGTCTGCCACGGCGGACGTTGGCCGAAGAAATGAGCCACGGCGTCGGACAAAATGCAGCTCAAAGGATAACCAGCATATGTATTCTTTGCGTGCTTATGCATGCATCGCCTAAGTTCTGTGTCCGCATATATGTGAAAGGACAGTTGCCCCCGTGATTCGGTCGTCTAGACAACTCCAAAAGAAACAACGACACCATGAGGAGGCCAACCATCTATGGTAATGTGTGCACACACGAGCGTTTGCATATGCTATATGGGCTTGGCTAGCTAACAGCTACCAGCTAGCTATGAGCTATGAGCTCCAAATGCAGATGGTTAAGTCATTGTGCAGTAATGGGAGGGTCCGTTTACTTACGTACAAGCACAAGCTTCGATGCTTTACGGCTCTGACGCTTAACTGGGCAGGAAAAGGTGCAGCAAAGTGAATGTATTTTAAGCTCAGCTCCCTACATACAAATCGTTTTTTAACCATTCGCAATTCTTGTTAAAGTTAATTTAAGAGGATTTGCTTGATTTTTATTGGATATTTACTAAATTTGTTAAACACAAAAGGAAATTTAGTCATTTTCTCATATAGATATTTATAAATACATATTTATATTTATATTTATTTTTGTATTTACACAAAGGAATACCGCTTAATATGTTTGGGCTTATGACTGCTTAACAGCAGTTTGTTTTATTAAGTTTCTCGAGTGTAAGGACACAAAAGGACATAGTGGTACACGAAATCAGCTTTCCGCGCGTTTGAGCTTCAAAAGATGCTGGAACTTCATTAAAATGACAAAGCCAAATAAAACTGACAATTACTCGATGGGTGTCGTGGTTATCGCGACCATCAACTTTGCTGTTGTTGTTATTGTTGTTGATTGCCAGAGACAATTGGAGACTCATTTACATTTACCAAATGAATGCGAATGTGTCGGCATGCCAAGGCCGATGCCAGGCATTCAGTGCCACCTTCCATCCATATGACAGCATTGTTCGTCCAAATGCCTATAAGCCGTGCAAATTGAATTGCCCCGGTTACGAAAGGATCGCCAGCCTTGCTGCCACGATGACTCTTCAATGAGCTTTCAAAATTTGACAAGCAGCCCTTCGCATTCCCTGCTTCGACTATAGCTGCTTCAATCGTTTTATTACAAATTCCATAATTTCCTGCCAAATGAACGCACAATTATAGCCCAAAACGAGAATGGACAACTACGAAAAGTTTTTTTTTTCTTTTTTGATGGAATCAATCAAAAAGAAAGCCAATTATAAACAATAAAATGTTTATTAATATATATTATACTTGTTGCTGACCAAATGAAATTTCATATGTATATATATATACAAATTCTTATTCTTAAATAAATATATATAAAAGAATGACAAGGGATAATCGATTTTATATGTATGATTTTCATTAAATATAGGAAGCTTTAATATGGTATATTAATATGTTTATACATATACCAATGCCTCAGACTCTGATATGATTAAATTTCGGGCTGATCTCTCAAATTGGAAATGTCGTCTACATTTATGTCTCATCTCATCAACTTTTGCTAACTTTCAAGATATAAAGTCCGATGTTCGATTCTCATCAATAATAAGTGAATGTTCTGAGAATTGACAAACTTGAACTGTATAAGAATATATCAATATATCATTCAAAATAAAGTCCGCAAGTTTCAGAAGTTGCTTTATGAGGAAAGGTGAACAGATTGAGAGGCAAATAACCAATAACATCATACATATTGTATGACACTCGAAGTGTAAACAATACTTTAGTATGTATATATTCAATTTGGGTAATTATTATTATTTTATTTTGTTTTTTTGTATTTGTTCTCAAAGTAGAGAAGAAATTTTTCAAAAACAGCAAAATGATGATAAACATCAAATTGTTAATCATATGAAAAAAGTTAATTTAAAATTTAATTTAAATTATTTATATAAATAAAAATGTGTTTATTAGTTGCTTCTATATTATTATGTACAATATATATATATATATATCTTACAAACTAAATTCTACAGAAGAAGCAACTTGGTTTAATTGGTTTGTTTACAGACAGCATATGTATTTACACATCTCTCATAAAACATTCTATAGATAATTTAATCAAAGCTTATAGCTTAGACAAATAGCCTTACGGCTCAATTATTGTTCAATTTACTTACATCTTTGTGTTTAGTATTCAGTACACACATTAAGTTAGTCAAAAACGAGATTTGCTGTCGTCATTGCGTGCGTCTTCTGATATGATTTTTAAGCCTTACATACATATTTACTAAAAATATATATACATATATATATATAGATATATAGACTTACATTTAAGTCCCTCGTATCCTACTGTCAGTGTAAGGAAAAAAATTCAATTTTGTAAATTGCGCTCATCCCAATGAATACGCAGAGCGGAAAGTATGCAAAGCGGCAAACATTTGGTTAAATGCCAACAAGGGATTAATAGAGTGAACCAAAAGCGAAGCAGCCACAGAAATATCACCGACGGTATTTTTATTTAACGAGAAACAATCACAAAATATCACAAAGTTTCCGCCATCCTTTATTAGGTGTCAACACATGCAGCCCAACAATGTGCCCAGAGAAGGTTTTCAGCTTCAAGTTTTTGGGTTGCGCCAACTTAACTGTCCTTATTTTGTTAAGAAACTATTTAATGGGTTTTGTTCGACGCCGTACGTCCATTGGCGAACCCCAACACTTTAGAGTTTAAGACCAGTCCCCAGAGTGCACCATGAATTTCATTATGCAACTTGGCGTTGTTCCTGCTGCTGACAAGGACACAATCAAACGACCGATTTATGTGGAATTTCTGAATATTCTTCTTCTTCTTTTTTTTTTTTTGTTTCTTTTTGGTGAATAGCTGAAGTATTCGTAAATAGTTGAACACTTGAGGGTTGACCAATTGATTGGATTTTTATTGTCAAGTAATGACAACACGAACGCAAAGCTAAAGTTCTTTGCCCACAAAAATTATTAAGCAGTAAGCTAATCAATTAGAAAAACTTTGCGTTTGTGTCAGAGGGGAAACTTATCTAATGTATCTTAACTTATTTAACTTAACTTTCATTTATGCATTAATGTCTATATAATTTCAAGCGCAGCTCCTTCTCTTAGCTGTCTATTCGATTCCCTAATTGTTTTTGAGTCTGCACGCAATTTACATATTTAAAGAGCTCAACGAAGAGCCGCTCGCAGGTGGCTTGTCAATGGGGAAAACCATAAGAGGAAGCCAGAAGCTGCGTATGCTCCAAGGCCGACTGCGTTAAATGAGATATGCTATCATAACGGCATTGCTGCTGATATCGTTTATAAACAGAACAAGGCAATACTGAGACATGGACAAACTTCTGGGTAGTTAGCTTTGTTACAGACTTGGCAGCGCGTCAATGTCATTTATCCTGTTAAACGGGCATTAAGCAAATAGATACGTTTAGATAAACACGGCACAGGGCACCGTAAACCTCAAAGTTATCCCACAAAGTTACGCTGGCTGCCTGCCATGGCCGTGACCAATAAAACTTTAGACGCTTAATGACTTAAATCACTTTAAGACTCAATCAGCATCTAGCTGCTGAATTATAAAGATATGAGTTGGACTTTGAGTTGCTGACGGGAGTAAGAGTGGCGTTTGAGAAGGATGTGAGTAATGCTCATTCAACCAATTGGTTTATTGTTCATTCATTAATAATTTCATTAAACAAAGGCCAAATAATCCCTCTTAATAAAACTTGTGTATTTCAGTAAGCCTAAATTAAATTTAGAAAATGCATTGTTTTAATTTAATCTAAGAATTTCTAATACCATCCTTTGCATCTCTTGCTTATTAAAGGTGAATATTGTCAGTTCGATGTAGTCATTGTTCAATGACGACTGCTGCGTATGTCCAACTAGCCATGGAGCCACGATGGAAAGCTTTTGCAGCTCATTTTGCTCTCACTGAGCAAAGCTAGTTGGACTGCTCACACGCATGGGGAACTGAGCGAGTGCTGCGAGAGCAGCACGACTAGAGGGCGAGCGCTGAACAGACAAAAGCTTTGGCAGGCTGTTTGCAATTCTCTTAAATTTTCTGAAGCATCTCAGCATCTCGCATCCTGAATCTCTGCATGAACATTCGGCAAGCATCCTTATCTTGGCCCGTGTATCGTGTATCGTTCAAGTACTTGCCTCGTTTCTATGCCAAGTGCTACGTTTCAGTCCTGTCTCGTTTTGCACCACAGTCACAGCAAATCTCAGTCTACCGGACGCAAGCGACCAAAAGACGAGTCTGTCGGTTCCCAACTTTTACGTGTTCCCAACACAGCGATTGGGACGTTTCCGCTGCCGAGAAAGTGAATTGAATTAGTGCAAGTACAATTTTCAAAAACATTTTCAGAGTTGAAATGGAATAAATCAATCATAATTTGAATAGAGTGAAAAAAAAAAAAAACAAATATAATTGAAAACGTCGAAGGTCGCAACAAAAAGTGAAAGTAAACCTCCCAGAAATTAAATGCGAAAAGTCCAAGGCATGAAAGAAACTCAAACTACAAAAATCAAGAAAATACTCCAAGTTTGAGAAAGTTAAAGCAATCGTGTCGTGACTCAACTTATTTTGTTGGCAGCAATGAAGCTTGTGTGCGAAATTGTTTTGTTTTTCTACCAATGCGCAAATATGTGGATAAAATTGTGAAAATTGTTTGGCCATAATTTTCCGCAAATTGCGATCGAAGGGGTCGACGACAAATCAGTGAGAAGCAAATTTGAATCGCAGCTAACTCCCCTTGGTGGCGATTCAGCGAATTAATGTCCTCCGGCGAGTGAAATGTGTTGTTAACGGAACCTAGCCAAAAGGGTCCTTTGGGCTCTATTACAAATAGATTCAGCCATGCAAACAACAGCCAAGGCTACTTAAGTGATAAATAACCATAAATAGAAGTGTATAAATATTCATTTGTTTGTATCTGTTCGCGATAGAAAACAGATTTCGAACAATTCTGAAAAAGTTCCGTAAGCCGAAAGCCAAAACGAGAAAGTGTGCGAAATCTTAATAGTGATGCTATGGCCTAGCCAAAAATAAATGGTACGCCAAAATAGGACGAAGAAAACAAGCTTAGTTGTGACTTTGATTGAATGCGTCCAGGTCTCAAATGCCTCGAGATATTAGCGCAGCTCATATTGGATTACATAAATAAAGCGAGAAATGGTAAGTTTAATTTAAATACTAGAATATACAAAATAATTATGACAAATTGATCTAAGAATTGTCATAAGTCTTAGTTCATAACGACACTTTTCTAAATCCATAAAAATGAATATGTATATTTAAGAGAAAATATTGGTGGAGGCCAGGCAGTTTCTAAAAAAAAATGCATCTCTTTTGTTTCAGATTTACCCTGCAATAAGAGTCACAGCCAACGCAAAGTCTATAATTGGCCCCAAAGAATATTGAATTAAAGATAAGACGAGCGAAAGAAAACAACAATAGGAAGTTGTTCTCTTATTTATGCAATATTTACTCAGCAATTTGAAGGCGGCCAGCCCGAAGAAAAAACTAACAGCTCAGGCGCATTCAGTCAATTGAACCGGGGCCGTCAGTTGGGTCTATTACCATATGCTTTGATGCAGCTGTTGGCTGAAAGCGTGAATCGAGGCGGAAAGAAGTCTATTTAAGCAGTGGGCAGCGTAAAAACGGAAAAGGCCCAACAGCCCCGAAACGTCGCGGCTCCACTCTAATTGCAGATGAGAGGTGGCAGCGGCTGTTGTCAGTTTTCGAATTGCGCAAACGAATTGTGCGTAGGACTTGCAAAAAGTATCTAACTTGATAGGGAAATCCTTTGTCTAACTAAGGGCGTCGCATTCCTAACTGTTCCTAGCCACGCCCCAAACGGCGAGGGCTGCGAGATGGCGATGGAGATTGAGATGGAGATGGAGACGAAGATGGAGGCACGACCCAGCCAGACCCGTACTCGTTCACGCTGCGGATGCCTGCGTCTAGGACTCGCACTACTGTCCTTGATATTGACGCAGTCCTTTGACTATGTTCTGTGCGGCGAGAAATTGGGTAAGTGGCTTTATCGTTTTTCTTATTTACAGCTCGGCTCACATCAGTGCGTTCTCGAATCGAGGATGCCAAAATGAAATCAGCAACAACAACAGCAATATGTCCTTTGTTTCTCAGTCGCGCTTATGTCTCTTATCTGTTATTTATTTGAGTTGTTATTTGACATTTTTCTGTGCCGTTGATTTGCTTGAGTCCTGTGCGGCGAGTTCATTAAGGCTCGTTCCGACTTTCTATTTACATTCACTCGCTTAAGTCGATGAAAAATGTGAAAACTTTACACTCGAAAATACCCATCAGTCTGCCCACGCCCTCTTTCTTTTGTCCTTCTGTTGGGACTCCGCTTACATTGTTTACCATACAGATAGTACGCTCATCTGAGCAATCTGCCAGTATCGGGATTTTATATTTTAATTGCATTCCAAGTGAACGCATTTAAGCGGTTTGTGTTCCTTTTTATTACTACTAACGGCGCTCGTATTGCAGTTTGTCATTTAGTTGGCTAATAGCTGCTTATGTGATACCCTGTAAAAAGGTCTAGAGGGGGGCTACATCTTTTTAAAATAGAAAATTGTGACCTTAAGATAAAGTATATTTTATGAGTTAAAAAATTAAGTAAAACTCTAAATTATTTTGCATAACAGATCTTAAAAAGAATATATAAAATATTATATAAATATAAATATTTTTAGACCAGTATGCTTTGGTTAGGAAAGTCTAAAGATAGGTTTTTGGTGTTTCATTCATGTTTATCAAAGCATATTCATATTAAAGTTGCAATTCGTCTTGTAGTTGTCATTTGGTATTGAAAATTATTGCATTACCATAAAATATAAATAATTTAATAGAATATAGACATTAAAATTAAAAATATTTTAAAATATATTATAAAATATATACATTATTTTGTTGTACTATTTTTAAATAAATATAAATATTCGTTAGAAATATTTGCCTTTGTTAAGAACGTCTTAGGCTATGTTTTGGTTGTCTTCACCTTAGTTCTGCCTCGTTTTGTTTCTGCGCAGTGCAATGAAATATGCATATATTCATATTCATATAAGCAGATTCTCCCAAGTATACTAAAATATACATAAGTGTATTTGTTGTTGTAAATATGTAGTTTAATGGCCAATGTACATTTAGAAATGAAATATAAAATGTTATTTTATGCTAGAAAAATCATCCTGACAAAAGATCTGCTAGGCAAGCAATGCTCCACTCACTTGTTCTACACCATTTTTGTTGTTTTCTCATTTTTTATATAACAGAGCAGTTTTATGTGAAGAGCCATAAAAGGGGACTCCCATACGAATGGCGCTGCTCGAAGTTCGAACTCATGTAGCATCACATGTCATCGGGGAGAGAGTTCGGGTCTTTTCCGCTAACATGCCAACAACTTGATGCGATAATCAATTGAAGAAGTTGCCTTGATGTTTTTCCGTTTTTCCATTCGCCCGTTTTCCTGTTTAGTCGCCACATTTCACCTCACTGCCCGCTGATTGTCATCTGTCGTTGTTGTGCCTGCCAGGAGATTGATGGCATCCAAAGCGTTTTTTGACACGTACGTGCAGCGTGTGCGCTGGGCGCCTTTTGTTTCTGCTAATGGCAGTAGGCACTGTGCCGCTCCCCAAAACAAAAGAAAAGTAAGGTCATATGCGCGCCTAGAGCAACAGGCGCAGGACCTCTTGCCAGATAATCGCAATATGCAAATGTCAGAAATTACTCGTGGTTACGGATGCTGTGGCATCTGTTTATAATTCTGTGAATTTGTTTCGCGGAATTTGATTTTTTACTTCAACGAAGCTGTCAAGGAAACCTCAACTAATCTAGGGATGGGAGCGAGCCAGCAGTTGAGTGAGATCAACGTGTATTCAAAGCACATTTTGAGCAATGTGACTGCATTTCAAGGAAGCAGGAGAAAATTGAACTGCTGACATAATCAGCTATCGACTCCACCTGCTCAAATTTTATCACGCTAATCAATGTTTCATTATGAATAGTAATATTAATTTACTTATCTTTGAATTATGTAATGTTATTTCATATTAATTTGAATAACATAAATTGGCATTAGAAATGAAGCTTGATAAACAATTTGTTTTTATCTGCAATTAATGATAACGATTGGATACGATTGCTAAGGCGTCGAGCATTAATGTAAATACAATTATGTGACTGTCCCATTCTCTCTCTCTCTCTCTCTCTCTCTGTCTCTCTCTCTCTCCCTCTCTCTCTCTCTCTCACTCTCTTCATGTATGCAAATATGATGTGTTTGTGTGTGTGTCATAAGTACTAACACTTAAGTTAATGCGTGTGTGCACTGTAATGGCAGCCAGGCTGGGTCAAATTTAATATAAAATAATGAACGTGACACTCGCAATTGCTGGAATAAATGCGATTTTGATTGCTGCTTGTGGTGGCATCTACGCAAGATAAGCCCAATGGCATCGACACGGTAGCAATTGCACACACATACACACACACACACACACAATCGCATACTCACACTCTCGCGCATGCAAAACAAAGTGCGTACATTTGAATGAGCGTGCAAAGAGAGAATCGCATGAATCCTGCGAATAAATATGCTCGTATGTGAGACAACATACATGCGTATAAGTATAACTATGTGTGTGTGTGTGTGTGCTGTGTGCTCGTGTATTTATGCGTGGTCGGGGATCCGTTTGGCAATGCGAAAAGAAGTTTTTTGTCAAGCGTCAGTGCGGCACTTGTTTCTAAAGGGCAAACGTCCGTATTAAAAAGTTATGAGCGGCAATATTCGCGGCAATAAAAATGAGACAACAGACAGTGAGACAGACAGAGAGAAAGAGAGAGAGGGAGAGAAAGTCAAACAGAGTGAGTCAAATTATTAAGGATATGCTGCTGAAGGCAAGCCAAAAATGCCTCGGAAGTACGGCTCCAAGAGTATATGTATGGGTGTGGGAGTTGGTGTGAGGGTGAGTGTGTGACTGTGTGGGAGTATGGGAGTGTGTGGGAATTTACAAGCAGCACGCACTATCCAAAAAGCCAAATGAAACTTGAGTTCGGTCTGGCGAGAGCCTTTGCGGTCTTTTCCATTTGCATTCTCTTTTCTCAATTCCCTGGAAGTTGTGGTTAATGCAAGTCAAGTTGTAACTAAGCGACCATAATTGTGGTTTTACAGTTGTTTATTTCAGAAATTATTTTCTTTTTTAATCGATCGGAAATAGCTTTCATCAACAGAGGCTAGAATTTACCTCAATTAAGTCGTATGAACGCAAAAAGTTTAGATATATATAAAGTACATAGTTCGCTGTCGGCTTCCATTGGAATGGATTTAATTAAGCTAAATTGAAGCATTTTTATATTAAACATGAAATTAAATTAAATATCATATACCACAGCCAACTAGGACGAAAGTAGAGTAAGAGAAATATATTTCAGATGCTCAGATTTCTGAAGTTTATTATAACAGTATATCAAGAAAAGTTTTTGATTAAAAAAATAAATGTTAAATAAAATAAATAAAAAACAAAGAACCTAGTGCAATCATATTCCACATCCCATATTCCCATTGCTAGGCAGTAACGAAATCCAATTCAGAAATTCTGTAAATTTTGCTATTTTCGGCAATCTGGTGTCTTCCTGATATACGCCTATTCGTCGAATATGTGCTATATGCCAGCATTCAAAGTTTCTGACACAGCGTCCATCAATGTCGTATCATTTTTTTGTTGGCTTTGTTGCCTTGGAAGTCACGTTAATTATCCAAGTTCAGAAGCAGGCGCAATCTAAATTTGATTTCTTTGTGATGTTATTTTTGCTTTTCACCCTGTCGCTGTTGTTGTTGCTCCTTCAGTTGTTCCTTTGTTCTTGTTGCTGTTGATGCTTTTTACGCTAATGAAACATTTGAAAATTTATTTGGCATACCCAAACGTGCTTGGCATTTCGTGCTGCAGACGTTGCCTACGTTGCCTACGTTGCCAGTGTCACGTGTCACGTGTCGCAACGCCCAGCAAAGTTGCCTTTTTTGTTTGAGAGCGTACTTCATTAAGAATATATATCGCAGTGATGTGATAATTAGGCAGACATTAGGCGCCGCTTGGCACATAAAATTTTATCGCCGTGCAGCCAACGAGCGAACCAATCGCTTGCAATTTCAATGGCACGTCATTTGGCCTTTTGAATATGCGGCATCCATTTGGCACCAAAATATTTGCGATTGTTCCACGTTGTCAAAGCATTGCAGCTCACTAATCACATATTGTAATGCAATGATTAGGCTGGCCTTCTGTTCTGCCTGGGGACAAGCTGTCGCAGTCAAGCGCGGAATCAATTGTATTTATGCAATTGCCAAGCGGCAGGCAATAGCTGCAATCAATGCCTGGCCTAATTCACGTTACAATCCGAGCTATATATATATATATATATATGACAATGCATTATTATTATTATAGATGCAAATGGGGCTTACGTTTGCGGACGTGCATGGGGATTTGTCTGCCTATATAGCTACGGTGCCCCACGCACCGCCCTAAGCCCCACACCTGTTGCACTTCTGAAACAGCGATTAGAGGCAATGGGTCTGACGTTAATGCTCCACTTGAAAATCTATTTTAAAACGACATTCTGTGTGCGCTCTCCCTCTCTCTAGCGCTGACTCGCTGTCAACGGCCTTTCTAAAAATATATCTGGATATGTTTTGGGAAACATGATTGTTGTTGTTGTTGTTGTTGTTGTTGTTCCTTCTAGCCGCAACACGTTTCTGAATTTTATTGTCATTTCCATGCAACATTAAAATATTAGTTTCAAATGGAAGAGGACCTATGTTATATTAAAAATAAACAAATACCGCTTTGGCTGCAATTACAACGCATTCTGACAGTCGCTTTGCCATGAATCATGCGTGGGCTGCGCAGCTGATCCCGAGATTGGGGTCGCCCAGGGTGAATAGGCTGTTTGTTGGTCTATAACTATATTAAATTCATAAGCTTTGGGTATATTCGATTCGCATGGGAATTCAGTTTTCAATTAATATACATACATCATCTACCTGTCAGCTATTCATGTCAACAGTGGCAGCTAGTGTTTGCCTCTCGGTTGTGTTTCATCTTTCAACTGCCTCTCGGCGTGTGCAAACAAATTCGCAGAAAGTTTCTTGGCTCGCACAGTCGCTGACTTGGTGAGTCCTGTTTGACACATCCTGTCGCCGTCATTGACGCACACGAAAACTTTCGCTACATGCATAAAAAACTACAGCTTTGGCTGCTGCCTCTTACATTCCGGTTAAACGGGCAGTCAACTCACGGAAGCCTCCAAACAGGACATTGAACAGCACAACTTTTTTGTTTTCTCTCTATCCATCTGAGCAGCAGCAATGGACGTAGATTCCAGTGCTAATCGCACACATGTGCATATGTGAGTGTGAGGGAGTGTGTGTGTGTGTGAGAGTGAGTGGCTCCAGGCATCCGGCTTGCAGTAGCTCTTCACGCTGCCTGTCCCGCATTCTAATGGACACGGCACGAGACTAAGCCAGGGGCAGAGGGAGGGTGGGAGACCTGAAGGCGCTGCGCGGCGGATCAAAATGTGCTGCAGGCGGAATTTTAAGCAGCCATTGGCAAGCAGCCGACTGGATTATGATGGCCCATCGCCAAATTTTATTTACTAGCCTGCAACACTCACTAGCATTCACTCTCTGGCCACATTCTGTGTCCGTGTGCGTTGGTGCGAAATCGATGATACCTCTAGGTGACGTCGACTTACTAAGAAAACCGCGCCCAAAGCAGGAATTTCAATTTGACGCTCATTAGCGGCAATCAGGCACCAAAGCTCGCGCACAATGCGGGCGCCTACTCTTCCGTCAGGTAAATTCAACTGGTGCAAGTACGCGTCGCTGTACATAGCACATAGCACGCCCACACCTAATGCCACACCATCCCACGCGCCACACTCCACACTCCACACTCCGCGTAGCACGTCATCGCGACACGGCCATGTAAACATTTCGCGCGCGGTGAAAGAAGCAATTTTCCGCCTGGCTGCAATAATAACTTCTCGAGCTCAGGAGCTGTCGAAGAGCCAAAAGCAGTCTGGATGGATGCCTCACTTTGTGGCCATCATCCCTGAGGCAGTTCGTATGTAGGTAAATAAGTCACTGAGTAACTGCAACAATAAATCCTTACCATAATTCTCCCTTCCCAAATGTGACTCGCAAATAAGTTTACTTTCGACGTTTTTAGAATTTAATGCGGATTGCCATACTTACGTAAAAATAAGGAATTAAGTAATGTAATAATCACCTTTTTTAAATTTTTGTATCTTTAAACTGAACTACTTTTTAAGTCTTGGGACATTTTTGGACTGCTTGAAATTCAACTATTTGATATTTATGCACTTATTTTTAAATATAAGAGTTTATAACTTCAAATGGATGTATAAATATAAGAATTTGGTTGTGAAAGAAACTAAGATAAGCTAAAAATAGTATAACATGAATTTAGATCTGAATAACGTATAACAATTCTCTCTAATACATTTATCATACTAAGCATACTCTTCTATTTGACACAGCCATACACAATATAACAGCACACAGTAGAACCAATTGTTCTAACATTCATAAACTGCACTTGGAACGTATAACAACAAAGTTCCATATTATATTAGCATGTGTTGCAACCTCTTTAGATATAATAGCACACAGATTCCACTACGTATGTGGATTATGCCAATTCGTAAGTAGAACATTTAGCGGGGACACACTAAAAGTGTTATATGTCGTATATGTTATATTTTATGTGTATATGAGTTGTTGGTTAAGTGTTGTAAAATGTAGCAAAATTGTATAACACATTTTTCAAATTCAAAATATAATCTCTTCCCACTATTATTATATCAGCTTGTATAACTTGACTTATTCAGTACAATAACCAATTCGTTCCACTTGCTCCACACTAAACGAGAGCTGCTCCACACTGTTCTGTCCCCAGCTCTGCTATTCTTGGGACAAGCAGTTCTTTCCGCAAATGTAATTTATGTGAATACTACTTGAAAGTGGATTCTATATTTAGTCTTATAAATTATTTGTAACTTATTCAACACTTAATATATAATATTTTTTATACACTGTCTTTTAGGAATTTCTAAGCATAATTTCCCTGAAATTACATATTAAACTGTTCAAGACTTCCCATTTGTGTGCAATGCGTATATATGTAAGATATTTGTAGATTTTGGGGCTTAATTAGATACGACCTGCGGCTAAACGAGAGACAATGGCAGATTCAGGTGCGGCTGCCGAATCGCGCTGTTATGAAGGCCGGCGAGTATATCGAGTGGCAGCCGTTGGCTCTGCAACATTCAGATAATCAGAATTAGACAGTCAACACGATGGCATCCACCTGAAAGGGTCAGTGGCTTAAATATGCGTGGCAGTTGCCGGTTGCCAGTTGCTAGTTACGAGGATTTGGGCGAATTTGCGGTGGACCGCAGCGCATTCCAAAGCGATTTCAGCTTTAGCTGTGCAGCTGCCCTTGCCTATCTGACCAGGGCTGCCAACTTAGCCATTTACTAGCCAGATCTGGCCTTTTTCAACTGCGAAATGCAGGAAAAATTGTAAACTAGCTGGTGGCGGGAAATGTGGCATTTTTTAAAATCAAACTGGCACTTTATAGCATTATTTTAAATTCTGGTAGCACTCCTTCAAATTACGAAAGGTGGCATGACGTTAATTGATATCTGTTGCACTACAATATATACTTGCAGACGTGCGATCTTATTGTATATTCTTCCATCTCTAACAAGAATTTCACAATTATTGAAATCGTTCGTTAAGCTAAAGACGTGATAGACTCAGCAAAATAAAATGCCAAAAATTCAATACAAACAGAAACCGCAGGAAACCTGGTTGCAAGATCCATTGTTTAAGGATAATAAATAAGCTCGATAATTGTGTGTCAATTTTCGAATAAAAATATAATTCCTAAAAACTAAAATTGCTATTTTTCTGGCTATTCTTGAATTTGATCTAGCCGTTTCTAGCAGGTTTCAAAGGTTAATTTAGCAATTTCTTGTTCGGAAGAGTTGGCAGCACTGTATCTGACATCTCTCATTCTGCCAAGTGTCCGCCGCTCTCACTCGAATGCTAATGCGCGAGGACCTACACAGAGTCCACTCTGATAGCACGTGTGGAAAATTAACAATATTTTTAAGCCAGACGGCCTGCCGTGGCACGCCTCGAAATGGGGTCAGGCTGAATTGTAATATATTCTACAGTCCTACAGTCATTCAATATTAAACACCGTACCTTGAGAATCTATCAACATGAATGAAGAAGAACAATGTTATATCTAATACGAAGGCTTTTGAGCTGAACTGTGTGAAATGGAGAGACTGTTGATTAGGGAGTTTAGATACTACTTTTGAGTCCTATTACAATTTATATATATATATATATACAGAGTGAAAGACAGAGACTGACAGAGAGAAAGAGTGAGACGGAGAAAAAGAGAGAGAGAGGGAGAGAGAAATATATTGAGTTAGTGAGAATAAATAACAGAGTGAGGGCGGAGTGGTTGAGAGGGAGTGAGAGGGAGAGAGAGAGAGCGAGAGAGAGAGAGTGAGAGAGAGAGAGGGATCATTGAATGAGGGAGAGAGAAGAAGAGAGAGATAGATAGATGGAAAGACAGAAATGAGAAAGAAGTAAAGAGCTTGAGAGTGAGAAAAAGAGAGACAGCTAGAAACAGGGGCTGAAAATATATGACCGCAAGAAGAGAAAGGCAATATAAGATAAATTGTGAAAGGGAAATATTCAGAAAAATCGTTTGTTTCAGCAGAAGTGTAAAAAGTATGTGTGAGAAATAGAGGGAGAGATCTAAATATAAATAAATGGTTGCGCAGCATTAATGAAATTCAACTTCTACGAATTGAAAAGCTGCACAATCTTTGAGCAAGGCTTAAACTACCCACGCATAAGAAAAAAATAAAACAAAGCATTTATGATGCCTCTGCTTCCACTTGAAGAAATCATTATTATTATTATTAATATTTTTTTTTTTTTTTCATTCAGTTCAAGTTTTCAATCAAAGTTTATATCATGACTACTCAACGGTTGCGACTTATAGCAATTCTTTTTGCTGCGCTTCAACATAAACTGCAGCCTGCAAAAGTGACTTTTCTAATTTATTGAGGATACTTAAAACATCAAATTTCACAGCGTTCTTCCGGGAGAAGTTGCTTCATTCGTGCCACGGCAGTCATAACCAAAGTTGTGTTTATATGCTGTTGTTGCTGCTGCTGCTGCTACTTCTGGTGGTTCTGCATTTATCTAGGGGACAAGAAATGGCTGTCAAAAGAGCTGGCAACGCACAAAGCACGAACAAAGGATATGGTATATGGCGTGCTCTTGCGTTGCATAACGAGCGATCCATCAAAACAAAATATTATAAAATGTGGACGCTTTATTCAACTGCATTCTCATTTTCATTTTCATTTCCAGTTTGCTTTTCATTTCCATTTTAACCTTAGCTCAGCTTTGCAACTGTTGTCATTCTTTTGATATGTCTCCAACTAAGTGTATTTATTTAAATTGACATTTTTTTTTTATAATATGAAATATATTTTGTATGCACGATTTAATATTTAATATATATTTTCCCAGCAAAAGCAAATATTCATTCGCATGCAGAGCGCCAAAGGCAAATACAAAGTGCAACATTGTTAATTTGGCCAATGTTGTTTGTTGACCGAATAAATTAGTTAGGTGTTTGGCTATACATGTGTTGACTCTCTCAAACATACACATGTATTTAACATACACATGTATTTAAGGCAACAAATAATATTAACCAAACACCTATTTATTTGCCATTGCTTGAACTGCTTCAGTTGCAGTTGCCCTTCGCCCTTTGTCCCAGCATCTAACGGGCTGATTAAACAAATCTCTTTTATCGGCAAATAAGAAAAAAGTCTAACTATAGCTAAGTGGCAAAATGAACTTGCACATTCACGTAATATTTGTATTTATCCAATTCAAGTTTGGCATAAAGTGACGATATGTTAGCAGTATGTATTATTAAACACGTATTTCGAGTGCTAATATCATAAGAATATGCTTGAGAGAGATAGTATCTTGATTCAATTTGGTATTTATTCACCTGCACAAGATAAAACCTTTCTCATGCGAAGAAGGCCCAAAGCCGTGCCTTTTCAATGCCTAATACTCAGCATAATACTTTTACAGAATTTTCAGTTTATGTGAGTGACATATATATACATAATATATTTATATACATTGGCAAATGCTCTCTTCCCCTTCGCATGATAACAGAGCCAGCAACAAGTCGTTGCGTCTCGCCTTGACGTGTCCTTGTCCAATGAAAAGCTATACGCACACGGCACACACACACATATATTTATATATATATATATAGTATATAGTATATGTATGTGTGTCCGTGTATCTCTAGTGCAATTGATAAAAGCGATTCCGTAGCGAATTATGAGGCCAATCTGAGCGGTAGGCATAATCACCCAGCCGCACGCACGACCATAACACAGACGTAGCTTAACCCACATAGACACACACAGAGAGACTCACACTCACACTTACTCGCAGACACACTTACATGGCTGCAAAACGATTTAGAGAGAAGCAGCCTGGCAGTTGGCCACTAATTTACCTACGATAGGCTAAATCAATGTGTTAAGTTGACTGTAAACGTTACATTCGATTAAATGCGGCGCTCGCAGACCAAAAACTCTTGGCGGCGCGGCTCTTGGCACACACAGCCGTGCTGTAGCTGAGTGTGTGCATGTGTGTGGGTAAGGGCACACTGACCCAGATCCTGTAGTTCGTCAGCCACACTGACTATGTCCATCGTTAGAGTCTAGTGCGACGCTCTCTTCGCATGCTGTGCATGTTGTCTTCGCCAACGCGACCTGCCTCAAAGAGAGCATTTCCCTTAGGCCGTTGGTCGGCTCCTAGTCATCGGAAACGAAGCTGTTCGTTGGGCTTCGTGGATTCATGATGCCGATGCGGACACGATGCTGGTGCCGATGCTGTTGTCAGTTCTTCGCCGACAACTAAACCCAACGGACGTGTTCCGCGCATGAATTGTGCAACATCGACTGCGCCAGAACTGCCATATTCCGTGCTTGTCTTCAGCTACGTCTCGTCGTTACGGCGCCCGCGGTAATAGGGGCAGGCGGTTGACTGTAGGCGGTAGGCGTGGCGTGCGCATCCTCGTGGCAAAAGCCAAAATTTGCACGTGCTTTTAACGTGGTCAAATGTGAGCAATTCCTTTGAGTGCGCGTGTGTTTCGCATTTCTGCGGCCAGCTGAAAAAATTTAAATGAGCATTAAAATACAAATAAAAAAAAAAAAGGGCAGCGGCAGCGACAGCGTCAAAAAGAACGCTCCAAACTCAACGAGGCGGAGCCCTTAAAATGCACACAGGGAGCTCCATCTACCACCAACCAGCAACCACCAACCTGGCGCAGTTAGATGTCCACCCACAGCTGGCTCAAATATGCGAAATTAACAAGAAATTGTCAGCTTCCGCACTTGGCCATGATTAGCGAACGTTAAGCCGGTGCGCCTAGGTCCCAGCCTGGTTAGCGACTCGACTCCCACGTGACATGTCCCAGTCTCGCCCCACTTCCTCTGTCTGTGTGTATGTGCGTGTTATTTTTGCGTCGTTTACGTCGCTTTATTTCAATTTTGTCGCCAGTTTTGGTTGGAATAAAGCCATTTCTGTGACCACACGGACGGGCCACAGTCCCGCCACGGCCTCGTTTCCTATTGTGCAAAATGACAGTGGAAAAATTGTGACACAGATACATACATGTGTAATGTGACTGTGCCCGTGTGCAGTTTAGTCAGCTTCCCACTCATACAAATACATACACACACACACACACATATATATGTATATACACTCTCTGGCACGCACAGCAACTTTGAAGTGGAGCAGAAAAACTTTGGCTTTGGCTCGCATCATTAATCAAATGTCGAGTGCGCAGCAAGTCCCAACTGCTGCTCGTGTCTCTGCGACTGCTACATTCGGCTTGGCTACTGTCTAAATATGATAATTGAATAACTGAATATATAAGAAATGACAAAAACAGTTGCTGCCCATCCATCGAGTCATCCATTGCCAGTCAAGGATTCTGATTTTGGCCCCAGCAATAAAGCTGCCAACACTGTGTCAGTTGCCACAGCTGCAGACTAGTCCGAGCCATAATTGCTACAGCCTGCCGGCAAGCTATCATGTCGTCAACTAAATGTCATTCACTAATGAGTGTATATGACATGTGTGTGTGTGTGTGTGTGTGTGTGCGTGTGTGTTGTTAATAGAAACCCTTTTAGAATTGTTCAAAATTGATTAAGTTTACAATTTGTTGCTGTACAAATTCGTAATTGAAACAGTTCCTAAATGAAAAGCAAGGGACACTTATTTGCTTATCAACTTAACTATGCATGAGTGTGTGTATGAGTGTGAATGTGCAAATACTTTGCAGAAGGCGTTAGAGGAGGGTAAAGCGGCTGCGAGCTCTTGCCAAACACTTGACATACATGACATACATTTATTAAGCTTTGCATTAGCACAAACCAAACTAAGTAAAATTCAAACTGAAATTGAAATTGAAATACTTAAATAAAGTCAGCGAATTTGAGCAAATGTTTTCTCTCCAATTCGTATCTATTCATGCCACATAAATGGCTTTGCTTATGGACGCAAACTATTTTAATTAAAGTTCCGCAGCAACACAATTGCCAGCAATCAGGGGCAAATGTGCCGCTTGATGGATGTCAGACAAATACGGTAACTGGGCGACGTGGACACGTGGAGAGCAATCGGATTACTCTGGCCAAGTGGTCTTTTGTAATTGCAGAGCGTGTGGAAAACTGTTTTTAAGCGATCCGTTGATGTCAATGCGATTCGCAGATGGTTGCAAGCAGCGTGTCACCAGTCCGCGGGCTGTGGCAGGCAATCAATGTGGCTTTTGTTTCACGGAAGTGAACCCCTGGCAAATTGTGAGCTCCAAAGAAACCAAATGAAATTTTAATGTGGAAAAAAGTGCAGTTAACGCCGCCAGCAGCCGCGTGACAATTGACGATTCGATTATTTTTATTTTTTTTTTGTATTGTTGACACAGATTTGCATATGTATAACAGCCACACACATACATACACACAGAGATACAATCACACAGACACTAACGGTGACAGTCACATTTTGATGTGCAGCATAGTGTTGCATGGGCGTGGTCATATTGTGTTGTCATTGGAGAAGTGGCAAGTGCATCGCCGTACGCATTCCCCTGCAGGATCGTTGCCCTTGGCATCGGCAGTTGTTCGGGTGGTTGAGTGGTTCAGCTCATTCAATTTGATTGCACACATGGCAATCGAACGAGCGCTGGCTGGGCCTGTGTGCATTTTATTGATCGACAGACATTTTGTGGCTGTGAGCGCTTCTCGGTCTGAATTGATAATAAATGCGAAATCGTTTTTTGTGGCCCAACAGCAGCAGCAGAAAAATTGTGAAATTCGCGCACTTCCTGCAACGCAAGCAACAAATGTGAAAACAAAGTGCCAACAAATCAGACGAAAGGACGCATCGAAACGAAAACCCCCAACACTAAAGAAGAAGAGCAAACAGGATAACGCCGACGGCAAGGCAAATCGAATTCAAATGTCCCCCAGTGAGAAAAGCTAAAAAAAAAACCCAAAAAGAGAGAAGAAAAACAACTAACAGAAAATCAATAAAACAAATTTGTGCAACTGCCGATTGGCATAAACGCAGGGAAAAGTCCATGCAAAGTTCGATACGTGCAGCGCTCTATCAGCCGTGCAGCAGCTCGTGTGTGTGCAGCCTGGCCAAGAGGCAGGAGCGTGTGTAATGCCGGAAGTGGATGCCGGTTAACGCCAGTCGCATTGCAGCCCAAGCTAAGCCAAGCCCAGCCAGCCGGCGGCAACTGGAGCCCAGGCTCAGCTCGCAGGATAATGGATTATACGCAGGCCAAGTGTTTAATGCTATCCTTTCTGTGCGCCCTGAGTGCGGCCAGCGCCGAAGGCGAAATCATATTTCGCATCGATCCCTTGGGTAAGCGGCATCTGGCCTGAGTCAGAGCTTCCAGTCAAATCAAATCATATGTTAATTAAGCATCCTTATGCGATTTGTCCACTTATCATTGATACAACAAGTAAATTGGATGTGGATAACGTGAGCGAAATGCTGAATTAGAACACCAAATAGCATCTCATTACACACTCACCCACATACATAGATATATTTATGCTGTTAAGTATGTTAATAAAATTTCACAAATGCGAAACAACTCCGAGGATAAGGAAAACATGTACCCATTTGCTGTCCCGCTTACTGCTCGCTCCTGCATGCCACAAATATAACTGTCATTTCCCAAAGGTCCTTAAATCTATTCATTTACATACTGCGTAAGCACATGCCAACTGAATGTAAATTCTCGCTAGCGCGTATATACTGTATGTGACTGTATCTCCTCGAGATTTGGGCTGTCTTGCCTATTTGCGGACTTAAAAGTGCCGGCTCTACGAAGGTAATTCTTTGCGAGGCGCCCGGCTTTATCTAATGTGCATACAAATGCCTCGTATGAGCAAATATTTCATTGCCCATCAGATAAAGCAGAACTCTCAGCGCGAGCTCATCAAATTTATGCTCTCAATTACGCAAAGTAATGTCTGTCCCGGGAAATTCTAGACCCGCCCCCCAAACTCAGCACATCACTTGTCGCTGTGGATAAAAAAGAAAGAATGTTTTTTATATAAATTTGCTTTATAACTTGACGCAGTGCGTCCACAAAGCACGCGTTCTGTTCATTCCGTGAGTGCAATCTGTTGTATTCGGGGTTGACAAGAATGTCTAAAGTGAGTTAAATATGTTTAATACATACACATACATACACACACACACATACACACATTTTCATACATATGTATGTATGTATGCATATATGTATATGCTTTCCCTTATGGCTTCCATACTGTCCAGCTGCACATGGCCCGGATTTCAGCCACTCAGCCGCTCAGCCGCCCAGCCATCCATATATGACAAAACAGGTTCATAAATTTTGTTTTTGTTTCCGGCGAGCTGCAGAGCTTAAAGATGGATGAGCGGCGGATGGACGGAGATGTGCAAAGTTTTCACAAAGTATTAAAAAAGCTCGTAAAATGTCATAAACTTTTGTTTCCTCAGGATTAGACCGGGGTCCACTACAAAACCAGAGCTGAAAACAATGCCAGCGTCAGCGAAAAACGCAAAATATGATGTCTACATTTTACAATTTACTTTTATACATTTCACGTTAGTCCGTTTTCATCTTTATTTTTGTTTGGTTTGTTTTGCTGCATACTTTTTAAATGAACGACTTATTTTTGCTGAGCTATGAATTAACTCGCATCAAACTCGGACTTCATATTATTCTACAGTCAATAATTGCAATTGGAGTGAGAAAGGGAAATGAATTTAAGACTTCGGGATTGGTTAGATTTTATTATTGGCCTCATTTAGGCCCTGATGGCCCGAAACTGTTTCGCAATCGACATTATTGGGCCTATCCAAATATGGATGAGCAATATTAAATTTCATTTAATTAGATTTATTTGTACAGCACACAGAGCTGACTGGGCGCCAGCCTTAGCAGATACATATCAAGTTTTATTGGTTCGGGACCGCAGCACAAGAATGTAGCAATCCCAACGCGGCCCGGGGCTTTGTTCGACAGCATTGGCAGTCGCACATTCCCATTTATTAAGCGAGTCAAATGGGACAATAAAATATGGAAGTTACAAGCGCAGACGCTCTCGGAGCGAGCAGGACGACGCGGACACAGACCCAAAAACAGAAATCAACACAATTTTTGCATGAGCATCAGAAGGAGACAAACGGAACATCGACAACATCAAAGCCAGCTACTGCGAGACCCGGCCAGATGAGTCCTAGCCCAAGCCTGAGCTGGAACCCATGCTGATGCTTCCAAGTACATGGGAATAAATCAAAACAAATCAATTTCTTCTGCCCCATTGACTCGGCAAGTCCCGATGACAGTTGCTTGCTTTTTCTCGTCTTTTTCTTCTTCTTTTTTTGTACTCTACATCGAATCCCGTCGACTTCGAGACCATTCAATCGCGCTTTGGCTGTCCCAAAGCAGCGTCTTGGCTGTTGACATTGCCAGTCCAGGGTGAATGGATTCTTGCAGCTTACAGCAAATAGACGAGGCAACTAAAGTGGGGCTAACAGAACGCCTGATGGCTGATGGCTGACGTTGCTCCAGTGATATTTGGAAATTGTCGAATGTAAAATAAATTGTGCAAGTCGCTGCACATGAAGTCGATAAGGTCTTCGTGTGAGCAAACATATATCACACAAATTCTCATCGCAGGCCAAGCTGGATTGTTAAACATCTCTGCTGAAATGTGCATCGGAATCAATCATTGCATAGTAAATATGCTTTGAGAATTACTATACAATCATTTGTTTCTCTAGCTCAGATGATGAAAATACTCTAAAGAAGCGAATTTTCAACTCCGCAGCTCAATTCAATGAATAGCAGAAAAGAAACTGCTTTAGAGTAAAAGCACTGAGTAGATTTATAAAAAAGTATTTACTACTGAGTAAAAACCTATTTAAGTATTTATATATAATTTACGATAAATGAATGTGAATTCTTTTCCTTTATATGTATGTATATAATTGACTATAAATCACAGTTGAAATTTCTTCTTATAGTTCCCATTTTTTTAAAATAAATTTTTTATAACACTCTTAGGTACAAGGGTAAAATGTGTGTCCTTAGTATAAAAAACAGTTTGGGCCTAGCATCATTAGTCACAAGAGACCGAAACTATTTACTCTTAGATTTTTTTTTACATTTTTTACTTGATGTCGCATGTAGGGCAAACGGTCGACGACCCAGTTAGGTCTGTCAATAATACATTAGTCGATGAGGCACATTTAAAAACAGCACAGATTATTTTGTAGCCCTCAAAAAAATGTCAAAGACAATGGTTGAACTACTTACGCCTGCTGGCTGCTGCATTTGCTTTAAGAAATACTGCAGAATCCATTTGATTCGATGTGTTGACATAATCGTATACATATATAAAGCACATATATAAATATTCAATCTTTATCCTCTTTGAAGCAAACGCCTGGCTTGCCGGGTTGTAATGCCGGGCCGGATTGAGAGTGTTGGCAGTATATGCATATATATATTTAAATTATTCATAAGTTTGTAAAACGATGCGGTTCACATGTGGAAAACAGTCGCACAGCCACACATACATTACACACTCGCACACACATTTCTACTCGACCAAGTTGAGAAAGTAATGTTCACGAGCCTTGGAGCACATTTCACGGCCGGCAGTTTACCGTCACTCCGTCCAGGCGGCTCGTAAAATGTCGGTCGGGCTTTAAAAGCAGCAGCTACCGGCATCTGTCTGGAGCGCTTTCAATTTCGAATCAAATAAAAAGTTGCCCCAAAAAATGCGCCATCATCCAGCAACTACTGGTCTGCAAATGGAGACAAGAGTATACAATATACATTACATAGAATGTATATATATATATATATATATATATATACATATATATATATATATATATATACATATATATATATATATATATATATATATATATATATATATATATATATATACATATATATATATATATATATACATATATATATATATATATATATATATATATATATATATATATATATATATATATATATATATTGAATGACTGAATGTTCCGGGGGCATACCGCAAGGTCAAAGGGACCTTTGTTTTTTTTATTATTGTATTTTCAATTTGAGCAACCCGCTGAAAATACTTTCACTTTAAAAGGTAAACTTTTCAACAGTGCCGGCCATGGTTCTGCGAAGGGAAGACTGGGTTTTATAGCCGAGCGCAAAAGGGATTTTTTTTTTTGTTTTCGCTCCATGCCAAAGTGATTCGATTGCCGAAGTCAAATGGCACCAATAAAAACTTCAGAGACTTTCGCTTCCGACCGGCAACGGCCAACACATTGAGCCAAGGACTAGCGGAACCATTTGGAAGTTTCCCTTAGACCAGAACACCAGCTGTAAAGCCATAACAATTAAATTAATGTACCGCCAGCTGGCACAAGTGTACAATATCAGAGATATGAACAGCAAGTGCTGCGGGCGATTCCAATGCCAATGCGCATGTGAATAATCTAAAAATTATTAAATTTTGTTCACAGAGAAAAGATTAAACGAGCAAGAGAAAGAGGTCTCAATTCCACTAAATGGCATTATCTAACTGGCCCACTAATGTGGCCCACTTGCATCCGTGCGATAGGCGATGGGGCGGTCGAGCTGTGGACACGAAATTTATTGTCACGGGGCGGTGCCCTGCCATTTGGCTATTTGGTCAAGGGCCAAGCAACGCATTTGCTAAACATATATACATATATGTGTGTAGACACTATATACTCTATCTAGAAATAATTACAAGCTGCGGTACGCTCGGCTCATGTTGCCAGAAGCGAAAACGCGCCATTTAAATATAATTTATGGCTTGTAATATAAATCAGTCGGCAGTCGGCAGTCGGCAGTCGGCAGTGGGCAGCGGGTTGTTGGTAGTTGGTAGTTGGTTGGTCGGCAATCCACATTGGGCTGCAGTATCCTCAATCTCAGTGTCTTTTGCTCGCATCCCCACTTCCTCGTCCTGGCTGTCACGCCCCAGCCATGGGCAGTCATCAAAAACAAAACCAATTCGCACGCGCGGCACCCCAAACTCATTAGAGACGAAATGCCCCAGCGAGCAATGAACGGTAACGGCTAAATTATATTTCATGCCCGAGACCCAGCTAGACAACGCCCCCATTTATATATACATATATATATATATATATATATATATATATATATATATATATATATTTGTATATATACCGATTTATAGGAACTAAAGTTTCGGTATTTAAATTGCTCAGCTGATAAATTGTCGATTTCATTTAAGTAGTTGAAACATTGTGGCAAATTGTCGGAAATTGATTTATTGCAGCAAACTAATTGAAAGCCAAGCACCATATACATGACCTACATCAAGTTGTTATGTATTAGAAATATGTATATGTTGTAAGTTTATTATACATATACATGTAATACATATACTAACATTAGCTTCACTTCATCTAAAAGTAGGTTGTTGCCTTAGGTGAAGGTATAAACAACAAAAGCGAAGCAAGGAAAATATTTACAAAGAATTTTGTATAATTTGGCATGCAATTCCCCAAAGGAAGAAGAGGAATTCTGGAGCGTTAAAAATGTGCACTTGGCGCCTCGCTTGAAGTGCGGAAACGCATTTTAACGCCAAGCGCTATCCACGCCTTGAAAATTTCTTCAGCTACTTGAAGGCTTTCGGGGCCTGCTTGAGCTGTTTTCCTTTGGCAGCGTCAGGCCACCACGCCGACTGCAGTTAGCTCAGGTGTTTGTTCACAGCATGGACTCTAGTTAGCTTCCCGTGCGACCCGTGAGAAATGCTGAACTTCGTTGTCTACTTTAATTTAGTCCCCTCTTTAATATGGACAGAGACCTGCGCCAACACTGAGGGATGGGCTCTCTTTGTGGAATTTAATAATAAATTGCGTTCTCCTATCAGTTTAAAGCGAGTTGACTTAATTTAATTGAATATCTTTATCAGTGTAGTGAAATACATAATAGATTAATTAAATTTTTATTAATTATAGGCGTAATCAATTATTTTAACGCAATTTTTCATCGCTTGTTTTTCATGTGTCTCGCTTAATGGCAATGGAAATTTTTCTGTTTTAACAACCGCTCTGCACGCCACGTATTGCCAACAGCTCTTTTATCGGCCACACTGCGCACATATCAGAAGGCGGCCTGTGATACGGATCAGGTGGTAATTGCGTGCCCGCGCGGCACCAGCATTTCAATTGAATTTGCCCAGTACAACAAGTTCGTGGCGAAAGGTAAGTGTTGCGCTTGCTCTGTGGCTGCCTGCCTCGAGGGCTCTGGTGGGCCATCTCCGGGTCATTTATTCTTAACACGTCTGCCATTTCGTGCTTTATTCTGCCTCCACTTGCTCAGATGGCTACAGCATTGAGGAGTTGTGTCCCGTCACCGGCACTGTGAAGCCAGAGATACGGAGCAAAGCCAAGCATTTGCTGCGTGGCTCCATATTTGGATCCAGCACACAAAAGGTACCCGCGAATCGGTATGTAAACAACGGCTACGCAATTGCCATGGATGTTTCAAGTAGCACTAGTGGACCGAACGGACCCATTACCGAATCTTCAACGGACGATGCTCAAAAGAGCGAGAGCTCTTCTGAGAACTGCATGTGGCCAAATGCTCTTCAGGTAAGTGCCGACAAAGCTAAATACATACATTTACGAGAAAACTCAAGAGTAGCTTGTCTGTAAAGAACGAAAAATTGTTTCTTAAGTGAGCTGAATTGTAAGCACTGAAACAAAAAATATATATTAACATACACAAGTACAATTGAAATAGAAATACAGAGAATATCATCGAGCTCACAGAGCTTAAATAATTTGCTAAGAAATTGTTCGCCATGCAGAAATTCATTTAGGTCTGCGAAAGCTAACGTTTAACAGTTAACTGAATGTCGTTTTAAATTCCATTCATTTTTTGTTCTTTTAAGAAGAAAAGGAGTAAGAAAATTCGTTTGTCCACATTCTGTATAACGCTTCCAATTCATTAAGCAATTCAGTTGGCTTCTTCAACATTGGATGGCATCCTTTGAACCCAAAATGAATTTAAATTTGAAGCAAATTCAACAACACAGAAAACAATACGAGACAGTTGGATTCATTTCATTTCATTTCATTTCATTTGATTTCGTTTTTAATGTTCTGTTAAATCTGACAGTGAGAGCTACATGTAGGGCCCCAAATGAGTAGCAGACGAACTGCTGAGAAATGTTACGAAAAACATTGACGAAGGCCAAAAGTGGCCTTTGTGTCAGGCAAAGTCAATGCGCTGTCTGGCCTGTCGGCCAGCCCGCTGTGCTGCCCAAGATGCCAGCACGTCCCATGGGGCATCATTAGGCTAGGCCGGGTCGAGCCCAAAACTTTCTGCTAAGCAGCAACAGCAGCGCCAACATGGCGCTAAAAATGGCTACCACAGCAAATAATTTCTCGCATCGTTTTTGTCTCCATTTTCCAGCCATTGTTCAAAGAGCCGTTTTTGTTGTTCATTGCTCGCTGTTTTAGTATCTCTCCCCTCTTTCTCTATCTCATACTCTGTCGCATCCGCTGTCGGTCCTCAGGGTGTTGTCACTGTCGCTGTCGTTGTTATTAAATTTTGTGACGACTCGTCCGGCGACTGACGCTGCCAAGCAAATCTAAACCTGCTGTCAGTCTGCTGTTGTAGGCCCCATCTATTCGCTTGTCCGTCCGTCCATCCGTCCGTCTATCCGTCCGTCCGTTCGCCTGTCCGCCCATGCTCATCATCCTCTCGACGCTGTCAACACAAGATAGTGAAAAATAACTTGAAAATAAACAGTTTACATTCACGCTACGGATTACCAGGCAGCAGTTGTGCGATATACGCAGCTAGACGTGGCCATTTTTTTTTTTTTTTTTTTTTTGGTCTGGCAGTGGACGTGCCTGTCAGCTGGCTGAAACGCTAAATAGAACGATGCAAAAATTGCTAATAGCCAGGAGACAATGCAGCTGTTGATTGAATAGGAGCCATGCAGATGATGGACAACAACTTGTTTGCACATAATGGTCATAACAAATGGATCAACAATGTTTTGCCAGCTTTTATCTAGTGCAACATGGAATTAAACATAATAGATGTCCATATAGCGCCTGGGCTATTCATTAATATTAGAACTACTCACATAGTACTCAAAGTGATTGTAATAGGAACAACACTCTAGATACATTGCATCAGTTGATTGCACATCTTCCATCGATGGCACATCCTGTTATCGACTTCTATCGTAAAATCATAATATATTTAGGAAAAGAAAAACTCAAACACAAGTGGAAACACTTCAATTACATGTTTAATGCAAATATTTTATTTCAATTTGTAAAAGTTTACAATTTCCGCCCAATTCCTGAACTCGTTCACTTTTCAGCTCCTTCTGTTTGCACACCAGTGCGACAAGTACTAAAAAAACAAAAAAAGCAACGAATGAAAAATAAATAACGAAGGAAATAAAATTGGAAAACTAAATTGCAACTGATTTTTCGTTCTGTTCTCTCCCACCTTTGTTCTCCGCTTACAGTACTCTCTGCTGCAGACTGTTGTGGAGGCCTGCCAGAAGAAGAAGCACTGCAAGTTCCATGGCTCTCCGCAGTTTTACGGACTGGGCGCCAGCGGAGTGGGCGACTCGTCCGGCACCAGCAGCTATCACAGTAGCACGGCCAGCTCCAATGCAATCAGCAACGACCCCTGCCCCAAGCGCAGGAAAATCGTCGAGATCGCCTACAAATGTCGCCCATGTAAGTCAGTCAGCAGCTGCAGCGCAAGTTTTGTTTAATTTGGTTGAATTTATTGGGCGTACAATGGCACACGTAAAATGGCTAACAAATTCCAAACAGTCCAGCAGTCCAGAATCCAACAGTACAGCAGTATAAGCATAACAACAGGCCAAACTGAGCTGAAAAATCTCGACTGCCGGAATCGACACATAAACGTCCAGCCGAATGAGTTGAACGAGAGTTGGCTGCATCCGGACTTTGGCTTTTCGATTGGACTGGGGCTGGGCCCGGCTGTGTGTGTGTAGCAAAAAGGTCCTCGTCCTAGGGCATGACCCGAAAGCACACAGAGCCGATGTTTTGCCAAACAAATACTGTTACAGGCAAAGGTACGGACACGGACACGGACACGGATACGAACTAGGACGCAAACAGGGAAACGGGGCAAGGGACATTACCATCCAGACAGCCAGTTTACCGAGTTGTTGTGCGTTCCAAAAATTCAGTCAGGTGGAATAGAGCAACGGCACACGGGCGGGTATTGACTAGCACTAAACAGTAGTTGGCGGGCTTTGGCCTCCCAAGGCGTGTCCAGTTGCCGCGGGGCAAGGAAGCGTATCGAATCGGTAGGAACTCAGCCAACGGCGGCATTGCCTTGTGGCGGTACCAGTCCAATCGCATTTGCACGTGCTTTGTATAACTTGAAAAACATCGACAGTACAAAATTAAGTTTCCGCGGCGTGTTTGGTGCAGGGCCCCAAGCGCAATGGGGGGCTGCGGGTGTGCTGTGCAGATCTTCAAGTTTCAACAAATGCTGTGCCCCATTATTGAATATGTACATATATACATTTCGAATTCAGCATTGTTGCCGTTCCTGAAGCTAACATAATGAAGCGCACAGCATGAACTGACTGAACTGTCGGAACTCGTGACTTCCAATTACAAAGACCTGAGTCATTGATTATCTCAATCAGCATCATATTATCATGACAATTGGATATACAATTCCTCGGGAAACAGAGTTGCTATCTAAGCAAAGAATGGAATTAATTCTTCTGATTAAATAAAATTATACATTAAGTTTCATAAATATAGAGAAGACTGTTGCCTGATGGCTTTTCGTTTTCGTTGCAGATGAATTCCGCAGCAAGGTTGCCTGCCACAACGATGTCGCTCAATTGGAATGCAACCCATACTCCCGCATTGCCGTTTACAGTGCCAGCTTTGGACGCACAGAGTACGAGAGTATTCAGTGTCCACAGCCACAAGGCGTCCGTGAGGAGAGTGAGTATTGGGTAGATGACGAGCAACCTGTATCTGAGTTGTGGATTGCATCAATCAAGACAGCGTGATCCCTGGTCTGTCCGCGCTCTAACTAGTATTTTCTATCTCTGGCCTTTAATAGCATGCCTTGCCTCATTCGCCACGGAGACTGTGATGCAAATTTGCCATGGCCGAAGGCGGTGCAACCTGGCCGCGGATGCGAATACCTTTGGGACTCCGTGCCAGCCAAACTCACGAATGTATCTGAAGGTTGTTTACACATGCGGTAAGTAGGTCGTGGGAAAAATCAAGGGGCGTTTGCTTCTGCCACTCAGAATGATTTAGGGCGCGCCTTTGTTAGCGCATCGCATCGCATCGCCTAGCATAGCGTCGCGTCGCGTCTCCTCCCATCGCTTCACATCTCATCGTATCGCGCGTCGGGAGGCAAGATTGATGCCCGGTGCTTGGCGTCCGACCCTCCGTTACCGGTGACTTGGCCACATGATTTATGTTGCTCGTTTGGATGTTCTATGTCTTTGTTCCATAGTGCCGAAGCAAGTGTTAAAGGAGAGCAACGAGTCTGAGGTGGAGGCTGACGAAACGGAGGACTTTGAGGGCGACATCAACGACCTGTATGACGATGAGCTCATCTACAAGGAGTCGGAGGCCATACCCAAACTATACAGCAATACTACTAAAACAACACGAGGCAACGCAACTAGCGGCGCCGGACGCTCTGCCAACTCCACTCCAGAGGGCATTCACACTGTAACCAATGGTTCTCTGGACGCAGATGCGGATGGAAGTGGCGTCAATCCGGTGATGACACATAGTTCCGACTTAAGTCTAGAGGGTAAGTCTCTTCCGACTTTTCCTGAATATTACATTGGACAATAATAGAAAATAAAAGTCACAATGAGTCCACAGACCGCGTGACTCTGGGTGGTGCTATTTGAAAAACAGTGTCGCAATGCAGGCTTAATCCCACAAGGAATCCCTGTCAGTAAGGAACACGCAAACATTTTACGAATGCCAAATCTTATTCACAAACAAAGCGGCTTTAAATTCAACTAAAGTTTAAAAATTTAATAGAACTGGGTTTATGTTGCTCCTACTAGACAAATCTTGGGCTCAACTGAGCTCAATGAATTTGAATTTTTCTCCTTATTAATTCTAAAGATTTTCTAACTTTATAGATGACCAGCAGCGGCTCTATTTGTATCTGTTAATTGTCGGATTGGTCGGTGTACTCTTTTCCATTGTCATCGTTGTAACGCGTTTGTTGCTGCAGAAGCGACAAATGGCCAGCGACACACACTCCAACTCTTCCAACAAAGTGGGCACTAGCGGTGGGCTGGGCGATGAGACGACTATTCCGAGTGGCTTTAACGACACAATATCCGAGATAGACGCCGACATTGACCTGACCACTTCGATTCCATTGCCCAGTGTATCAAAGAACGAGGTGGGTTACATTATTCATAGCCAGTGCTAACCAGTGGTCAATGCCATCTATCATCTGTCATTGAACACTGCAGAACTACATCACTTACGCGCCTGCCAGCAGCTTGTATGCCAGTCTAGCGCCCAGCCAACTGTCAACAGTTGGCGGACCCTGCGCGTCCCCCGCTTTGATACCCAATCCCCTGTTAATAGGCGCACGCCAGTCACCGGATCTCATAGGCATTGCGCCCAGCACATATGTAGCTACAAGTAGCGCGGGCAGCGCCCCTTCTGCACAAGCACCTATGGCAGGCATTCTGGCACCGGCTATTGTAATTGGCGCGAACGGCCCTAGCGGAGCTTTACCTGGCAGCAGTGGCATAAGTAAGTATCTTCATTAGTCTCAGCTCGCTGCTAGTGGGTTTGGCTTGTTGAGGCACGCTTCGTCAACTTTTCGATACGTGTGCTTGCAGATACTATGGTGCCTCTGACTTCACTAACCCAGTACACCACGGCACCCACTATTCGCGGTGGGTATATCATAAATACAGAGGGCATGGGCGTTGTTCAACGACCGACCAACACGCCGACGCCACCTTCCTCTTTAGCAAGCGGCTCTCCAGCTCATCCACAAGCCCAACATACGCCGACCACATCGCCCTTGGCCATGACAACATTAAGTCATGTGCCTGCCGCTGGTACATCAACATTGCGTCGCACAAAGCCCGGCACAGCGGCTATGTTACATCCGCAGCTATCCTATGACGGCACTGCTCCCCGTACTCTCTCAACTGGCTTACCGGTGAGCTCACAATTCTATTACGGATGACCAACCACTGCGGACTGCGAGCCTCACGTATATACTACAGCCATCAACGTGACCTCCCCAAACGTCCATAGCTATACCAGACAGAATGGGCCAGGTGCTCAGACTGAGTCCCTGACTGGCTCTGATTCAGACGCAGCTCATGTGCCGGCATCCGGACCCTAGCCACAAGTCGACAATGGGACAACAGTACCCTTGGTCTCTGCTAGCACAAACGACAATACAAATCTACAGGGGAACGACCTAAGCCCAAAGCCCTCCTCTCAGAATCGGAAACAACAACAACAGGTGTGTACGGAGTAGATGGCTCTTAGAGTCGGCACAACAAATGTTGGCATCTGTTTTTTAAAATATATATGTATACATAAATGTACTTAAATGGACGAGCTTCCTGTAACTGTAACTGTAACTGTAAATTACTAATGAGTGGAACGGACAAATACGCACACTTGCAAAGTCCTAGGTCAGTACACAGTAGGCGTCATCATATAGAAAAGTTAGGCTACAGCAATTTGTAGGTTAAGTATTTCCATGTTTGTCTGTGCAGAGTTCTCCAGCGAGTGAGTAAATGGGTGAGTGGGTGAGTGAATGATATATTATATGATATAACTACGTACGTGATTCTATATTTATGTGTAAATATTTTGTGAACAACTACATGTTACTTCCCTAATTGCTTTTTTCACAATATTTTAACTACCCAATCGTTGCCATGGCAATGGAACCTAATTAAACGTTAGTTAGAATTCGCTCATATGATGCTTCGGTTGAGTAATCAAGGAACAGAAGCCAGACTTTCGCATCGGCATCGGCATCGGCATCGGCATTGGCATTCGTATAGCCATCGATATTGGCATCAGCCTCGACATCATTAAATTATGCGGTTCAACCATACAAATGAAAACAAATTGCGTGAAGCTCATTTAATGTTATCAATAATGTAAACGCACGCATAAATATAAGCATACAAATGCCATGAATACACAGCTCCAACAGACTCAAGCACAACAAATACTACAGCACATATACATCAAGGATGCGAAAGGAACAACAAAATTCCCAAAGTTGTTTGCAAAGGCAAAATTAATGGGTTGTCCGTGCGGAGTGTTGGGAAAAGAAGGGAGAGAGAGAGAGAGCGCTCCAAATATGTTCATACTTCTATTCATGTGTATCTGTGTGAGTACACACACTCTCATAAATTTCACGACATTCGCATTTCCGTACCAAGAGGAATCTTCATAATTGTCCGCACCTATGAAAATGCGACTGCAGGATGTCTGTTGAACAAGACAAAAACATAGAGAGAGGGAGAGAGAGAAACATATATTTTGTAACATGTGTGTATGGGTATATGGACGAATGCGTGTATGGGTGTATGTGCTTTGTTTAGAACGATGAGCCTCATAAACGCTTTATTGGGCGGCTTATCACAGCGAATAGGTTTTGTAGTAGGAGTTGGAATCATAACTCAACCGCGTGGTACAACTTGTCGTATGAGCAATTTCGGTTGTGTGCATAATTCAGTGCTGGGTATTTCGGATTAATGCGCTACAAATAGATGAGCGTAATTAATATCCGGCTTCAAATAGCTATACCTAAGGGGCATGGTAAACTTCTGACCAGCAGACTAATGAATTGCTTCTGCATCTCAAGGTGAGGAAGAAGGTCTGACAGCAGTGCCTAAATAGCAAAATGTATATATGTATATTTAGACGTGTGTGGATGTTTCTGTATCAGCGTGAAAGTGTGTGAATGTAAAGGGAAATGGATACGCTGCTGCAGACAATTCTTTAAGAAATAGTCATAAGCTTGTATGTTTTCCATTTGCAGATCTATATGTATGTAACACTTACTAAGTACACCATATGGATGTGTCTAGGTAAAATTGTTTTGCGTTTTTGTCGATTATAGTAATTTTTAATCTCTTTGTTAAAGTTGACGTTATTGTTTTGAATGTCAAGTGCCTTCCTAATTAGTAACTAAGTGAGTATGTCTACATATGTATGTTGGACAGCCTCCAATCAACGTGTATATAAGCAGTATGAAATCTACTACATAAAAATAAGAATATATATATATGTGTACATCTATAGTCCAAATTCAAAATGATTCGCACTCTTAAATAGTAACCCAATTAGCCAAAGTGTATATAAGATATGTAAGGAAAACATTCCGGAAAATTGAACAAAATTAAGCAAACAACTAGAACGAACTGCTGCCCACAAGCAAAGTACAGTTGTATTCAAGAGGACCAAAAATTAGAAGAAAAACAAAAACAAAATTAAAACTCACTTTGCTAACTGGGAAATTGTTAGCATTGGGTTTGGTATTGTTATTTTGGTTCCCTACGGTCTATGGGTCTGTGGTTCGTGAATAGAATAAGATAGTATTTGAGTAACTCAATTACAGAATAACAATTAACGCATATTTACAATAGAGAGGTTATTAATTAAATGTACATAAAATATTCGTGTTACGCCAAAAATTTATGAAGAGCTCTGCTAAATGCATTATGATTAGCATGAATAGAAACTGACCGCGAAAGCGTACAAATTCGGGACACTTGGTAATATATTATATATGTAAAAGAAAAAAACTCTTCGTAGCAATAAATCATTATATTAAAACAAACATACATACAGGCCTAATAATAAATATAAAGACCCAATGTATGTAAATGCCATCGTACGCCTAGGTACGGCATACAAAATACATAATGTTGCATAAGTAATATGGAAAATGTTAGTGGAAACCAAAGCATAGAATAAAGTTTCTACTACTACTAAGAACTGTGAATATAATTTGGCTATACCTTGTTATTTTTTTCAATTATGTATTGTACCTTTTGTATGTTTCGTTTTAAATAAATTAATAGTTCATAAATAAAATACTAACTGAAAAATATAAATCGAAGTTTCATTTTTGTAAGGTACTAGAGACGGACTTCTTTGCGATAATTAGCTGATTTAAATTTATGGAAATTTCAATGGGGTACTAGCTGTCATTGCTGAGTAAATCTCCTAAAATATTTTGCTCTACTTAGTGCTCTAGATAATCATACTAAGTATGCGAATCTTTGCTAAGCGAGCCATCCAAATGCTTTGCTGAGTGGAGAGCGGTTTATGCGATTAGTTAATTTTTCGTAAGGATTCGAATTAACGGAGCGTGAATGATATTTAGTGGAAGTAACTTCATGCCTCCCCGGAGTCTAAGGATAAAAGTGCCAGGAACTATGCGAGAAAGACAACGGCAGTCGAGAGCGAGCTGTTTGATTAAATTTGTTGGCAGCGAAAATTTATGGCTGCGCCATGAGCTTTGGCTGCTAATTGGTTTATAAATTAGAATTTCAACGGAACATTAAGCCAGCCATCTCAACCAAATAAACCCACAACAATTTCAAACACCATCGTAATCAATATTTATTGTTCAACAACAACACCAACAACAGGAGCATCGCAGTGGCATTGGGTGGTAATCAGCTGGCAACTACAGGGCCGTGCGGCTGTGAATGCTCTGTAAATATACACAATTAAGATGGCTTTACTTTAACTACTGGTTTATTTTTATCGAGCCAACAGCACACAAGGTAAAATGTATTAAATAAATAGTTATTGCAAAGAGGATATATTTACGTTATTTCACAAAACGTTGCAAAGAGTTTATTGCATTTCACCCTTATTTCATTCTATAGTAAATAAATATTAAATTGATACTTAAGCTGACGTCCAAAAATTTGAATAAATATTTTGTAAATTTGTAGCTAGCATTTTTAGATTAAAACTATTTTATAATAATTAAGCCTGAAAGTAAATTTATTTTTGAAAACTACTCTTTAGCTTTTAAAGTTTTCTTAATTGACATGCACTCATAAATAGCTTTGGCCTAATTAGAGTCCACTTTATTTGCTTACCAATCAAATTAAGTATGCAGTAGCTGGCAGCTCTCTTGAAGTCATTTATAATGCTGACATAGCTATTTGATGTCCACCACAAACTACTCGAAATGTGTGCAAACCCAGACTCATTCCACTCTAGTGTGGCAATAGTTGTTGCAATCTAATTAAAGTAAATGTTACAAGCATTATTAATTAATTTGTGACAATCAAGATACTTACACCGTCACGCTTTCTGCTCCACACCCCATTAGTCAGGTTTAGGAACAGTTTCATCCACCTGCGTGCCACATGTCATTGTAATTACTTTCGGTTGCATGTGGTCTGATTGGGAACGATGAAGGCAAGTTCCATTGCGTGATGTCAACCTCAGCATTTTTGCCCAACGCTGAACGCAATCTGTTGCAACTTCTATTGTGCCAAAAATCCCACATATTGTGAAACGTGAAATGTGTTGCATGTCTACTGATGAGAGTTTAGCTACGGGACACATGTTAGCTAACGTCATCAGCTACTTAGGTTAAGTGGCAATGGGTGACTGCCAAGTGAAGAGCCCAACTTGTGCCCGCAATACTCTGTGCTAATTACATTAATTTCTGTATCCGTATTTGACAATTCTCACTATGTACCCAATTGTGCGTGCGGTGCTGGACGTAGACATTGCTGTTGAATGACAACCATATCTTCTCCGAGCATCCAGCGAGGGAGACAGAGAAAGACAAAAACAAACTGATATAATACCTTTAAGGAATTTCATTACGTCAACAGCAAAAGTCAACGCATAGTTGTAGTTCTTGTTGCTATTGTCTCCCAACTTCACACAGAGCCCTTAAATTTGTTGTTAAATGAAAATCGATAATTCATAAAATACTTTCCCACACACGTGCGTCTACTTGTGTATGTGTGTTTGCATAAGTACTTTTAAAGCGACTACCCCCCTTAAGCTACGAAACTTATGATAATTTCCTTTCCTTTGTCAAACTTGTAGATAATACAGAATAAAGAGAACAAGGAAAGTAAACAAGGCTTGGCATACACGGAAGTATTGTCAACATTTTTTTTTTTGTCATTTTTCGCATGACCGCACCATCAAATCGATTGTGACCTTTTCTGGGCGATTAAGATACCATTGACGAGCTACAGAGGGTAAATTCTAATATACTCTAATAAATATTTCACACATTTATGATGCAAAACAGACCATTTAAAGCATACTTTTCAGCGTCAACAAAGAGTGAGGATTTCTCTTTATGAATATTTAATTAATGTAACAAAAAATCCTTTGATGCAGGTTTGAGAGAAGTGAAATGTGTGTAATACAAGTAGTTATAAATATTTCAATTTCCCATTTGAATATATATATATATATATATATATATATATATATATATATATATATATATATATATATATATATATATATATATATATATATATATATATATATATATATATATATATTTGCTTATTCTCATACATTTTTTGTTTGGTTTTTTTTTTTATTATCCTAAGTATTTAAAATATGCAGATAGATGAAAATAACATGACCTGTTAATACGTCTTAAAGTCTAACAATTAAAACATTTGTAAAAGGCTTTTACATTAATTAAGTGCATAGCTTATGCCCTTAAGCCCCTGGCTGAGTTAGTGAGCCTATTCTAAAGGACAAGCAAATTAAAAATTAAAAAAGACAGACTCTCCGAGATGACGGCCAGTAAACTTGCACTTTATTTCCATCACTTTTTCACTTTCCACAGCATACCAAAAAATTCGTAACACTGCAAAAAGGACATAAAATGGTAAGAGCTCAGCTCAACTGCATAAGTTTGTTAGTGGGGTATTTCGCGGATGTAGCCAAAGCCGTGCCACGGGCGAAGGAGTCACTTGTGTGGTCCTTCATTCCAGCTGAATAAAATATGAGCTGAAAGGCAAAGTTCTGGACGTTCTTTTACTGCCAGCCGGCCAGAACGCTTGCATTTGGCCTTTTCACACAGCCAAAGCCGAACAATTTTCTGTTTACGTTTCGTGTTTGCATTTCATGTGCGACGGCGGCCTTTGCCGCAAATTGAATGCTGTTCAAATGATTTATCTAATTTTTCTTTTCGAGCGAAACATTCGCAGCAAAAGTTATTTTGTAACTTAGTAACGAGTCAGCAGTTAGCAGCAGTTAGGACTGTCACTTTTCCGTCTCCATTTGACTGATGTATACTAAGTCGTCTTATAAAAGATATGTTTCTTGTCAACCTTTTTAGATATGCAAATGAAAGCCAACTACGCATTTTGCATCTCATTAGTCTACGTCGGAGCTGTGCCTAAACTCTAAAAGATCAATTATGTCTCCTCTGCCATAGTCGAGGAGCCTCTGAAAATATTTGACGAGGGTAAAATTATTAACTATTTTGAAATTTTTGCGTAAGTAAAATTCGCTCAGCTTGAATTGTTTTCATTTAAAAACCAAATGATTATAAATATGTTTTCATTTAATTTTAGTCAAGCTGAAACTCTGCTTTTGATGCGTCTCTGCTTTGCTTGCGGTTGCCGAAGAAGGAGACTGAATGCATAATTTAGGTGTTGAACCGGAAGATAAACTGAATAATTTATTATGTTTTTGAATAAAATGAAAAAAAAAAATCATTAAAATAAAATTAAACTCTTAGATAATAGAATATGCCACGATTTGTTCTAAAAATAAATTTTTGCTTTGAAATTAAATTTAAGATAATAAACTAAAATTAAAAACCCCAATATATATTCAGTTATAAACATTTTTTAAATGTATATGTAAACAACAAATGATAGAAACGATGTCTGCGTAAATTAATTTCGGACATCAGGTGCCTTCGGAATACTTTTTATTGTTTTTGTTATTTTTATTTTTATTTCTGACAGTTTGTTGTTTAGTAAATAGCTCTGTTTTAGCATTCTGTTTTTTTTTTTTTTTTTCTGTGCAAAAACGGAGACAATGAAAGAGAAACAATTATCGTCGTCCATCAAGTGAACTCTCATTTGGAGTGGACTGAGTCAAAGGCGTCCTTACTGCATGGGACCTGAACACATTCATCTCTTTTAACTAAGCCCCGAACACTAGACCTACGTACACTGCACGTCCAACTCAGTTTGGTTGGGCTTAGTTTTCGAGCTCTTTGACGTGAAGCACTCGATTTTTGCTGCCAGAGGCAATTAGAAAAGTTTTGTGACGTCGAGTGCTCGCCCAGATCGCATAAGACTGCGTTCCCAGCTGAGTACAGTTCCAGCGTTTACAGCGACTACGTTTAGCAGTGCGTAATTTGGCAATGCGCAAAACCGTCAAAGCTATTCGGAGCATTGTGCTGGAATAATGGAAACCCGCGAATGCAATGGTTAACACAAAGACTGCCAATTTACACAAGCTCTATGCGGTATATGCGTGCGCATATAACCGAACAACTCGTCTAGATGCAATGCAATTTGCTGCTTTAACAAAGTGCAAGTTTCATATAAGCGCAGTGGGGCAAGGTTGGAGCGAGCTGCCACATGTGTTCTTAATTTGGTTTCCTAGAATAATTGCATAAACTTCTCCATACGAGCGTATTAGCCGCACATGTTGACAGCATATGTGCGTCTGGATCATGTAATGGACATCATCAGCTGTGGCTGTCGCTGGAGGAGCTTATCAATTTGTTGTATCACGTTTTCGCTTCTGATTGGTTGTGACACACACACCACAGGCAACATACTGGCTACTGCTTAAGCTCGGATAATTACTTCAAATGACACAATAAGTTCTATGACTGACCACAATCTCTGGTATAATTAATAACTCAATCGTGACCAGGCAGCCGAATAGTGCTCGCAGCTTGTTTCCCGTTGTGTGTGATTCTTCGTCTCTATGTGTGTGTGTGTGTGTGCATATGTGCATTATTCATGAATATACTGTCAGTTGACAACTTATCGTTGGCAGAGTCATGACAGAGACTTGCAGTTGGCAATTCACTCGACATTAGCCATGAGCAAAAGCAGATTGAGTTAATCATTGGTTGACCGCAAAAGCTGACAGCAGCTAAGGCTCAGCCATAACGGCAATCACTCAAACTCATCAATCAAATTTGTGCTGCTGGCAGCCAAATGAAATTTACTTGAGTCCCGCCACGAGCGCTACAAGCGCTTTGGGCGCCCTCCTATGCATTGATTTCGTGACGATGCGCCCCTCGAACGCACCATCACCCGTGGCTCGAAGCAACAAATGCTCAGCGAGTTATGACTAACGATCAGTGCCAGGCATAAGGGTGTAATGTGGCCAGTCTTATACAAACACCCACATACACACATACACATGCTCACGCGCACACACTCACGCATAAAAGCGCTACAAGGCAATAAACACAAAATTGCGTATACGACATGTTGCAGCCGCATGAAGGATAGGAGATGTCAGCGGACAGAGGAGGTACGCCAGAGCTGAACTGTAAAAATCTCTTTTGAAATTCTACAATAAAAAAATGTTCATTTCATACTCTACACGGTGGCGAATGTAAGGCTCTGAACCAAAAAAGAGGTCATATCATTTTGCTTTTATTAGTGTTTTTTGTTTACATTTTATTGGGTTTTCTGCTCACATTTATGTCTGCAATGCAGAGTACGCACATTAGGCCCGGCGTCAGTCAGTAGGCTGTCGTGAAGGTCAAAGCGGTCGAAATTATGCTTAAGCACCTTATGGCGTCCCATTTGTAGCGAGAACAGTTCTCCAGAAAATCCAGCAGAACGACTCCCAGGGGACCTGACGCATGCAGCTCCAGCCAAATAAGCGAGCTGTGCAGAAGTCAGCACACTTAAGTATTATATGAGTTTGTACACGATAAATAATCCAAGCAAGCAAAATTCACAATCTCTGCTCGGCATTGCAAGTGCATTGGTGGCAGTTGGGCATCCCGGAGGGCTCGCAGTACTCCCAGCCGAGAGAATTCGAATCATTGTCATCTTTGGGCACAGCCAAAGCAATTAAGATTTTCATGCAGTTGCTGCTGCACGTACGTACTCACGTATCTGTTGTTGCCAGAATGCCACATGTAATTTGCATCCTGAAATTTGCAGTGAAACTTGCTGATGCAGCAAATGAAACTTTGATTTGTTGCTTAGCTGTCCCGTTATACGAGCCTGCACATTGAGGTTATGTTATGCTGTCTATGAGTGGAAGTTTGAGTCGAAGAGTGTGACTATATAGGTGTGCGTGTGAGTGTGTGTGTGAGTTTGCCTTCAGTTTACTCACGTATGTGTTGATGTAGTGGTTTTGCATGCCCTTGCCAAAAGTATTTCAGTTTTAAAATGGAATGTGCAACCTATTAAGCACAACTTCTTTTTAGTTGTTTGACAGATATCACAGTGGACTCTCGGGATTAAAACCCGAATGGCTCAATGAAATCCTAATTTTTAGAAGCAGGTTAGGATTATAGATGTATATAAAATACGAATGAATGCCAATATGCCAATCTACAATTCATATATATACATGTGTATATATATTATCAATTGAGCTCGTTAACCATTTCTATGTGAACAACTAGTTCACTTATTTTTAAAAATGCGGTTCTATATTTACTGAATAATAAATGCATAATCGTTCAAAAAATACAAACGTCAATTGACTTTGTTTTTCACATGTGGTCTGATATGACTAAGGTTAATTCATAAATAAGCCTATTGAATAAGATTAACTCTTGAATAAATGTTTATCAGAAACTGCTGCTGTATAGCATTGAGTAACAATTACTTAATGCTCCCCATTATTTTTGTATTTTGTAATATTTAATCTGTGTTTTGTTATCATAAGCTCAGTATGAATTAATTGATTATCATTTCGTTTGTTATCTAATAAGCTCGATATTCTCCCAAAGTAAATATTACATATAATTACGTGATTGAAAACCGAAAATTAAATTATTAAAATTTCAATTTTAAACACAAATTTCAAATACATAGATCTGCTTTGAAAGGAAATATTAATACATAATTTAAATTTATCAATTTTCTACCTTTGAAGTTCATATAAAAATACTGATACTAAATTGTATTTCCTATAGAAGACAGAAACTACGGTGCACAATTCTCACAATGACGCAAATAAATTTTTCTGACCATCATTTCGTTTGAAACAATATTTGTGAACGTCAGCTAATTGAAATGTCATCTAAGCCACAGCCATGACAACAAAATAATAATTTAATGAACATTTTCAGGCGTTTTTGCCATTGAATCATTAATGATGCTTCGTGGAAGAACTAGCCGACCACTTCACCGAATTTTATCCAAACGTTCTTCCTCGAATGAATGTCACCATAATGTGTAACCGGAAAAAGTTTTGTCAGCTGCAAGTTTTCAAACGAGTTCGGTGTACATTGAAAGCCCAATAAAGTGACAAATTTGTGGTAAATCTACAAGAATATGAAATTAAATTAACATGGAACTGTGGCCCAACTTTATCGAGAGGCGCGCTACACTTCCTCATGCTGCCATGGACGTGATGGACGGGCCAAGGCCTGGCTGATTAGAACTCATCTATCGCCCAGGGACGCCTCCCACTGAGCAAACTTTTCAAAGATTTTTCGGCAAGGACCAATTTGATGGATGGTCTGTGGCGATGATGCGCAATGGTTGCCAAGAAACTTATAAATACATATACATATATGTGTGTGTGTAAGTATGAATGTGTTCGTAGAGATATCAATATCTGTATATGTATGAGTGCCTTTACACTTATATATACAGCAGAGAAAATTTAATAATTTAAAGAATAAAAGTGAAAAGAGTGTAACGTGAGAGATTAATTGAAGTCTGTGATTATTTCAAGTGTTTCGCTTAACTAATTTCCGGTTAATTAAAATAAGAAAAGTGAGCGATGCATATCAAATTTATACACGCAGTACGCCAATCAGTATTGTCCAAACTACTAAAAAAATATCTATATAAAATATTCAGCTGCTTTATATGAGCTGATAAATCACAAGCTCAAAGTGACCTTAACTTATGTTAAAAGCTAAAAATCTTTTTCGTATATTAAGTCTTTATTCTATATATGATAGACCAAATGTTTGCAAATTTTAGTAATTTGTTAGATTTAGACGTCTGAGCGGTTAAAGTATGTTAAAGCTTAATAAAGACACCAAGATATGTTATACTCACTTAACATAACAATAGCTGGTGAATAAATTCATATGCTCAGTGTTATACATATTAATAGTCATAAAGTGAGAGCTTCATAAGTTGACCACTCTGCAGGCTCATTTTAAAATGCCAGATTTTACATTATAAATATATGCATATATTGAAAATATTTAAAGTAGATTCGTGAGTCAGCAACATTTACTCTGCCGTATATATGTGGGAGAAAGCACTCGCATATAGCAACTGCAGACATGGTGGGGGCATTGTCCTGTATTTGCATATTTCGAACGTCACATACACATTTCATTTATTGGCTCGAACTCCGCTTCTGCGGTAGCGTTTAACACATACCTAGCACACATCCACTAGAACCACTCTTGGCGAATAAAATTGGCAACGCAATTCGTGCGTTCATTCAGTTCCTCTATCCATCACCACAATGTTGCGTTATTTTAATGAAATTCTGTTTTTTCTTGTCTTTTTTCTATCTGAAAAGCCCAACGCATTTGTCATGTGTTATACTTCTGGTAACACAGCATTCGAAAATAGATTAAAAATGAAAAAATTAATATGATTGCGCGCAAATGCAAATGATGTTCCGGCCAGAGACAAGTTTCTGGTTGAAAGCAAAGCTGAGCCCGGGCCAGAGCAGAAATTTCAACAAATTTTTTTGCCCACATCCGTAGCGAATTTCGCTGATGCATAAAAAATGCTGGCGACGGAAATGGTTTTCGGTTTTATTTGCTTAGCGATAAGGAATATGTCAATGCCAATAAAAAGGAATATAAAATTGTCATAAAAAGTATGACGAGATGTTTCACAAAAATTTCATCAAGGTGTGCGTGCCGCCCTCTACAGCGGAAGCAACAACAACAAATCAAATCAATAACCATGACTCTCAGACCCGGGCGCCATGTCCGAGTACTTCAGGGTGCCTTTTATGGGGCGCGTGGCACGGCATTAAAACCAGCGTGCCGTATACGCAATAATTCAATTAGAGTTGCGACATAATTAATTTTTGGTCCTTCTCGTGCCTCTGCATAGTCGTAAAGCATCAACAATTTAATTTAAATGCAGCTCTAAAAGTGCACCACAAATCGATTTCATATATTGCGGAAGTGCCCACCCGACGAGAAGTTGAATTTATTTATAATATTATTTTTTGCATATGTAAATGTTTTCGTGTATCATATTATGCGTGTGGGCGTTTGGCATGAAAAGTGTGTTTAGATACATTCGTTTTCACTCCAGATTCTTGGCACTTTAACACGTTTTTATGAAGTGGTCATTTAGTCTAATGTGCTGGCCATGTGCATCCCTCGTTTACCGTTTATGTACGATTGTCAAGCGTGTCCACCTAACAGGCAGCCTTCAACTCGACTGTGACTGTGTGATTGTACAGTCATGTCGAGTGGCTGCCTGAAGGCAAACAAAAATTTAAATAAATTAAGAAAATATATGTGCATTTTATAGTTCCTGATGCATGGTGCATGGTGCAGAAAAATGCGTGGTTTCTTTTGCGGTTTTGGGCGCTTTCAGAGCCACCCACTTGAGCAGCCCACTCGCCTGAACAAAAATAGTAATTTACATACTGAAGTTTTCACACCGATGAGCACAAAGCACAGACAAGGAATTTAAAGGAGTGAGGAGTGAGAAAATTCGCATTGTACCTACCGCGAAAAGCAGCTAAAAATATTCGCTTGCATATGCAGAAATAGTTTTCGGGGCACCTGCGACGACTAAGGCGACTAAGGTGAGGTGTCACCACTGGCATCTGAAGGTTGGCAACTTCGCTCACATGGCTGAGTTCCGCCTGATACTGGCAACGTATCTCGGAGTCGGAAATTAGCAGCGTGCGCTGTGGAAACGCACAGTTGACATAGTTACAAATCAGTAAATGCACAGCCGAGTCCTTAAAGCTGGCTTTTTCAAGCCAAACCAGATTAATATGGATTCGCGTTTGCCTTTGCATTGGCTTATTTACAAGCAGCTCCAGTGAAAATGAGTTTTGCAGAGTCAAAGGTCTGAAAGCGAATGTCTTTCGATGATGAATTCAATGAATCCTGTTGCACCCGATTGCCACTTTGATAAGGGCAACTGCAGCTGAGGCTCATCAAAAAGGCAACAGCAATGCTGCAAATGATAATGGCTGATGGCTGATGGCTGATGGCTGATGGCAAGTGACTGGCATGATTGCAGCCAGTGCCGCGACGCCATGCGCCACCAACACCAACACTAACACCAACACAACACAGGACTCCATCAGTTCACAGTGGAGTGGTTGCAGCCACAGCACATTTGCTGCAGCTGTCAACGTTGCGGCTTCATAAAGGCACATCCACCAGAGATAGTCTGGTTGTAAATAATGTTTTTGAGATGCTGCGTGTTGTCATTGACGTTGCTGCTGTCAATCACACAGCGCGTGGAATCGTTAAGTGCAGAAATCTGATAATATATTTAAGATTAAGGCATAGCATACTGTCATCAAGCTGTTATAGATTAGAAAAAAAAAAAACATTCAGTCGTACACTACGTAGATTATATCAACGCATGTAAGGCAGGTGTAAATTGTAAGCGCATCTCATAGAAACAGCTTCACATATATGTACCAACATCAACATTTCCGAGTAGCAGACTGAACAGAATAATATTAAAAAGAATCAAAGGGGGCCGTGGCAGTATGAAGTTCTTGAAGTGATGTCAAGCGTTGTGCAATGGGACTTGGGGTATGGGACGATTGCAACATACAAAGGCAACACAAAATGTTGCAGCAAAGCAGACGCATTCAAAATGCGGGCAACCATATTTCTTGAAGGCACAAAATGTGCATTCAGTGCAGATTGTCAGTCTGTGGCAAGGTTCTACGGTACGTGGCAGAGCGGGTACGGTTACGGGTGCGGGCATGGGTGTGGGTGTGGGTGTCATAAAAAGCACAAAACAGACGGTCGCAGTTGTCGCCACACTTGGCCAAGTTCGCCAGTCGTCTGATTACCGCAGCGCTTGGGGCCGCGGGCGTGGGCCGTTGTCGTTGTCGTTGTCGTTGTCGTTGTCGTTGTCGTCGCTGTCCTTGTCGTGCAGTTGTCATCGCCAAGCATGTGGCGCTGCATTTCCTTAAACACATAAAACTCTTTTAGCGCTTCCTTTTCAGCCGAGTCTTAGCGAGGCGTTAATGGGCATGAAAAAAAAAGATCCCACAACTGATATACGAGGGCTCAGCGTGAGAAATGCAGCAGTCACGAACCGCACATGCAGCTCGCCAACAAAAACCAGATACAAAGCCCTTGCCATCGCCATCGTCCTCGCTCTCACCCTCCCCTTGCTTGCCTCGACACGTCGACTGTCGTGCTTATCCAGCTGCAGTTCTGTGAATGCTTCTGGCAACTGTTACGCAACTGCGGCGTATTATCGCGCCACCTAGCTTCTCATTTGCAGTCGTTTGTAGTACTTGCAGCCGGCCAAGTGCAGGCGGCACGGGTTGGGCACTACCAGCGTCATCCGGGCCACAACGGCAAGAAGTGGCAATTCACTTCACATCAGTGGTGGCCGCTTTTTGCAGTCTCCTTAACTGCGCTGCAACTGTGTGTGTTGCATGTCGCCTGTCGCAGTGTCTCTGCGGCAGCGTTGAGTCCTTTGTCCTCGCCCGATAAGGCTATGGCAAGAAACGCACCCAAAAGGGAACTTTACATTGTGTTGCCTTTCATATTATATTCAGGCGAAACAAAGAAGCCAAATATCCAGTAACATTTAATAGCAAAAAAATCAAAAGAAAAACGACTATTTAATTTAATAATTTATAGGTAATTCTACAGAATGGCAAGGAAAGGAGGCAAGAAATTAAAAAAAAATACCTGGTTCAAGGATCACTTCTACAAGAATCGAACCGAATTTCATTTGGCAATTGCCTTCATAAATTATTTATCCTTCAGTTCATTATTTCTATAGCAATAAACTTCATGAAGGGACACGCCCATGCCGTCACCAACGCCCACATCGGAGCGGCGGTGGAGACAAATTACCAGGAACCATTTTGCAGAGCAAGCTGTTTGCCATGCTGCGCCGCCAAGTGTTTCCATCCTGCCCGCAGCTGCTGCGGCTCCTGCCCGGTTCTTTGTGATTTCTGTTCGCAGTGTCGAACAATTGCTGGAAATTAATTTCACATTTGACTCCTGATGCCCGTGCAGTCTCCTTCTCCACCATGCTAGCTAGCGCAGCGACGGGCTGCACTTATGTACAAAAGGCACTTATCGTGAGTGGGACTCGCATCCGCTTCCGCCCTCAATACTCTCTCTCTCTCTCTATCTCTCTGCTCTACCCTACTCTTTCTATCTCACTCTTCCACCTCTATCCTTCTCTTTCTCTTGGCTAATGCACCCAAATGCTAGTGCATTTAGATGGAGCAGTCTGTTGCTGAGTGAAGGCGTAGAACAGATGTGCAATATTTGCACAGCGTGTGCACTCGGGAAATGAGCTGCATGCAGTTCCGACTCTGCTTCTGATGCTGATGATGGTGGTAATGGTGGTGATGGTGGTGTTGGTGGTGTTGGTGTTGGCATTGAAGGTGTTGCTGCCACTGCCACTGGATCCAGCTCCCACTTACCATTCCCAACGCTAAATACATTAAAATGCGCGCATTTAAATGTGAAAATTTGATCAAGCTGTAGTTGTGCTTTGATTCAACAATCTGCTGACTGCCAGCTGCCGTCTGTCGTCTACCGTCCTCCAACTGCCTTCTGCCTTCTGCCGACTACCAACTGCAGTTGCGAGCTGCCTGTGTGCCATACATCAGGATCTGGCCAGAGGCAAGTGAAGCTGCCGCAATTATTCGAGTTGCCGCTCTCTCTCTCTCTCTCTCTCTCTCTCTCTCTTTCTCTCTGTGAATGTTTACCCGTCCTCGTAGTAGTCCTGGCTGTCCTTACGCACTGAGTTGCACGAGCAAAAACAACAACGTGCCGGAGTCCACATTAATTTCTTGAGCTTGCTTTTGGCATTTATATTCGCACGAGTACCGAAAGCGCTCCAAACGATGGTAACAAAAACAACAAAACAACAAGCAAGTTAAATGGGGGCGTCTTGTGTCCTGCGGTTGTTGCTGGACCACGGACGGGGGAGGGGCCAAAGGGCCGACTGATGCGATAAAGTGCTGTGGCAGACATTTTTAGCGCCATGTTGGCCGCCATTACAAAGTCGATCTAATTATACACTAGCGCCTGTTATTGTTCCAACGCCCACCCCTGCCCAGCCCTCCAATCTCACCCTCGAATAGTTAAACAGAACAAAAAAGCCAGCCAAATCTATTTGTATGCGAATCTTTGCGGTTTGTTTTTGTTTACTTAGAAGGCGAAGCGTAGCCAGAACGGTGCTGACACCAATCGCTTGACTGCCTTGGCCGGCAATTGGGATTTGCATTAGGAGTTGCTGCTGCTGCTGCTGCTACTGCTGTTACTGGTGCTGGCGACGACACAGCCCCGCCTCATTATCATTTGTGGGCGGCCTGCCAAAATAACAACCAACAGAGCTAAAAAAAAAAAGCAGCTAAATTCAAAAGAAAACACAGTCAGAATATTTAATCCAGACCTAATCTGCTCTTCACACGCAACAGATACGCGTGAGATTTACATTTCTAGTTGCTGAAATCTAGTCACTCGACAGCAATTTATACAGCACTTTAAGGGACAGCTACGCATAGCCACGCCCCGGCAGCATTCCAACTGAAGCACATGTCGCTTTAACTGGCTGACGAGTCACTACGAGCCCGTCCAACCATTGCAGACTGGTCGGACAGACAGCTGAAAGTCATTTCGTATCTGCCAGATTAATGCCGTGCATTCATCACTTGGACGAACGCCCCGTGAGGTGGGGCGTGTGCACACAGATATGCAGTTAAATTGAATTTTGCACTTTACTGCCGCGAAGCACCCGAGGCCTTCTCAGAAGTGACTTCTGTGCGTGAATTCAATTAGATAACTTAAAAGCTCACACAAAAGCCCATTTGCAACTACCTAAAATGGCGAGAAAGGCTTCTGATAAGAGCGCTTAAGTCCCAGATATATCTTCCTGAAAATTCAGCTGTGAGTTAATCCGCCGTAGCACAGTTTGTGGCAAGCTTATTGGATTTTAGTTCGGTAGTTGGCATTCATAATGACAAATATTTTATGCACCTTCCATTCTCACCTATTGTTCGTAAGTGCGTTCGTGGCGTACGCGTGGGAGAGCAATGCCGCAATTAAAATGTGAGCCAGCACTCTACATTATTTGCTCAAATAACCAGAAGATATGCACTCAAGCACGGAGCAGCTACCCAGTTGCGTGTGGCCTCCACTCCAGCATGGTAAAGAGGTTCTGCATTGTAACAGTCGTAAATATTTGCAAACCGTTTAATGCTCGTTAAACGATGCCAATAACGGCGATGTAGACTATAAGAGGCCTCCCGACACGCATATGGACACGAAAGGCTTCTACTTACATGCCAATGGCCCCCAGACATGCCTGTGTACGGTTGTGAGTGGGTGGGACCATAAGGGTGTGTGAAACGCCTGCATTGCTGCAGAAGACTCTGTGCAGTATTTATATACCATTCCATTGCCAAGAAAACTTCGCAGTGTTATGCAAGGGGAAGGATTGCTTTGAAATGCGCTTAAAAATAATCGTCCTAGCCTCCTTTAGTTCATTCAATCTTTTTGCAAAAAAGCGTTTGTAATAGCGTACTGAATATTTTGTAAATATAAAGAATAAAGAAAGAATACGAAATCTTATTTGTTCTCGACAAACAACAAGCTTGTACCATGATAGCATTTACAAAGCATTTCCCCGAGGTTACTTGCCCGTTAATTAAAACGCAAACATTGTTTAGAAGCCGAACAACTGTAATTTAATGAAAATAGAAACGGCCTTACTTACAGCATCAAATTGCATATTTTAGCCGAGCTTAGAGTTTTTCTCTCTGTAGCAGGAAAAAGTTTGCAAATATATTGAGACCATGCCACGGTAACTAAATGAGTTTACAACAAATTAACTTGAGGGTTATATTCCTGCTGACTCGTTTGCACTTCGATACTGAACAAGTTTCAGGGGCTTAACGAATTCAATTACGAAGCCAAACTGGGAATAGTGGAATATACGCCATGAGGTTAGTGAATCGAGAGTCGAATTTTCGCTTCTGATATATTTTCACTTTAATTTTGGTTGATCTGGTTAAATGAATATAGTAATATAATAAATAGATATAGTATATTAATCAAATTATTATAATAAGTGTTAAAGCAATAGAGCCCTATATCTCTGTGCCAACTCTCCATATCTTCCAAGTGTTTGCACCTTTTATTGCCCGCGTGGACAGCGAGAATTATATTATTATAAATGTTGCTGAGCAACGCAGAATTACTTTATGCAAATGGAGGTCAGCCTAATCCTTGTTCTGATTATTTCATTTGGCTTCCGCCAAACGAGGAAAGGGGTTTGTGTTCGCAACAAAATGGACGCGACGCCTAAGCAAGCAAAAGGACCACACTGTGTCCTTCGAAGCAGAAGAGCACACTCATAAAGTGCTGTCACGGATTACTATGCTCGGGTCGGGAAATGTTCGCTAAAGAGAGTCCTTTGCTTTCATATTATCACTTCATCGAAACTGATGTTTATTTTCCATGATTATTTCGTTTGTTGCTAACAAGATTACAAGAGAGGTATAAGGCTCCAAACAAAGTCTCAGCTGAAGGACATGGCTGTCAGAGAAATTCGATAACATAGCTTATGGAATATATTTAACTTTATAGGTAAATGAAGTACGTATATGTTTACAATTATGTCAGTATCAATTTATGTTTAATAATTGTAATTCTAATAGCTTATACAATTTATGAATATATAAAGAATTTTTGTTTCTTTGGGAATTTTAATTCTTATTGATTTTGAAATAAGAGAGAAAAAAAAAACAACATTCATTTTATTTTCAAAACAAAATATTTAATATGTTAAAAGTAAAGTTACGCTTATTGATAAATACATGCTTGAGTGACTATATTCATTTATATTCGTCAAAATGTTCGATTGATAATATTTATTTTCATTAAATATATAATAAATAATGAATTTCAAATAAACTCGATTTTGTCGACCTTATGTACCGAGTCACTGTCATATTTATGTATAAATGACATATACTACTACATACACATGGAGTAAGGAGCAAGATAAGAAAGTTCAGACCTTATGTCTTATATTGCGGCAAATGTTGACATGCTTGCCCCTTTGCTTGCCTCAAGGACTCGCCGAGGCATGCCGCAGGAATAATAATGGCAGTCGCCACAGTTGCTTCTCCCTCTCATCCACTTTTAACTACGAATATAGTCAGCAGTAGAGAGCAAATAAAAATGCAGAAACCAAACAATAACAAGAAACAAAATAGAAGTATGGAGCAGTTCTGGTGGCAGTTCTGGCAACCACTTAACCAAATAAATCACAAAGTAAATACCATCTATTGTTTCTACTAGAAACTCATGAAAATTTATTAGACTCCTACCCGAACGTATGGAACGGGCTGTCAGTCATCAGCAGAATGCCGTTTGCAAGACTCCCCCACCAACAATTTAAATCCTTTTTAGTGGAACTGGAGAAAGAATTTGGGATTAAATAATAATTAAATTAAAACTTTTTCGAAGCTGTTCATTTGCTTATAAATTATTAAACAAGCTAGATATTAGAAAGAGCAAGTGAATAATTTATTTGTATATAACATGCAAGCACACTTAGACACAGATTTCTGTTGTCCATTTAATATAAATAAAAACTATTTAAGCCATTAAAAAAATACGAAAAAATAAACAAAAAACACCAAAAACAAAAACTAACAAAAGCGGTTGAATGCAACATATAAATAGAAGCCGCAAATATTACAGTTTTTCCGGTTAGATGAAAACCAAGCAAACTGTTTTCTGTTGTTGAGTAATATTCATTTAAATAATAAACAAAGCTAAAAGCTTATTTCAAACAAAACTTTGATATTTAGAGTGAAACGATTTGTTAAAACTGTTGAGAGTTAGTGAAAATATAATACTAACTAAAACTAAATAGAATATATCTATAAAGTAGCGCTAAATTAATGCTAGTGTTTTAGTTGGGTATTAGTAATTTTCAGCTTTATCTAAAAAATTTAAAGAATGAGATAAACCTAGTATGATAATTTACTCAACTGTGCTTACAGCGAAAACACTTTTGAATAGAGTATAATTAAACTATTTGCCTTATTCGTTTCTAACCAAGTAAGCTTAAAGGAGCAACCGCCGCTGCGGTAATCCGTGTATAATCTGGGCATCCAGTCGGTCGCAAGTAATTTCCTGGTTGTACTTCTTGTGCTCCTTGGCAAAAGCAACATGCTGGCAACTGGAGGCGTAGCTCAGTTATTCATTCATCATCGTTGAGTCTTATTGTGCATTATAAATGTTGTTTTATCCCGGCCGACATTTTAATTTGTTGATGCTGGGTTTATGGTTCGGTGGTTTGTTGATTTTGTAATTTGTCAATAATTACATCGAGGCTCGGTTTGCGGTTTGTTTGCCTTTAAATTGTAATTCAAATGTGTAACCTACTTTGCATTTATATTTGTTTATCAATTGAAAAGCTTACGTTTTTATATTAGTGTTTATCATTAAATTATTGTATCTGCAAAATTAAATTATTGGCAAACGAGCTAATTTGCAAAAACTGAAATAGTTATTAAAAACTAACAAAAAGTATTTAATATTGGAAGAAAAAAAAATCAATGCAATGATTCGATTATGAATAATGAAAACAAATTCCTCATCATTTATTTGTTAAATTCAATATTTGTTTGCAGGGTTGCGAACTATTTCTGGATTCAAGTTAAGTTGTAAATTTGGTAACCGCTGCGAGAAATGGCCAGGCCACAAGCTGAGAACCCACTTAGTGGTGTACTTGTCATAATTTATTTTAAATAATTTAGACGGAGTGTGCATGCCAGCCTGGAATTAGGAATTTAATTAAAATCTCCAATATTAAAATGGAATTAAAGCGTCAGCCACTGATGAAGAGCGTCAGCTCCGTGTGTCAAATTATTTCCGAGATTTAATTACTCGACATACACAGTGGTGGCAGCGAGGAGGTCCTAGAGGTCTTGGAGGTCCTCGAGGCACTGCCGTGTTGAATGCAGCTTGCCTAGGCGGATGCGTGGTTTGTTGTCTGGCAAACTGCCGCACCTAAGCCACTGGATATTAATAAACGCAAAGTGTTCGCAATCTGGTGTAAATATTTAATTTATAATTTACGAGAGATTTTACACACTGACGAGGCGGGGCGAGCGACTGCTGCGCCTGGGGCAGGGGTCGATTGTAGGCACGTGCTCAAATGTCATTGCGGATGTTGACGATTACATTTAAATTATTTACGAGCATCGCTCCCAGCACCACCTCTCTGCCTGCTTCACCTCATCCATATCCCCATCCCCATCGAAATGACGCGTCGGGGCAGCGTCGTCACATTTGTTATTCGCTTAACTTTTATGACGATGGCGCGCGACACGGATTTCCTTTAACCCCCTCCGATGGCGGGCGGACGGTGGTGATCCATAACCCGGACCACTGCAGAGGTGCTGAACTACATCGCCTCGGCGTCATATGGCCCGCTTTGACGACGCCGATTTACGAGTTTCATTTAAAATTCACATTAACTTTTATTAAAGCAACCAAATGAATGCGACGTTATTGTTGCCATCGCCATCGCCATCGCCATCGCCGTCTGCTTCGCAATTGTCTTACGAGTGCTCCTCATTGCAAGTGACTGTGTTATCGTTTTGGGCCTTATCTGCACGCCGGCATTCATAGCCCTTTAATGCTAAATTAGCTGAGAATAGTGTCTTTGTTCTATGCCGCATTTTACACCTTTCATGGCCATAAAGCGAAAGGAAGTCGTTACGAGCGAAGAGCGTAACTTAGCTCAGTATGAGCAGAGCATAATGGATCTAAAGGCATCCAATATAATTATTATTTTCCAATCTCGCTGCATATTTAATGACTGCTCATTTGTGTTACATCCTAAAAGTATGCAAGATGAATTTTGGGAATCTTTTCTTTAATTTTTCATTTCTTCATTTTCGTGTTTCGACCAAATCAAGCTATTTTCAAAGTTTTTAATTAGAAATATCATATTCATTTTTCAACACCACCAAAGTCTGTGAGAAATCCAAATTAGTTTTTAATTTCAGTTTTCAGCAAGTGTTGCCGCAGCCTGTGGCAGACACCGAGCTCAGATTGTTTTCAAAATTCAAAACAAAAGTGAAATAAATCAAAAGTTAAGTCAGGTTTTTTTTCCCCCTTTTCTATGAGGCAGCTCAAAAACAAGTACAAGAAGCTTGTGGCCAGCTCTAATGTAGGAAGGTGGGTGCATAGCCGGTTATGCTGTCCTGTCTATGGTTTGTAGTCGTAAATGCCATAGGCTAAAACTTTCAATTATTTTAGCTTGCAAAAACGTTTGCTTTAGCTTCATATATTGTTTGCCTAGTTGTGCCTCTGTGTTAGTGTGTGTATGTTTATCGTTCAGCGATTTTACTGAATTTGTACCCACACATGGGCCATACAAAAGCGCAAATGCCAAAATAAGAATTTACTGCAGTGGAAGGCATAAATAGTTTATAAACTAAGTGACACCGAAAACAACTGACCCAAGCACTAAAAACACTAAAAATAAAACAGAGAACCGACGACAGCACCAGCAACAGCATCAGCATCGCCATCGCCATCCCCGACATGTGAAAATTGTACACAATGGCCGCATAGTCATGGCAAAATATGAAAACACAACAATCACATACATATATACACACACGCAGACGATAACAACAAACACTCGATTTACTTTGCAACAACAATAAAAATAATAAATTTTACTTCCATAATTGGTGCCGCCACAAGCAGCCCGGTTGCGTCTTAGTTCCACCACCGTTCACACTACCCAACTATGCTCCGACAGAGCCGGCCGACCGATCCGACCGAAAGACCGAGCCAAGCTCAGGCAAGCGAATTATTTGAAATATTTTCTCGTTTTATATATACGAGCCTTTTGCTTTGCTGCTCGGCTTTTTCATACTTTTTCTTTCGTTCTTGCCTCTTATTGTGGCGGAGCAGGACACAAGTTGTTGCGACCGCCGAACAGCATCGACGGCACCACCATTGTCACAATCGCCATTGCCATTGCTCATACCGCAGCCGCCAACTGCCGTGTTGTTTGGCTCTTCCGCCTGATGTTTTTGCTGCTAGCTTCGGAGCCTCGTCCTTGCCTGTGCATAAATTTAATTAATGGCCGCTGTGAATTTGCCTTTACTTCAGTTGTTCCATATTATTGTAAAATTTTTATACAAATAAACAAAGTGCCGCTTGGTATTAGACCTCGTACCCTTTCACATAAATATTCCATAATAAATTGGAGGAATTTCACACTGAAGCGTGCATTCCAAGAACAAAAAGAGTTTGTAAAACTCTTTGTTTTATAAATTTTCTTTAAATAAATATCTAACTTTATATTATGATTTCTGAAGTATTGTGTTACGCACGTCACTACAAATATTAAAGATATCATATAGGACTTCTTTTCACTCCATTAAGCTGCATATCAAAACAAATCCAACTTTTTTCAGGGGAGCACAATACTAAAGTTTTAGCACTCAAAGGAGCAATTTGCTCAATCTTAGCGCAAAGCGCATTTGAGTCGCACGATGGTGTCATATGTTAAAGTGTTCGCAGCTAGATAAGTATTTGGATTTGGATTTAGAGTTTTTATTGCTCAGAGCACTTGAAGATTATGTGCCAAGTGTGTGTGCCTAGACCGAGGACAACTTAGGGGCTCTGGGTTGTGATGCTACAACAAAAGCTACAAGTTCTCTGCCGCAGTTCATGATGTCAAAGGAGCTTGCGCGTACTTGAATCAATTTGTTTCAACTGAATTAATGTAATTTTATTTTCTACAAGTGCTTTTCCAGTTCTCAAGCAGCTAGAGCTCTTCATCCTGTCAAGGATACACCTGCACACATGTCGTATTTAATTTTAATTTGCTCTTACAGCTCAAACTTTGAAAGTCAACCCTAGACAATTTATGTGCTGCCATTTCTTCAAGGTTCGTCCCAATGTTGTTTGTTGTTAGTAAAAGGCAAAGAGTGTTTACCTTATGCATCATGTGAGACGAACATTTCGTTTTATTTAATTATTTTAAACGAATTGTTATTAAATTTAATATGAATATATATACACACAATTCATTATTCAAAGTGACTTGAATTTAATCAAATGGTGTAGCAATTGTTGTTGTGCAAATATTCCAAATTCAATACTGTCTTGCATCAGCGCTTCCATTATATTATTGGCAAATAGTTTGCTTTCGTTGATAGTTATCAGTGCATTGATAAGCACAACAATTTTCAAATTTGATTCACAGCGGCCACACCTAACAAGTTGTAAAACTTGTTTGTGAAGTATGTGTTTTCCGCATTGACTGTAGGAGAAACTGACGTGTCCCAGACCAGCTGACTTTTGCACAATTTCGAGGGTATATTAGTTAAATACTAATGACCTATACTAATTATTACTATTCTCTGACTGGTTGAGGGCCAGTAGTTGCATTCCCCGACTATTGGCAATAGCGTGGAAGTAAGAGGTCTGCCGGTAGTGCAAGACGTTTTAACTCAAGGTCAGACAGGCCGGATTGATTGCGATTTGCAGTCGATGTTTCTGGTGGCCAGACATTGCCAACCAATCCACTCGAAACTTGTTTTTCGCCAATACTGCATGCGGCTTGCCAATTACAAGGAAGCAATACCTGTGCAACAGAGAGGCAAAGAAGGGGGGCTTAAAGAAAATAAATTATAAGAATAAAACTGTGAATAAGACTAGATGCTACCATATATATATAAGCGATTAAGCTAATTGAATTCTTATTTTATTTCTCCCAATTATTGCGATAGGGTCGGACAGGTTTTTAACCCGCATCACCAATTGGAGCATCACTTTTCCTTTCGAATTGAAGTCAAGGTCAGATGCTGTGAGCAAAACAAAAACTGAATACAATACCTGAAGCAGGCGAAGGAGATACCAAAACTCAGATATTATTATTATAATATTGACAACAAGAAAAACTGCTGCTGGCGTTAGAGCTAGAAAAAGAAATCATGAATATTTATCATTTACTGTTCAGGTTATGATCTGACGTATAAAAACCGGTGCTGCGCTTAGATATTATTTCTGTTCACGCATAATTTGTATATTGAACAGGTTTTGGGATTTGGCAATAATCGTACTTCGCTCCAGCCAGCCTCGGGCTCTGAATATTTATTTTTATTTTCTACATGTGTCCAACATCTTTTTCCCTTTTAGACACATTGAATCCGAAATTATTAAATATTCCCATTTTCGATTTTCCATCATATTTATGTTATTATTTTATTTTTTCCCCTTTTTTTTCAAAGCTGCAGTATGCATTTTATGAATTTATGCACATTACATATTAAATTTATTCACAAAAACAAAATAAAAATTTTAAAAAATATATATATTTATATATATTGCATGCGGCAAATGGACGACGGTTTTTTAATACAATGCATTGACACGTCACTTATTGCAGTGCAACAAATTGATAGAAAAAACAAAGTGTGTGTAAATGTGTTGTGTACAAATAAATTAAATTAAAAAGTGTTTTTATAGGGCATTACTTAAATGTATTAAATCAACTCACATATGCTGATTTCCTTTGTCAACTAAAAAATTAATTAATTGATATTTAATTTGAAAAGCCATGTTCATATGAAAAAAACAGCGAAATCCAATTCTATTCAATGTCAATCAGTTTGATGCGATAACTCAAGCGATAAAGCCAAGTCAATCTATCTCAGACTCAATATTCCAAATAATTAAACAGACACACAATTGCAAGCAAAATGCCAGAGTTCAATTAAGCCTTTTTGGCATGAGTTTCACAACAAACAAGTTTTAAAACCCTGCAACAAAGTGGTGCAAAAAATGTCAGATACGACTAGTTGAGGCTTACTAAAAGAAAAAAAATTAGCAATGAATTATTCTTAACAATAAGTGCTATGGCCAGCTACAGCATAAAAAAGATATTAATCAATTCATAATATTCATAAAAAAATTTCGGAAACTGGAAGATTTGTGAAAATGAGTAAAATTCAATATCTGAATAACAACACGGTATTAAATACGTAAGTCTAAAAACTTGAAAAAATAAAAAAAAAAATATAATAAAATGTCCAAAGCTTATATTTAGAACATCAAAGCAAAGCAGCGGACTTTCATTAAAAACACCGAGAGGCACAGAGAGAGACAGCCCGCGGGTTCAATTCCATTAGTCACACTCGTACTCATACTCGCACTTCTACTCACACTCATACTCACACTCATACTCTCACTCAAACTCCCACTTACAAAAATTACCAACTATTGTGGAAGCATAAGCAAATGCGAGACTCCAACGCTCTTTAAGAAGTTACGTTTATCGCCGAGCATTAAAGAGCACCGGCCTAACGTGTGCTGTTTTAGTATAGAAATGGAACTGTAATGGGAGTAAAATTAATATGTAATTAGTTTATTAGAAACAACATTTGACGATATGATTCGGCATTTGATAAACAAACATGATTTATGTCTTAGCATATTCAGATATGAAATATATTCCATATAGGAAACTTGTGTTTGTGTCAGGTGAAATTGATTTTGTATCGAAGACGACAATATTTTTATTATTGATTCGTCTAGCCAAAGTCGCTCGATATGTTTGATATACATATGTTACTCATTGCAATTATCTAAAATCCCTTATTTCGTATTAAACAAAAATACATATTAATTTAAGATTTATATGGCTACTTCTTAAATAATTTAAAGTGCATGTCTATATATATATTTCTATTAGCATATATAATACAGTGTATGTTAAAAGTTAACAACCAAAGGGCGAGCCAGACAGTTATCGGGTTCGTGCTCTTTAATGCTCGCGATAAGCGTAACTGTCTTCTGGAGCTACAACGGCGTTTGCTTTGCTCTCGCAATTGTTTCTGTAGTTGAACGTTTCGTATGAGTGTGAGTGTGAGTGCGAGTGTCGGCTTGAGTGTGAATGTGAGTATGAGTAGGCAATGCCTCTGGCTGTTTCTCTACCTCTCAGTGTTTGGCAAAAACGATCGCAGAGCCAATGTGGAACCGGCGATGACGCTGGCATCGTCGATACCTCGCTAGCCTATAAAAGCAGCGCATTTAGTTTGTGTTTCTTTTCAGAGCGAGCTCAGTGTTAATTTCACAGCGGAGTTGGCCAGAAGCGAGTGCGTTACCAGACCCGAACCAACCAGTTACCACGTCAATCTCAAAAGACAATACCACACAGGCAATTAAATAAACCAACAACAACGACAACCTGTGCATACCGTGTGAGTGTAGAGTGTACATAGCTGATCGAGCTGCTTTAATGTGTTTATCAAAACAAATCTGGAGTTTTTAAAGTAAAGTGATACCTAAAATATATACATACATATCAAAACAACTTCCCCACACCCACACAAACAGAGTGGCTAAAGTGCTTGACGGAACTCTGCGCATTTTAAAATTTTTGTATTGAAATTGAGTGAGTGGTGCGAAATGGGTGCTGCGGTGGTAAGTTGTTGTGGTGTTGCCAGCACAACAAACACTAATTGAATTATTTAATAACACAATGCAAAAGCGACCGAGCAACACGAAAATGTTATGGGGCAACAAAACCCGCTTTAAACCCGAAATTGCGGTCAAAATTTGTTGTCTCGTCTTATATAAAATACCTGTTCACTGTTTGCAGCGCCGCTGATTGCTCTTTCAGACCGCAAACATACGAGCTCTCACACACGCATACACCCACATTGTAGAAGAGCAGCATGAACAAATAAATAATAAATAAATAAATAAAAACCAAAACTGAACTGATAAAATAGTTGCAAGTACATAGAGTAGATTCAGGCGACTTTATAACTACTGAAAAAGAAACAAGCTAAAAATATGTGGCAACATTCAAAAATATCATACACTTCGCATACAAACTGAGTAAACAACATAGTGTTTTCGAAGCGAGCCAACAAACAAGCCACGACGCCACGCCAAAGCGTGCTCCAGTCAAGTTTACTCAACTGTTCGGATGGATCCGGTCGGTCCAAAGCTGATGCACAAATGGTGTCAATATAGAAGCAATTGCAATACCAACTTTGTCTTTGTTTATCAACTTCAATATACTATTGTGAACAATAGTTTTGCAAGCAATTAGCTGATAACTGCTAGACAACTTCCGATTCTATAGATACGATTCCCAGGAATAAATAGTAAATATTTGAAAGACAATTAAAGTGACTTCCACTCCACTTGCTTAACTAAGATTACCCAGATAGTCCCCACTGAAGCAGTCTAGAGGTTATAATAACATTTTAATTCTTTCTGATAGGCTGTTATTAGTATTACTGCATTTCTATATTTTTTTTTATACCCTAAGCCCATTGAAAATGGGAAATCAGGGTAAAATGGTTTTGTTAAATGTATGTATCAGGCAGAAGGAGGCGTGGCAGACCCCATAAAGTATATATATTCTTGATCAGGGTGACGAGAAAAGTTGATATAGCCATGTCCGTCTGCCCGTCTATCCGTCCATCCGTCTGTCCGTCTGTCCGTCCGTCCGTGTGTCCGTCTGTCCGTATGTTTGAACGCAAGCATATCGCGAGTTCTACTCCCGCCGATGTTAAGTGTTATGCCCATTGAAAAATTCTAAGTCCATCACTTTTGGGAATAATGTACTGAGAATTGATGCATTAATAGAAACCATGGCCTCCTCTGTTTAGGTTTTTCTTTTGTTTTTTTTTTTTTTTTTTTTTTTTTTTTTTTTTTTGAGCTGACAGTTCAGTTGAGTTAATGCAGAGTCATGGAGTGAAATGGTTGTTCTGCGAAAGACCAGAACAAAATGATTGCAGATCAATTCTGAATGGCTGAATCGTTTTAATTACCGTATTACGCTCGGATGCGGCTCTGCTGGCAACTCGAAACTGTTGACTCTGGCACCTGGCACCTGGCCGGCATCGGAGAGCAAATTAAAAATGCCAATCACAGTCAACGAACAAGCGTGACTGAGGTGCTGCAGAAGCGGGCAGGGAACGCATGTTAACTATTGACGATTGGCCCTGGAGAAAGAGTGAAAGACGTGGCAAGGCTGCATGTGAGAGCTTTCAAGAATTCTGTCACACTCACCAGTAATATCCGAACCTAAGAGAGTCGGAGGCGATACCCATATACACACTTGCACACCACCATTCAAGTACGTGTTGCACCTGAGTACTCTCCCCACACTCCAGAACGTGGGACATACTTACAACAGAACGTTAACACGTTCAGAGCTAAAAGATAAAAATTCCAAATCGTTACGCTCATTCAAGAGAAATTATGCTTTAGCTTGTGGGTACACTGTGCCTATGTGATTCAAATCGACATTTATAAACTTTTGCACATACGTGCGCTTCAAACACAGACACAAACTTGGGCTTACTCCCAATCATCACTATATATTTGTACACATTAATAAATATATATGAATAAATATACTTGTATAAATTCATATTTTATATATATATATATATATATATATATATTTATTTATATATAAATTTATATATACACTAATTCTTGCGACGCATTTAACTAGATAAAAACGACATGTTGTAAATAGTAGTTGGAAAATAGTAACTTATCAACTTGACCATGCCATACCCTATACCAAGTAGCAGAGTCCAAAATAAATTTTCAATTTATTTAAACAAAATCTTGCTTTGTGCAATCAATATTAAATATTTTATTAGTATTCAACAATTTACTTTTCTGTATTAAAAAAAAAAAAAAAAAAAAAATAAAATAAAATAAAAAATCTTTAAAACCGTGTAGTTGCACATGTCTTTGTTTGCAATATATGCCTAGTTACAGGGTATTGAGAAGCAAAACCAAAACTAGAAACTTGAATACAAGAAATTGCCATTTGATTTCAAACTGAGAAATCGTGTTTACGCAGCAGCAGCGGGAACGAGGACGGGACCTCGAACTAGAACTACACAGAACAAAGTGGACCGGTAGCCGCAGCGGAAAGAAAGATTCTGAGGAGTTGACGTCGTGATAAGAACACCCGTGCTCTTGCAAATAAACACACACACATATATTATTATAAGAGAGACAAGTACCACTCTCTAAAATTAGGACTCTCTTTACTTTACTTCAACACGAAACCAGGTTTGTGTTTGTGCCGGTTACAACAGAAATCCCATAGTGACTATTGAATACTCTCAACAAGATACTTGTTAAGATCAATACAATTTGTTGTGTATTAATATAGAAGAAAGGAGTTATTTACGTAAAATTATTTTTAATTTATTTTTGAATAAAAAATTGATTATACAAAAAAGTTTCAAAACCACATCTAATGTTTTCATTTTATTTTAATTTTAGGTGTTACTAAAAGAAAAACAATCGAAACTCTGCAATTAACTAAGCCATATAATGTGTGGTAAGTAATAAAATTTACTTAAATCAATCATCACAGAAACATTTTATCAATGTTGCTCCATTTAATTAAAAAGTAAATTAATTATCTGTATCCATCGCATTCAAATACACTAGGAAAAGACGTATTCTTCAAATCATATATAAAGTTAATATAAAGTTAATAATTTTGTGAGAAGAAGTTAATGGGCTTGATAAGCACAATGACGGACTTTTATATACTTTACAAGATGGCCTTTCGTCTCAGTCCACGATAAAAATAACTTCAAGTGGGCTGTAACAAAACCGCTAAGCCACGTACTTAAGCAATGCACTTACTTGAAAGGCCCAATCCCAAACTGGTTTCTGATGCAGATTTTCTCATAACTGGTTGGGTTTTGGGCTGCCACTCAATAACTTTAGCTGTTGCAAAATGTCTTTATTGTGTATTAATTTTATATTTATTTCGAAAAGCTTTCTGGTATTTGATATAAATAAAATAAATCTTGGTATGTACTATATACTATAAAAATGTGCTTTGTACTTAATCTGCAGGAATTTTCGCATACCTGAATTATCTAACACCCAAGTCCCGCCAGGAGGTGCTGGATCTGTTGGTGACAGGCCTGAAGCGCCTGGAATACCGTGGCTATGACTCCACCGGCGTTGCCATCGACTCCCCCGATAACAAAGACATTGTGATGGTTAAGCGCACAGGCAAGGTCAAGGTCCTGGAGGATGCAATTCAAGAGCGTAAGTCGTATCAGAGTTTGCTCTACTATGTCAGCTACGGTTGTTTACCTAATTGCAATACATGTGTATAGACTTCAGCGGAAAGGAGTACAGTGAACCTGTGAATACTCACGTTGGCATTGCACATACACGTTGGGCCACCCACGGCGTGCCCTGCGAGCGTAATTCGCATCCGCAGCGGTCGGATGAGGCTAACAGCTTTGTCGTGGTGCACAATGGCATCATTACCAACTACAATGACGTGAAGACCTTCCTGTCAAAGAAGGGCTACGAATTCGAGTCGGACACAGACACGGAGGTCTTTGCCAAGCTGGTGCATCACCTGTGGAAAAAGCATCCCAACTACTCGTTCCGGGAGCTGGTAGAGCAGGCCATTCAGCAAGTGGTAAGTGAGCCCATTCAGATGGAAACCGAAGCTCATTATGTATAGAATCGTCATGATGTGCTTCACTTGTTTCGTGCATACAGGAAGGCGCATTTGCTATTGCTGTTAAATCGAAGTACTTCCCGGGCGAGTGTGTTGCCTCACGTCGTAGCTCTCCACTGCTCGTCGGTATTAAGACTAAGACCAGATTGGCTACGGATCACATTCCTATTCTTTATGGTAAAGGTAAGCGACACTGGCCCAAAAAAGGAAGTATCCTTCAGTAGAGTCTCTCCTATACTACTATATTTCACACAAAGATATATCTTGTCTTTTATCTCAATATATGTATCTGTCTGTGTTATGCGTGTTCGTTCTCTTTTTCCAAATAACCAACTATCGCTCACTGATGGCATTCTGAAACCTTTCAACACTATCGCCCCAAAATACATCCTTTGGGGGACCCTTCTTCCTCGTTTGCCACATCTCTGCTGATTCTTTGTGTTCATTTCCAACGTCTAGATGAGAAGCAACTGAGCTCCGATCAAGGTAGTCAACTAATCTAAATCTAAAGTCAGCTTTCTGCCGGTGACTGGGTATCAGTGTATTCTATCTTAAATAACTTAAATTCTAATAATTTCTTATCGCTTCCCTCCCAAATCAATAAACGCTATGAACTGTTTGGTGCTGGTGTTGAATCTTAAGCAAACTTGTATTTGAACATTTTACTCAATATATGTTTATTTTCTCTCTCGTGTTTGTCTAGATGGTGACTCTGGCAAACCCCAAGGTAATTACTTTGAATTTCAATATTATTTTTATGAAAGCTCATATATTTTATACTATTAATGCTTATTTGCTTTTTGTTGGCCTAAATAAACCACCATCACCTGTGCTTTTTCTCTTATGAACTTAATTGCGAATTTCAGAGAAATTTAATTAAATATAAGAAAATAGAAGCAGTAGGTCGTAAACAACTGAGCAATACTTGTTAGAAATTTTATTTTATGTATATAATATTAAACAAAATTAATTCATTTCCTCTTGAAAATACAAAATACAAATTCACCGATTTCCTAATATTGATAAATGAATATGTTAAAGATTAGTCAACTAATCAATAGTTTCTTGACAAACCGCCGGACGGACAATGTAACATGCAGGCATCGAGGCATACGGGCAACAGAAATAACCTAAACCAATATTATCACCAATTTTTTTGACAATATACGTAAAGGAAATATTCTTGTGTTTTTGACAAAATTGAGATGCTGTTTGACAATCACTCAATGTAATATTTTTTTTATTATTTATATACATTTCATATGCGGTTTGCTAATTTCACAATCTACACTCAATTATATATATATATATATATATATATATATATATATATATATATATATATATATGTATACATATATCATCTTATAGACAATTATTTTTGGAAAATGTCATTTGCCAGTTGCAAACAAATTGCTAAATAAATAGAATTTAATAAAAGTATCAAAAGCAAAAGACATTAATCTGAGATTGGTCAAGCAAAAATGAGAACAACGTTTTTCGTTTATATAATAACAAAAGAATTAAAAGATTTTGTAATTATTTTCAGTTTTTTGACAAGCTACAAAAATAAATGTATAATTGAAAAGCATAAAGGCATTTATTGTGTTAAATTATCAATTTAATTTTGACATTTATAATCACTTAACATTTTTACAATATATTAACTTGAAATCTCTTATGAGATGATGGGTTTACTGTTCGTGCTCTAGTTATCCATGATAAAAATTAAATTTCAATTCTAATTTCTGCATTACTCTCTCTCTCTCTCTCTCTCTCTTCTCATAATCTGGGACTACATGTACATATACACACTCAATAATAATGCATAAATACATAAATCCATACAATTGCTTGCAATTCTGATAATTATGTTCCGCCTGCCTCGTACTGTTCCGTCCCCATTGCGTTGGTCAATTCGGTCAAAATGCAACTCTATCAACATCGTCATCGCTATCGACCGCAATTGCAATGCTGCCTGCAACTACAATTGCAATTGCAACTGCACCTGCAAATGCTAATGCTTATGCTGATTCAAATGCAAATCGGCAACGTCAACACCATTCAAATACCAAATTAACCGAACAGAGTTGCGTCCACATGGACAAACTCGTGAATTGCCAGTGATGCCGCGCTCGGATAGCACATCGGAATTTATGCCATTGGAGGAGAAGGAGGTTGAGTATTTCTTTGCTTCGGATGCCTCAGCTGTCATCGAGCATACAAATCGCGTTATCTACCTGGAGGTGAGAGCCTGCGATATGAATATATTTAGACATTCGCTAAGCAATTCATTCCAATTCCTTTCAGGATGACGACGTGGCTGCTGTGAGGGATGGCACTCTGAGTATCCATCGTCTGAAGAAGAGTCTGGATGACCCTCACGCACGTGAGATTACTACACTGAAAATGGAAATACAACAGATCATGAAGGGCAACTATGATTACTTCATGCAAAAGGAGATATTCGAGCAGCCCGATTCGGTGGTGAACACAATGCGTGGCCGCGTCCGCTTTGAAGACAATGCCATCGTGCTGGGTGGCATCAAGGACTTTATCCCGGAAATTAAGCGCTGCCGTCGCCTAATGCTGATCGGTTGTGGTACTTCGTACCACAGCGCCGTGGCTACGCGTCAGCTACTGGAGGAACTGACCGAGCTACCGGTCATGGTTGAGCTGGCCTCAGACTTCCTTGACCGCAACACGCCCATATTTCGGGACGATGTCTGTTTCTTCATCTCACAGTCTGGTGAAACGGCCGACACCTTGATGGCATTGCGCTATTGTAAGCAACGTGGAGCCCTGATCGTTGGCATCACTAACACCGTTGGCAGCAGTATCTGCCGCGAGTCGCACTGCGGCGTCCATATCAATGCTGGCCCCGAGATTGGCGTGGCCTCCACCAAGGCATACACATCGCAGTTTATATCGCTGGTTATGTTTGCGTTGGTTATGTCTGAGGACCGTTTGTCACTGCAGCAGCGACGCTTGGAGATTCTACACGCACTCTCCAAGCTCGCTGATCAGATTCGTGAAGTTCTCAAGCTCGACTCCAAGGTACAGGAACTGGCCAAGGATCTATACCAGCATAAGTCGCTGTTGATCATGGGTCGCGGCTACAACTTCGCCACGTGCTTGGAGGGCGCATTGGTAAGTCTTAATCTTATACGTAAGTAAAACTTATCTCAAGTAATTAATTGTTTTCGCAGAAAGTGAAGGAGCTGACCTATATGCATAGTGAAGGCATCATGGCCGGAGAACTGAAGCATGGTCCTTTGGCACTTGTGGATGACTCGATGCCTGTGCTGATGATCGTGTTGCGTGATCCTGTCTATGTTAAATGTATGAATGCATTGCAGCAAGTCACCTCCCGCAAGGGCTGCCCAGTGATTATCTGTGAAGAAGGTGACGAGGAAACAAAAGCATTTTCATCGCGTAACCTTGAGATTCCCCGAACTGTCGACTGCCTGCAAGGCATCCTTACCGTCATACCCATGCAGCTGCTCTCCTACCACATTGCCGTGCTCCGTGGCTGCGATGTCGACTGCCCGCGCAACTTGGCCAAGTCGGTGACAGTGGAGTAAACAATCTTGCTGTCAACAGCAAGCCACTTACAATACTTACCCATAGCACTTCGCGTGCACTATTTCCATAAATATCTATATATGCATGCACCACACTATCACTCTCATACATAATTGCTGTGTGTGTCTATGTCGCTAGCGATGCGCTCATCTTTTGGTTATATACAAACACTTTTTCATATATCAAAATGGAATCTACTTACATAAAATTAAATTGAATTTGTTTTGTTAAATGAATGCTTGAATACTTGAATATGGCGGATCACCTTTGTTTTAGGTATTGTCTTACGGGTTTAACATGAAGATTCACATTTCCTTTGCAGCAATTCAGTCTGAAGAATTTACAGATAAGAGGATAGGATTGTCTGAAGAATTTACAGATAAAAGGATAGGTAAGTTTAGCGAAAACTCACTGTAATTACAGAATGATGTCGTATGAGAGAAAAACTGAAACTGTTTTTAAACTGCCCAAAAATTGTGACATTTAAATCGTATTTAATATAATTTGAATCCTTAGAGCTGGCAACTTTGTAAGGCGTGTCGTTCAGCATTTAATTAAATTCAACTTTAAATTGGATGCCATAAAAATGTAATGTCCTAAATATGTGACCCAAAAAAGTGCAAAAAGTAAAAAATAAACAGAAATGTGTGGACGACAGCGCTGTTGCCGCTAGAACAGCACTCGTGCGGCAGAGGTAAAGTTGGTTTTTATTGAAAGCTGCGGTGGTATCAGCAGCAAACGGTTATATCTTCAAGCCAAAACCGAAACCAACTACCAAATCCAAGCAAAACACCAACGAATAAATGGAAAATACCGAAATGGCCACTGCTAAGCCAAATACTTCGTGCCATCGACCCGTTCCTTCTGCTGCAGCAGCCATTCCAATCGCCAGGTACTCGACACACATACACGCACACACACATACAGAACAACAACAAACACACACACACACATATGGAACTTTCACCAAATTGAACATGCTCAGCAATGTTCTTCTTATTATTTTCAATTCCCATTGAATTTTCGAAGGGCACATAATCTAGATTAAGGACCACAGAACGTAGACACAGACATACTTGGACTTGGGCCAAGCGTTGCCCGTAGCCAAAAGGCGTTAGACATATTTAGGTTGATGTTTTCATTGGCAACAGTAGCTAACTGCCACTTCTATCGGCTAAGTGTATTGTTTTTCTCCAAAATTCTAGCAAAGTAACAAATTTGAACATCAGAATTTCAGCAAGACTATGGGCAAAAAATATAAATTGAATTGAATCTTTAACTATGTGAACTTTATTAGACTTTTCATAAGGACTTCAAGCTAAGAGCTTGTTAATAGTAGAGCTTACGATTTTTAAGAAATTTTTATTTTGAATGTATGTACCTTCTCTGATGTTGACCATAGTTCTTGAGTGTAAATTTCCTAATGGTTAATTAACTATCCATTCATGTGTGCGACCTAGTAAAGCAGTGTTAAGCTGGCAGGGATTATGTGGCATGTGTGCTGGCGAAATTGAATTGCTTCGCTTATATACATATTTATTGCGCTTGCCTGCCAAGTGGCTGCTCGACTCGAAAACCAACTGCCAATTGAGTTTTGGAGGGTATTAAGTTTAGCGGATTTTATAAAGTGTCAGGAGCAGTCAAAGTTCTAAAGCCGCAAACACTATCTGAAATAAATTCATTTGCGGCTGATGGCAAATAGTCTCGATTCCTGAACCCCTAATGTGCTGTTCGCTCTGAAAACGGAATGAAATAAAAGCATGTTTATGCATTTGCCCGACGAGGTAAAAACTTGTGAAACTGTTATACAAACACGTTCAGGTAATTCCATAAGAAACTTTTATCTTACCACAGTCGTGAACAGTTGCCCCTCCACACTTTTTGCATTTTCCTTCTGACTAAAGCTGAGCCGTCCCGTTGCCGAGAAAAGTCCTTGTCGACCTCGTTGGCGGCACGTTCAGCTTATTTCTACAATTGCCTCATTAGAAACTGTAATGCATATCCGGCTTATGGCCAATTGCCACAGAGCCGTTCATTTTTAACTGTGTATCCGTTCGTTTGGGCCCTTCGACGCCCCCTCGCACATTTCCTCAATTCAATTCCGCAAAATGTGAGTTTTGTTTCGAAAGTTAAATCCACTTTGAGTGGAGACTTGTACTGTGGTAATTAATGAGAAGCTCGGCATCGGGGTTCAATGTATATCTGTATGTTTGTTACAAACATATGTATGACTATGGATAGCTAAGCCCCAAGCAAGCAACTCAAGATGATTGTGTAAATTGTCAAGTATTCCGTTTTGTGTGGGTGGCCTGCTGTCATTAGCTAGATAACAGTTCGCATTCCAGTTATAACTCAGATCTCATCTTGGCCACTGTAAGCCACAAGTCAACGGGCGCTGGTTGACTTTCTGCTCCAACACTCAATTGATTGGGGCAATTGGATGGGCACTTGCGGACGTTAAATGAGGAACGGGAATGGGAAAGGAAAGAAAGGAAGGGAGTTATGCGGATTGTCGATATTGATTGATATCAAATTGTGCAGACCCTGGGCAAGTTGGACGCTTAGGGATTTGTGGAAGTGTGTTTTGCGCCACGTTAGCACCAGACGTTGCGGTGTCAATTTATTTTTCAACGTCAAGCATGCGTCCTAAGCTTCCATTTAGGCTCTTCGACAATGAAGACGACAGCTGAGATTCCATTTGTGCAAATTGTAATTGTCAGGCGCAGGACAGGGCGCTGAGAAGTCCCACATGTCTGTCAGTATAAATGGTGTTCTTTTTTTTCAAATGCTGCTTTTTGGGCCGTTCAACTTTCAACGGGTTTCCGTATCTATGTTTAACAGGTGAATTTTCCTGTGGGATGATAAATGATTTTCTGTGACTTTGAACGGAGCCGAGCTTGAACTTCTTTGAATATCCTGAGGGAGTGGAAGGACGAGCAGGCGGGACTAGGTAATTGAATATACATTTTTGCAAAGTTATCTCATTTCATTCGCCACAGTTCTAAGAGCTGCGCGTAAACCCGTTTTAAATATGCAACAAAAAGTTGCAAAGTTAGTTCACAAAATAACTTTTGAAATGCCGCGTGCGGACTTTGTTGATAGCTGCTCTGGGGGTTTGGCTTGCTGTGCTCGCTGTCCTTGTTGTCCTTGCTGTCCACGGGGGCCATTGCAAACGTTGTCGTTATTGTTTAACTAAATAAAAAGCTGGTTTGGGCTTACCAAACGCAAGTGTATCAGTGAGTCGAAAAGTTTCGCAACAAAGACAATCCAATATAATTCAAATGATAATTGTTATGTCTTTTGTGAAATGGAAACAAAACATTTGAAGCAAAAATTTCAACGCGCAACTGAATGATATGCAAACAGGTACAGAGTACGCAGGTGGCCAGATTGGCCAAAGTATCCAATATTTAAATAGGCCACCTTCATATTATTTTTCTTTCTCTTTCGAATAATGAACACAACTATGTAGAAAACACTGTACATGACTGCTGTGAGCCATCATATCGCTCCGCTCTCCCATCCAATAACAGACCAAATTCGTATTGTGCAATATAAAAATATTTAGTACTGGAAGCATGCTCTACGATTCAATAGTCAATGGCAGGCTGTTGGCTTGGCGCCGCAGCCAGCTCCTGTTTCGCCTACACACATTCAGTTTATTTACTATTCCATGCCACATTTTCGAATCACAGCGGACTTGGAATGAAGGAGATGCGTGCCACATAAACAAGCACAGCAAAAACAGAGAAGACAATGAAAATACCTTAGCATGAAAATAGAGGCACAAACTTTTATCATGGATTTGTGCACACTCTACTAAGCAAAAATAAAATAAAAAAAAAACATATGCTGTGCCTATGTATTGTTCAATTTTACTACCTAGCCTAAGAAAATATAAGAAGAAGAAAACTTAATTGTATGCGATAAGCATCGGGATCAAGCATACAAAAGAGCATATGTTGTAGTCGAGCATTGCCAGCGCAAACTGCTTGCTAAATTGTAACGTGCTTCTACTAGCATTATGGCAAAGGGACGAGCCGCTCCGTTCGGCAATTCGAATTCGAGTCCCCGTGCAAATTTACGCCCCACAAGGCAGCTGCGACCGCGTCTGATGTCTTCTTCCTCTGGTGACGTTCGTTACTTTTCTTTTTGCTTTTGCCGATGGGGTTTCAATAGGCGATACAAAAGCCACTGTAACGAATGCCATGGCGCCGATTCCGAACTTGATGCCATTTTGCATAAAAGAATAACGTCGCTCATACGCCATGTTGGCTATAATATTTTGTGGAACTAATGAACCACGCAGCGTCATGTGCGTTGCCACTTTCATTTGCGGTAAGATTTGGATGCTTGCTGTGGCTCCTCTTGTTGCTCTCTTGTGGCTGGTGCTGCTTACATCTACGTTTACGTTTGCTTTTGGCTTTGTTTTTGCACGAGCTCATACAGTCCTATATGTGGCGTATGTTTGTGCGCATGTATTTGCGCGTGTTTGTGTGTGTGTGTGTATTGCGTCGGTAAGTGCACGAGCAGTGTCCCACAGCAGCTTCGTATGCAAACATATTTATGTGGCTACGTGCCGCTGCATATCTTTTCAAAATTTTACATTTCACCGGGACGACAGGCAGCCAGTGAAAATATTTCCCTTGCTTTATTTGCAAGCTCACCAACTCACCCACTACTTCAGGTTCAGGTTTCGGACTCATCTGCATACGCCCGGCAGGAGGAGTGGCTGCTCGGAATGCTGGTTGCTTGTATGACAAATAACTTTTGACACATGCTGCCACAAAACCCACAATGAATTTCATTGCATAATACAATAAAATGGAATATGGCCAAAAATTCAGAAATATTCGATAAGAAATATTGTACCCTATCAAGTATTGCCTTTAAAAGCAATCTAATTATTGGAAAATTTACAAGCAACATTAAATATCACTTCGCAAAATTACACTTTTAACAATATATTTTAAAACTTAAACAAAAAATCTTTCTATATAATATAATCTGAATTCTATGCAAAATAAACGCAGATCATATGCCTTAGTTCCGTGAATCTTTGAAAGCTGTGCAACATTAAAACGATTTATTAGCTGAAAGTGGATTTAAACATAAATCAGATGGCTCTTAAGGAACACGAAATACGCTTACCTTCCAGAAAGTAAAATAGATGATCTGCACACACCTCGCAACGAAGCAGCCTTTGTGCGACGAGAGAACACACTTGGCCTGTGGAGCGAGTAGTTACTTTCAATAGTTGGTTTGCCATCAGGCAAGATGGGCCAGTTTTAAATCATAAAATATTTATGCTCCCCTCCGGGCGTGTCTGTAATTCTACTTAGTTTACGACCCCCCATAAATTGAGTGGGCATAAAATACTTACACCGAAACACATTTAATCGAAATCTCTACAACAGCCCTAATGGACAGGCGGCACCAACGGCTGTTGAGTCCAACCCCTTCTCTGCAGCCAGCCTGGCTAATTCCGTTCAAGGACACACCACTTTCAAGGACATGTGTGGACTTGTATGACGATGAACTTGAGTGCCGTCTCAATTACTCGGCACGTGTCCTGTCGAATAGGCAACCGTAGACAACATTGTGTCTCATCTAATGGCTTTCATATTTCTGTTAAGTTGATTGTACTGCTATAAAAATTTATGGACCCACTAACCCGAGGTGTTTGAGCAGAGATATCGCAAACTAAATGCCAGCTGGTCGAGAAACTAATAACATATTAATGTTTATGTGCTTGGGGCAATAACGATGAACAATTACATTTGATTTAAAGAGAAACCCAAAAAGTATAAAAGTGTGCTCGGATCACACTTATATATATATATATTGATGCGTCTGCTGATCCAAGAAGTCTAATCTAAGTTGATGTTCCCTTTAAGATTTCTCTTAATTTGAAAAGCAAAAACGTCAAACAAGTTTTTTTTCTTGTTTCTAAGTAGCTTGGAAATAGATAAGTTTTGAAGTCGCTTCTTAATAGTGATTTAAGTAACGTCTTAAACAAAAAACATTTCCATGCTCGGCATTAAATTAACACAAGCAAAAAATAATTAATACAAAAAAAAAAAAAAAAATCAACTGGTAAAAAATATGGTTAATGATGGTGTATCTAAAGTAGAGTGGCTCAGCCGGTTCATAACCTTGAAACAGCTCAAATTAATACCGTAACTCGTAGATGCTCTAGAACATATTCTCTTCTATCGAAACATATATGTTACTCTTTTTTGGATAAGCATCGTTTCGTTTCGACAATAGAATCAATCAACAAGTCTCAAAGCAAAGATTCGATTTGTTTGTATAATTTATATATATATATTTTTTTTTACTTCTGGTCATGTTGTCGTCTTCTCAGTAAAACTGGTTTTTATGCTAATTCATTAAACTACAGAACCTCTTATTGTCAATAGTCGATAGGAGTAGTGTGAAGTCTATTAAGCCCGAACACTTCCGTACTAGGCAAAAAAATGACTCTGTTCGCAAAGATTTAAAAATGTATTCTAATAAAAGAATTAGGATTGATTATCAATTAACAGATAAACGATCGATAGACATGCTTTACTTGGATACCTTATATACCTCTACATATGCGAGTATGTACATTCGAGTAAATATCGCGACGTTTAATATCGAGAGGCGGGCAAGTAATAGGAATTAGCTGTGCTGGAGGTGCTGGGCGTGGGGGTTTGATACGAGTAGCCATGGTTGGTGGGTGTGGCCGTCGGTGCCGGTGGGCGGGGGGATGTCCGATAAGTGTAGCCATCGGAAGACCCCGTTGTTGACTCCACTATGTACTCGGTGGTGCTCTTTGTGGGTATCAATGGCGTTGACGTTGTAATTGGCTTGACGGGATGTACTGTAGGCTTCGGCGTCTCAAAGTCGCCGTCTGTTGTGGTTGTGTACACAGATTGAGTGCTGGAACTAACATCCGGTATAAAATCTGTGTTTACCTCTGTTGTCTGCGCGGTCACTGGTCTCTCCGTGGTCGTTGTGGAACCCGATGTAAATGAGATCTCCTTTCGGATGCCAAAGCCACCAAAGGATGACTTCGCCTGCAGAAAACTATTCAGCAATTGAATCTTCTGCGAAATCAAGTTGGAGATCAGCTGATTGTTGACAGGCGCCACCGTTGCCGTCGATCGAACTGTGCCACTGGATGAACCTAGAAATAATATTACATTAACCATTTCTCCACTCTCTCCACTCTTATTCCTTCATAAAAATTTACCACCAATCGGAGCAAAAACCTTCACGAAGATCGGCTTTGCATCCGCTACGATCACCATGCTACATAAAAGCAGCGCCCAAATCGGAATTGTTCTCAGCATATTGATGATGACAGCGTCCACGTTATAACTAACCGGCCGCCGCGTGTAGACGTTCACTTTTATACCCCGGGGCAGTGAGTTTGGGTTTTTTTTTTTTTTTTTTTTTGTTAGCTTATGATCAATGTGTGATTTGCTTTAGACACTTTGTGTTTGGTGCTCAAGTGGCTGACAAATATAATGCGAATTCTGATCTGGCCATGAATGACGCCTCTGTTTAGTGGGTAGTCACAGTCGCAGTCACCTCTCTCGAACAAATTGAATTGATTTGTATATCCATATATAATAATATAAAAACTATAGCTTGGAGCATGCAAATGCCGCTAAATCGAATCTGTGCAAATTCGATTTCGACCTTTTTGTATCACAGTTGGCCTTCCTGTTTGCATCGACTGGTCGACTGGTGACAAGCAAAAGTTCTTATAATTGGGTTAGCTGTGCTGACTAAGCACAAAATAAAGTTTCAGTTTTGCAATGGAAATACAGATTCATATAAATAAAATATATACATAAGCTGCATGAAGTCAATTTGTCTTATGTAATCTATCATTCAATTGAATTATAATACAATTGAAGAAAGAAGAAAAAATATAAATATGTTTTAAGCGCAAATTGAGGGCAAATTAAAGATTTCACAGTTGTTAAATTTAAGTTATTTTCAGTCAATATTTCAGAATTTCAACAAATGTCTCTATTCATTTCATAAACTTAGTTATGGTTTCTGAAGCTGCGAATATATAGATACATAATTTTTAGATTTGAACTTTGGGATAGTCGAATGTTTGTATTTGTGCTCATCCGAATGAGCTAGCCATAAATCGTTACATCATAATCTCGGTACTACTCTCCGTCTCTCTCTCTCTCTCAATTTGGCTGTGGTAACACTCATAAAATATTTAAAGTATCGCCAAACAGTTTTACCAACTACCATGCGAGAGCGTGTTGGGGCTCTGACTCTATGGATCCGTGTGTACCAAATGTGCTATGTATACACAGCCATTGGGCAGCTCTTGCTGGAATATACAGGAATTATATGTTTGCTTTCATTTGGGCAAACATTTGGCAACACAAACAGAGAATGTGCGGCAGGCAGTAAATTTTTATAGGCAGCACTTTGCATCGTAAAGAAAAACGATGGAAGCCGCCTTTGACGCTGAGGCGGTGCGATGGGGCATTTAATAATTTAACCACGACTATTTAGTTTCCATTTCCGCAAAATGCTTTCGTGTTAACGCCTCGAATGTAATAAATAAGCCCGTGTGGTCAATGTTAACCGCAATTCGGCCGCAACAAGGCCGGGATCAAGCCAGGTCAAAGTGTTACGTGCTGCATGATATATTCCCGTGTCCTCGTACATTGTATATACATATAAATATATATAAATATATAGTATGCATGAGCATAGGCATTTCTGCTAAAGCAAAAACCAAATCCCTTAATGTTAACCCATAAATATTTCATTTTATTACTCAACCTCAAACAAGGGTTACGTTCGTTTGAACGACGCGGCATCAAAAAATGTTTGGCATAAATTATCGGACTTTCATGCTACGAACTGGGTCAGGATGTTGCCAGCATTAGGCATACAGGATCTATTCGTTAAAATCATTGCAGAATACAAGTATGCAAAGCCCTTTTTGCTCTCACATCATTTAAAGCCGCTCGACTTTGATTTCGTTCAATTTAAAAACAAATCTCGGTCAAAGGTTCTCCACCAAGGCTACACGCCGAGTTCAGCTTATAAGCATTAATAATTAATCAGCGCTGGGCCAAATACAGGTTTCCTCCACGTTCTTAAATTATTAGGCATACTGAAGCCAGTTTTCAAACAATTATAGATCCATAATTACCTCAAGACTCGACTAGTCATTAACATACATCCTTGAAAGCTGTTGTAAACAAGCGACAGCTTCACTTCCCGCTTGCCCAGCTCAATTATCTGACATATCTCGCATACCATACGATGCATATTTACGAGCTGTGTAATGCGAAAAGTTTTACTCTCAGCTAAATTCAAATCAATGCCACTACAATTTGCATATCTGACTAATTGACAGTGACTAAGGTCCAGGTCCTAACCACATTTCAGTCGAATGGTAAACAAAGATTATCAGTGCACAACTTTCGGGCGCTTTGCACAAAGTTGACAGACCGAAAATCAAATGTTGTGACAATTTAGCCAATATCGTAATGTAAGAACAGACCAGCTGCCTGGGCAACTTTGGTTCTGCTGCTGCTCTGGTCTGTGGCTGCGTACTTATTGGAAAGTGTCATTCAATTGCCTTGTTGAAGCTACAGTACGGGCCGAGCCATAGACATGGCCAGCTGCCAGTGAAGTTGGCTGTGGCACAAGTGCTTCGGGCTCTAACTGCCCCCCATTTGCTACAATGAGAGAAGCGCTTTAAAAAAAAATAGTCCTCTGCACTTTTTCTGTTTTCTTATTCTATTTTTTTTTGTGTTTTTTTGTTGGTGGAAAAAGGAAAGTGCGAAATTGGCACATCGAGAGGCACAAACACAGATCTCGGCGCGAGGCTGGGTATTGTTGCCCTTTGCTGGCGGATAGACTACTGCCGTCTGCGCCTTTGTCGGTGTGAATGTAGATTTAGTGGAAAAATGCCATAATGTAACAACTACAAACAAGAAAACAACAGCAACAACAGCGACAACAACAACAACATAAACAACAGCAACAGCAACAAAGTGCGTAAAAGTTTTAAGTGCTTTCGAACATTTTGACAAGTTGACTTTTTGTTGCTGTGAATGGGACCAATAATGTTCCAAAGTAAACTTATTTTCCTGACATAATCAATGAAAATAACGTGAACGGCCATCAGCACAGGGAACTTTTAAAATACATTGGGCTATAGGGCGGGCGCATACCTATAATTCAGTTTTAGTTTTCAGTTCGTTCCCTTTTTGCCTCCTCCAGCCATTTGTCCCGAACTGAGAAATGTGACAGACAATTTTCTTTTGAGAAACAAAAACAAGAATGCAATTATTGATATCAGAAAATCGTTTACTTTCTGCATAATTGCATACTATAGGTAGAGCATTGAAAAGTTTTCATTATTTGCTAAGTGCATTGAGCCTCGGTCAACACTCCAGGTGGCAGTATATGGCATATTGGGTATGAGCTTTCCGAAAATTGCATCTCCACTTTCTGAAAAGGTATACACTTCTCGGGTTTTCTATTGGCCAAAGTGCCTCACCTGCTTCTCAAGTGATTTTGCATATTTGGTTATTCGAACGAGAAAGTCAAAAGTTGGGCTGCTCCTGCTCCTGCATCTGGTATTGCTACTGCTGCTATTGACGGCTGTGGAGGGCAACTATAACACGCGAACATCAAGCTTCACTTACACACCTTTACACCCACACCATCACCACCTACGGCTACGCCAGCATGTGGACGTCAGTACCAGTTGCTGCAATTTTGAACAAACAGACATGGAACTTGTGTGAAATGGCTTCCTATGGGAATGTTTACATCTGGAATGAATTTGCAAACTCTGACAGTTGCTTGCGTTTTCTGTCAGTCAACGAGTCAGCGTCAGTGTCAACTAGATGGACAGACAGACAGACGGAGAGACGGAGAGACGAACAGACAGGGAGAGAGACAGGTATTTATTTGGCTGTGCTGCCGACATTTCGTCTCGTCTATTTAATCGTCAGCCCTTCGACATTTTGAAGGGTGCTATTAATTTAAAACCTGCCAATTTTTAGCATTTCCCACATCCTATATGCCATAGCCCATGTTGCACAACTGTCACACTTCCATCTCATGTCTTGTGGCCAAAAAAAGGGTGGCAGGGCCAATGTCACAAGCTGTCTCATAGCAAGCAACCTAGCAATATGTGAAAGATTTTATCACGTATAAAACCCATTAGATGGCCGTGTGACCACCAAAACAGAAAAAATACAATCCAAGAGTCGCATTTACATCAATGCATGTGTTCGGTCTTCTGAGGTTAAGGAGTACAAATAGTTGGCGTGGCCGCAAGCCGTTTGAATTTCCATTACTCCAAATGGGCTTAATATGGCAACTCATCCTGACGGTAATCGAGTGCCTCATAACAGTTACCATCAACATAATGATTGACATAACCATAACCCAAACCAAAAGCGCGATGAGCATCGCCTCAACGAATAACCGTCAACCAATTTCCAAATACCAGTTGGCTTTTAGTCGGCCACAAAACGCGATGACTTGAGCTAAGGCTTTCCCAAGCGCTGTTAACAGTTGGCAGAAAAAGAAAATTCCACTTCATTTTCTTCAATTGCTAGAATTGTTCGAGGCTTCCACCTGGTTCATTGACCAGACCAATTGAGGGAATCACAATTGCAAATTGCCTCTTCTGTTTCGATTGCCAAATTAATTGATTTCCTGTGAATTAAGTTGTTTAACTTCCCTAACTACAGAGTCTATATTTCTTGAAGTTGCAAAAATATATTTCAATTATGTAAGAATCCATAGCAGTTCAAGAAGGCATTTCTATCATACGTAGCATATAAATTAAATGATCCAAAAATAGTTATGAATAATGAAAAGACAATTAAATGCCTAATATGTTTTTAATATAGTAATATACTTAGTTGAATGTCCATTAGATAAATAGATTCGCTTTTGGCATATTTATCGATGTTTATTAAATTGATTTATCCCAAATTTCTTCTGACAGGCCTCCCCGTTGATTAATTCTCTTGAGTTGGTTTGCCATACGTAAAGCAAATAGCGAACACCGAACTAAATACATTTATTAGCATGAATATGCGCATATTTGCTGGCACGTTGTTCACGTGGTGCAAGTGGTCCAGATGCTGGTGCTGGTGCCTGTGTGGACATCACAGTCGAACAATTAGCTTAACTTGGCCAAATCCACACAGTCACGGGTTGGCAAGCTGTGAGAGAGTGCTTAAATGTAATTGGAGTGGGACAATTACAAGGACGTTGGATAACAGTAGCAGACATAACAAACTAATTAGGTTGCTCCGATAATGGGACGGACATAGACGTGGAGGCAGCATTTGGCCTCACTCTCATCGTGCTCATGCTTGCTCTTGCATAATAATCAGCTCAAGAACGAAGCATTTGAGGGCAGGTGGTTACTGCGCGCAACGTTATCCAGGTGCCAAGAGCGCGGCCACAGCGTAGTTCAAAAGGGATGCGTCGAGCACGTATTAAATCCAATGAGGTCGCATTCATTGGCCAAATTGATTCAATTCCTGAGCCCTGCTGCGCCAACTCGACATCAGATGCAGCTACGCATTCAAGTTAATTTAATAGCTGACGGCAGTTAGTTCAAACATTTGCTGATTTTATTAGGCCGTCCCGTGTTCGATTTGCGATAATCTTACTGCCTCGCCAATCACATTATTGTACTGATGTTATTGCTGTTGAGCCTGTCTTCCATTATGACCGTATATAGCCGTTAGACACTTTATTTGCAGTAAATTGTAATTGGCTGAAAGTGCATTATGATCTAGTTATAGGAAATCATGGAATGCACCAGGGACGGAAACTGCTAACAACAATAATATTAAATAAACTGTTTATATAAGCCTAAGCGTAAGTTGAAACGGAGTGGAAACTTGTTTTTTTTTTTTTTTTTTTTGCAAGAAAACAATTTTATTTAGAGAATTTAATTTTTAAAATAGAAGTTCGGAATATCCGTGCGGATGATACTTTAAAAATATTCTAAATATCAAAACAATATACATATATTTTTTTAAAATTTCTTATAAAGTAGCAACTAGCTCTTACGTTTTTCAAGCTTAAATAATGGAATCGACGCTGCTTTATCTGTTTGTTGCTTATGGCCAAAATAGGTATAATTAGTAATTGGCGGTGTGTTGTAAGTCAGAGTGTGTTGGTAATAAAGAGTCGATTCTCACACATTAGAAATATAACAAAAAATAATAATTATTTTCATTTAAAATTAAAAGGTATATTTTTCTAACTAATGATATTAGACGCATATTTATATTTTTCTGGTTTTTAATTATTAAATAATAAATAATTTCGTTAAAATATGATTAAATAAAGAGCAGACAAAAAGGCCATACAGATAAAATGTATGAAAATGTATTGTTATTGACCTCTACATCTACTAGATGTTAAAGCGGATTACTAAAAAATATTCTATGTCACTTGACTGAGTTAGTAGTTGGACTTAAACATCGCCAAGTAGAGCCATTAAATTATGCTCCAACACAAAGGAACAATAAACTTCAGCGACTGCGAGCTTTTAAAGATCATTTTCAAGTCCTTTAAGAATACTGAGTAAACACATTTCGCATAAAAATATCTATAGTAAACACAACATTTAAGGAGCGCGACATAAGCTATTAGAAGCAAAGTTTTGCTAGTGAAAAGCGCTCTTGCTTGATAACTAACCGAAGTTTGTCTACCCAAAAACTCTTGAAAGTTATACCGACGGAGCTTTGATATTAAGTCAACTGTATATTGGCATTTAGAGCAGAAATTTTATAGTTCAATTATTGACCAAAAAATCTCAGCTCATTATTAAAATTTTTAAAATCTTTTGCATAATAAGTCTAATTATTGCGAACATTTTATTATGCTGAGCCTTCAATACAAATATTGATTTACAGCTTGTTAGCTGCATTGTTCTTCATGCATTGATTAATTTACCAATAATACAATAGTATAATAATAGAAATGGTAATGGACCTTTGCCATTGTGAATACATGGCATCAATGCATGTTCACACTTTTCATTCAAAACAAATTTATAAAATAAACAAAGCAATTGATGACTTCTTAGGTGTGCATTTACATACATCGGATCATATAAATAAAATCACTAAATTTAAATTATATACATAAAGTAAATAAACATATAAATTACAAAAGTTTGCTCGAATTATAAGAACACTCCTCACTCCAAATTTTCTTTATGAGGTATATGCGATACCCCGGCTGCAGATACGTGCTCTCTGCAGCTCTGTGGGAGCTTGTCTTTCACAATTTCACACGTCGACAAAAATTGAATTTAATTTATACGCCTTGCCAAAATACATTTCTGGCACGCAAGGCGAGCAAGAGCTTGGCGAGGACATTTCTCGGCACTGTTGATGCCGTGTCCGAGCCAAGAATTCGAAAACAATCCGCCAGTGGGGATCCCTTTGTTTCTATCAACCAAAAAAGGCTAGAAAATAACTCAGCCAAAAAATACAGAGCAAAACAAAAGCGAATGGGAAATGAAATTTCTGTATATGGATTTAGGCGCACATCGATGGAGATTTATGTGTATGCCTTTTGGAAAGCCTTTTGCATTGGCTCCTGCCATAAAAATAGACATATGAGCTAAATCCTGCACGGCTCTGTCTGTGCTCAATTGTCTCTGAGTGTGTGTGTGTGTTCGTGTTTGTATAGGCGCCAACATAACACACGTGGGCGTGGCAGAGACAAACAAAAGGCTTGGTATTGCATTGCTAAACTTTAGACTTTGCTAACATAAAGTGATTCGGGCAAATGCTAAGTGTCAAGAGGAGTATAAAGGCGTATCAATCAAATTAGTCTGATTGACTTTCCAGGCCATACTGGATATGTAATTAGCATATGATTGTGTGTGAGAGCACTCAATGTCCGCAAAGGCAAATTATTTTACCTAAAAGCGCTGACTCACTTACCTTTAATAACATCAAAGACTTGACGAGTTTCAGTTCATTCCACGCTGCCTCATTTGCATTTACGTTTTATCCGCCTTTAAGTTGGGATGCTGCCCCCTACCCACGCCCAACTTCCATTGTTCCACAGTCCCCCCTTCGCGTGTAGTACACATTTCGTTGATTAGCAAACGATGATGATTAAAAAATGGAATGTATTTCAAGCTCGTTTCTCTCATTTCTGCAATTCTCGTTCCAAAAGCGACACGCTTTGCATTTTGATCTGTTGGAATTTGTTCATAATTAGAAATCCCGTTAAATGCCGTGATTTGCAAATTGCCAAGTAATTAAAATTCCAATGCTGGCAATGTCAAAAGCATGGACTGACGGCTGAGAGCTGGGCTTATGCCACATTCCATATTCATATTTTTTGAATATTCAACAAACAGTTCGATGCATTTCTTAGTACTGTTGCGCGCCATCATCATTCGCTGGCAGCTGAAGAGCTCTCGTGGGTAATTTCACTTTGTGCGCGCAATGGCCAAAAAATTAAGCAAAAAGGAAGCTGCAGCGAACAAGACAAGCAGCTGGGGGTTGGGAGCGGGAAGTTGTCCAAAGGATGTGCTTAAGGGAAAGCAAGTCCGCTTGCGCTCGTAAAGAAATGATTTCGAAAAACAATATCCGCTTGGTTATTCTTTAGCTGTGGCTGCGGTTGGGGCTGGAGCTCGAGCTGGAGCTGAGACTGCCCTTTGGACTGAGACTGAGAATTGGCGCATTGCATATTTCTGCAATTTATTTGCGCTTGAATGAAAGCCCCCAGAGAAACGCTGGCCAGGGAGATACAATATTAAAAGGCTTTCAATAAAAATCAATTTATGAGCCATAATCGAAGGCCACCCAAGTGCGCCGCAGTCCACCGGAGCATAGACGGAAATTGTGCGTTCATTAATTGAAATGCTGCAGCCACCTGGTCCTTGATTACAGATGAGGTGCGGTCTATTTAGTCCACAGATTGCATTCATTGAGTGCAACTCAAATACTGATTTGCATTTGGCATTCTGTTAATATTAATAGGTATTGATTATCAAGGGCTTTAAATCAATCCAACTTATTCATGAGCAATGCGACAGATTGGCTCATAACTTATCAATAAGGCTACAAATCTACTTAATGCGCACACAAATATACGAGATTTATACATATATTTATATGCGAAACTACTTGTGAATATCAGTGTACACAATCTTAACTATTCAAGCTCCTTATATGTAGTTTAGGGACCTTTTCTGTATTTGCCTCAGGCCATTCACTTTGTTGTAGTCCCAACTAGCTTACAATAAAAACTCGAAAAGTTTGCTTTTTATTCAAATTTTGTCGATTCTACTTGAGCTTAACAATGCAAATAATCTTGAAAAGCGTGCTGAAATCTAATAGTGTGCAAAACGGATACATAAATAAAATTAACTTGTTTACATATTTACAATAAAAATATATATGTTGCGGATGCAAACCATAAAAAAAAAACCTCCTGTTCCCTTTGGCATTGAGAGACGTCTGTAAAGCTTCAATTTTATCTAATCTCAGATGTTGAATGAAATGTTTTGAGCGAAATGCTAATTTTATGGAAACTGTTCATAGGTCTTCATGTGCGACTGAAACAGAAACCGACAAGCTCAACTTTCTATAGACTTTTATTGAATTTTGGTAAGTCCCCTCTCCAAACGCCTCCTGCACCTCTATAGGAAACACGGCGTCACCCACCGCACGAAAGTAAACGGAAAACAAAAATGAAACAGGAAAAGTTTAAAGGGATCCTCCCTCCAGCGATGAGAATATGGTTTTCTTTCTTTTCGGCTCTCTCATATACTTTTGGGTTGGGTGCTTTCATTTTTAAATTAAAACTCTTAGCAAGAGCACATAATATAAAACACATTCAACAAACAAAATGGACCGAGAAGAGAGGGAAAGGCGGCCGCTAAGGCCGACGTGTAAACGATGCGAAAACATAAACATAATGAAAAATATAAGCTTAAGCAAACTTAAACATGGAATAGGTCGATAATGATTTCAAAAATGGAGAAGGGGCAAGAGTAATGGAGCCAGACAACTGAGAAGCTGAGCAACTAGCAACTAGCAACTGGGCAACTGGCAACTGGGCAAGTTGGCAACTTGAAAACTTGGCAACTGACAGCGTGAACACGTTCCTTTGATGCTATGGTGAACTACGTGCGTCTGCAGTTGAGATTGGACGACTCGACGGTCAAACGCATCAATTCACATCAACTTAACACGACGCGTCGGCTCATTGGATAAGCTAAGTTTATCTGCAGCACGTGATGGAACGTCACTGGCATGAACTGACGCTTCTCGCAATGCTCAGCATAGCTGATCTGAGCTGCAGTTGATAATAGCAACCTCACATCCAACTCAGTTACCCCAACTCAGTCTGTGTTATGCTTAAAAAGCAATGATATCAATCCAATAACTTTATCATCTATACAAACAGCAGCTGGGATACGCAGGAAATGGAGCATATACACGCACTAAATGCATAGCTCCAACATAATCAGATCGCATTTTTCGAGACTCAACAACTTTAAATTTAATCGCAAACAGGCAACACGTAAAACATTTACGTGCCAGCACTCAATAATTGCACAAACGCAGGCCATTTATTTGCATTAGCATATCTAATTTAAAATATCTATTATTTACATTGGTGTGCCACATAATAATCAAATTTTCGAATAATTCTCAATCTGTGCTGTTGGCTTTTGACATAATCTAATCAAGGAATAAAACAAAAATAAACTCAAATATATGTTGAGTTAGATTTATGTGTTTATATGATTCATGTGTGTGAACGCTTTAGTTTAGCTGAACAATAATTGGGCCACAAAATAAAGAGTTGACTGAGCGAATTATTTTGTGCCACAGCAATGGCAATGATCACTTTCATTTTATGCCCAATACACACAGAAATACATTCACGCATACATGTGCATAACTCAAATTGTGTTGGGCGGCAATATGTTCGCGCGTATTAACACAGACACTAGAGTAATAAATTTGCCAAACACTCTAAACAGGATTTGCTAATATTTTGTTTCCATGCCGACCGCATCAAGTATACCGAGAAGGACTATTTATGGCTAACTCACCGAGCCTGGTATCGAGCCGACGAGCCACTCAAGCGTATACCGAATATGCTTTACGTATTCTGTGCACGCTTACATCTTCAAGTATGCGTGCTTATGGCAGACACACCGACAACAGCAACAACAACGAGTCGCTGCATACGTTTGCCTGTTCGGCAATAACTGCCTATCACACACCCTGCATCCTACACTATGGCCGAGAGCTGAGCCCTGTAGCTCTGGAGAATTGTTTGTAGGTTGACTTTCCCTTGGCCTCTTGGCAGACCGTTGGTGTCCGTATATGTGAGTGTGTGTGTGTTTTTGGTTAAATGTGTTGGTGTTTTCCTTTAGGTTGACCGCTCATTTATCACCGCAAAGTCAACCAGAGTTTGACCTTCATCAATTTTATTCGTGCATGAATTGTGGTGCCCGTCTATGCGCATCTTTTTCGAAATGAGCCCGCCCGCGCCTTTGCTCTGCATGCACTATTCGAATTTCTAGTCGAATGAGTATGAAAATATAATGAAATATGATTATGTTGCATATGGGTTAAACTATTCAGATTTATTTGGCCTACTCCAGTTCCTGTTTCTGTTTATTTTCGATTTTTCCTCAATTTATTATCTTATATACCTACCTCTAAGGAGTATATAAAAATAAGAAAAATACATATGTATATACATATATACTTATATTTCAAAATTGACTTAGTTCAGGCACAAATTGAAGCTTAGCTTCCAGATGTTGTGTTTTATGGTACTTATTGGAGTCGGCTAAGTAGTGGGCAGACTTATTATGCACTTCGCATGTAAAAATTTTACGGCGCAACGGTAACAAAAATACTATAAAACCACATCTGAGCAAACATTTGCCACACATTAACTACTTTACTATCGGACTCTGGCAGGAAACAAAAATTATAGTACTTAAATGCGGGCACTTCTTTCCCTACCCAACTATAACTACAACCATTTAAGTGAATAGAAGTTAGCGGACATTGTAAATGTAGACCAATATCTACTTTAGCTGGGCATACGCCTTAAATGGCCAAAACAAAGAATATGATATGAACTAATGAGAATAAGAAAAATTGCTGAAAGCATTTTCTAAGCACATCAAAAGTAGAAATTTGTAATCAAGAATTATTTTATAGTGGATTTTAAAAAGGAATATCTGCAGGCTAGTCAAGAACAGTTTCATCCTTTCTGGATGAAGTTAGTTAAACTGTAAGTAATACTTTTCGTGGCCTGTAAACAAGCGGTAGTAATTTAATTTAATTTTGCAGCTTATGAAATATTAAGAACCGAGTGAACAACTCTCTCATAATAACATTTAATATTTAGATGCCGCCAAGTACAATGTAAACAATTGCTTGAAAGTAAATTTTATGCGGAGCGGCAGCCCACCGTGAATGGCATTTACCGTAAAGCAAACAAACCAGCTGTAACAACAAAATGATTTTTACAATCAAGAACAAAACAACACATTTAATTTCGCAACATTCCACATCCACATCCACATCGACGATTCTGACTGCTGTTAGTTCTGTTGCGTCGGCTGGATGGGAAGACCCATTGACCGTCAAATTGTAATCAAATGATAAATGTTTAGCAAAAAGGCGACCAGTAAAGTTGTGGTCCATACCCCGAACAAGTGCCGGCACTTGAGCGTCAGAGTTGTTGCAAGAACGACAATAAAAAAGGAAAGGAAAAAAGGCCAAGACGGTGGTGAAACCGTCACAACTGCCCACAGGACGATTATCACAGGTTGCCGTGGACATGGACATGGACTCGAAACAAGGGACACGGAACAAGAGACAAGCGCTGAAGCCGCAAGACAATTGTTCTTAAGGATAGAAATGGTAAAGGCAGCGCTGGAGTTACTCCATGCGGACTTGATTCTGATGCTTTTTGCGCGCACTCCCGCCAGTGGGCAGGCGAAACGGCGAGACGCAGGACAATGATTTGCATTTTCTGCTATTTCGGTTTCTGTCTCAGTTTATTCGTTTTTATGACACTAGAAACGCAGCAAAAGGAAGCCAGCTACACTTAAATTAGAGCAGTCGCAGTCAGGGCACAACAGCTATGCAAAATTGCTGCCTGACGCACAAAAAAAGATGGAGCAAGAAATAAAGAGAAAAAAATTAAAATAAGCGCGCCAAGACAAATTCCAAGTATTTCCAGCTGGCGTCCAGGGCAGAAGAACACACAGGCAAACTTTTGGCCGGATACAGCGGCTAAATAAAATATGAACTAGGGCCAAAGCCAAAGTTTGCGAGATGCCTTTTATTGCCCCGCTCGGGGATTAGAGTGCGCCACGGCCGCGAACCGCTCGGCCTGGCCCCTGCTGTGTGGTCGCTTCATATTTTTGCGAATGTTATTTGTTCGAAATTGCTCTCAAGTTGCTAACTTTGCTCTCCTGTTGCTGTTGTTCTGCGTGATGCTGATGTTGATGCAGACGACGAAGCCGAAGCAGAAGCTGATGCTGATGCTGTGAACACTTTCTGCGTCGTTCCTGCTGTCAACGCTTTATGTCGAGCAATGGGAACTGTTCCTGCCGCTGGCGGATTTCTTTCATTCAACGCCCTCTGCCCTAAACGCTTCGGCATTTGAGTTTGTTGAAAGCAATTGTACTCTGCATTGTTTGCAGCTCCAAGCCTGTATGTTTATAATCAAATTAGAAGAACCATTTGTTTATTAAATATATACATAAGGACTTACAAATTTGCATTTTTTATCATCTAAAAAAAGTAATATTAACATACATATAAAGAAAATGCAGGAGTAAGGTAGAGTAAGATGACATATAATCTATAACACTCCAAGAGTTGCAAAATATATAAAAATAAATTTGCCAATAAGATAAAAAAATCGGATATTGGAAACCTTAAGCACAAACACTAACATAATCACCTACTACTACTACTACTACAGCCTACTTTAATAAACATATTGCAATTATTTATCAAATGTTTTGGATTTTCAATAATATCGATTTATCGAGAAATCATGCTTCAAGTAACCTCATATATACATATAGATTAAAAATAAGATTTAAGTGAACTCTGAGTAAACGCTTACGAAAAATTTCAATCAATAGTTTCCGCCCATTTGGCAGCGATCAATCATGTGGTCAAAATTTTCACACTTTGATAAATCGTTTTAGTTTTGACAAAGTTAAGGGTATAAGAACTATGCACTTTGTCGTTACCGTGGCTAACACATTTAATAGGTCAAGTGTTTGAGCATGGTAAATAAATATTTTCGTTTGTGTCCCTTGCGAATGTCCCTTTTCTTCAATGACCGGTCGTAGTCACCTGCGCATTAAGCAAAATTAGCGTTAATAAATCTCTGCGATTTATTTTACCTTTATCGCAGACATTAAGATAAATCTGATTAAGAAGAATATCATAAATCCCAATATAGCCCCAGAACGTACGGAATGAACGCCAAGCCCGAACATCAAGGCCAGCTCCGCGACCACGCCTACAGCCGCGGTCTTGTCGCATGCCTAATTGCGTTTTGCGTCCCGCCTTTGGCACCGTCAACCATAACCCCGCTATTCCCGTTAGCTAGTTGGGCGGACTAATCCTTTCGCGTTTTAAAAAGGTTGAACGTCCACCCCATCCGAATCCAAGCACGCAGCCAAACCTGAACCCCGCAGGCGACCTACAGCCAGAATACAAACTCTGAGACTCATCTGCAGCTCGTCTGCGTGCGTAGCGAAGCTGCAATCTCAACGTGATAAATTATGGCTATTTGAATTCCTTTCGCTGGCATCGCCTTCTGTATTATTGTTGTTGCTGGCATTTGTGTTTGTGATAGGGTCGGGCCTGGCCCGTGCTGGCTGCCTGGAAATGAAGAGCATGAGTTATGAACCCGGACAGCGCTGCGTTGCGTATACGGCGCGTTCGCCAAACACATAATTGCCGCTAAGATTTACGTTAGCCCTTTAAATTTATGTTACAAATTGCGCCAACTTTATGTTTATTACGTGCAGAATAATAGGCTTTTGTTGCTGCCAACTACCAACTGCCAACAGCCAACAGGCAAGCGTTCTGCTTCAATGCCAGCCCATCCACCTGTGCATCGCCCCCAAGCGCGTTGGGCGTATCCATTCGGGCTCAACCCCAAGTATTTGCCGTCATAAAAGAGGTATTATCTTCGCACATAATTGTATAAATAATGCACTTTTTAGCGTTAACTTCATTCAGCTGAACTCATATATATAGATATACAAATATATATATAAATATATATGTAGTAAATATTGTAATATTTTTTATGAATGCACAACGAGTCGAAGGCGGCATATTGTACTGCTTATTAATGGCGCTGATAACACCAAAATGTACTTAGCCCAGACAATTCGAGGCAATTAAAGTGCCATAAACGAGGACGATTGCACGACATAGCCGTTAGCCAGTGAATGGGCTAATTTATGGATGGACGACTCTTTCGGGCTGCCTGATTGCATATGAAACTCATCTCGTATTCAAACCTATGCATATGACCAAAGAACGGAATGAAGTCAGAAAGAGACAGAGAAACGGATAAGGAGAGAGAGAAAGAGCGAGAGAGAGAGAGAGAGAGAGAAACCGAAAGAAAAAGAGAATCGCGTCAATAACAAGTAATTATCAATCAATGATTGAATGTTTGTTTTTCACTCTACTTTATTGCAATTTAAATATCATGCAAATTTAGTTGGATATGCAACTGTAATTAGTGATGATTACAGATGTACAGTTATCTCACAATTAAGAGCTTAAAATGTTTATTCAATATTTTTTTTTTTCAATAAAAATCATTATTTAAAGAAGAAATATTAATATATGTTCTCAACTCATTTCATTTGTTCGTTTATCAATATCAAGCTGTGCTGATGATTGTGAAATGTTTGATAAATGAGTATTAAAACAACTCATTTCAAATAAAATGCAATTAAGAGTAGTTAACTCCTAAATATACAATTTTGATAGACAAAATATTTGTATATTGTATATTGTGTATATTGTCGATTTCAAAATAAAAATCCAAAACTTTCTAACAGTAATTTTTGCAACTTTCAAAACACAATTTAAATTGAAGCTTACGTAGAAATTATATGTTACACACCAAACATTTATTCAGGTTAAAATATAGCAAATAATAAATTTATAGAAATACAGGGCAAATATGTGTAACATTCATTTGATATAATGCTACCAGTTACATCACATATCTAAGTCCTGGGTACACACTCCGTTAATGGATGAGTGTTTTTTTTGTACTCCTACATATATTTTTGGGGCAGGAAAACAAACATTTGGGGGAAGTGAAAATATGTGGGACTAGGATTTCGTTTACTAAGACTTTTCCTGCCTTTGCAGACTGTCACGTACTTGGACCGCTGCAGAAACAACAATGTGGCTAACAAAAAATGTAAACAACAGCAAAAACATATGCACAGAGCAGTACGGATCACTGAAACCGCTTTCAGCCAAAAGCCAAGATGGAAAAGTGTGCAGTGAACCTTTGTTGATTACATTTCGTAATTAAGGAGATTTTAATATGCCACAAAACGACATAAAACTAATGCATAATTTTACAACACATTTGAGTAGGCACGCACTCACTCATCAGGGGTCCTGAGTCTCTCTGTGTGTGTGTGTGTGTGTGTGTGTGTGTGTGTGAGTGAGGGGTTGGGTGCAACATGTGTATTGTCAGCCATTTCGTTGCCGAAAAGTAACATGTGATGTAGGTGGGTTAGCGAAATGCTGCCACTGTTGCTGTCGCTACTGCTATGGCTGGGCAAAGCCTATGTAAACAAAACTCAGAAATCCGCTGACTGTTCCGAGTTTGTATTCCGGCCCCTACTTGCCTTTTTTATGGCATATTGTAAAGTATCTTGTTAACATATTTGAGGCATTAACGGAGAAAACTACATACCAGAGCAGCGTACACGTGCAGATGCGGTTTGAGGTCGCGAGCTCGAAACGTTCCTTTCGCTCGTGTCTCTGCCGTCACAAGTCGCGGGGCAAGGAGCTAAAGTACAAATTAATTAGTTGGCCAAGATTCAGAGAGCAACAACGGAACATCAGATGCGACGGCTGCTGCGTTACAGACAAACAAAATACATACATATATTCGTATATATACATGTATATATATTTCATATTTATATATAAGTATATGTATATATATATATAAATGTATGTACATATATTCCACTTCTCCGCGTGCAGTTTGCGCACTCGGCCAATTTGAAATTGCTCAAATGGGTAGCAAAGGCGCTGAGTAGCATGAAGCAAAGTTAAACCAACAAGCGAACTTCCTTCTAACTAATTAGCCGGCAAGTGAGCTATGCGGCAAGGGGCACGGCAACGCCGGGGCCAGGATGTCAACAGCAGGCAGACAAACAGGCGAGCAGGCAGGCAACATCTGCATTTCCGTAGAGTAGTCGCAGCATATTACAAATCATTTAATTTACATAAATTTAGCATTAGCATTCAGGTCCGCTAAGGGAACCCTTTAATTGGCATAACGTGCTGGCCGTTTGTTTATTTACTTCTCCTGAGCACAGTTTAGTTACCGCCAGCCTCTCTCCAGCATCAGATAGTTCTCATTTGTGGGATACATACATATGTAAGCCAATAGCCAGCAGCACTTCATGGATTGTCTGAGATACTTAAGCTGCAGAATGCATTGTTTCAAACATTTTGTAGCAATACACGTTCATACAAGTCTCGAGTTGCAATGTGAAGCAAGTTTCGACAGAAGTTAATATTGTGTTATTTTTTTGTTTTATTCAAAATTTACTCGCAATGCGCAAATGCTTGTATTAATTGTGTTAATTTTACCGTTAAGCCCTTGCACTCAGTACTCACAGAGAGAGTTTTACCTGCTCCGTTTAGCAGCTCCAACTTGTAAAGTCGAGTGCCGTTCCCAACACTTTCAAATTATGAGCAAACACTAAAACGCCGCCAAAGAGCTAAAACTACTTAAGAGGCCACGTAGAGGGTAGCTTCACAGAGGCGCTCGAATGGTAAATTATTCTAAAAGCTGCACTCAAAACTTTGAAGCCCTCGGGCGCGCTCCAGAAAAAAACTTTAGCGAAACTTGCAGTGGCCAGAGATCTAGAAACTGCAGGTAAGCTCAATTGGTTAGCAACTAATTATTATTCTCAATTAATTACATTTTTTTAATAAGAATAATTACAACGACAGGAAAATAAAGTACAAATATTGACAAATAATTTCACAATCGATTGGAGGCTTGTGGCACCTAATAAAACATGGTTCATTGAATTTAAATTTCACTTCATATACTCATCAGCTAAGTAGGCTGAAAAATCAAGAGAGAAAGCAAAGCACTCTGAAATATATCGAGCAGTACTTATTAAATATTTATAGAGAAGCTTGCAAGCCACAAAGTTTGTTACGGCATGTTTAAAGAGCTCATGTATGACATTTTAATTAGTTGCGGAAGTGTAGCAAAAGTTGTGCAATCGGGCCAAGTCAACTCATCATATTGCAAAACCTCAACGAGAATGCGAAGAGAAGATTGCTTTTTGCTGCTGCTGGCGGTCGGAAGTCTGGGTCTAACTTTGATAAGCGTTGCCGGACTGGAGAACGGCCTGGCCAGAACGCCGCCAATGGGTTGGATGCCGTTCGAGAGGTTCCGCTGTTTGACTGACTGCGTAAAGTTTCCCAGGGATTGCATCAGGTGAAGATGCCAAGCTGCTGGATAAAGCTGTCAATAAATGTTGGCTTATTCTTCGTATATAGTGAGCAGCTCTTTATGCGTACGGCTGACCTTCTAGTATCTGAGGGGTATGCGGCGGCCGGATATAAATATTTAATAATCGATGACTGTTGGATGGAAAAGGAGCGCAACGAAATAACAAGCGAACTTGTAGCTGACCGAGAACGTTTTCCCAGCGGCTTAAACCACCTATCAGCATATGTAAGTGAAGTATTAATCATAACTTTATTTTCTATTCTCTTCCCCGACTGTCAGATACACAACAAAAGTTTGAAGTTTGGCCTGTATCACGATATTGGGAAGAGAACTTGCATGCATTTAGGACCCGGTGCCCATGGATACTATTCAATCGATGCCAAAACCTTTGCCAATTGGAATGTAGACTATGTCAAGTTGGACGGATGTCATATAGAAGGCATTAACCTTAACACGGCCTACCCAGCCTTTGGTCGGGCATTGAATGAGACAGGTCGGCCCATGGTTTACTCTTGCAGCTGGCCATACTATCAAAATAATGTTCGTTTAGTGTAGATATTTACATAGTAATATTTGCTAAACTAATTATATTTTTTTAGCCCAACTTTGAATTAATCAAAAGACACTGCAATCTATGGCGATTCGCTGATGATATTAGAGACTCCACAGTGTCTATTATTCAAATCCTATTAAACTACTATAAGAGGCAGGAGATTTTGGCAAAACATGCTGGTCCTGGCAATTGGAACGATCCCGACATGGCAAGTATAATACATAGCTAAATATATGAAAATCTAAAATTCAGTTCAATATTTCATTAGCTGGTACTAGGAAACTACCATCTCAGCTATGATGCCAGTCGTTTGCAGCTGGCCATGTGGGCAGTGCTCGCAGCGCCTCTAATCATGACGAATGACTTGCAGACAGTTCGACCTGAAATCAGGGAATTACTGCTAAATCGGTAGGTATGTTTTTAAAGAATTCATTTCAATTATCTAGAACATTTGAAATCCCATTTCGCAGCGATATAATCGAGGTCGATCAGGATCCACTCGGCATACCTGGCCACTGTGAACTGATTTATGACAATATTCAGGTATTTTAGTTTTCAAATTTATATACAATTTGCCTATTTGAAATAGCTAACATAATTAGGTCTGGCTGCGCCCCGTCATGCCGACTAACAACATGGGCTTACGTTCATTTGCTGTGGCTTTTGTTCACATTGGACGCCACGATGTATGCCCACTTTGCCCGCTGACTTTTCGAATTGTTTTGCAAGAATTGGGATTGACGAATCAAATGGGCTACATAGTTTATGTAGGTAGAATCCGATTAGAGCTTATGATATTTTTGCTATTTCTAAATGTATTTCAGGACTTATTTAATAACAAACGGAACGTTGGGCTATTCAAGCCGAACGATCAATTCACTATACGAATAAATCCTTCAGGAGTGGAATTTTTTAAATTTATATCTGAAGATATTTACTAGACGGCATCGATTTTTACGTAATATTGAATGCCATTTTTTATAAATTATAAAATAATTAGTTTTTTTTATTTTTATTTATTTAATAAATCTCAACAACAATTTTGTAATATACTATAAATAATAATTATTAAATAATTTATTTTTATTGATATTTGATTATTTTATAATAACTTCTGCAAATTTATTTGGTCTGGCTAAGCATTGTTCGCCTAATGGCTAGAAGAGACCGTCAAACAGATACGAAGTAACTGTCCGAATGTACCGAAAAGGTAATTTTCTCTTTCTGTTTGGGTAATTCATGCTCTTAGCAAGCATCGGTAAGGTGGCAGTTGGTAAAGAGGAAATTTAGCATAGGGGGGAATCATTTGCATTTTATAAGCTTCATGGGTGGCTTTTATTGCCAGAACTTGTAAACATGACATTTCCATATTTATCTCCATGAGACGGCGTTCCGTTCCAGCTTTCGGATACATCTGCACGAAATCCTCACTGGTTTCACTGTATTCTGCGCGAGGGTAACCTGGCACGTGTAGAAAAATGACTAGCAATACGAGGGACAACAGCTAAAAGGTGAACTGCAAGCTGAAAATGAGAAAAAATTTGCATAATTTGAGCAAGGTAGTTATATTTAATTTTGAATAATTTCCAGCTTTGTTGCAAATAATTTACATCGATTTATATTGTAAATCGGATACAAATACATACAACCGTACACTTATATATATATATATATATATATATATATATATATATATATATATATATATATATATATATATATATATATATATTTAGATATTTCTTTTTGTTAGTGTGTGTTTGTTTAATCCATAAATTTTGGTTGATATTGTATATGGCTTCACAGGATGAGCTCGAGGATGCTCGCTGTGACCGATGAACGACAGGAACGTTAATGCCATCGAGGATGCTGTTAGCTTCTGTCATGTTCTTTTTATTACCCCGAAATCAATATTTATTAGAGGATAATGGCGCCGCTCACAGCAGACGCTGCTGGGCCACTCTCACTTCTCCTCCTTGCTTTTCATGTTTACCTGCGCGACAAGGGGCACGAATATTGTGGGATGCTTAAATTGAATATCCTCACTTTAACAGTAAGGTTCATCCCTTGATCAAATTTGGTCAATACATCTTCGCAGATATTAAGCTTGACAGAAGGCCAATAAATTGCTAAAATACACTTGCATAAACCTATACATTGAGAGCAGTTCATCAAAAGTCTAAGAGTTGTTTGCAAAATTCTTACAGGCTGCTAAATTTATAGTTGAATCAGCATTATTGATTGCAAAATTTAGAGCTTTGATGCATAACAATGTATTTACAAAATAGGCAACTCTTTTGTGTATTCTGATCTGAAGCAAGCTAGAGTTATTCCAAATTGCTGTATGCAAAACCTTAGCATTTTTCATATATTTCGTATGTGTTGTGAAAGCAAAGCACAACATAGTTACAGCTTAGACACCTTCACAAAATCTCTCCAATTACGTGAAATAATATTTTTACTTCATGGCTAGCGGAAAGGGCGTTTCATACATTTTGAAAAAGCAATTAACTTTAAACAAGCGTGGCCAAGCACAACATAATTAATTCATTGCCAAGCAACTAAAAGTGGCGCTCTAGTCGTGGCCAGTTTATAACCAACTACACCTGCTCCGTCATACACACACACACACACAAATTCTAGCTGCTGTGTCGAGCGACTGACATACCCATTTAAGTAACTATTCCATAAGCGCGTCTCTCTCGGCTGTCGGCTGCCAGTTTCGCTGCTTTTCACACCTTGCATAATTTGTAGGTATAACATTTTCTTTATAACTGAGCCAGTCTTATGGGAAAGTGGATGGCAATGTCTATGCGTTGTGGCAATTAAAGGACCTTCGCTTTCGCTCTGTCTCATAGCCGGAACAAAGACTGGCTACGTTTAGATATTTACGCGTGTTCTCCATTAAAACAATATTAATCTACCTCGGAGCGCACTTGCCACGCTAACGTTGAAACAATGGAAATATTTAATGAATGCCCCATGGCCAAGCACTCAGAGCAGTTAAATAAAAGTTAACAACATATTATTAAATTGTCTAAAATTTAACTTAGAATTAGTCAGCTTCAGAAAATTCGAAAAACTACTACAGAAGTTTATATAAAGTGAAATGGTATACCTTTGGTCAGTCAGGGTAAATTTAATAATTTAATTTTAATGAATCGCTGTCAAACAAGATAAAAACAATCTATATATAATTAATCAATCACTGGAAATTTTCTTCTTCCAGTTTGGTTAATTTAGTTGCATTTCGCTGTAAAACGCGCCAGGAAAAAAGATATTAATATACATGTGTATATCTCAATGACAACTAGCAAAGTGAAAGCAAAAATTTGCTGCACTGATAAGGATGAAATGATATCCTAGCTCTCAAGAGTTGACGATGATTTGCTACTGCAGCAATTTATCAAACATATAATTCAGACCATGAACCGTAGCCGAGTGAGTGTCTGCCAGCAGTCGTAATTAAAGCAAACAACAGGGGAGAATAAATAAGCTCACACACACTTATAAATATAGCACAGACATACATACATATATACATCGAATAGCTGGCAGTTGGTGAAGAGCAAAAACCAACACAGCGCAATGCATGAGAGAGCGTCCATTGGTTCTATCCTGCAGCTCGGCAGCTAAACTTAGTAACGAGGCGAGCCGAAAGAAGCAGTGGCTCCATAGTCAGCATTTTTTGGCCGAGAATCCCGAAGCCAGAGAGCGACGGTGCGCCAACGCAGCAAAAGCAAAAGCTGAACACACAACAGTGCGTATGAGCAATTAAATATAATAAAGCAAGGCAGATGATACTAACAAAAAACAGACATAAGCCATCTACATTGAAAACTGTGTCGGAGTATTGGCTCACAAATTTTTGTGAGTTTCGTGAACGACAAAAAACAGAGCACACAATAGCTGCCACGGCTTTATTCCCATGGACTTCATTTCAAATAAACACATAATACCATTGTTCTGCCTAGCGAAAGTTGTGAACAATTATTATCCTCTTTGGGTATTGCCAATATTTATGCACATTAATACTAAATGTTTGCCGTGCACTGTGCATGTGGAATATATATATAAATTAAATCGCATAATTGCGCTTACCAAACAATTAAATAGCAATAGGATTGACTTTGGCAATCTAAATATATGCACACACTTGTCTATGGACAGTAAATATTAATTATCTACAGCATCCACTGAGACTTAAGCGTCAATGTGTGTCGGGTCAAATAACATTATTTAAAGCTTCTTACATATTCGACTAGAAAATATGAATATTTAAATATTTAACAATTTCCGATTGATATATAATACACTTACAAAATTCGAATTTTGTAATGAGCTTACTTAATTTATTTAAAATGTGTCGTTAATTTGATATGCCATATGGCTACATAGAAAAATGTCACCAGTAAATACTTCTTTTCGATGCAAAGTATATATAAATAATATAAATTCACATATTTATTTACCTTTAAAGCGAAACAAATTTTAGGATAACAAAAAATATTGAATACCAAGAAAATAATTTATAAATATTAACTTTTTTTTAAATAAACGTAACCGTTTTCCATTGCCGATTGTTGTTAAACTAAACTCACTGGAGTCTTTCTTTTGATTTCATATAAAGGATCTGCGCAATCTGAAGATAAATAGATGTATTTTAGTCTACGTATAGGACAACTCCACGGTTAGTACTGACCGACAACTAACGTACTCTATGAACCCGAACACACCATTTACTGCTCGTCACGATTTCGACGATTCAATCGCTTAAGGGCATCAAAATTATTTATTTTCCTCAGAAATAAAAGTCCATAGAGCTAGATGTAAAGGCAATCTGACTTCGCTCGTATGTCGACATACGCTTCGATGCTGGAGTACAATTTATTTGTAATTGATTTTCATTTCAATTATTTTCATGTAAATTGAAAAACCGTCTCCTTGATTAACTGTATGTAAGAGTAGCATGTTATGTTTTTTCCGATTTGTGGTACGCGCACATAGCCACCAAGGCAATGTACTCGCCTACAGTCGAAGCTGAATCATTCCCATTCCGTTTGTAATATCATGCCAATGAATCAGTCGTAGTCTTTCAATTTGATTACCTGTTATACATTGTCTGCGGGTTGGCAACATGGAACTTTTCTGAAATACAATTGAGGAGTACGCTTCTGCTGCGTAGCTTGCTCACAATGAGTAGCCCTCATACTCGAACTGTATCAAATGAATATAGCCCTGTAACAATTCTTAAGTCATCTTTTGCCAAAGTCAATGAAGCAGACGTTCTGTGCTCGACTTTTTGCCATTGCCCATGCTGAGGGACAGTTCGTTCACTTGCGTTGGGCAGTAAATGGTGGGACTGTCAACAGATGTTGTACAAAAGTTCTTTGCGTGTGCGAAAACTTTGATACCAGAAAATCTTGGTCTATTGTTCAAGGTTTACCGAGCACTGTTTGGCATTTCGACTGCGTTGTCGTTATATTCTGTTGTTGTCTCAATTACCGATACAAATAATGTCAGCAGCAAAGTTCAATAATCTGTACACTGAGTTAGAGACTTAATTGAAGAAGTGCACTTATCAAAATCTTTCCGTAGCTGCTTCTAAGTAATTGAGTACAGTCAGCTAATCCAATAATCAAGAACTTGCATGTATGCAATATATTTCCCACAGACAAATGAATTTCTAGTAGAGTGTTGTTTCAAGTAGATATAATAAGCTTTCAACATACATGCAATACAGTGCACAAGGTGTGTGGAAATATATATACATGAGGCGTCTTATCAAATGTATCAAAGCTCGAGAATAATAATATTTGAAATTGTTAATAGCTTTATGATCAACATATATAGCAATATGAAACGACAAAGTCAAAGTTTGAATAGATCGAAAAAAAACACAGAAATAGAAAAACCAAACCTAAATGCTGAGAAATAAAAGAGCTCGAACTCTTTTGGTATTTTTTGCTAGTCGCAGTATCTATCTCTAATTTTTATATTTTCATTGCAGCATTAGCTATCTACGATATTGAAACATTTTCTCTTTGGCAACGCAAAGGCTGATGCCATAATCCAAATTCCAATACGCTGCGGTCTACCCTTTGCTAGATGTGTGCAGTGTCTAGACAAGGATATATGGCAACATTTATTTCGCACAAATGTTTAAAGTTGAATTCATGAAAAGAAAAAAAAATGGTGCGTGGCCCGTGGGATATGCGCACGACATGCGGGGTCATCGGGCAGTCAAAGAGTTCGGCTCATCAGGCAGCTATCGTGGCGGTCTGTGGAATTTTTCAACCATTTTGCAGGCAGACATCTGCTTTTAGATCAAAGGGTCAACTTGTGGGTGATTTATTTATGCGCACCACTGTATATCCACGGCCAAATTAGGCTTAAAGCTTTGGCAGCTGTTAACGCTTCGTTTGCCCTAGCCTTTGCCTTTAATGGCCAGAAAAGGGTTTCGGCATTCTATAAATGCCCGAAGACGCCCCATTTTAAAGCTAATTTAGTCCAGCCATATTGTTGAGGATGTGCGTTTAGATAGCAGAAAGTTTCTAACAAATGAATATATTGATTTATTTAGCTGCCTGGCTAATGCCAATTCAGACTAAACTTAATTATGACTTCATTTAAGACTCTATTAACAGATTAGAGCGATTATAAATTTATTTTAAAGAAAGTTTTTCATTTGATAATTGCCACTAAGTATTTTACGTGAAAAGTTTATACAACTTTCTCCGAAATCTAAGTTGAGCAAAAGCCGATAATAGTTTGAAGAATTTAAGGTTTTTTTTTTTTTTTTTTGCAAGCATTAACTACTTTATTTGAAAATAAATAAACGAATGAATTCAGATCAAGGCAGAATGAACTGTAATCCGTAAGTCGGCCAATTGTCATGGGGTTCGAAATGTTGTGTGCCACTCAGCGTGACCACAGGCAATCATCGTTGACCTGGACCGTTTCATACATGACAACCTGGGTCACAGCAGTCAAGCGAGAACAGTCCATTCAATTGAATGCTGCACAAGAGAGAGGAAATAGAAAATTCTAGTTTGTTTCAGCTCCACACACATGCGAAGGCATGCACAAAAGCAGATACTTTTGAGGCTCATCGTTTTGGGTGCTGCAGCCAATCAACGGCAATTGCCATCAACTCAACTAACCAAGATATAGGTACTCAAAACAAAAACCAGGCAACGAATAGGCAGCTCATGGACGACGACGTCATGGCCAAGCATATTTCAAAGGAATTTAAGTTCTTTTCAAGCATCACAATTGCTTTGTGAAGTGCGTATTTGTGTGTGTGTGGGTGTATCTAAAAGCCAAACTAAAGTTAAGACCCTGTCGAATTTGTGCGATAGAGTCTGGGTGAATTAAAAATTAGACTGTTGAATAAAAGTGCTTGTTCGCTCTGTGGCCGTTAACAATAGTTCTCATTTAGATGCCGCAAGTGCTTGAGTTCAGTGAGACTTACGATGCGGAAAATGAACAAGAGCGACCAATTCAATTCAGGACATCGGGGCACCAGCTGACTCGTCGCAAAGGAGACCAAAGGCCATGGAATGAACGTGAAATACTCTAAAGTTGATGCTCATTGACCAACCCACTCTATCCTTATCCACAATGATAGCAGCAGCAACAAGCAATTCGCATTTAAAAGCCCAAAACGGAAGACATTCCGCATTTTCAACAATTTCATTTTGTAGTAAATTAAGCAAAGCACAAGCTAAATCAGCCTTTTTTGTGAATTTGTGCAAATGTTTATTCTGTCCAACCGTTACATTTACCATTCTACATTCTCGGCGCGTTAACTTAAATATCCTCTTTCTCTCTCTCTCTCTCTCTCTCCCGGCTCGAACTAGTGAGCTTTGTCTTAGTCAACAACAAATTGTAATAGTGCGTCAAGACGAAGACTACAAATGCACATACGCCACGTGGTACTGTGAGCGGTCAAGTGTAAGGAATTGAGCTATAAGTGGAATTAAGGGCTTATCTCGGGCAATGTCTGACCAGAGACAGCTGCCGTCTTGAATTTTGCCAATGATAATTATCCAAATGTCTGAATATTCTAGATTTTGCCTGCACGTACCGAAAGCCACAGAGCAAAACTCATTTTCAATTTTCCTACATGTCTACCCTGACACTCTGTATTGTATATTATATGTATTGTATTGACGTTGGTTTGCATTTAATTAACGCTTCACAGCAGCAGACTCACTTACAGACTCGACTCGCCTGGCTGCTCCCTGGTGGCCCAATGTTAAAGGCGCAATTACAGGAAAGTGGCTTTTGATTTCCGCCTTGCAAGGTCCGTTAACCACACCATCTTGAGTACTCCAGACAGAGCGAACGCTCATTGCTTATTCACAGTTCGTTCATTCACAGTCCGGTTCCATTGTGATTCTCTACATTGTATTTTGTCTATTTCCAGTTCCCACTTGCGAGTTGCGAGTTGCCAAGCTCCCTGACGCCATTTCTATTATTTAGCTTCAATTTCGAGGTTTTTTTCGCGGATAATTGCTGTGCAGCACCGTAAAGACGAAGAGGGTTGCTCGCAGCAAAGCGGTTACATTCCCATTTCAAAGTATATATACATATATATAGATATATAAATAGCTTTATTTTTTTATAAAGTACCTCTTGAGGTATGTTGTGCTTTTCTTTAAGTCCCTTAAGTATTCACTCCGCCTCTGCTTTCGCCTTGGCCGTTGCGTTGACATTGCAGTTCAATTATTCGCTGTAATTGCTTGTCCGACAAATTAATGCGATTATTTTTACGGGGCGAAAATAATCCGTCTGTAAGCCCATTTGACACTTTCGCGCGCATTCGCTGCGCTCCATTTCAAAGGGGATTCCAGCATCTACCAGCAAATGTTATACACAGCTCAGCAGTTGGCCTGATGCTGAAATTTATAATATTCTATTTGACTCAAGTTGCACTTAATTAAGAAAGTTAGGTGAGGGCTTTCAATAAATATGTACTTGAATATAGAAATTTAAACGCCACACGCTAAAACATTAAATAACTTATCACAATGAAATGAAACTATTTCAAAGCAAAACTTTCGAAATGGGAAACACAAACTATTGGAACGAGCAACGAAACGAGTGTAATGAATTAAGCACACGTTCATGCACACATCATGTAAATATTTACGACAGGCTAACTCGCTAATTCACAGCAGCAAATAGAGGGGTGCGCACACGCGTAGTCAATGAATTTGCAATCCTTTTGAGCCTAGACAAATATCCTTGTGCTTTGTGCCAGCGGCCAATGTAAGAAATTAACGATGAATGAGCTCACGTGTCTCGATGGCTTGCAGGCGTTTTTTTTTTTTTACAACTTGGGATCGAGCCAGAACCCCATGTTCTCAGCTCAGCTATGCTCTGCTCTGATGTGCTCTTTGAGCTCTACGTAGCTGAAGTGGGCTTAGCTTTGGCAGCTTTGTGAAACAACGCGACGGAACATTTTTCGCTATTAATTTGTGTAAAAGCAAACATCAGAGATTGCTAAGGATAACAAACAGCAGGATGATGTCAATAATAGACGAGAAGCTGAGCTGAGCTGGATTGAAGTTGGGGCATAATGATTGAAATGAAGGAACCCCTTATGTGAAATCAAACACCCGGGGACATCAAGACCATGTGCGCATACATAATTGAGAATGAATTTGGATTCACTTTAATCTTTGCTGTGATTTGTGTGTTTTTGTTTGGCTTGAGACTCTCAAGAGTTTCTATTTGGTCATGCATGATTAACAATTGTGCAACAGACATCGTGGAGTTTCACTTCATTATTTGACTTTGCATTTGATCCCATGCCTCTATCACAGATGGTGATATAGAGCTTTTACCCAAAGCTCATATTTCATGGCAACTGTCACACATCCGGCACACGTCTTCCGGTTGCTTGCTGCTCTTGAAGATATCTTATAAATCAAAGAAAAGCCCACTGACACAATTCTTTATTCATTAATAACGTAAATTCTGCCATGAGTTTTAAGCGAAAAGAAAAAAGAAGTACGAAAAAGACAGCCGCTCGAGAAGTTCTAGCGTTGAGAGTTGAACCAACTGCCTGTGTGAGCGAACGCTTTCCATTTGAATTGTCTTGTGGGCCTCGCTTCAATTCGTTTGCGGCTTTTTGATCAACGTCATCATCATTTTTTGCGCGGATGATTAATTGAACGAAATTCAATATGCACAATTGAATTGGTTGCTGGCTCGCTGCTCCTTACTTGGGCATTGTTCGCTCACATTGTCCCAAATCCGATTAACTTCGACTCGTGCGCTGCTGTTGTTGCTACTGTTCAGTGAAGGGAGCAATGCGAAAGGGTTTTAAAATCGCAAATATTTTTAACAGACATCCGTCGGAAATGCGTGTTTGCTTCGCCACAAAAATAAAATTTATAAAAGGAAATTTCGCGCTCGAAAAAAATAATTCCACTGCTCGCAACACAATAAATCCATATTCGGTTTGTAGTTGCGGCTCTAGAGATTTCTTTGAGCTTCATTTTTCAACCGAGTGAATTTTTGTGTTCGTTCACATGACAAACGAAAAGAACAAAACAATTGGCAAATCAAATTGATTCCACAAGTGATGTACGCATTTGGCAAAATTAATTCCTGGCTAATTCAAATTCGGTTCACGCTTTTGAGTTGACATCAAATTTAATTTGATTCACGAATTAGTTAACGCATTAAGCGTTAAGAAACCTTTGAGCAATGAGAATTTCAATAGTTGCCAACTGCATCTCAGAATGCCAGCAATGAATACGTATACTCAATATAATATTCCGTATAAGCATTTCAATTATGTTAGGCTTTAAGCTGAAATTTGAGTGAGAAAATAAAATATCTATGTGTTTTAAAAATTTGGTTCATTCTCAATGAGATAAGAATAATACATACATATGTTATATACGACTAATTTAACCGAGCTTTGAATACTAATAATGCTAGAAATTTATTGAATAGAATATCAATCAATAGGCATAAGTACACATGCATTATATGCACATAATGCCGCTTGTGTCTATTTAAGTGAAGAGATACATTTTAATTTCGCTTTAGCATCTATAATGGAGACGTAAAACATATATGTCTGTGCACAGCTCTGGCCAAATGCATACACATTGTTTGTTTGCCGACTGTCGGCACCGCCAGCTCTGGCGAAGAATACAAAAGTGATTGGCAATTCGGCAAGGGCTGTCCTCATTCGAATTCGAAGGAAGCGCAACAGGATTAAGGATTGAGGCTGACACAGACAGCAAACATTTGCATGCGCAATAAATCAAAACGATCCAATAACTTTTTCGAACGTTCTTTTAAGCGCTGCTCGCTCATATGGAAAACCATTGAACGAAAGCGCTATAAAAATTGCTTAAACAACTTGTTTGCCAGCTCAAAGGCCAAGACAAGGCAATTGGCTTGGGCGTGGACTGAACGATATGTTCTCAATGCGAGCAAATTAAACTGACAGCATTATTCGTGTATTTACTAGTCACATATAAATCTGTTATAATGACACTGGGATAAAGAGCTTAGGCGTATGTGTGGCGAGGGTAAAACAAAATCGAAATGGGTAAAATCGCATGCACAACTCACTTTGCCTATGCTCCCCTCCCATCTCCTCCCATTAGCCATGCCCCACTGTCACTGTCCCTGCACAGCATTGCGCAAGGCCGTAAAATTACAACTGCGCCACTTTTGGCTTTTACGGCGCCATAAATCGAAACAAAAGTGTCGTTTAGCAATTGAAAGCGAAAGCCCAAAAAAAGGGAACCCAAATCTCGCACGCCGTCCAGCCGCACTTTCTGACTCTGTTCGTTGCCCAAAAAAATTAAAGCCAACCTCAGTCTAACTCAGATCTGTAAGTGCCCGGATTTTGAGGCTCATAGCGCACAATTATAGCACTAAAGAATTAAAACAAAAACAAGTAGAAACTCGAAAAAAAAACGTAACACATTTGGCCATTATGACTTCCGGTCTGAAGGATGATGCCCGAAAGCTGCTGCTGCAATCAAAGTTTTCACCCGTATACGCTTTATGTTGAGGCCAAGTGCGGTGTAATTAAATTAAGCCAATGGCAAAGCCAAACCGCGTCGAGTTTCCAGGCCAACCGAATTGGTTTACACAGCCCCAAACCGCTAGCTATTGGGATTTTTGGTCAGAGTTCCACCAACACTTAATTACTTTTGATACGTGACAATTTAATCTTTAGGTACGACGTAGCCCGAAAATCGATGTCACAAACCACGGCGCGGTCATATGCCACAATCCTTTCAAACAGACTCCGCCAGACACACAGAGCAAACCCTAACCACCCACCCACCCACACAGCCACACACACACACACTTGAGTTCTTGGTACAATAGTGGCAATTAAATTGTCAATTTCTCTATCAAGCGCTGCGTCCAAATTTCGAATTAAATTACCGCTAATTAATTACACTCGTATCTAATTGCAAATATAAACGTAAATAATTATAACATTGATATTTAAGCTCTGCCCACGCGACCCGAGCGCAAATTGGGTAAACAATTTGCCATATATAAATATTTATAAAATATTCGTAAATATTATCACGTTTTGCAATTTAACAATTTGTCCACTACATAACTGTGTGAAGCCAATATCTAATCTACTAACTAATTGACTTTGTCTTTTTTCCAATTTCCACTAATTGAAATTTCTATAGAACAAATTGAAAGAAATTAGGTCAAGTAGAATTCCACCATAATTGCCCACAAATTAGAGCCTAGTGTTACCCTTTTATCAACTGTTAACTCTGTTGTTAATTTCCATCTATATATAAGTTAGGTTTATACAAGCTTTAGCTCTAAAATGTGCTTACCACAGCCTGGAATTTGAACCACAATTTTGGCTCTGTCTGAAATTAATCATTATGGATAGATGCTTGTCTTGCTTAAGAACTCTCTATGTTGTATGGGATGCTAGCTGTCACACAACAGTCTGCTCTAATTTCTTTAATACCTAGGCTAGACGTAAATTAGTAATTAAAATGCTTAACATGTTTATACCACCTTTAAACCACAGTTTTAAAATACAGTCAATGTATGGGAGGTGCAGGGAATTAAGCTCAGCCTCTCTTTGACCTGCGACAAACGCAATGATGAAGGTCCTTTGTGTAGTCGAGCATTTTCGTTTAATCACTGCGCTATTATTAATCATTCAATTTTATTCCCAAGGTAATTATGTTAATGCGCAGCACATTTTTAATTAACCAAAACCCACACAGCCCCACACACATGCCAGGCCATATGAATGGCCACACACACCTACTCGGAGAAGGCACAAACACACATTATAAAACCACACACAGGCATTCAATGTGGGTTGAAGTGTTTATGGTTGAGCGAAACGATTAAACAGCTCTGGCGTGATACCGAGTTAACTGCTCCGAATTGGGCACAGGGATGCCCACAAACAAAACAGCCCAGCGGATGACTATATAAACAAAAAAAGCATATTTAAAAATAATTTACTAATGTACGTGTAAACAATAAATGAGCTTGTGACAATGAAGTTTGACAAAAATTCAGTTTTGTCATGTCAAGGATACTTTGAGATAGCTTTTTTACAAAAAATAAATGGAAATTTTGGGATCGATAGAAATATTTCCTGCATACCAAATACGTTTAAGGCCAAACGTATATAATTTTAATTTCGAGTGAAACGGAAAACCTAAGCGCATAAATGTCTCCATGTTAATTTTCTGCCCTTATCTGCGTAAACTTTTTAAGTGAATTCCTCATAAAATGGCAAACTTTTCGCATAAAAGGTATAACCTAGCACACATTTAAGGACCTTACCCACTTCCACACCCTACTCCACACACACACACCTACAGCCAACACTCTCAATGCTATATATTCTGTATGCACATTTACATATTTGCGTGAACATAATTGTCCGCATGAAGCTGCGAGTGTGTCTGTGCTCGGGTCTGAGAGTTAGAAAAGTCTTGCATTATTGTTCGTATCCTGCTTTTGTCTCCCATTCCTTGCCCCTGGCTACAACACCCTCCCATTACACATTAAAAAAATTGTATGAAATAAGTATATTTGCAAATGCAAATGAATACTCTTGTCTGAATCCCCTCTAGTCTCCATATCTCCCTGCTCGTCAACTTTATAATTACACAGTCCATTCCCTGGACAAGGCACATAGCTCATTATGAAAATAAAATAAAATGCATAAATAATTTTCTTTTGTTTTTTTTTTTTTTTTTAATTGAAATCCAACAGTAGAACATTGTAGCTGACTGCTCGAATTACAAAGATATGCAATCGAACAGACCGCGAAACAATTGCTAAAAAAATAACATTTCGTTTCAATCAACGAGCTGTGGATAGATTAATTAATAAGTTGTTCAGAGAACATGTTTTGCCTCTGGCCAACTAAAAAATCTGAGAAAATAGAGTTAACACAGAGAAATATTTATGATTCTCCGTCTCCCACTCTCCCAATACCAGCAATGCACAAATGCAAATCATAGTTCACAACTATACAGTAGAAAATGTGCGGAAACTAGTGCCGGGTGTACCGGACATGTATGTAAAATATGTTTGCATCGCAAATTGAGGCAACAGTCCAGGTGCTGTAGGTGGTGCAAACACGCCACGGCATGCCAACTTATAAGGACAATCGATTTTCGATTATCGTTAAGGGTCTTCCCAACTAAACAGCCATGGGGCTGCAATTGAAACTTGATTGTGGATACGAAACAAGTCCCAAAACACTTCTGCAAACACAACAAAATGGCAGAGTTATTCCAAGTGTGGGTGACTTGGAGAATGGAGAATGGAAACGATTTGCTTTTATCTAGAAACAACATGCAGTACGACATCGTTGCAAGCAATCCCCCTGTCTGGCAATATAAATGCACTCGATGCATTTATTTATGAATTTACCTGACTATGGAAAAGGCAATGTTTAGAGATTCCAAATGCATAAAGAGGCTGATACAACGATACAACAATAACAACAGGGTGTACATGGTGCACAGGGAATACAGGGTGTAGCTCGGCGCAGTAAAGGTCGACAATTGGCTGGGAGATCAGCACAGAGTTTTGCATTTCATTGGAGTATATTGAAAAATACATATAAACAGAGAAAATTAAATTTTAGCTGTCATCGTACGTGACTCGAATGCAAAACGAAAATATTTTGTCTGTGCGTGCGTGTATGTGTGTTTGTTGTTGTGTGTGTTGTCTGTGTATAGACTTTTTACTGGTATTAAGGTAATAGTAGATTTTCGATTTTCAGAGTCACGTGAAAATGTGCGAAAATACCTTTAAACCCTGATAGCATATGTAATGTGTACCTATTCAATGACAATCGAATGAACAATCAGATAAGAAACCTAAGCGACGTTAGACCTATAAAATATATAAAGTATTTATATAGTTACTTAAATCAACTGAGTTCAGCTTTAATTTAATATGCATTTTGAGAGCTAAGGCTTCAAAATGGGAATTCATATGTAACAGCTTAAAGTTTATATAACTTTATCAGGCTGTTGCGCTAAATAAAAAAAAAAAAAAAACAAGTTATAACAAAATGTAATTTGACTTTTTAGTCTAGAGTCTACCTTATTTATTTAGAATTATTACATGAATCTTAAAGTGTTATTATTCATCAAATTACTTTGAATTTGATTTAATAAGGAAACATTTTCACATTAAAAATGTATAGCACGACAGTGCTTGCTTCAAATTACGGTTGCTTTCAGCCTTCTACTTGCAACATCCAATGCGGCCTTGCTGACAATGCATAATACCCTTAAATAGAGTTTTATAAGTTTGCACATATTTATATAAAGTACATATCTTTAGAATTTAACTTTTGTTTAAGTTGTAGTCTTTCATTTAAATGACAGTGAACCGAAATACTACAAAATTTAAAAAGATGATTCAAAATAAATAATTTTGCTTTTATGACAATTCTTCTTATTAACTTTCCATCTATAAACATTTTAACCAAGGCTGTGCCGATAAGAGTATTAAATCTTTTACCTTGCTTGGTTTCATGCAGTTCTCATTGTGAAGGGGATTTAATATGATGGCGACTATTCGCACAAAGCCTTATTCATATTAATAGTGTCCTTGAGGGAGTACTATATACATATATTGAATAAATTATTGTTAGACTGCTTGCGTTATGTCAGCAACGTTGTCTAGAGCGAGCGGTGGGGTGCGGGGGAGCATTCCTTTTGAGCGCTTTGACTAGGTGCGTCTGCCAGGAACGCATCCTTATTAAGCGCTGTTTTAAAAACCACAAGCGATGTCATTGTCGTTGCGGTCTGCATTTTAATTACAGTTCTTTGCGTAGAGTCTACGCTTGCATCATTCTAATGGCACAAAGTTGCTTAGGATACGCCTCCTGCATTCAGTTGTTTGGTAGGGGTTACGAGTTACGGGTAACAGTTAAGGGACTATGGGCTATGAGCTATGGGTGACTGGCTACGGGTTAGGGTTACGGTTACGGCTCTGGCAACTGTTTGTGGCATATGCAAATAGACTTTGCTTTTAGCAACCATCCTGCGATTGGTATGCAAAAGCTGCAACAGCAGCCAATGAAGTTGATGAGAAGCGTCATACGCACTAGCCGCGTACATCAGTCACAATTCCAACCCATTCGAATCGTGTCTGAGGCCCGAACATGTGCATCGAGCGTCGAGTCGACTGGCTAAGGTCCTCTGCAGGCAGACATGCTAATTGACACTGTACCACTTTCTGTATCTTCTCCCAATGAAAGAGCAAATATTTGCTGATAGCTGAGCTTTGCAGACCCCAAATCAAATTCGAACTTTGAACTGCAGACGTTTGATCTAATTTGCAACTGTATGTTTACTGATTTAATCAAGGCATACCTCTTCTGCTACGCAATTAAATCAAAATCAATTAGTCGAATAACGAATTAAATATGTTAGAAATGTAGCCCAATTAGTCATTTTCAATTAATTTCAAAGTTACACAACAAAAGTAATAGCTTATTAACTTCAATTGGCGTCTCTAATTTACATATGCTTGCGGTATTTATTCGATCGAAATTTGATGCATAACATAAAATACACCTAGAATATATTCTACATGAGTATTGAATTATAAAATAAATAAAAAAATATTCCAAATAATTCTGAGTGAAGACTTTTAACTTTGAAAGTATGCGTGCAAAAAATCAGCTAACATCCACTTTATTTTGAATAATGGATAACAATTCATAATAATTTAAATCAATGTTGAACTTTACTAACCAGAACTTATCTAGCTTGCTTTAAGCTGTACAGTAACTCCAATAACAACTATATTTGATATTAAATGTAAAACCAGTCTCGAATGTTTTCCAATCAATAAATATACTTTTAAAATTATTCATTTTCATTAATTTGTAATAATAGCACTTAAACATTAAACTAGACAAACAGCAAACAAAAATTTTTTTTCTACTGTCAGCTATTGTAAACTATATCAATTACCAACAATTATTTTGTATTTCTAGCCGTGTACATATGCTGATATTTCAAATACGAGCTGATGCATAGTTTCATGCATTAATTAGAACAAAGCAGGAGCTAAAGCTCGGTTCTGCTCAGATAGCAATTTGTTGCGGCGAAGCATGGGCTTGTCTGGCGCCATCAGAAAAATTAATGGACTTTGATGTTGATGCCCGACGAACTCAATTTGAAAGCTGCGTCCCAAGTGAGGCTGGTAAATTGGGACGCAAGCCGCATAAATTTCGAAGATTGAGCATTGAAATAATGTTGGCCTCTGGTCGCAATAATGAAATGAACTAATTTGTTATAGAAATCAAGTTGGCATTTCGCTGGGCCGTTCCGCTGTCATATCCAATATTAAATCAGTTATGTTTGGTTGAACAATAATAGACTGGCCTACACACACACACACACACTCACACATACCTAAATGGATATAGACAACATAGCAATTGCTTAGACAATAAAATGTCAGAGCTTTGATTCAATTAGGTTGTGCAACATATACGACTAAGAAATACCTCGTAGTCTATTGTATACCTCATCAATGTTAACATATTGCAAATCTTGCGATGAGAATGTTTGAAATGTTAAATAAGCCTATTTTTACAGACATCTTTGTCATTTACATCATACCCCTTTATATCATTGTATTAAGTAGAGCGGATAAAAACGTTAACCACGAAAGTGGGCTGGGGATTACATAGCCTTTGGTACTATCGCCAGCATAAAAGTGGCATAAGGAATAGGAAAAACTAGCAAGAACGAGCGGGTAAGCGAATCGGAAGCAACCGCCTCATCATTATGAGAGAAAATTGTTTTCGAAAAACGTAAATCGACGACGAAATGACCAGAAGCCTACGGCATATCAACGCAACAATGGCCCAAATATATAGACAAGCGCAGGCTGTATCAACAGACGAATGATAGGCGAGGAAAGGACAGGACAGGCCAGGACGAAACAGGACAGCAAGATGGCGTATGCTCGACTATTTGCTAATAGTAGATGGTGGGGATGGTTGCAGCGGTGGTTCCGTTGCGGTAATCATATTTATTTTTGGTCTTTGGGTTCCCAAATGCATTCGACTGTAAAAAAAAAGCTGCTTATAAACTTGTTCCGTTGGCTGGTGGACAAACATAAAAATTACCTTTGAAGTTGCGACAGGTGCACAGGTTACTCATATGCACATTAAATTTTATACAAAACTTCCTCTAAATGAATACGTATATATACATATATTATGTTCGTTCCGTTTATTACAGATTTGTTTAACATTTTTAAAGAAATTTCCCCAGATGCTATTGACAGCGCATGCCGAGGCAAAACCGTGTGCTCAAGTTTTACATATTTATGCCACAGCAATACCGAAATGTTCCATTGGACCCCTGGAACTAATTTTGAGCGTGGCACGCAAAATGCACTCAATTTGACAGTTTACAGGATGCGACAATTTTTATTCGTTTCATAAAGTTTACACATTTACCTGCCATTCCGTACAAGGCGAATGCGCAGCGTATGTGTATATATATGTGTATGCAAGTATGTACGTAAAGGATATGTGCATGTGCTTATGTATATGTGTATAGCAACAGCAGGTAGGGCGAAGTCGCAATGTCTTCAGCAGCAAATTGAAAAGGCAAATGACAGTTGAGGAAAGCAAAGCGATTTCATTAAAGCTTTTGAAATATTAAAGCGCATTCAATGAGTGTTCTGCGGGTGTGTATGTAGCAGTGGGTGTGTATCTGTGTGAGTGTGAGTGAATGTGTGCAAGTGTGCGTGAGTGTATGTACATCGGTGCTTGGCATATATGTATATGTATGAGCATGTGCGAAAAGTCACAACACTATTGCCACAGTCCCACACCCGCAAACGTGCCGGGGCACATGTCAGTTGGAGGTGATGTTTATTTGTTTGTTTGTTTGTTTGTCGTCCTTGTTGCGCACTTGTGGGCGCGTGTGGAACATCCTTTGCTGCGACGCGTCGTTGCTACCTTCCTGATATTTCGGTCCTTTTGTTGTCACTCGAGTCATCTTTTATTTCATTTTGTCTCATAAGTGTCAGAGCATGAAACGGACAATATAATTTAAATTCTGTATGCAAATTTGCCACACACACACACAAACACACAAACACACACAAACATACATACATAAATACTCGTGCTCACTCGCTGCCGGCAAATGTGCGATCCAGCGCCGCCATTGCAATTCGGAAATGCCAAATATACAATAAAAGTCAAAAAGTTTGAATAAGTAAATTTTACGAAGAAGCATGGACAGAGCCGACCTCATGAATTCCATCGCCTGCGGCACTTCGCACTGTTTAAGATCTGAAATGCTTGAATAATTCATTTAAATCATTATTTATTACAATTTCATATTAAGTAAACGCAATGGTAAATTTATTGCAATGGCTTGCATTTCCAAAATTGCTTTCCCTCACAACTCACAAACCACACTCAGAGTTTAGACATTGCAATTGCAAGAAATATATGTGTGTGTCTCGAGTGATTTACTACTACAAAATGAAAAAAAAAAAAAAGAACTCTTCTGTCTAACCTTATATTCAATACTAAAATATATTATATGTCCGACTAGCAGATACCCTGAATACTGTACAGAGCTGTTGTTTCAATAATTCTCGTCTATGTAAAACATAATCAATTCGTAATTATACATATTATATTTAAATTTGTACATCTATTCGTATTCTCGGGTCTTGCTGCCTGCTACACTGAATTCTCATTTGCAAAGAGCTCACAATGTAATGAATGATTACGGGAATCTGCCTCTTATAATTGGCTTTTTTCATTATAGATATAGAATATACACGGCAGTCGAATGTTGAGTATATATATTTTCACATAATTTCACGAATATTAAAAATAAACTATTTTTCGCAATTTAATAAAAAATTCACATTATTCAATATTCGAATTAATCGCCTGTGATGACCGTCCGCCAATGACTTAATCTGATACGTCAATTAGCTGAAGCATAAGCTGTTTAAGAGTGTTACAACACAATATGGAACATGGCATTTATTTAGTGACAGCTGCCAGTTGCCAGTTGCCAGTTGGTTGTTGATTGTTGGTTATTTGTGTTTGGGAATTCGTACAGTTTGTTGTCTGTTTTAAGTTTCATTAATTTGGTTTTACGCCCAGTTGAGTTGAGCTGAGTTTCGACTGTGGGTGGGCGCGACGGTTGGGCAGTGTCAATATTTTGGCGCCGGCTGTTGCGCGACAGCGGCTCAATGTAAGTGCAGAACAACAGCAGCAACAGCAACAGCAACAAGAACATACTGTAATGAAAAACAAACATGAAAGGTCGAGCGAATGTAGTCGGTTACAGCGACATGCGACAGTCAAGGCAAAAGCAGAAGCAACGCTGCCAGCTGCGCTCACAGCTCACAGTGCCAACAAAAACAGCAACAGGAATTACAACAATAGCAACAGCATCAGCGGCAACAACAAAACTCAAACAGGCAATCAGGCAACGACAAAGCAAACCATCTACATAGCCGAGTCCTCGAACCACTTTGCACCACTTTCCACAAACTTCAACTAGAAACCACTCTCCCTAAAACACAGTCTCCTCCGGGCCAACTGGCGCGGCGTTAACCGCGACCACGGTCCATTTTATACACAGACTTACAGGGTATTCTAATTCGTGCAATCAGTATGTAACGCTTAGAAAAAGAAAGAAATCGAATAAAATATTTAAATTTAATTTAATTAAATCAGCAGCTGTCACACAGTTATTATTATCAAAAATGAATTATAATTATTTAAAGATATTTCCTAAAAGTCAACTGAATATGATCAATAAGAGTGCAGTAGACCCCTGCACAACGGGCATAAAGATTCAAGTTCCAGGCTAGTGTATGAAAAGTGTATTGTTGTCTTAGCGGAAAGCTTTTTTGGCCCCAGTATATAAATTGATAAAAATATATAAACAAAAGAACTGGAAATATATATAAAGTATATATACAATATTATCCGTGGCCAGGAGTTCAATTTCGCATATATTTCATTATGTACATTTATGGGAACATGTTAAGGAAATGTTTAATATTCCTATATATAGAATATTGTTCGCTTCCTCAACATATTCGCATGCACTTAAAATATATGCCCAGGGGCTGGATAAAAGGGTAAAATGAAGTACGGATATCCTTTCAAATCTTGTTGTATTCTTTAGGAAACAAATGTCGGTTGTGGCCGTGGCGATTGCAACGGCCAAAGACAAACGACGGCGCATAGTCGAAAGTCTTGATTTAAAAATTGTTTGGCTGTTATTAGTTTCTGTGAAGGGTTTGAGACGATTTTAATTAACGCCGCCAATGAGAGCAGCGACAGAGACTACCAGCCAGCCAGCCAGCCAGCCAGCCAACCAACCAGCAAACCAACCAGCAAACCAACTAGCCAAACAGCTAGTCAGATAGTCAGCCAGAGAGTCAGCAGCTGGCACGTCCACGCAAATCCTTTACGCCAACTCGCATCGCATCCTTTTGCAATTAGTGCGACTAGATAGCCCCCAAAAAGTTGCGTCTGACAAAGCAGAAACAATACAGCGCGCGCATTCTTTAGCAAACTTCTCGCCGGGCAATACGAAAAGACATCCAGCTGCATCTGAATGGCGGACAAGACAATCCGGTCTCTGTCTTGAAGAATGCACAACATAGATTTTTAATCTAATCAGTGTAACTGGGCCAAATAACTAGTTGCAAAAACAAAAAGGACAAAATTGGCATTGGAGCTGCAATTACAGTTTGGCTTAAGCATATCGAAGTAAGTACTGAAAAGAGTATAAAAGAAAATACCCTTTAAAATAACGCTACAGTCTGTATGTTCCTCATATTTATTTATTTTTAAAAAATATATGAGACTCGAAAGTTTTGTTATTTATAAATTCTGTGGAAATTACTTAGGAGATTAGTGGCTCCACTAAAGATTCTTCGTTAGGAACCTCAATCTTAGACAACTGCAAACTGTCGTCAGTACATATCTGTGGCGAGAACTGCACTATACTATTCCCATACATATTAGCTAACCAGCTGCACTTGTACTACATCTAATTTTTAATGATTTTGGTTAGTTAAATATTACTATAAAATAAATTATTTTCCAACATTTTCATACACCTGAAATTACATATCCATCTAATTTGATGTACCTACACAACATCTTAAAAAACAACGAGAAAACTTGCAAACGAAAATAAAAAAAAAATAAAAAAGACAAAGTTGTGGAAAAGTTAAAAATCTGTTTGACTTTGCATTTAAATACAAAAAGTTGCTTCACTTTAGAAGAAGCGCAATCTGAAAGGAAAAACTAAAGGTTAAAAGACACAATTCTCTGACAAGGCCAAGGAGAGCTAGGAAATTGTAGTTTTAGAACATTTAAACGGGTATATATTTGTGCATAGCTGATATTGCCTTCACATAGATATGAGTGGCCAATAAAGTCTTTGGATTTGTGAAGTTAAGTCAAGTGTTTGCCTTTAATTCGTTTAAACGCACGACATATTTGCTTAAAAAAAACACTCAAACGCTTGTAATACCCTTTAGTACTAACAAATGCATAATAGGAATAAGAAAATGTTGAACGAATAACATGCAAAAATGAACATGTTCTATCAGAAAGATAAACATTAAATAAAAATGTCTATGTAATATACAAGCATTCTGAGTTAAACATAATTGTTAAGTAAACATTAAATCTTTTACATTTTAGCTATAAAAATATATTCATTATTTTCTAGTCAACTTACAGGGTATTTAGTAGTCAAGCACTGAAAATGTGCCGTCTTTGATTTGTTTTTATATCAAAGTGTGGGCAGTCGTATTTGCTCAGCCATAACTGGCTCTTGACAGTGAAACTGCCGAATTTGATTATTTTAAGTGTATAAATAACTCGCTTGGTAAACTCAACAAAAGTTTTATTTATCTTATGAAATCTTTTGATGTTTGTTGAAAATTGTTGAGCTCTTAATAAAAGTACCTCAAACATCCTTTGTTGGAATATAGAATATCCCAGTCAAATTGGTTTAAGTATTAGATAAAATTGTCTGGTTGTTTTCGAAATCAAAAGCTGCTTAGATTCTAAAATTATTTCATACTTATGAAGGGAAAATTGTTGAGATGTTATTAAAAGTACCTCAAACATCCTTTCGCACAGAGTATCCCAGGCACATTGGTTTAAGTCTTGGCTAAATGGACTTGTACTTTTCGAATTCAACAGCTGTACATGTTCTGTTCCAACTCAACAGTTATTGACAATGAACGCTCACAACGTGGCGCTTTCAGAGGCGTTCTGTACACTCAACAGTTGTGCAACACGTTGTGGATTAAAAAGTGCGTTAGATGGCGCTAGCTCACACAGAATTGGACCTAGATGTCGCTTTCACTTAATTAGCGCGCAAATTTGAATTTTGTATAGTCAGTATAAAAAGTTGAACTAAATAAATATTAATGAGCATTTATTCTTAAGAAATGTTTTACATTAAAATTATATAAATGGTATGCTGCGTATATAATTGTTTAAGATGCTTATTCTATATGTTTTACAGGCCATGTTTAGCCATAGCATCAGTTATCCACTGCACATAGTCGGCCACATTGGTGTAGAGACCTGGCAAGCTGATCTGGCCACAGGATGTCACGCCCATGCTGACGATGCCAAACTCCACCATGCGCACCTTGTATTCGTCCAGGTAGGGGGCTGGCGCCTGCAGCGGGCCACCCGAATCGCCCTTGCACGAGTCCTGCAAGTCACCTCCGCCGACGCAGAGCTGGGTGTGAGGCACATCGCGACGATAGGTCTGCGAACAGACTGAGCGCGGCTGAATGGGCACCTTGGCCTGCAGCAGCACATCCGACGAAGAACCGTTCTCGGTCGTGCCCCAGCCAGTGACGAAGTAGTCCAACAGAGACTCCGCCTGCTGTTTCAGTTCACTGCTGATGGGCAGACAGATGGGTTTAATGTGCCCTGCAAGGGATGAGTTGGATTAGGTATTGACCACGGCTTCTATCCGGGTTCCTACTCACTGTCAAACTTGACGGTTTCGTTCAGGCGCAGCAGAGCGATATCATTAATGATGCGCTTGGAATCGTATTTGTCATGAAGTATGAACTTTTCAATGCCCAGATCCTTAACAGGCGGCGCACACTTCTCCTTCCGTCCCTGTTGCCGGCAGTCCCGCTCCGTGGAGATGCGATGCTCGCCCAAGCGGATTTCATAGCTGCCAAAGGACAAATTAAGATTGAGAAAATAGTTTTGAAATCTCGAAATTCTATACTTACAGCTGATCTTCCAGTCCATAGACGCAATGAGCAGCAGTCAAAATATAGCCTACAAATCATTAACAGATCTTTATGATCTCTTCGAAATATATCTGGTATATACTTACGGTTCGCAATGAGTGTGCCGCCACATAGGAACCGAGATTCGCCTAAACTGCGATATCGCAGCAAAGCCATCCAGGGCCTGGAGGACAACTTCACCTCGTAACCATTAGCCACGCGCTGATTGAGAATGTTGCCACAGTTGAAGTCGGCGCTTCTAAACAGCTCCATGACCTTGGAGTTGTGCTGGATCTGAGGCGCAGGACAGCAAAAGTGTCGCTAAAGATCGGATCAAAGATGAGATCATATGTATGTATATATGTATCTATATATATTTATACATACGATTCCATCGATCTCGCCACAGGAGGCCTTCTGCAAATAGCTTGCAAATTCCGGTGCCACATGCTGTCCGCTCTGCTGGGCCGCCAAGAGACGTTGTTCGATCTCCGAGCAGGAGGAGAACGGCATGCACTGGCCACGATCCCCGTTCGGAGTGTTGCAGTCATCTGCGTAGGCTATATAAACGTCAATGTACACAAGCAATTAATATGTAAAACAAAAACGGGTCGTGAGATGTTTTCTATCTCACCTGCTTGAGCGGAGCGGGCGCCCATCAAACAGACAACCGCAACGACAACTGCGAACAGCAACCAACGGCACAGCATCTCATTAGAATGCGATCAACACTAGATGGAGGAAGCAGAGACCTGATAACCAGCCAAATGAAAGCTCCAACTGCTACTGTGAGCAGCGCGCACCGAGCGCACACTTTATAAGGCGACACTGATTCGAAGTGAACTCAGCCAGCTCTCAAGCTCAGCTCAACTCGCTCAATCGAGAATGGATAACGTAGAGTGGAGAACGTAGAATGGAGAGTAAAGAATTGCGTACATGCTTCGGGTTTTCCCCTCATATGCCAACTGCGGATCGCCATCTCTATTAAAGTGTTTGGCTTCCTCGCAATCAGTTTTACAAATCTTACAGAATTATAAATAAATACTCGTATGTACATATGTATATACTCGCATGTGCTACTATAAAGAAATATATTTCTTTTTATTAATAATCTTCTCATTTGCTGATTATTATTCAAGAGCCAATCGAGCTTTGTTTACACATTCGCACTCCACTATAAATATAATAAATTTGGTTGGGAGGGTTCGACTGACTGTTACCCTGTCAGCATTTTTGTAAATATAGTTTTACCCTACTAACATTTTTATATTTATAGATCAGATCAGATTCAGGTCGCAGTCCAGGTAGAATAACAAAGTACATAAATAAATATTAATATAAAAATTAGATTTACTCTAGTCAAACTTATAATATATATACCTTACCATGATACCAACTTAAACAAAAAAGCTGAAATACCCTTTACACATCGTCAATAAATACAGCGTATAAAATATATATTATAATAATTAAGCTTATGCTTGACCTCTTCTCAAACGACTCTCTTAGCATTCACACGGCTATGGCTCATCAACTTAAAGAGCGAGAGAGAGAGAGAGAAAGAGAGAGAGCAAGATCGAGAAAGAGATCAAAACCGCGAGAGCGACTTGGGACTAAAAAGCTTGTTTTATAAGTCTACAAAGAATCGAAGTGTAAATACTCTAGACTTTATAGAAATTTACAACTTCAAAAAACCAGATTTAACCTTTGTAAAGAACATGTTCAATTGGACACACTTATTTAAAATCCCACAATTAAAATCTATACAACAAATACATGCATATATAGACAAAATATTATAAAAAAAAAAAACCAAGAAGCATTTAAAAATATATCTCAGCTTAACAATCTGAGGTGGAATTTCCCTTTTGCCGTGAAATAGGGAAATATCAATGCAATTCAGCGACCTCAACTCTAGCATTTCTCCTGAATTAACCAACAGCTATAGGTTCTAGAATAAAGGGCGAAAAACTAACGACAAATCGACTAAAAGCATTACATCTAATTGTTCGTCTCGAATTAAACAATATATTTATCGACGGGAAATACTTAAAAGCTTTTGTGAAAATAATTAAAATAATAGTTCGCAGCTTATGATTTCTTATCAATATTAAATTGAAATATGTTAAATTTAACTTTTGTATTTTGTATTTTATTGTTAATCGCACATCTGCGGGTCAATTGTACAATTGCTTGCGGATGATTTTATTATGTTTAAACATTATTATAGTTGGATTAACTAAAACTGATTTTCTGTTTTTTTTTTTTTTTTCTTTATAACGATAAATTATAACAAAGCTATTTAATAATAAATATCAGACATGGATAAACGCAAAAAAAAATTTTTATAGTCATATACAAATATGTATGCATACATATATATACGCTATATATTTTAAATTAAAACTTTTTACTTATGTTGTTAACTTTTAGTTTAAGAGTTAATGCTTTAGCTCAACGGCAGCTGTTTAACTTTCGTTAAGGGATGGGCAGAATCTCACCGTTCTGCTGTCTAAATTTGCCAATGGTTCTATGCGGTCGGTGTGGGTTGGGTAATTTATAAGATTTCTTCGTTTTCTATATATCAACGAGAGGGAAATAGCAATAGATCAATATCAATCAATTCTTGCACATTTCAAATAAAACTGAGAAACAAAGCAGATATTTCATAAGGCGCTTCGTGCCGCTTTTAAAAGTAAAAATATATTAAAAAGTAATTTAGAGGGATATTAATAGAGAGAGTTAAAGACAGTATGAGTTAATCCAAAGGAAAGCCAAAAGGAAAATTAACCAGCAAGCCACTTAAACTAAGTTTCAAGCGATAGATAGGCAAGTTAATTACAAAGCAGTTAGTAAATCAATAATTGGGAATTAAGTAGGATCGCATTCTTCACAGCATTCAAATTAACATCATATTTACACAAATAAAAACATTATTTCAACTCATTTATGGTAATCTACGATTTTGAACATATCGAGAATACACAGAAGTCTTTGTCGCACATGTCGCTTGGCTAACTACTACAGCTCGAATCTATGACTAACAATTAACATGATTAAGTTAAATAACAATGTTCAGTTTTGTTTGTTTCTTTTGCTTGTTTTAGTCACCAATGGAGAGCTGTAGAGCTCTAGAGCCGTACACCGGCAGTTCTTGAATTTAGTGATTGAATCAATAATTTGTTGATAATGTGAGCCATTGCAGAAAGATTGCTTGATTAGTGTTTGGTGCTGTTGGTGGTCGCTTGGAAGTAGTAGTAGTAGTGGTAGTGGTAGTAGTTCGAAGTGGGTTAGAATGCAATACAGAAGTGCCATCAAACGATGAACCAATAGAACTGAACGATTTTCTTATTTAATAGCGGCAATTAGCGGACTCTCTGCGCCTAAAAAAGGAATAGAAAGAGAAAATAAATGTTAATCACTTTTTTTTCCATAGAGTTTTGTGGGCACTAATTCACGAGTCTTTATGTATGGCATGCGTGGCCATGTCCAGGTCACAGGCATCGAGCTCTCATAGTTAAAGTTGTACAGTTGGTCCTCCAGCCACTTTCGCTTGTCCTGCGGCTCTGGGTATGTGGATGCCAATCCTAATCAAATTGTAACCAAATCTAGTTAAGCCATACAAATAAATATTCTACGCCAGCGTACCCTTGTCATAAGCACACTTAGTCACACCAATGGCAATATTCATGGACACATCACGGATGCTCTGCAGCGGTGGGTACAATGAACCACGTTCAACGTCACTAGGCTCTACAAAGTTGGCCAGCTCCTGGGCGGCAATGAGGAACATATCATCGGGTATGTGGTGGGTGCCTGTGCAGATGACGCCCAGACCCACGCCAGGGAAAATGTATGCATTATTGCCCTGGCCAGGATAGTAGGTCTTGCCGCCCACTGTCACTGGTGGGAAGGGCGAGCCCGATGAGAAGATGACGCGAGCCTAAACAATTAATCACATACGAAAACTGTCAGGAAGACATAGATCATGAACATAAACTCACATCCGTATTGTGATAGGCCTCCTCAGCTGTGCATTCCGCCTTGCTGGTTGGATTGGACAAAGCAAATATGATGGGCCTTTCGTTATTCTCTCCCATAGTGCGCAGAATCTTGGGCGTAAACAGGCCGGCACAAGCTGAAGCACCAATTAGCACCTGTCCAATATTAAAAGCGAATGATATTCTGAATTTTATATACAATACAAATATGAGACTTACACTTGGCTTAATGGTCGACACAATTTGCTCGAGATCAGCCATAGGTTCAATGTCCTTAGCATAGTTTACTTTGTGACCGTCCAAGGAGCCCACCTTACGCGTTTTGGTCAGCAGACCATCAATATCTACCATGAAAATTCTGCTATAGGCCTCGTCGATGGGTACACCCTCGGCAACCATGCCCTTCACGACGAGATCGGCAATGCCAATGGCAGCTTCGCCGGCGCCAGCGAATAGGAAAGTGTAGTCCTTCAAGGACTTGCCCGTTATACGCTTAGACGCGTACAATCCAGCCACGGCGACAGCGGCTGTTCCCTGTATATCATCGTTAAAGGTGCAGTAATTATTGCGGTACTTGTCTAAGAACCTAAATGCATTATGATTTCCGAAGTCCTCGAACTGAATCAGGGTATTCTGGCCATATCGCTTCACCACTGCCTCCATGAACTCATCAATAAAATCATCGTATTCCCTTCCCACGACTCGCTTCTGTCGCAGTCCCACGTACAACGGGTCCTCCAATAGATCGATATTGTTGGTGCCCACGTCCACCACAATGGGCAGGCACTGATGCGGCTTAATGCCAGCCAGTGCCGTATATAGAGCCAGTTTGCCAACTGGAATGCCCATGCCGCAGGCGCCCAGATCACCCAGACCCAAGATACGTTCGCCGTCAGTTACACAAATGGCACGCACATTCGGTTCTGGCCAGTTCTTCATCACATCAAAGATGTGACCGCGATCGTTGAATGTGACAAAGAGGCCATGCGGACGTCTATAGATTAACCCAAAACGCTGGCAAGCCAAACCCACAGTGGGCGTATAGACAATTGGCATCAGATCCTCAATGTTCTCCGACAAGAAGCGGAAGAACAGACGCTCATTGCGATCGTGCAGATCGCTCAGATACAGATACTTATTCAACGGCTCTGTATAACGATTAACTGCGATCTTGCACAGCTGCAGCTGTTCCTCCTGCGTCTTGAAACGCGCTGGCTGTAGTCCATGAATACCCAGCACCTGACGCTCCTCCAGTGTAAAGGCCAAGCCCTGTCGATAGGGAGGAAACAGTTATGTATGTATGTTGCATCTCAGTTGGAGGCTTTATTACACTGGCACTTACCTTATTCAAACGAGGATCGCGTATGTGATCGATGCCGCGAACCTGCGAGGGGCAAATAATGTCGCCGACAACCTCATGATAGCCACGGGCATCGTTCAGCGCCAGTGCCGATAATGTTGGCAATGTTGTTGGTGTGCTTATGACTGCGGCAGTTCCACTGCGACACAGCCTACCGATATTTCCGCACAAGCTGGAAAAAAAAAACAATGTTTATTATTGTGATGCAACGTCACTGAAAATCCAAGTTCAAGGTTAGCGTCAGCTGTTTTAGATACTGCTTCAAATCTAGCTATAGGAATGCTCAATCAATTACGTCAATCTGTTATCATTTGTATAACAACAAAACTCTGAATGAATTTGATCTAGTCGCCTAGCAACAAAAAAAAATACCCAACACTAGCTTTTCGGTAATAGCCCTATTGAAGGTTTCCCATGATCATTTTTACTTTTGACAGAAAAACCCCACTTTCAGTAGATACTATCCTATTAATGGACTTAATGAATATAAAGTATATTGTGTTTTTGATTGGTTGTATAGAAAAATCTATAGCAAACTTAAAATTGTATTCTTATACTTTACCGACTTGAGTTTTTTTTAATATAGGGTATTCTAAAGTCATATACACTCAAACTATGCGCAATCTAGTTTGCCGTTTATCAGAGTGGTGCAAAAACTAAGCCGCATTGTTTACGATTTCACGATAAGATTCTGAATGATAGCATATGACGAGGGTAGCAAATATTTTGACCATTTGCTTTCTGGGAGATTTAGCATAATTGGCGCTAATTGCGTACCCCTTGTGACTAAGTTCATTGATGGGTATGTCCATCAGTAGGATTACGGCCGCCTCAGTAGCAAGAAGTAAACCCGTTAATGACACGCCTACAGTTCCACGCGCTCGTGACGTGTTGGCCCGAAGTGCGCCTAATCACTACTCACTGCTAATTAGCGGGCGGTTGTAAGGGGCTGGCATGGAAGTGGGCATGGAATCATTATCATCATTCGTCATTTTGTTTCTCTTTGCTCAGCCTAACACCCAGCAGCTCACATGAGCCCCAAGTGCTTTATAAATTCGCATTTATATATATTTATTTATGTATGTATATCCAACATATGTTATATCTAATCACTCATACAAATGTAAGTGCATGTCGTAAACATTTCCGTATTTGAAACGAGGTTCATACGGCAAATCATCTCGAAATCGTTTGATATTACGATATGATCAAATATAGTGAGCTAATTAATCTTTTTTAGCTATAATATCATATTGTAAATATTTATTATTGTTTTAAACTTACTATGCTGTATATATTGCATATGTGTGTTATATATTTTTAAACATTTATTTTTCATATATACTTGTATCTATCTGATTTCATTATATTTATTGAAAAAAATGTATTTTATTTATTTTCTAATGTTTTTTAAGATTTATTTTTTTATTTAGAGAGCAAAATCTGCATTGATTTGTTTTTAAAAGATTTTATAAATAATTCTTACATATTACATTATTATAAATTTAAATATTTATCTCAGTATGCAGGTGTATGATGGCCAACAGTCTCGTATAAGCGTAGTATATATTTACGCACAACGCTGACATATCCCGATATGATATCATAAATAAAATGTTTGTGTAGACAGCGCACATTAAGTGTATGTGTGTGTGTGTGTATGCATTAAATGCCAAATTTAATGTTGATTGGGCCAACACACACATATATTGAGTGAGAGAGAGATAAGTATTTTCATTCGAAAGTCACAAAGTTCTGCGTGAAGGCAATAGACAAATAGAAGTCAATGTACTCTAATATGTTTTAGCCATAAAAACTATGCGCAAAAGAGGAAAAAAGCGAAGCAGTAGACAGAGACAGCAGATGAGAGGCTGCCTAACAGAGCCCAACAACTTTTGAACTTGGCATCGAAAAAAGATGCGAAAAGATGAAGCGCAAACAAAAAAGAAAATAACGCAAGTTTTCTTTTTTTATGTATATATAAATTGCTGTACACAGAAACGTTTCTGGCTGAAAATGTTTATAAATTTAGAATTTGGCAATAGAAAAATTTAGCTGTAGAATATCTATATATGTATGTATGTATAACTGTGTCCATGTCCATGAACGTGAAGGTGGCCAATACACACGCTAAAACTAATGCGTTGGTGTTGGAGCAAGCACACACACATACACACCCTTGCATATGTTGATTGTTTGTATATTGATTTTCAGCTGTTTTCTTGTATATGTGTGCGTCTGCGTCTGTGTGAAATAGCGGCTATTATATTTATTTTCATTTATACTATTGTATTTTTTAATTTTTTTTGCAATTAGAGGTGTTGGCGCTTACGCAACAAGAAAAATAATAGAGGGCAGTTGCAGCTCGACAGCTGTTGCAGAAAACTTGCAAAAACCAGATAAGTTAGGTCAATGTCAGAAACATGTGCGAATCCTAGCCTGCCCTCACCAATACAAATAGGGTTGTGCCCGCGATAGTTCGTCTGTGCATGTGTATGTGTATACGTGTATATACATATACATATATATATATATATATATATATATATATATATATATATATATATATATATATATATATATATATATATATATATATATATATATATATATATATATGTGTGTGGTGTAGTACCATTGAAAACGAAAGCTGCGCAATGCACTGTGCTTGCCGTGCTGAGGGTGCTAGAGGCGGGGGGCCTTGGCGCACGCTCGTCTGCCACGACAATGACTAGGTCACTGAGAAGAACAGCTGGGACGCGGACCGAGTGTATGACAATTGAAGTTGCATAACAATTCGTCAATTTGCAAAGGTACCAAAAATAGATGCAATCATTGCCAATTCCTTTGGCAACTTGATGCCAACTGCCCACCTGGCTGCTTAATATGAACCGTTTTCGTTGACGTAGCTTACCTGGGTCGTGAGAACATTTTGTGTTTTTGCTTCTCGAATTTTGTATGTTTCTTTGAATTGCTTTTTTTTTGTTAACTTTTTGTGAATTTATTGCAGTTTGCTTTTCTGTTTTGACACTTATCTCTAGGTAATAATACTTTTTTGTTACGCTTAGCTTTTGGATTACATATGAAACACGACAATTACGAGCCAGCTACCCTTATACAAGGCCCAACAAACAAAACTGAGTATTCGACGCGGCGCGGGCAAAAGCTACCTCGCGAAGCTGTCGGCGAATAATGAACGAATGCTAAATACGACAAAACGAACCAAATGTAGCGCAGTAGAAACTTGCGCGGCAGTGATTGAAAAGAGTGTTGGAAAAGGCGGGCAGATACTTGGTGTTGCCATATTCAAATGGTTAGCTATCGATATTTATTTATCTATTTAAAAACATAATGAAACACCGATATTTTCATCTGTTCGCTATTTTATTTATAATTTATATATATATTGATGAAGTGAGATTAAAATAGTTAGGGCTGTGCTTATAATCTTTGGTAATTGCTGCATCCCGTTTGACACATAACTTTGCATGGACACAGTGGAGTCCCCCAAATCTGGAGTAATTTTCAAAGCAATGGATTCAAATGTATAGAGAGCGCGAAAACCATTGGCAACAAATCGATCATTTGAATAAAAGGATACACGAAAAAAACGTCCATCGGAACGCACTTCAAAGTCAGGCAATTTGCCACAATACTTGCTGAACTTTCGATCTGTGCTCATAAAATTTGAAAATTCCACATAATCGCTAGCTGTTTGATGGTCACATCTATAAAAAAAAAACATAATATTTATAAAGGTCTTAAAATTACTATATTTGTGGACATACGTGCTAATGCCTTCGACATCAAAGTATGTGAATCGCAAAACAATGCGTTCATCAGCTCCATAGAAATAATAATTGCATACAACATTCTCCAGATAGTACCCAGGAAAGTTTGGCGAATGAAAGAGACCACTAATCCGGTCGCGGCTGTTGTATACAAATGTGCACTCGTCTCCCTGCTGTACGCCTGATAGTATGCCATAGTCTAAATAAAAAGAATTGTTTAACATCCTTTATTCACGTCTCATTTTCATCTTACTTGTAAGAAACCGATATTCTGCTCGAAATCCATAATACTGGACTTTGTTTGTCATCTTCGGCGGATATTTGCCCACAAATTGCAGTTGCAGCTGCTGATTATTTGACATCAGCGGTTTGGGCAAGAAAGCGCCACAAAGTAGTTCTTGCGTCTCGTATTTACCCCGTACTTCTGCCAATACATGCAATGCGTCCTCATCCCGACAGCGGCTAGAATTCTCACTCTCCGTGGGTATGTTAAAGTCGTGAAACTTAATTTGAATCACTTCGGGTTTTTGCGCTTTAAATTCATAACGGCATTGCACGACCTTAGCAGAGTCACTATTCTTATTTATCGGGGCACCGATAAGCGAACTCAACAGCTGATTCGATTCGAAGACACCGGACTTGTTGACGCGCGAATCGAAGAGCAGCTTGCAGTGCTCTGGAATACAAAAGAATAATACGAATTAATATTATATGCTGAAATTGTTAGTCAACAATTGTCGTGCCTCGAACATTACTCGCATTTGGATCAGAGCCATGGGGAGTAAGCAGGCGCAGAATGAAGACAACAAGTTAAACACGTTTCGACGCGTTTGTGATGAAATAGCAGCGGAGTCGAGCTACCTACGCAAGGTTGAGAAATTGGAGCTCTTCTTCAAGAAGGGCAGCAGTGGTGCCGGATTTAAGGGTGACATGTTGCAGTGGGTGCAGTTCCTCATACCAGGCTCCACGCAACGTGTCTACAATTTGCAAAACAAGGCATTGCTCAAGCTGTTTGCTCGCATCTTCCATGTCGACCAACAGGAAATGCATCTCAACTTGGAACAGGGTGAGTAGCATTGGGTATTCGTGCTGAGTCCTACTATCTAACTAAGATATTTAATTCCCTATAGATGGAGATATTTCGGAAACTCTACGCAGGCACTTTGCCAGCTCCAGCAAACTTAAGCCGCAAACGCACAGCAAACTGTACTTACATGAGGTAGAACAGATGCTCTGTCAGCTGGAGCAGCGCACAAAGGAAGATGAGCAAACGGAAGTACTGCAAAAGTTTTGTAAACAGGCCACAGATTTAGATTTACGCACGTTCATCAGGCTTATCAAACAGGATTTGCGCATTAATGCTCGTGCCAGACACATTTTGGATGCTTTTGGACCAGAGGCCTATCCGGCGTACCAAAGCTCTCGAGATCTTGCAGCTATTGTTCAGAATTTTGCTGGCAAACCATCCACGTCTCTCAAAACTCCGACAAAGGCTACCACAAAGAAGGGGAAGAACGAAACTAGTGCCATTCAGGTAATGACGCCCATTTCACCCATGCTGGCCAATGCCTGCAAGTCTGTGGAGGAAGCATTTAAAAAGAATCCTGGCGGACTATATAGCGAAATCAAATATGATGGCGAAAGAGTACAAATTCACAAACAGGGAGAAGAATTTAAGTTTTTTAGTCGAAATCTAAAGCCCGTAATGGATCACAAAATCAAGGATCTAACGGATTATATACCGCGCGCCTTTCCTGGCGCCGGCGATATGATACTTGATTCAGAAATCATTTTGGTGGATACAGAAACGGGCGCCTTGCTCCCCTTTGGCACGTTGGGTGCGCACAAGAAACATACCTATACCAATGCTTCCGTTTGCCTCTTTGTCTTTGATTGCTTACTCTATGATGGCGATGATCTGACACAGCTGTATGTATAAACCTAGCGGAATTTCATTAAAAAGCTAATGTTAATTTGATATCTTAGCGCATTTAGCAAACGCCGCCAGATTCTGGAGAAAAACATTCAACCCATAAAGTCCCATGTGCAGCTTTCCGAATCAGAGTTCTTGAAGACCAAAAACGAGTTAGCATTAATGACCGCAAAGGTTCTTCAAGCGAATCTCGAGGGTGTTGTGCTCAAGAGTCCAGGCGGCATATATCAGCCAGGCAAACGTAACTGGCTCAAAGTAAAAAAGGATTATCTTTTCGATGGAAAAATGGCAGACACGGCCGATTTGGTTGTCTTGGGCGCTTGGTATGGTTCTGGCAAGAAGGGCGGCGTGCTGAGCATCTTTCTCATGGGCTGCTATGATGCGCGTGATCATCTCTGGAAGACAGTCACCAAAGTGCACTCTGGACTCGATGATGCTACTAATGATGAGATCCACGAAGCATTGATGAAGCTAACAGAACGCGCCGATGCTAACAAAATTCCCAATTGGTTACTTTGTAAAAAAGCCCTTATACCCGATGTGCTAGCCAAGGCGCCGGAAAAAATGCCAGTTTGGGAAATCACGGGCGCAGAGTTCACACAATCGGAGGCGCATACTGCAGCAGGCATTTCTATACGCTTTCCACGCATTACACGGCTGCGCAGCGACAAATCTGCAATGGAAGCAAATGATCTGGCACATCTGGAGCAGCTTTACGAAGCATCTAAAAAAAATGTGAACGTAGATCTTCTGTTGGCCAATTGTGATGCGGACAAGGATGCCGCTTTGGCAAATGGACTAAAGCTGGAAAAGACGCCCCAAAAAGATAAAGTGACAGAAGAAGAAACTGCGGGCAGTAGCAAAAAAGCCAAGAGATCCAAGGGCGACTCTGATAATGAGCAACCAACACCAACAAAAAGAAAAATGGCCAAACTAGAGGCGCCCTCAAAGGCATCTAAGGGAAGTCTTATGGATTTCTTCAAACCGAAAACAACTGCTTCTGTGAAAGTGGAAAGTAAATCACCCGACGATGTCAAAACGAAAGTCAAGGGCGAAGATAGCAATTTATTTAGTGGCCAAGTTGCATACTTTGTTGCAGATGCCAACCAATCGAAGCACAAGGTTGAATTTGTACGTCATGGTGGCACCGTGACTGAACATTCGAATAAAGCTACTTTGATATTTCATAACATGATGCAAACTGTCGAGTTGGCGGAACTGAGGTAATTAACAACGTCATAAAATTAATGTAAATCTTAGAGCTCTTTACCGTCGCATTTGGCGCCATCTCAGCGTAAAATGGCTTGAGGAATTGGTACAGGCCAAGAAACTTCAGCCTTATCCGCTCTATACGTTGGTTTTCAAGGAATAGCCCAAAGTTACTAATGTATATTGTTGAAATCTTAAGTTGTAAATTATTTTATATTTAAATTATGGTAAAGGATGCAGTATATTTAACTAGTAATAATCATAATTAATTAACAACGTCATAAAATTATTGTAAATCTTATTTTGCAGAGCCCTTTACCGTCGCAGTTGCCGCCATCTCAGTGTAAAATGGCTTGAGGAATCGGTACAGGCCAAGAAACTTCAGCCTTATCCGTTCTATGCGTTGGTTTTGAAGGCATAGCCCAACATTACTAATGTATATTGTTGAAATCTTAAGTTGTAAATAATTTTATATTTAAATTATGGTAAAGGACGCAGTATATTTAACTTCTATTGTGAAGTGTTGCATTAAATATATTTAAAAATGCAAATTTTGTATACGTTTACCAATTCCTAAAAATAATATACTTTTCGATACTAACTATTTAATTGTTCACTTAGTCTACGTCGGTGCAAAGGTATATATTAGCTGAAGGGTATTTGTGAGTAAATATTTTTATAGTGCTACTTATCAGAGGCATATAATTGCGTTTAAAATATTATTTGAATAAATTATATAAAATGTATCACAAAAATACTACTGTGATATTAATTATCACATTTCGATATTAATTATCGCTCGTGTATTATATGTTGTAGATAACTATATAAGCTTGGGTATATTTCATGAGTAGTTATGATATCATTTCACACTCACTAAACTCGAGACCCCTTTGAGCTACTTGATGGGAGCAGCCGACAAGGTTTTTTACTTAGCCAAGCTATCAATAGATCTCCAACTGTTGAGAATAGCTCAGTGGGTTCAATGTGTTTAAATGCGGAACGTCCGTATGCGTTTACTACCAAAAACATTGTCAACAGAATGTTGATTTTATTTGTATTTTCTTATTACTTAAAACGGTTACTCTTAGGCTCGTAAGAAATAAACTATAAGTGATGCTCACTGTAAATAATTTGTTATTCTACTTTCAATCCGAATGTTTAACTAAAAGCTTTCCACTGTGCAATTGCGTCTTGTATAAATAACGTTAGCGTGTTCTGAGCTCTTCTCATTCAAGCGAGAGTCGTGACTGCATTATTTTCTTTGCACACTATTTTATAACTAAAATAACTTCTTGTATCAGAGCGTGTATCGTGGTTTAAAGATATGGATCCTGAATACGAAATGACATCCGAAATACAAAACTTTTACAAAGATAAAACTATTTTCATAACTGGCGGCAGTGGGTTTTTGGGCAAAGGTATTAGGAATCAAGAGTGCAAGATGTGTAAAAAGTGATAATTAATTTAACACTTTGTAATTGTATATTTTATAAAAAAAATTGAAAAGAGGAAAAGTTGGAATCATTTGAATCCAATATTAACTTATTTGTGAAAAGAAACATTTTAATTTTGAATAAAAATTAATAAATTATAAGTGTGTATACAAAAAAAAAACTTGTTCTCTATAAAAAATATAAATCATTTAAAAATTTAATATAATATAAATATAAATTTTTTTAAATTTAATTAAATACGGGGCGTATACTGTGCTTTGGCAGTACTGCTTATTCGCCAATAACTATAATTACAATCAATAATAGTGATAATAAACTGTAAAATAGATTTAAGTACATTCCATTCATGAAAAAGTACCTAAACTTTGTACTAAATAAATATTATTTTTAATGGTTAAAAAGCAATTAATAAACAAAAAAATAAAAACTGAACAGCACTTAATTTAACTTACATAAGTATGAAAACAAAAAATTGAAAACAAATGAACCTGTAGCAGCTCTGTACATAATATAATGCATTTCAGCAAAAGTTCTCGCTTTATAAACCTGTTTCTAATGAGCAAGTTACCAAAACTAATAGTCACTAAATAAATGTTTTATATACATCTGCTATTATTAATTCTCTATTTGAAGTACATTAAACTATAGATTGTCTCTCATATATGTATATATGTATATTTTGACTTTCTCACCATCTTGATAGTTTCTTTAATTATTAACTGAACACATGAAATAATGGAAGATTAACTGTATGTTGTTTTAATGAAAATGTGTGTATCAGTCAAATAGAATAAAGAGATTATTTGCAAATATAGTTTCATTGTTTGATTATATATTATTTTAATTATTAATTATATTTATTTTAAGTATCTTTCTATAATAAGAATAAGAATCTTATCTTTCTTCTTCCGCTCAGGAATATTAATTGTCGTTTAAATTATACAATTTATTGAAAATAATATTTTAGATGAGTTCTTCAATGATAATTGATTAAACATAAAGCTTTCATTCAAAGGCAAATTCAAAAAGAGTATGAAATATTCGTTAAGCATATTTAGGGAATTAGAAACGAGTCGTTCTCCCATTAGCTAAGACAAAATAAAAAAAACGTTGATTGATTTCGTGCTTTCCCTTTCAGTGATAATTGAGAAGTTGCTGCGTGCGACAGATGTGAAACGCATCTATGTGCTAATCAGAGCCAAGCGGGGAGAGGGTATGCTGCAGAGGCTGGCAAGCTGGAAGGACGATGGCGTGAGTAAGCCGCAAAGCCAACTAGAAACGCGATTCCAATTGGTATGCTTCCCATTAGGTTTTTGGCTTGCTGCTCAAGTCGAAGCCCAGTTGCTGGGCACGCATAGTGCCCATTGCCGGAGACTGTCAGCAGTTTGACTTGGGTCTGAGCGAGACGGATCGTCAGTTGCTGACAGACGAGGTGCAGGTGGTGGTGCACAGTGCGGCAACAGTGCGCTTCGTGGATCCACTGCATGTTGCACTGGACATCAACACGCGTGCCTCGCGCCTCATGCTGCAGCTGGCGAAGCAAATGAAACGCTTGGAGACATATGTTCATGTGTCCACGGCCTACTCGAACTGTGTGGTTCAGCGCATTAGCGAATGCTACTATCCAGAGCAGTTGACCTGTAACGTAGACACAGTACTGACGCTGAGAGAGAGGCTGAGTGAAGAGTTGCTAGACAGCATGGCGCCAGCTCTGCTGGGCAAGTTTCCTAATACATACACCTACACAAAAGCCCTGGCGGAGCAGCTGGTCCAGACGGAGGCAGCTGACCTGCCCATATGCATCTTCCGGCCGGGCATCAGTAAGTGACATTAATTAATCATCACTGAAATTATATAACATATTATATACTCAGTCATTGGCAGCTACAAGGAGCCCGTCTCTGGCTGGATTGACAATCTCTATGGTCCCATTTCTATATTTCTTGGCACTGCTTTCGGAGTTTTGAGAATTATTCGCGTTAACATCCAGACGCATGCCAACATGGTACCCGTTGACTACTGCGCCAACCTGACTTTGGCCTGCGCTTGGCAAACAGCAAAAGAAAATGCCACACGCCTCAAGGAACCTCAAGGAACTCAGCAATGTTCGCCGCCCATCTACAACTATGTGCCCAGTGATCTCAACATGCTCAGCTGGGGTGGTTTCAAAAAGAAAGCGGAAAGACTGGGTCATGTCTACCCGCTGACCCGAATGATATGGCTTCCCTTTCTGCACACAACGACCACACCCTGGCTATTCAAGCTGGTCGCCTTCTTCTATCACATTCTGCCCGGCTACTGTATCGATGTGGTGCTGCGCTTGAGAGGCCGTACACCACGCATGCTAAAGCTCTACGATAAAATACATAAGAACGTGGAGATCCTTTCCCCGTTTACAGACACCAATTGGTATTTTGATACGCACAATACTCAGCAGCTATGGCAGCGCCTGTCCGCAGAGGACAAACAGATCTTTGAGTTCGATATGAATAGCCTGGACTGGGATGATTATTTCTTTAAGGCTTTAGGTGGCATGCGCATCTTTCTGGGCAAGGAGGAGCCTGGTGATGAGTCACTGGAGCGCGGCAAAAGGAAATTAAAACGGTATCTAAGATTTTAATCGATTTAAAAACACACATCTACACATTTTATATTATTATTTCAATTTCCCCTTCCTTCACACAGCTTTTATATACTTCATCGACTGTTGCAGTTCGTCGTTTGCAGTGGAGCTGCTGCCATATTGTGGTCGCTGCTTAAGTTTCTAAATAGCTTCTAGATTTTAGTATTTGTACAAGTTTAGAACTAGTTCAATAAATAGCTGGACAAATATGCACTTACTTCCTCTAGCAACTCCAGCGCAAGATAACTTTAGCGACGTTTGCCAAATGGCGGCAATCAAATACAGAGTTGTCAACAGAGCCGAGTGCACCATTTGAACCTATTGACAGCTTGAAACAGACTGAGCATCAAAATAGTTAAGAACTGCGAGCGCTGTGAGGCGGCTTCCACACCCCAACCAGAGCAAGTCAATTGGCCACATCCGCTGCCAGGACCCAGACTGGCAGGCGGAAGCTGATAGCGTTTTGCGGCAACTGCGCGACCGAATGAAGAAGTTTGCCGCCATTTGCCGGCGATTAGCATAATTCGATTGAGTGCTTATGGTATGGGTCTGAATCGAACTAACTAAAATCTATAGCTAATTTATGGGGCGCCAACTTACGATTTCTATGTCCGGGCCGCGCATTCTTCCTCTCCTCGTCCTCCTCCTCCACTTGAACACTGTTCGCTTTGGAGGGCGACTGCTTTATCGCTATGCTGGCCGCCTCGAGGATTGGCGGCACAGCCAACGCCTGCTGTTCATTGGTCACAAATTTGTATTTCCCACGGAAGCCTTTCGCAGTGCGATTCGAACTAGCATTAAACTCCAGCAGCATATCTGGTCCGCTGCTCAGTATGCGCCGCGTGGGGCACGGAGCGCAGAGAACATCTATGACAGCGTTCATATGCGCCGACTCCGCATCGAAGATTGTCAGTGCATCCAGTTGACAGCCGCCACTGACCACTGGTGGCAGCTGCAGCTCCTCGAATAGCAGCTCCACTCGACTATCCGGACTGCCAATGAATTTGTAAGCACACTTGATGTGCTCCGGATAGTTTGCCGGAAAGCGTGGTGAATGGAAGTAGCCCTCGCCCAGATTCCCCTCGATTCCGGTGCTGGCAAAGAAATAAAAATCGCAGAAACTATGCGGCACCAGCCGTCCGTTCGTTTTAAAGAGCTCTGGGTGCCGGTGTGGAACGAACAAGGTGAACAAAAATTTTTTAAATCGATTTCACATTGGCTCACCTTGCTTAAGGAATCGATAGCTCGCTGTGAGATTCAAGGTCCAGTCGATCAGCCTTGTGGGCGGCTGCTGAAAGCTAAGTCTCAGTCCCAGCAGCCTTCCGCTACTGTAAATGGGCGTAACATTACGGGCCGTAGCACTGTGCTGGCACCAAGTGTACGCCGCCAGCGTTGAGTTCTCGATGACGGGCTCCTTCAGATACGGAAAGACCTCGACGGTGTCCAAGCAGCTGTCACAAAAATTGCATATCAAGAATTGCTGCACACCGCTAATCATATTGCAAAATTTGTGACACACAAATGGCCGGAATCAAATGATGTTGAAAATATATTGGCCGCTTGGCCGGTTCGTTGGTCAAGCCTAAAAATAGGCTAGCGACCAGCAAGCTGCCATTAAATAAAATGTTGCATTGCCATTCGTTCGTTCTACATCATTTATTTTGATAAAAAGTCTAACAAAAGTTGGCGTTAAGGCGAACACAGACCCCGCACAACAGATGGTAGCAAAAAAAACAAGTATTTCAACTTCTTAATGGACTATGGGGAGCAAAAATAGTCTACGGTTGAATAATTTGGAATAAGGATAAGAACAGGATTTTTCTTATAATGAATCTGAAATCAGAACATAAAAGTAATAACCACACATAAAATAAAAAAAGTAACTAAAAATAAAATAAATCATAAAAATAAATAAATGAAAAATATGTTATATAAAGTTAGATGTATTCCCAGATAGCTAAATACTTTATACTTTATGCAAAAGAGAATATAGAAACTATATACTGCGGCATTTCTGAAAGGAGCTAAAAATCTTTCATTCAATATCAATTATCCTATTTAAATTTGAAAAATTTAAAATAACTTTTAGGACTATATCATAATGCATAAAAATAAACAAAAAATTGAGATAAAAACAAAGTTTTAGAATATCGATCAAAAAATAAAGAATTTGTATAAATAACGGATTAATATTTAAACTGTATGTTATGGCTTCAATCAAACTCTAAGATATATGCCTTTAGTCAAATCCTGACATGAAAATTCAGCTAAAACTAAAGCTCAAAACATTACAATTGTGTTTGCAAATTATTCTGCATCTACATTTCATCAAAAAGTTGAATATCACTACACAGTATTACGATTATAGTCCCAAAGCATCAAATTGAAAACAAATAAAATACAATAAATATTCTAAAAGAAAATTATGCTATAGAAAGTTGAGAAACTTATGAATTTAGGAAAATTCTTGAGCTAGTTTGATTTGTCCAACTGTTGCGAGTTCCAATATATTCTCGTCTCACGTTACTAGTTTTTGCGTTTACGCATTCCTCCAAGCATGCGACAGAAAGCAGGGTAATCAATCATGGGCGGTTCTTCGAGGGTTTTAGGTTTGGCCATGGGCGCATGGCTGAGCGCCTCCTTTGCCTCACTGATGGTCATTTTATCGCCATAGTTGGTTAGCTCCTCGTAGATTCTATTGGGTGGGAAAGCGTTTTAAACAAGTCCAAAATATTTGGCGCAATGCACCCACTTTCTCTCATCGATCATGCCCGTGCCGTGATCGTCCCACTTGCTCCAGGCCTCTAGCAGCACTTCCTCGGGATCCAACTCTATAGTACGACGGCACATCAGCTGTACAAAGGCCTCATAATCCAAGGGCTCCTGTGCCTCCGACATCATTTGCTCCAGCAGCTGCTCGTTGGGCTCATTGCCAAGTGCCGTGTAGGTGAAACGCAGATCATCTTTCGATATCAGCCCGTCGCAGTCCGTGTCAAAGAGCGTGAATACCTTTTGGAAATCGTCCGATCAACCAAATTTAGAGCACGTCAATCAACCAACACTTACTTCCTTCAATTCCGCCAGCTTGGCAATATCCAGATCCTGCGGCGACACAGAATCATCGGCGCTTAGCTCCTCGGGCAGTGTATAATGGCCAGTGCTCTCTGGCAGCTTTAGCCTTGGATTGAATATCTCGTTAATAACAGCCATTGCTTCCGAGTCAGTTCCAAGCTGCGGCGGTGGCTGTGGCGTCTGTGATGCTTTGCGCACTGAGCTGGCCCGACGCCGTCGCTGGCCAAAAATGAGTGGATATGGATACTATAAATCATGGCTTGAATTTTATTATGTTCACTCACGCGTTCCAAATCTTCCAGTGAAACAGTAGGATCCATCGACATTTTGAACTGCGCGATTCACAAACGATTCACAAGCAGGCGATTTACACGCGATTCACACGCGATTTGTCAGCGACTTTGCACTTTTACACGAATAAATGTGGTCGCTACGACAGCGGCCAACGTTGTGTCCAACGCTCTGCCCAAGCTCCACTGAAATTTGTGGCGCCCGTGCTCAGCAATTTTATTGACAAATCGATTTCGAAATTTTTTTAATAATTTCTTCCTCTTGATTTCTTGGGTTATTTTAATGCAGCTAAAATAGCTGCAAATATCATAAAAATTGACACAAATTTGCCAACATTTATATAAATAACCAAGCGTGCCGAGCACGGCTCCACGGACCCCCCAGCCATAGTGGCCTTCACAAGGTATTTTAATTACATTGCATTCGCATATTTCCTCGATAGTCGACGCATTTTGATGGCTGTCGCGCAGCTGTCTATATAGCTGACAGATCCAGATCTCTGATCGATTTGGATACGGCATGCCACAGCGACAGCGGGTGGCAACCGACAGCACAGCGACTGTACGGCCGACTTACTACGGCCGGAAGCGTTGCTACTCACCCGGGTCGCAGCTGCAGCAGCTGCAACTGAAAGGCCACCAGCTCGTGGGCCATGCCACCAATGAAGATCATCAGACAGTTGTTTTTGGCGCCCAGTGCATGGCTGGCATTAATGCTAACACTGCCCCATTGTGTGGTGTTGCGCTCGTTGGCGTGCAGGCAGCTGCAATCTGTGCATGGACGCTCATGAATTATGCATGTGAATTCAACTCTATGCAGATCCAACTTACCTAGCCAAAGCTGAGTCTGCTTATTGCCAGAAACTCGCTGACCATTGGCCACCAAAATCAGTGTCGATACCAAAGTTAACCAAGCGGCCGCCATCTCCAGCGGCCAAAATGAAACTGCGATGTGAGCTGCCGAGCATCGCGATAATATCCTGTCAGTGGCTCAACATCCTGCGGCTGCTTGTGTGTGCTTTAAAAATAGCCAGGCGCCACCCCAGCTGCACAGCTGCCGCGTTGCCCCTCTGGCCAGTTCACCTGCCTTTTTTTCGTATCATTAAATTTAAGTTGAGGTTTTATGAAGCTGCCCCATCCACAGCTGCAGGTGGTGCCAACGCCAATCGTTAGTTTCTGCTACAGCCCACGCCTGTGGCACCTCCAGCCGAGTTTTGTAAGCTATTTATAAGTGGATTTCATTTTTCTGTGATTGGCAGTTATCTGTGCGCTGGCAACTGTTTTTCAAAAGAGTTTAAGCCATTTATTGACCGGCAAAGTCCCCACTTAAAAGAATTCAAGAATTCAACTTAACTCAATTCTGTGTGAATTGGCATACCAAAAAGGACAAAATCAGATTATGGATGATAGATGATGATAGATATGATATCATAGATGATGATATCTATATCTATATCTATATCTATATCTATATCTATATCTATATCTATATCTATATCTATATCTATATCTATATCTATATCTATATCTATATCTATATCTATATCTATATCTATATCTATATCTATATCTATATCTATATCTATATCTATATCTATATCTATATCTATATCTATATCTATATCTATATCTATATCTATATCTATATCTATATCTATATCTATATCTATATCTATATCTATATCTATATCTATATCTATATCTATATCTATATCTATATCTATATCTATATCTATATCTATATCTATATCTATATCTATATCTATATCTATATCTATATCTATATCTATATCTATATCTATATCTATATCTATATCTATATCTATATCTATATCTATATCTATATCTATATCTATATCTATATCTATATCTATATCTATATCTATATCTATATCTATATCTATATCTATATCTATATCTATATCTATATCTATATCTATATCTATATCTATATCTATATCTATATCTATATCTATATCTATATCTATATCTATATCTATATCTATATCTATATCTATATCTATATCTATATCTATATCTATATCTATATCTATATCTATATCTATATCTATATCTATATCTATCAAACAACAAATTTTGATTAGTAATTTAAAGCCAAGAGCTAAATATTTATTTTATACAACTTTAACATACACTCACACACTATATATTGGTATATCTAGATATAGGTATATCTGTAGCTGATTAGGTTCCACCTGTTTGATTCATCTTTGCCTTGAACATGTCGGCTAACAAAGCCGCTTTGCTGGCATTGAGTTCATCGTAGTCGTAGGGCGCCATGTGCTGCTTACATCTTTCCAGCCATCGTTTAACATGTTTGTAGGGCTTAAGCTCGAAGTCGAAGGCCTCCAGCTGGGAGACGGTAACGAGAAGTGTCAAATCCGCAATGGTGAAATGATCTGCTGCTGCGAATTCCCGACCTTCGAGTATTGAATTTAGCCAGCCAACAGCCTCGGCCAGCTTGGCGCGTTTTCCCTCGTCCAGGGGGGCGCCAATGAACATTGTGGGAAACTGCGAGGTGTGTACATATAGCTTACTCAAGTTTGACTATTTATTCTGTAAACTACTCACGTAGAAGTCGGTGAGGCGCTGGTACAATGTGCCCAGATCGAAATGCAAACGCTGATCCACCAGAGCTCGCACGCGTATATCCGTGGGATATAATTCGTCCGACTTCGCATAGGCGGCTACCAAATATGACAGTATAGCGCGACTGCAATAAACCTTTAATACTAGGATATTCTTGTGCTTCATTGAAGTATTTGTTACCTTTCCCATAGTACTAATCCCTCATCATTCATAGTGGGTACACAGTGCTGTGGATTCATGGCTACGAAATCCGGCTTCAGCTGTTCCCCCTCCAGTATGTTGACGATCTTCAGCTCGAAATTCAGATCGAGCATTTTTCCCAACAGCAAAATACTGCGGCAGGGTGGACTCGGAGGCAGATAGTACAGTACTGGCGTCGACATTTTGCCACCTCTGACAATTAAAAAGTAGACGAATTCGGTTACAATTTGTTCGGTTCGATTCATGAGTAACAACTGGAAGTCGCTTTCTAAGTTAGCCAGCAACACGACAGGACACCTGTCAGTCGTACAGCAAAAAATCAATTCATCGATTTCAAATATTTTATTTATGTAAATTGCTTAACGATTTACATTAGCCCTTAGAAAGGTGAATGCTAAAGGTCGAGTGAAATTTCTTCCCAATATGTTATAGGCAATTATTTTAATTTTATCAAATTTACGTTCATATACGAGTGATTGAGATATTAAAGAAAAGAAAGCAATAAAAGTCAATAATAATTAAAGCAGAAATTGGTCTGTCAATATTAGGAAAATTTTCGGAAAAATATCAAAGGAAACATTAAAAATATTGTCGGACTTTGAGCTAATTATTTCAAATTTTATTAATTTATTTTATATTTAATTTCTTAACAAGATTTGAAACCCAATAAAATGCCAATGTCTTTAAGAAATTTGTAAACAAAATTTAACAACTACTTTTATTAATTAATTACAAATTGAATACACAAAAAATATATTTTTTTTAATTCGCTTAAACATTTTTGAAAAAAAAGAACAGATGCTGAAATATTTTAGGGTATGCAATTGCCTAACTGCTAAAAGTTCTTCACACTTGAGCGTTTTACTGGCATATTAATTGAAGCTGCTCTACCTCGATTAATTTTGAATTATGAATGAGGGAAATAAATGTGCCGCCAGCTAGCTGCATACTCACACTATCCTATGCACCAGCTTGTGTTGCACCACGGCCACGGAGTCGATGTCTATGCAGTTCCCCAGTGTGCCTGCGAGTGTCGAGCGCTGCTGTCGTCGCGACGGAGCTCTGGTCCTTTGGCTGGTAGCTGGTGTCTGGTGCTGCTGTTGCGTTGATGATGGGTTTGTTGATGATATAATCTTTTTATGTTAACTTGGGAACGTGGCTGTCCCTCAATGTATCCGTCGCCGTTGCTGCTGTTGTCGTTGTCTGCCTGTTTGAATTTTCAGAACTTTCATGTCATCGGTGTCTGCTTGGCGCTTTGTTTCATGTCTGTTTTGTTTTGCTATTTTCGTTTAGTTTTCATAGCGAACGTTACCTGGACGACAGCCGCGGCGCGTCGCCTCGGCTAATGTGTGCTCACCTGAATGGGCGCTTGACGCGAGTGAAAGGCCGGATTGTGGGGGCGTGTGGCTGCCGAAACTCGGTCAGGATATCGTGCGCTGTCTGCTCCTTTTTTCGTTCTAAAATTAAGCCACTACATAATTTGTTGTAGCTTCGTGTTTTATTTGTTATTGATTGCTGCAAGTCTTTCCAACTGAATGGCGCTCGAAAACTTGGTCAGGCCGTAACTGGGGGCGAAACTGAAAGTGGGGTCCAATGCTTTTTGGGCTAACTCTTAGCACTTTCTTGGCCACTTAAAAGCAAACACGACCTGTCATGGGGTATTAGATAAGCTGAAACGTAAAGTAAATTAGCTAAACATGAACCAGGCACTCTTTTTCGTCCGTCAGTGTAAGACGTAATTTACCTAGGTCACTTGCTTAACTACCTGAGCATCTATTAATGCAGGTAAGCCAAGGACAATGCCTGTTTTGGTAAATTATGGAAAATACAATGAAAGACATTTACCATTATAATTCTCAGAAAATCTGTCATTAACTGCCAAAAGAAGGGACAATTGAGTGCGCAATGCATAAGGATAACAAACAATCAAAATGGACCCGGTCACCAGGAGCCTATAAAGGAACTGAGCACCATAAGTCCCGTAAACAGTCGTCGTCGTGAAAGTAGATCGATATGAGCTATAGAAGTCCATACAACATGTCCCTCCGCCTGTTGCTGACACTCATGATGCTATATGAAGCCCGCACGCTACCGGCACTAGAAACTGCTCCAGCGGCAACAGCTGCGAATAGCATAGAGGAGACGGATAAGCTGCCCGACACACATGTCGAGCCGATCGCCTCAAATGAGGCAGCTTTGATCAATGCCAATGCCACAAATCAAGCTTCAACGGGAAACAACGAAACCGTAGAACCAGTCGTAAGTTAAAGCTAAAATGCTCAAAGAAAGAAAGAGACCTGAGGTATTTCTATTACAGCCTGGTGATATTGTGGGCAGCGCCAGCAGCAATGAGCCCGTGTCCATCTATGCCGGTGGCCTCATTACGCCCGAGGCCTTTCAGCAGTATCTGAGCCAATACGGCGGTGCAGCGGGTTTGGCACCACTTGCAGCGGGCTATCCGGCTCCCATTACTGGGGCACCCGGCATCTATCCGTATCCGGGTCCTATTATGGTGCAGACCGGGTACGAAGGCTTCTTGGTGCCCGCCAATCAAGTTAACGCGGAAAGTGTCTCAGATAGTACCACAACTGTGGTAGCTGCACCCTCTCCTATGAATCCTATGAATCCCTTGATGGCTTTTGCGTCGCGGCTCTTGCCCACCATACTGATGTCTACGCTCTTTCGCATTGCGGCAGTGGTTCTGTCCGCTGTGGGTATAATATTCTTTGGTGGCGCCATCACCAACGCGCTCTGCCGGGCAACTCAGATCTGTGACATTCCCAACAAAGCCGTTAACTATCTACGCTTTGGCGGGGCACAAGATGTGGGTCGTATGATAGCTGAGGAAATTACACCGGAGCGCGTGCGTCGTACCACGGAATTCGTGCGCAATGCCATACACAAATATCGCCAGCTGCAGAAGCTAGTCGAGCCGGAGACAGAAACGGACTAAAAGTTACAGATATAACATAACTTTGTCAATTGTGCTGAAACTTATTATAGTTCAAAAAGAACTGAAATATATATACTTTTTATTTAGTCATAATCATGATGAGCTATTTTTTAATGGATCAGTTAATTAAACAAGTATTGGGGCAAATAAATTTGAAAATATGATTTAAGTCAAATCTTTTCCAGATTATTATTACAATAAGTAATTTTGAATTAAATAATTCTATATATAAACATGATTGATAAATTAAATTAATTTAAGCTTTCACTTCCTTGGTTTTAGCCTCGAACCACTCCTTCATCTGAGCCAGACCTTCCAAGTTTTCCGACCAGCCGGGTACAACCTTCTCAGCATTGGCATACCACTTGGCCACATTAGGATAGCTCTTGAGCTCAAAGTTGCTTGCCACAAAAGTCGAAATGGTGGCCAGAATGGCAATATCAGCGATGGTGAAATGATCGCCTGCAACATATCGTTGGCCCTCGAGGAAGGTGTTGAGGAAACCAACGGCAGTCTCAATCTTCTTGAAGTTTTCAGGATCTCCGGGTTTGTTAAGTATAAATATTGGGTAGTAATAATCAGTGAATGACTTGTACAGCACCCCCATGTCAAAGTACAGTCGCTGATTAACTATTGCCTGTTGCTTAGGATCCTTGGGATACAGTGAATCGTCTTTGCCGTACTTCTCCACCAGGTAGATCAGAATGGCACGTGACTCCCAGATGGTGAAGCCATTGTCCACGAGCGTTGGAATCGTGTGCTGTGGGTTGATTTTCACGAATTCAGGTTTAAGTTGCTCCTTCGCCATGGTATTCACAATTTTCTTGTTTAGCTCGATGCCCAGAGCTTTTGCCGTCATTAAAACTGAACGACATGGGGCTGAGCCGGGCATATAGTAGAAATCCATATTATAATTATCTGTTGTATTTTGCTGTCGAATGTTGATCGCAAACTGATTTTGAGCATGGGACAGAAAGTGCTTTTATAGCAATGGATAGCAAAATTATCTCTTAAGTAGTTTTTCACTGTTGTTATCAAATATTATTTGTCACTATTACTTTCAGTTTTAAGGGTGTGCGATTTTAAATGTATGAGAATATACAATATATGATAAAGTTCTCGGCGATTCCAACTGCATGTGTCATACTTGTTCACGCTTCATGGAGCTACAAGCTGTTAGGGTGTGCTCTTACAATGATATATGTATAACGATTATACAAAGATTATATCTTAAACATTTGATTGACAGATTATAATCCTAATATATGATCAATGCAATTTAAACATGTCAAATAACAAAGATTACTTTATATCAGTACGGTAAGAAAACCAATATATCCATTTACCTCAGAAAACAGGCAAACAATTGTTACTCATTCGGTGCTATCTACATCTCATGTATTCGAAATTAATTGTATAGCGAAATAATTTTTCCTTATTCTAAAATATAAAAGTATAATACAGTGTTAATTCAATAAATAGAAATACAATTCATTTGCCTATTTTCAATTAAGACAATTGCAAAAAGCGTTCAAAAAGCTTTACTAAAAATCAAATTTAAAGCATGAAAGCTGTCTGAATTCGTTAAATTTATGAGAGTCATGCAACAGGTTACAAAGAACATTTAAAGAGTCAACGAAAATAATATTTTTAGCATAGTGCCAAATAAGCTCGGTTTGTACAAACATATTTACCTACTCACAAATACAAGCATATACATACATACGTACGTACGTACGTACACACATACATACATACATACATACATATATACATACATACATACATACAAACATAGATACATACATACATACATACATACTTATACACATGCCAAGCCATGCAAATAAGCTGAATACACGAAAGCTAAAGCTGCTCGAAGTTCATGGTTAAATACAGCTGTATATTTGTGTGTATATGTGTATGTCTGTTTTATATGTGTATGCATGCATACACATATGTATGTTTGTAAATAATTCACAGCTTTTCGCTATCTCTTACTCGCCCGTAATTATTGGCAAGACCAATTTTTATGATTGTTTGGTAAATAAATAAATACACATAGTTCAACTAGCCGGGCATGTATATATATATGAATATATAAATATATAATTTATTTAATATTTCCTTTGAGCTTATTGTTAAATGAAATTATAAAGATTTGTCATACAATATCCATCGAAACTGCGATATATTTACTGTTTGCGCATTCCTGCAATGCGTTCTTTGAGCTTCTCCAAGCCTTCCACGTTCTCAGACCAGCCGGGCGTCACTTTTTGGACATGTTCGTACCACTTAGCCACATTCGGATAGTTGGCTAGAGGAAAGCCCACTGTCACAATAGTCGACACAGAGGCTAAGATGGAAATGTCGGCGATGGTTACCCTATTGCCAGCAACATATTGCTCACCTTCCAGGAAGGTGTTCAGGAGAGCGAAGGCTGCCTCGACTTTCTTGAAGACTTCTGGATCAGCTGGCTTATTGAAACGGAACTGTGGATAGTAATAGTCGGCGAAGGCCTGGTAAAGCACGCCCATGTCAAAGTATAGACGCTGATTAACTAGCGCCTTTTGCTGTGGATCCTTGGGATAGAGTGAATCATCTTTGCCGTACTTTTCCACCAGGTAGATCAGAATGGCACGTGACTCCCAGATGGCGAAGCCATTGTCCACGAGCGTTGGAATCGTATGCTGCGGATTGATCTTGATGAACTCCGGCTTCAATTGCTCCTTTTCACCAGTGTTGAGCAACTTCTTGTTCAGTTTAATGCCCAGAGCGGCAGCTGTCATGAGAACGGAACGGCAAGGGGCCGAGCCAGGTGAGTAATAAAAGTCCATTTCCACTATCTGAATTCTCGTGACCGACGCTTTCAATGTGCGAGCGAATACTAAATTCTCTCAGTTGTTGCTCTGGCTATTATACGAGTAGTAAAAGCTCAGATAAGCCATGACATGCACGAATTGTTATCGCAACCCAATTTCACTTTGTTTTAATACTTGATAAATTTGTTTTGTCAGAGCTTAAACCCATACGGGGTGTTATTACAGGAAATCGATATTTCATCTTATGAAATGTAACGGACAGTTCGAATGGAATCAATTTTAAAATTATAAAAGCTTTCGTCTTTAAATCGTAGGTAAAAATGATATACATATATGTACGTATATAGATTTTATGTATGTATGAGTATAAGGAGAGGCTTCAGTTGTTTATAGTATATAATGCCCAAACGCATCGTTTTTAAATAATTTACTTAATACATTTAATTAATAAGTAAACAAAAGTTGTATATTTTACTTTGTTGCATTTTCCTTGCGTTTCTCTACGATCCATTCTTTCATTGCGTCCAAACCCTCATTCCAATCGGGTATTACCTTCTGAATGTTCTCATACCATTTGGTCACGTTTGGGTATTTGGTAATATCAAAGTCTGCAGCAACAAATGTGGACACTGTGGCCACAATGGAATAGTCGGCCACTGTCAATGTATTGCCGGCCACAAATTCTTGACCCTCTAGGAATGTATTGAGAAATTCAAATGCTGCTTCTATCTTGACAAACTTGGATGGGTCTGCAGGCGCATTATTAAGAAGCTGCGGATAGTAATATTCAGCGAAGCTATGTATCAGTGTACCCATGTCAAAGTAGAGACGTTGATTGATCACTGCTTGCTTCTGTGGGTCCTTGGGATATAACGAGTCGTCTTTGCCATACTGCTCCACGAGGTACACGAGAATCGCACGCGACTCCCAGATGGAGAAACCATTGTCCACCAGAGTAGGAATTGTATGCTGTGGATTGATCTTCACAAATTCAGGTGTTAGTTGTTCACCTGCCAAAGTATTCAAAAGCTTCTTATTCAACTCGACTCCAACTGCCCTGGCCACCATGATAACGGCACGGCAGGGAGCTGAAGGTGGCAAGTAATAAAAGTCCATTTCGCAGCTACGTCTGATCTGTTTTAAAAGCAACACAGCACTGACTTTTATACGATTCTATTAAGAAATACGAGAATTTCTGGAAATACGTATGTATGTACATATATAAACATCTGTATCACCTTACTTATCGCCAATTATAGTTTATCCCTTTTTAACTGTCGTTTCTTTCACTATATTGAGAAAGAAGCAACTATATAACATCTTTTGTGTGTCCAGAGAAGAGTATTCGTAACTAGAAAGCTTACCTCAAATTTCTGAATTGTTATACATATTATTTTCACTGAACAACAAAAGTAGTGGTTTCAGATTAGATAATGGCCCCAATATACCGGAGATAAATATATTGTTGTTACTCTTTCACATAAAATATTCGTTAGAAGACCTTTCAATTCAATAACTTTGATATTTTTTAGCTTTTTTTTACTAGATTGTGTTGGCATGTGTTATTTTTTCATTCCAATGAGTAGACATGCCACGGACATACATACATACATATATGCATTCAGTTTATAGTAGTCAAACTAAAAACTACTCTGTAAATAGATTCAATAATTCTAATATTACTTCTACTATGTTCAAATGAAGAACATACAGAAAGCATTTTTAATCATTGTTCGATATTTATTATCCGCTTTTTATAGATTTACAGAAGTTAAATCAGTCATGCTTAGCTTTTGTACCCACTTAGTACGAACAGGGTATAGGTAGGTCTAAATTGAATTTATTTCAAACCACTTTTTACTATCTCTTTTTCAATGGCATCTCTTTACATTTTAGTTGCTATTCTCTTTACTAAAGCTCTTTGCATACAACAGGGAATCTATTACGGCAGGGCTCCATGACGCATGCGTCGTTCATGTAGGTAAACTGGTTCTGCGAGCATACATACTGCGAGCATACATACTGTCTCACAAACGAGACGACCTTTCTCTACATTTGTTTCTCTTAGTCAGAGATCGATGCGTAAAAACCCAATTTACTCGTTTGTTTATGCTTTTCATTGAATCATTGAATTATGTACAAATGAGTAACTTGCCGGTGTCTTCTTCTTCTGTGATTCTTTTACGCATATTTATGCTGGGGGTTTTCTCCAAGCTGCGAACATTCTGGAATTCGGAGAAGTGACGAAACTAAAACGCTCTCACAGCTCTCAGCTCCCAGTAGTTTGCTCGCGAATTGTTTTTGGCTTGGAGATATTACTGACGTGTACCCCATCATAGTGGCCGGTTCGCATTGTTTATAAATAATTGTCTTTTTGCAGAGTCATGCTGATAGTAAAATTAGCCAGTTGTGAAACTGATAGAAGTAAAAAATTGTTGATGTTGATAGAATATTCGAGTCATACGTACGAAATAAATGCCAAGTCATTTATTTTTGTAAGCTTGTAGTAATATGAGAGAGTTTTATTTCGTCACTGAAATACATTGTATAGAACTATGAGTTTATGAAAGTGAATGTGATGAAACTTATACTTATTGCAGGCATCTGTCATGTTACAAACTAAATTATATATACGTGTAAATATCTCAAAGAGAGAAATTCTTTGCACCTAATAAAAATATTCAATATAATATTACAGAATAATTAAATACGGCGACTTTGCGTGACCTTAGCCAATTATAATGTCAAAAACATTACAACAAAGAAAGTTTCTGTAGCAGTACAATTAGTTACAGTAATCGCCATGAACTAAGTTTAGCTGCGCCCTTAATGGAAAGTCAATAACATTAAGAAATGCACTGATATACAAACATTTTGTTATACATACATACATACATACAATATATATATATATATATATATATATATATATATATATACATATACAAACAAGTAATGAGTACTTGCAGTTATTGTTATACATACATTGTAAACAGTCTTTACATGCCTTTATTGGCAAAGTATTTGCTCTTAATCGATCGCATGTCAAGGGCGTGGGCAGCTGAACATACGCTCATACGCTTCATACGCTCATACGTATGCATAAACATACGTATATTTGTACATACATACATATGTATATAGGCACGTATGCTTATAATTTGACACTTTCAAGGGCATTGAAAAATTAACTATTATAAATAAATATTGTTAGGTGTACATATGCGCATGTACATATATATTTTTAAGAATTTAGAAATAAACTAGTTGTTTGTAATTTTTATTGAAATATTTACAAACATATACATATATTTACATACATATATACATATATACGCCTACATATTTACATACAGACATAGTCTTTTAAGTAATGCACTTATAAGTTCCAAATTTCTGTTGTGTATATGTACGTACGTATATGTATGTATGTACATATATTTGAATGTATGTATGGAAATGTATTTGTACCGGTTTAAACAATTAAGCTATCGTGATTATTTTCAAATCTTGATTTTTTTAAGTTCTCAGCAGCAGCTGTAAAGAATGCAAACAAATTGCCATAAACAAAATTGTTTATACTGAACGTAATAGAAGCTGAAGCTGTCTATATTGTATTTATGTGCATATGAATAAAAGATATCCACTGCACACAAGCATTCATACAAATGAAAACATGTATTTATGTATATATACACGTAATAGAACATTTTAGCAACAACACATATACACATACACTCATACATACTCACTACGTATATGTATACATACAGCAAAGAGAGGCAAACAACAACAGTGTCACAGAATTCGCAAACAAAAAGAACCGAATAGATTGCTTTGCTGAGAGACAGCGCTATGCTCAGATGAGAGCAAATAAAATGTTTTCTCCCTAATATATAAAACGGCGATCCGCAATGTGGTGCAGTGCAACGAGTTCATTAGAAAGTTGCCGCTTTCTGTGGCATCACAAGTGAAGGGTATCTGTTGCATGCTGTACAAGTTAGTTGAGTTGTTATGATTTGGATTATATTCATATGTATATCTGCTACATATTCCTCTTTTTATAATACTTTTTATAGTATAAGTGTATATGTATGTATATACAAACAATGCCAAACACGCGAAAGCAACAATCGCTCTTTATGGCAACTTACTCTGACTGTGTGTGTGTGTATGTTTGTATGCGTGCGGTTATACTCCGCGCAAACCGAAGATAAGTTGTTTGTTTGCCGGTTTTATAGCGGCCGGCGGTTGACTCACGACGGCGGTCTATAAAAGTCGCGCGTCTCTTGAAAAGCTCAACAGTGTTGCTTGATACTTGGTACAGTGCGCCGGCAATTTACTACAGACTAAGAAGTAAGTGTCTATGTGTAATAAAGACTTATAAACATACATACAAGTTATGTATGTATATGAAATTATGTATGTATGTATATGAATACATATAAAAGTGTCCATTTGTGTTTGTGAGACAAAAAAAAAAGTGTGGAAAAAACCAAAAGAGAAAAACGATTAACTACAAGATATTGCTATGACATCATAGGACTACGTACATATATACACATAAAAAGCGATATTTAATTATGATTTTGATGGATGAATTTGTGTGTTCTTTTGCTTTTTCCAAATTATGGAGCGTGTCTAATATTCGTTTGCCTTTGTGCTCTTCTAATTATAGTAAAAGAAAATGGCTGACTTCTACTATCTGCCCGGCTCTTCTCCCTGCCGCTCCGTCATCATGGTCGCTAAGGCTGTTGGTGTTGAGCTGAACAAGAAGCTGTTGAATCTGCAGGCTGGCGAGCATCTGAAGCCCGAATTCTTGAAGATCAATCCCCAGCACACGATTCCCACTCTGGTGGACAATGGCTTCGCACTGTGGGAGTCGCGCGCCATTCTGGTCTACCTGGTGGAGAAATACGGAAAGACCGACTCGCTCTACCCCAAGTGCCCCAAGAAGCGCGCCCTGATCAACCAGAGACTGTACTTCGACATGGGCACCCTTTACCAGAGCTTTGCCAACTACTACTATCCTCAGCTCTTCGCCAAGGCGCCCGCCGATCCCGAGGCCTTCAAGAAGATCGAAACTGCCTTCGATTTTCTGAATACCTTCCTGGAGGGTCAGACCTATGTTGCTGGTGACTCGCTCACCGTCGCCGACATTGCCCTCTTGGCTACCGTGTCCACCTTCGAGGTGGCCAAATTCGACATCAGCAAGTATGAGAACGTAAACAAGTGGTACGAGAACGCTAAGAAGGTGACTCCCGGCTGGGATGAAAACTGGGCCGGTTGCTTGGAGTTCAAGAAATACTTCGATTAAGCTTCATTCCTTGTCGAGTATTATTATATTTATAATTTATTCATGTAACTAACTCACAAAGCGATTTGAAATCGTCAAATGTAGGGTGCTAATTTGCATCAAGCGAGACTTTGGTGTGTACGATATTTTTGCTTCAAATAAAAGAGTATTCGTTTTTATTGAGTACAATTTAAGAGATACAATTTCATGGCTTTTATTGTTTGTTTTCATCGCGCTCTCAGAGAGCTTAAAGCTTTTTACACTCTCGCTCTATTACTTTCGATGCAATAGTGTGAGATTGGCAATACTTGTTATACCCTGAACCCATTGAAAATGGGAAATCAGGTTATAATGGTGTTGTTAAAGTATGTAACAGGCAGAAGGAGGTAGACCCCATAAAGTATATATATCGATGTAGCCCTGTTCGTCTGTCCGTCCCCCTGCCCGATCTCTGAAACTATAAGAGCTAGGGAGTTCTTTTTTTTTTGTGTTAGGTCCATGTATTGTACGCGATATACGAGTTTGTTTCAGAAATTCGATAACTATTTCCCACGTGTCAGAGCAAGTGAGACAGCAAGACGCCTGCAATGCATACACACATACATGTGTACAAGCGTAGATCAGCGTGTGGGTGTGTGCGTACGTGTACATGTATAGTTTGTTACGCGTGCAGAAACGAATCGAATAATTCTTGGAATATTATTCGTTCGAAGAAGGGTTCAGGGGATCTAGTAGTCGTGCAGTCTCGACTAGAGCTTTCTTGTAATTTGTTTTCTGTGGAACACAAATGTAGCTGTCGTCTGATTTGTATGTATGGGTATGTGTGTGTGTACGGACAACTTGCACTCAAATTGCTATTTTACAATTTTCGCGCACTCGGCTACCCTTTAGGTTGTCGTATATTACGATATTTGAAAGCTGTTTGTATGCAACTTATCGCTTGTTGGGGACGAGAGAGTATTTAAATTTGATTTGCTTGCTTGCATATTTCTACACTTGCACTCACACTCACACTAAACTAGTTTGTTTATGTGTTGTGTGTTTCAACGCTCAAACACTCTCTGTAAGTCTGTTTATAAATGGGAACCGAAGCAGCTGCTCTCTTTTTGCTGCATTTTCGGCAAATTCTGGGTGACTTTACAATATCTCGATTCAGTTGCAAAAAGTACAGTAAGCAGGAAACGTGTGATAACGAGTAAGTAAAAATAAAGAATTCATTTAATGTAAATTGAAAAGAAAAATATATATTGTCGAACGTCGAACGTAAAATACTCTTAAATTAACTTATTGTCCAAGAAAATAAAACTTAGTAGTCAGGGATTTATTTTCACCAAATCTATACTATACTGTAAGGGCAGTCAAACAGCTTAGCTGTAAATTCCTCAGAACACGCATCGAAAAAAAAATAAATAAAAAATAAAAAGCAACAAAATAAAAATAAATAAAAAAACTCCTGCTAATAATAAATCGAATAATAAATTTTAGCTGATATGCTGGACTTTTACTATATGCTATATTCGGCGCCCTGCCGCTCCATTCTGATGCTGGCTCAGGCTCTGGGTGTAGAACTCAACAAGAAGCAGGTGGATCTGGATGCTGGAGATCATTTGAAGCCAGACTTCCTTAAGTTAAATCCACAGCACACGATTCCCACACTAGTTGATGGGGACTTTGTGTTATGGGAATCACGTGCGATTTTATTATATCTGGCGGAGGCCTATAGCAAGGACGATACTTTGTATCCCAAGGATCCGAAACAAAGAGCCGTCGTGAATCATCGTTTGTTTTTCGACTTGGGCACATTGTATCAGAGCTATATCTACTACTACTATCCCCAATTGTTTGAGGATGTCAAGAAGCCAGCTGATCCTGAGAATTTGAAAAAAATTGATTCAGCATTTGCCGCCTTCAATACATTGTTGGAAGGCCTGAAGTATGCAGCTGGCGATAAGCTTACTTTGGCCGATTTCGCACTTTTGAGCACCGTTTCTACCTTCGAAGTGACTGGATATGATTTCGGCAAGTACAGCAATGTGACCAAGTGGTATGAGACAGCCAAGAAAGAAGTGCCCGGATGGGAAGAGAACTGGGAGGGCTGCATGTATTACAAGAAATTGTATTTGCCGAGTCTCTAATTGTATCCCTTGATATACAATAAATCTCAAAGAAATGTATTCATATAAATATATCTAAAAAAATGCTTTCGTTTTTATTATGCCAACTTTATCTGGAATAAACAAAGGTTAACGGCTTCTTATGTCTTGCTATTGAACATAAATTATTATGTAAGCTTAATCTGAAATAAACAAAAGTCAACGACTCTTCAAGCCTAATCTTATCACTGTGTAGTGAAAGACATTTTATTTGTTAGAGCGCTGCGGGGGCAAGTACTGATAGCCGAAAGCACACTGCGATAAGATATCAAATAATTGTTTATGAACATCTCCAATTGCCTTAAAGGTAGGACCTAGACTATAAGCATGGAAACAAGAAAAAGATAAAATATGTGACACTAATTGCTGATTCACTTAACTATAGATTTTGTATTTCTATTTTGATATTTCGCTCAGCCAAGCTCCTATTTCATTGATGTATTAATAATTTCGTCAATTATCACCTGACCTATACTATATGCTACATCAATATATATATATATATATATATATATATATATATATAAATTGTGCCTAAACACTGAACCGAGCTCAGTTGCCTCAAGCTCTTTGTTAGAAAAACTGTGTGGCGAGTTAAGCCCCGAAAAAACAGGTAAAAATATAATACTACATTCGAAATTCAGTTACGTAATATAGGCAAAGAAAGTGATTATCATGAAATGAATAATGAGCCGCTTGGCTGGGTCTTCTTTGTTTCTTTGTTTGTTTGTATTTAGTGACAGCTTTTGATTATTACGAATTGTATTATATTATAGCTCCAGCAATAGCAATAGGAATAGCCCTAACCCTAGCGCTATGGACTTGTATTATCGACCCGGATCTGCGCCGTGTCGTGCGGTCATAATGACGGCCAAGGCAATTGGAATTGAGTTTGATAAGTTGATTTTTATCAATACACGCGCTGGGGACCAATACAAGCCGGAGTTCCTGAAGGTGAATCCTCAGCACACGATACCCACGCTAGTGGATAATGGCTTTGCACTGTGGGAATCGCGTGCCATTATGGTCTACCTGGTGGAGCAGTATGGCAAGGGGATGACGCTGTATCCCCAGGACATCGAGCAGAGGGCGTTGATTAACCAGCGCCTGTACTTCGACATGGGCACGTTGTACAAGAGCTTTGCGGACTTTTACTACCCGCAGATCTTACAGCAGCAGGCGCCCAATGCGGAACACCATAAGAAAATTGAGAATGCCTTTGAGCTGTTGAATGGCTTTCTGGAGCAGAGAACTTATGTGGCCGGCGAGTGCTTAACTCTAGCCGATATTTCGATCTTGGCCAGCGTGTCGTCTTTCGATGTGGCTGGCTTTAACTTGAGACGATATGCCAACGTTGCCAGATGGTACGAGCTGGCGAAGCTGAACACACCTGGCTGGGAGGCAAACTGGGCGGGCTGCCTAGAATTCCAGAAATACTTCCAAAAATGAAACTCTTCATGATTCAATTAAAGAAAGCTTCGTTTATTGCACTTGGTTCTTAACTGTGAGTAGGAGGAACTACATACTAAAACATTGCACTTGATATAATTTAAAAGCTAAAACAGAGAGTTTGATTTGCTAAATTCGAGCGGGCGTCGAAACGATTGCTCCAGATTGTGCAGTCGCTGCTCTAGATCGTTCATGGAGTTGCGCAGCGCGTGGCCACGCGGACGCAGCGATATTTGCGGGGAATGCTGCATTAAGTCGTCCTTGACGCCTGAGAAGGAGTGGCGCACGCAGGAGCGCTTCTCAAATTTGGTATTCTGATAGTGTGGATGCTGATGCTGATGTGGATGCGAGTGTGGATGACCGCGATGCTCACAGCTGCTATTGCGGCAATTGTGGGTGACCAGCGGCTCATCCGTCTTCAGTGAGTCCTCATAGGTATCACTGGAATGAGTCAATTAAAAGATTGTTAATTGGTTAATTAATTTGAAGAGTAAATTGTTGTTTAAAGCCACCAACCTGCTGTCGGTGTGCGGTTGCTGGCGCAGCTCTAGGTGCGCCTTGGCATGCCTGGGACAGAGCAGCTCCCCATTGCTGGCACGCTGAAAGGAGTCCGGCGAGGTTTCGTACAGTTCCCGACTGCTGAGGAACTCCACTCCCGAGTCCTGGCCCGTGGAGTGCAGCGAGAACAGTGACGTTTCATAATTGTTGCTGGAAGAGATTAAGAGAAATTGAAGTGGGAATCAATCAGATATGGGTCAGGTGAAACTCACAGATTGTTTACTGGCTGGCAGGCATTGTACTTGAGCACAAACGGAGCACTGCCATCGCCTCCAGTGGCTGCTGCGGCTGCTGCCGCTGCCTTGGCAATGGACTTGGGCAGCGGCACATCAATATACTCACGCTGACATTGCTGCTGCCTGATTTCGAATGTGAAGACGAGACTTGTCGGTAAATAGAAACAGGTTTTCTTTTTTCGTACTCACTCGTTCAGGTACTGATGATGCTGCTGCTGTGTGACCAGCGCCTGCTGCTGATGATGCTGATGCAGCTGCTGTTCCAGTTTCTCTGTGGCCGTTGCCGTCGACTGCGTTTGCGCCGAGGAGCAGAGCGATTCGTTCATGAAGGCGCTGGTTGGACGAGGCTGTCCGCCGTTGCCGTTGCTTCCGATGCCGCCGCTGGTACCGCCGCTGCTGCTGCCCTTGTTGCAGCGTTGCGTGTGCCGCAGCTGGTGTTGGCGGCGCTGTTGCGAGCGGGTTTGGTTAATGCCCGCGATGGTATAGGCGAGTCCGGCCTCCGAGGCGGCAAAGTCGCGCTGCGACCAGAGTTGGCTGCAAGTAGATGAAATGTAGAGATTTGTAGAATGGCTTCGACAGTCACAAATACATTTCGCATTCGAGTGGCAGTTGTCATACGATTCTGATGAGGCTTAGCTTAATTACCAGGCTGTTTAGGCTGTCGTTGTTGTTCTTATTGTTGTTGTTGTGTAATGTGATTTTTTTTTACAGTTAGAATTCCAGCTGGCAGGTGAGCTGCTGCAGTAGCCGGTTTACCCCATACAACCAACAAGCAACAACAACAAGAACAACGAAGCCATTTGATCAGCACTTAAAGAAGATTTATTAGATGGCCTTAGACTAAACTATATCTATATGTATATATAGATATATTTAAATCAGTATATATGTATGTATGTATGTATGTATAGCACAAATGCACTCAAGTCTTTCAGTTACAGTTTCTGGTTTATGCTGCTGTTGTTTACCGTTTCTGTCGCAGGCACAGGTAACAGCAGGCAGCTATGAGAGCGGCCAGGCTGAACAACGCCAGCAGCACCAAGGTGAGAAATTCCAATCCGCCCATTAGATTGGCGACAGAGGCGTGCGTGGGCCGTGCCGCCTGCCCAAAGTCGGCCAATTGGAGGATACGCGGCATAGTCTTGCTGCTGTCCGCATGCTGTTGCTGCAGCTGCAGTGCATCCAGTTGTAGGCCGGCCAGTGATCTAGAGAATAAGAGAGATTGCATCATTTGTGGTTTGTGGGAGAGCTGGAACAGGTTTATGACTTACTCCTGCAACTGCTCCATTTCCACAATGGCATTGCTGTGTGGGTCAACGGCATAGATATAGGCATTGGTGCTGTGCATGGAAATAGCGGAAAACTAATTTAGATTGATGCTTAACGAGACTATGAACATTATATAGCAGTAGTTTAGAATGTAATTTCATGATGTAGTAAGTAGTCTGATGACTATCAGACCAGACAGTATCACACCTATCTCTCTATAAGCGTTCATCACTCCATTTTAATAATCCCGGCCAGTAGATGAAATTATAGTTCTACTTACGCCACTTCGCTGCCTCCCGAGTTCGGTTCGAGCAGGCGCACACGCACATCCTTGCCAATAGCAGAGCTGAGCGCTTCCATTAGACTGTCAATGCGTCGCTCCACATCCACGGGCATGCCGGCTACAACAAGACGCACCTGTTTGGCCTCATCTATGATGTAGACAAAGACATTGACAATGCCGCTGTGTCCGTCGTCGGCGCCCATGCGATCCGTGGCTTTGACATCGAAGCCGTAAATGCGCTCGTCCTGCGGTAGATCGGCCAGCAGACGTATGTTGCCCGTAAGCTCATCGATGCCGAAGAGTCGCGTTGGCTCATTTAGCAAACGATAACGGATCTCGGCATTGATGCCTTCGTCGAGGTCCGTGGCAGTAACGCGTGTCACGTGATAGCCGAAACTGGCGCTGCGCGGCAGCACGGCCACAATTGGCTGTCCGTTGCCCCGGAACTTGGGTGAATTGTCGTTCTCGTCTGCAATGCGCACAACAATGCGGCACTCATTGGGCGAAAGACCCTCGACACGTTCATCAACTACGGGGTAGGCCACTTTGGCATAGTTTCGTGCCTCTCGACTGACACGATCTGCGCGTACGCGGAGCTGATAGCGCGAGATATGCTCCCGATCGAAGGACTTGAGCGCGTAGAGCAGCATATTCTTGGCATCATATTCGAATGGCGGATGTGCGTCGGACTCGTCCAGACCCTCCTCTAGCCACAACGACCAGCGATAGTTTTCGGCATTCACACCAGCTGTCAGATTCAGACGCATTACCTCAATGGGCGCCTCGTTGTTCTCTGTCAACTTTACGTCATAATAAGGATGCTGGAAGATGGTCACATTGATTGGGATCTCTGGCTTTGGCGGCGGCGTTGGCTCCGTAACTGCCTGTCCCTGCAGATTGATGAGCACCACAGCCGTGGCCGAAAGTGCCGGACTGCCCAGATCAGAAGCAATGACAGATACGTTGAGATGTTCGTAGTCATTGTAACCGCGTATGTTGGAGACTGTCGTAATGGTGCCGTCGCGGGAATCGATCTGAAAGACTGGCGCATGCAGCTCTTGATGCAATATAGAATAAAGCACTAGTCCATTTCCATTGCCCACATAATCCTTGTCAATCGCATTCACCTGCTTGACAAACATGCCCGGCAGAGTGCTACGATCCAGATACGCCTTATAGACTGGCAGCATCAAAGTGCGGTCGGTCACATCGGCGATATACTTGACAGCTTTGGCTTGATCATCATAACCAATGAACTCGGGACGATTGTCATTAATATCCAACACATTCACCTCCACATCCACACTGCTGGACAGACGCTGCATTGGCTCCGCATTGTCGCTAGCGATCACCTGGAAATTGTACTTGGCTCGTTGCTCCCGATCCAGCTGGCCGTTAATCTTCAGCACACCTGAGGCAGGCTTCACAGTAAACGGCAGGCGTTGGTCACTCAGTGAGTACGTTATATTTGCATTCGCTCCATAGTCCATGTCGATGGCCAGCACTTGGCCTAGCACACTGTCCTTGTAGTCGCCCTCGGGTGTATCAAAGCTGTACCAGGACTTCTTGAATGCGGGCACATGATTGTTCACATCAATGACTGTGAACCGTATGCAGGTGGTGTCCTTCAAGCCATCTATATCGGTCACGCTCAGATTCAGCCAGATTTCTACATTGGCCGCCAGGGGATAGTTGACCGTTAGCTCGCCACTCAACTTGTCAATGGCAAAGTGACGTACGGTTTGCATCTTAATCATTGGCATTCCCGGCGAACGCTCGATATGCTCTCCGCTTATCTCGTAGTGCAGCTGGGCATTTCGACCAAAATCCTCATCGCTGGCGCTCAGCTGCAGCAGCTTAGTGCCGACGGGAGTGTCCTCATAGATGGCAAACAATGGACACTTGATAGTAATGGCTCGTGCCATGCGACGTCGTGACTTGGCGCGAGCTACACCCCCTGCGGCTGCCCCAGCCACGCTGCTCCTCTCCCTCTCTTGATGCAGCCTAGGCGAGCCAGGTATATGATAGGTGGGAGGAGGCAGCATCATGCCATTGGCACCAGTCGGTGGCAGGACCATGCCATGTGAGCTCTCCACAAAATAGATCTCCATATCCGTATTGTATTCGCGTATCTCCAATCGTGAATCCTTAAACACGGAAATACGCTCAAACATCGGTCCATTATCGTTGACGTCCGCCACGAGAATCGTCAGATGCGCATAGCTTGAGAGGCCTCCCGTGTCAGCGGCGATAATTTTCAGGTTGTACAGCTGTTGCTTCTCCCTGTCCAGGCCGCGCTTGCCAGTGTAACTGATGCGAAAGTAGGGCCCAGAGCTAAGTTTGAAGTTCGTCTGCATAAAGGAGTTGTGCAGCTCTTGGTACTTGAACTCCTCGTTCCACTGATCGGTCAGATTGAATATGTTGAAGGCCCCCGTGCTTGCAGACAGCTTGTGCTGGCTGGAATTACCACCGGTGCTACCATTGATATACTCTATGGAAAACTGATCGCTGTAGTCACCCTGCAGCAGCACACGAAACTGGGCATTGACTCCCTCATCAGCGTCGTGGATTTGAATGGCCTGGTTCATAGATAGCTCAGTGCCAACGGCGCAGTTCTCGTTGATTAGGCCGACGTAGGTGAGCGAATTGAACTTGGGTGCATTATCGTTGACATCATCCACCTTGATGTTGACCTGATAAATGCCCGCTCCACTGACCATGCCCGTGCTATACTCTACAATAACTGTCAGCTCATAGCTGGCCTGCTGCTCACGATCCAGGCCCGTCAGTGTCAGCAGTGTGCCATCTTCCGTAATGGTTATCTTGTTGATCACCTCCTGCTGATTTGCTATAATATAGCGCAGTTTCAGATTCGAATCTCCGACCAGCCGACGCGGCAATCGTCGTTTCGACTTGGAGTTGCGACTGCGATTTCGACTGCGGAAACGACTACCTGACGTGGTTATATTTCCGCTAGTAGCTGATGAGGTGAGCTCACGGAAGGTGCCCAGCTCATTGTTGGCTACGTTCAGGGCGTTCTTGTAGAGTAGCTGGCCAATAATGCCACCAACCAGATTCTCCTCGACATGAAAGTTTATGATGTTCATATTGATCTCTCTAGATAATGAAAATTGAAATATTAGTTAAGTTATGAGATGTGAGATGAGACTTGGCTACTCACTCGATGACAGGTCGCAGCGGCACCTTTTCGGGCTCAGGCTTGTTAACCACATGAATGGTTAGATTCGTTATGAGCACTCCTTCATCGCTGAGCTCCGCTGAGGCTGCTGTGGTTAGAGGTAGGGAACTGCGCGATGAGATCAGCGGTTGCGATGAGTTGGCAAAGAGCTTAAATTGAAATTGATATATATATATATATATATATTTAATTATTTTGTTGATCTCTTATTATAGCTTTACTTACATAATTTGCCACCGCTTCAAAGTTATAGGTATGTCTCTTGAATTCCGATAGCTCGCGTATAATTGTTATAATGCCTGACCGCTCCTCGATGGCAAATGGCACGCCCTCGGAGTAGGTATGCAGCAGATCGTACATAATCTCGTCTTCGCCATCGTAGATTAGTGTGGTGCGCACCTGACCCACCGAAGTGCCCAGCGGTGTATTGGCACCCACCCAGAATTCATATGGTGCACCCACAAAATCTATTGCCTGATCATCGATTGTGGCATAGACTTCGATGGTAATGACAGCCAAGGAGAATCGACGCTCAGATGGATTTGTGGGCTGATCGCTGGCCTCTACGAATACTGCAATGCGACCGCGTCGTAGCGGCCCAGCCACATAGATGGTACCGTTTTTACTATCCAGGCGAAAGGGTATGTAGCCGCTGCCCTTCGGTCGCTGCAACTCGTAGAGGAGCTTGCCATTGGGTCCCTCGTCGGGATCATGAGCGACCACGCGTCCGATCTTGGTGCCCACAGCAGCTGTAATGGGCACTTTGAACTCGTAAAGATTACCATGATCGAACTTGGGATTGTTGTCGTTGCTGTCGAGCAGCGTGATGTCCACTCGCACTGTGCTTGGGCCTGGTTTCTTCAGATGTTTATCGTCGAGGTAGGACGGATTGCGCTCCAATGCCTCGACTTTCAGCTCAATGGATCTGCGTTGCTCTCGATCGAGCAAACGATCATCACGTACTGTGATCCAACCGGTGCGAGAGTCAATGCGAAATGCTCCAGCAGATGTTTCATTCTCGACCAAATTATAGACAAACTCGGAATTTTCACCCTGGTCACGATCGATTGCGTTTACCTGTAAGACGCTGAAGCCCGTTGGCAAATTCTCCACAATTGATATGTTATAGAAATCAGCCTCAAACTCGGGCACATTGTCATTTAGGTCAAGCACCTCCACCTCGATGCTAAGATAGAAGTGATTGAATAGGAAATACAAACTACATATATATATTTATATATTTACCGAGCTAGCGCCTTCTTTAAGGGGTTATCCTTCTGTCTAGCCTCCAGTTGCACTACAAATGTGTTGCCTGGTAAGCTCTCCTCCTCGAGATCAATCTCCTTCTGCAAATACATGACTCCATTGTGGGGATTTACTCGAAACAGTTGGCGTTCATTGCCCGAAATTATGTCGTAGACAAGAGTAGCATTCAGTGAGTCTTGATCAAATGCCATGATCGGTGGCGCAAAGTAAAGGGGTATACGTATGGGCATGCCAGTCATGGGATAGAACTCGTTCAGCTTGGTGCGATAAACGCCTTCGGTGAACTTGGGTGGCAGATCATCCACATCACGCACATTGATGGTGATCGTGGTGTTGGCCTGGTTGGCGGGTGTGCCACGATCCCACACGAAAATGGGCAACTTAAATTGTCGTATGCCATTGTCAAAGTCCAGCTCACGCTTGAGTATTAGCAACGGTCGGTGGGGACTTTTCAGTGCGAAATACGGTCGCCCATCGGCAGACAGCTGCTCTGGAACAGTCGACATGCTGAAGTGGACCTCCGAGTTGGGTGTGTTGGGCTTGTCGCGATCGAAAGCTTGCACGCCCTCAAAGATAATGCTATCAATGGGAGTATTTTCATCCACATCAACCACATAAGGCACATTGAGAAACTCCGGCGCATTGTCATTGACATCCTCAATGTAGACAGTGATGGAGAGGTAGCTACCCTATGGGTGCGAAAATTGAAGAAGCTGTAAGCTTATACAGTTGTATCTAGACTAAAATTAGCAAAACACACCTCCTCCAGTTTCTCATGCTTGCCAGCGCAGAGTATGCGAAATTTGAGCAAATTCCTCGGCACATCACGATCCACCAGACGCTCCAGGGATCGGGCTAGACTAACTACCAGAGTCGATGAATTATATTCCGTTAAATTGAAGTACTTCTGATCGGCGCTGGCATCGGCACCCTTCAGTGCCACAGTGGAGTGTGGATAGGCTTGCACACGTAAGATTTCCTTGCCCACCTGTGCGTCCTCCCTCAGACGTATGAAGCGCACACCTTCGCTTTCCGTTGCCACGCCATCCATCGAGTGGAAAACGCAACTGCCAGAGCTGACTAAAGTGGAACAGTTTTACAAATTAAATTATTAATATATATATTATATATATAGAGAGAGAGAGAGCGAGAGCACGAGAGAGTGGGTTGATTAAGATACAACCGAAAACGTTGACAAATTATCAACACAAAATTGTTGTTTCTTTTTTATTTGGCATGCTAATTGCGCGCTGAGAACCGAAAACGGAAAAAATCTCGAAAGGCCACAATTGAAAATCTCCGTGGCGCAAACGTGCGAAACGAATCGTTGGGCCAATTGTTTGACGAACTGGCCAAAAACTTTCTACGTTTGTCGCGTGGCTGGGCGCTGTTCCGCCCACCGACAGCTCAAGACAGCTGAGATTTTCATGAGCAGTTGCAACACTTTTCCACATGCATTCAACTGTCGCAGTTGACGTTGCCGTTGCAGTTGCAGTTGCTGTGACTGTTGCCATCTCTCATCTAGCAGCGTTTCAGTTCCCACCCTCATGACATAATTAGACAATGTTTTTTTTTTTATTTTTGTTTCTGTTTTACTTGCCCCCAACTAGTGCAACATTGCAGTCGGTGCAACAAGTGACAAGCAAGCACACAAAAGATGCGGCGGCGGCGCCACTCGGATTCCAGTTGGGCTCTGCCACTGGCTTACTGCCTCAGTGGCTGACTTTCTGACATTTTTTTTTTTTTCGGAACATCTAGTACATGGCGAGAAACTCGAATTTCAGTTGTCTTTCTGTCTTTTTGTCTCTTGGCTGCTTATTGTTGTTGCCTTATTATTACTGGAGTGAAATCTTTGTAGTCTTTCGTAGGCTTTACTTGTTTATTGTTTGTCTTATTTCATTTCGTATACCATCTTTTAGAGTATTCAAAATTTTTGATCAGGTGTGTAACACAAGGATGGCAAAGTTTATATATTCTTCAACAGTATAATTAAATGCGATTGTTATTATTATTAAAGTAATATAATATATCAAATAGTAGTCATTGGAAATACTATTCAAGAATTTTAATACTCTTTTTCAGTAATTAACTTAAGGGCTAAATTAAACTTTCATTTATGGTCGCCTTAAATACATAAGCAATAGCATATCAGAACAGATGTTCAAGACTTATTATGCTTTTAACATAATCAGAAATATCTTCTATTATCTTTGTGCTTTGCATCTTTAAGAGTATTTCCACTTCGGTCTCTCATCCATTACTTTTCTTTTACATTTATATCTTGATGTAGAAGTTGTTGTTGTTGTTGCAGTTGTTGCTGTTGCTCTCAGTCATTGCAATTTGAGCTGCATTTTCTATTTACTTGCAGTTTCTAGCTCATTTTGGTGTGAACTCAGGGCGCACATCCATATACATACATACATATGCATGCACATAAATATATGCACACATAAATGCATATAATATGGAAATGTAGCATTGCAATTGTACCACAAGATTTGATTGGGCCGGAAATGTAGTTGGTATAAGCCAAAGGGGCGATTTCATTGTTTTATGTGAATGAAACTAAGATTAAGAAAATTAAGTTTGCTTTTCCCGCTGTCTAAGCTTAGCTCATGCGTAGATCTGCTGGAAGAAGTGAGAGAAATATTTATTGGCTTCGCATGTATTGCGAAAGAGCTGTAAAAGCAGAGTTTGTGTAATTAAAGGGGAACCTAGGGCGATATAGACTTTATATATTTTATTTATATACTAACTCTTAGTATTTTTTATATATGCCAAATATGTATTCAAATAACATTCCCTATATTGTCCTCTATAATATAAAAGTTAAGTTCGACCATTATTGCATATTTTCTGTATGCAATATATTCTAAGTAAACAAATATAATCCATCGAAATATTTGGCGAAATACCAAGTTTCATAAAGTTAAGTAATTATAAATATAAATTGATAAATTTTTGAAGTTATTTAGTTAGTTTCATTAAAGTTGCCGTCGAGATGTTCTTCAGGTCTTAAGCCGAATCATTAAGAAAATGGAAGAAATGGATTTTCAGTAATGTTGGAAACATCCTCAGCTAATGATATTTCCAGCTTAGTCAAGATTTATTATTTTTAATTGTTCAAGCTGAAATTTTTTTAAGAACTGGGCTAAGAGTTGACACACAAGCCATGAGCCTCAGGTATAAACAATACTCTCAATCTTATTTGGTTGCCATTAAGCAATGTGTGATAATAATAAAAAACAAATAAGTTCAAATGTTATTAAAAAGATTAGTTTAATTTTTTTAAAATTAAATTATTATAAGGAAAATATAAATGATAAAAAAAAAATAAAACAGATTACTAAAAAAATAAAGAATAGTTCCTAAATAAAAAATGAATTCACTCGTCCCAAAATCAAATTGGGAAAAGAATAAGAATATCAAAAACTCTCACGGCATTAGAAATAAGCCAAATATAAATACAAAATGAATGATAAAGAAACTCGAATTCCAAAGAATATTGAAAATATATATTAATAAAGTTTTCTTATAATGGCAAGAGATATATCAAAAAATATGAAATGCATGCAACATCATGTACATTGATAGGAAACTTTTCCATTTACTGTTTCAGCATAAGAATTATTATAATTCTCTTTGTCTTTGAATCGATTTCATGTTATCAAAGATAGATAAAAATTTTCTTTAGTAATCTTATCAAAGAGAAAATAATAAAGTAAAACGTGTAAAATGGAATCATCAATCTATGAAATTTTATTGTTCAAGCAAACAAATAATTGTGATTTGTCTTCGCCTTTTCATAATCTTCGATTCGCATTCATGACGTCGAAGATAGACATCTATTATGGCCAGGTGTTTAGCTTTGCTTTGTCAACGTTTATCACATTGAGTAGTCGTCTCACAATAGACAGTTTTATCTTAGTTCCATTCGATAATAACGAACGCTCCAGTTTTAATTTAAATAGCCTTGTAACACTTGCGATCGATATTACCTAGTTTTCATATCGAACTAGTTTACTATAATATAATTATAATCGCATAATCACATTTATGGAACGTTCACTCAATTGTCACTGCTCCCCGCTCTCACATCGTGTCAATGAAGAGTAATTGGAATGCATTTCACATTTAAGTAATTCCGCACAATATTTCTCATAGGAAACTTGTTGGGGCGGTGGGTCAAGTGGGGTGAGCCGTTGGTATACTTAAGCATTAAGTTCAAGCGGTTAGTGTTTTATATATTCCAAGAGGCGCTCAAATGAAAACTTAATTAGAAAATTGCGGCAACTCTTTAAGTGTTTCCAGTTCTTCACTTCAACTTTGGGCCACCTAAACTTTTGCTGTTTCATTTTGTTGTTTTTGGAGCTTGTGTGTGGACGCAGGAGCTGGTTAGAAAATGGGGCAACAAGTTTTGCGCTGCAGGCAGTGCAAGGCTTTACTAGCCACACTATGTTGCATCAACAGACCAACAAATTGACCAATTGATTGAGCTCCCGCTTCCTAGTCTCTTATCGTCACAGACATATGTAAATTTACAGCGCTCAAATTGAAATTGGGGTTATTTAACGGTTCATCTAGACAAACAAGTTGGCCAATGCAACACAAAGCCCGAGACTCGATGACTGGAAGACTTTGGAGACGTCAAAGCTGCATTGACAAATCCACACGCACAACTCTCTAATACACATACACATATGCGCAAATGCTTAACCGCACTCACTACCAACAAGGCCATAACAACTGCAACTTGCCTTGCTCTGTTCCCGTTTGAGCCGCGGCTGCGCACACGCTGATCATCCAGGCGCCCAAGCAGGCAGCATAAATTAGGCTCGGCCCAGCCATACTTTTTGGCTCACTTAACGATTATCTTTGAATTTATTTTCTATTTTTATTGGATGCGTTTTTTGTATACAATTTTACCGAAACACAAACACACACACTCGCGCGCGCAACAAACACACACACATAGAGTTAGAGTCTCTCTTTCATCGCGCACAACCGACAACGCAAACACCTCGCGATCAACTGAATTGAACGGCCCAAGCTGCCAGCCGACAGCCTCAAGCCGCTGGCCAAGTTAAGTCTAGCTGGCTCAATGCGAGCATATGATGCGACGAGTTTTCCAACAAGAAGAAGAAGCAGCAGCAGCAGACGAGCGACAAGTGCAACAAGTAGCAGGAAAATGAAAATGTGCTTCAACGAAGTATGGGTCAAGAGAATGCAGCCAAGCTTTTGTCCTGCTTCAAAGCTAAAGCTGAAGTAACACATATGAAAGATATCATTATAAAATAAAAAAAACCGTTGATGCTTTGTTTATAACTATACAATATAAACAATTCAAAAGAAATCAAATGAAATGAAATGAAAATGTAGAGAAATGAAAGAAGGAAGACCAACTCAAAAGGCAACAACAAAAAGAAACCTACAACAAGAAAAACAACAGCAAATGGCAATAGACTTTATAATAATAAAAACAATAAACAGCCAAACTTATTAACATAAACATGCAGTAGAAGAAGAAGAAGAAATTGGCAGTGCCAGCAGAAGACGAGGAAGCCAACCAGAGTGTGCTTAGGCAGAGAGTTCGTGACGAGGCGATACCCTAGAGGCTAAGCCTTTTCAGCTTTCAATGGAAATGAAAGCACAATCAAACACCCTTTAGAAGCAGTATATACAGATTAAATCAAATTAGTTTTAAGTTGCATGTACTTAATGTATGAATTTTGGTACATATAGCTTGTCTACTTCTCGATCTATGCCTAATAGATCAAATTATCAAAAGTAGAACTGGGAATCGTGCTGCCTATGGTATATGCATTTATATATTTCAAAGCTTTGTTTAAAATCGATCTTTATTGAAGAGAATAACAGTTCTAAAATATATAAACACATACTGCATGTCCTCACCTATCATTAATACACGCTCACATGCGCAGTTTTAATATACCCTATTTTAGGCAATTATACTAGGGTATAGGCCATAAAGTGCGCAAGGTGCGCTTGATGAGCAAACTGAGCCCAGCGTTCATGTTAGACACTTGGCCATTAACACGCCCCATTCTCAGTTGTTTAGCGGGCAGAGCCAAACAAGTGCTTCAACCAAGCGCAGCTGCTGCTGTTGCTGCTGATGCTACTGCTTCAGATCAAAAAAATCAGAGGAAGAAGAAGACGAAGATAACAGAGGCAAACACAACAATGCGATAAGCTAAAGCTGGCATTGAGCGTCTGCCACCCCGCAGAGTCGATGCTTAGGCCGGAGTCAGGTGGAGCTAATGCAGAGGCGTCTTAACGGTGCTGTCCATAGCCGGAGCTGGAGCTGGAGCTGGAGCTATAGATGTAGCTGGAGATGGGCTCCAGAGAATGCAAAAGCGAATGGGCCGAACAAAGGCGAATAGCAACAATAATAACATAAACTGATCTCTAGATCAAAAGCTGAACAACTACAACAACAATAGCAGCAGCAGCAGCGGCATTTGTGGCTAATAGCCTTTGCATAACACCTGAGTGGAGCCGATGTTGCAGCCAGTGAAGCGGGCAGATGGGGCCGGAGGGACAGCTGCAAGCGTCGTCCGCCCAGCGGCTTGGAAAATTGGCGCGTGCGAAGGCTCCTGTACTTGCGGTTAGCAGGCAAAAGTACTTCTTACATGTATATGCTAATGTGCGAGGGCAGCTCAAGCATTTGCTGTTGTCGTCGCTGCTGCGCAGCTGTCAAAGTGAAAGCAGGAAACCGTTTCATTCCAATCAAAGTCTAAAGCTAATTTAACTATGCATATCAAAAAAATTGGATTACGATTTTGCCCCATTCAATCTATGAGTTGCTTCAGTCCCCAAAAACAAGCTTTTTTTGCGCTTTGAATGATTCGTGAATGATGCAACCTAGGTCCACATTCGATATGCTTTGTTAGCAACTTACCGACTGCAAAAAGGGGCCGATAATATTGGAATTATATAATCAGAACTATTACTGAGTGAAGTGGATCGAAGGCTGGGATCTGTAGAAAATCTAAAGGAAATAGTCCCCATAGGTGCACAGTTTCTAATATAAAGTTTGAATATCAAATGGAATATTCGAGAGATTTTAGATTAATGAAAGCGAAATGTGAATTAAATTAAAATTCATTTGGATTAGTTGATTAGAAATAAACAAATATATACTTTAAAGAAATATGATTCATAACTGAGAGTATTAGTTACGCATATTATACTATGGTCAAAAAAAAAAAAAATAAAAAATTGTATATATTTATATGTACAAATATAATTATTGTTGGGTATATTCATGTCCATAAAAATATATATGATTGTCGCTCGAGGTCACGCATTGGGTTTAATATTTGTAATTAATAACAGCAAAGTATAAATGAAGATGATTAGAAATAATGACCTTGACCTTGTGAACTTTACAAAGCTTAAAGCTGGAAAAGGTTGCTAAGATTCAAATGTAATATCATATTTGCAATAAATTTAGCAATTCATCATTCATGATTCGCTCAATACATGTGCATATATGTATATAAATCGGTCTTCTACTCTCTGTTTGTGAATCTCATTTTCTTTCTGTATCTAACATTCTTTATCTCTCTTTCATGATCTCTATCTCTCTATTGGTCTACGACTATCCTTCCGCACGCTGTCCATTCCTATGCTCATTCTTTCCCTTTGTCTCTCTCTTTATCTTTATCTCTCTATCCGATTTTCTCTGTATATCTGATTCTCTCTCTGCCTGTGCCTTTACCACTCTCTAACTCGCTCTCAATCTTTCAATACTTCTCTCTTCCTCTCTCTCCCCCTTTCTCCAGCCCACAATCCTATATATCTCACTCTCACGGTCTCTGTCTTTCTCTTTTCTCTAATAGAGCGAGTCATTCATTGTGTGAAAGAACTCTTCTCAATTTTCTTCTTTCTTTTTCCTCTCTTTTTCCCTTCATCACCATCTCTCGCTCCTTCTGTAGTCTGCAGAAGTTACATCCCCTTAAGTGTTTCCACCATTCCGAAGTTCCATTAGTTACAACACAGCTCAACTAGAACTCATATTCCCCGACTCAGCATTATTTTCTATAGTTACTATAGTTTATTATGTAGTCTGTATATTTATTATACCCTGAACCCATTGAAAATGGGAATTCAGGGTATAATGTTTTTGTGAAAATGTATGTAACAGGCAGAAGGAGACGTCGCAGACCCCATAAAGTATATATATTCTTGATCAGCACAAAAAAATAAGTTGATATAGCCCTGTCCGTCTGTCCGTCCGTCCGTCCGTCCGTCCGTCCGTCCGTCCGTCCGTATGAACGTCGAGATTTCGGAAACTACAAAAGCTAGAGAGCTGAAATTTTACACGAACACTCGTATCTTAGTTACGCAGTACAAGTTTATTTTGTTTTTTCGATAAATCATCCCGTTCCTTAATTATCGATAAAAAATCGAAAATTCGTTTACGTTTTTTACGTTTTTCGAGCATAACTTCTACACCGTTTTAGCTAGGGACTTCAAATTGTATATTTAGATAGATATTATGGATACGCAGATTTTGTAATTTTCAGATTTTGGATGCCACGCCCCCTTCGCCCCCAATTTGAAAAAGACGTATTTCAAATACTAGAGACTTGTAATTTGGCAAATGGACAAATTTGAATGCAATTAATATATTCTGAAAGTTTCATGAAGATAGTCCATCTAGAAACGGAGTTATAAGCGTTCAAAGTACAGCCCATCCCACCCCCAACCGTCGGCAGCAACTGCGTGGTTAGCAGAGCGCGCGCTATACGTGCGTTAAGAAGAAGAATATTAATTTTTTTGCAGGGTTCAGGGTATCTCGTAGTCGAGCCGTCTCGACTAGAGCCTTCTTACTTGTTAATAATATGTAAATTAGAAGCAAATAATTAATTTCATAAATAGTAAAATATTGAGTATATATATTGAGAGTATAATGAGCTAGACAGGTGTCGTCTTTTGCCGCAACTAGTTTAATCTTTTCGTATACTGGGTGGCTCTTAATTTTTGACAACTTTCTTATCCAGTTTATGCGTCTATTCAAAACACAGAAAAAAAACGATAAAAATGAGATTAAAGACAAGCGCAACATTGAGCAATAGAGGGCGCTAATCACAATGGTGGCTGTCATCGCTAAGCCAATGCACAAACCAAACAGAAGCTTTTCATCGCTTTATATTCTCCACAGTGAACTGCAAAATGATGACAATGAAATTGACGGCGTATGAGACGAGAAACAACCAAAAGGCGTTATCCAAATTGAAAAGTCCCAAAATGGAGAACTTCAGATTGTCCAGGGGCCACATCAGCAGCGGCGTCGACAGCATAGCCTGCAAACACCTTGGGTCTGAATGCGGGAAATTTATAGAGATTGAGTGGAGACCCACCTGCTCCTTGGTCAGCTCCTGTGGCAGATAGCACAGTTCCAGGCAGCGACTACGCAGCTTCTTATGTTGCGCTTGACACATTTGAGTGGCCAGGATGAGAGCGTAGAGCTGAATGGCGACGATCGCACAATAGTTTGATATGGTCAAGGGGATGCCGTGCCGCTCCACAAAGTATGACATGTAGGCATACATGTTGGCCAAAATGTTGATGAAGTTGCCAATGACCAGCAGAAAGATGCCCAGCTGAAGGACGCCAACGAAGTCGTCGCACACCTTCAGCAGACGTCGTTCGCGACGCAGCAGTCGCCGCTGCTGGCACGGATCCGGCTGCTGCCACTGCCACTCCAGTTGCTGTATGCAGCCTAGCAGCAGGAGCAGCGCGCCGAAGACGCCGTTGCTGAACACGCTGCTCATATGCTGCACATAGAGCTGGATGCCGTAGGCGAGCAGCTGCAGCCAGGGCAGCCGTGCCGCATTCTGCTGTAGGAAGGGCACGTTGCAGAGCAGCTCGTACAGCGAGAGCAGCATCTTGGCCCACATCAGCAGCGTGGAGGGCCAGCTGAGCGTGTGTTGGCGCTGCAGCTGCGCCAGACCGTTCAACAGCCGGGCCAGACGCTGGCGCTGCCACACGTGGGCGCTCAGCAGTGCCAGCGATATGGCGACATCGCCGGCCATCGTGGCAAGCGCAATATGTTTGAAGAGTGTCGAATGCTTCACGTTCGTCGCCTCGTACAGGGCCAGGCTCTGGCGCAGCATCAGCGGCGACAGCGCCAACAGGCCGAGCCAGTGCAGCCAGGCGCTGGCTGTTACTAGGCGGCGGCAGCGTGCGCCACGCCCACAGCTAAAGGTGACCGGCGCCAGGCCCAGCGCCTGCCACAAGCGCAGCAGTAGCAGCAGGCACAGCGTCCCCATGTGCGGCATGCGTGGCATGTTGAATGCAACTAAAAAAGCGTGTCGCAACTGCAATCGAACTAAATAGATTTATAACTTCCTTCCTGCCCCTCCCATCCACTGTTAACAATCTCATTCAAGCTGGCCCATGGCTAACTGATAACAATCTAACCACAGCTATAAATGTTGCTGGCGCAACACGTTATCGCGCCCCAACGGTATTAGGCGCAATTCAAGATAAGTGCGACAAAAATTGTGAAAAACTAAAAAAAAAAAAAAAAAAAAACTATGAAAGAGTAACAACGATCGATACATAGCCAGATACAGTTACAGCTACACTTATTTTGTGTATAATTATATGAATTTCTATATAGATGTAAAGGAATTGCTGTGTCGGTTGATTATCCCATAGGTTCTCTTGCTTTTAATTAATAGGTAGATTATCCAGATACAGATATATTTATGATCATTTATAATCAGGTGTAGTTACAGTTACTTTATATATTGCATCATCATATGCAGTATATATATATATATACTGCACATATCATATATATATCATATATCATATATATATATATATATATATATATACCATAGTTATATAGATATATCTTTACCTGCTGACTCAGCTATTTGTCCAGAGGTTCTTTATACAATCGTCTCATACATAGATCGATTAAATTTTATTAAAGTAACTTTTACATATGCTGGCTGCTTTAATTGCTTGCGCTAAACTCCTTCGATTTGACGCGCAAATTGAAAGTTTTTGTCAATGTTGACATAAAGTTGGGCATTTCCTTCATCTGGTTGAGCGCCTCATTCTTCGTATTCGATTGATACTCGTAGGCGACCTTGCGATTTACTGCTGTCAGCAGACGCAGTAGATCCACGCCCTCCGGTTGACTGGCCTCATTGCTGGCAGCCGAATCGAGCACCTGACAGAGACTCTGGATGAACCAGGACCCATCCTCCACATTGCGGAACGAGTAGAAGTCTGAGAGAGTGGATTAAAGAATTTAGATATAGAATACCATTTCAATTCTGCAGTTCACTCACTCTCAAATGTTGAGTAGAAGGCCAGCATATCAGCTGTGCTGGGTATGGCATACGTAATGGGCTGTGGAACGGGGGCTGCTGCTGGCTCAAGCTCTCTGGTCATGACCGTGAAACCAGTGAACTCGACGGCCCTTTCCACATTGTCGCCGCGACAGGCCTGTATGAAGAAGAGCTTCGGCTTGTTCACAAGCGTCTTGCAGTGGTCGCCCAAAAAGGGATTCCACAGACGTTCAACGGGATACGACATGTCCTGAAAGTAAATGCCATTATTAAACTAAAAGAAATCTCTGTTTCGCTAGCATTAAACATGCCTTCGCATAGACCTTGCCCTCAGCGCCGTGTGACATGACAACCAGTACGAAGCAGTCATTTTGACTGTGATCCTCGAGTGCCACTGCAACCGAATGGAATTTCCGATAAAAATCATTATCATATGTATTTATATACATAATTTTATATAGATAGAATACGCGTTACTCACCCTTGCTGAGCAACTCATTAATTTCGGCGAAGGTTAGATCGTTGTAGGTACGCACATCGAAGCCATAACCGGACAGAGATTTTTGTATAGCATCGCGATCTCGTTCGGTGCCCACGCGCTGCTTCTGTCCCTTGACATCCTTGTGGTTGAGGATCAAGGCTATGCCGACGCGTGGACAATTTTCATAGGTATCGTCGGTCGTGGGTCTGGAAATAATAATTCGCTTCAGATCAGCCTCTGATGTGGGCGTACTGACGACTTTCGTAGCATCCGCTTTGTCTTTCTTGTGCTTCCTTTTGTTGCTAAAATTGAGCGAGAAGTCCGTATCGTCCATGTCCGTCGTGTATGCGATTCAACTAATGACTAATTTCACGAGTTTCGTTTCGAATATCACTAAAGCTTTCGCTTCGCTTCTAATGCTACCAGCTGGTCTTATCTTATCAATGCGCTTCTTATCACCTTCGAAGCTCACTCTACACGATGCGTCTCGGCTCGTCTCCCCCAAACTGTTTGTTGTCTAACTGTTGATTAGCCAGCTTCAAGGGAAGTTCTCTTCATTGCCGGCAATTGGCAGCTAATAAAATGAGTTTTCAGCTGCAAGCAGACAATTAGATTTGGGCAACGAGTCACGCCCACAACGAAGGAATTTGGGGGCCATTCCTCCTACAATTGTCGTCAATTGACGCTCTTGACATTGCTCATGGAAATTACAAACATCCGCCAGCCCTGCCGTCCTGTTCCACAGCCTTAGCTATTAATGTGTTTTCCATAAATGGCAATACGCAAAAAGACAAAAAAGAAAGAAGAAATACTGTTGAATATAGAGACGCAGGACGCCAAAGTTCGCAACGCAATTCAAATTTTACACGCACACAAAGCAACGGAAACCGGAAATGAGTATGGCACCCAAAGAGCACGAAAGTGTTTCGCCTCAGAGGGCTCTATTGCAGTGTGCTTGTGTCAGTGTGGCCGCCAGCACGCACGCTGTGCCCAATTGTCAGTGTGCTGGCATCCACAAGTACCGTTAGTGCGTTGCGTTCAAAGAGAGAGTTTCGATTAAGAGACTCGGCGCCGGCTAAGAGAGCGTGCGTACGTGTGTGTTCTGCGCTATGCGGAACGCGTGGCAAATGAAACAGTGTTGCAGACCTAGCCATAGTATAACTATTTTGGCTAATTAGTAGGACTATATTTTTTTGTGGAATGTTTTTTATTGGGTAACTAGTGTCCTGGTTGGTTAATTAAATTACTACATTTTGATTTAACAATTTAGTTTGTGAATCTTCGCAAAAAAGCGTTAAATGTTTATAATTAGCTTTATTAAAGAGCATAATTTTACTATTCTTGGTGTCAAATGCCGTTGATTCAAGCAAACAGTTTTATTTCAGTTGCTGTAGCACATCTGCATTAATTCTATGTTCAATTGAATTTAATTATGGCTTTCCCATTATGCGCTCCATTTCACTGTGCTTTAGGTTAATGCGACCGCAGACAAAAATCAAACCTTCCATCGATGACGATTGCATTGCAGAGAACAACAGTCCAAATCAGCAGAATCAGCGATGGCAAGAAGAGAACATAAGCACGATAACAACAGCAGCATCATCAACTAACGCACAGTGGGACAAAACTGTTTTGTTACGACTAAAGTTTTAAATTAGATTAGAAATTGTTTGAATCACTGAAGATATTACTACAATTATTAATCAACAAATAACATAAATATGATTTAAAGTTATGTCACCAATTTGTAATGTAAATATATCCCATTTAACTTATAAAATTATATATCGTTTTCTTCTACGAAAGAAGTTGAATGCTTCAGATTCTCTAAGAATAATACGTTATGTAAATGCTTAATGATAGAAAACAGTCATTGCATTTGTAGAAATACAAATATTTCTATTGCCTATTGCCTAGTTTTCGCATCCAAAACATGCGCAGATGACCACTGTGCGACGCTAGCGGCGTTCGCAGCAGCAAGAGCAATAGCAACAGCAACACGGCAACGGCAACGGCAACAGCACCAGCAGCAGCGGCAGCAACAACTTGGTTTCATTTCCAGTTTTCAGTTGCGCGACGACTTGCATTGCGAGTGGACGTGTTGGAACGGTTCGGAAGCGAAGTGATTGTCAAAACTAAACAGAAAACATAGCGAACGTCGAGTTATTTCAGTCTGTTTGTGCGAGTGCGAGTGAGTGCAAGTGTGAGTGGCTCGCGAATAATTCGCCTGCAGCACCCGATTCGTCCAAGCATTTGGGAGCCTAGTGCCAGCCGTTTACTCCCCGCGCGGTGCTTGTATTCATTTTAGCGTTTCTGTTGCTTTTTGATTAAAGGCCTAGCAATAACAACAACACAAGTTGAAGAAAAAATACAAAGAGAAAAAAAAAAAGAAAAAGGAAAGCAAAACCAAACAAAACAAAGCTGTAATAACAACCGCAACAACAAGCGAGAAGTGTCTGTGTGCCAAGTGCTAGCTTTAAATTATTGTTGGTTGCGGCACTTTTTTGGAAATTAAATTATGTTAAGTGCATAAATCGTTCGTCGCATCGGCAGCAGCAACAACAACAACGACAACAAAAATAAGCAACAGCGGCAGCCGAAGAAGTAAAGTGAAACGCCAAGGTGCAAGCGCAAAGTATGTAAAAGAGTTGCACTCAACTCACACACGCTCACACACACTCATACACACACACACAAAGGCACACAATAAAACCAACATTCTTACACGCTGTGAGCATCTGTGTATGTGCGTGTGTGTGAACATGTTTGTACATAATGAGCTGGTTTACCCCTGTATACATGTGAAGTACACATACCGTATGAATGTGATTGTGTGTGTGAGTTTTGTATGCAAAACGTGTACAACAACAGCAACAAATTAGGGTGGTGGTTGAGCAAATGACAAAAGGCAGAAACTCACAACATAACGAAATCAAATCAAAAGCAGCAGAAGAATAAAAAATAAGGAAGAAAAGAAACAACACGAAAAAATGCCTGCACGCTTTTAGGCGAATGCCCGCCAAAGTGCAAAAACAACAAAAAAAAATCTTAAAAGAAACCATTAGCTAAAGATTGCTGAAGGTGCAATACGCTTCGCTGATACTTGGTTATTTCACTTTGATCTATTACAAATTTTGCTAATCAAAATTTAATCGAATTCTAAATAATTCTCATATTTGTATCAAAAATCTATAACAACCTCGATATACATAAAAATAACTACATACATACGTATATGGATAACAAATAGTTTGATTGAATTTTGAAGAAATCTGACGAAGAAATTATAAGAAATTGACTTTTATTTATATATTTCTTTTAAAATTAAAAGATTATGGATTATAGATAATAGAATATATTTCAGTGATCTATGGCAATACAACAGCTTACTTTATGTAAAATAAGATATCGTCATTCATGAAATTTTTTGTTCAGATTTCTCAGATATACTTTGTTACTAAAAATATTGGGAAATCACCAAAAAAAAAAAAAAGAAGACCTACCTATAGACTATCTATGATATCAATACTGCTTTTAATATTAATGCATTTATTTCAACTCTTTTAATTCTTTTTAAAATATCCTGTAAAGCAACAACATGCCTTTATCTCTCAATTTTCTGATCATTGTGCCTAGCTCTCATCTCTTTCTATTTCTTCTTCTTCTTCTTCAACTGCAAACCCTCTTCCAAGTTGAGTCTACAAATCTAATGAACTCCGGGACGGAATTCTGAAATTACTGCACGCACCTTGCTCAACAAATATTTAACATACTTTATGACAGGCCCCAGTTGACCAGAGGCATCCCAAGCATCCCGGTGGCTCAGGTGATTGTCCCAGACGCAGCAGTGGCAGCAACGACAGCGGCGGCAGCAGCGGCTAGGTGCAAGGTGTAGCAAAAAAATATTTATTTATGTTGAATGTTGCTTGTTGCTTGGTGCTTGGTGCAAAGGTTGCGCTTTTTGCCACACAACGACCCTTTATGCTCCCCTGAGGCAATTGGCCAGGCTGGTCGGATTCGCATTTTCGACGTTCTTTTTTATGAACTTGGCTCTTATGAAATATGCAAGCTTTTGGCTGCTTTGATAAGAGGGCTCAGAGAGCATGATGGGGAGGGGGAGGCTTAGGTGAATTGCCTTGGGACTGCTTTGATGTTGTGTGTGTGGGGCGATGCGGGCGACAAGCAAACAAACATTAATTGTAACAGTAAATGGCGTGAACTGCTTGAATGCCTGAGTGAATGAATGAATGAATGAAATGAGTGCATGAATGACCGTCAAGTAGACGCGACTGCCGCAACTCAAAATTGCGTTAAATGAAGGCGGCAGCGGCAGCGGCAGCGGCAGTAGCAGCAGCAGTACCAGCACCAGCAGCAGCCGGCGACAATTTTGATGAACTTAACAAAACACTTGACAGCAACTGTGACAGGGCGAAGTGGCAACTGGTGAGTGGGGCTCTGGGGTGTTGGGGCAAGCGGAAAGCGGCAAGCTGTTGTTTAGGGTGTGGGTTGAAAAGCGAGCACAGTCCATGCCATCAACGAAATTATGACGCTAAATTGAACACGAAACGGCCATCGAGCCAAAGAGCAAAGCGAAGGCAGGCATGAGCCATTCGTAGTTTCAATCGAATAGAGGGGGTTTCATTTCCTAACCACCTACCGCTCTAACCCCTAACCTATCAAGCACATTTAACGCGCGAATGAACCGGCAACAGCAGCAACAGCAATCAGCGAAAGGGGCGGTTGGCGCTGGACAGTTAGTGCCTAAGCCTGAAGTTCTGTTTGGGGTCGTCGCGCTATGGTTGCGGGTGTTGATATCAGCAGCAGTAGCAGCAGCAACAGTGGCCGACAGTTGAGCATAACAATAAAAGTCATAATAATAATAATAGACATAGAATTACGGAAATGATTTTTGGACAGACGGAACACAAAAAGGGGTTGCGCTTCACACGGGTATGTATATACTTAAGCCGGGTGCGTATACGAATACGGGTTGAGCTGCTGTGGAGCCGTGGCTGTGGTTCTGACTCTGTCGCTAGTTGGTTGCTACCGCAAAAGCGGAAGGTGAAAATTAAGAAATTAGCGTGCAGAGCTGTCAAATCGAAAAATGGGGGTTGGAGCTGGAGGCTGGAGGCTGGGAGCTAGTAGCTGGGAGCTGGGAGAAGCACGCAAATTACCAGTCGCCGCTCACTTTAACTTAATTATATAATAAACGAGAAACTGAGACAGAGAAAGAGTAAGAGAGAGAAAGGGAGTGGGTTAAAGAGCAAGAGAGACTCACAGAAAGAGGCAGAGAGACAGAGATAGAGAGAGAGACAAGGAGCGAGAGCCATAAAAGCTGTTGCTGGTTTGCTTGGCTTTTGTAAATTAAATGAGCCGAATGCATTTAAGGCTTAAAAGCCGCAAATCAGCACAAGCCAACGGCTTAGCGTACGACGCTGTCTTAAGTGAGTCAGCAGCCAGGCATTCAGGCAGACATCGTGTCTGGGTAGCAAAAAAAAAAAAAAAGAGAAAAAGCACATATAATCCCCAAACCACAATGCAATTATGCAGCAGCACACAGACAAGATAGGCGGGCAGGCAGGCAACACAGCATCCAGCTCAGCATAGTCTGAGACGACATCTTGTCAGCTGCTGAAAAATTGCAGTCCGTGAGTTGTGGTAGCGACAGGTTGCAAGGCGCACACAAATTACCCAAAGGCCAGTACCGGGAAAAACGTATAATGCGCATTTAAATTTGCCATTTAAAGCCAGACAGAAGCCGTAAGCCCCACCAGCGACACACCAACGACACACCAGCGACACACCAGCGACCCACCAGCGACCCACCAGCTGATTGTGGCTAGGTGAATGCAGCCGGTGGTCAGGCAACATGCACTGCGGCATTCTCTTCAGCTCGTCTAGGTTGATGTGGTATGCATTGATGCGTATCCCTGATTAGTGAAGCCTACAATAGACCCGATTCCAGAATACCTGCATGACCATTGTAGTTGACTTATCGCTGGGGCTTAACGGTGGTTTCAGCTCGCAAGTGACCTGTGCACAATTTCAGATTTGCCGAGGCCCTCTTTAAAAAAATTTAAACATTCCATTATATTTATTCACAAATTACAAATTCTTTATATTTATTTATTTCTTTATTGAAATGGCGTACGATAAATAAAATCCTATGAATAAATGTGAAACTCTGAATACTTTAATCATGCAAAGCGATATAGGTAAGAGAGTTTGTCGTTCTGATCAAGAATATACATATACATTTTGGGATATGCCATGACTCTTTCTGTAAAAATATTTAAACAGAATTCAATTAATTTGCAATACAAAGAATAAAAAAACAAACCAAATCTATCAACAAATTAATTAGATTTTTATTAATAATAATATTTGCTTAAGTAAAATTACAAAAATAAACATTTTAAATTATGTATAAATCATTAATAAACTACCTATTAAATAAAATGTAAAAATTACAAAAGGTATTTAAATAAAAATCTATGAAAAGATTAAGCCAAACAAACATATATATTCCTAACCTGACAAAATAAAATATTTTACAAAACTTAGCCAAATTTGATGAAACCCCAGATTTTTAAAAGAAGCAAAAACAGTGTAAATCTGTATACAAAAGATAAATGATATCAATTGTGTTTTAGTTTGTTTGTGTCTAAATGTTTCTGTTTAGTTGAGCTTAGTTCGTTTTGAATGCCTATGGTTACGAGATTAATGTCTTATTTGCTTGATCTTTTGCTTACATTAATGAATGGATTTATTTATCAATTTCCAATATTCTTTTATCTTTGTTCAACCTTACATAGCAGCCAGAATGCTTTCAAGTTTCAGCTTAAACGCTTCGAGCGCTTGCAAAAATGGCAAAAAAGGAAAAATTGATGGGCCTGTCTCTGGCAGGCTTTAACCAAAAACAAGCCACACTACAGAACCGCACACAGTCTTGCCCAGTTCCCCGTGCCCTGCTGCTCGTTGGTGTCCAGTTGTATCTATTTACACAGCTTGCCCTTTTTGTAGACTTGCCACAGTCTGGGGCACACGCTGGACAGACTACTAGCTACAGTGGATTGAACAGAGAGTTGGCCAATGTGCGCCCTGTGCCTGCGCTTCAATTTACGCCTAATCACAGAACGAGCTACTGCCTCGGCCACCCAGTGCTGGGAATTGCCGTTCACTCGGTGGTGGCTGGCCCTGCGGCTTTGCCGTGCTAGCCAGGCAGTCAGGCGGCCAAGCAGCCAAGCAGTTGGAGGGCGACCTTTTAGCGGGGTCGCGGATTAACATTTGTTGCGCCTGCCGGACTCATTCATAAAAACGCACGCAACACGACTTTTGCTCAGTTGTTCGACCGTCCTTCCGTGCTTCTGTCCAGCTGACCACTTCAAGTGCAAGGTTGCATGTCTCGCCGCCGTCGACGGCGATGCTTGCGGTTGCAGCTTATATGTGCTCTATGCCAATGTCTTGCCCTTGCCCACGCCTGCTAAAGCCGACCAACCACCCACTTGCCGCGTAGCTGGTCGAGCTTTTGTGCAGTTAAGTGCTTAGTTGCGTGTAACTTTACACTGTTTAACAAACTCGCTAACCGCATGGCTGGCGGGAGGCGTGGCCGCCTTTGACTAAATGTTGCGCCAAGCACGAACGTGTGTCATGTGTGCCAGGTGCAAATAGGGCAGCCAAGCAAACAGTAAGGATAATCGTGAGCGTATATAGTTACTCTTTTATGGCTCTTTGCCTTCTCATCCTTTCTTAGTCTCTCTCTCGCTCTGACACGCTCTTGTCTGGTTTTATTACAGTTTAGTTACTCGTCGAAAACTTTGCCAATATACATATGTGTGGGTGCAAACAGGTGTGTGTGTGTGCTTGATACTGTGTTTGTATATGCAGTTAATTGTTCCTCGTTTTCGAGCTAACTCGTTAATTTTATACGCTTTTATAATGTGTTCAAAGCTCTTTAAATATAATGTCTTCGGGTTTGCTGCTGCCTATAATAGTAAACGAATTAATAAAAATAGTATTCTAAATAATATTAACAATATTAATAATACGTACTATTAATAATCAAATAAAGTATAATTATTAAATCGTTTAATATTAAATTTCTTGACAATTAAGATTATTAGTATTTTAATTAACTATAGTCAGGAACTATAAAACATATTTTTAAACTGGTTTCGAATATAAAAAATAATTTTTATATCTGAAAAAAAAAAAATAAATAAAATGAAATAAAAATAATAATACCGGCTATTCTGATATTTTTGTACAGTTAAATTTATATTATCATACTTAGAGCTTTTGCTACTTAAAAGTAATTGAAAACATTTCTACCTCCTTGCGTTATTTTATGCTACAAAAATATTTTAGGACTAAGAAACAAATTATAAAGAATATTTCATTTCCGTTGACTGAGTACGCAATACTCTTCTCATTGTGTAAAAATATTAAAAGGTCAAATATGTAATTCTACTTATAGATATGATATTAATCTTTTACACTCATTTATTAAATGCATTTTTTAGATACTATTCAATTCTGTCACATTGCACGATACCAATATGCTCTGTCAGTTCGAAAAAGCAGTGCATAGTTATTGATACTCTATTATCAGGATTTTTTGTTGCCACAGTTGCAATTCTTTGCAGAAGCAACAAAAGAAGGATATATACATATGTATATGTATATATAAATGTATTGCTCATGTCTCAGTCATAGCTTGATGCTCCGCTAGCTGTGAAATGAACAATATATATATATATATATATATATAGAAAGCGAGAAGGAGAGGTAGCGGGAGAGTGAGGAAAGAATGCAGGAGTAAACGCTACGTCTGGGGCTGCTGACAGGCATCGAAGCATCGAGGCATTGAAGCATCGAGTTGGTAGCCAGTAAACAAAAGCAAACATTGCGTGCCAAAAATTCCGGAAATTTAAAAAAGTCACAACATGTGTAAGCTGTATTTTTACACACACACACGCACACACACACACACTTACACTTACACACATGCACACTTCATTGTTGCTAGATGTTGGTGGGCTAGTGGCTGGACACCACACCCACTTTTCATCCTTGTCGGCGACGCCATGTTTTGAGTCTTAAGTGCTAAATTGAAATTCCGAAATTAAGTAATTTCTCCCAGGGGCAAGTTGTGCCGGATGCCGTTCTTCCGAGAGTGGGCGTGCGACAGTGTTGTAAAACAACGCACATAAAACTACAAAGAGCCAAAAGACGGTTACAACAATGAATAGCACTAATAGTTTGTACTAGTATATGACGTGGAGACATAAAAAAAAAACAGAAAAAAAAACAAAATTGCAAAAGTCCCGCATACACAGCATCCACAGAATCCACACAACATCTTCGGCAGCCGCAGCAAAACAAGTTGTAAAAATTATAAGGAAATGGCCAGAACATAAACAACAACAGTCACAGTCTGTGTGTTTGAGACATGCCGCAACGAAAGCCGAGCTTGGGTGAGCTACACAGAATCACATCATTTACGCATAAAATGATAGAGTCGCAAAGTATGTGTTTCTCTGGAAATCTTAGATGTTTGCTTCGTATCTTATTTCTTTGCCTCGAAATATTAGAATTGTGAACTGTTTACTTGTTATGTTATTTATGTAGCTACTAGTTGGTTTATATTTCCAGTGCGCTTTGTACAGGTATTGAAAATAATATATTTTATGCTCACAGATACATCTATAGCTGCTTGATCTATGAATGATATAGGGCCAAAGCCTTAGCTTGGATTTCCTTTGGCCTGTCAAGCATTTACATTTCTCTCCTTCGACTTTGCCCAACGTTTTTCAATTTCGCCGATGAAGCAGCAAAAAGAAGAGAGGAATATGTAGTAGCTTGAACTGGGAAATGGCACATCCACTGTCTGGAGGGGGTTGCGGCAATGTTTCCGGAACTGACTGCCAAGAAAAACTTAAACACTGCTTGCATTTTTCATATGACACGACAACTATTTATTACCCCAAACAGCACCTAAGGCCCCAAGGTTGGGGCGACTTCGCAGCCCAAAGATGTTGGTTGTTGTTGATGATTGTTGTTGCTGTTGTTGTTCATGTGTAGTGGCAGCAATAAGGCTGGCAATATATATATGTATGGGATGTGACCGGTGGTTGTTGAGGCGTCAACTGCTGCTCCTGGGTGCTGCTCCTTGTTCTATGAGCCATCAGCTGTTGTTGTAGTTGTTGTTGATGATGATGAAGAATGCGCATGTGTTACTAACGGCCCGATTATTTTTATTGTTTATTTGCTTTGATTTTGCCCTGCTGCTGCTGTGTGTGTATTTGTGCTGTGTTCCCTTTCATGTTTTCATTTTCTTCAGTTTGCCAATTGCCTAGGCAATATCTGCTAGGTGCGGGTGTATGTATGGCTGTGTTTTGTTTTGCGCATTTGTGCGTAACGAATAAATTTAGCAAAATAAATAAGAACAATAATCCTTTGAATGCATTGCAATTGAGCTCTTTACAGCCCTTGACGCCCCTTAGTTATGTTCAGTATTCGGCTTGTGGATTCACTCACCCACACACACACATACACGTGCCACACTCCACACTTTACTCAACATTGTGTGTCCAGTTAGCTGAGCCGGGCTCTCGTGATTTATCCAGTGGCCCTCGTTCAACTAATGCCTTTCTATTTTGCTTGATTTGCATTTCAATTCGAAATCAAATTTTTCAATTGCCAGCTGGACACACATTACCCTTGGACATATGTGTGTACGTACACATTTATATATATATGTATATATATACATATAAATGTTTGAGTATGTATGCGCTTACTAAGCAGCGTTTGCTGTCATACACCCTTACACCCACACACACACACACTTGTTCGTTCGCTCGCTCGCTCACTCATGACCGACACACATAATTGAATTTAAGAGCACAAAAATTCATAGCATACTTTTTGAGGCAAACCCCCCTGGGAATCTTCGGATCCATGTAATTGACAAAAGCTGCGCGCCAAACTGTTGAAATTTGAAATCAATTTATTTATATTGAGTTAGCATCGAAAAGCATTAACCTCCAGCTGACAACAGCCACAGAGACTTATATGCACGTACGTACGTCTATCTCACTGTCTGTGCGTCTGACCGCCTGACCACCCGATTGCAGAGTCAGCGCAAAAGCAATGCCCATTCGGGTCAATTCTCTGACTTTTCACTGGCCAATTGTCTGTCTGACTGTCTGTTTTGTTGGATTGGTTCGCTCTTATTTGTTAAATTAAAACCTTGTTGTTGTTATTTTTGTTGTTATTCTAGCTGCTGTCCGTTGTTATTGGCATTATTATTGGCCCCACAGCGCACAAGACTTTCAATTAGTTTTATTAGGGTGTACCAAACATTCCATTGACTTGCACCCGCTGCTTGCTTCATAAGCTTCTTATTGCTTTTGTTGCTGTTGTGGTTCGCTGCTCATCGAAATTGGCCTTTTGACTTTTATGCTCAATTTTTGTATTGTGGTTGCTGTGGCGCGTACTGTGGTGCGCTTTTCATACGATTGTTTTTGAGTTTTATGAGCGATTCAGCCTCTGTCTTAATGCTGGCTGTTGTTGTGGTTGCCACATGATTGCGCAATATACACGCACACTCAGCAACACACACACACACACACACACGTACACAATGCTCAAGCACGTATTGTATAATCCATTATGATGCGCACATAATACTTTAACAGCATTTTTTTATTCAACCTTTTTTTTTCGACATATATCAAATGAAACACAAAAAGAGAGAAGATAGCATTATCAAACGCAATCGAGTGTAAATATTTAGATATATATACATATATATATTTAATAGAACATTTCTTAATTAATTAAGAAATTCTTTATCTGAGAAAGCTCAGATTACCTTTATATAAGCTTAAACTTAAAATGAACTTAAAAAAAAAAAATAAATAAATATAACGAAAAATATTTTACAAGATTTTGTGATTTTCGGACTCCATTAAACATTAGCCAATCTCTATGGAAAATGTAGCTCCAAAAAGTGAATTTCACACCAGCACTTAGATGTAGATGTGCTTGAATAAATGATTCATTCTTGAAAACTTATTTATTCGTAGCATATTCAAGTTTGGCTGCTCTTAAATTTCCAAACATTACAATAATTCTGTTTTATGGTTTTTATATTGTCTGCTGTCTGTCTTCTGCTGTCTGTTTGGTGGAAGTTCAAGTGACGCTCCGCCGAAAAGAGTCTCAGCCAAGCCCAGTCCACCCGAGTCAACAGTAGTAGGCTACAAATGTTTTTGACACGCCAACTCTGTGGGTCAAATACTTTTAGTACCCCCATTTCAATGTTGTCGGTTTTTTGGTGTTTTTTGTTTGTTGTTTTTTCAGTTGCTGCGCAAAGTTTGCCAACAAGTTGAGCCGGCTCAAGTTGTTCGCCGCTAAACACGGCTGGCTGAACTTAAAACGAAGTTAACGCCAGGACGCGTCACAGCTAGGATGTCGTCCTGGCAACGCTGCCTGGTTGATTATTGAAAATGTGTCGACTGGGTCCAGTTGCCATAATTCAAGCATGGCCAATGCGGCAAACGCCTGCGCCGATTTGCTAGAAACTCTTGTAAACTTTTTTCACCCAGCATTTTTCACTGACAAATTTTTTTCTTCACTATTTTCTGACTTTTTCACTTTTCTCTCCAGTTTGTTGCAGCGCCAAGAGCTGAAGAACTAAATAAGTTGCAATGTGAAGAGCGCTTGTGGGACAAGTGAAAACTGCTCGGTAGCCCAAGGAGAAGTAAAAACGTGAAGAGGAAAAACTCGCTGAGCGCTGTCAGAAAAGTTGTCAAGGAGCCCAGGCAGTAGCTAGAAGCAGCTGCTGTGACGATTGACAACACAAAAACAAAAGCAGCCACGGCGAGAGTTTGACAAGTGGCACAAGTGGCAGCAGCGCCCAAAAGTACGCAGCTACTTTTTTTCCAGCTCACGACATTTTTTTCTGTGCTGTTGTTGTTGCCTCAAAATCCAAGTAAGTAAGAGGCGGACATAGACCACCCACGCAGCCACACAGTCGATGGCCGCGTAGCTTATGTATGCGGCTCGCATGCCATGGCAACAACAGCGTGAATACCAACAACAATAACAACAACAACAAAAACAACAATAGAGGCATTACAGGCACTATGTGCTGCCCAAATAGCGCATCGGAATAGAGCATCGGCAAGGACATAGCCAAACACTCGAGCTGAAAAGAAAGGAGCAGCTGGCATAGTGCAGCACATGTGTTTTTGTGATGCGACAAGGACACTTCAAGTGCCGCCAACACACTTAAACACAGTCGAAGCAGCAGTAGCAGCAGCAGTCGCATCCACAGTCACATCAGCAACAGCAACGTCTCTAGCATTAGCTTAAAACAGACGACAGACAGTCTTCAATCGCAGCATGCGCAAACATAAAGCGCCGCCCGGCGGCCACCCAATCAGTTCTAATTCCAATTCCAGTCCCAGTTCCGTGACAAGGACAATGCCAACAGTGCACAACGACACCAACTTAGCAGGCGCGACAGCAACACCAGCAACAGCCACATCAACAACAGCAGCAGCAGCAGTCGATATGGAGCAACAGCGTATGTTGCTTGGCCATGCGGCCGTTGATAGCGTCACACCAGCAGCAGCAGCTGCTGCAACAAGCACAACTAGTCGCCTTGCAACACCAACGGCCACCTGTCAGCAGAGATCTGCTGCATCAACAGTCAATGGCAAGGAACGACCGCGATATACAGTCCAGCTTATGTCCTTGCTGCACATTGCCTGCTATGTGCTTTGCTTGTGTGCATTCAGTTTTGCGCTCTATGCGAATGTGCGACAGACGCGCCTCGAGCAGCGACTGCAGCGGCTGCAGGATCTGGACGCACGCATAGTTGAGCTGGAGCTGCGCCTGGAGCAGCAACAATTGCTGCACTGGCCCGCCGACCAGCCCCAGATCATCTCCAGCCCCATCAGTAGCCCCATACGCAGCAGCAACAGTAGCGAAAACGGCACATCCTCGCACGTGGTATTACATGTGCGCCGCGAGTTACATCGTCTGCGCCGTGATGTATCCCACCTACAGCTGACGCGACGTCAACAGCGCCGGCAGGCAGCTGAAGCGGCTGCAGCAGCAGCAGCAGCTGGCCTTGGAGGCAGCCCAGTAGCCAATGGCGAGTGTCAGTGCCCACCAGGTGAGTTCGAACGCTTTAATTGCATTACAAGGGCTGCACTCAAATACGAGGGCAGTTCATTAAAGTTTTGTATTCTTGATATTTCTTGATTCAATTAAATAATATTCCTGTAATGCTATAATAATAGTTTAACAGTGTCATTTGCATTTCGACTAAAAATATATATTTTTTTTTATTAAAAAAAAATTCAAATTTAATATAAACTTCATACCAACTGAATGGTTGGTAGCTAACGAGACTTTCGACTTTAATAATATAAATTAAATAAATTTTTAAGTAAATAAATATTTTAATATTTAATAAATAACATTGCAAAACTTCACAAAACTCTTTGAACGACTCTCGCTCTGTGAACACTTGCCAAATTGATGGCTTAGGCGTTGACCGGCAGACGCTTTTATTTGCGGTCTGTGGTCTGGGCATGGTTAATGCACAATTGATTCGACATGTCAGTCACCCATACACAGACACACATACACACATAAGTCAACAAGTCTTGTGCGTATGTGTGTGTGAGTGTGGGTATGCGGCGGGCGTGATAGCCAACACAATTTAATTATTTGCGTCTGGGTAAATTTATGGCAGTTTAGAGATTTCATTAATTGGAAAAGTGTTTTCTTTTTGCACTCGCTCCTATCAGTGGGCATAGACTGACGCCCCAACCCTAGCTCTTGTCAGCACACACATGTTGAGTGTCTCTTTATGTGCGTGTGTGTGTTGTGTCTATGTGCAATTTGTCTGAGCTGTTGGCTACCGCCTTTTGTTCCTATGTTTGGCTTTCAGCTTGTAGCTTGCTGCGATGCTCGTTTCGCTTGGCATTGCCAAACTTTGATTACTCGGGGATTAGCCATGTCCTTTGAGTGCCTGGCTGCCTGCGTGGCTGTGCATGGCTGCCAGCTTGCTTTGTGGTTTGCATAAATTTTGCTTAAAATACTTTTTAAAAACTTTAGCGACACTCGCACACATTGCTATCGTTGGCGCAATCACTCCCATTCCTGCCCTGACCTTTGCTTATGGGATTTCGCCGGGACATGTACAACTTTGTGCTTTTTGCGTCCTTTTGTTCAGTGTCGTCGTCATCGCTGGCGTCCTTTGTGCGCTTGGCGCATTAACGCAATTTGTCTTGACATTCGCACAATTAACTCATCCACTCGAGTGCCGCTAAGCTGCTGGTAAACTTTGCGGCTAATCCGGGCCACGCATGGACCCGACCGACCTTCCAGCTGCAATTTTTCGCCTAGCATATGACGCATACGCAGCGTGTGTCGGCTGTTTGGCAGCAGAGCTCTATAGTAACTAAATGCTCAGCGCAATTATTTAACAACTTGGCCGATTCGGCCCCAGATCCCGACCTCTACTTTGCTTTTTGGAGACAAGATACGACAGAAAGTTTTCTAATCGATGCGCACGCAGGTCGAAAGTTTTTGCTAGCCAGCGCAACGGTCGAAGTTTCTTTTCAAAGTCACTGCAAATAAATAAATTTTCGACGCTCTCCCGGCACTCCCGACGGCTTTGATAAGCGCGTGCCAGGCGAACGGTGCCACAGCCTTTTCACAGCTCCGAGCTCAGCACAATAATAAATCAAAGCCAAACGGACGGCGGTTTGGTTATGGAAGCTCCTTTTGCTTATCTCTGCAAGTGACTGCGGCAAAAGTCTTCATAGCCAGCACTTGAGCTGTATGTATGTGCAGCTCAGTTGTCCTAAAGTCCGTGTCAAGGATATTGCAGTTAAGTAAAAGAGCGGCGTCCTTTGAAATATTCTTCAGTTAATTTGATTACTTAGAACTTGTCGTTATCTGGATGAAATTGATCAAATTACAGAAAGAGAAATGCAAAAGCATACTCAATGGCTAAACATACAGTGTTTACTAACTAAAAGCAACAGATGCGAGCTTTTTACTAACTTGGATGTACATATGTATAAATATTTAAATATTTATTTCAGATTATTTAATAATTTTAATTTAATTCCTCTTCAGTAACAGATTATATAAATAATTGATGTAAATCTAATCTGCTTAGTTACTCGTTATGTGCACTCTTTATTGGCTCGTTATTCATGCTTATCAATATATTTTGAAATGAAAACTCAAGTGCAGTGCTTGCTTCAAACCTGTGGCAATTCTATTCCAACTGTGAATGACATTTGACCACTTCTCATTCAGTACTAAGCTCCTCTCAAACCCATCGTGAACTGCAGCGACACACACACAGGCACACATAAGTACACACACATACACACACAATCAACAGCCATCTGCTACAGCCCTTCGCAGCTTTTGGAGCTAGATGAGTGGTTCATATGGTTGTTTAGCTCCCAACATACTCAAATGCTGACCATACGCTTCTGCTGGTGATGCTGGTGCTGGTACCCCTAACTCTCCCTCAATTTATCATAGCCAAACGCAAAATCCACTTTAGCAGCAACAACAACGGCAATCACTAGACAGCGCTTGACGCTCAGCGGACATCGTTGGCTGCGTGTGACACTTTGCAAAACCAAAATATGTAGAACATGCCACCAAGAGCAATAGCCAGTCACAGGCAGCCCCATACAGAGGCAGCCAGACAGACAGACATACAGACAGACAAATAGACAGTCAGTCATATAGAGACTGTTAGAGAATATAGTATATGAACTATGGAAATTTCCAATTAGGTTTTAATGCGTGCAAGTGCTTTTATTCAGTGCAATTTCTCACTGAGCTCGCACAGCAGCCAGAGAAGTTCTCCTTTTGGTCACATTCAGCTCACGTGCTGGGCCGCTCTCCCTCCGTGCGCATAGAGATATCTCTCCCCGGCTGCCGTAATGTTTTTTTCTTTTCATATTTCACAGCTGCTGTTTGCTATTGCTGTTGCTCTGCGTATATTTTTGCCAGTCATAAATTTCAATCACGTTGTCAGGATAACACCAAGTGGATATACTCATATGTCTCACGGCTGCTACAGTGCGTCTTTCTGCATATGTTGCCGCAGCCGGGCTGGGGAGGCGAGAGACGAAAGGCCAGTGGACCAGCAGTCACCCTCCAGCTTATATTCCTTGTTGCTGTTGCTGCTGTGTGGTTTCTGGGCGTGCCAAAGCAGAACGACAAACTCTCACCTACCAAAAAGGCCCCCAACCTCCCCAACCCAACTCTAAACCAACCACCTAGCCATACACCCATGGCCTTGTTTGAGGCCACAGACGATTCTGTTTTTCGGCCATTGGCACACAGATGGTACTGGGCAACGGAGCAATGGCAATACCAATTCGAATGTTAACGGGCCATGCCATGCCATACTATGCCATGCATTGCCATACCGGAGCTGAGCAGAGCAGACCACACCTCGGCATATCGATTGTCGCTACATATCAATTGATTTCCTCTTCGTTTTCAATTTAGCCAGAGCCCGCAATGCTCCTGCTCGTGCTGTTGCCTGCTACAGCTACATGCTGGGCATTTTGTTTATGTGACTTGGCCAGTTGTTTGCTCTGCTCGGTTGGTTTGAATTGGTTTTGTGCCTTTTGTTGTTTGGACTTTCATTTGTGACTTTGCGTGACTTCGAGCTTACCTGGACAACAAGAGAACACGCCTTGATTACCATTTAAATGCCGAACTAATAGGACAATAAACCATTCCCATTCACAGCAGACAGCAGCAGCAGCCATAACAACAACAACAACAATAATTATAGCAGCAGCAAATTATTAATTAGTGAAACGAAATTAATGCGCAACTGTCGCCATTATTTGTGTCGTCCCATCCACGCGAGCAGCGGACTCACCCACACACGACGCGACATTGGATGCCGCATTTGTTGACAAATTTATTTATTCGCCTTCCTGCCAGACAGCCCCAAAGCTGACGCAGTCCCTCCCCGTCAACCCGTGGCGCTGTGTTTTGTTTTACGTATTTGCGGCTTCAGATTCTCATCGGAATGCCTCGCTGTGATGAGGAAAAGAGAAAAAAAAAAAGAAATGCTATTAAAAATAACACAGTCCACGAGGCAGCCAGCCGAACATCCGAACAGGCCGCTGGAAAATGCAGCTATATGAGAAAATGGAATTAATTTATTGACAGCAATAAACTAAATGAATTACCACCAAAAAATTGCATAAATTTGATTTAAATCTTATGTCACATGCGCCGCATGGCAATTGCTTTTTTTTTGACAGATTTTTGCACAAGGTTCAATTTTTGATGAGCTACTGCGGCAGTCAGGTGCGAACTCAATTAAAATTTCAATGAAATGCAACAACTAAAGGGCACTCGTCTCATGACAAACATATATCAATAATATCTAATTGACAGATGCTTTACTTAGAGATGTTCTGTAACTGGATTTTATTCAAATAAATTTTTGCTTTTGCTTTCTGATTTTCATATCAAATTTTAAATTATTAAATACATCATTTTGTCAATTATTTGAATTCAAAGTAAACTAAAATGGATTTGATATTTAAGTAAATTAAGCACACGCCTAGAGGCCTTATTTGCTCTGTGTATTAATCAGATTTGTAATTGAAAATCAATTTGTATTTTCCATGAGCTATAAAATAAATTATTTGTTTATATAATTCGAGATGTTTGGTTGAGGAATAAAACGTATTTATGGTTTGTTACATGTTGTCTGCTCTCCTCAAGTTGATGCGAGCCTCTGTCATAAGCATCTTTTTATTTACAGGGCATGCAAATTAGACTATTGAGCTGCTTTAATTGGCTTGCTTGTTTAGCTGCAGCATTGTGAATTTATCTCAAATGAACTTGACAATTAGCACAATTCTTTAGCTGCGCGTGCTGCCCATCAGTCAAGTTGAGCAATGGAGAGTTCGTCTGTTCACTGTTTAGATATGGCATTTGTATCTTATATGTATATTGTGGCTGTATTAGTATCTGTGTTTGTGTGAGTGCAGCTGTGACCGGATCTACAACTGTCTGGGATGTTTGGTTAGTTTATTAGCCACATATGCGCGGATTTCTTTTACGGTTTTTGGTTTCCAGTTCACACATGAGGTTCGGCTTGGCTTGGTTTGGGTTTGGCTTTGGCTTTGGCTTTGGCTTCTTTTTCCTTTTTTTTTTGTTTTTTTGCTTGTGGTTTCGTCTCATTGCCTGTTCCTGGAAATTGAGCGCGTTGGCTGCTGCGTAAATATTTCAGCGCCAAACAGAAATTTATTCGAGTCAGCGGCTTGTTTTGGGCCGCCACTGCGGCATTTGACAAGCGTCAGCATCAACGATACAGTTCCAATTGCTTGAAAGCTGAAAAACAGAAACTGAAACAGAAACAGAAACAGAAACAGAGACTGAAACAGGAACAGAGGCGTGGCCAGGCGTGGAGTGGTACGACTGCGAGCATTGGGCGTGCATTGCCTGTAAACAGATTTCATTTTTATACTTTTACGTGATTTTCAGCGACAATTCAGCGAGTACAGCGAGACATTGGCGTTCAAACGACGCACATGCTCCAATTTCATGCCATGCTCACGTACACAGCGTCCAATGCCTGCTCCAGCTACAGCTACAGCTACAGCCACAGCCACCGCTACAGCTACAGCTACAGCTATAGCTCTGTCGACAGCAGCAGCAGCAGCAGCAGCGGCAGCGGCGGCTGCTTTATGATTTATTGCCTTGACACTGCGTGCTCTGTGTACAACCCCTGCCCGCTGGCAGAGACACAGCCACAGACAGCCGCAGCTTCCTCCCCTTTGGCATCCACCTCCCTTGCAGCCTGCTGCTGGTTGGTCCAACGTTTATTTTTGCCTTCGCATTGTTTGTTTGACTGACACACACAAAACTAGTCGTCGTCTGCCAGGATTTGTCGTCATTCTGTTGTTGCCGTTGCTACTCATGGGATTTGCGAGCCTTAGTGCAGCGCGTGGCAGCCAGCAGTCAGCAGCCAGCAGCCAACGGGCCATTCCGGCCCCCCTACCACCGCCCTTGCGCCCACATTTAGCGATAAATACAAGTTTTATGATGGATAATAAATGGCTTCATTCGCGTTGACAAATAGTCTGGTTTTGTTTTCATTTGCTCGGCTCGGCCCAACTCCCCTGCCACTGCACCCGACCCCGCCCTCGCCCCAGCTTCTGCCTGTGCATCCCGTCTAAGCTTCCGCTTAGAGGCGCACAGCATTGTCTGTTGGGTGGCTCCCAGGTCGAGGAGATAAAGATGATGTATAGCTGGCGCGTCAGTTCGCGCGTTGCCAAGTGGGTGGATTATGCTTTCAGGTAGGATTAGCAATTACGATTTAAATAGAAATTCTTGCAATTTATCATCTGTTTTTTCGTTTTGGCTTCGGTTCGGCCAATCTGTGCGTTAAATCGCCAGAAAATCAGCTGAAAAAATTTATATATAAAACGTTAAGCGTCATTTCATTGAGGGAGATTCTGAGGTTGCGAGCTAACGTGAATTTTATTGCATCATTTGAATTTCGAATATGCCAGCCAAAATATAATAATAATAATGCACAATGCTTTTGCGGCCACTCCCCGCTTGGGGCTGTTGCTTTTATGGACGAATAATGTTTTTAGCCTTTTATGCTGCATAATTTTTCCAGCGACAGCGATAGCGACGGCTATGTGGCTTCAGCGATTCATTTTCAATTTTTGACTATTTATGCAAATTAAATGTAAATATGCATAAAAGTTGAAAATGTCATCAATTTTATGTGCACAATCCATAAAAGCGCAAAAATATCACTCATACGCCCCGCTGCGAGCGCCCCGGCACGGCTCATTAGGCCAGAGCCAAAAACAACACAAAAATCGAAGATTTCTACAGCCCAGACAGACAACGCCGTCTGTCTAGTTGTCTGTCTCAGTGTCTATATATCTGTCTGGCTTGGTTTTTTTTTAATGTTTCAATCAATGAAAAATGAAAATGAAAACCAAAACCCCCATCAATGTCACATAGTCTGGAGATTGGCTCTCTCTCTCTCTCTCTCTCTCTCTCTCTCTCTCTCTCTCTCTCTCTCTCCTGGTCAGTTTTTCAATCTGGTAACACAATCTGGCTGTATTTATGAGCCTAACTATAGAACTCTCTCCTATCCAGCTGTCCATTGGCCACATATCAATATTAACAACAGCATCAAAATCAAAATCAATCATTAACGTTGTCCATATCAATTTCATGTGTTTCATGCAATTCATTCTGGAACTCGTTCCCAACTCTAGATATAGTTCGAAGTCCATTCGTACAAATCACAATCGATCATTGTCGAAAAACAAACACTTAATACACGGAACGATAAAATAAAAATCGTTTTGGGGAATATGTTAACGCTTGGTCATAATTGAATTACGGTTTTTACATCTTTTTCCCAGAAAATTCAATAATAAAAAAAGAAAAGAAAATTTGAGCAGCGTATCGAATCGCAAAGCAGGGCAGTTAGCGCGCGTTTCCCATTTCAGTTGCCACTGCGCGTGGTTGAGTGGTTCTGTGGTTGCGTGCGTGCAATGCACCAATATAATTGAGGCTGTTAACGAGGCTTGGATTGAAGATGAATTCAAAAGAAGAAGCAACAACAGCAACAGCAACAGCAACAGCAGCCAAAGGGCAGGGTGACAGCTGAGGCGAACTGGTTTTTTGCTTTAATGCTGATAAATTATGCCCGATGTGTAATACGAGAGGCGTACGTCAGAAAATTTACAATTATGTATAGATTTATATGCACATATATTATTTCCATTGTCCATTTTTTTCATTTTTTTGTCTCTTTTTAAATGTTCGACTTCCACAAATTTGTATAAGCTATAAGATTACAATCGGTTGTCTGAGAATTTCACGGTTAGTTGGCTTAATAAGTTAACGAAATTTAAGCTGCGATGAACTAGTTATGATTGCATATCGCCGCAGACTAGGGCTAGTGTCAATAAACACCCAACTGACAGCTCTAAGTACAGCTATAAATTGCCAAAAAGGGATGGAGAAATTCGTTTCGACAGTTGGGGCTTGGAGTCGCACGCATGTGCTGGCAACATCAAATAGAGTTCTGCTCAGGTGGAAAGCTTTTATGGCATGTTGGCCACAGGTAAATAAAAAAAAACCTGTGTGGCTGGTGTCTGGAAATTACCTACCTTTGTTGCGGCCGTCTGATTCATCAGTTCGAGTACCTAGTCCTGGCCGGGCCCGGCTCTCCTTCTGCGTGCCAAAACTCAATCAAAATTGTCGCCCGTTTGTCAATGGGAGCTCCAGTGACTAGCAGTTGGCTGGCGTATGTGATAAGACTCCTTCCACGTTACAGCTACGTTACGGCCACGTTATAGCCCTGTCGAGGTCACACCCCGGAGCGTGCAATTAAGTTGCGCTTTGCTTTGTGGGTTTTTCCATTTAGTGGGCGCGCCCTGGCAGCCCATTTCATTTGCATTCGCATTTGCCGAAACGCATTGTCAGACATGCGACGTCGTTAGACAACATCGATGACGGCGACGACCGCGACTTGACGCTGTGGCGGCCACCGTTAACACTCTGCCCATGCTCATTCGCCCGTTCGTCCACCCGCTCCTTCCAATCTCTGTCTGCGGCCTCTGCACACAATTGGAGCGCCAAAGCGTTGGTTGAATCTAATCAAAATGCGAATGTGTCGCCGTTGATGTCGCGCTTGCTGTTCAACTTGTAGTAGTCGTTGTTGCAGTCGTTTTTGTTGTAGTTGTATTTGTCGCCTCTTCAGCAGTCGCCGGGAAGGTTTACTGTCTTTCTTTCGCACTCATTCAATGGAGCGAGTGCAGCAGCTCCAGCTCAGCCATTGCGTTCACACACTGTTGGACGTTCGCCATTCAAATTACCAACAACAGCAGCAACAACGAGCGACAAGTATTTCAAGTGCGGGGCATGCAACACCTTTTGACATGTTCGTTGCCTCTGTTGGCTGTTGGCTGGTTTGGTTGGTCTTTCGATATGCACTTGCCATTAAAGGCATCATTGATTTCTAAGTGCAGTTGTAAGCTGCCTAAATATGTATTTATTTGAGTGCTTACTTATCATTTTAGCTCAAGCTTGAAACAATCCAGAATCTACATTTAGGGGAATATCAAATATGCAACCTTTTTTGAGAGCAATATAAATATAAACTTTTAACTTTTAATATTACTGGGTGCAGACGTAATTATTTGAATTTTATTATTAATTCACATTGTACATGTGACAAGTACATCCAAACATGAGAAGAGCACAGAGTGTTCGATCTAGAAAACATTGTTTCATTTTCATGTTGTGCGCTCATTGCTCATAGCTGCGTCTACGTTCCTGTCTGAGTCTAGCGCTTAGAGTCTCTGGACTCGATTTGGTCTGTGTTGTGGCTCGACGACTTGTTCACGCCAGACTGGGATCTGGTCTGTGGCTTTTGTCACACTCATCTTCGTCGTGGTTGTCACGTCAATTTCATTGGAATTGCATTTTGGCTGGCAGCAACAGACGGAACGCATGCGCAACGTTCGCTGTCAGTGCGCCCGGACCCCGTTTGCATTGTCCCTTTGCCGGGCCGACGACGAGCAGTGACCAGTTTGTCAACTTACAAATTTAATCAGCTTAAAGCGACAGCGCTGCCTGCACTTCTCGCTCTGCTCATCTCTTGGCTTTTCTATGCTCCACTTGCTGCATGCATTGTCGTATGTTGCATCGCGCCCCGCCCATTCGTAAGTGTGCAGCGCTTTTGATTCCAGTTAGTTTACATTTCGTATGCAAGACATCGCTGCATTCTGGAGCAGCTGCACAGTGATGCGAGGGCTGTTGAAAATTGTATTATGCAAAGAGCTGCGTGCTGGAAATTAAACATTTGCATTCGCTTTGCGCGCGAGCTGTTCTCTCACTTAACACCTCTTGGAAGCACTCATGTGTGGCGCTTATGTTATGCTATTGTTATTGTTGTTGCTGCTGCTGTAGTTGCTCTTCATATTTATTTATATTTTTGGCCTTTTTTGGGTGTAAAATGTTTTAGCATCTCTCAAGTGTCTGACTTACACCCCCACTCTGTTCACATAAACACGACCGGCTGCATTTACATAGTTAAACATATTAAGCATCACAAATGCATTTTGTGTGTGTACTGAAACGTAAGTGAAATGCTTAAATAAACATTTTAAAACAACAACAAACAGCACGTAAGTAAACAGGCAGCAGCCAACACTAGAATCAACATCAACTCTGGCCCACTGTGCACGGGGCTGGGATGAGTTTATAAGCTCGAGTGGTTATGCTTGGACCAATGCCAAATAGTTGTCAATTAAAGTCAACACTACAGCAACAACAACAATATTAACAACAATAACAATAATGAATACAACTCTATGGCAGGGTCGCCTTCTTATCAAGAAGCAGAACAACCCGCATGAACCTTTAAGAATATGTATATAAAAAAAAAAACCAACTGCTGAGAATTCACATTTATTATGTTTAACAAACCCAAATGGCGTCAACTTTCTGACACCTTCAACTCGCAGCACATATATGCCGGGTTCAAGATACAGAAACAGAGACACGGACACAGAGTTTAGCTATAGAGAGACATGAATACATATATCTTATATATAAGTATGTGAAGTGCTGTTTTTTTATGGCGCTCGGGCTGCAGCTTATAGTTGTCACTACAAATTGGTTATGCTAGCAGTAGGAGTAGGAGTTAGGGAATTGGTATAGGTTTTGGGTTCGTTGCTTGATTAAGCGCCATAAATCTTGAGGGTCGCAGCCAAAGCTTGAGATACATTTGTAACTAGACTAGAAAAGGGTCGCACCAGCTGCTCAGAACAAACGAAATCTTTTTCCTCGCTGCTTCAACATTTTGTTAAACAAAATGCGTGCGAGATATAGTTCTTTACATGTTCTCAAATGTAGCATCTTCGGCGAGTTCAACGGCAGCTCTTTTGTTGATGTATCTTAGTTGAGAGGGAGAGAGAGAGAGAGAGAGAGAGAGAGAGAGAGAGAAAGAGTGCACACATTTAACACTTTATATAATTTATTGTAATTTTGTTGCTGCTATTCACGCGTTGGGTCTTCTTTTGTGGCAGGCAGCTGTTAACAAAACGGTTTCCACATAAAACTCACACCTTTCAGTTTTGGATGAGCTGCTTACCAGCAATGGGCTGCGGCAGCATTGATACAGCTGCATATGCATCTCCATCTGCATCAGCATCTGTATCTGCTCTAACTGCGGCTTGCAGTCGTCAAACCCACACAAAATGTAGATAATTTGTGTCTGCCTAGTGTAGCCTGCAGCAACAAGTTGCATGGACTGAGCTAATGCAGCAAAGGTTTGATTTACAGTTTACCAAATGCGTGGGCTCTTGGTGATTAGCAGCCATACGAAAGAGAAGTTAGGCACGAGAAATAAACTGACTATGTAACACACTCTGTAGTGAGAGAAACTAAATTTAGTTTTAAAACTCTTTTAGTCATATCTCTTTGATCAGTCTCTCTCTCTCTCTCACTCTCTCACACACTCTCTGTTTTACAGCTCAAGCAGTCTAGCTTACCATCTTATCTGCCTCTTTCTCATTCTCTCTCTCTCTCTCTCTCTCTCTCTCTCTCTCTATTTAATTCTCTCTCTTTCTCTCTCTCACTCTCTTAACCTCTCTTACTTTTTATCTACTTCCAGAGACTTTGTCTCCACCTGTTGTGTTTTCTCTCATTCTAACTCATCTTAATCCCAAAGCATCGATGTCTTTCTTTTACTTGTCTCGTTGTTCACTCAAACTGTCTCTAGCCCTCTATTAATTTTTCACTCAATTTGTCCCTCCTCGTCATTTATATCTGCAACCCCATTTTTAACCATGTCTTTATTTTTCTTTTACTCCGTATTTCACTACGCTTAATCCCTATCAAATATTCCAATAAAAATCAAATTCACCTCGAACCAACAAAACACTAATTAAATAATTCTCAATGCGTCTGGCCTAAGTACATATGTACATACTTTACCAAATTTACGGGCAATGGCTTCTCAGGGAAATATTTCATTTGTATTATAAAGTTCAATATTGGAATTGATTTATTCAACACCTAGCCCATATGCTTCGTTTCTGTAATGAAATACAAAAGCATACCTATTCAAATATTTGCTTTGATTGAAAGAGTTAATGAAGCAGTTGACAGACAGCCCAGGCGAGTGTAGTATGTCGTTCAACCTTCAGTCCTTTACCCGAAATGCTCATCAATAATCCTACGTGTCAATATTGTTGCATGCGTTGCCCTCTTTTGGCATCGACCTTTGTTAATTGCCGTTTGTTGCATGCACACAGCTTGGTATTTAGCTGGGCCCTGTTGTCGCCCCTTGCTGCTAGTTATTACCGACTCGTTCGATCCCAGTGGCTTTTGTGCGGCAATAACTCTGTTTACATTCCTGTTAACCCGCCACACACGCATCAGCATCAGCGGCGGACTCATCGGCTTTGGGCTTTGGGCTTACCTTTGCCATTTTTCTCGTTTCCTTTCAAGCCTTTGTTGATGCTCTTTGCATGTCAGCAGGCTTAAGTTGAGAGACGCCTCTGCGGCAGCGGCTGCGGCAGCGTCAGCGGCAGCGGCAACAGCAGCCTCCGCATCTGCCTAGACCATCACTTCCTGTGCGGTACCGTCCCACCACGCCTACCTTGGTTGGCAGTCGTCTCTGTCTACCAGTCTACCGCCTCGTTGTTCGCCTTTGTCTGCGATTTCAGTATCTTCATCGGCTTTTGCTTGTTTTGCTGCTTGCAAAACTCGTTTGCATATTGTCATAATTTCTGCACTTGCACTCACACACACTCTAATACACTCATTCACACACACACTCACACATATGCACATGCACAAACATACTCTTTCACGTACCTCTGTGCCGGTTTTTGTTTAAACAGCTCTCCTCAGCTTATCTCTCTCTGTGCTTGCCTTCTTTCTGCCAGTGTCGACGTTGACGTTGACGTCGACAGCGAAGTTCAGCCCGTCGCCTAGTTGTTATTGCCACGGCATCGCCGACTGCCATTTGTGGCAAATGTAGCATGTTTTATTGTTATTTTGATTGCATTTATTGTATTTTTAAGCTGCATTGTTGTGCGCCATAAGCCGGCCGCCTTGCATTTACAAACGTTTGCTACATGCACCACTTTTCATAGCCCATCAGCAATCGGGTATATTAGCCGTGCTGTGCAGCTTAATAGTACCCAAACTGAATTAAAATTATATGGTTATATATGTTTTTATTATATATATTATGGATACAAATTTCTGAGTTATTTATAAAAAAAAAAAACTTATATTTTATAAAGAAAAGAATTTGAAATATCATAGACCATTATATCAATATAATTGTTTGTGTAAAATTTATTCAACTTAAAAAATGCTTGCCAATTTGTGAACCTGGCTTTTGTCATCTATAAATAATATAATTGGTATGTGTATATTTCCAAATAATTTTGTTATCTATAAATATAAATGTCAGTATACATTTAATTTTGATTGATTTATTATTATTTTGAATTTTAGATATTTTACAAGAAGATTTCGCTCCGACTGTTAATTCCCAACTGCATATGAATATCAACTTAGCACAGTTTATAATAGTCTTATTTATTATTTTTTTTTTTTGCATAAGTAATTCATTATTAAATGCATTTAGGCATATGTATTTAATTTATTATTGCTTGAGTTGTACAAAATTTAAGGATTTGTTGAAATTGAATAGCAATTGATTTAACTAACAAGTTGATTTTTTTTCACTGTCCCAGTCGACATTAGCATGCGCTGCAATGTCTGTGGCCATTTGGCTAACGGGTTACATAGAGCAGCCGTTGCATTTAGCTGGTAATTTGCCATTTGCCTTTGCTTGTTGTTGATTGTCCATTAGCGCGTTCAGTTGAACATCGAGTGCCGCTTGAGGGTTTTAGAATTCTGCGTTTTCGTCACGCTGCATGTGTGAGCATGAGTGTGTGAGTGTGCATGTGTGTGTATGAGGTGAGGTGTCAGTTTTGCAACGCCCCTTTCCTGTCAACCAGGCTGGTGGCAGCTCCTCTTATTCACTTCTATTCATACAGCTCTCAGCTACAGCTCACATCAACAGAAAAAAAGCACTCATTGAGTGTAATTAGGCGTGTAGTCCTCTGGCACTCCTTAGATGAGTTATGCGCTCAACTGAACCAATACAAGTGCACATATGCATACGCACATATATCTGTATATGTGTGTATCAATCAATACACATACACACAGACACACGCACACACACACATAGATATTTCCCAATATTGCAGGAGATTTGATATTGCATCTGCTCGAATAGCCCCAAGTTGCGCATTGTCGAATTGTTTAGTTTGGTTAATTAGTAAGTTTTTCTAACTACTGAAAGTTTAGCATTGTTTGTTGGTTGATTAGCGACTGCTGCAAGCACCAATAGCCAACTCTCTAATTAAAGATAACATGCTGCAAGCAAGTAAAATTTGTGACGCCCACCTGGTTACGCCCTCAAGCAGACAATATGCGCACGGCTTGTATCTGCGTTGCCATGGCCATCACTGTCAGGAGAAAAAAAAAACAAAAACAAACCGAAAACAAACAACTTTTTTTGGCCAACAATTAAAATTGTGTAATGAACAGTGCTTTTAACACTTCTGTTCAGCATTAATATATAAATTTAAAACTTAATTCAGTATCAACTTTTTTGTTTCTATCAATGAAAGAATATTAAATATAATTATTATACAGTGTTCGCCGTTTACAAACTTTTCTTTTAATGTTCCACATTTTAACAATTAGAAAAGAGAAATAAAAAATTTAAATTTAACTTAATGGCCAGCCACGATATTTGTGTATTTAAATGCTCAATCAGAAATTTTATATCGCAAACTGAATCATTCATGCATATATTTATATAAAATAACATAACAAAAATTTGTACTGAATGCTTTGCAAATATAGCGATTGGCTTAATTTTTTTTATTGCTTTTAAGCAAAATATTTGCTAGAAAGCCGAACAACAGCAGCAACAAGCACTAAAGCTTGAAAAAACAACAAACAGTCACGTGGCTGCTAAAAATTGAAAACTAGTTAAACATTCACGGTAGCTGTAAAGGAGTCAACATAGAAAGTAGAACTCGGGCTCCGAAAAAATACGAAAAAAAGAGCAAATGGAAAAGGGAAAAGCAAAATTTTTTCTATTGATTTGCTGTTCAATTTGCTTGCAGTTCGTTGTCAGGGGTTGTTGTTGGCGTTGCCATTGTTGTTGTCGCACAAGTATAGCCCAGCTATAGCAGCCAAGCGCAGCAACGGCAACAACAAAACAAACCTAACCTAGCCATAAATAACAGAAAACGTACCTCACAACAACAAGATGAAGTGTGTATAAAAAATGGAAAAAAAAAAAATTGTAGACACTAAAGTCGACTAGAAGTTACTCTAACAAAATGTATGAATATATACGTATTTATAAATATAGAATAGAAATATTGTATAAAAGTTTTAAAATTTAGTTAATGAATTTAAGTTCCACAACAACATTTTCTAATAACTCATCAGATCATCTCGATATACCAGACCTCTTTGCGTATGTCGAAATGAATTCATCTGCTCTTTTTGGTAATATGTTCTCTGTTCAAATAACGTTTTGGCATTTTTGGACGCTCGGCAGTCAAAACTAAAATCCGGAAATAGCAAAAAAAAAAAAAAAAAAAAAATTGGCTCGACCGCCTTTTCTATTTTTGGGAGCTAGTTGTCGACGCTGTTGGCCAAGGAGACGACAACCGAATTGCTGTGCCTGCAGCTTTTATTTGGGTTCTAACCAAAAACTTTTTTGCAACTCGGTAGCAGACACTGAAATTGGACAGCTATCGCAGCTAGACAAACATTAAGTAAATAACAACAACAGCAACAAAAATGTTACACAAATTGTTGAAAATGCCATACATCAGGCGAGCTCTACTCTACGCTAGGTCGGAGTTCTATGAGAGGCTTCTGCAGCTGTATGTCTTTTTTTAATTAATTGCCAAAAAGCGAGGCTGGCAAAAAACGGGCCAGGCCAAACACTTGTGGCCGGCCTACAGCAGGAAGGGCAGGCTGGGACGGCTGGCAGACCGGCAGACCGGCAGACCGGAAGGAAGTCAGTAAGATTGTGCACAAAAGCCCCAACTAGATGTGTGTGTGCTTGTGTTTGTGTGTGTGAGTTGGCAGCTTGTAGCATACTTTTGTGCGCGTTGCTGTTTATGCGACTTGTAAGTTGGTCCTTGGGCATTGTTGTTATAGATGCCATAGAAGTTGTTGTTGCTGTTTTCTCACTTCCTTGCTGATTGCCGGCAACATATTTCGCAAATTGCTGTCAAAGTGTTAAGGAAGTTGACTTCAGCGCCCTCAGCGGGCGCCTTTACAGCAGCAGCTGTCCAATATGCTCCCAGCATTGCACTACACACAGGTTGACTCTGAGCAAATGTGTGTGTGTGAGTATGTTCCTAATTGTCGTCACAGGCAACAAGAACTGCCTCAAAGATGAATTGCTAATGGTTTTCCTTTTTTTTTTTTCTTTTGAATTTTCCAAGGGAATAACAACAGCAGCTACAACAACAGTATAAATAATAATAATAATAATAGTCATGAGGCAGGCCAGTTTACATTGGGCCATTTGAGAGTTTCAAGTGTCAGGCATTCAGTTAACAAAGGAACCCGCCAAGATGCTTGATAGGCTACTTTGACTGATGGGCGCCCAATGAATGCTGATGAAGATGGAGCGAACCGATGCTCATGTCCATGCCATTGAAAATGGTAATGAATCTGAAGCTGTAGATGGAGATGGAGATGGAGATGGAAGCTGAAGATAGAGATGAAGATAAAGTTGAAGATGTATATAAGCGGCGCCGTCGTGTGAAAGTTTTCAATTTCAATTGTGTATTCAGTTTCCAAAAACTGCGCGAGCAATTTGGTGGTTGTGCACTACCTGCCCGACTGGCTGCCTGACTGACTGGCTGGCTAGGCTAGGTAGGGAAACTCAATTAGTTGCAAATGCACTGGCACTTGGGCGAGACAACTAGACAGACTGACAGACGAAACGACAACAAACATTTTTCAATTAGCAAAAGGTAGCGAAGTGCCTTGAGTGCCAGCCGAACTGAGTCACGCTGAAGCCATGGAGATGCAATTAACAGCATCACGTGACCTGCAACCCAAGCCAAGCATCGTATTCGAGTGGCATGAAAAATGAAGCAGACATCGCGGCTAGGCAAATGCAACAAATACCGAGGCGCCGCCCTCTTGGCCCGGCCCAATCGCACAGACTCACCCAATTGACTTTTGGGCTGCCATCAATGGCATCATTAATTTATCCCAACCGAAAATCTAGAATTCCAAATTCGAATTGAAAGCAACTTTTGCTGTGGTTTTGTGGCTTGTGGCCTGGACCGGCGTTGGGTTTCGTCTCGTTTGCTTCAGCCAAATGAAAATAATAAAAATGTAATTAACGCCCAAGTCAAAGACGCAGCGTTTGTGGGCCATGGCCATGGCACCGCCTCCTCCCTTTTGTTGTTCTGGCTCATTTCTTATACAATTAAGTGGCCCCGGCCCAAGTAGCTGCCCTTTGGCCACTGTCGGAACTTTGTCTATGCCTGTCATGAATTTCATTGCCCGGCGTTTGTAGGCGTTTCCATTTATTGTACGCTCCTTTGCTGCTTATCTGATTATGTGGCTGGGACCTCAGGGCGGCCTTGCCATGGCCGACCTGATCCTCGGTCTGTCGCGGATGACACGTCAATGCCAGTTCCGTGGAGAGTTCGAAAGTTTAATTACCACTCGCTGTAATCAGTGTTTGTGTGTGTGTGTTTGTGTACACAAAAATAGCTACAGCGTAGCAAATTACGGCCGTGGAATGCCAAAAAGAAAACAAACAAATGATTCTTTTCACTGTATCCGACTACTCAATACGCTATAGGGATCATTCGATGGAGTTCTCGTAACAGAGCTTAGCCTAAGTTTAAGCATTCAATGTCTAATAAATCGTTAAGATATAATTGTTCATTGTATATTTTTATGACAGAATACTATCTATAGACCATAGACAGATAGAATATGTATTCAAAGTGTTTTAAGGAACAGATTTCAGATATTGTTTTTCTTAATTTTTCCTTTCAACATTGAACAATTTTCGCCAACCCTTGACTTGAATCTCAATTTCTGTTCCATCATTTTCTGATAGAAATTTAAAGGCAATTCTAATAGTATATGAATAATATATTCGCAACAAACCATAATATTTGTAATAGTAAGAGCAGCGTTACATGGATTTCCGGCAAACCGAAATGTCCCCACTTAGCCACTTTTGCAGGGTAACCACAACACAACAGAAAACACGTTCAAATTATTTTGCAACATCCCAAAATGGAAACAAAAAATTCTGAATGCCCTCGCTTGGACAGCTACCATTGTTGCAGCTAACAAAAAAGGAAACAGGGGCGGTGTAAGAGGGCGACAAGGGTATATAAGCGGGCGGCATCCCCAGCGGCAGCTATAGAAAAAGTTGATGAACAACAAGACAATGAACTATGTTAAACTTGTAGCCGCAGTAAACTGACTAAACGAGTGCCGACCTACCGACAAATTTTGCGCTCACTGCACGAGCGAGGGCGCAGACAAAAGGGTCCATTGCGCCCTCGGGGGAGCAAAATAAGAAAAGAAGAAACAAAAATATATATGGGAAATGACGTTACACAGCGGCTAATGGTGGAAAGATGGGGGCAGAGTGGTGGCTGTGTGGCACAAGATAAGCACGCTGCACTGAGCATTTGGCCAATGGCGATAGATTGAAACCAAACCTACTTGGTGCCCACTTAAGGCACACAAAGCTCCAAGCAGTGAAAGGTGAGCGAGAGTAAACTAAAATAACAAGAGAGAGAGAGAAAGAGAGAGAGAGGCATACCAAGGCAAAACAATGCAGACGCAACAATAAATTGATTAATGAATGCAAAGCAGAACGAAATCAAAAGAGCTAAATAGCCGACTTGGCGTGTGGATGGCGGGAGTGATGGAGAATGAAGAAAAGTCTGTCAAAGTGCACATCAAAGCTGCTTTTGGCATTTTGGGGGCCTGGAGGTGCAGCCTGGTGTGTGCGCCATGTGGCGGCAAATAGATGCGGCTGCGGTGCTGACCCCAAAAAGGCAATGCGAAGCGAATATAATTTCCAATCAATTGAATAAACCGCACACAGATGCTCGCTCGATCGCTTTTTATTGCCCACTAAAAGTGAGCCACAATAGCGTTCCGCGTGTCCAGCATTTACGTCTGACCTGCCCGCCCGTGGTTGCAATTGTTTTGTTTGCTTTAATGTCTGCAACGCAAATCCCACACACACACACACACACACACACATACATATATACAGTCTCATACTCACTTACAACAGTATGAGGCATAGCCCAGGCGAAGGCAAGCGAAGCTGCAACAACAAGTCCCATCGACGTCGCGCCGTCGTCGTCGTCGATTGTTTGTGGATTTTATTGAGGCTGTGGCTGGCGTCGATGACGTTGATGAATTTCTATTTACTTTGTTTAATTTCTGTTTTTATTTGCCATTCGCCGCGGCTTGCCACTCCAGCGTGCCCCAATCCAGCCCCCCATTGGAACTGCGTGCAATTAGCGCAAAGTGTTTTGTGGCACTCTTTATGAGTGCGGGGTCTGTGTCGATTTTTAGCTGCAATTACCGTTCGCCTGTTGCCCGTTTAATTGATTTTGACGCCGGTCGCAGCCAGCCCTCGCCCCACCCACCACCAATACACAGAACGCCCTGCCTTGCCACTTTAACATCCCCCATCTCCGATCTCACATCCCACATCTCTCATCTCCCGTCAAGCAGCTCAATCGCATCGACTCTTGCTGCGACAGCTGCAATTAGTCTGCTGTCCGATGTGCGTGACGTTGCCGCATTTGCAAAGTGTGCGAAACATCAAGGCAATAAGTCCTGCAGCACCATCGGACTTGGCCCTGACCAGCTCTCAATATATATATATTCTCTAGCCACTTTACTTTCAACATCTTTTGTTTATTTCTTTTGCTGCTGTGTTTGTCGTGTGATTAACTGCTGTTAACTGTTTTTTGTTGTTGCACTGCTTTGGCTCTGGTCTTGACTTCTCTTTTCTGATTTGATGCAGCATACCTGACAACAGCTTTTTACAGCTTCCTGTGAGCCATTGCTCTCAAGCATTTAGCCAGCTGGAAACTTTTATTTAGATGCTAAAGTTTTTATACTACTTTCAGATGTTCAGCTCTTGGCTATAGCAAATACATGTCAAATGCTAATAGTGTACATGAGAGGAATTTCTTGAAATTTAATAATAAATAATGCCTTGTTCTAGAGCTGCATATAACTTTTACAACAACTACCTAATTATGAATCTTTTGTCAGTCTTCAGTCAAAGAACTTTTCGAGGAGGCCGTTTAACTGAAGTTGTTGAACATTTTTAATTTATTTACTTTTTTTTACCATAAAGTTGCCTACTCGTTGGCTCATAATTCAGAGAGCTCATAAAATAGTTGCCTCCATTTGTATAAACAACACAACAAGTGTTCTGGCGCCCATTTAGAAATGTTATAAATCAATTGAAAACACACAACTAGAAATTCTATGAGTCAATGCGAACAGGCTAATAACTTTGCGAGCCATTGCAAATGGCTTTCAGAAGCCTCTTAAAAAAAAAAAAAAATTATATATGTGAGCTATAAAGTTAGGTTCAGAGCTGTAGGATTCGATTCATGAGGGCAGTGCTTGTTAGTTTGTTGTTTGTGGCAAATCGTACAATCAACAACAACAAACAGCAACAACAACAACAGAAATGCAACTGCAGCCAGAGAAGAAATGAAAAATATTTCTGGTTAGCGTTGAAAGCTGCGGCCAGTCCATGAATGAGTAATAAATTGGCGCTTAATCAAGTTGGGGGCCAAACTGAAAACACAAGCCACATGGTGTAGCATCAACAACTGCAACAGAATATAGCAGGCATAGAAAAAATTGTGTATCAAGTGAAATTAATTTAATGCAAGAGGCGCCATACTCAAACGCTCTCTCTCTATCTCTATCTCTCTCTTTCTCTCTCTCTGTCTTTCTCTCGCTCTCTCGGCCTCTCTGTCTCTTTCTCTCTCTCTCTCTCTCTCTCTCTCTCTCTGCATATAGAGCTAATAGTAAAAATCATTATATGCAAAATAAATCAAAAGCAATCAAATTATGTACAGCACAAACAAAAGAGAAGGCAACGACGAGGAAACATCTGAAGTGGCTGAAGCCGCTGCAACTCTAGCCGCAAGCAAAGTCAAAGAAAAAGAGTGGCAACAACTGCTAGTGCACTTAAATGCAACAGCAACAGCAACAGCAACATCAACAACAATTACAGAACTTTGGCAGACTCTGTAGGCATAAGCATAAGCGGCGCTAGCCAGGCCGAGTAACTCACAACAACAACAAAAACAACAATGACTATAACACGCCCACATTGAACTTGCCTGTGGCACAGCCTGTTGCTTGTCGTGGCCACAGCGTGGTGCAACTTTGTTGTTGTTGCTGCTGTTTCAACTGTACTTACAGCGGAAGCAGGAATATAATAACAACAAAAATTTGAAAGCAGGGCACAAAAATATATATCAAGCAGTCTGGCGGCAACAACAACAACAACAACAACAAGAACAGCAAACAAAGTAGAATAACTTATAATAGAGCAGAAAGTGGGTTGATTATAATTTTATGTTGCTGCTGCTGCAATGTCAAAAACTGGCAGCTAGTCCTACTCCTGGCTGCCAGCTCTATGAGCTGTCTGCCATATGTGGCACAGCACTAAGTCGTCAGCCAACAGTCTGCAGCCAAACATTCTGTTGTCATGCCTTTTTTTTTTTTTAATTTCGCTTATTTGTTTTGATTTAATTTTTTTTTTTTTTTGTCTGGCTGCCTGCTGATATTTTATAATGATGATGAAGCGCAGCGCGTTGAAAGGTAAATAAACAGCAGCTGGCTGCAACAGCAGAAGCACCAGTAGCAACTTTAATACACACACACACACACACACACAATTATACACTTGAATTAAACAAATACACAAAACGTTCAACGTTGCGGCTAAAAAATTCATTAAGCTAAAGTTTTTTCTCAAATACAGCAGCTCCGTGGTTCCTGTGGGGCTCATAAAATGTAGGCAGCATTAGTTAGTAATTATAAATAATTAGTTAAAGCCAGCATTAGCGACTAATTGAATTAAAAGTTGTAGACTTTCTTTAAGTACTTGGTAAGATTTAAAATTTGTACAAGTTTACAGCACTAAAATTTGGCAATTACGCAAAAGTTTTCAATAATGTTTTTAAGCAAATTAATCTCAAAACGGTTTGTGAATGGGTTTTTTTGAGAGCTAGCTAACTGTGGGTATTTGGCAGTCGTATTGCACGATTTTTGCGCGTTACCCTGGAGGCTAAAACAGCGCACAAAACGCGCCGCATTTTAGCTTCGACGTTTGTTTTGTGCTGCACAGAGGCTAGTGGCAGGCAGGCAGGCAGGCAGGCAGGCAGGCAGGCAGGCAAGGAGAAAGACAGTTTATCCATAGACAGCAAAGACTGACTGCCTCAAAGTAAACAGAACGCACGCGCGTCAAGCGCAGACATTTAATTTGCATAAAAAGTTTGCCATCTCACGATGGCACAGCGGCAACCCCAAGTAGGTGACAGCCCCAAGTTGCCCCAAAAGTTAAGGCTATGCTAGTGTGTGGGTTGATTGTTTGGCAGCCAGCGACCCGCGACGATGTTACCGAAACAGAAGTGCCAACAGCAGAAAGAGCGGCAGCAATAGCACCAGTAGCAGTAGCAGCAGCAACATCCTCGGTGGCAATAGATGAAATTAGCATAATGTTAATTTTAATTTAAAATTTAGCCACTCTACGTTGGCCAGAAACATTTTTACAGCGTGTTGATGCGGCACATTGAATTTTCAGCGAATTTTTAATTTCACATTAGACCAACAAATAACAATATTAACGAAATAACATTCGGCGTTGCTTTAAAAGAGCTAAACCAAACTTAAATAGGTAAATAGATCATACTTTTTGCATATGCGCCTCCAGCCAACCGAGGTCATTTAACAGCTTTAACGATTTGTTCTGTGAGATATATGCAACCAGCTAAATCTGTTTCCAAAGTGCACAAGCGGGTCACAGCTGTGGAAAACTTTGCAGTTTAGTTTTTCATTTAAATACCCCGTAAAAAAGTATATGTGGGTGGAATGGCTTAAAAGGCTAAAGTAAGGTATCATCAAATTTTTTTCTGCTAAGAGAATAAAGTTGAAGAGAATGCAAGACTCAGAGGTCAAATCAATTAATTTAATATCATTATATTTTTACTCTCTCTGAGTCTCTGGTGCTGGGTAACTCACAGTGCAGCACGTTGCATTATTATTTTCTATTCTTTTCCCTTTTTTATAGCATCTATGCAGCTCTGGAAGCAGTGTCATAATGCGACTTGCACTTGGGGTCATAATGTGGCCGCGGGCGCCAAGGGCTGGGGCTTAAATTTATGGAAGCTGTTCATGGCTTTTCCCTGGCACAGCGTGCATAATTGGCAATGCGGCATCAGATTTATGCATCTGCTGCGCGGTTGACCCTTGTGCGGTATCTGCGCATAATTAGCACATTGCCACTTGTGCCTAATGAGCCTGTTAGACACGTCATGCGGTCAGCGATGATTCCGTGACCAGTGCCCACGCGCTAGGTGCCAATAAATATTAGATATCATGTTCGTGCTTGTGTTCGTTCTCGTGTTCGTGTTCCAATGCATGCGATTTGGGGCTGCAGTGAACCCTTTTGTCCAGCCTCGGGGCCATGCTCAACTGGCAATTCATGCTGTCCAAATTTGTATTTATTAGACAAAGCGCCACGGGGCGTATGTATAATATGCCATTATAAGCATTCCATTCAGTCGAACGCTCAACATGACAGACTGCAACTCATCGGGTGGACTGCAGCTGAGCATCGTATACGTGGAGGCACTTGAAATCAACTGCTATTTAGCTGTGTGTGTCGATGCAGCAATGAGCACTGTGTTCAAGGGGAACAAAGGACGTCGGGAGATTTGGTAACTGCAAATCCTTGGCTAGCAAACGGTTCCGTTGAACCCACGGGCAAACGCATTATCATATCTGGGAATGCGCAGACATGGCAACCACGCGCAGCTGTCTGTGTTTCGCCGGAATCTAATAAAAATAATGAAGATGCAGAGCAACAATAACAATAGACAAGACGGGTGTGCCATAAAAAGAGAACAGCGCGTCTCGATAAAGAAAACGAAAAAAAATCAGCTAAAATAATAGAAAGCTGCTGCTTCTGCTGCATATCTTGGCCCTTGAATAAATAGACTTTGCATACGCGCAACTAGAGTATGCGAGTGTGTGTATATGTATGTGATTGCGTGAGTGTGTGTGTGCTTTATGTATTTATCATGGTACTGGCACTCAATTTATTTACAAAGCAGAACTTTCAGTCACTGCTCCACAGTGGCCCCAAACAACACAACAAATTCGAGCGAAAATTTAAGAAATGTTTATACTACGTCTGCTAGATACCCTGTTTAAGGGTATAATAAATTATGATATCTGCAATGTTTTTATCTCACAAATATTAGTTTCAATCCATTTTCTTTTTGTTTTACTTCACATACTTTCCGCTCGATCACAGAAGTTATTGTTCTTCTGCCTTTCGCTCTGCAGTATTTTAATTTGCACTCGGTTGGACTTTGCCCATTTCTCATCCAAAGTTTTTCCATGCATGTCAGCGTAGCAATGTTGCATTGCAGGCAGCTGCAATATTGATGCTTACAGACTGTCAGAAAGTAACTGCAACTGGACACATTCTCAAATAGACTTACACACGCACACACAGTCACATACGTACACTCAATGAACAAATAACATGTCAAGTTTCATTACAGTTCGCCCACAATTTAAAGAACTCTCGCCTGGCCTGCTGGCGGCATCTGTTGCTGCTGTCGTTTTTGTTGTGGCTGTCCGATAAAACTAACTCTAGTTGCAACCCCAGCAGCAATATTAGCAACACCACGCAACACCATGCAACAGCAAGCAGCAGCAGCATCAGCATCATCATGTTTATCAGTCAACCTGTGCCCGCTGGCCAATCGCAAATCGCCAATCGCCATCACCGACACTTGCAGCAGCATCAGCAACTGTCCCGCTGTCCACATCTATATATGTCTCCCCACTCTGACACGCTCTCCCCCTCTCTCGCTCACACTCTCTCTGTCTCGCAGTGTGTATAAAATGGCTGGCTATTTGAAATTTATGGGTGCTACATGATTTGTGCGATATGAACGTAAGCAGTTTTGCACTCACGTAGTACCAGGCAGACAAAGAGTTGGCGCAGCAACAGGAGGAGGAGCAGGAGTTAGAGCTAGAGCTGGAGTTGGAGCTCACTCCTTGTCTGGCTGCCCTGTGCAGTGCTGGGGCACTGGCGCATTTATCTGCTCGAAGCTATCTCCGATCATTTAATTGTAATTCGCGTCTGCATTGGCCCGAGGTACAACAGCAGCCAGAGGAACAAAGCCCCTTTTATGTTTTAGTTACTGCTCATTTGAATTTCCGCCGTTGTTGTCCAAAGGGGCGGCTGGGCGCATGAAAGTGGTCTGTCTGGCATATTAAAATTGGTTAATTTAATTCGTATGTTGTTTGCGTAATAGCGTAACAGGCGGGCAATGTTGGTGCACCTTAAATAATGCTCATTAAATTGCAGCGACAGCTGGTGTCGGCCTGCAGGATGTGGCAGGACACGGACTTCAAGCAGCATGCCACTGGGCACAGTCGCTATTCATCCGGCCATCAGCTGTTGCTCCTGCCTGCCATCGTATTATGCGCGCAAGCGTAAAACTTTCAATTATTTAAATTATACCACATGAACAATGCCACAAAAGCTCTTGCCGCACATATGCCAGAAGCAACACGCAGCAGCACCAACAGCAGCAGCAAGAGCAGCAACAGCTGCAGGTTGCCGACTAGCTGCTTGTTCGCAATGTTGTCGTAGCTGTTGTTGCTGTCTGCCATGTTACGAAATTGCCGCAAGTTTAACGCATGTCGACGCTGGCTGCCAATGCCAATGCGGTGCTTCCCATATTCCTCTCACTTATCAGGCTGCCCAACCTCAACCTCAGCATCAGCCTCAGCATCAGCCCGGTTACCCACATAATTCATTCATATCATCAGCGAAGCCAGCGGGAATGTCAGCCATTGGAAAGATGAGTGATGGCGCAGAATATCGCGCATATTGACGTCATTGTCATTGTGTTAGTGTCACTTCATGCTCATCTCATCCGCAACGTGTTGGCCAACTGGCTCCCCAGATACCCTTAACTCTGCAACGTTGCTCATACGCTGCGTATAACGTGCTCTCACACGAGTTATTGCCAGTCGAAAGCCCGTTAAGTGTGAAGTAGCGCCACTGTGAGGGAGTCTGTGTAAGTGTGTGTGATTTCTGATGGCTGACAGGCGTTCGAGTGCTTAGTTATCATATTGTGGATGTGTGCAGTGGAATGCCAGAGCGAATGAATAAACTAACTTAACTATGAGTGCATTTGACCGACAATGATGTGTGTAACTACATACGCACGTATATAGCAAATATGGCTTGAGATTGAGTTGCTTGCATGCATTTTGAGATCCTGTCAGTTGTTCGTCAATAGATTCGGGGCCAGATACGTTCACTGTTCACCACAATTAAGCCATAACTCACCGTTTATACGGTATATTCTGTATTGTGCAATTTCTGCTCGGTTACAAGCCATTACACTGCCCACTCATGCGAATACTGGTGTGTATGTAAAGAAGGGAAAAAACGTGTATAAAGGAGGCTTATGGGGCACACACGCAAAAATGCCACACACGAGAGTTAACAGTCGGCGGCTTGTCAACAGAAAAAGACAGCGAAGCGACGGGTTGGAGTTGGGGTTGAGGTTGGATCGGATGAGGTTCTGCATTGCCATAGACACAGACGACGGCGTCACTCAGTCAGTCAGCGAGGCAACGAGAGTCCAATATATGCAATATATACACACAGACAGCTACAGCTACAGCTCCATCTGCAGATGTATTTATATATGTATTATATATGTATTTTCATTTATTGCTGCACTGCTCGCCCTCAGCTTGTTTCGCATTCGCATGAATTTACTTTGTATCACTTGTCACTTTTTTATTATTATTATGATTGCCCTTTGCTGTGATTTTTTATGGCTCATCCGCAAACCAGAATCCCTCGCAACGGCTGCTGCGTCTGCTGCTGCTGCTGCTGATGCTGTTGTTATTATTATTATATCATTCTTCATCAGCTTGATTTCCATTCATTGTTGTGTTTATAAGGCGCACAAATATTTTTCATTATTTGTTTGCTGCTGTCGCAGCTGTTCAAGGGATTAATTTCTTGATTTACCCCAGCTTCATATAGATAACGATATAGATACTTTGCATATATATCTGTATAGTACATACAGACACTCATATAAGAGGTGCTGAGCTCGCTTTGTTCTTTGCCGTGGATGTTGTCAATGATGACTGCTCTAGCTATCGCCACCTCGCCAGTGCGGTCTCTTTCTCATTTCGACTTAACTGCGGTTTTTAGCTTTATTTTTTTTCTCGCCCCGCTAGAATGCAATTGCGTGGAAATATATTGACAGAAAGTGAGTCGCTTTTGCTCTTGGGCCCCGGGCAAAATATGCTAACGCCTGGCGAGGAGCCATCAGCGACAGCGACAGCGACACGTCAGTAAAGAAAATTAACGTATTGAATTTCAGTTTACTTTCGAGCGTAAAATAATTTCTATTGTTAAAAGTGTTCAATCTGTTACCTGGCTACCTAACTACGTATTTATTTTCCTTTTTCTTTTTTCTTCTGTTTTTTCATTTTGCTTTGTTTGGGGATAATATTTTCTCTGCACTGTTATATATACATATTGTTGATGAAACTGTTTGGGATTATTCCCAAGCCGCGCTTTTTTTTCCAGTAGCTTATCAATTCGACGCATTTAGCCATTACTCATTTGTTTTTCTTAAATTTCCATAGGATTAGCATTGGGTCTTTCCTTTTTTCTTCCCAAGCGCTAAATAAATAGTCTGTCGGATTTTGATTTCGACAGTCCAAGGAATATTGAAGTACTTTTTATTGTTATTGGTGCTCTTCTGAACAGAGCATTTTATCAACAATAGCACTTAGAGTGTATCTCAGTTTAGGCACTCATATTTGTTGGAGTGACGTAAGCCCGGGTATTAAACAGATACGAAAATGAAAACGAAAACCTGTAGCAGTCTTGGACCAAGCATCGTAAAGGTTGGCATGCTTCGGCCTATCCGGTTGTCTGGGTATCGGGGTGTAAGGGTGTCAGGGTGTTAGGGTAAGCAGCCGCTTAAGCCTTTTGCCAATTACTTAAACATAAGCAATGTTTGGGGATTTACAAGTGTTTTCCCGGCAGTAAGTTTTCTTTTCTCTTTTTTTATTTCCGCAGTCCCTGTTAAGGGACGTTTTCTTTCCGTTGATCGTTTGGGATTATTTTCTGCTTCTTTTTTACATTTGGTGTTGACATAAACATTAACTTAAGTTTGCTCGAGTAAACCCAATTGTGTACATTAAAAAACTTTACTCGACGTACTTCATGCAAACAGAATGCCCTGACGCAAGACGTCGAGAGCAGTTTTGTAAGTTGTGCATTTGCAGTGAGAAGTGTAAGCAGCTTTACAGGTTGGCAGCTGCTAAGCTCTGACTGATACGCTATAGCAGTTTCTTATCCCCAATGCCTGCCAAATTGATCGAATCAAAATCACTGTTTTCTTTATGTGGAAATTCGATTTAGCCCAAACTAATAAGCTTTGTTCCAATCTTATTTTAGTTAGGCTTTGCATTGCTGTTGTCTGTCAAACTGTCAGTCACGGGAATTAAAACAAATTGGCTAAGAATAATTTAGCTGAATGTGGCCAAAACGGATGACAGCCGCTGTATATACTCACAGAATGACTTTTGTGGCAGATTTTATTATCAGCTTAAACATTTCGCAATCAGAACTCCCAGCGGTTGCCATATTAAAATCACATTACGCATCATAAAACGCATTCAAATATTAAATAAACATAAAAATAAATATAAACAATAATTATGCGAGTTGCTGGAAATTGAATAAATCAAGGCCTGAATTGCAATAAATTATATAATTTGCATTTAAGATCATAAATCGAATAACAAATTTAATGCAAATTGCCAAACAACTGTGAATGTAAAAACAAATACGAGTAGAACAAAAAATCCGCATAAAAAGAGAATAAAATGTCAAATAAATGAGAAGCTAATTTGTCAGTTTATCCGTTGTCAAACCAAACTGCAGACCAACAGACTAACAGACTGACAGACCAACAGACCGGCTGACAGACTGACAGTGAACCGCACGCATTTGACATCGATGTCGTTGTATTGTCCTTGATCTGTTTACCGCAACTGACGGGCGACAGGCGGGACGACGCCCGTCAATCAACGTGCAATGAATCGAGTCACATGAATGGTGCGCAAATTGCAATTAACCGATGTATTCTTTAAATGTTTGGCAATTACTCTTTATATTTATGGGCGAACCGCAAACATTTGTCAAACGACGCATGTTTACATGCTGTGAGGGACGTACATTTAATTAATTGCATTGCTTGCAACATGCCGCAACAGCAAAAACTGTGAAATTCCCTCATGTGGCAACCTGTTGATGATGCACATATGAAACTGTCCAATGCATCAAATGCAGTTTCATTTCAAAAATCCATTTACTCAAGCTGTCAGCAAACACGCCCACAGAAGCAGCACATTAACACACACACACGCGTGGATCATGGGGTATATTGTATAAGCGAGGACTTTGTGCTACTGCGGCTACTGCTGCAGCTGATTAGCACAGCGAATTTATGGCCATCATTTAATTAGCCAAATCTCCAAGCCTGAAAGGCAGCGGTAAGAGTAGAGGACACTGATCTGTTGCATGCAACAAACGGATTCACAAATGTAACAGATTTGTCAGTCATTTGTAGCCAGGCAACGTGCAACAAAGCTAGGCTTAAAATTGATGTGTGTGTGAGTGTGTGTTATGTGTTAATTCATTGACAATGTAAGCTTAGTGCAAGCACGATGTATTCTGTTCACTGCAACAAGGGACTCATTGAACTCTATAACAATAGGGCCCAAAAGCTGTTTATGCTTAAGCCAGGACTGCCGAGTGCACTCCTGTCCATAATTATCTGCCCCCACTTGAGCAGTCACAGTAGCAACAATATAACTTTGCTAAGTCAGCATTGTAGTTAAGCATATACAGTAATTAGTTCCATAGAGACAATCTAGTAGCCATTATTATGAGCAGCAACTACTTACCCATGCCACATGGATGCACGCAGCTTTCACATAAGATGCATTTGTGTGAGCTGCAATTTGGCTATTACGTTAATTAAGTGCTGCTGAGATATCCTTTTAATTAGCCAATAGACATGACACAGCTACAACTGACAACTGATTTATGGCCAATGCATTATCAGTCCCTGACTATGCCTATGTGTATTAACAAGAGCTACAAACGGGTTTCTCTTTTGTTTTTTGCTTTTATTTATTTTTTAATGAGCTTCCATAAATCAGTGTGAAGCGAACCTTAACCTGTTCTGCCGGCTGTTACAGGTTTCGAGTGTAGCAGCCAACATGTGCATAAACATAGATTTTCTGGCAGTAACAGAGCTGAGTATACACGCTCTACGTTGCGTATACGCATAGTTGTTCCCCTTATGTGTGTGTCTGTGTGTTTGTATTCTGGCTGTGAAACAGTAGCAAAGGCAGCAACAACTGAGACAGAGGACGTAACAGAATACCGTTGCCGAAAAGGGAGACAGACTTTTGTCAGGCAAACGACAAGAATTATCTCTTGTAGCAAAGTATCGCATTTCGTGAAACTGAGAGCAAGAGACTGTAGACGCTGGCAGCAAGGGCAAAGTACAAGGACAAGGACAGAAGTTTTGGTGTTTGCATGGAAAGACAGCTGCAGCTGCTTCGCTATATTATACACATTATTGTTGTTCGAGCTACTGCTGCTAGACGTACGCAAATGCATTTATTGAAGATAGCAACAGCTAACAAAAACAAGATTAAATCAAGTGTCCTTGCTGACTGACTGTCTGAGTGACTGACGGACGGCTAAGGGAGCAGCCGACATGTGCCTTAGCATGGAGCGGGAAAGTTGGCTCAGCTATATTCGACAGCGTGCAAAACAATTCAACTGAGCATATTCATATGTTTATGTAGCTTGCCTTTTTTTTCATTTTGGCTGAGTAGGATTTTCGTAGGATGTGCCTTGGCAGCAAATTTCGTACGCTACACGGTACAAGCTAAAAGTTTGCCAGCGCTGTTTCTCTTTCGAGTTAATTTTGCACGCAGACGTCCTTGACAGGATGTCGTATGGCCAGGCAGTACATAGACGGCTGCTGCAATGAGCTACTTAACTATATGCAATATATATGCATATATATGTGGGTGCATAGCATCTACTTTTGGGTATGGGTAATGAAAATTTTGTAAAGCCAAGGTTTCGAACTCATTAAACAGATGCCAGCTAAGCCAAAGTTTTGCTTCACTGACTTAAAACTTACGGCGCATAAGTCAAGCATCTGTGTAATTCACGCACAAACACATATACACATATACAAACACTCACACATACTTATTGAACTATAGCAATCAAGTTGGCAATGTACAAACAACATGACTGCCAATCCGCAAAAGGCAACAGATACCCAGCCAAAAACCAATCATCTAGACGCTGCCTTGTGATTTAACGCTTGACTGCATTGCACGACGAATGAGACACGATTGTTGACACACACACACACACACACACACACACACACACACACACTTAGCTGAATTCAACATCATATATTATCAAATTGATATACACATATCGTCTGGTTAAAGAAACAAGAGTGAACAGCATTAATACAGCATTCGGAGAATACAAATTTAGAATTCAAATAATTTGAGTAGGTTTTCAAAATGTCAGCATTGTCCTTGTGAACGCAAAGGATTCGCAGGATACGAAGTGTTGTTTACTATTAGCTGAACACTAAATTAGGCTTTCCTGCCCGTTTTCCTGTTGATCGCTTGGCTATGCAGCAAATAGCACGACTGGGGCGTTGCGCGTCAATTGCCTCCACTCAACTGACGCACTTACTGGCTGTCTTTCTATCTCTGTCGTTCTGGCTCTCTGGCTCTGTCGTCTGTCTGTCTAACTATCTGTCTGTCTATGCGACTGTTTGCCGGCTTGTTTAGCTCTTGTTTGTTGTACGTGTCGCTGCGGCGTTGTACGCACGTAAACGATTCCAAGTATTTATTACGCGCACAACTTGACATAATTCCTTTTTTCCGCTCTGGCAGTTGAGCCAAAGCTCAACTGAAAGCCGCCCCAGCTATAGACATCGCTCATCCTACAGCAATAATAACGAGGGGGAGCTCAGCTACTGCAGCAGTAGCAGCAACAACGGCTTTGGAGTAAATGCCACTTTAGTATACTGGGCTGTTTGTTGTCGACTGGAGATGGAAGTTGGGCTGAGCAACCGAGGACAACAGCTCGATATGGATTTATGGAAGTTGTGCGTGTGAGTGTGTGCGAGTGTGTGTGCGCATGGGTGTATACGACTTGCATTACGCATTGAGGACGTTCAATTGCCATCATCATCATTATCAGCAACAACAGTGTTACACATTATCATCATTATCTAGATTATTATCAAGTAGAAGTGGGGCTCGAGCATGAGTGGGAAAATAAACCAAGTTTTGACTTAAGAACTTTATCTACGAACCCACCGAGCATCACATTTCTCTTATTCTCTGGCCATGTCAATGGGATTTCTTAGCGCATTAGCACGGCAACAACAACAAAAATAAAAACAACAGTAACAAATAACGTTAGCAGGCAACAAACTGTTAGCCAAAATGGCGGCAACCGTCGCCACCATCAACGCGAAAATAATACGAGAATATATACGAAAAGTGCGGCGTTAATGGCAAGCCAACTGGGAAAGAGCGCAGCGCATGTGAGGGCAAACGATATTATGATTATGATTATTATGTTGTTATTAGATTAAGCGTAATTTTAACTTTTTTTGTGCTGCTGCCCCATTTGCTTTTGCTCTGCTCACTTCCGATGGCATTGTTAAGTCAACTTCTCTTCTTTTTTTTTGGCGCTACGGCACTTCCGTTTGGCTTTGGCTTACGACACGACACTTGATGGCCCAGTTGGCCATGTTAGCAAAGTTGCCTCAAGTGTACCCGAGCGCTGGCTAAGCAACCAGGCAATGACCGTCCATTGTTTCAAGCTGTGCCTGCGTCTTAGCCACGCTTAATTGGTTGGCTTTTATTACTTGGCAAGTGCTGCACAGTGTGCGCATAATTTTTACTTAGCTGCCAAGCGAATGCACAGTGGACGAAGGCCACGAATTTATGGACTCATCATTTACTCGGTTTATTGATGAAAACTTTTACAATTACTACTACATGGGGTGCGTTACAATAGTCGTATCAAAGTTTGATACTCAATCTTCAAACTATGAGACGTTAAGCATAGTTGATCTACCTTTTGATTCAAGCGAAAGTTTCTTTTCATTTTCTATAGATATATATCTATAGCATACGTATAATATGTAATTTAGATATCAAAATATTTTGACAGATTCAGAATGAAGTTCTTAGCCAGCACTTTTCGATTTGCTATGATCTTCTTCGAAATTCATTTAGCAGCTACTAGAGGAAGTCAACTGATCAATTCGCACCTTTCGGTAATAACACCTTGATGCTCATAGCATTTCCCATCTTCGGAGCGTATGCAAAGCTTGGTCTTTCAATTGCTATTTATGCTGGTTTCGGCCCAATGTGACGCAAGGCGAATGAAATCTTTGTTTAATTAAATGAGCTAGCTGCATTTGAGGGGCGTTGCTCCATTGCTGGAGTCATGCTGGCTGTTCTGCGTCTGCCTGTGGCTGTTCACATCGCACCTACACAATCAGCCACACACTCACATACACACACAGATATGCCCACATTTAAACAGAGACGCGTGCCGGCACAGTTCAGTTCGGGACTTTTTTCACTTTGGTAGTTTGTGGCGCCATTTTGGCGCGAAATGAATTTAAATTGTTTGCCGGCGTTTCCTGTATTAAAGGCAGCTTCCTTTGCCTTTGGAGTTTTTCTTTTTACATTCACTTGCACCTTTTCGTATTCGTTTTCGTTTTCGTTCTCGTTCTCGTTTTTTCTCATTGGGAGCAGCTAGAAACGGAATTACTTAATTACAACAATTATTAAACAGCAGCCGAAAGGTCTGCCTTTCCTCAGATAGCCTTAGCAAAAAAAGTGAGAAAAGTATGGTAAAAACGGCGCGTGTTTCCTGTTGCTTTTGTTATTATTATTTGCTTTTTTTTTTGTTTTGTTTTTTTTTTTCTTCTTTTTTTCTGGGTGCTTTTGTTATCATGTTTGTTGGCTGGCTGCTATTTTAATTAAATATTTTCACACCTACTTCATTTGCGCTTGGCAGGGACGCGACCAGACATTCATTTTATTGCTAGCATCTTTGCTTTGGCCTTTATGTAGGTGTTAATTTCCTGTCTCCAGGCAACAGCAAAGGACAGTTGGTTTAAACAAGCGCAACAACAGAAGCAGCGAGTATCTTGAATGTCGGCTCTAATAAGAATAATTGCCAGTAGTAGCTATAAAGCACGCTGACTGAAATTTTATGCTCCGGAAAATTGCATGCGAAATAATTGAAAAGCATCGAGTCGAGTTTTTGTCCTGTTTGTAAGGCAGCTCTGTTGCTCCTTGGTGCATCCTGCGGCAGTGGCAGCAGATAAAGTTTTCCACAGCGCTGAAATAATAGCAGCCAAAGTGGTTATAAATATTTTGTGCACAGTTTCTGTTTTGCCCTTTGGCCACTTTTGTCCTTCTTCTTATGGCTGCAGCGAAAGTCATTTTTCAGCTAAATGAATTTGCACAAGTTGCGGGCAAAATGCGCAAAAAACGTTACTGAAATGAAAAGAAATTTAAAAAGTGGTGACGTTCCTTAGAATTCGCTATGTCACTGGACGCCAACTGCGGTCGCTGGCAGAGTCAGAAGCGTATCTAATGAGGCGGAATCGGTTGACCTTAAGACACAAGCTGACGTTGCCTTTTGCAGTCACTTAAGCAAAAAGTAGAATATGAAAACTTTAGCAATTCGCCACTGACAAGGAAATTGCATTTCAATTGCAGGTCCACCTGGTCCACCTGGACCACCCGGCAAGCGAGGGAAGCGCGGCAAGAAGGGCGATCCCGGCGACAAGGGCGAGGCGGTAAGTGCTCAATGGAGACCCGAAAGAAATCTCTTAACGACAAGTGCTCAACTTTTTGTGCAGGGCCTCAATGGCATCAGCGGCGAGAAGGGCGCGGCTGGCAAGCCCGGCGACAAGGGCCAAAAGGGCGACACCGGCCATCCGGGCGTGGACGTCTTCCAAACGGTGAAGGTAAGTGCAAAGCGCGGATTCGCTCAAATGCTGCTGCAAATCTGCATACGAAATTGGAAGCTCGAATTCCGAAAATGTGATTCAAAAGAATACTATTTGTTTGTTTTTTGCAAATCTCTAACCGAAACCCTGCTCTGCTCTGCTTTCTCTGCATTCTACCAGGGCCTCAAGAGATCGGTGACAACGCTGCATGGCGGCACCCTTGGCTATGCGGAAATTGTAGCTGTTAAGGTATTTCTCAGTCATAAATACGTTTCAACTGCTGTACACTAGATCTGACATTCAGTACCCCCAGTCTTCCTACCCCGCCATAGAGCGTAACCCTAATCCTACTCCCATCTAACCATGCCCACTACTGCGTGGCCATGGCCATATCTCACGGCAAACAGCAGTCGGACAGAGAGTTGCAAATATTTACAATTTGTTGTCCACTGTACTTGTCTTTGTCCTTGTAGTTGTAGTTGTTGTTGTCTTTGTTCTTGTAGTTGTAGTTGTAGTTTGTATTTGTACTTGTTTATTATCCTGCTCATTGTTGTTCGTAATGCTTTTAACTTGACTCAGCTCTTCGGTTAAAACTGCATCATAAATTTGAAGCTACTTCTGCATAGTTTCTGTTTAGTCATTTTGTTGCATTGAAATACCAGACGACCATCTTTTATGGCGTATCCTTTTGCTGTTTTAAATGTCGCAATGGCATTTTTATCGTCATGCTATCATGGCAGCTCTTGTTTATTTTATGTAAAGCTCTTTAATTTACATACTCGCATTTCATGCCATACTTTGATGTTGATTTAAAAATATAATCCGAATAATAATAATTAAATTTCATTTAAATACTCTGTAATTTAACACAATATTTATGGAGATTTGTTAAGTTGAGTTAAAGAGCATAGTCGATTTATTTTTATCCTTATTTACTTGGTATTTATTTAATGGCATAGAAAGTTTAAAAAGGGAAGTAGAAACAATTAATGTTATAAATTACGTAATTTGGTTTTATCTGCTTAAACTTTTTATTGGCATTTAATATATTTTTTTTTTGTATGTTTAATTTTTTTGTTCCTAATATTTTGATATAATATATATTTTGAGTTGCAGCAGCTAAGGTTTATATTTATTTTCCTTCATATTTTCATTAACCAATTAAACTTTTATTTTACCTTTTTAATACGTTGCGTTTATTTTAATTTGTGTGTTGTAAGGACTTGCAAGAAGCGGGCGTTAACGTATCCGCTTCAACGGTCATACAGCTAAAGGTAAGTTCTGAGGTCCTTGGCTATTATCCCGTCTATGTTATGCATGCCCCCCACTAAGTGATTTCATCCTTGATTGATGCACGTGCCTATCTATTTATGCGGAAGATCTGTTGGTTCCTGGACATACTAAAAACATATTTTTCAATCAACTAGGGTGAGCCGGGTGAGCCTGGTCCACCGGGACCTCCGGGCGAACCAGGCATAGCGGGCGTGCCAGGCGAGCGGGGACCACCAGGTGAAACTGGACCGCAGGGATTACAGGGCGAGGCTGGACAACCAGGTCCGATTGGACCGCCCGGTGTGCCCGGCGCACCTGGCACAAAGGTGAGTGATTCACACAAAACAAAAACAAAGTTACATGCAGAGAGACTGAAGGTAGGAGAGAGAGAGAGAGAGAGAGAGATAGAGGGAGTAAGGGAACGATAGGAATGCGAAACGATTCATAAGTAAAACAAAGATGTCACAAGGATTAATGCACTATTTGTATCTGTTGGATAAACATTGTGACGTTTTAAGTGACTACGAATGAGTCGTCCTCACGTACTGGGTGTGTCTCTGCGAGTGCGAGTATGTGTGTGAGTGAATGTGTGCTTGCCTGTGTGCTGTCTGGTTTTGTTTTTCCGATTTTCCCATTGTCTTTTTCTCGGTTTTCCACATTATTTATCGTTTATTTATGTATTAAGCGCCTCTCTCTTTCTCTCTCTCTTTCTGTCTCCCTTATCACCTTTGTTTCCCTCTTGCTATTTCCACTTAATTTTTCAATAGACAGATCAATACAGATGGGCTGCATCTATGACTCATTGATACGTCTGCTTCTCGTCTCGTTTACAGGGTGACAAAGGCGATCGCGGTGATCGCGGACTTACCACAACCATTAAGGGTGACGAGTTCCCAACGGGCATCATCGAGGGTCCACCGGGACCGCCCGGACCACCAGGTAAGTGCCATAGAGCCAAACGAGAAGTAAAAATCTCTAGAGTCAGCTGCCTCTCAGTTTCTATATATGCTCAAGGGCCACTTAACTCTCAGAGTTACAGATATATACACATATACATGGAGACTAGTCGTAAACTACGTTAAGCGCAGCTTATTGATGTTTGTGAATCGATCGATTCGATGGGTTTTTCAAGTGTTGCCACGCGGCTGCTGCCATTGGTTGTTCATCTGCGGGTTGTTTAATTTATTGCCAGCCATCTATGGGAATAATTTGTGTGTGTGTGTGTGTGTGTGTCGGTTCGGTCCCTATCCCCTGGCCCCAGCCTAATTGAGTCATTCACTAGCGCTGTCCCATTAGAGCGCATTTTGGATTTTGATTTTCGGGTTTTTGGTGTGAAAAGCAGCTCGTTAAAATGTAAATCAAACACCAAAATGCACAGCTTCAAATGCACTGCATGCATTTCCGCTCGTCGCTGTTTTTATAGCCGCACACATTTCTGAAATATTCTCGCTCACATTTAGTTTTCTTTTTTAGTTTTTCGTTGTTTTTTTGTATTTTGTATTTTTTTTTTTTTTCATCTGCATTTGGAAATTTGTTTGCCTGGCGTATTTTGCGATAACATTTACGACCTTTGTGTTTTGTGTGCTGCCACATGCCGCAAAGTTTTGACGTCGACGTCAATTAAATGCCCCACAATTCGTCGAGAGCAGACGCCCACTCGCCTACTCGTTGCGTCCGCTGTCCAGCCCCTACCGGCATACGCCCACTCGGGCACACGCCCCCAGTAGTACAATTTCCATTTGGTCTCGGCTTTTACGATCTGGCCTAACATATTTCTGCACTTTATGCGATTTTAATAAACGAAAATAACCCAAGCGGGCGACCGCCCGAATAGTTGAAACGCTCGGGAATCCAAATCCAAATCGAAATTCGAATCCGAATCCGGCGTTTGTCATAAAAATTTGTAGACCCGGACAGCTTGAAACACTTACCGCAGTCGTAAAAAGGCAACTTTATGTCATTTATGTTGCTTTTAGCGGCTCATTAGCATCGCTACTCGCTCCATGTTCCACGTTCAACGCACGCATTGTCAGTGTGGCATGCAGCATGTAGCATGTAGCATGGAGCATACAGCATGCAGCATGTAGCAAGAGTTCGTGTAATTACCTTTGCCCCGACTCGCTTGCTCTCTGACCAATTGTTTTATTAGGGGTCTTCACTGTGCGCAATAAATAAACAATAGTCATGCATTAGACTCCGAGGTCATAGACAGATACATTCATAAGAGTTGAGTCGTAAATGTCAGCTAAGTGAATAGCTATAAAGAAAATAAATTCCTGTTTTGATGAGCATATAAAAACGCAACTTTGGTAATCCGTTAAAAGCTTAAGTATAACACCAGACCCATTCTATCTCCCTAAATTCTCGTATATGTTTTCAGTTTGTTGAACAAGTCATAGAATCTGAAATTTTTCTGAAACAGATTTATGACGCACTTTGGAAAGAGACATCGGAGAACTAGAAGCATGTTATTGTAAAATAGATTCGAAAAATATTTTGAAATTGGCTAACAAATAACTAATTACAATGGACAACATTACACACGCCATGAAAATCCAATAAAATATAAACAGAGTTCACTCTTTAAAGTAGCAACTCTTAGCTCAGGTTTTACATCTATTGCAAGCTGATTAAACCATTTTCGTATACCTAGCTACAAAGTCATGTTGGTTTGTGCTTTGAAAATGATCAAACTAATTTACTAAACGATATAGATAACTATTGGACTGGACTATTAGACTGGACAGCTTCCATTAGGCGCTTAAGTTTAGCATGTTCTCATCTAATGAGAACTATAGTAATGAAGCAAAGATTAAATGATCTCTCTTTAGAATACCCCTAGAGTGTGTGACCAACGAGCATATGCTATCGATTTAGCTGTGACGACCCGTAGCACGATGCCTCCCGCTCGCCTTATCAGAGCATCAACACGATGTTGTTGCTGTTGTTGTCACAATTGTTCGCTGCAGTTGCGTTAATGTTGTGCGCATTGTTTTTTGGGATGTGTAGCTAGTTTAAAACAAGATCTGCTGCTGCGATAGCCACAGTTGCGGACAGTCAGCTAGCGCTCAAAGCAATAGCAACAGAAATAGTAATAGCAGACCCTTGTGCATGGCCGCCCACCTCCTCCCTGAGCAGGGACAGTTCTATGAGCTCGCTGGGCTGTGCGTTGATGGACATGAAATTGCAATTTATTTTACGAAATCAGCGTCAGAATCGAGTCGCCAGTCGCTCATGGGACATGCGTCAGGGTCTGATTCTGATGCTGGTCGGGCTGTGCTTCTGTGTCTGCTTCTGGCTCTGGCTTGAGTCATTTGGGCTTGATTTGAATAAATTGAATGTCATTTGTATTTGGAATTCTTTCAGCTGGTCGCCACGTCTGTCTGTGATTCTCTGATTTTCCCTGTTGACTGCTTATCTTATCGTTGTCGTAATTAGTTAAGCTGACTTGTGCTTTATGTGTGGGCAGAGCCAGGCAGCTGGACCTGAAAGACGTTTCGACAATTTAATGTGTCATTTGTATTTTGCGTCTCCAGATGAGAGCAGGAAATGCTGGCAGCAGCAGCTCTAGCTACTCCAGTCCCCAATGTAATATCAAAAATTTCAATTTGTTTGCTGATTTATTTGAATTTCATTTGAGTTTCTATTTTGATTGCATCTCATCCGGGCAGTTCTGCTCGGCCAAATTCCGCTTTGCTTTGACTGTGAAATTAAAACTTATCATTTGCACTTCATCTGTCTGCATTGCCTTTTTGCTGAAAAGGCCACCAAGAGAATAAACAGCAAACAGTTAAAAATACCAAATGAAATGGGAAATTGAGAAAGCCTGACCAACACAATCCAATATCCTGGACTCCATAAATCCACTTCAGGCCCCGCGGAGCTGGACCCAGCTGTCGTCGGGCTGTTGGCAGTAGTTTTGATTATGGCTGAAATTGTCGCCTAAAATGCTTAACGTTAAATTATGCCGCCATAAATACTTACCGAGTCCGAGTCCGAGACCAAAACAAAGAGGACCAGTAAAATATTCATTCTAAATAAACAACAGACGACAGAGGCAGAGGAGCCATAAACCAAATGCCAGCCGGACTGCGGGCAGGCAAATTAATGCGCACTGACCAGGAGGCGAGAGTCCTGGCAACTCAACGACCCAAATCCCGCCCTAAAAGCAATTTTACGAACTTAATAAATTTTCTATATCTCTTCATGCAAACATACATATATACACACAAACACAGACACCACATGCACAGGCATATTTTGACAAGCCACACAATTGGATTTATCTATGATATGAATTCAGTGCTCATGTAAATACAAACATGTGTGTGTGTGTGTGTATATTTAGGTATCATATTATTCCTTTGTGTGTGTGATACGTCTATATACATATATTCGCCTGTCTCCATAAATGGTCACATTTAATGGCCTTAGTCAAAAAATGACTATTTCTCATTATTTTAACTAAACAGGTCGTCACGTCGTTGCTGTTGTTGTTGCCTTTATCTCGGTGTCGATGCACAGTGGGTAAAAGTTAGTGTTATGCCGACACTCTTAGGTTCAGGCAGAAACGAAACACTAATTGAATAACTATGCAAATCTATCTGTCCAATTGCCTATTGATTAGTTTTCATGGTGCATCTTTGACAGAGAACTGCAATAGCACAAATGAAAGCAGAGGTACCTCAAATAGGTCAAGTTTCTCGAAAGCCACACGCTTCATTAGCATAGATCGACCTGCTGTCGGACGAGCCACTGTTGGCTTTTGGGTATTTTTTTATTTTGCAAATAAACAATTTGCATTTTCAACTTAAACCGAAAACCATCAAAAGCAGCAACAGCCATAGTCGCTTATCGTAGTCTACAGCAGCAGCAGTAGCTGCAGGACAAATTGCTGACCGAAAAACCATCAAACGCTTGTTGACTGACAGATGAACGGTGACAGGCCATCAAGCGATGATAATAACGGGTGTAATTACAAAGCTGTGCCACAGCCCCGCCTTCTATTTGCACCACACTTGTCGCAGCGCGTGTCAGCGTCAATAAAGTTGTACACTTCAAGAAAAATTTGCATAGATAAAATCAAATTGTTATATATTTTTATATAAAGATCGATATCTTTTACTTTTACTCTTTTATTTACTGTGAAATAAAGATGTTTATAAAACTAATAATTTTAATTTTTCTAAAAAAATTCCAATTGATTATGACGGAATTCAATTATAGGGACGAAAAATTAAAAAATAAATAAGTTTTTTAAAAAAATATATATTTGCAAATCTTCAAATATATTTTGAGTATGCAAACACTTCGACTATTTCTCAAAGTGTATGTGTGTATTTATGTTGTTTGAACTGTATGCTGTTTGTGCTATTGAAATCATTCGCTTTATATACCAAATATTAACATTTACAGGCCCGCCCGGGGAGCGAGGAGAACCAGGAGAGATGGGACCCATCGGACCGGCCGGACCGCCAGGCGAGAAAGGACCACGCGGCAAGCGGGGCAAGCGGGTGAGTGTTACTGCAAAGCGAATAACCAATGCGAAAACTCGCTTTGCAGTCAATTTTAATTAGAAAACAGCGTCGACTGCAAATTAAGTGCGAGCACAAAAAAAGGAAAAAAAGATAATAATAGAAAATAATAATGAAGAAAATTTATGAAAATGTAAATTGAAGTGTAAGTCTCTGTAAAAATGCGCGGAAGCGTAACGTTCATTTACATACTCGTTGAATTAATCTGTAAATATTTTGTAAACATGTTTGGGAGCTACGCAAACTGCGTATATATGTAGAGTTGTACATATACATATATATATATATATATATATATATATATTTAGGGCGCATCCTTTTGGCATGGCCAGTCACGCAACGCCACCTGGCGAGCACCTTGCATGCTTAATATGTACATAACTAAATATAAGGCTATATCTATTTATGAGCATTATGTGTATGCGTCCTTGACTCTTTGATACAAGCATGATGTCCTCAACTCCTTAATATCTCAAGGAGCCCCCTTCTCCACGCACAACTAAACTCATTATAGTTACAGACTGAGGCCACCTTGATGAAATGCGTTTGATTAGGCCTTAAAGTATCTGTCAGATATGTACGCTAAATAGGTGCTTGCGTCTAATAGAAATTCTTGGTGCCTCGCGGCGCCCGAAACTATGTAGACGCACATTGACGCCCCATCGAAATTGTCAAAAATGCCTTGGCGCTTAGATCTGCTGGTTAATTTATGCGCCTCGGAGAGTATCTGGCGCATTTATCTAGGCATTTGTGCCGTGCGTTATATGCGCGTCCTCTGGAATGTCAACAGTGCAAAGATACTTAACATTTTTATTGGCACTTGGTGAGTCAGGCGGCAGCTGTTGCCGCCCCGTGACGTGCTGATGGATGCACGGAGAGATTCTCATATTTTGCAAAACATTGCTGCTATATAAATACACACACCGGATAACAGGGAGTTGATGTTGGATTGAGTGTTTGGGTGTGTGTACGAGAAAAAGAGAGAGGCAGAGAGGGAGAGAGAGAGAGAGAGAGAGAGAGAGAGAGAGAGAGAGAGAGAGAGAGAGAGAGAGAGAGAGAGAGAGATGGAGGGTAGTATGAATATGTATCTAGAACGTGTTTGTGTACGTTATGAAAAATGCATAAGCGCCGCTGGCAAACGTAGACCTGCTGGGGCAATGATAGCATTTGCTGCTTCTACTTTAACCACTCCACAAATATATTTGCGCGTTTTGCCAATTTTCCTAAAAACAGTCTGATTATTGTATAACGCACACACACACACATACACACGCAAAGCACACACATAGAGTGCGGCACTGAGTGGCAAATTCATATAACACGCCTTTGGCCAACTGCTGTTGGCCCAGTCATTGGCATGGCCATTGCTGTTGCTTTTACTGTTATTGTTGCTGTTGTTGTTTGTTTGTTGTTGTTGTTGTAATAACGCGTAATAACACAACAGCGGCAAAGTGAAGCTCAAACAAAGTTCCAATACAACCAGCAGCCAAAGACCAAAAACAACATCAAGTGGCAGTGGCAACTGGCAACAACGTGCAGCTTGGCTTTTATGACTTCTGTGTCGATATGCCTTGGATTAATCGAGAGCAGTTATTAAAGTTGTATATAAATATATATATTATAGATCGAAGCTTGAAGCTATATACCTTCAATAAAAAAGTATATTTCTGATTGGAAACTGAAGACAGAAATATGGAATGAAAGCATATATAGATCTTCCAGCATAAAACTTAGTTAGTGAATGCTTAATTTTAGTTAGTCGTTTAGCCAGTCAGTAATTCTGTGGAATATATCGTATTCATTTCGATATTTTTCAATTAGAAACACAATCAATATTTACTTTCCTCGAGATGCCGCACAACTTTCCTAGCTCACCTCGTTGATAGCTTCAGTTGCGTTTAATGCATGCCGCGCCTCCTGCCACAAAATTTTCAATGCTATGCGCACTCTTGCCATGGTGCTCGAATGTGCCGATTATATCGCCCAGCTCTCTGCTATTGCTGTTTCCATTGGCCGCATCGTCAGTGCCCCGCGCCTACGCGGCAGCAACGTGATGTCAAAACAAATGAAAGTCATGAGAAACGGCAGGCAGTCGCTGCTCCCTGGCTGCCTTTGGCAAACAAACAAAACTTTTGGCAACAAACAAAAGTTTGGCTCCTTCATTGGACCCCTCTAGCCGCATAGACTCTCGGCCCAAGCCGTGGCGCACCGAGGCAATGTTAAGCATAAAAAATTATTTGCAACAATTGCCATCATCTTCGATGAAGGCTGGGTCGGTCCCCGCTCTGACTATGGCTCTGGCTTTGGCTCTAGCGAAACGTGACGGCTCCCGGCAACTACAACAAGGCGGGACGTCGATTTTTCAATTCGACTATCAGCGGCTTTGATTTTCTGAGGAAAACCTTTCCGAGCCGTAACCCAGGCATTTGGATGAATGAAAATGAGAATGTGAATGTCTCTGATGATGATGCGAAACATTGAGAAATGATGCGCCTTGTGTGCCACATTTCGACTTTAACACATTCGCTTAGCAGCAAATAGGAAAATTGTGTAAAACTTTTTCTTCTTTTACATTTTCTATTTCTTTTTAAATTTTGCGCGTTGGTTGCATTAAAAACTCATGTAATTAGTTCAGCAAGTCGTAAAAAATGTTCAAATTGTTTGTGTGCTGTTTTGGAAAACATTTATCCGTCTAGCGCTATAGAGCCACACCCCGATGTTTTCGCATCTGGCAATAAGTCTATAGCCGCACAATGGCAACGATTTCGACGCGTTTCATATCTATACTCTAGCCGAGGGTATCTGAATTCAGCCATGGCTCTAAGAACTTACGAATCATATTTCTCTCTAGTGTAGTCCAAGAAATTCCCATTCAGTTTAAGGGTATTGGGCATTCGGCATGCCAGGCCTGTGGCTACAGCTTTATTATTGCCTTTTTTCTTGCCGCTGCCGTCGCGTCGGCTACGGCCATAAAAAACGCAATTGTAGGCATTATAAATTTGACATGTTATTTTCGTCGCCTCGTCAGAATAAAATGTTCGCATGAGAATGTTGCGTCACATGCTGGAAGGGGGAGCAAAAGGGAAGACGGCGACGCAGTTGGTTTAACATATATGAAATGAGCGTATGAGTTGGGGGTGGGGCAGGAGCGGTCTAAATGAGCTGTGATGTGATGGAATTATGCTCTGAACAAACCTGAGCATTGCGACAGATGTGTCAGTTGACATATACGAATACTCATTTCAGATCTGTAGATGAGTTATTGATGTGTAAATTCAAATTAAATACCATTGGAAATGAACAACATAAAAGCGAGTCGGAACTCATGAAATTTAACAAGAATTTTGTTTACTATTTTATATATCATTTATTTAGTTTAATAGGACTGTCCATTATTTATGAGAATAAATTATATTTTTATTTGTTTTTCTATAACATAATTACCCAACTTGATATAGTATTTCAAAATGATATAGTCGTGCGAATGTGCATAGTCTTAAAGCACTGAAACAATTTTCCATGCAACAATAAATTTATCAAATAATTCTTTTTATAACTTTAAAGACAGAAGTCAGATGCTGTTGGCAGTTCGTTTTGCTTTAATAAACAGAGAACATATAAAATATAATTCTAATACATTTTTCTGCCAAAGTCACAACTGAAAATATTTAAGGGAAAATAAGTATTCTCGTATCATATTTTTCTATTGAAGTGCTTCAAAATGAGTTTGATTTCAAATTGAAAAATTCATATTCAACAATTCATCACCTCAAAGCTGGCTAATAAATTGGCTTTATTGCTTTATGTCTACGCAATTGCGAACGGACTCGTCACAATAAATTTTGCTTTGTGTTTGCATATTTGCGTGCTGGCAAATCTAATATACAATTTACGATCGGGCAACATATTAAAAATTTAAATTAATTTCTAACTTTTTGACGAGTTTCGCTGCGAGCGAGCAAGAGTGGCGACGGGGCGTATAATGAATATCCAATGACTGTCCAATTGTGGAAGAGGGCGGCGGGTGGCCGATGCCAAGAGCTTTGCCATTTATTATGCGCACTGTTGTCGCTTTGGCTTTAGCTGTTTTAGATTTGCGTTGCCATTTTTTTAATAAAGTTGAAACAATATTTCACACACACACATGCACACATACACATATTTATTCTTGAACGGTGTCTCCTAGGAAACTTCTGCCTTAAGCGCTGCGTCAAAACTGTTCTTGAAGCATTTATGTCAAATTTATGTTAATATATTTTACAATCGTCGCTTCACTCATGCCCACGCCCATGCCCTTGCCCATGTCCATGTCACATCAGCGTGTGTGTGTTGTCTTTAGAGTCTCAAAATCTGCATAAATTTTCTAGCTAGCTGTTAGATGGCATTTCTTATCAGCAGCATTGGGCAAGTTTCTTGTTGGCGTCGCGTGTGCCTTGGGTAAATAGAGTCATAAAAATTGCCGTTGACGCAAAAACAAAAACAAGAACCTGAGGAGACATGAGAAAACCCCACTTGCAGATACACGTTACAACAGCCAACAGCTCCGGCTCAGTCGCCTGGTAACGTGAGCCATGTCCTTTGCCCCTAGCTGCTGCTGGCCAGAGAGTCGCTCGCATGTGGCACACCGCTGACTCGAAGACTCGAAGGCTCGAAGGCTACACTTTGTGACACTTTGCCACAAACTCAGACACTCACACATTTGCTCGCAAATCAAAGCCTTAAAGTTGCTTACGTGAAAAATCTAAACGACTGTGCGTGCGTGTGTCAGAGTGTTTGAGCCTTTGTTTGGGATGTTTGTAGCTATATCTTCATGTCTGCCACTCAAAGGGTTCACATTCGTTGGCGTCTTTTCGCCGGCAATTCGTTTCGGGTGTTGGCTAAACGACGCAATAAGCTTAGCACTTTCAACCAGCCCAGCTGAATCTCCGACTGAATTTTCATTGCTTCTGCTCGACTTGAGTTGATTTGGGATTGGGCTTGGGTTTGGGTTTGTGCTTGTGCTTGGGTTTATAGCTCGATTTGATAAGCCCCCGCAATGCTGTGTCAACTGCTATGTTGCTTATCGAGAATGCGACTCTAACTGTGTGTGTATGTGTGTGTGTGTGTGTGTGACGTCATTGTTCATTGAAAACTGCGCAGCATGCAAATTTCCAAAGTTTTTCCTTTCTTTTCTATTTGCGCAATTTTCCATTTTACCACTATGGCAATTATTTGTGGTCAGTGCTCATATGTCTAACCATATTGAATATGAAGCCCAACAAAGTCGGTCAAGCATACCATTCAAGCCACAGCGTGTGTGCGGGTGTCTATGTGCGTGCGTGTGTGTGTGTGTGGCATGTAATGTTGCCCCTGGGGTGTGCGTAACTTTTATTTTATGGCCACTGATGATGAGGGCGCTGTGGGAGCAACAAAAACGATTGAATAAAGAAATCCAGGCGCACGCAACGTTACGTATGCTGGCAAATAAAAATCTCAAGTTAGCGACACCAAATGAGCGGCTCTGCCCACACACACAGACACGCACATACACATACACAGACAGGCAAGGGAAAAGTCCTGGAAATTTATAGGCACGCGTTTGCCATTGATGTGGGGCTGTTTTCCATTGAGCCAACTGGCATAATGTTACCTTACGCTATTCTACCCCGCAGACACACCCCCGCAGCCATCGAATGATTCCGGCTGCGAAAAGGCGAAATCTTTAGCAACGATTTCCCTAAATACTGCCAAATTTCCGGCATATTACAATATCATGACAACAACAACACCAAATGTCGCGGCTACAATGCTTGCAAGCGGCAAAATAAAATCACGCGAAATTTTTACAGTGCGTCTTGACTTTTTCCTTGCGGCTCACTGCATAATACAATGGGCGACATTTGCAAAAAGTTGAACAAAAAGTGTATTGAAGTAAAAATGTGTGAATTTTAGTTAAAGAGAATAGAACGAATTGCTTTCAATCATCTTTTTTAGTCAGATTAAAAAAATAAAAATTAGTGATAGTTATTGTTAACAATTCCTTTCACAATTTCAACTTTGTCAGGGAATTCTCTCAAATATGTTTGTATTTTTTTTTTTAGTTATGTTAAGACGATTTGAAAGCTGATTTGACAACAAGACATTGTAGTTGATATAGTTGTAGTTGCTTACTAAGCTTTCAAATTAAGAATTCCTAGTTCAATTTGGCTTTTCGGTCCATTGTCGATGCGAAGCGGAACATATTACGCATTTAATGTGGCCGCGTACTTGCCAAGAACTTCCCTGGCATTGTGTGATTCTTGTAAACTTTTGTGAAGAGCGAAAGATGTGGAACGTATTACATGGCTGGGCCAACTCCGGACGTGTGGTGAGGAGCAGGAGTTGCTCTGTGTGTGAGCCGGAAACGAGCTACAAAACTTTCACCTCGGGCGGCGTTCAGCTGTTCAGATATTTTTGTTGTTGTTGCAGCTTTCGCTGCGGTTGCCGTGGCTGTAAAAAGTATGAAATTTTCTAAAGGAAACTGCCATAAAAAAAAAAAATAAAAAAAATAAAAAAATTGGTAAGAAATGGGAAAAATATGCGCGCACGCACACACAAACTGACAGATGGCATGGACAGCGCGCTGGCTGCGGCATATGGCTGTACTTGAGCACGAACGTGGGCGTCGGCCACGCCTCGCTGCGGCAGTGAATGTCGCAGGAAAAGGTCGCGCGGTCGAGATCAAAATGATTTTCAATTTAACGCGTTTACGTGCGGCCATTTGTCTGCCTTTGACTACGCAATTTCAATGAAATTTACTTTGGGAAAACACTCCAGTATCCACTACACTTGACCGGCGTCCGAGCGATGGGCGGGCAATTACTTTGCAATTACAACAATTTCGCATGTTTTTCTTATCGCCGGCGCCTGAAAGTATGCAGCGGAAAACTTCGGCTTCAACTCAAAGTTGAAATTGAAAAGCGTTTGTGCAAATAAAAAAACAAATTTGCGAATAATTTACAGAAATGCCTCTCAGCATGTGAACGTATTCAATTTATGTATGTGTGTGGGAGTGTTTGTCAGTGTGTATATGTGTGTGTGGGCGTGGGCCTGGGATTGTGTGTGTGTGTGTGTGTGTGTGTGTTTGCTGAATACGTTGGAAATTAAAATCAACTCGAGGCGCTCGCACAAATATTGATACATTCTAATGGATTTCACATACAAGCAAACATACATACACACACATTCACTGACACACACATACAATCATAGAGAGATCTAGTAAGCGAAAGAGGCTGCCGAAAAAGCAGACAAGAAGTTTTTATCGTAGTTAGGCAGCTGTGCCATCAGAATCGTCCTTGCGAATGGCTAACAAACATTTGCCCAAATTCACTTGGCTTCGTATCTTTTATTTATGTTATTTATCGCAGCTGCTTTTGCCGTTGCCGTTGCCGTTGCCGACGGCTCCTTAAAGCCTTTAAACCCTTGGCCCATACGTTTTTGCTGTTGTCTTTTTATTGCTGCCGTTGATTTGTCGCTGGCATTTGTTTATCGACTGACTGACTGACTGATGGGCAAACTGATGGCAAATGTGGCGCTCTAAGCTTTCATTATCGCCAGTGCCGCACGCAGGGCAAAAGTTAAGCGTGCGCTTTAATTTCAAGCGCTTTAATTGCCAAGCAAATGGACGACTAATCACTGAAAGCCCAACAAAGGCGCGCAGCGGCAGGCGGAAGCGGAAATTCAGTGGAGCCCCAAGGCAGAGAGCCGTTGCATACCCCAGAGTCTTTGGCAACATTGTATATAACTGTAAAACTTGCAACAAAGTGCCAGCTGGGCGTCGACAAATACACACACATACACACACACACACACACACATACGTGCTATGCAGATGAGCTGCGCTTTATATGAGTATGCATAGAGGGGCAAAAGTTACTCGTGCGCAGGCAACTGCATTTGCGGTAAGCCACGACGGCGTCATGGTCGTTGCTCCTGCCACAGCCGCCTCCTTCTAGCGTTTAAGTTCTCAATGTTGTTGTTGTTGTTGCTATTGCTGTTGCTGTTGTTATTGCTGCCGTTGCTGTTGTCTTCTTTTTTCTCTTCGTCGTTTCATTTGTTTTTGTGCATTTAAGCGAGCGAACGGTCGCCATTTCGTAGCATCACTTAAGCATATGCTCCATGCGTGTGTATGTGTGTGTGTGTGTGTTAAGCGTTTTGCATTGTTATACAATCTATTGTTGCTGTTGCTTTTTAATATGTGTAAGTACGGCATTTCCTGAGGCAAAAAAGACCATAGAGCGAAATGCAGGAGCAAAAAATTTCAATAAAATTTAATTATTTGACATGCGCCAGCCCAAGTAGAATATATAAGATTATCTTAGCGAAGACATTAAAAAGTTTATTATAGAAAATACATTTGTATATATGTAGATGGAAAGATAGAGAGAGATGCCGAAATAGAGACCTAGAGAGTTATCTGCGTTATATACATTAAGCAACAATCTTGCTCTGAAAACTCTCAACTGCAATTGAATCGTTTTCTCTAAGAGCTAGCTCGCCCTTACATGTAAGCTACGTGTGTTAATGTTTTCCATTTCCTATTTTAGCTTTAGCTGTTTGTAATTTTGCTGTTCTTTTATGGGCCCTAACATTTGCGTAATAGAGTTTGTTGCTGCCGCTGGGTGTGCTGCAGCTCGAATTTGATTGTCTTACGCCTAAGTACTTTTCGCTGCCGCAAATGTGATCTAAATCCAACTAATTGTATGTTTGTGAGTGTGTGTGTGTGTGTGTGTGTGTGTGTGTGTGTGTGTGTGTGTGCGTGTGATATGTATAACTGTTGAGGTTGCATAGATGCACACGCGGTTTTTTTTGGCTGTGTCATTGACTTCTTGAAAATGTCAGTGTTCGAAATTGTAGAGAAGAGCCCGAAAACCAATTCATTATCTTTCACTTTGGAACTTGCCATGCATACACACATACACACTTACACACACACACACACACACAAACACCCACACAATGACACTCAACCTAGCAAGAGCCAAAGAGCAATGCACAAAACACACACTCGCACAGCGCACTTGAAGCACGTCGCTGCTTGACTTTATTTTCGACTCGCACTGCCATGCTAGGCCACGCCCCGGCCTACCGCTCACCTTCCCTCTCCACCGCACTCGCAGATTTTAAAGGTTTTTCTATGCCAGCATTGTCTAAGTTTGCGGCTATGGAGCGAGCTTCGACTTGGCTCCGACTTGCACTTAACACAATTTCGAGGCGCACACAAAAGACTTTCACTGCGGCACAGCAGCCACCAAAAGCTCGCACCACCAATACGGCCAGCCCACTCACTCACTCACACATCCACGAGCCGCCCAACCACCCCAAGGGATGCGATGAAGTTTATTTTGTTTTTTTTTTTTTTACTTTATTTTATCATGGCAGCGTATTACGCGTCGCTTTTGTTGCGCCATCAAAGCGTGTGTGCGGGTGTGTGGAACGAGCGCGTGCAACGCCTCGGGCGGCGCCACGTGGCATAAATTAATCTTCTCACTAAATTTGCCAACATATCTCTCTTCCATCTCCCCGTTATTTCCCAAACGCATTTGCATTCGCCTTTGCTTTGAGCAGCTATTTGGACCCGGCGGCGCCAAGCTGGAGGATGACTATGACGATCCGCCAGTCACACTGTTGCGTGGCCCACCAGGCCCACCAGGGCCTTCGGGCAAGGACGGTCGTGACGGACGTGATGGCAGCAAGGGTGAAGCAGGAGAACCAGGTGAGCCGGGCTCCCTGGGTCCACGTGGACTGGATGGCCTACCGGGTGAGCCAGGTATTGAAGGCCCACCTGGCCTGCCTGGCTACCAGGGACCGCCCGGTGAGAAGGGCGATCGTGGCGATATTGGTCCACCCGGTCTAATGGGACCTCCGGGTTTGCCTGGACCACCAGGTTATCCAGGAGTCAAAGGCGACAAGGGTGACCGCGGCGATTCGGTGAGATACAGTCAATCCATAACTCGTATACATATTAGCTAATCTATTTAATTCTAGTACCGTAAAATGCGACGCAGGCAGGACGATGGCATGTCCGATGCCCCACATATGCCTGCCATTGAATATGTGAGTAGCTGCCTCCTCGATCCTCTTGCATGTAATCCTTAACTTGGCTGATGCTTATATTTTCAGTTGTACGGTCCACCTGGTCCACCCGGGCCCATGGGCCCACCCGGCCACACTGGACCACAAGGCGATCGGGGCTTGGACGGACGTAAGGGTGATCCTGTAAGTATTGGAATATTTCACTTTAACAATAATATCCAATATATGTTATCTGCTGCATAGGGCGAGAAGGGACACAAGGGTGATCAGGGACCCATGGGATTACCGGTAAGAAGTTACGATTTTATATATATTTCAGCTCTTATATTCGCCATTTAATTTTCAGGGTCCAATGGGTATGCGTGGTGAATCAGGACCCTCCGGTCCAGCGGGCAAGGCTGGCATTCCGGTAAGTGACAGTTCAATGAATCCTTTGATATGAACTATTTTTATTGGCATACTAAAAATTCATTGTTTGGCTTTTTTGTTGCTACAAAATTTGTTGTCGATCATCTTGATTTGGTAATTTTTATGTTATAAACGTTGCTGTGACTAAAATATTTTCTAACAATCTCTTATGTGTTCTTTATATCTCTCTCTTTCTCTCTTTCATTTACCTGGAACAGGTGTGGGGCGACTACTAATACAACTTACTCAAAAGTGCAGTCTAAACATAAATAACAAACTTATTGCGCCTACTCTCAAAATGCGATACTCACGCACACACACACACACATACACATAAACTCACCCACACACACATAGACACACACACACCAACGCACAGGTGACAAAGAAATAATACGCTGAACTCTAAAGAAGAAATTATATATGAACAAAGAAAACAGAATATTAAAATATGCATAGAAAGTGTTAGCGACAAGCAGCTCAATTTGAATGTCTATCTATAAAGTCATATAGCTCTCTGTATATGTATGTACAAACGTAGCTCCCATGTACATAAATACATGTGAAACCCAGTATGAATTATCAACCGCATGCCAGTCCCAACAAAAGATCGCATGCAAAACAATTACATAAACTAAGATTAATATTTATAAATGAACAGTATTCATATCAAACGTGAAACATAACAAAGCAGCAGGCCATACAAATATTTATGTATACAAAGAAAATATTTATTGCTATAGAAACAGGCGATCAAACATATTTACAAATATCAATTGAATTAACCAAGCAAATTGAGTATTTAAGTATGTACATATATACGAGATGGGGCAAACATAGAACTCGGCAAACAACTAAAGCCAACAACCTGCTAACAAATGTGCAATGCAAATATTTTAATTGCATTTCATTTAACGCTGCGTTGTTCGCATTTGCGAGTACATTTAATCCAAAGCCAACAATAGTAGCAGCAGTAGCAATAGCAGCAACAGCAACAGCCATAGTCGTAGCAGCAGCAACTGTTGCATAAATCATACGCACTGTGGCACATGAAAGCAACAGAACATAAGCTCTAACTCCAAATTGGCATATATAATAACGTAGTTCGCTGGCTGCTTGTAGCTCTCTCGATTGATCAATAAATTTCATTGTCGACATATATTTTGAGTGCTGCTGCTGCTGACGCATTGTTGCATTATCTTAGGTGCCGTCCAGAGGCTTTGTCGTATATTCAATTTATTGGGTGGCCAAAGCTTCAGTGCTTGAAAAGAACAGAAACGAGAGGGAAAACAAATTAAATATTCTATCTACGCAGAAATAAGTAAAAACTGTAAAATAAAGAAATCTATAAAAATCTTTGAAATTCAATTCAATGTTTGCATATAGAATATCGTGTTTAAATATGTGTGTTTTACGTCTAAAGAACAAAGATATATATATATATATATATATATATATATATATATATATATATATATAAATGTGTGTGTATTCAGCACAATACTAACGACTCTCAATAAAATAAAATAAACATATAAATAATTGTAATATCATGCAACAACAACAAAGAGCTATCTTCCAATTGTGCATATTTTCAGTGTTAAATGTAACTTCAATACAAAATGCGTTGAAATTAGCTAGGCTAAAACTTAAATATACCTACTCTATATATATATATATTTAAATTGGATCATATGTATGTACACAATAAAGCATCTACAATAGCATCGGCCTGGCCGGTGAATAACAAAATGGTCTCTGAATGATATCACAAATACAAATACTCTCCAATTTAATACAGTTTCGAGTGCATTCAGATTCGTGCTCATCCATTGAGAATATCATTCACAATTAATTAACTTATCTCATATATCCTATTGGTTTCATTGAACATCTCAAATAAATTAATGCAAATCTACCTTTCAATCTCAACGAGTACACAGAATGCACATCACAGAAAGTAATAAAAAACAGAAAAAAATCAAAAACAATTTACATTTTATAAATAATATACGAGCATGCAACAACTAAAAACTACAGTCAATGAATACAAAATAAAATTGAAATAAATAGAGAAAAGCGAAAAGAAAATGATATCTATTATACGTTGAACTATAATAAAATATGCGCAGCATTTGCATAAAATTTAAAATAAAAAATAATAAAATAAGCAAATAAATAAAAATTTCCTGATTTATATGCATATTATGAATAGAAGCTCCAAATATCTGCTGGGCAAATACCAAATGAATATTTATATGTCAATTTCTTTTCAATTAAATGTATCACAAAAAAAGTAACAACATTAAAGAAAGTGAATTATAACATTTCCCGCAATTTCGCATGTCAATTTTGATTTAGTCATCCTGAAGGTGTATGTACATAAAAAAACAGAATTAAATGTCAACTAAAGATTAGATACGATATTTAATTAATATTGCCGGGCAGTTGGCCAACTTAACCACAGTTCTAATTGCGCTTAACTCCAATTTTCATACTATTAACTCTACTCGACTTTGACCTCTTTGACCCTCTCAATCTTTATCTAACTAACCAAAGTATATTTGTAATATCCATAGGCTAGAATAATGAATTGTGTGTCCCTAGCAATATGTTGTTCAAATGACAATGCGAGCATTACATCTAACTTAAACATTAGCATTTAATTTTAACTCAAATTTAAATTTAAATTTTACAAATTTTAAATTTATACTATCCGACTTCAATTTGAGAATTAACTTCATAAGCTGCTAACGGTAATTATAAGTGTACATTTGTTAATTACGTACTAAAAGAAAAAACGAAAAAAGAAAAAAACCAAAAACAAAAAATGAAAAATGAAAAGAATACCAATTATTGAAATTAAATAACAAAACATATATATGTCAGCATATGTAACATAAACATATATATAAATAAATATATATATATGTAATTGAGTGTATTTATGTCTATATATACATAAAGCGAATATATGAATGTGTGCATGTCTGCCCATCGACATAATTCATAAAATACATAACAATAATTACGAGCATCGCGCTAATCCGAACAAAGGGCAACGCCTTGACGGGCAACAGCAACAAATTGTAAAGCGGCTAATGAAATCGATATAATTTTCATCTTAATTCTGCATTTTCAATAAAGTGATGGTTTTTTACTAAAAACAAAATGCGAACGGTTTTTACTAATTTGTAAATACAACATTGATCAATTGATGGGAGAGACAAACAGCGAAAATTTGATTTCGATTTTATGATTTTCGACTTTCATTCAAGCAATTGTTAACGCTTTTCCTCTCTTTCTCTCCCTCTCTCTCTCTCTCTCTCCGACTCTCTCCCACTCGTTCTCTACACTGCTTATAGGGTCCGCCTGGCTTGGATGGCATGAAGGTACATTAACTGGCTTCCAAACATGTCAGCTTAGATTTTTGGCCTTGTCTAACTGAAATCTTTATATTCACACAGGGCGCACAGGGTGAGACAGGACACAAGGGCGAGCGCGGGGATCCAGGTTTGCCGGTAAGAACTGTGACGCACACACTCATACACCATTTTCAGATTATATGTAGTACATATGTATCTATACACTGTCTCTCACACACACACATGCGTTTATCTACCTTATGTGGTTGCTAATTTGAATAATATGTGTTTCTTCTTTTTTATTATTTTTTTTATCTTGTCTGCATGCAATTCTGTCTCTTTGTTGGCGTCGTACACTGTCTTCAATCTATGCAAAAACCTTCTACACACGTATCAACCTTTTTGACCCACACACGCACACATACAATCACGTAAACAAACACACTTTTCCATACATACACACCCACACACACAAACATTATACAAACCAATATATACGACGAGAAGGGCACCGACGGCATACCCGGTCAGGAGGGTCCGCGTGGCGAACAGGGCTCACGCGGCGATGCTGGGCCTCCGGGTAAGCGCGGACGGAAAGGAGATCGCGGCGACAAGGGCGAACAGGGCGTGCCCGGACTGGACGCGCCCTGTCCGCTGGGCGTGGATGGACTGCCGTTGCCTGGCTGCGGCTGGCGTCCGCCAAAGGTTAGCATGCGTTTGAACAACCGAAAATATTTCACTTTCTAATTGGCTAAACTAAAACGTGGAACTTTGCATGCGCCACTGCTCACTTATGCTATGTATTTCTCTTTGTTGTTCTTGTTGTTTTTCTGACTAACTCGTTTAACTAACTTTTGCCTTTGCACACTAATACGAACACACGCATTCGCACACGCACACATACTCAACGAACGGACATATGTGCAAACACAACGGTACAGGAGCCTATCGTCTCAACGCCCAGGCACAAGGATTACTTGCCGGATGTAACGCAGCCGGAGAGCAATGCCAGCGATTATGAGCAGGAGGAGGAGGACGAAGAGGACCAACTGGAGGATAATGAAAACGAATATGATGAATATCAGGAACATTTGCATAACAATGACTAAAAACGGAAACAGCCAAGCCCAAAAGCGACAAAGGGCAAACACAAATACAAACACAAACACAAACTCAGACACTGAAACACAACCAAAGCAAATAGATCCTTAAACACACCCGTACACGCTCACACACACATTCGCACACATACAGTCAGATATACAGATGGACATATACGCACTAGCGACTAGTTAAGCATTTCCGATTTCCGCAGCTGACTTGGCTCCGTTTCGCTCACTGTTGACACATGCAATTAGCGCTAACCGATGCAAAGTGGCTGCTACCCCTAATGGCTAACTGTAGTTGATTCTATTAGCATACACACTCCTCACTCTAACACACACACATACACCGTCATTTCTATTCACGTAGCTACATGTCGAACGTAACTGGCTTGGCTTGGCTTGGTGTTGGTATTTCGAGCTGAAACATACGCTTGGCTTTGTTTCTTCCTTTTTTTTTTTTTTTTTTTGTTTGGTAACAAGATTGGCCATTTTTGGTATACATATATGTTTCACCCCTCGCAGGAGAACTGGCAGACGTGGCTCAAGGACGAGCTGAACGCGCTGCAGCACACAAAAACAAAAAACTAATTGCCTCAGCTGCAATCGCGTTCGCCCCGCCTCAGCTTTGGTCGTGGCCGTGGTTGTGGACGTGGCTCTGCAATATCCAGACGAATCTATGCGCTTTGGTCCTAATTTTAGTAATTTGTTATTGTTAATATAGAAATCGATCAAATGCTATGATATATCTACCATAGAACATATCAATCAAACGTACATATGTGCCAAAATCTTTGAGAACAGCTAAGGTTGCTCACGCGTCAGTAGCGTTCTAACCACAAATCACAAATATTACAGTTATTTGTAGTCCTAATTTACATGCATACATACATACATTTATATATACATTTAACTATTTAAATTGTAACGTATCTACTACTATAATGTACTCTACTATACTGCTATTTCTACTACTTTTTCTATTACTCTAAGCAGCGAAACTGAAAAAATAAATAAATAATTAAATATTTATATATACGTTAACTTTTTCTTGAACAATAAAATATGTAAATAATAAACTTAACCAATAATTTATTTAAAATGAACGAAAATAAAGATATTTTCTTACACTAACTAAATATGGGCACTTTTGCATGGTATGTAATATAGGCACTATATTGCAATTGATCAAAATCTGAAATGACAAGCAGTTATATGAGAATTTATATGTCTATATGTACAAGAGCTTTGCAATTATCACACATGAGTTGCAGCTGAACTTGACAGTGAAAGTATGCAATAGGAATTGATGATTGCTGATAAGATTTTAAGTCAGGTGCGTACGTCCACACCTCACTTATTTTTCTGTTCCCCTGGTAGTTTAGTTAAATTTGTAACAACTTTCGTAATTCAGCGATGGAATATTATTGATGATGACGCAGCTGTCTGGTGACACCATATATTATTGTTAATAAAAAATCAAATTTTTATGGACTAATTTGCATTGATCTGGATTAGAGTCCAAAGCTCTCAAGTATTTGATGGCTTTTAGCTTCACTAAAAACTTGATTCGCAAACTCATAATGTGTGTCTAAGAAAATACATATATGCATATAGAAAATGTACAATGCACTGAACCGATATTTTCATTCACGACGTGATTCGTCGCTAATAATATAAATGGAATGAATCACTAAATTTTTATAAAAACTCAGCTAATAGATCAGGCAAACAGCAATGCAAGTAAGTTCTTAATAAACATGCGATATGAGAAAACGACCAAATTTAATTTTCTATTGCATACTTTTCGGCTGGGCTAATTTACTTCAGGCTGAACTGCATTTGGAGCTGACGGTATAAACTAATAGGATTGCTATCTTGAAATTATATACATTTATCCACTTAAAACATTCTTAGGATTCCAATCATATTAAAACATATGATGAAATGTCTTAAGAAGCAAATAATTTAATATGACTTGCAGAAATATAAACAAATCCTCTGCATACATCTAGCGAACATGCAAAAGCTTTCAAAGAAATTACATTTCAAATTGGGGATGAAGCGCGCCTTTTAAAAGTTGAAATTGCTGACGTAGAAAGAGAAAAATGAAATTTCGAGTGTAACCTTCTCAGCTCTTCGCAGCGCTGCCACCTGGTTAAACAATTTAATGTGAACATCTGGCAAGTCTGTGTAAAAGCTCACATATATAAAGCTTTGAAAACTAAGCTTTCTCTGGGCAAGCTTTAGCCGTTATTTGCAACAAGACAGCAACTTCATTTTAGAGTTTCTATCCTTTGACCACGAAGCTCTCGTCTGCCGTGCTCGTTGCGGTCGAATAGCACAGCAAGTTCTTCTATATAGTATGTACATGCAACTGAATAAATTACGTAGCCGCCTGCCCCATTGGACCAGTAAATCGCTGTGTGGTGCAGCCAAGCTCGACAACTGCAGCACAGCCGAAGGTTATTTGCGGCACCATAGAAAATTATAATTTTCATAAATTGCCAACCAATTGCTGATCTTATCGCAGTCCATAGCCTGCGGCAGACGTAAGGACCTAAAATGGGGGCGTCACCCACTGGAACAGCAACAAGTAATGGCTATTTCCCCACAAATTAAATGCGCCGTGTCGCTGTTATAGATGTTTAGCTTTTATTGTTTGTAATTGGTTGGAACACTTTACATTTACATTTATATTTAAACGCCAGAGATTGGGACGATAAACTACGACTACACACACAAACAAAAACAATTTGACAGTTTAATTGGTTTAATTTACGCATCAACAGTATTCAGTTTACAGGTAACACGAATTCTGTTCTAATTGAGCTTTGAAATATCATTTAGTTATACATTTATATAGACATATATATAGATGTATATATTTATATAATCGTATACTATATATATTAGTAGAATATAAAATATAAATAGGTAGACATTTATCATTTAACTAATTTAGCTACGGATTTAGAACATTGAATTGAGCAAAAGTTGTGTTTACAGTTGACAACAACATTTAATAAACAACGTCAGAGCTTTAAGGACTGCTAACTGCTAACTGGGCTACAAATTGTCAAAATTGAAATGGAATTTGCAGGTGCCTGTTGATTAAGCTTTAAATTATAGAATAATTTTGATAATTTACTAGTCGGTTGCGGCATCAGTGATAAAGACATAATCGGTCAGGCATTTCCGAACACCAGTTAGAACGAGGTCTTGCCAAAGATAAAGTTGCCGGGCGCGTTGATGTCCTCGGCGGCGAAGTACTCCTTCCACAAGGCAGCGAACTGCTCGCGGGTCACATCGGTCTGACCCTGGGCCATCTTAGCGAACGCCTCCTCGCACTCCTTCTTGTCCAGGCCGTAGCTGGAGCAGACCAGTGTGAACTCCGTCACATCGATGCCGCCGTCATGCGAAGCATCCTCCAAATCGAACATAAAGTTCATGTATGCATTCTGCCAGTCCATTACGCTGCTGGGATCCTTGGCGTATGCGTCCCACATGTTGCACCACTCGTCTACGCTGACCTGCGAGGGCAAAGAAGAGTGGGTTAAAAGCCTTCGATTTATGCGTAACGCCCCAAAACATGCTGAAAAGCTCATAAAGCGTCTAGCCGCAGGTGGGCGTGGCAGCTGCTCATAAAACATCATAATGGCCGACTGGGGGGCACTGGAGAAGCATGGGCGGGGGTGCTTATGCGAGCTGTAATTTATGCGACCTGCACATTATGCCCCACCGTTTATGAGCATTTCTTTTGCTTTTTTCTTTTCGCCATACGAAACAACACAACAGCAATTACCGCAACATCAGCAATCGACGCCTTGACCAAAATCGAACAGTGTGCGACGCCTTGACCCAGCCAGCTGGTAGCAAACGTTAATTTTGGTCAAAGACTCCAGCCATAAGAGGTCAGGCCATGTTTTAATGTGGCCATAAATAAGCAAAACACCAGACAATGTGCGGTCAGCGCTATCAATTGCAGTGCCAATTGACTGAGCCCCAGTTTGGCCTACCCACGCCACGCCACGCCACGCCACGCTTGCTGGCCCACCGCAACTACCCTCGAGTCGGACTAACTGCATATTTTTTATGTTTATTGCAACTAAGTGGTGTGCGTTGCCAAATTGAAATGCCAAAAAGGCGGCATATCCTTGACCGTGTCTCTGTCTAGCTTAAGTCATAGTAGTTGCTTTGTATTCTTGTGCCCATATGTATGTGTGTTTGTGTAGTTGTAAAATGAGTTAAGGCAACAACAATAAATCCAAGCTTGGACAGCACAAAGCCAAAAACTGCACATAGGCCACAAACAGTTGACTTCAGCTTATTTGAAGCAAACTTCGTCAAGTTTCTGGCTAAAAGCCAAAAACTTTGCGGCTATCTGTGACACAATCAAAGTACAGCAAAAGAGTGGCTCTTGTACGGCGCTTGAAGCACCTGTCTTTCAGGTGCTTCTCGTGCTGGAAATTTCCTTTTTCCTCTGTTAGAAACTCGGCTGGTTCATAACCATGATTTAATTTGTGCAGACGCAGTCTGATTATGCCTAGCGAATGGATACTTTCCTGTGGCTGCACAAAGCGGTTATAAAGTTTGTCAATTGTAATGAGCAGCGGCCTAGAAAACTAACTGAAGTCGTGGCCCGGAACTGCAGCTGCATTGCTCAAATAATTCACAATTCAATTTCCGTCTATTGTTGTAGATGTGGAATTTGCTTACTGGCACACAGCCACCCAGACACCCAGCCATACAGTCCGCCAGCCACGCCCACCAACCCACCGCACTCTGAGCCAATAAAAAGAAATTTATGTACTTTTTTTTTTGGCTTTATGCAGCGTGCGACCGACTTTGTAATGTTTGCTGCTGCATACAAACATGCAAACATAATCGGTGTGTGTGTGTGTGTGTGTGGGGTGTGTCTGTATGTGTGTGTGAGGATGTGTCTGTATGTGTGTGTGGCAGGGCCCACTTGTCAACTGCTGTCACAATGGCATCGAGTGCAGTCCATGGATTTCAACACTTTTGCCACTGACAATGAAGGCATTCAAATGGCGAGCTGAAATCCCAAAACGAAGCACTTGACATGTAGTTGGTCTTTTTTTTGTAGTTTCCACATACACACACACACACACATACACATATGCAATCGCAGTCAATCTGACTGTCCGCTCACCTGGCCATCGTTATCCTTGTCAGCCTTCGATCGCAGACCAGTCCAAATTTCCATCATGACATCGTAAGTCTCCTTGTTCTTTGGCGTGTCCTTTGCCCAACCGCGCAGTTTGCAAACGCGCTGCAAAACAACAATAACAGCAACAACAAGAAAAATCCAAATAAAAAAAATGTCAGCATAAATTGAGTTATCAGTTACGAGTTGAATAAACAAAAAGCTGGACAAACACCAAAAAAGAAGACAAACAAACAAACAAAATAAACGTGAATTGCCAAAATACCAAAAACAAAAAAAAAAAAAAAAGCGAAAATTTAAAGCAAAATACAACCAGTAAAAATACCATGCAAAATCAACAGAGCCCCGAAAAGTGCCAAACCAACTTTTCAGCATGCACATTGTTGCAGTTGCAAGTTTGCCCTTACGAAGCGGGCATACTAATATCGTGATGAAATATGGACTGCACGAAAAATAAATAATTTTATCTGTTAACAGCCCTTAAAAGCCAATATCTTTTGTTTTTATCTTATTGCAAATCTGTCTCTAAATTTTGGTCATAGCTGCAATACATTAGCTAGAGTATTCAGTCTTCGGTAAAAGTAGAGTTAACCATTTGCAGTTTGCTATAGATTGTATTGATGCAGCTGTTGGCCAATACACATGCTTAGGTCTGCATATTCATTGATAGAGGCAATTGTAATTCGGCAACATTTGTTTTGGCATATTTTAGCTCTCGCACTTACCTCAATGGCCATCTCGAAGTCCTTCACATCAATTTCGCCGCTTTGGTTCACATCTGTTGACCCAGCATTGTATGCGCATTCCGCATGAATTGCATTGTTTGGATGTTTTGTCCGGTTTTTGGTCAGTTTGGTTATTTGTCCACATGAAATAAACAACATAACAGGAGCCAGTGCGCGAGCGAGAGAATATACAAAAAACGGAAATAAAAATTAATGCAAGTTAAACGGTTTTCATGGTAGCGCAGCTGGCAAAAAGTCACACTTCCTGCCCACTTTGTTCGCCACGCTTGTGCGTTGTCGCCCATTCTTTGGCTGCTGGCCATTTCGGCATGGGCATGTCATTTGCATTGGCTAACGCGAATGCGACGGTGTGCAAATGGCCACTTCTAGTTTCAGTGTCAAGCGTTTGGCGCTTGCATTTTATGGCCGCTGCAGCTGCTGCCAGGCATGGCAGAAGGCCAAAAAGTCAGCTAAAGCGACACTCTGCTGTTTACTACCTGACAATTACTCATAATCGAAAAGCACTCAACCTTTGCTGCAGAGCGCAACACGCGCTTCAAGAGCAACACAATGTGTTGCCTACTTTTCTGCGCCAAACGAAAATATGTTCAGCTCAGCTTACAAGCGAAAACTTGGTAAATTGTTTTGTCGAGGGCAATGCAAGCTAAAGCAACTGCATATTCATTGCGTACGCCGAGTGCTGCTAGTAAATTGAATTTCAGTACTAGAAAGTTTCAAAGTTAAACCTAAAATAATCTCTCAAAGGCATTTCCCAGTATCAGACAGCCAGGGCAATATTTATACAGTTTGTGAAATAACTTGTGTTGATTGGCAAGCTGCCAGATGGCCTGTGGTAGGTAATATGAATGCCCATAATAATATTTAGGCAGCTCATATAATAAATTTCTAATACGTTTAGTTGCGTATGTGTATACGAGTATACATACATAGAGCTTATGAGCTCAATCGAATGTCCAAGCTAAGCTCTGTCTTTCAATTTGCCGTCTTGAACTGCTTTAACTTACCAAAGAACACGTTGAACAGGAACAGAAGCTTCTTCTTGCGGAAATCGGAGATGGACATTTTTGTATTTTATTAGTTTTAGTTTAGTTGGTTTGAGTTAAAGTTTGGTGTCCGTGCACACTGACAGCTGGAAGCAAACGAGAAAAGAAAATTGGATAACGAAATCGTTAAGGACAAGAACAATAAAAAATTGGCAAATAAAACGCACTGCAAGTGGAAAATGTCTTAAAATTTAGAGAGCACTCAATTAGGGGCTGTGACGCTTAAACGGGCGTGTCAGCCAGCTAAATCTCTTGGCCCGTTGTTGTCCCATAAAAAGAAAGAATACGCTAGAGCACAAAACGGACTGCCTTCTCCCTTCGCTTTGGTTTAGTTTAGTAGATGCCAGCTAATTCAGCAAAAGGAAATAAAATAAGTCTGTCTAAGGATGCACAAAGGATGCGCGCAATGCAAATGCGAATGCGAACGCGAACGAGAATGCTAAAAGCTCTGCGGATTGGCGGGGAAACTGGGTCGGTGTGCTGCAAGTGTGCCAGAGCTGCATGCCATGGCTCATTTAACCTTCAATCAAAAGCAAACAGTCAACGAGGCCAGAGGCTGAATCAAGAGCAATATACGCCATGTCGAATAAGAACCACAGCTCAGCTGCCTCATCACACACTGCCATGGTCATTGGCAGCCTTAAACAGCCTGTTTCGCTGTTGTTTCCCCACGCCGTTAATCGCCGTGTGTGGGCATGGGCGTGGCCGTGGCTGTGGGCGTGGGCGTAAGCGTGGGCGTGCCCGTTGGCTTCATACTGTGGCTGTTTACTTTAGTTTACGGTGGCCAAGCAACCGAATCACCTTGCACCGTCTGCTGTTTTATTTATCAACTCATCTCACAGCGGCAACGGCAAAGGCAAAGGCAAAGGCAAAGCCAAAGCCAAAGCGAAGCATAATTTTACAACAAGGAAATTGCAGCCAGGATGTCAACTGGAAAGCGCAATGCAATGAACATGATGACAACAGCGAGACAGCGGCAGCACCGCAACGGCGGATGGGACTCTGCCAGTCAGTTTGATGATGACGACGACGAAGAGCTGTGGGCAATGCAAGCCAAACTGCAGTTTGCAGCTGGAATGTCCATAAAAACAGTGAAAACTGCGCAAAACAATTTTCCTTTATAATAATGCAGCTTGGAATTAAATTAAATGGCTCATATCTCAGCGCCAGATGCTGCAATAATAATAAAAACTATTTGCGAATTTGTCGAGTTGTCAAGGTGCTTTGTTTACAGCGACAAAACTAATATCAATATTTAAATTGCTGTGAAAAGCATGCAACTCAAGAAATATGCTGGTGTTCTTAAGTGGCGCATAAATATTTATGCCTCAAGATTTTTAGCTTAATGCAAATACGCACAGCTGGCAAAACAATAACTGTGAATAGAAGACAGTAAATTTTTGATGCCAACATAAAATTGAGCGTAACGGTTTACATTCATTTTATATATAATCACATAAATTTAAATGCAAATATATTTAAATCTAAACAGCCCCAGCAATGCACAGAGCGAATTGCGTTTTTTTTTTTTTTTTTCAAAGTTATACACATATTTTTAATAATATATGTTTTATCTTGTCAATTATTCTCTCAATTATTAATTGATATTTTTTTGGCCTTAATTTCTAAATTATTATATTTCAATTGATTCAACATTGTTAGCTTGGATAACCTTCTAACTGTAAACCATATATATATATATATAAATCTAATTTTTTTTTAGATAAAGATAATAAACAATGATCAATTTAAAGGCGGCCAAAGACATATATTATATATTTCTACAACACACAAGCACGCATATTTATAGCACCTGGTTGTCAGAGCTGTTTAATTGCTCACGTTCAGTCAAATCATTAGAGTGTGAAGCCAATTGGGAAAACAAAAGGAACATGAAATTCTGTTTGAGTAAATGAAATTGAATTTAATACGCTTTTCATTTTAATCTGCAACACGAAGCGAATAAACTTATTCTTCCTTTACAGTCAGCATATTTTGTCTTTTTTTTTTCATTTCAGTTTCGCTTATTCATGAGCCACGTCGAGCGCGTCCTGTAAGCCGTTCGAACAGTTGGATTTAAGGCAAATGTGTCACCGATGGAATTGGCTTTCATTTGCATTCCAGATGGAAATTGAAAATGAAATTTTAAGCCTTTTAATAGCTCGATATGTACTTTATGCACTGCTAAAATTAATAATTAAATGAGCGCACAAATTGAATTCGCGCTTTTATGTGCAACATTTGCGAATTACGCATACGCCACGTGCTGCGGTTGACAATGCGACGCAACGTATACAAAAATACGTAGGTATACCTGAATACATAGATATGTATATATATATATATATATATATATATATATATATATATATATATTTGTTATGTTATATTATGTGAAAAAAATAGGATTGTGCTCTAATTTGTTTTGTCGCTGTTACCAATTCAGCGCATTTCCGGCGCTCTCTTTCACTTGTAATTCCACTTCCTATTGCTCTTGCCCTTGCCCTTGCCCATGCTCATGTTTTTGCCTTTATTGCCACATAATTGTATTTATTATGTTTGGAGGTCCTCTGTGAACTTGTGCATTAATTACCAATATCAATACTCATGCGCCAATGCATAAAAACCACAGAATGGCTTTGCCTGTGGTTGTGGCTTTGGCTTGGGCCCAATCATTGACTGTTGGGCCCATTAATTAGACCCACTTTCAGTTCCCAATAACGGAAATACTGGTGCCAATTTTTGTTGTCATTTTTATGGCACTCTGCCCATTAACATTTATCATGGCTGCCATAATTATTTGGCCGAATATTAGGCCATCAAATTTTTAATCGACATTTTGTTATAGCCTTGTGTCAACTACGTATTTGTCGGGCCAATTAAAAACTGAGATTGAACATTAATTTCACTGTTTGCCCAATCAATTAAAATTGGTAACGTGCGTATTGAGTTGTGGTATTCCAGAGCTCAAGGCATTCCTTCAAAGTTAATATAAATTGAGTTTTCGCAACTTGAGTTTTAAATCAAGAAAATGAAGTTTTCCACAGCTATGTTGAGTTCCTGAGTTGTGTAGCTCATTTATCAGGCACTGTTGAAATTTAACAGTTAAGTGAAAATAAATCGCATTTCATGCAATACAATATACAATCTGAAGTTGATTATTTTCTATAGTTTCATGATAATAAATGTTCTCCAAAATTGATTTAATTTTTTTGCAATTTTTATTTTTTTAAGTATTTTATATTCAAGAGATTTGTTTCATTAATTCGTTCATCATCATGATGTTACTAAGTAACTAGCAAGTTCTTAATAGTAGTGCGTTTTTATAAATTTCTAATTTTTTCTTTTTCTTTGGAATTAATCTGTTTAATTGTCACAGGGAATATTTAAAGAATTTTCATAGGAAGTCTCGGATTAGAAGAAATTATTCAAGAAGAGTTGAAAAATAATAGATTTAATTTAAAATCATATATAAGTATATATAAATATACAAGAATATATTGAAAGAAAGGTAAGTAATGATAATAGAAGAATAATGGGAAGTATATACAAATATAATGTGTGTAAATATCTTTGCAAACTCCTAAATTGAAAAAAGAAAAATAAAAAACATGAAACGATAAATAACTTTTTTCTGTTCCAATTAGCTTTATAAAAATTCTAAGTTCCCCTATGTTAACAGAATATATATTTGCAATTTATTGCATACTCCAAGAGTATTTCGAGAATCGTATTCACATAGTTGTCTCCACCTGATCGATGACTCACTTTTGCTACTGTTTCGAATTGTGGATTCTGTGGACTTATCTGTGGCACAGTTCCAGTGGCCGCTAATTACTTTTGCGATGCCGCAAATTTGCGCAGCCAATTTAAAATAATAGACAAAGCGACAGTATTTTTATCTCTTGATGCAGCCCACTGGTTGGGGGTAGCACAGCAACTGCATTCAACTACTGCTGCAGCTGCAGTTGTTGCATTGTGCATTGTGTGGCCTGCAGTAATTTCGTGTAATTTGCATTAATTTACATTTAATTTAGTGGACAATAACAGAGCACCAGATGGCGAAAGTGATAAAGAGGGAAGAGGCACGAAGGGAGAGAAAGAAAAAGATTGACAGCCCGTGGCGCTGGTTTAGGCCAGCGGCGCACAGAATATTTGGCCAAGCAAAATGTGGCAGGACGAGGATCCTTGAGCAACATCGCTTGCATATACAGTTGTATTCTCTTCCTCTTTTTTTTCACTTTTATTTTGTCTTGTTTTGAAAACTTTTCGAGAAAAAACTTTGGCCGTCAACACTTTGAATGAATTCATTACAAAAGCAGCGTTTCTTGCACTTGTCAAGTTTTGTACTCTTACAATAATAAGTTGGTCGGGTGCGGGAGACCAGCCAGGTGGGCTGCAGGTTCCTTACAAAATTTGACGACCAGAGCCTACTTGACTGGTCTCCAACTGGGTTGGCCATGTTATTCATCCTTGTTCTGCCTGTTCTTTTGAAGAACTTGTGCTCGTTACTTTTGGTTTGTTCTTGTTCTTTTGTCGGTTTTTGAAATACGTTTTCGAAATTGTGGCATTATTTTTGTAACGGAAGCTCTTAACACAAATACAAGTGAACTTAAACTTAAACACTCACACACACACTTGCGCATACACAAACACACACACACAGACTTAAACTGCGACGAAAGTGTTTGTTATTGTTTCACTTTACCGTTGGTTAGCTCTGATTCTGAATCTGATTCTGGCTGCGGCTGCGGCTGCTTATGTGGATTTCTATGTGGCTTGCACTCTGGGCTTGACTGCTCAGCAACGCGTTTCAATGTTTTGTGATGCTCGCTCGTGTCGAGCCAACGGCTTTTATAAGCACCCAAGCACCAGCAACAGCAGTGGCAACAGCCAGTCGCTCCATGGCGACTGCGACGCCGACGCCGACGCCATTGCCTCGTTACAGAACTTCGGCATCCCTCGTCGTCGTCAACGTTGTCGTCGTGGCTCGCTTTGGGTGCTTTTTGTCATCACACGTATTATCTTATCGCTTCGTCTGCGTCTGCGTCGCTGTCGACGTTGCGCTGCACTTGACGCTGCTGACTGCAATGATATATGTGCGTGTGCATCTGTATATGTGTGTGTGTGTGTGTCTGCAGTCTATTTTTCGACTACCACGTGCAACATTACAGGACAGCATGCGGCATTTTTGGTGTCTGCTGAAATGTTGAAGGCTTAAACTTCTTGCACAAAATTGCTAATTCAATTATGATTTCATTTTTGTTGTCGCCTGAAAACCAATCGATTCAATTTAGATTAAAGCGTCCAATTAAATGTCTTTGATTATTGCATTCGATTTCAATTTGTTTAAGCTGTACGTAATTAAAACACAACAAACATACATATATATATCATAAGAGCTTCTGGTGTGTGTTTATACACAGAGAGAGAGAGAGAGAGAGAGACAGAGATTAATCTTATCACAGCTTTATTTGATTTGCTACACAGGTGTCCTAAGCGATTAGATACTCGCTATGATGGATATGTTTAAAAAAAAACTATTTGACTTGTAGATAATTTTTTTTATTTACGGACATAAAACTTGACAGGGGAGAAAACAAATACTAAGATTATGGATTTAAATGCTACAAAATATTATTAAGGATTCGGTTAAATAAGGTTAAGTGAAATGTGATTCGACTTATGTAAACTTTAATATATTTAAAAATTTATATTCTAATTTTTAAGACGAGTCAAAAGTTTTTCATTGCATATTTTATGGCTGCTTTTTGCAAAGTGCTGCTGGGTCAGAAATACAACAAATCACAAATGTGCAAATGTTTTGGAAAAAAATCCTTGACTCACACTCACACACACACGTGGAACTGCAGTTGTGCCACTTGGCAGTATAATTAAAGTGGTGGCTCATTCGCATTCGATCATATCCAAATGTGGACCACCAGCCGGCTGCAGCGGCAGTCAAAGACATTTAAGCCAAACAATTTCATGCCTGCTTTTCTTGCTTTTAATTATACAAGCCACACACACACACACACACACATATATATATATAAGGTAGATGAGCTCATGTAAGCGCTGGTAATTGTCAACTCTTGCTGAAATGTCGCTGCCAATTTATCAGCTTGAAAAACTGGCCAACAGAATAGAGCACCCGCTGTGCTGTCACAGCAGGCAAAAAAGAAAAGAAAAAAGCAAAAAACGAAAAACGAAAAACTATAACAATAAGAGCATTGCACAGGCTGCGCCATTTTCTTGTTCCATTGCCAAAACGTTCGCTGCGGCTGTTGCAGCCTATTGCGGATGACCGTATTACCAATGTTTCGCCAAATTCCATCTCATTCCACAGCTCTGAGGGGGTGTGTCTATGTGTGCAGCGGTGCGTGTTGGAGTAGACAAATGTTTAAACTTGTGGTCCTTTTACCTGTTTGCATCTCAAGTGGCTATATGAGTGCAGCTGCCGCTTCGGCAGGCGGCAGGCGGCAGGTGACTGCTGCCTTGGCAGAAAGGAAACGGATGTCGACATTGACACACTTTCAGATTAACATGGCCCGGGCTGAGCCCCAGACCCCATCTGCCCCATCTCAGTTCCATTCCCAGTCCCCGGCCACATGTTAAATGCTCGCATAGTTTTTTGCCTTCGTGCTGCTTGTTTTTGTCAGCGTTTAGCTGTCCACCTATTTCATGTTGTTGTTGCTTCGCTGTTGCTTGGAGCATAAATGAGCGGCCACTAAACGTTGGCCCAAAAAAAATAAAGAAAACGAAGACAGCATACATGCCGCCTGGGGGCACATACTAGCAGTATGTGTATGTGTGTCTGTGTGTGTGTGTGTGTGTGATATACATGTGTGCTTGGCACGGCAAAGGCACGTTATTTGCTGGCAATCCGCACCTGTACACACTTTTCTCATGCTGTTGCCACTGCCGTTACAATTGCACGCTTTTGTGCGGCCTTCTATGCCAGCCACACGCTCGCTTTTGGCGCTCGGCAATGGCAACTTGATTAGACCAACATGAAATTAAGTAATTTCGCCGTATTGTTTAGTGTTGCTCCTTCAGAGGCAGCAGCAACAGCATCACCAACAATGGAAACAAGGAAACAAAACAATAACAAGCGCTGGCTAAAAGAGCTGTACAAAAGAATAGACCAAGGCCAGACCGACTATAATGAACGACTCGTGTAGTTGTAGAGGGGCAGTTTGGCAGGAAGTAAGAGTTGACTCTAAGAGATCTTCGACATCTGGATAAGATATGAGCAGAAGGTACTCGTAATATCATTAAAAGCATTTTTAAACAAGCGCAAATTTGTTTAATCTGACTAAATTGTTTAACTTAACAATTTCTAGTTACCTTTGACAAAACAAAATACCCAACAGTTGCAGTTTTTTAAGGTATTTTAAAATATTTCCTTAACAATGCATTATGCTAAATAAATATAAAAGAAAATACAACAAAAACTCTTTAACGGAACTATCCAAATGCATTTGCTTGAAATTGTAATTTGGCGCAAATCTGATTAAGAAACCCTTCGCTGCCCGTAAACCATTTAGCAGACACTCGAATTACAAATTCCGCTCGTATGAGTGCATACTGTTCGTGGGTATGCACATGGATGAGGTAGCCAGGAGCTGAGAGCTCCCCATTTTATGTTGCATGGCACGGTTGTGTGTGCGTGCTTAGCTCGAGTCAGGTACTGTAGCGGTTGCAATGCAGCAAAATGCGCTGCACGCCAGACCATGCCCGACGCAGTGCTTCCAGCTATAGGCGAGGACGAGCCGCGGTGCATCGGTGGCATCCTTTTTGGCGCGGAATTGAATCAGCTGTCCCTAAAAGTATGCAAGCTCGTCATGCACCGCTGGGGCGCTGAAATGGGGGCGTGTCGTGCCGCTTGGCGTCGCGCTTGTGTCTGTGTAATTTACTGTTATTTTTTAAGCACTTTTCTTTTATGCGCTCACTCCAGCAACCAACCATACCAAACCAAACCGAGCACAAGAGCAAGAGCAAGAGCTAACAGATAGTAGTGCAAACAATTGCATTGTTTGTTTCATTTCGAAGATTTTTTATTTGTTTGCATGAAGGTGTTTTTTTTTTTTTTTAATACTCTTGCATGTGTGAACCGTGGAAGTTTAAAGACAAAAGAGAAAATGTTATAAAAATTTGTTTATTTTTTTACTTATGCTTTGGTACTGTGAGCCCAAAAAAAACTTTTTGGCTTAATTTTCCTAATTTAATTTTCCTGGCATATATGAAGTCGTCAATCTTTCATTAATCAGTTAAGGGACATCAATCACTTTCAGCTCCTTTGGAAAAATTATAACCATAGAAGCAACTGGTCATCGCTAAGCTATGAAAATAAGGTAACATCTTAACTTTATAGGAAAACACGGCTGGTAAAATAGTCAAATCTGCTTATCTTTTGTTTTTCCACAACTAGATATTCCCTCTTGACATGACACCAACTAATACAACTTCTTGATCCTGTTCATAACCCAACTTTAATAGGATTGAAATTGTTATTTATCAATTCACGTCTTGAATTATTCATAATATTTAAAAGTCAAAAATATATAAATTTTTATTTAAATAATCTGTAATATATTTGTCATATTTACTATGTCATATGCATTGTAAAATATTTCTGATATATTCGTATATTATTTTAATTTATTATGCATTATTGCCTATCATTTTACTTATCTTAGGGTATTCCGTAGTCAACTTGCTGTCAAAATAATAGTTTGCTTCGTTGAATCACGTGAGAAATTACACATGTCCTGCAATGTATTCAGCATGACATTGCCACAGTCACTCAATGTGTGAGTGTGTGTATGTGTGTGAGTGTGTGCGAGTGTTCTGTGACTTTTGGTATTGTTTTAGCGAACTGTGTACTGGTAGATTTATGCTTGGGCAAAATAAATTTGGCTCGTGTCGCTTTAGCAAGCCAAATTGATGAGCCGGGATTTGTGCTAGTTGCCGACATTGCACTTAAATTAATTTTTTCATTTGGTCCGTGCGCTTGTGTAATTATTTCGTGTGCTTGCGAGGGCCATTCGGATTTCTAAACTACCAACACTCACAAATCCGACGGATGTGAGCAAAACTTGCATAACTTTTTGGCACAATAAACGAATTTGTAATTTGCAGCCATTGCAGCCGCACAATCCAGCCCACCCATCTACCCACTCAGCGGCTCACTCACTCTCACATCCGCCCTCGAAGCACGCTCAGAACTGACCTTCATTGGCAAAACATAACGTTGGCATCCAAAAATGCAAACGAAACTCTAATCCCATCCAAGTCAATCAATTCGAGATCGAATCAATTAATACTCTAAGTATTTTATTCATTTATATCCCATTTAATATTTCTCCAATGTAGAGAAATGTATTCCCCTATTGAGATATTCATAAGATATTGAATTCTATTCTCATTGATAATGCTGCTGTTTCCCTAGGTGGTCTCGAATAAGTTGTTACCAAATAGGAACCATTGATCATATGGACTGAAGGCAAGGTAGTGTATTAACCAGCTTAGGGTATTTGTTAGATAGGGGCCAGGCATGCAACACATATGCAAAATAAATATTAGACTAACGGATGGCATCATAACAATTATTGCGCCGCCGCCCCTATTTCGTTACAAACCAATGCAGATGCGGCACATGGGCGGGGGCTGAAATGACAGCGGAAGCCGAAAAATTTACATTGATTTTGGCAACCGCTACGACAACGGAAGCCATGAAAAAGGCAACATCAGCAGCCGGCTATAGGCTGTTAGCTGTCGGCTGTTTGGCTGTTTGGCTACAGTCTGTCGGCAATGGCCCAAATGGCTGTGCCTGGGTCAGTTCGGACGGCTTGGCAGGCTAATTTATCTATTGGCCGACCCTGTTGGGTCAGAACGCCGTAGGTGGGGTCTGCGGTTACTTGAACTAAGTAAGCGATTGTGGGGTCTAGGCTAAGGTTATGACATGCAAAAAACCATGTGTACAAATTTGCTTGAGCAAAAGACATATATACACACACATGCAGACAATCCAAACCATCGACGCTCTCAGTTGGTGTTTTGCAATTGCCGCATTTGTATCTTACAGATTCAGATACGTAGTGCGGCACTTTTTGCAAATGCTTCGCTGATAAGCAGCCCCAAGACAAAATGTTTGCCAAAAACCTTAAAAAAAAAAAAAAAAGAAACTAAGCCAACTGATAGCGGGCTCGGCTGCTTATCAAACAAAGACGTCAGTTAACGCGTCAGCTGTCTCCAGCTGTCGTCATCAAATCCACATTGGCCACAAAACTAAAGCCCAAGCGATTCTCATTCCACAAATGAAAAACAAACCATCAAAATTATCAAATTGAAATTCTATTTAATTTAGAGCTGACATTCGAGTGGCCTTCAGTCGAATTGCTAACATTTAGCTAAGTCGAATCAAATGCAATTCACATGTAATTTGTAATTATGCATATGCTTGACTTGACTTGACTTGACATCTGGGCAGCTATCTAGCTTGCATACACTCAGCGAAAATCTAAGTTCAAGTACATAATACTAGAAACCTTAAGTATTTTCAATTTCAAGTAGTTTCAATGAATAAATTAAAAAATCATTTAATTTTCATTCACGTAAATAATTACGTCAATTTTATTTATTAATATTCGTAGTTTATACTTAAAGTTAATTAATGTAAGTAATGAAAAATATAGGCAAATCAACTAAATATTATAATACAGCTTCATTATCTTTATTTATAAGTAGCAAATGCGGTCCGACTTCATTAACAATATTTACACTGCGCGTTAATAGATTAGCGCTCGCAATTTACACTCTTCCGTAATACTTCAAATTATCTAAGTCATTTGAGTTATATTTCTAATTTTATTATTTATTACCCTAAATACTTGTATACATTGTTAAGATGAACAATACAACAAATTATTTCAAACAAGTGTAAATAAAAAAAAAAAACAAAAAAAAAATGGATCAAATTATTTGTCATATTATTATTATTACATATTATTTAAATATATATAAAATACATATAAATGATATAATATATTATGTGATATAATATAAGAAAATGTATCAACTGTCGAATAAATGTTTTCGTCTGTTGATTTCATATCTGATATACATATCTCTAAGCTAAGTTTAAATCCCTTTATCTATAAGGTAAAAACACCGGCAACAGATGCCTCCAAACAGTTGCATAACTTTTTTATATAATTTATTAAATGGCCCTGAAAAGATATCGCTTAAACAGTTTTAGCTATTTAAATGTTTTTAGGTCTTTATATCTAATATTTGGGCATCATGATGTGTTGCTTCTTTCTTCTCTTTATGTACTTAAGCTCTTACTTGTGGGACAATTGCGTTTATCAGGCGTGAGGCGTGCGAATTTTTTTTCTTTTCTTTGTCGTTTATATATATATTTTTGTTTTGTTTTGCCTGCACTGCGGCAAACAAAAGACAGCGCAGCGCAAGCAAACAGCAACAACAACAATAATGGTGCTGAGTGTGCTTCATGACATAATTTATCCAGTTAATTTTGACTCGACTTTGATTAGACAATCGTAGCGGGGAGGCTGAACCATCACCTGTGGCTGTCGCTCTTTGGCGCAGCGTCGAGATTTGTCAGCGACTTTACTACTCCAAGCGGGTTCAAACGAGTTCGAAGTATTTAAAGCTATTGAAAGGAAACAAAAAGCAAAAGCACTCACACACACACACACTACTAAACCAGTCTAGGGTGTAGTGGGTACACATAAATGCATAAATGCAGTTGCATTGCTGAGTAATTTCCCATGCCACAATGTGGAAACCACAAGTTTTGCGCCACATAAAACAAGCAAGAAACTGACAAGAAAAAACTAAGTAAAAGTGCTCGAATGAAGTCCACCCGACTAGCAGTTGAACTGCAGATCTTTGTCAGCGAGCTTCTTTCTTTAGCTTTAAAAAAAAATTTTTATAAACTGCCAAAGTAGTCAATTACGATTCTTTACAAAATTGTTTTAGTTTCTATTCGGTAAAGCATTAAAATTAATATGTAATAAGAGTTTCTATCGCTTCAGTTGATTGTCATTTGTAAGCAAAATATATATATAAATGGCCACTCTCTTCACTGCCACGAGCCAATATACCCCACTACATCGATTTTCTATGGATTCGAGTGTAAAAGTTGAAGTAACATATAAAAATAAACAACATGCACTACAATTTCCAGACAATTTGGCTAAAGCTAATTGCTGTTAATAAAAAATGTTCACGTTGTCGATATGAATATCGGAACTGCCGCTGCTGTTGCTGTTTGTGGTGTTGCAGTTGCAGTTGGTGGTGGAGGTGGTGGTGCTGCTGCTGCTTTTGCTATGATGTAAATTTACTTGGGTGGCAACTAAATCCAATACCAGGGCCCAGCTGTGGACACGCGATATCGAGCAAAGCTCGACGATTGCTAAACAAATCCTGACAGTTTAAGTATCAATTGCCGTCGGGCCAAAACGAACATTTTCACCAAGCTGTAAAATAAATAAGTTAAAATTAACAGAAAATGCTTTAAAATACCAAAAGTTAAAGTCAAATGCATTGCGTTTCGTGTAACTGATGTTTGTGGCTAGCTGTAACTAAACACGCGCCTACCAGGCTTAAGCAAATATTACTGTAAACAGGTATCAATGTTATATGTTAAATAAATTATAGAAATTACAAACAAATTTGTTTTTGGTTAATTATCTGTTTAATAAATACAACGAAGCTTAGATACTCTTGGCTAGACACTCGAGCTTTAATATTTTATTTTAATTAGGACTTTTTGACTTATGCAGATAACAAAAAAAACTATACATGACTATAAGCAATTTTTTCGCATGTCAATTAAAAATGCGCCCAATCAAAATATTCATTTTAAATTGTTATTTGAATTTATGCAAATGCTGCCAATTTGTTGTTTGTTTTACTCGCTTTTATCAATTTCTGAATTTAGCTTGCAGTCAAAAAAAAAACTTCCTTTTTTTTTTTGTGCAATATTTTGAGCGCAGCTGCAGCAAACTGTAAAATGCTATTTTGTTTGTTTTTTTCGTGCAAATTGTGTACAAACATTTTTGTACGCTAAACAAAATATTTCGCGCCAGTCTGCGTGCGGCGCATGTGGCATGCAACGTTTTGGTGCTGGCAATCCCCCCATTGCCACGGCCACTGTCAGCGGCAACTGCGACTGCAGCAACTTGGAGATACAGGAAACACGGCAACAGCAGCAACAAATAGACAGAGATAGCAACTTTTATTCGTGAGCGCCAGCAAATAGTATAACCTAAACAACAACAGCAACAACAACAGCAGCAACAACAACAACAACAACATCTGGCTAACCACTTGAAGCACTTTCGTTTTCATGTGAGGCAACGTCGGCAAAGATTGTGCATGGAAAGCGCCCGCTGCCATTTGGTAATGTAATGCGCGCATCTCAAAGATACGCTTCGATATTAACTGATGTTGCTGCTGCTGTGCTGCTGCTGCTGCTGTTGCTGCTGGTGCGTGGCATGCAAATGCGAGACGACGGCACTGCCTAATGTCGATCAGCTGTATGACGGCGGCTGCTGTCGACGGCCGTTTCGCTATTTTTGTCCGATTTTGTCGGGTTTAAGAAACTCTCTCGCAGCATCCGTTGCCGATCAGCTGGCCACATGTTGCCGCTATGATGCAATTGCAATTGAATAACAGCAAAGTGAAATTGCAGCCCAATGCACCACTGTTTAGCAGTTGTGGACTGCGCTGCATTCAAGGTCTCGAACCACGATTTCTCCCAACGCCAACGCAAAGATTTACGTGCTCATTTGGTTTAGCTTGACTAATTTGGTTGATGCTGTTGGTGATGTTGCCGTTGCTGCTGTTGTTGATGTTGCTGCTGTTGTTGATGTTGCTGCTGCTGCTGCTTCTGCTGCTGTCAAGTCCATGTGACCCGCAACGCTTCCGCTGATTGTCGTCGTACGCTGTTTGCGTACAATTTCAGTTGATTTTTCCTTACATTAAATTTATCAAATATTTTTGTTCATTTTTGTTGAGAAAGTTCACTTGACTTAGTCGACTCTTGCACCTTAAGCCGTTCAAAATCTGCGCCGATTGTGCAAGCTATTTTCGACTTTTTGATTAACGTTCATTTCTGTCGACGAGCGTCAAGCTAGCAACCAAACAAACAAACAAGCAAACATCAACAAATTGCTGGACCTCAAGGCGCCTCTTAATTGTGCAGCAGCAGCAGCAACTGCGACAGCCTCTAGCAACTGCAATGACAACGCCCACTACAATAAATTGACAAGCCGGCAGCACAGCAGCGACTTAACTTGGCTTAAATGATCAATTGGCTGCGTAAACAGACCGATGTTATTGTTGTTGCTGCTGTGCTGTCGCTGCTGTTGCATTAACAACTTCCCCATTGCACAGTGCCCATTGGCAGTGTGTGTGTCATGACTGCTGTTAGCTGCTGTTGCAGCAGCAACATGACTTATGAGTTTGTGCATCAACGCGGAATTCAAGAAAGGTGCGCGGCTACGGGTTACAGCCCGGCCGGACGTACACAGCCTGCAGAGTCAGCTGCTGTTACTGCTGCTGCTGCTGTTGTTGTTGTTTGTTGTTTGTTGTTGTTGTTGCTGTGGATGTAATGAAAACGAAAGTAACCCGCACCAACATAGACTCACTAGCTCAGTCGCATTCACTCACTGGAATTGTTGGACGGCCACCATTCCCGCTTATCCATCACGTAATATAAAGCAGCTGGCTAATGTTTAATTCTCATGGATATCAGAAACAAGATCTAGCGAATGACTTACTTAAATGTCAGCGTTTAACATGCTTTAGCCATGTTAGCAAAATGATCTGCCGAGAATGTCTCTGTTATACTGGGCGTATACGTAACACTGGCATATTCTATATGCAGCAGCACAACTTAGCTAGGCGCATTGACCCAACGTATCAATTATTCGTAATAAGTTAGTCTGAATCAGGTAAAGTAACATGAACAATGAGTTATATTCCGAGTTTAACTATTATTATTGCAAATGAGGAAGGCTAATTCATTAAAGTGTATAATTTATTATTAAATGAGAAATTCTTGAGCTTCTTACATAAGCTTGCTTACTTGATTCGCTTACATTTAGATAAAGAATCAATGATATATCGAACACGATTAATCCAGATTAAACACATGCTAACTAAGTCTGTATGTGATATATTTTGACATCTTTAAAGCACTCGTTAAGGCTATTCGTGCAGGTAGTCAGACGTTGTTGTCGCTGATAAATAAGATTTGCATGTTAGTAAATAAAGCTGACATTAAACGCTTTTCACGGCATTCCTATAATTATAGTAATAGATCAAATCGTATTTAATTGCTGTTGTCAGCTGCCCGCTTAGCGTAATCTAAATGCTGAATCGATAGGAAATATATTCATCTATTAATTGTTTTCATTGAGCTCAATTTAGTTGGTGAATGATTTGATATGCTCAAGTTGGCCGAACTTACCCTTTTCTTTAAACCCAAGTAAGCGTCATCAATGTGGATGTTGTTATTGTTGTTTATTGTTGTTGTCGCCGTCGTCGTTGTTGTTGTTGTCCGTTAGCTTCTCTTTTGCCCGCCTCTCGCGCTGTCTTTTCACTTTCGTTGGCATCGCTTTGTTATTATTATTATTGCTGCTGTTGTTGCTGCTGCTGCTGCTGTTGTTGTTGCTGTTTGCGAGGCATGCAACACTATCCACAGTCAAATGTCGACGCCAACTGCGCAGCATCGCTGTAACCGAAACGCTAAATGTTTGTTGGCAAACCTCAACAGCGCACAGTTGCATTTTGGCGCTCGTCGCAAACGATTCGCATGAGCCGCATTAGCCCAACTACACAGTAGAAAACACCCAAACAGACAAACGCGACGCATGCGCCGCTGCCGAAAACAAAAAGCCGTTAATATAACCCGCCCCTGGCCACACAGCAACATCGACATTATATAACCGTGGGCACGGGCCCCCAGTTTTCAGTGATCAGTTGTAGTTTGTGTTGGAAATAGAGTTGAATTTCGGTTTATTCTGGTGCTGCTGCGCATATTTTGCGGCTTGGACATCGCCGGCAACGCCCACCGCTGGCTAATTAATGCGCAGCGCGTGAAACGAAAAGTAAAGTTAAGCTGGGAAAAACCTCGTAAATTATAATATTTATGGCATAAAAAGGCTTTTGAGGCACGAATGCATGTTATTAAATACAAAAATAATCCAAAGTAACCAGAGTTTACCTCAGCAGCTCATTTGACTGCAAGCGTGAAAGTGAAAAGTAACCGTAACCGTAACAATAGTCGACAGCATCATCAGCAGCATCAACAGCAGCAGCAGCAGCAGCAACAGCAGCAGCAGCAGGATACCGCTACTGGCATCTGTCATCTGACATCTGCTACAGCTGAGTCTGGCTCTAGCTCTGGCTCTAACTTGAGCTCTAGCTCTCTGGCTCTATCTGTGACTTTGGGTTTGGGTCTGGGTCTGGGTCAGTCATGCGCGCGATCAGCCGCTGGCGAGCAGCGACAACATGATGATGCTATTGTCACCCCATCAACAGCAACAACAACAACAGAAACCGCAGCTGGCTCTGGCCTTGCGCTGGCTCTGCCTGCTGCTGCTGGTGCACAACGCTGCACAGTTTGAGACAGGTGAGTGTGAATCAATATTCAATGAGATTCGATCAGCATCTTGAATGCTCAACAGATTGCGGCTGCCAGCCGAGAGGGCGCGAGGCACGCATTATTGCTGGCGCCACCACGCACGAGGGTCAGTTTCCGTGGCAGGCATCGCTGGAGCTGCTGCATCCTTCGCTGGGCTTCTTGGGCCATTGGTGTGGTGCTGTACTCATCCATCAATATTGGATACTCTCTGCCGCCCACTGTGTGCACAAGTAAGTGAGAACTGATTGAACACTATTGTAGCTGTAGCTCAAAAGTTTAATTCTCTGCTCTCACAGCGATCTCTTTAATCTACCCATTCCCCCACTGTGGACGGTGGTGCTGGGCGAACATGATCGCACTGTGGAATCGGGCAATGAGCAGCGCATTCCCGTTGAGAAAATTGTGCTGCATCATCACTACCACAACTTCCGACACGATGTGGTGCTCATGAAGCTGTCCAAGCCAGCGGATCTCTCCCGCTCCTCTCACATACGTCGTATTTGCTTGCCCTTCATGCTACGCGAGAGACCTGTACAGGAGGCGCCAGTGCCAGAGCCAGCAACAGATGATGACATGCTCAGCCAACAGCTGGAGCTGGACGATGTGCCCGAGAAGATTGATAATTTTCTGCGCAGTGCACAGAGTCGCAGGCGCTACCGTAATGTAACTGCGCCCAGCTCCATCAACATGTCCATGCGCGAACTGATGAATATGAAGATCCTGAATCGATTGCGGCATTCGTTGAAGCAATCACAACGCTCCCCGCGCAGCTTTAAGCGCACGCGGCGGCGCAATGATAAGTTGATGAAACTGCAGCTGGAGACGGATCAGGAAACACAGTTCACCAGAGGCCAGAACTCGCACGAGACGCTCTTCATGGACTGTGTGGCTACCGGCTGGGGCAAGGCGAACATCAGCGGTGACTTATCGAGTCAGCTGCTCAAAACACAGGTGCCACTGCATCAGAATAGCAGGTGAGTTACACTTGCCATTGCCATCCTATGGAATTACCATTACTCGCCCCTGAATGCCTTTCAGATGCAAAGACGCGTACGGCAGCTTTGTGAATATTCACGGCGGACATTTATGTGCTGGCCAGCTGAATGGAGAAGGCGGCACCTGTGTGGGCGACTCTGGCGGCCCACTGCAGTGTCGATTGTCGCACGATGGTCCCTGGATATTGGCCGGAGTCACCTCATTCGGATCGGGTTGTGCCCTGGAGAATTTCCCGGATGTCTACCTGCGCATCTCATATTACTTAAACTGGATTGAGGACACGATTGCCTCACATTAAGGCCAGTACCGCCAGTCCAGCGCTATGCTCAAAAGAAATGTGAATCGATACACGATAGTCGATAGTCGTTAGTTGTTAATCGCTTATCGATACTTGTTTACAGTTATCATGCTGCGTATATTTATCGAGTGCAAACCTAGCTGTACATTGCATGCTACTACGAATCAGAATTACCATTAACCTTAATTTTTAGATAAGCATAAAATGTTCCCTAAGTTGTTTCCATTGAGCAGAATATAATCCACACCAAATCTCCTTATTAGCTTAGTTCTTAATATCACAGAGTTTGGACAGAGTGTGCACTCTGTCCATTGCAGATTGAGGTAATTTTCCAATTTATACAGTTGCCAAACCTTTTCACACCTCAAGCCTGTACGCATCATCATTCAACAGCAGCTTTTGTGCCTCCGGCTGACTACTCTCCGGCGACGCAGCTTTGTGCAGGGACGTGGCCAAACTCAGGCTGCCCAAAACGTTGTTCGTCTTCTCGCCATGCTCTGACTTGTGTAGACCAGGTGGTGGTGTCCAGAAGCAAATCAGAAGCCCTGCAATCAACTGATAGAGCCCGCCGAGTAAGAGTCCTACCGAGATGATGAGCTGCAGCATCGGAAATATAAATTTCAGCGCATGAACCAGCAGCTGCAGGCTCAGTGGCAGATTCTCAATCGTGAGATCCACCCAAAGCAGGGGCAGCACTAGATTTTCAAAGGGTTCCATCAAACGATTAAATTTGATATTTCCCACCACCTGGTTGGCCTGCAGACGTACATGAACGTGCAAGGGTACGCCCAGTTGCTGTATAGATTGTTTAAGTGAGCATCAAAGAAAGGAAATCAAGTGGATTCGAATGGACTTACCGGCTGGAGCATGACAGTGGATGTGAAGCGAGACTCATCAGGATTTAGTCCATCGAATGCTCTCAGCAAGGTAGGATCGGCATGCATAAAGTGCGGATAGGTAATAGCCAAGGGCATATCTGGACAAGATAAGCAAAGAGTTAAATTAAAAATATATTAAATTTAAGACTCTGGTTAGCTTACTGTAATAGCAGGGTGAGACATTGCCTATGCCCCGCTTGAGGCATTGATTGTTCTTGCAGAAACACGAAGTATTGGGGTTGTGAAGCTCGCTGTCAAAGATTTTTGGATCCATAATATACTCGTAGGCATCGAGACCCCTAAAACTTAGCGTGCGATTAAATCTCATGGGCAAAAGCCGACAGAAAGTACGCCGATACATGTAGAATGTATCGTGCTCGTTCATGTCGCGTGGAAAAAGTGTTGCATCATGACTTCCCCAAATGCGATTGCAGTGAGTGCCGCTGTAGAAAGAAGGAAATGAGAGAAGCGATTAAATCACACACAATCTTCTGGAAATGGCTGACGACAACTTACTTGGTGGCCTCATCGTACTCCCAGCGTTTAAAGCCGCGCTCATAGTTGACGCTGTTGAGGGAGTAGGCGCGTGGCGAGCCAGGCAGCTTAACCCCATGAGCATCCTTGGGCTCCACCAAGTTCATATTAACCACATTGCTCTCGTTGCCCTCTCGAAACAGCTAAATGTTAAGTGAAGAAAATGTTAGCAGAAAATCACAGAATCAGACTAAAAACTTACCTTCTCCATAATGCCGAAGCTAGAGAAATCGATCAGGCTGGGCACAAACTTTGAGGCTAGGTGCACCAAGTGATCCTCATAGCCCCACATGTAGTCGTGAACGCTAACTTCCAGCATGGGCTTTGCATTGAGTCGTTTGGCCAGCGCACTTAGGCCCAGAGCTGCGAACATGGAGAGACTGGCCGCCTGAGTGCTGACGCCCATGTAGGGTATATTCGGCGCCCGAATGCGATCGACTTTTGGGTCGCCCACCGAGCGCTCTGGCACGAAAATATATTCGCGACGCGGTGTATAGGTGACGGTGTTATTAGCCTCGTTCAAGGTTATGTTGTGGTTGGAGAGTACCTCCTGGTAGACATAAGGACCAACCTCCTCAACTTTCATCTTGGCATCGGTGCCATCTATGTACGCATCTACATTCGTATAGTTGAACATGTAGACCGTGATGTAGACATCCAACGGTGGACGGAGCCAAAGCTTGTACAGCAGTGAGCTGGGGCTCAAAGCGATTTGCTAAACCAACGAAGCTCAGTTAGGATATGAGTTATATAAGGCATTATTGCAGTGCTTACCCAATCCTCGATTAGTTTCACTGGATTTGTCATAAGGATGGCTGCTCCAAAGAAAATTAGTGTCATGCCAATTGCAGCACATCGCAATAGCTCTGTGAAATAAATTTGAGTACGAGGTGAGTTATGCAATTAGCTCAATTTCAGTAGCAGTAACAGTCGCAGTAGCAGACGCAGTCGCAGTCGCATTGCGCGTGTTGCAAGCAGTCGAAGTTCAACAAGTTTGCTAAATCACTGACAGCTTGCGGATCGCGTGCGACTGCCTGGCATGCTAATGACCTTCGCGATTCTTTATTACTGGCGACCGCAATGCGGTGCAAAGATCTGCGACCTACCTCAATGGCAGGAGCAGGAATCACCACTGGCCCAAAAACAAAAGAAAAAGAAAAAAAGAGCATAAATAAATAAATAAAATTGAAAACAAAACGCTGTCTACACAGAGGCACAATGGAGTTCAATAAACGATCATCGGCACTCGGGCAACATTTAATGAGCTCCTCGAATCATAAATATGTTGCGTCACTCACTGCCCTTGCCCGCAGCCCGTCTCATAATCGAGTCCGGTTTATGTTCTTTTGCTATGCTTTCTGATTGATTTGTGGGAAATACGCATAGGTTCGATGTATTCTGAGTTGACCTCGGCTGCAACAAGTTGCAACAAGGCACTTGATAAGAATTGTACATACATATGATACGTATTGAATTCAAAGCACTTAAATTACTAAAAAAAGTAAAAATAATAAGCACTCATAGTATGCGAGCATTCTTAAGGCTTAATTATATTGAAAACTTGTTTTTATCTCAGTTTGGAAATACACATACAAGATGCTAACCTTCCACCGTGACTGTTATCATTGAGGTTGTGTCTGTTTAATAGCGGATGTGCTGTGATCTTAAACAGATTACAAACCTGACCGATTTTGAAGATCATGGCTGTGCAAGCCCCACCTGCGACGCTAGTCATAAATCAAGCGGCGCGCTTTAGTCCATTTGACAGAGAAATCATTTAGCAAAATCCCCCGCAAATCGTAAAGACACGTAGTAAATGACAAAACCGCAAGTACTTCGCAATTAGATATGAAATAAACATAAAAATATATCACAGCAAGAACCCGCTCAGATCAATGAACCAACCTCAGCAAGCCCCTCAGCTATAAGATAAGCTCAGCTTTGACACAACACTATAAATTCATTAATAGTTTTGTCGTATTTTTTTTCTCTCTCTCTCTCTCTCTCTCTCTCTTTCTGTTTTCTGCTTCTGCTTTAAGTCAGCTTTGTCACGCCACTAGCGCAAATAAGTTCAAGATTTCAAAATCAAAACAAAAACGCAAATGGCCATCCATGATAATAAATACCAGCCTATATAAGTATGTCTGTATGTCTTTAGATATATCCGAGTGTGTATCCTTGCCTTGAATCGCATAGCTGCATTAACACACACTTGACCAAAAGTGTTGGCCAGTTAGCTGACCAGTCACAGACACCGATAGAAGATATGCCATAAATTAGCTGCCTAACAAAGCGTTCAAATTATTCTGCTGCAACAAATCTCTCATGGGAAAAAAAACACACTCCGATCGGCATTCGACAGCGGACGCTGTGGTAAATTATGCAACTGCATTGCCAAAGTTGCGAACGCAACTGAAGCTAAAAAGTCCAAAACACGCCGTCCGGCTGAACCTGAGTGAGCGGCGTTTGTCTACGACAGCTGATTGGAATTGAGCTCTGAACCCGTTTCAGTGTTTGGGGCGCACAGCATCAACAGCAGCAGCAGCAGCAGCAGCATTAGCATCAGCAGCGGCTTGGCGATATGCAAGCTACAGATACATTTGTATCTCACAGTTATGAGGTTGAGTTCGGTTGACGGCTCTCTGCAGCAGTTTGAAGTTCAAGTTCGCTGCAATTTGGCATACCATTAAAAGCCAACAACAATAACAAAAATGACAACATAATACTGGTGCACACAGTCTACAATGTTTTGAACTCTCAGCTGCGAACAATGACGCGACGCTGCTGACCCACTAAAAGTCAAGAATGAATTGTTTTTGTATCCAAACAACAAAAACAATCTATACGTGAATAATTCCAAGCACCTTCAAATATGACTTTGTCCGCAGGTGTTTGTGTATGTGTGTGTGTGTGACTTCCGTCAAATGACAATAAATTAGATATGTGTATTAGCCAAGCTAAGTCGTCGGCATCCAACAGCTACAAGATTCGCGCTCGTGCCTACGTATGTAACTACAAGATACGCTCGCACAGCATTTGAAGTTGTTTGGACGTCGCGACGTCGCTTGTTTGCCGGTTTGTTGATCGTTGTTTGACTAATGAATAATCATAGCACACATAGTTTTTCGTTGCTTGCTCTTAATTATCACCCAAAAACAGAGAGCGAGACGTAAATGGGGGAAAAAACCCTTAAATAGTCACGCCACGTCAGCAATTAGATAATTAGACAGCCTGACAATAAGGAAATGCAAACAAACAGGCTCTCTCTCCGATGCCAGAATCAGGCCGGAGCCCGCAGTTCTCAGCCTAGCAGCTAGCAGCTCAGTTCCGATCGGCAGTTGGCTTTGAAATGGATAGCTTTTGTATATTGTATATTTTTTATTTTCTATCTATTGTTGATTTTGGCTTTACAAATTTGTTGTTATTTACATTGTTTAGCACACGTTAAGTTGTGCATTATATCTATTTTCTAAGAGTGACGATTCTAAAAATCGCTAAGGAATTTAGCAAATATTTTACTTTGCCAAATATTCTGGCTGGGAACGCTATAATAATGACTGACTGACACCCATTGACAGTTCAGAGGAAAGCAAAAGTTATTCAGTCGGAAAACAAATTTTCACACATCTCGAGTCTCCGTCAATTGTGTGACTCAATTCGCAAAAAGCTCGTCTCTAACATTTATTTATTTTTTTCTTTTTCTTTTTTAATTTATATCTGTATCTGTGGCCCAATCTCACCCAATTCATCTTTGAGGCCAATGCTGGACATTGCTTAAGGTTCGCCTTCAATTTCAAAGCGTTTCGTTTCGTTTCGTCTGTTCGTACAAATCGTCATCAAATCCGGACTTCATGGTAAGGTAGTACGTGACGTTACAGTCACAGTCGCGTCAACTTCAAACCTTAATTTATGCAAGCTTAATTACAATTGAGTTCCGTTAATACACGTACATCTGTGCCGCTGTTTGTCTGTGTTAGTGAGACTAAACTTTGGAATTAGTTTATTTTCAATGACTTTGTCAAAACGATCTTATGATAACTATGACAGCAATTACTAACGAATTAACGCAAGTAGTACAGTCTCAGATCAATTGGGCCTGGGCATTGCCCACTTTTTTCAATAACAATTTATGTAAATTATTTGCTTGGCATTTGTATTTTGTTTAATTCGTTTGCAACTAAAAAACAAATAAAGTGCACATTTTGTGCGACATTCAAAAATATTTCAATGCAATTTTATTATGTGACAATATATACAATTATATTATTAAGTTTTTTGTATTTGTTCCAAATTAAGCCTCATATCAGCTAAAAAAATAAAATAATTTTTCTTGAAATTTTGCTAAGAACAGGAATGAAAAATATACATTTATTGAATAGATACATATATTAACATTTTATTATATGTCAAAAAAAAAAAAGAATTCCATGTTTTAAGTTTAGTATAAAGCCAAAGCTTTTATTAAAGGGTTTTATTTTGTACGCAAACACTTTAAACACTTCAAATGAATGAATTTACATTTTCAGTTACTATACCAGACTGTCAAAGATAGGCAAATGTTCAGCGTTTTGTTTATATTTTAATAGTGTGAGACTTTTCCGAAGTTCCATATATAAGTAATTGGTTGCTTGTAAGCTTAAAATAATGATGTATCATCCAATATAAAGTGGATGAAGTATTAACAATGTATTGATACTTGTTTTTTTTATCAATTGCTCGTGAATTAAAGAGCCAAATTTACTAATAAATTATCTAAGCTTGCAAAGTTAATACTTTAATAATTTGTGCACTCATTTTATATTTTTAACGTACTAATGTGAACATCGGCAGTGAAGAATTCATGTCAATAAAAATTGTTAAGGGTCAAACAAAGCAAAAAAAAAAAAAAAAAGCTACTCTTAACCCAGTCTATTTGGCCTATAATTCTGTTTTCGATAATTCAGTTTCATAGTCGAGCTAAACTTAACGTTTTTACATATTGTAGTAGAGAATACGAGCAACAGCATTGACACCACATTCACATTCTTAGAACTATATAATAGGGGCATCACTTTCATATATCTAAACATTACATTCAATAAACATGAATTAGCAGAGCAAAAAATAAACTATCACTATTATATATGTATCTACAATGAAGTTGTCTTTGCACCCAACTCAGTTTTCAAAGTATTTATGTCGAGTTTTACAACTGAACCCGCCTTTAACTAAATGGCCTTCCAGCCCAGCTGTAAACAATTGCACAAATCTGAGTCAGTCAACATGCTTGTATTGATGTTATATTACTACAAGATTTAAACAAAAATATTGTTAGTGCTTCTTTGAAGACAATTCAATAAAAATTGAAAAATTGACAATGAAAACTTTAAGATTAAAATATTTTAGCATAGTTAACATGAACTCAACATTTAAGTTAAATATTGTTATGAATTTTTAAATTTTCATATAAAAATAAATAAAAAATGTATCAATAAATAATTACTTATTTTATGTTTATTATTAAAATTTAATGTTAAATTAATCCGGCTTTTAACATAATAATTAATTCTTTTAAATATGCTATCAATTTTATACAATTTTCATCTTGGATAAGATATAGACAATAAATCATACTAAATAATCTCTTGATTAGAAGAGAAGATTATATCATTTTCTAACACACAAATGTGTGTATTCAATTAATATCAATTTTTGTTAACAAATTGCATTGGCTCAGGTGTTGCTCAGCTTCTAAGCTGTGAATGTACAGCAACAAACGGCAAAACAGTAAATATGCTGTCGGACCGTAAGTCTTGCATACTTTTGACGTGATTTGCATGCAGGCACCCGTCAAGCTTTCGACATACTCCCAAATCCTGCTTAATTACGTTCAGAGAGATACATTGCAAAACGTATTTGGCAACCAGTTTTGCGAGTGCTAAAGATTTTTATGTTTCTCGGCGAGCAGATCGGGAGGTACCCTTTTACTCGATCTCTTTTATGGGTGTCTTTGAATGTGATGAAGGTGGCAAATAAACGGTATGACTTAATTAAGATCTAGCCGCACTTTAGTTTACTCACTTGCATTGCGCTGGGTTTTGTTTGTGAACAGTTTCATTTTTGTTGAGACACGATTTTATGGTCTTAGCGCACTTTTCGCAACGATTTCAACTATTTAAAGCCGTGTGTGGCAATCAATTAACAGATATTTATATTTGCCTGTTTTATGATGAAAATCAATTACATTAGCAGTTCATATATCGACGTTATTGCAAATAAACAGAACGATTTACAATATCAAGTCCAAAGACTATATGCTCTAATAAATTTGCATAGATCGTTTGGCGGGTAATTTTAATAAATAGATTAGAAATAATTTTGTATTGTTTACAATTATTTAATTTTTTAAGTTTTTTTTTTTTAATTTTCTATTGAACAGAACTTTCCGACAATTTAACTATTTTGTAAATTGTTTTTAACTTGTTGCACTTGTTGATAAATAATGTTTTGTGTATATATATATATATATATATAAATATATATATTTTTTTAATTTACTTGTTGATATTGTTGTTAGTATATTCGAATCGACTGACACGCACTTCCTATTCTCACGATATTTGACAACTTAATGCGCTGAGCTGAACGGCAGTGAGTACCTTTATATGGACTCTTGGGCCGGGCAGCTGAGCTCCGACTGAGACGTTAACAGCGACCCAGCTCAGATCGAAACGTAGACAGAGCTACGATCAAGCATCTAGCGTCAAAACGCGAAAATCTTTTCATGAACCGGTCCACTTTCAAGCCTCGGTTGACGCTGACGACGGCGCTGATGTCGACGTCAACGTCGAAGCTGATGTCGACGCTTGCGATCCCTGGGTGTCAGCGACAACACAAGCATAACTGGCAACGTTTAATATACGTTAAGTACTTGCAACTAAGTAGTTCGTTTCAAATAATCCCCGAGTGCTATTTGCTCCAAAGTTTCCAGAACGATGAGTTAATCGCCACTGGGGACGACTATATGGCTCGTCGGGGGTTACTAAAGTTCGCCAATATGTCTAATTGTGTTGCTGTCGATGTCGCTGTCGCTGTCGTTGTCGATGTCGATGTCGATGTCGATGTAGTTGTGCATGTGTTTGTGGTGCGCCATTTTAAAGATCACTTAACGTTGTTTTACATTTAATAACACAAATGACTCTATTTAATCCCTAATAAGCACGCACACGTGCCCCGTCGCCATAGAACATGTATATTCATGAGGCACTCGCATTTAGAGCCAATTTCTGACAGCCCATAGCCTGTAGATCAGCTAGTTAATAGTCAATAACTATTAAGTAGCAATGCGGATAATGATCGCTCGATCTGATCGATTGAACCCAGTCACGTTCTCGCAGCAGCCGCCAGCACTCTACGTACGACTCTAAAAGCATCTGTCCATTAGATCCTACGTATATTATTGTATCGACTTGGCTGTCCATTAGGCCTTAAGCGACCTGAGCTTCAACTGAACTTAAACTCAACTGTTGTTTCACGTCAAGATCGCATGTCTCTAATTTCAAATTATGTACTTAATTATTATTGCGTACATTAGCGCGTAACTTTATTTTGTTTTGTTTAATATTTTTTTTTCTGAATTTTTATTACAATTGTCTTATGTTCTGGCGTTAAGTGTCGACTGGAAAGTTTTCGGGGCTCGGGCGCACGCGAAATTTAGTTCAGGCTAAATGCACAGCCAATGGGTTCTACTAACTAGCAGTTGTCATGCATAAAAACGGTTTATTGTTATTTATAGCGAGTACCACCCTATAATTATGGCATATTAACAACGCCATAAAATACGAAAGTGCTTTAAAAAGCTTAGTCCAGCCTGAAGTATTTTCGTGCTAAGCATTGAGCTTCGAGCTTGTGGCCCAGGACGTGTGATTTGCCTCTATAAGTGTGAAAAAGAAAGAAGAAAATAACGGGAGCTTTTACATATTAAAAGCTTTTGTTCACAAATATATATGCAAATAGATTATGTAAGTTATTTATTTATTTTTACAGATAAAGTGAAAATTTTCTATAATTAAATAATGCATTTTTTTTTAGCATTTCCTATTTCTAGTTATTAAGAATATTATATAATATAGTCTTTAACTGCCAATTAGCTTTTCAAAAGTATATACATAAAGATAATTGCCGAGTTGAAGACCAAAGTCTTATCTTTGAAAAAAAATAAAAATAAAGCTGTGAGGTCAAATGGAAATGATTTCAAATGCTTCAAATATATATAATAAAACAAGTGAGAGTACTCTCGTCGGGAGTACCTTAAGTCTAGGTGATACCTTGAACGTTGCCCGAACTCATGTTCCACACAACCTTTATATCCATATACCAAAAACCAAAATAAAAAGAAAAAAAAAACTCATACAAATGCTATAATAAATAAATTAAATAAATATATTTATTTTGCTGCCTCAGCAATAGAAAGTATATGCATTATGGAATCAACTATGACGACTTCTGCCTGTTATTTAATACTCTCGAACTCCCTTGATAATATAAAATGAAATAAGGAACCTGGTTTTCAGTCCGTTATGCTATCAGCTTTAGTTTGGGACTTTATTTGTCAGCTAGTTTGAATTAAGTTTGGATGATTTCATATTTTGCGATATGAAATTAATTTGAAAACTAGTTGACAATTGTATTTAAATTAGTTGGATTAATAGTTTTCAACATAACGTCAACAATATATTCACAACAAGCCTATACGAGCTTACCTCTAAGCTTTCCATAGCGTCAATTAAATAAATTATAGAACAAATATGGAATTTTATTCAAATCTAATATATTTAAATTGCAAAACTCTGACCTTAATTTATAAGTGATTTATGGGAATTTATAAAAATTATCTTTCTATTTAATTAATAAGTGATTTATGATAATTTATAATCTATTTTTCTTTTTAATTATTATTAATTATATATTGCCTTTGTGCAGCACTGTAACTTTAATCAAATTTTCAACAAGTAATTTACGTAATTTATTACATATACATACATACATACATATATATATACATATATATATATATATATATATATATATATATATATATATATATATATATATATATATATATATATATATATATATATATATATATATATATATATATATATATGAAAGCTAGCAAGAAGAAAATCAACTGTTGTTCGCAACGATCATTGTCTATGGAATTAAATGAATCAAATTATATAGAATAATAGAACTACGTGCCAAACCCATTTGCCATATCCCAATAACTGTTCCTTGATATAATAAGACAACATGCTCAATTTTCTGGTTGGCAATCACGCGATGCGTGCGTCTGGTTCTTTCTCAGGGAATCCCCATTTGCATGCTACTTAAAATTATAACTGTATATGCTGAGTACATGTACTTGGAAAGCAAATTAGGGGCCATAAAATCGGCTACTAAATTTGAGCTACAAAACGTCGATGCCTTTACTGTGACCCTATTAAGCACATGCGCCAACATTTTAACACATGCCAGGTGAGAAAGATGAGAAATCAGTCAGCAAAATGGCGGAGCAGTCGAGCTTACGTATGAACTCCCTCAACACAATGAACTGCATGCAAAAGAGCACAGAGTGCTGAACAACATCCTTGAACTAAATAAACTATCTGCAAGCTAACGGGAAGAACGCAAAGCATGGAATTCCCTATTCCCCTGCTGCAATAACAAACAACTAGCCAAAGTAAACAGTCAGAGAGAACTGTGGGCATTGAGTATATGCCTTATGTAGTGGACAATGTACTGTTAGCATTAATTGTGATATAAAACCTCGCTAAATGACTTAGAGCCGGCAATTAGTTTGGATTCGCTTACAAGGTGGAAGCTGAACTCAAGTTGAGTTCAATCACAGTACATTTCAGCAGCTCTAACTAATAACATAGGAATTGTTTCTTCCTAAACTCGTTGAGCTGCAGTTAAACTCTAAGCCGAATAATAAGGAACAGAGCTGTCTATCAATTAAATTTAAATATAATACGCAGTCGGTTGTCTCTAATGAATATTTACCTTGCTTAATTGCACTTGTTGCTGTTATATATACGTATTTATAGATATAATTCATGTCTCATATATGAGTGCAACAAGAGCATAAAAAATCACCAGCTAAACTAACTTAATAGGTGTTCTATGTATGCTACCTGTCAATTAGCCAGGTCACTTAAGTTAATGCGAAAATAAAAATGGAAGCGGGGATAAAAATTATTAGATATATGACGATTGTGCAATGCGGCGTATACATAGTAAACGTCATAGGCCATTGGAGATTGCATTGACGCAACAAACCAGAAATCGGCCATTGGAAAATCGCATTACCTATTAAATTAGCTGCAAAACAAATGACCCCAAATCAAACAGCAATTTAAATGAAAGACATTGGTATGCCCTTTCAATAATGATAATAATATATCAAGTATAAATAAATTGAGCTTGTTTGGCCGTTACGGCGTCGCTAAACTGACGCCCCTAAGTCCCGGCTGCAATTAAATAATAATCAAATAATTCAAATTAATGGCAGTGGGCATTTGCATACCGAAGCACACTCAGGTGGGCGATAGGGGGCTGGCAGCAGTCGGTAATCCTTCGCAGTGCTTTTTCTCATTAATAACATTCAGAATTTCGCGGTATCTCGTTAGCCAACTGTCAGCATTTGTTAGCTACCATTGACGTTGTTTTCTATTCCAGCTGCTCCAAAAAACTTTTGCAAACATAATTAGATTGCATATGAAAATATTTTTGAGGCTTCATCGCTGCCAGCGTTTACTCCGGTGGCTGCAAAACGTCCTGCAACAACATCTAGGTCATGGTGCGGACGTCCGTTTCCCGACTGTATAAATGCCTGTTGCTGAACTCGTTCGGTTACCATTTACCTTCGGTCTGCCTGTTGAGCACATCCATTATTTCCAATCAACATCCCATCGCTGGCCAATTTCCCAGGTTGCCTGTTGCTCTGCAATCTCGTTTATCATTCATAAATTTGCCCTCGCCTCGTCAGGTACTTGTTGCCGTAGTGACAGCGACATCGACAGCCACAGTTTGTGTTACATTGCAAGTGCTATTACTTGCTTGCCAATACTCAATTATAGGTGAGTCTAAAAAATATATTTGATTTTATATTATGTAAAGTGAAACAGAAAAAGATTTTAATAATGTTTGTGAAATCTGAAACTTGCATTGTTTGTTTTTTTTTTTTAATTAATTTAGAATTTTTAGCAGTTAATTATTTTATTTTATTATCTTTTATTTAAGCTTTTTTATAAATTTTATTATAGAAACATTTTTAATAAGTCTCATATGACTAAATTTGGTTAGTTATACATATATCCGTCAATATTGAGAGTTCATTTTTTCTTTTTTATAATTTTTGCATTTTTATTACATTTTTTGGATCATTTTGAAATAACATTTTGAACAAGTTTTTAAATACATTTTTTTATTATTGATTTAAGTTTTTCCTGACAATTCTTTCATATACTAAAATATAAATATATACTATATTAATATAAGGAAAATAATAAATCTTATTTAGTTTATTCAGTTAACAAACTCATTTAATATTAGAACTTAAAAAAAATGTTTTCAAAGTTTTAATGACTATATAAATTATACAAAAAAAGTGATTAAAAGAAAATATAAAATGTGTTATTATAAAAAATATTATCAAAAGTGTTATATGAAATTAACAAACTTTTTTTTCACCTCGTAATCGAATACAAAATTATATTCGCTTCTACTCTGCTGAGACCAGCAGAATATTAAAAAGGGTCTTAGAACCTGTTGTCCTGCCTAAAATAATAAATTTGTTTAATCAATTAATACCATTCTATGGGTCAATTAAAGATTTACGTCAGAAAAATTTGATTGCAGTTATGATACTTCAATTCACTGCCTTGAGAACTTAATAAACAAAGCGATAATTGTACAGACTACAAATTACCCAGAGATGGCTGTATGCGCTACTGATATTAGTCGTGGCCCTAGTCGGGCCTGTAAATGGGCTTCTAATTAGACAGTATGGGGGCAATCGGGTTCAGCTCAATATGAACTAATAAATGCATAAGAGCTAACTGATATTTAGTTATGCAAATCACAAATATAACAACCAGTAATTCTACTTAATACGGCAAGCTAATCTTAGATAATGCTTATGCAATTTTATCGCGAGATATGCACTGTTATTCCAATTTCCTATTCAAAACTGTTTTCAATCAGACTGCACTTAATCCCACTCATTAGTCACCTCTTCCACCCTGCCACTCACTCTCTCTTTCTCTCTCCCCCGCTCTCTCATTGCAAATCAGCAAATCTCATCATGTCCTATTCAATGCGCTGCACTTTGGTTATCTGCGTGGCCCTCGCTCTGTTTGCCGCTGGCTGCATTGTGGAGGCCTCCAAGACTCGGCCACCACGCAACAATGAAATCAACACCATGGCAGATGCGCTCAAGTATCTGCAGGACCTCGAAGTCTACTATGGAGACCGGGCTCGTGTGAGGTTTGGCAAGCGCGATTCTCTAGTTCAGGCCATTCGCAATCGAATACTTGCAAATGGGTTGAATGGTGAAACTTTTAATGAGAACAACAATGGCGGAGAGATGGTAAGTTAATATGCACGAAACACATAGAAGCTCTGCTCAATATATAGCTGTACCTGACAGATTCATGACGTTGGCCAGGAAGAAATATTTTAATCACGAAACGTTAAGAGAGGGAGGGAGAGAGAACGAAGCTCTGTTTCATCTAATTCAAATCAGTAGCTTAATCAATTACGAAAACATAAATTATGAATATTAATTCCAATTAATTGTTCATTGAAAAATATGCATAACTAACTGATATATATAAATGTTTGCTTAATAAAATGAAAACAAAGCCAATACAGGCACAAATTGGAGCCTAAACAACCATTGTCTGTTGTTCTTTCGTTTCTCAATTTTGATGTTTTTTTATTTATTATTGTTTAAGTTACAATTCTATTTTTTAGCCCAGCTGAATATTTTCAACCTCTTTTATGAGATCCATGTGCTTGAACTCATCCGGGCGCTTGGTGAATGTCTCCAGCAGCTTGAGCTTGCTCTCATCTGTCTTGTAGTAGAACATTTGTAGCTCATTTGCCAGACACTGCGCCTCCTGCGCGGTCAGCACCTTCGTATCGTACTCGCCGCGCATTAATATAATGCCCTTGTCCTGCATCTCAGTGTAATGCACCAAGGTGAGGCATTCGGGTGCATTTTCTTGGTGCACTTGGTAGGCCAGCAGAGGCGTAAAGTGCACCGAATTGGCTGCGAACTGCAACATGATGAACTCGAAGCCTTCACTGCGTGGCAATGGCAGCAGAAAGATTGGATGCTCCTTAGCCCTCTCGGTCAATGTCTGATACTGAGTGGTTGTCAATGTGGCAGCCAGCACATCCTTGGTTTTATGGTATTCGATCCAAATCTGCGATATCTCTTCGGCGTTCTTGTCAGCAATTAGCTCCATCTTCATGATGTCAGTTAGCTTCTTATGAGGTACTTCAGCCTGCTCCTTAGCCAGCTTTTGCTTGGGATTCAATAGCTCGGAGTAGGACCTGAAAGGATAGGCATGTTATCTTATCTTATACATCAATTATATGTTTCAGTTACCTAGCTTGGCTCTTTCCATCTTTAATGGGATTGACGACGCGCTCAATGCGATCCAAGAATTCCTCTGCTGAAGTTAATTGAGCTTTGGCTATCTTATCAGCATACTTGGAGTAGTACGGATTTGTGTCTTTCAATTGTTCAATTGCCTCCTTGGCACGTTTCGAAGTGGTCATTGCTAAGTTGCGTGTAAGTATTTGCGGATTTTTGGGCAAAACACGTAAAACTCTACGAGCGCATTCCATTCCGAACCGAATTAAATCGTGAGGTTACACAACACAACACAGCTGACAAACAGCTGAGTTTTCTTTCAGTGCTGTTAAGTGTAAAAAAAATTAAAATACTCTGCTTGTAATTATTACAGACAAGAATTTTGTCTAACATAATAGTCTCTAACTCCGGTAAAGGATTTTAAATTCTTTTAAATTTTCAATAATGCCTCCTTCTTTGTTCACATATAAGTTTAGTAGACTTATGCAAGTGGTATTTTTAAGTTAGTATTTTTTCTTTTAACAATTCTAGTATTTATTTCATTATATGGTTACCCTTAATTTTAATCCGTAAACTATTAATCAGCACACATTGCATACCATTCAGCAATTAACAGAAATTCAAATATGATATGCAATACAAGGCATATCCACAAACAATTCATTTATATATTCATATAATAACTATATAAAATAAATTAAATATGTCACGATTTAATATGATTCGCATATTCAAATTATAATTTAATAGAATTCATTGCTTCAAATGTATGCAGATTTGAGTGCACGTATTTCTATAAAAGGGCAAATCGCTAATTAATCTGCTTAATTGTTGTGCAAGCGTCTCGCTTGAATAGTTGCCATTAAGTTTTCCGAAAAGGACAACATGAGTTCACAAATTACTGATCATAACAACTATAATCATAAAAACATTTTTCTAACTATTGCCAGTGGATTTTGGGCAGAAGTAGGTTAACGTATTGACATATAGACAATATATGTATATATGAAGAATACTTAATATTAAATCCTTTGTCATTCATCATTGATCACTTAGCTTTCACTTCGACTTGCAGTAATCATTGAAAAATTACTTCGTGTGACAAAAGTGAATCGTATCTATATTCTAATGAGACCCAAGCGTGGAGTGAAAATACAGAAACGCATTGAAACGTTTACAGGCACTCTTGTAAGTCAATAAATTACGTTTTTAATTCTATGTGGATTCTTACAGCTATTCAGTGAAGTATCAAAGACAGATCCTAACTACATAGACAGAATCTCGGCCTTCGCAGGAGACTGCGCACTGCCGGACTTGGGCTTGAGTGCCGCAGATAGGAAAATCTTAAGTAAAGAGGTGCAAGTGGTGTTCCATGGTGCAGCAACGGTCAGCTTTGAGGCAACCGCGCAACCGTGCAATCCGCGTGCTCGTGCAACTGGCTAAACAGATGCCACGGCTGGAGTCTTCTATTTGTGTGTCCACCGCCTTCTCGAACTTCGTGCTCGAACGCATTTATGAACGCTTCTATTCAGAGATACTGACGCACCGCCAACCAGGTGTTGTCGCTGAACGAGCAGTTGAGCAGCTAATCTAATGCATGCCGCCTCAGAATCGAAAACTTTTTCAGTTTGACTTGAAAGCTCTCAATGGGTCTATTTATTTTGATGATTTCCTCTACGGATTCCGTGTCTTTCTGGCAAAAGAACCAATGACCTAAGAATCCATACGATCTGAAGTAAAATATTTCAAGCAGTAATCTTTTCTTTTAAAGGTTTTATGGTATGGTGCCTGCTCCACCTGCTAAATATTGTGTAGATTCAAGACTGCATTTTCTTTGTTTTAATTATTTTTTTTAGAAGTAATTGGAACATGGGGGCTCATTGAAATTAAATTATGTAATTAATAATATTATTTAATTAGATTGTCTGAGTTACTTTAAAATAATTAAACTAACTGTCGAATCAACTCAAAGTTATCGATAAATGTTTCACTTAATATCTTGAGTGATTAACAGTTCACACTGAGTACAACAGTAAAATAACAGCATTCGGAGCAGACTTTTTCGATGTTAATGTTAATGAGAGCACCGCGCTCTCTTGAAACCTGTTCTCGGCTTAGTTGCATTGAAACGTTGAAGCGTGGTGTACGTAATTCTTTCGGTATTGTTTGACTATATTGACTGCTGTGGTGGCTTCAGTAGGAATTTGGCACTGCTCAAATCCGAGCATTGCTGCTGCTGCGCTTAGTATAGATTTTTGCCAGTGCTCCAAGTATATACATATATATATATAAAGAAGTGCAAAATAAGTGGTGTAAGCGTACGTAACTATTGATTGCCAATATCTGCTAGTACGAGGGACAAGAGAAAAGTCGGGTCACCTGCAAACACCAAAATGTGTTACGCGGCAGGCAACGGTTGCCCGGAGGCGCGTTGCATAATTTAGTTAGTGCCCACTGCAGTGGCGTGGCTTGGTTTGGTTTAGCTTTTTTTATGAACTTCTCCTTGAGTTGATGGAACGAGAGCCAAGAATGACAGCAGAAAGCGTACAGCGGTAATAGAAACGTTCCCAGTTGAAAACAATGACCATATATAAGCGGAATGTGCATAAAAACTAAATAGAAGCAGGCAAACAGACAATAACAAATAACCAGTAGCAGCAACAATATACAATAAGCGTAGCTAAGCTTTCCCTCTTGTGTGTTTCTGTTGTTTTTGCTTCTTCTCCGACGGCTTTGGACTGCTTATGTGACATAACGGTATTAGATTGTTTTTGCGTGTGTGTGTATGTGTAAGTGTGACAGTGTGAGGGAGTGCAATTTTGAAAGCCAAACCAACGATTTTTTTTATGAACACTGCAGCAGTGCGTACCATTTTGTTGTTTATGCAAAGGTTGCGGTGGGGAGGGGTGTTCTAAGCTGCCATTAATTTTATATGTATCTATTTATGTGTGTTCTTTGCGCTTAAATTGCAGATATTTATCGCATTGAAGCGCACTCACCAATACAGTAACAAATACTGCCAACCCTCAAAAGTCGCCGTTGCCGCCGTCATCGTCGTTGTCGCCGCCGCTGTTGCGTCGTTACATCAAGTAAAAAATATATAATATAAAAATAAAGAGAAAAACAAGTGCGCGAGTGTAAAATGTTTGTACGCCGTGGACCGAGCGCATTAGCTGCGCTGCTGCTGCTCTGCTGCTGTACAACTCATGCAGCTGCCGCCGATTTGGCGGACAAATTGCGCGATGATTCGGAACTTTCACAGGTGAGTCAGTATGCAAACACACAGTCAATATTCTGCCCAGCATAGAAAAACACATTTCTGTAGGTGCTTAGCCAGCTGTTTCTTAGGCGTATTTCAAGTTGTTTACACGCAGCCACAAATACTGTAACACATACACTCACACATGCACACTTGTACACCTTAGTAAATTAGTTGTTGGCAAACACACAAGAACGCTCACACACACATACTCTTAGGTGACATTTGGTCAAGCCTATCAACGATTGGCCTTGAAATGAAAATCCTTGGGTAAAGAGAGTTGATAAGCAGAATTCTGAGCAGAAGAGAGAAAGAGAGAGAGAGAGAGACCGAAGTACACCCACACAGGTAGCTGTGAGCCGCAGCTGCTTCTTCTTGCACGTCCTTGACCTTTAGCATTTACACTTGTTGTTGGTGAAAAATCGATGCTCTCCCGAAATCCTCGTCAAAATGTAGCGAGAGCAGAGTCCAAATGAGACCACATTTCGTATGCATGCTGAGCCCATTATATAAAAAAAATAAAAATAAAATAAAATAAAAACTAAATGAATTATGCAAAAGCAACAACACACCCAACCGCGAGCCGGCCGTTGCCGTCGACAGAGCATAACTGTTTTCTACCTACATATTTATGTTTGCCTTTTTACACCTTCAACACAGACATATGGGCACAACACATAAAAGTGTAAAAAGTCAGAAGCCATTAAAGGTTGCCAACCTAAAACAACAACTACAAAAACAGCAATTGTCCGTCCGTCTGGCGTTCTACTCTGTTAACCATTTAATGCCCAAAAAAAAATAGTTGTTAGCCAGCGAACATTTTGAAAAGTAAGCAGCAAAACTAAGTTTCACAATTGAAAAGAAAGCGTGCGAGCTGCTCACTGAGAGCTGCCTCACCTGTAATTGTCGCCACAATGAAATGATATATGCAGTACCTTTGCCGTTACCCGAGGAGCTGTTACCTTATGTACATACATGTCTATCTACTACGTACAGATGTGGGCTAAACTACTGTAGTAGCGACAGCTATGGCCAAACAGAGCGTGTTGATGGGTGCTTAGCGACGTTATCTAGTTGCAAGTAGGATTCTGTGCAATTGAAGAAAACATATTGTGTCAGCAATTTTACATTTCATATTTTTCATTTCAAGCAATAAATTCACTGTATTCAGAATACACTCAATGAACAATATCGGATGTGCTCATTTTAAACGAAACTCATTAAGATATAATTTTTTGGATGTCTACTTCGTTATATCTCTAATCAAGACCTATCAGATCTTAATCAGAGTATCATAACAAGTTTTGTGTAGCTTAATCAATCTGTAAAATAATTATTGTGTTATGTGTTCTGCCTGACATAATTATCTTTGGTTCGACAGCCTCTTTCAATCATGTTGCTCACGTCTTGAATTGATATGTACGATTTTCAAGTATATTTTCGTAATACACATGATGCTATTATTATAATTACAAATTATCTCGCAATCCAGAGAAATGTGCGACAAAGAAATGTGCGAGCAGTTTCCATCGAAACTCATTAAGGAGCACATCTGTAGCTCAAGTCCCCGCACTCTGTGCCGCTCTGCCCGCTATGTGCGGGCGTTGTACGGTTGACCTCCTGCGCTGACCCCAAACTTCCTGTCCTCAGTGTGCGGCTCGTGACTTTGCGACGTCATCTTTGCTGCACATTGCATTTATATTTATCATTCTCGTTTTAATTTCTAACCTTTGACTGAGAACGACTCAGGCTTGGTTGGGGCACGCTTGTGGCACATGTGTATGACTGTGTGTGTGTGTGTGGGCGGCATATGGTCTGAAGCACTGAACGACCTAGGCACAGACACACAGACACAGAGCAATATATATATATATATATATTTGTATGCACATCAACTGGACCATCAACGACAGCATCGAATTCAATTAAATTTAATTTAAGATTACAATACTTATACAATCTATGGCGCGATGCGTGATATGTAGCGGCTCGCAACGTTATGTGAGTTTCTTATTCTACGAAGGCGAATACGAATACGAATAAAACTATTACAAAGCACTGAACGTGAATGAGCAAGTGACCTTAATGGAGCCTATGAAAACTCGCGCACACATGCACAATTATTTAAAGATCTGTGTACGATGCATTAGAGATCCATTGCGAGCGCGAAGCTGACAAAGCGATGCGGCCCCCGAACTAAGTTATCCACCACCAACAACATCTCTCTTTCTCTCCCACTCTGGCGGCTGTTTCAACACCAATTAAGACATATCTCAAGGGGATTGAAACAATTATATACCAAAAACTTTAACATGCATTTATGTATGTACATATATGCATAATTTGTACCAATTAAATTTGAGTAAAGAAACACCCGCTATGCAACGGCTGCAGCTGATGAATGATGAGGATGATCAACTGCTGCCCAGGAAGCTGGCCAGGCGACACGCATAAAAGGAGACATCTGCGACCCCTAATTGTACATGTTCTTGATTGGTATCAACTATGTCGACCATGGCTGCAGCAGCTCAATGAGCCTTACTAACAGTTTATATATTAGAATCAATGTATGTGAATACCATATATGGCAATGCTATTATATATAGCATAAATAAAAAATTAGGTTTTATTATTTTCGAAAAAATATATTCATTTGATTTACATGATAGTTAATAAATAAAATAATTTGAACAAACATCAGTTATAGCCTATACCGGTCTTTGTTATTTGGTCCTTAGAACAGTCTTTTGGAGTTACGGTTGATAGCTTTTTAGCTTGGCTTTTGTTTTGTCCCGTTGTGTATGTAGCAATTACTCCATTAGCTGCTGTTAACTGTGTGCCACGCCCCTTTTTAAATAACACAAACACACAGACACATACATACCCCCGTACTCGTAGATTATTTGATTCCCTGTCTAGGACAAATTAAATAAATTTGGCTAAAAACACACACAAAAATTATGCGAGTTGCGAAACAAAATTTGAACTGCAAGCGGTTCTCTCTTTCTTCTTTCTCTTTCTCTATCTCTTTCAGAGCACTGCCAAAAGCTTCAAGCGCCTTATGCCAGTTAGGGTAAGCTGCAACAACAACAACAACAACAATAACACTCACTACAACAACTGTTATCTTTAGAAATGTAAAAGAGAAAAAAGCGTTACATGTTTTTTGCCTTAATTTCGTTAATAAATTTGAAATAAGGGTTGTCCCTGCCTCTGAGTGGGCGTCATCGTCGCCCTCCCCTTTGGCTGTTGTCAGGGGTTGCCAATGACCAGCACTCTGGCTGCATTAGCCGAATTTGTTTGCACCGCCGTCTGGCTCTCTGACTCACGATGCCCTTGACTTCAGCTGGCATGGGCAGGGAGGGTGCTGTGCACACGCATCAGCTCTAGCCTCTAGTCACCATTTTCACTCGCTCTCTAGCCTCCTATTCTCCTTGCCACACAGAGTTCATTGGCATTACGAGCTGCGCATGAAAATCAAATGCATTTTTCGTAACAGTCAAGCTCTACTCGAAGGGTGTCCCCCTCTCTTCATCTCCACACAAATTTGAGCTCTGGCGCCATTTAAGAAAAGTTGGCATTGTGTGTGTGTGTGTGTGCAACGCTCTTGAAATTGTTTTGGCAATGGGAGTTCATAATGAATTACAGCTGACAACTTGTGCACCCAGGGGAGCAATGACTGGACGCTGACAGCCCAGTTGACAGGATTGTATCTCTGAAAGCCATATAGATTAATCTGCCTAGCATTTGATTATGTTCTCAATTCATGCAAATAAGTAATTGCAACTGGATTGTGCCATTGGTCACATAAGCAACCCCAATCAGAGCTTTATTAGCAGCCTTTAAGCTTATTTTCGATGTTTGAATGTTATTTATGGTTTATTCACAACATTTATTCAATTATATGTATAATTGCTAATGGATGGAGATAATTACTTTTAGTTACAAAATTGTATACATGTTAAAAAAAATTAAAGTAGATTCAGTGTTAATACAAATACTTTTTGATAATTACTGTTTTTATAAATGTTTCTTAAACATAAAATTTATTAAATGTATTTAGAAAGATTTGTATATACTTATGTGTTCTATATTCAATAATTTAGTAAATAATTTTCGTGCCACAAAGAGATATTTAGATTAGCAACAAATTCATATCTCACTTAAATTAATTCATTTAATATGCAGTTTAAGCCAAAGTTTCTGTCCGTGCTATCCGTCCTTACACTCGATTGGCTTTAAGCTGTAAAGTGAATATTTAAGTGCACTTAGTCAGGATTCAGACCGACCTCATGACGGTCTCATGTCACGGCTAGCCACAGTTCAGTTAGCCAATAAGCGCATTCTCTCGCAGTCAACCAAACCTGTGAGCAAAGAGATAAAGGAAAGCATTTAGAAAGCGAAATGGAAACCAAACAACTAAATTGCGACGATAACATTGCAGGACGATAGCAACAACGACAGCGACAACTGGAGTCTCCAATTACTAAAAAGTCCTTTGATGGCGCAGCGAAAAGCAAGATACGAACAGCGAACAGCGAGTCGAGGGTCGTCGAGCAGCCTTTCAAATAAAATTGACATGACTCACCGGCAATGCCACGACGAAAAACACCAAAACAGAGCATAAAGTGTGAGACGAAAAAGTTGCAGGACATGCTCACAAATACACATATATACACACACATACATGCACACACACAAACACCTAAGAGGAGACGGTCAATTTGAAAAAAAGTGAGCTACATATAGCACTCATAAAGCTGGCTGAGAATGTGCAGCGAGGCGTGTCGATGCAAAGCGGAGCTGCTGGTAATGATGATGGCGGTGGTGAGTGCTGGCGGTGCCACATTGGGAAGCCGCAAAGTGTGCGGTCGCATGTGTCGCCAGGCAGGCAGGTGGTAGTTAGCCCAAAAGGGTCAGCGTCTGTTATGTAGGGTAGCCGCGCCTGGAAAATGCATTTCCAACATGTGACAGTGCCACTATGTCCTGATCGACATCAGGCGCTCGATAATGACACATGACAATTTAGGATACATGTATTTTGTTATTGAAATGGGCGCAGGGCAACCAAACGCGCCTGCTTACGTAATTGGTTCAATAAACCTTTTGCTGAACGACCAGGCTCTGCATAGTTTTAACAGTTGTTTGACGTTGCCATGGAATTGCAAATAAAAATGGCACACAGGTCGTTAGTTCGCCAAAAGGCAGTCAACACTCTCCCTCTCTCTTTCCATCTATCTCTCTCTTTCTCTCTCTCTCTCTCTCTCTCTCTCTCTCTCTCTCTCTCTCTCTGTCTCTCTCGCTGTACTCGCCCCCAATGCATGGTTTCATTTCGTTCGATATTTTCAAAGCATGCTGAGAACACTGTCCAACAAGGCTTAATATGCATACTCACACACGTACAATTATTTATGCTTGCAGTTCTATAGTCTGCTGGAGCAGAATCCTGTTGCCAACTCGACGCTCTCGCTGCGCTCCTGCACCATCTTTGTGCCCACTAACGAAGCCTTCCAGCGGCATAAGGGACCCACTCATGTCCTCTACCACATTAGTGAGTATTTGGATGGCATGTGATTAATGTGAATTATTTAATTAAATTGCATTTTTTCCCACGTTTAGCCACGGCGGCGTTCAGTAAAGAGCAACTGGAAAAGACCGTGTCATCGGACATGGAAGGCAATCCACCGCTCTACATAACAAAGAGCCGCAATGGTGACATCTATGTGAACAATGCCCGCATTATACCCTCGCTCAGCGTCGAGCTGACAAATCGCGAGGGCAAGCGACAGGTCAGTGACCAGCCTTTCGATTGAATATTTCTGCAATGAAAATATCCGCATATAAACAAAATAAAAAATTATGATTCATATATTGTGCAGGTCATGCATATTATTGATGAGGTCCTGGAACCGCTTACTGCGCTACCAACTGCCAAGACAGAAATTAATAATCTCGATGCCCTGCAATTTCTACAAAAGGCCGATCAGCTGTCTGTCGGCGACAACAAACTGCGCACCTATCGCTCCCAGATGGCGCTCATGAAGAAGGAAGCGCTCTATAATGCGCCGGGAGCGCACACCTTCCTGTTGCCCGTTGATGAGGGCTTCAAGGTGAGTGTAAATAGACACCACACAATATAGATTTGCTTGCTCATCACTTGTATTATTATTTCATGTAGATAACAACCCGCAGCAGTTTGGTGGATGGCAAGGTCATCGACGGTCATGTTATACCGAACACTGTCATTTTTACTGCCGCCTCGCAACACGACGAACCCAAGACTTCCGCTGCCTTTGAGGATCAACTGAAGGTCACAGTGAGCTTCTTCAAGCAAAAGGACGGCAAAAGTGAGATAAATAATTGAAGAAGTTCTTAACCTTCATTCACGTCTACTCCTGTCTATTCAGTGTATGTCAAGTCCAATACAATTGTCGGCGATGCCAAGCATCCAGAGGGCGTGGTCCTGTCTGAGATTGTCAAGGCTAATATACCCGTGAAAAACGGTGTCATTCATTTGATTCGTCGCCCGCTTATGATCATCGATACGACAGTCACACAGTTTCTACAGGTAGGTGGGCGTAGCACCCAGTCGTAAATGCCAAACAGAGATACATACACCCACACAGATAGTAATAAATAGACAGTGGCCATGACTGGCGATAAGGCTTGGCATTTTGATTGGCTCATCACTCAGCTCTGGGTGGCTGCATGTGCCAGCTGCCTCAGCAAACGCTTAAGCGCACAAACATATAAATACAATGAAAACACACAAACATACATATATATACGCTATAATTCTTTGCATTTAGCTGAGCTGCGCTCTTCAGGAATAAGTGGCATGCGTCTGCTTAAGAACCTCAGATTTCCAGCGTTCTTCTATATGCAAAGTCTAAACAAAAGTATCAAATAGCAACATAAACTTGACATGAACATTAGACACACATACACTCACACACACACACACACACACATGTATTCAGATATACAGAAACGTATGTATGCAAATTATAAGGCAACGCTTGATCCCCAAAAACTCAATAGCTACACTTGCCAAAACCTAAGCCCAAAGTCGGATTTTACATAGAACTGAATTGCTAAGACTCTTTCTGAGATCAAAAGATTAGTGTAAAATTTGTTGTCGACACAAATGTCGGATCAGATTGTGCACGTAATATTAATTTGTTCGGTTTCATGTAAAATCAATAGCAAAATTTTATTTTAAAATAATTTTTAAAATACAAATTTTATTTTAAAAAAATTTTGGGTGTGATGTAAGTATTGCCAACAATCAATCAACCGAAAAAAAAAAATCAAAAAGCAATGTATTTAATGTAAATTAACCAAATTTTTATCTTCTATAATATTCATGAATTCATGAAATCAATTATCATGAGCTGCAATTTCCAAGGCGCTAATTGGCAAAACTTATTAAAATTTTTTCATTTCAAATGCTTTGTCTTCAAACTGCAGCTCCGAAGGCCCTAAAACTCAATTCTGTGACAAATGCAAGCAAACTTATAAAATTCGATAATCAAAATTACAAAATAATAATAATTGATTGGCAAACACAGAAAATAATATAAACTTTACTTGTATTTGCCCAAGTGCATTGGCGAACCACGTTCTGTCTTGTAAAGTGTCTTTGAGTGGCTTTAGCATTCCCTCATTCATAGCTAATCATAAAAATTCTCGTATATCAGCTCTCAGCTCGCCCGATCTATCGCTCAGTCGGCATGCTTTGAACGTAATCTTAAGTTGAGTTTCTCTAGCTGTAGACGCATTTCGTTCATGGGAGATCTTTCAATCCGATATACATAATACATTATATACATTGTTCTGCATTCGAAATCAAGTCAATGTCGGCTCATCTTACTCATTTATTATTTATACAATTTCTAAATGTTTGTTTAGTGTTTTGTTGTAACACGCACATTTCTCATATTCGCTTTACTGACCGACTGATCTATATTCTGTTTCTCGTACATGCAAATCACATATCGCTCACTAATCGAAATCCGAACATACCGCAGTCGTTCAAGGTAAACAACTCTTACTGCAGTTAGTTATACAGATATATATAATTATGGTATACAATATGTCAAAAATTGAGTTAGTAATTCAATTCTCATTTGTTTATAAGTTTATAATTGATTATGTGGGAGCACGTTATCTCAGCATGTTTTCAAATACAAGCAATTTTGTGTTCTATGTTGATGATTACGTAAACAGTAAAAACAGGCATTGTTCAATATTATTTAAAATTTTAATTATGCATGTGTTTTACAATGGCATCAGTTTATTTAGATAAGAAAAAATATCTTAGACAAGACAAATACTTGGTTGCGATTATGTAAACCACATACCATTTAATAAGTTATTTAATTCAATTAGTCTATTCAGAATTGTTCAGAATATAGAAGCTTGTTAATTCCTAGTTGTAGAGATAGAAATATCAAATATCAATTTAGTGGAAATAAAGATAAAGTAACTTCGATGTCAATTGAAAATATTCTACATGGCAGATATTTTGTTTCTTTTATAACGCTGATCTAAGATTTTTTAGATTGATCAGTCAACTCGAGCATTAATGCTTATAGAGAATAAATATACATAGGTAATAGGCTCGAAGACATTTCAATCTCTAGATAGCAAATTCCGTGAAATGCTTCCTTTCTGACTGCATGCTACGCCAAATTACAATGCAAATTAGAAGTCCGCTTTTAGTTGTTGCCTTTTTATTTAATTTTATTTTATGGAACGTTAACTTTAAGGTATAAGACTATGCTTGCCAAATAGAAATTTCAATCTACCTTTTAACTCAACTCCGCAAAAGTAAACAAAGTAAATAAATTCTATTTCCCTAATACTTTATTTCAAACAAATATTCCAACTCGGTGGCGGAACTTCCACACTGCGCGGAACCTGAAAAATACTCGTTAACGCATAATACACACAATATTTATGACATTTGTTCAATTTTTAACATTGAATACGAATATATAACGCTCTTTCTACTACTACTACTACTACCATTACCACTACTACTACTACTTCAAACCGTTGTACAATGATTGTACCGATTTAGTTTATGAACGTAAGTAATTGTATAACACAATCAATTGAATCACAACATTCATCAGCTTGCCCATGGACTTCACCCAGTAGCCAGTAGACAGTAGCCACTACACCACCAATCGCCGCCACAAATTTCAATTTAAAAGTTTTATTTCTCATGCCTCTTATGCCCAGCAAATATGTATTATCAAATCAAGAGTTGATCTTTAGACCTCTTGATGCGACGCAAACTCACAAAGATCATCAGTTTCAATTGCTTAGATTATTACAGGTTCTGAAAGGACCTTGGAGAAGTCACTAATCTCGTACTTATTTTGTATAAAGCTTAAGATGACTTCTTTTAATATATATTTTATTATTATTCTAAATGTCGTGAAGATATCAGAAATATATAGATGTTTGATGTTTGTACAATCCATTTAAAAACTTTACACACATTACTAAAGCGCTCTAACCTCACTTCAGAGATAATTGTATATAAAGATATATTGATATTTAATTACATCTATTCCTGACCCAAAACATTTCTATTTTAAAGGACAACGGTGAGAATGGAGCGTTGCGAAAGTTCCTGGAGGTCATCATGGACTCTGGCGGCGCTGTGCTGGATGGCATTAACAATCTGTCTGAAGTCACGATTTTAGCGCCTAGCAATGAAGCTTGGAACACTTCCTCCATTGACAATATTATTAGGTAAACTGATTGAGTGTCCCCATGGGATCAAATGTAAGCTAAAACTCTTGTTTACAGAGATCGCAAGAGGATGACTGATATTCTTAACATGCACATTATCAAGGAGCGCTTGAACGTCGAAAAGATTAGACAAAAGAATGCTAATATGGTAAAAATCTATTTAAATGCATATGCAGACTGACATTCTAATCTGATTTCCTGTCTTCCAGATCGCCCAGGTGCCCACCGTGAATAATAGAACGTTCCTGTACTTTAACATTATTGGCGAAGGCGCTGATGCTAAAATAACTGTTGAAGGTGGCGGCGTTAATGCCACCGTGCTACAGGCCGATGTTGCTCAAACCAATGGCTATGTACATATCATTGACCATGTGTTGGGCGTGCCCCATACCACAGTGTTGGGCAAGTTGGAAACGGACCCCATGATGAGGTAAATTCCAATTGTTAACTGTTTACTTCTGTTACCAATGTTGCTGTCCTTGCAGAGATACCTACCAAATGGGCCAGTTCTCAAACTTTAACGATCAGCTGAATAATACCCAGCGCCGATACACGTTCTTTGTGCCCCGCGATAAGGGCTGGCAGAAGACTGAACTGGACTATCCCTCGGCTCACAAGAAACTCTTCATGCGTGACTTTGCCTATCATGTAAAAATGTATATTCATTTTGCCATATACACATTATTATAATTTTCGTATTCTCTCCCCAGTCAAAGTACATTTTGGAGCGTCATCTGGTCATTGCGGATCACGTGTTTACCATGAAAGATTTGGCACAAATGTCTCTGACTACCGACAATGTGGTGTTGCCCACATTCCGCGATTCCCTCAAAATGAAGGTCACTGAGGAGGCTGGACGTAAGTTTTATTTAACTGTAACCACCTAAGGCACCCAATTCGATTCGAAGCTATTGGTACCATAATCTGTACTAACTTATGTTGTTTCTCTTCGACTTTACCAAAATCTCATGCTTTGTATTTAACCAACTCCAAATCAATATATGTAAAAGATCTACATGATGAGTATGCTAGTCACGAATGGACTGGTGAGTGTCGCAGTTAGTCAACCAATCGCACTAGCCACCCACCACAGCCATCAAAAGTGGCCCCATTCCAAGCATAACATAACTCTCACCGTATGCTCCAGAGCATATCCCTCAGACTTTTAGTTCGTATGTAAAAAGAATATTCTTAATACTCTTCATAATCTAATTGCAGGATATGTGATTACGTGGAATTACAAGAAGATAAATGTGTATCGGCCGGATGTTGAGTGCACCAATGGCATCATCCATGTCATCGACTATCCATTGCTGGAGGAGAAAGATATTGTTGTTAGCGGAGGTAGCTATTTGCCAGAATCAAGCATTTGCATCATGTTGGCCAACCTCATAATGATAACAGTAGCAAAGTTCTTGAACTAAACAAAAACGCATTATTCATAATGTATAAAAATTGAAACAATATCGAAATATGCAAAAAAAAAAAAACAATCAAATACAATACAGTCGTAAACAAATCAAATCAACAACAAACAGACAGCAAAAACAACAACAGCAACAAAACGATTCGAAAACTAAAACGATACCAAACTAATATAAAAATATTGCATATGTTTAGCACATGTTGTTATACTTGCGTGCATATAGAAATATATTTATATAAATATATACTTACACTGACACACATACATACATACATGCATACATACATACATATATGATGAACTGTATTATATGTGTCACAAGGAACACGTCTCACAGCATATATAAAGGCACGTTCAGCAGCCACATCCTCCACATCCATACGAAACTCACAAAACGAATCTTCATCGGATTGGCTTTCAAGTTTGACAGAGCGTTATATGAAAAAAATTTGATGTACATTTTAAGAATTGAAATCGATAACATCCCTACCAAGGCCTTATGTATTATATGAAATATACAACTATTCTTAATTAAATTTTATGCCTATGTTCGACATACATACATTACATATATATGATTTAAGTTCAGTTTAAAATATCTCCTTGCTCGCTAAGTTATAAGTTTTATTTCTTTTATGTTTGATTTTAAGTGTACATTTTATTGTCATTTTATGTTTTAGTTAATGTTTAATTTATGATTTGAAATATGAGTTAAACTATGTAAGTAAAATCTCATTGCGAATCTCATTGTACATGCCAGAGCGAAAGCAATAAGCGCATAACGCATTTTCACAACAAACATACAAACAACATGAACAATTAATACATTTATAACATGTAACAGAACGGAAAATCATAACCTTTTTAAACAATGTGAAATTTTATAATAAACCTAAAAGAAACTTTTAATTTAATTAAATTATGATGAAACAAACAAGATTTTAAATTTTAAGCAAGCATCCATGTCTATCTAGGATAAATTGTATGCCTAAAATATAGTATATATTAGAAGCTGAGAGTAGTAGCCATCCCTGCACCTATGTATCTAGTTGTTAGTCCTGCTATGCATGTGCCCCCATACTCACCCACCATACAACCACACACATACGTATACATATATATATATATACATATACATATATATATATGTATATATACAATGCCAATTGCAATCGAAGTTAGTAACTCAGAAAATTGCTTCTAAACTATGAACCCATACATACCCCTTACGTATGTATATATCAGCTATATAGCTATATAGCTCACAATGCTTTGTGCATAACACCGACACAGAGAGATACACTTACATACACACATACATCAACATTGAACACGATCAAAGTGCACATGACATTCTAAAAAGGGATTTTGATACAACATTTTAACATAGTTGCTTGCGCATAAGAGTTGCAAAGGATGTCTGGACTAGCTCATAGCAATATGACCAGCCTCTGCAGTTGCATTTCCCTCTAATTTGTATGTAACTGATATGTTAAAATTAAACCTAGCTATAGTCTGTCATGGGGCAGTAATCAAATGAAAACAAACAAAAATTAATTGTACTAAGAAAGTTCTAGCGCTAACTATAAAAACTCTCTTTCCTTTTTTCTCTATCTCTCCCCCAAATGATGCTACATATATCAATATAGGTTAGATATTGTATAACTAGCCTCTCTCTGTCTGTGTGTGTGCGCGGTCAGATCGAAGAGTGCGCAACAAGTGAATCATAAAAATAATAATGAAAATGATAATATCCTGTGTTAACCACGTCAACAAATACAGTAAACTATCAGCCTAAACGTACACTCAATACCGTGAACCTACCAACAAGACATCCATATTATATAAAATATAAATAATTAATTATAGTCAAATAGTGGCTAATCCCTCCATATCGAGATTGATTCCTAGATCCTCCTTCATATTATCTTTAGTAGGCATTGTTGCTCGTTTTGCAAAACAGTTTAGTTCGGCAGTTTAGCTAATTAAATTGAAGATAGAAACTAAAAGTAAAAAGAAAAACTATATGAAAAGAATACGCTAAATCTAATTGTACACGTAAAAGCTTTAAGGTTTGGTCGTAATATGGAAGAGGGATTTGTATGTCGTAGTCAGTAGTTGCACGTTAAGCAGCAGATCCAAACTCTCATTGATGATGACCCAAAGTAAGAGAGTGGGCTGCCTAGAGTGCGACTAGTGCCTTACTAAAGATAAACGCATTACCTTAACCTTTATACAAATTTATAAAAAAAAATAAATAAATCATCTTAACATAAAAAAAAAAAAAAAAAAAAAAAAAAAACAATGGAAATTGCTAAGGGCAAACGTTTATCGCTAGCGAATCAAGTCAACTCAAGTTCTTCTGTCGCGCGTATATTGCGTCTAACATTTAATTACAATGCTGTAATGTATTTCAATAAAGATGTAACAGATTATATATTTACATACAAAATGCATTCATAAATATAAATATGTAGCATTTCTGCTTATAAATGTACACAATTAAATGATATAATATTATTGAAGCCACATGCTATTTACACCAAATACCAAATACCAAATGCATATATTTTCAAAAATTCAATTAAATAAATCACAAAAACTAAAAAATGATAATAAAATGTAGTTGGAAAAGTCCAGTAATAAATCAAGTTTAATAATATTTATCTCTCCAAACAAATACATATGTATACAAATAATTGAGTTTTCGAAACAATAACAATATATTTATGCCTATACATATACATACCAAGCTTATACTACAGTAAACAGCAGTGCAAACAAATATTTATCCACTTTATTTTATGACAAACGCTTTTTACAAAAAAAAAAACTCAAAATAACAATAGAGAAAGAAAGAAAAAACATCAAAAATTATGCATTCGTGAATAAAAACAAACACTAACTTTATCTAGCATTAGTACATAAATAATAAATTAAATGTATTACAAAACAAATTGTCAACAAACAAGCTTAAGCGAATAAATCTTCTAAAATATATAGAGAAATGGAAAACTTGAAATGAATCTGATTGGGCTGGGAAATATTTAAAAATAATCAAGACAACAGTTAAGAGCGCGCACAGTACACAGTTGCTATGTGCAGCACATATCGATAAGTTCTGCAGTCTACATAAATGTTTTCAGCGTGCGCGCAGCATGTTGCTAAGTAAACAGTGTTGGCTAACGTCGAAACTCACTGTAACGAGAACAGAAGTGAACAATATAGATTCTCTCTTTCAACACAGCGAGAACAAAAATAAGCAAAAATTGCAATACTGAAGAAATGTGCAATATGCAGGCTTGAATTGAGATGCAAATTTTGATTTTACTCAATTAAAATAATATTTTAACAAGTGCAATGTGCATTTGAGTGCGTACAAGTGCAATTAAGTTGAAAAATAAATTTAGCAGGGTTTCCCAAGCGGGACCGCAATCATGAAGAAGCGTAACTCGCGCTGCAATTCGGATACACAGAGGATGGAGAACGATGGCAACGACTTAAGCCTGTTGCAGCGACCGCTCCAAACGGCCCATACGGGCTTCGAGGAAGCGCGCCGCGCCTATGAGAACGGCACCAGCGAGGTAAGCGGAAACACCAACAGGCTTAAGCGTGCAAGCGCGCTGCGTACGTGACCCAACTAGGTCCACAAATGGCGTAATATAAACAAACTCAATGTGTATCAGATCAAGGCTCAGTAAAACGACAGCTCCTTTACGCCGTCAACTTTCAAGCGAAGCCTACTTTTTAAGTACATATCAAATGATTTACTCAGAAAATCATCTTTTTCGCTTGACATATTGCAAAGTTGAGGTTTTCTTATGACTCCATAAAAATGGAAAATTCTTAGCAATATGGAAAATATGAATATTTATATACATATGCTCTTATTAATATAAACTAGCTCCTTATGCTTACACACGCTTAAAATAATTTAAGCCCTAGCTGTACTTATGTTACCATGTGTATCTGTGTGTGTGTATGTGTGAGTGAATTGTATTGGGTGTGGGTGTGTCTGTTACCTAATCCAATCATTAAATCGTGTCCCATTGCTTCGTACAGGTGCGTCGTCTGCTCACCGAGGAATGCAGCCTCATCTATGAGTGCAACGTGTGCCGCAATATGTTTCGCAGCTTGGCCAATTTCATTAGCCATAAGCGCGTCTTCTGCTGCATCAGTGCTCGTCTAACGAGCCATAATACCGGACATACAGTGAGTTAGCCGTAAAGCCAGTGTCCAATTCAAAACTCCAGTTGCATTGCTTTGGTATATTACTAAATGAGTTTGTTTGCAGGATCAAAACTCAACCATGATAATTCAGGCTTCAGGCTCTCAGGATATTGACCACATGCTTCGCAGTCGCAGCACAGGCTGTTCGCCAGTGCCCCGTGAGGTTCGACCCATACGCGGCAGCATGCGGGACATAAGTGGCGTCATTGAACGCTTACGTCGCGAGAAGGCGCCATCGGCTACTGTGAAGCAGCAGCTGCTGCCAGTGCTGCAGCTAGAGTCGGTGCCCACCTCCAATCAGGCGGTCTACCAGACGATCAAGATCGAACAGGATGATAGCATTAAAACGGAGCTGAACGAAGTTCATCATATGCTCAATCCTGAACAAACCATTGTGGGACCCGATGGCAAAGCATTGAACACTCATCAGTACGAGCGGCCGCGTGGTAGCGAGACTCCGGAGCAGTCGGTTAGCGATGAAGCAGAAACCAACATCTTCTGTGAAATATGTAAAATACCAAAAGATAGTATTTTAAACTAGTAGGCTTTGCACTTATTCCCATCGTTTTCTTACTTTTTTTTATGTCGCAGGCAACTTGACATTTCAGACGCAAAAGACACTGGAGCTGCACATACAGAAGCATCATTCATCATCAGCGTTTGTGTTTCAGTGTCCGGCTTGCTCGCTTACCTTTTTGCAGGCAGCAGCTGTCATACGTCATCTTTCGAAGGATCACAAGTGCGTACGCTACATGCACATTCCGAACTATGGCTAAATTTTCATTTCGTATTCCTAGAAAACCAACTCGACGTATACGCATGATGCGAAACACGATCCTTAAGCGCCGTAAGCAACAGGGCGATATTCAGCCAAAGGGACCAAGCCGTGAGCTTAAACGTTTGCAGCTCTCCGACGATGTTGTCGGCAATGCGACTGAACGCACAGATGCCAATGGCGAGCAGCGCAAGATAATGTCCTTGTGCATTTACTGCGAGAAGTCGTTTGAGCGCCGTGCTGCACTTTCTACGCATCTGCTCAACTGTCGCGCCAAGCAAGAGGCGTTGGCCAAACCGGCACCAGCCGTTAAGAAGCTAAAATCAAACTCAAATGGAGGCAGTGTATCCAATTTAGATATGATCGACGAGAATCCTAGTTCTGTTTCAGTGGATATGCAGAGCATTGATCCCGCCACGCTGAATGAAATGTTTGCCGGCCTTGCCGAGCAGAATGACAACTATGTACCAGAGCTGCAGACTGTGTCGTTGGACAAGCTGCAACTGCAGAACGAGAGCGATTTAACCAGCGATGAGGCATCCAACAGCGAAGAAGAACAGGAACACGATGACCAGGAAGAACGAGATCTGGGCGAGAACGCCACCACTGATGAAACAAAGCCGAAAATAAAGAAAAAACGCAATGTGCCAGTCGAGAAACAGCTGCGCTGCCGTTGCAAGATCTGTAATAAAGCATTTAATGCCATCGGCAACTTGCGACGCCACATATCTATGTTCCACTATCGGGCACGTCGTTTTGGTTGCACCATATGCGAATATCGCGCTTTTCGCCGCTACGACATAGTCAACCACTTGGGTTTCACACACAAAATAGAGGGGGACCGTGAGAAGCTGACCGAGCAGTATGTGTCCACGCATGAGTGCGAGTATTCGCGCGACGATGTCGATGGAGACATTGTTCTTTTGGATAAGGAAGAGTCAGCGGAACGGGAAGTGGCTGCTGAGCCAAAACCAGCGCCGAAAACCTATGAGAGGCGTTTGAAGCGTGTCAAAACTGTTACCGAAACACCGCCGGAGCTGCCACCCAGTTCGCCTCCTGCCGCAACCATTCTGCCCGGCTTGGTCATCAAGGAAGAGCCAGAAGATGAGCAACTACAGCAGCCTGTGCCCATCAAAAAACGGCGCAAGTCACGCACCCAAATTTCACCAGACAGTGGTGAGCGTGGTGCCGAGAAACGACCTATACGCAAACGCGTCAAGGCCGTCAACAAAGATTTTGTCTATGATCATGTTAGCTTCAAGCCAGACCCTTCTGGTGCCCTGACTCCTGTAGAGTCCATGCGAGCTAGGCTGCGTCGCCAGCCTGGCCAGACTGTAGCAAGTGAGCAGTCGAAACCTAAGCAATGGGAGCCATACATAACCGAGGAAAAGAAATCTTTGGTGCGGGGAATTACTCGTCGTATTATGCTGAAGCTTGTTAGCGAAGGACGCGCTGTCTCTGCAACACTTCCGGAGCTGCCCGCTGAGCGACCACAAATCCGCCCGCGTCTCATTTCCTATACACGTAGTGATTGCATCCAGCAGAATGTGGTGGAAACCACTCCAGCCACCAGCGTGGGCGAGAGTTTTATTGAGAAAATTGCCAAACGCACGGCAGCTGCTGGCAAGGAGGCAACCATCAACAATTTATGGAACAAAGTAAATAATGCCATTGCTCAGCAACAGAATGCGGAAACGGCGGAAGTGCCTACTGTAAATCAGGAAGTCGATGCATTCGCCATAGCTGCAGTTGCAGCTGAACCAGTGGCCGAGTCACAAATCACGATAGATGCATTGCAGAAGACACCCAATGGTAAGCACGGCATTAGTACGGCGCTTCAACTTACGCCCCCTTCGCCGCCGCGTAAAGGCAACAGCGTGAGCAATGCCCTGAACACATCCGCCAACTCAGATGCTGGATTGCCGGCTTCACCCTTGCCAGCCACCGTCGTGGAGTGCCTCAGCACTATGGAGCCACCAATGACGGCGGGTACATCCGCAAAGTTTCCGGCGTTACCAAAACCCCCATCCGTGCTGCAGGCGTCTGCCAACGGAACAATCCAATTCACATTGGACAGCCTGCTGCGCGCAGCACTGCAGAACTAAACCAAATGAATTGAGTTGGATTGGATTGGATTGTATTGGTGGTCGAACATTCTGCGTCGTAGTTTGTTACTAGCTCTTTACGCTAACTGTTAACTTGGCCTCTCATTTAATGTTTAATAATGTAGCATATAATGTTCTGCACTGGTGTCCTTATCGCATTGTGTACTCCCATGTTGTTCGAATTTGTGCGTTCCCATATCCATGTTATATCAATGTGATGAAAACTTGAGTATTACACGACTTCAAAGCCCAAATGAAAAATGATAACAAAAACAAACAAAAATTCAAATGATTAATGAAAATCAACATAATTTAGCATAATTTTTTTTTGGCAATTAGCTAATATTTGACGCTTCGACTTGCGAAGTGAAAGCCGCATTTTTAGCATGTTTATAGATAAAAATTGTATATCTAGTTGCTAGAGCGAATATATATGTATGTATGTATAGCCGCAGCTGGCAATGTCTTGTGTATGTGTAAGAGTTTTTGCCTGTCAAGCTCAGAGGATTCCCTACTTATCAAGATCAGAGATAAAAAGAGTTCGTTCAGGTAAAGATTGTATATAAAATATATAGCATTATAGCGTGCATATGGCAAACTTGTTGTTCATCGTCTATTAGTATATGAATGTTGTACAAGATAGAGCCTTAAAATCAAATCACCAAATGATAATAATAAAATTTATTTTAATCACCGTCAATGAGAGCGAGCAATTTCATTTAAACGCGCCAAACTTGGGCTTACCTTGAAAAATGATTATCGACCAATTGATAAAAAAAATATACGTATGCGTGTGTACATATAATATGAGCAGGTCACATCGAATGGTCTTGTATATGTGCCTGTCTAGCTCGCATTGCTGTTGAAGCGATTCTAGGCACAGTATTGAGGCTGCGGCTGAGCCAAAGCTCAACAATGGAAATGGTGTCACGGTCAGGAGTGTGAGCGTGTTTTAAAGGGCGTAAACCGAAAACCATGATATACACTTTAAACTGGTATGTATGTGTGTGTGTGAGAAAGAGAGAGAGAGAGAGAGATAGAGAAGAAGCGCGAATCTGTGAGCGCAGCTGTGTGTAATTGGAAGCCGAAAGTGAAAACGCCCAGGCCTTGAAAGAGGCTGCAGGCCACGAGCGGGCGACACATTTTCTACAAGAAATGAACTCAAAATTGATTTATTATTGCTGCAGCGGTACCCGCCTCTCGGGAAACAACAGAGTGCCCACAGCATGCCGGGGCATGCCCCTCAGTCCAAGTACAAGCTTAAGCAGCAACAAAAACGGCTGCAGCTTCGAGTTAGTGCCACCCACAAGGACATGCGATTTAACTACTCAGAGCTCTGGTAGCCGCTAACGAGGTGCCAGCATTATATTAAGCATCTAATACATTAGAGGCCCCACACCCCGCCCAAGCAGCGCAAAGGTCCCTCTCTGCCAGCGTGTTTGATTTGCTTACTGCTAAGTGGTTCGTGGCTGCATTTGGATGCAAAATCACGAACCAGCATTCCTATTATCGCCTGTTTGCCTGGCCTAAGTCTATGGAATCAACAGTTGGCAATGATCATAGCAAAGCTCTAGTTTTCAACTAAACCACAGCACGAGTTGAATGGCTGCAATTTCTCTGTTTTGCTTGTTGACTGACAGATCAACCTGTGCGAGTCCATAAATGCGCTGTTTTCCGCTCTTTGGACACTCCCACGCTCGACTGCATGACAGCGCCGCTGTACAACTGTTGCCACTGCTGCTGGTAGCGTGTGTACATAATTCAATAGGTGCACCAATCAGGGGAGCACTAGTGCTCAGTAAGAGGCTTACGGTCAATAGATACATACGTATATAGGTAGCCATGGCAAACACTAATGCGATTTTATTGCGCAGCGTTTTGCCAACTGCAGAGGCTCTATTGCTCTGTTGCTCTACTGCTCTGGAGCTCTATTGCTGTGCTGCTCAACTGCTATGCAACTTTATTGCTGTGCTGCTCTAGTGCGCTGCTGCTCTACTGTTTATTTAGTAATTTTGTTACAACGCACTAATGCAATATTCTTTGGTAAAATGTTTGCTCTCTCACAGTTCATTTTCGCTGTCCTTGAATCGGCTGGCAAAGAGCACGTCAGTCAAGCAAAATTAATTTCCGCTAAATGAGTAGCTATAATTAGCGTTCCAATAATGCATGTGTGGAGCCGGGCCGAGTGGTCCACAGTGGACAGGACAGGTATGCTCATATCGCATAGCCACAAACGGGAAGCTCTTATGATTCCCTTTGACTGGTTTAATTTCATCTAATATAAACTAATTACCCCTGTGTGCCTCTAACTGCATGAGAGCGCTTGTGTTACCTCGGCAATATGAGTGCTGGCGTGACCTTGAAATTTGCATAATATGACTCTCCACAGTAATTCTATCAAAGTGGTTAACTTAAGTGGTTCATATATGTATGTAGATGATTGGTATAGTCTATTAGTAATTAATGTCTATCTGTCCTTACCGTATCTGACTAGAGAATCCTTATTAGTTTATTTCGCTCACTGGCTTAGGTAACAAGTATTGAAACAAAGAAAGATGCTCTTGTCGGCAGTGACCGACTCAGCGATACACTATATACATTTCTTTCAATCTACTCTCTAATCTCTAATATAATTCAACAAATAAATAGTGATCAGTAATAAGGAAATCTGAAACAGGAATATATTTTAAGATTTTCTAGATTGTAAGTTCAGGGTTAAACACCGTTCAAGTGAAATTTCCTAATCACCGAATCGTAACTTATAATAATAAATATGCATTATTCAATATTCAATAATACTGAATCCTCAATTCACATTCAATATTTAATATCTACCTTTTCCGTTTAAATTACGCGTTGATGGGCGTGGCCAAAGATGTAGGCCAACATTGTTGACAATCAATATTCCAGATATCGCAATTCGCGAAATACGGCTGCGCCATCGAAGACAATTTCCGGCCAACGAACCTAAGGGGGTCATCATATTTGTGTAGCCGCTCAATCGAAATACAAGGCAAACAGAAATTCAAGCCACTTGAAACAGAACGATATGCGGGTGCAAAATTCTATCTGCTGACAGCACGGAAATAAACAGAAAAGTTAAAGCTGCTCACTTCACTTGGAACATGTTCAGCGAACACAAATATTTGCTGCATACTTTCACCGACATTTGTTTTCATTCAATTCAATTCGTTTTCGATTCTGTAGCTCATTAACTCCAAATCTAAAGTACTTAGTAAGTACTTTCCACATATTTTCTATAGATTTGCAGGCTCTGAAAAAATAAAATAAAAACTACTCTTCGGGAGTTAACGACTGTGAGATATATTGAAACTTAAGCCCACATGCACACGCTCTGCTTACTGCGCAGTTAACGTTACGACTGCACTTGGGCTGCATTTTGGTCTTTGTAATATTGTAAGTTTGATAATGTCTATTTGATATTTCCTTATATAGTCGATATCAGAAATTTGCTCAAAAAATGTATCTATCTCTGGAACTATTCAAGTTACACTTAAAATATAAATTACATATTTTTTATCGATAATACAGTAAGTAGATAAGTTTTCGCTAAGAATATACCCACATTGAAAACTTCTATCCTTGAGTTTATGTTGTTATACTGACTGATAAATAGACAGTCGAACATGGCAACAGCGACTCAGCCCGATATACTGATTAATTATATATATACCATGTGTTTTGATGAAAAACATAAGCCAAAACTAATTATGTATGCTTTAATGCATTTACCATTTATGGCATTACAATATATACAAAAATGAATAGTGCGATTCAATGTTTTTTGTCCAAAATGACGCTGAGTGATATTTATGCAGCCTCACGTTGTAATGTTAAGCCCAACCAGGTAGCACTTAAAAGGAATATTCAATTTACACTGCTGTTGGCACTAATACAAACGCCCACCCAATATAAAACATACTCAGGTGTGTCGGTGGTGGCCAAGCACTACATATCCACTATCATTGAAATAAACCAAGATTCACGTTACACTTTCGTAAACATAGTTTTTGGCATCAGCTAATTTACAAAACGCATTCTTCTTTCCCGAAATCCTCGCTCTTTTTTCATAATTAAAAAAAAGATTAAATATGATTGGCACTATGCGATATTGATAATAATTGTCACGAATACGAAAAAACACTGGTCTATTCGTAAAAAAATCTTTAAAATAAGGCAAAAAACTTCAGTTTTTTTGTCAGATATTTTTCATAAAATTTCAGATATTTTTAAAGTACGTTTCCACTAAAAACATATTTTTTTGCTCAACAAAAGCTGGCAAAACTGCAAAACAGTAACCCACACCAGTTTACACTACACACCCATCTATAAAAATATTTCACAAATTAACTCACGCAATGTCAACTATGAAAAATCTGTATCAACATTAAAAAGTTAAACTAAATAAATAAATAAAAAAAAAAAAAAAAAACATTTCCAATTATAAAGAATATTTTACCTAACAAAATATATATATATTATAAAAAATATTTTACCTAAGAATATTCTTTATAATTTTAAATGATTTTTTTTATTTATATATTTTGTTTAATTAACATAACATAATGATCTGCATATCATAAGTACGCTTTGGAATTATTATTTTAAGAGTCCATCTAAAAAAGAAATTTTTTTGTTCAACAAATTTCCCTTAACAAAGCCTAAAATTCACCCCGAACGCAGTCATTGCGTTAGCTGTACAGTAAGCAGAGCGTGTGCAGAAAAATGTGTGCATGCGTAGGTGAACTGCATGTCGCATAGGTAAAAGCCAATCAAAATGGAAAGTGATTTCAATAATTTATGAAGACTTTCAAAAAAGATATTTCGAATACTCTTATTGGAATAGTCTCATATGGACATGACAAAAGTCGTATACTACCCAATTCATGATAAGGACTATATATTGTCAATTAAGCAACTACTTATCTAATCGTTACTAAATAAGAGTGTCACGTTGGCTCAGTGAATAAAGTGCTTCAACTGTACAAAAGCTGTTTATTCACTGGACGTTCATTTGAATAGTGACACAACGCATTATTACCGATTATCACTGAGAAAAACAGACTCCGAGCAGATGCTGCCAGTAGTACCGCAAACAATAGATGCGATAGCGACCCAACCCGATGCCAGATATCAGATACCAGCTCGACTCCAGATACGCCTCCCACATCACCTCCCACCCCGATTCACACTTGTATTTTGCCAAAAAACATGGACACCAAAAGTGAACGACAACGGTGACAGACGATGGCGACGACAACATCGGGGAGGCGACAGAGGAGAAACAGGACGACGCCGACGACGACAACTGCAACTACAAATTTCCACATACATTATGTACACATTTATGTGTGCACATAACCTACTAACACAGGAGAGCGCCAGTTAAGCATCGCAAGAGAAAGCGAGAGACAAAGAGAAAATGAGAGAGAGAGAGAGAGAGAGAGAGGGCGATAGAGAGAGAGAGAGAGAGAGAGAGTAAGGTACAAGAGTGCTATACAGAGAACGGGATAGACACTGAGAGACAGAGAGAGCAAAGCAACAGAAAGCATAAAGCTTCAGCTTCATCGAAAGTGAGAACTAGGATGAGTGAAAGTGACGCAGCAGTTGCGTGCTGCTCTTCTGTTCGCTCGGCTGTTAGGATGCTAACTGTTGTCTGCTGTCATCTGTTTAGCGGGCCGTTTGCCGCCACTGGAGTCTGCCTTTCGAAGCATCGCAATGTGTTGTTGCTGTAGGACATTGAAGGACACGAACAGCAGCAGCAACAGCAGCGGCAGCAGAAGCAGCAGCAGAAGCAGCAACAGCACAGCATCAACAGCAGAAAAAGCAGCACAGCATCAGCAGCAGCAGAGAAAGCCGTCCCGCTCCCAGCACACGCCTGTATATGTTTCTGTTGTCGTAGTCCGTCCCGCTTCCAGCTTACGTCTGCATGTGTCTGTGTTGTCCTAGTCCTTAAACGAGAGCTTTCGCGGCTTCGTGAACGATTCGGCTGGGACTCGGCTGACGCTGGTACTGCTAACACAGTCAGACATAGTTTACCTGCGACCTGCCACGAGCAGCGTCTGTTAGTCGAGTTTCGACCGTTCAACCAGACAGAAGTGCGATAGCGGAGGAAGCCCAGCCAAAGTTTACAGCAGGCAATCAGCTCCAGGGAGGAAGCAGCAGCAGCAGAGGCAGAATCAATTGTGGTTTTAAACGGTACTGCATCTAGATCCGTATTCAGAGAGAAATTAGTGTTAGTGAGCCTACTAAGTTTTACCTGAATCGCAGTCCGAGCTGCAACAACGCATTCTGTTTCATATTGCGAGTGCATATTTATTGACGGCCAGCAGTCAGCCAAGCTATACTAATCATTGTATATGCCTGGTCGGAGTGCCGGATCCTAATCAGCTCCGGACACCCGGATAGTAGGCCAGATATAAGTGCAGAAAAATCCACAACTGGATAGTTGATTAGTGGCTGGAGTAGGACCCCATTCAATCATCACCAGCGATTGATTTACCAGACACAGAGCCAATTCCACCGACGGCTTAAAAAGGCGTTGCTGGCACTTTCGACAAAACACCATCCACAACAATAACAACAACAATACAATAACAACAAAAACAACAGCACGAACATCAGCGGCTAGGAGACCTGAACGGCGAAACAAAAGTGAAAGCAACGTTAAACATCTAAACACATTTGTGTGCTCTTATGTGTTTCTGTGTCTTATTTTGTGTGTGTCTGTCTGTTTGTATGTGTATATTGACGTGCCTCTGAGTGTGCTATAACTTTCAGAACGGAAAACGCGCGTTTTTCCTATGCTCTTCCCAGCAACGACTGGAGGATACTCGCAGCGGCTCTCTCCCTATCGAAGTAAGTACGTGTGTGCGTGTTGCTGACATCACTTCTTTGTATTTTATTGTGTAGAAAACCGACCCGGAGTCCATTTGAAGTGCTAATGAAGTAAACGTTGCGTCCCATCTACTCACTAACCATCATCAGCACTTTAACAGTTTGCTATCAATTAACCTCTAACGAAGCTGCCAATCTAATCACAGCCAACACAAGTTACACAAACACAGATCACCGATAAAACATCAAAGGCCATCAACATGTTCTCCATGTGTAAAAAGGTGAAGCCGCGAAGTGAGGAGTCCTCCATAGCATCTCAGCAAATGCATGACCTGGGTAAGTTTATTATTAATTAGCCTAAATCTAAGCTTAAGCCACAGCCCCTGATATATACATACATATATATGTGTGGGTGTGTATGCGTGTGCTTTAGTTAGATCTGTGTTACGCTGCTGGTTGTCCCATTTTCTAGCAAACCCTTGAACTCGTTTTTTGCAAAAATCTCGATGATTGCTCGGCGTAGACCTGGCAACAATTTTTCTCAATGAAGTCTAACACAGACGCAGAGCTATGTGCGTGTGAGCGTGTGCGTGTGTGCTCGTGTGTGGGTGTGCGTGGACTCGTTTATGTGTGTGTGTGCCATTCTATATATTTCTCTCTCTCCCTTTCGCACACACTCTCTCTCTTTATGTCTCTCTCTCGCTCTATCTGTCTCTCACACTCTCTCGCTGCAGTGTATTTCTCTCTGGCTATAGCCAGAGCTCTCTGCTTCCGCTTCTCTATCTGTCGCTGCGGTCCCATTGTTGACCTGCTCATTATGGACATATGTAAGTACATACGCCCACTTGTGCCCCGCCTTATTAAGTGGAAATCAGCAGCGCAGTTATTATGCTGAAATCAGCGCCAGTGGCATTGCCACGCCCATTGGCCCAAGCACATAAACTGCATTAAATCATTAAAACAGCGCCAGCGCAAACACACACACACACACATTCACGCATATAGCCATACACATGCATACATAGAAAACAATCAGGCTGCACCACCCACTTGGCATCCAGTAGCCACCCAACTGCACTTATGTGTTACTGCAAGTTAAATGAATCCACTAGGCAGCCAACTTGACTGGCGCTCCAGGCGCTGACAGCGGCGTTGTCGGTGGGTTGAAAGCATTCACATGCATAAATCATGCAAGTATATAGCAGCTGCAACATTTCTCCTGGCACCCACCCTCGCCCACGCCTCGCCACCGCCCATGGCTCGCAATCGCCCACACAGTCGGCTGCAACAATTATGTACAAGTTGATTTTGCTGCCGTGTGCTGTCTGAGCCTTCGTCCTTGTGCACGTCGTCGACGTCGTCGTCGTCGTCGTCGTCGTCTGTTGCAGCCACTTGCAATTTCTGTTGCTTTGTCACTTTAGATGGGAATGTGGGATGTGAAATATGAATGCGGTTGTATGCGTGCACTGAAGTGGCACACACGATGTCCGTTGTCCGGTGTGTCCTTTGTCAGTTGACTGTCTGCTTCACTGCTACTGCTGCTGCTGTTGCTGCTGCTGGCCCAGGCCGCCCAGTGTCCTTCGACGACCTAGTTCTTTAGCGCCCCGCCCAAACCACTTTGGTATCTCTGTATCCCATGCACTCGACACTTGTCCCTATATAAATGTACATGTATATGCGAAGTAAGATATGCAGATATATGTATTTCTCTGTGTGTATGCATTATATCTAACATCCTCTGCATATCGTTTGGGGTTAGCTCGAGTACAGCATTTGCCAAGCCTCGAGCCGTTTTCAATTGCAGTGTCAGCGCTTTGCATTGACAATCTATAACCACCATCCGCCCGCCCGATGGTTAAGCGTATTCAACGAGCAATGCTCAAACGCCCACACAGATCCACTCACACGTCCATTGTAGTGGTTCGCTTTCCACTTACTCAAATGCAGTTCATAAAGTCTGCTAATTGGCGTAGTATTGCGCACAATACATGCAGCAATACTGAGAATCAGCTTTGAGCTCAGAGCCTGTGCTTTTCTATTTCTTATGCGAAAATATACTGTATGCCATCTGTGCATATCGTACAGTACACATTCTGTATCTGCATGAATATATTCATGAAACTTTCACACCGTTGCTACAGCAGTGTTCCATTAAAAGGAGCGTTGATCCAATTAGCCTGACGTGCACAATAATCCATTCAGACACTGAATAATTGACTTTCACACAGCATACAGCATACAGCTATAGAATATGTATATTCGTTGCATTGCATTCGGTTGAAGTTTTTTTCTGTGAATGCACTGTTTTCTGTGACATTGAAAACGGAGCACTGCGATGACCAATCCATGATCCATCATCGTTAAGATAATTAGTTTGTTGCGATGGCAACGGCTCGAATTTCACGAGCTTGTCTATTACAGCATGCGTGGGTTTCAATAAACTTCGTTAATTAGAGAGACGAGTGCAAATGCATGTTCCATGATAACGAGTACCGAGAGTAGCTGGCAGAGTGGGGGAGTTTAGAGGTGGGATGCTGTCGACATTGCGTCCTGCTCACAATACGAGAATGATGGAAATTGGAATTTTGTCTTTATCAAAGCTCTGCACTGTGCTATTTAATATGTCAGTATGCTCTTATCATGCGACCTCTACTGCTACATGCACACCCACACACACGCTCCTGTAGGAGGTTTTCAATAGTGGTCCTTTTGTGGGGTCAACTTGGGTTTCAGCCAGATTAGAGTGCAGTGGCAATGCCAATGCCGAAGGCTATTTGAGACTGAAATTGGCTGACATTTTCAATTAAACATCCAACATCTGTTGCTGCAACGGAATGTGGTTTAGTCAAGCTGTAGTGTTTGGCTTGAATTTCATTTTATTGAACAATATTTCTTATTTTTTGTTTTTCATTCTCTTTGCAGAGAGCGCGGGCAAGCAAATCAAAGGCGGCTACCTTCTACGGTACAAAAGTGAGTATTAATTTGCATTCTAGCCATTATTGTTGTTACCATACGCTGTTGCTGCTCTTTTTGTTGTCATTGCTATGAAAATTCCAATTAAAAGCTCAAATATTACCTGTGGCGCTATTGTTATGCTGCACACAATAGAAGCGAGGCAAGGCTATGATTAGGTATTTGATGGCAGCAGCGAGTGTGCACTAGAAGGATATGCCTTTAAGCAGCTTACAATTAATTGAATAAATATTTGCTGACGCACTCAATGCAACGCAACACACACTGCACGCGTTTCGCAAAATTCGAATTGCTCATTGAATGGGACAAATAGACGCAATTCGGTTATAGATCACATTTTCTACAGTCCATTGAGTGACAACGATGTCAACTGCACCTATCTGTTGAGTGCGTCGAATAGGCCTGGTTAGAGTCGATAGCCTAACGAATGCGAATTCAATTATTTTTGCCTTCCGCCCTCATAAAAACACAATTCCTTATTTACACATACAAACTTACATATGTACATATATATTCGAATAAACATAAAATTGCATTGTATGGCAATATAAGGAAAAGTTTTTTTTCCAGTAAAATGAAGGCGAATCCAATTACCCTTAATCCATTCAAAAACTGCTTAATTGAGTTTCACTTATATTCCTCGAAAATATATATTCGTTTTGAGAATGAATGCACGAGTTGCATTCAGGTTGTTGCCATGCCAACAATCTCTAGCATGACACAATAAATGTCCTTGTTTTTCGTCACTCTTAATTAAAGTCAGCCCAGCAGATTTTCTTCCCTTTATTTTTTTTTAAATTGGTAAATCGAATAACATATTTTATTCATTACATTTTAATGAAATATATCTGCTTGCATGGTTACGTTTTACAATTAAAATTTATATTTGCATCTGACTCGAACATAAAAAACATATTCATACAAGAAATATTCCATGAAAATTAATAAATCAAATTAGGTATAAAAAATCACAATTTATGATTGCATCACATCTGACTCGATTAGACAGCCAAATACAAATACAGTCAATACAACAAATATTCCATCGAAATTAATTTCTAGAACAAATGCTGTGGAATCGGTGGTCAGAGGAATGGGTTATATTGTATGATGACTCCACCATGGCCTGGTTTACAGAGCCAGGTCGCTCGGCACCAACCGGCAAAGTTTTGGTCAAGGAAGCTCCAGAAATGCTCGCAATTGCTCAGTGGACTGGACAAGTTCCACGTCGCCCACCATTGCCCAATGGCGTCAGTGTGTCGCAGCTAATTGCACTTGGATCGCGACGCAAACGGTCAAAGGTCTATTGGATGTTGGCCAAGTCTGAGCAAGAGGTGGGCGATTGGATTGAGGCTATAACAAAAACTTTGCCGCCGCCGCCGCAAATCGAACTGGTCGTGGATAAACCTCAACTGATGAATGTGTTGCGTCGTCCATTGGTTCGAATAAGACGTAAGTATTATGATTCCACAGCATGCCCATATTATCCTTAAGCGCACGACGATACATTGTCAACCACAGCACCCACCAACTCTGAAGTGAAGCAGCGAAAATCGGTGGCCCATAAAACCAGTCGTCACCACCGCAGCTCCTCAGCGGCATTGACCACGGAGCGAATGCTCCATAATCAGAATCCACTGATCAAAAGCGATGCTGCCGTTGCCATATTGAGCAAGAAGTCGGATTCTAAGGCATCGCTGGCCTGCGCTTTGCCATGGGGACATGGCTGGGGTTGGGCGACGTTGCCCAACGGCGTTTGGAGCGGCGGTCTCACCTGGTCGCAATGTGAGGACACATTCACACTTCATGCACTCCCAACAACACACTGCACGAATCTCGTAGAGAACTCGTGCAGCGGTGCCATCTATCACACAGATATTGGCGGCTTTGACTTTCACTCGTCGGGAGTCGATGATTTGGGCGGCGAGGATTTTGACTATGCAATGGATTGTGGCGATTTTATATTTTAAATCTATATAACTAAAGAAGTCTATGTTTCAATTCCTTCTATGTAAACTACTCTGTATCTTCCTTCTCTAACTCTTTGCCAACCGGGGCAGCATTTGAACCCACCCAAAACGCGTAGCGAAATTTGAAAAAAAAAAAAAAAAACTAACAGAACTTCTAAAACAAAACAAAATTTATCTCTAATGCCGTCGCGTTGCTAAAAAGTCTCAAAATTTAGTTGCAAAAACTTTCACAGATTTACCTATGCTTAATTATAATTTTCTATTGTTAGGCCGCACTAATTGACAGAGCTGCTTGTGTATGTGTATGTATGTAAGTATGTATGTACGTATGTGCACATGTATAAGTCAAGGCATACATGTGTATATATGTATATACGTATTTACGCACGTATGCGTGTATATCCAGTTACATGACCATCGAGATCAATGCGAGCTCATATATGTACAGAATGCGTATAGATACACGGGATGCGTATGCGGTTGGCATGTCGCGCATACGCATCTTGGAGCATCATCCATCAGTTTGCATGTATGAGCAGCATATGCATGTTTCTGTTAATTCAGTTTGGAGTTTGGAGCCGCGTATATTATTGTTGTCAGCGTGCCAATTAGCGAGCTGCATCCAAATGGAAAGTTCGGCTCCTCTTGTGAGCGCAGCACATTGAATTAATGTCAAAGATGACAATTAACAGCGAGCTCTGTGCGTGCATGCACGTGTGTTTGTGCGCGTGTGTGCGAGTGGCTGCCTGCGTGTGCGTGTATGTGTCCTATTTTAGTGCCTGTTGATGGGACACAAGTACGCACCCAGTAGTCACCTAGAAACACCCACAGAGTGAACGCCAGAATTCAATGTGCTGCCGGGCACCTAAATACAACAGTTTCCTGCAAAGCAAATGACTCCAAACAAATTGTGCAAATCTATGTATGTATATTTTTATGAGTTGACTTTCCCTATCTACACCCTTTTCATCCCGAAAACGCATCTGTATTTTATAATATTTTTATAATTTAGTATTAAGATCATAATACGAAACTGAAAGTTATTTGAGTTGGGTAGAATATACTGGCTATGTTTACATAGCACATTTTTGTATTCTACTATCTATAGATATACTATAGAATGTAATGGAACTAACATCAGGCAAGAGGAAAACCAGGTTATTGAAATATATACAGTTAATCCTAGTAATAATTCATATTCATATGAATAATCCAAGCACACCCAGGCCAGTTTGAAAAAACTAAATAACACCAGCCCACCCGTACTGATAAAATAATAACAAACAAATAATATAGAATTAAAGCTATGCCTACATATAGTTATATACAAATATACACATAAATAGGCGCTACAATACATTAATTATGCGTATGTTGGAAACCTCTATTCTATCTATTTATGATTTTAGATCTGCCCTTAACAGGTCGGCACATTTCGAGCCGATTCTCTCGAAATTTAGTCTCTTCGAGATGCCATAATAATCGGTTATGATCGATATATCTATAGCATCTCATTTTAATTTTTTTTTTTTATATTTCAATTACAAAAAGTTGTTATCTGATCTTAGAATCACTCATCTTTGAAAATAATTTGTATAGCAGTTTACAAATATATATATATATATATATATATATATATATATATATATATATATATATATATATATATATATATATATAGTAAAAAATATGTATAAGATACTTAAGAAATACACAGACATTCATGAAAAAATGTTCCAGAAATCCAGATGTTATGAATTAAAGCTTTAGATGATCGTTGCATAGTTTTTTTTTTTTTTTCTATTCAAAGTCGCTTATCTTCAAAGGATAATAATGATATTTTTGAGTTCCAATTGGCAATCGATTTTAAAATTCTAATATTTTAAAAATATTTTTGCTAATTTCAGAAGCTTTAATTTCTAATATGAGATTTACGGAATTGCATTTCAAACTCATCAACAAAGTTCACACTAGGGTAATTTTCGAAAACACAAAAACCGTTAAGGGTTAAATGAAACAAAAAATAAATTTTGCAAATTTTGAACATTTTTGTGCACAAGTGCACAAAAAACGCCGCTACGGAAACCTTGAACAAAAATATTAAGATATATTATGATAGAATAGTTGGGTCCTTATGGACGGAAAACATAAAAATTAAAATATAATAAAAAATTGTTAAAAGCCAAATATATTTACATAGAGAAAACCAAAAATGAAACAAAAACATTTGTGCAGGTATTCATATAATTGAAAATGAAAATGAAAAATAAAATCAAGAAAAAATGTTTGATATTACGGGTAACCAGAAAAGGAATGTCTCTCTATCTCTCGCTCTCCACGCGCCTCTCTCACAATCCCCTGATTGACAGATAATAAGTGTGCGGCTACTGGGAGTAGGAGTTGTAGCCATTGCCTAACATCAGCATGCACACTTTAACAAACTCACGGATATGTATGTATGTATGTATGTAAGTGTGCGTAGCACACAAATCCTGGACTTGTCAAAAACCAATAAGCAAAACCAGAGACAAACAAAAGACAAAAACAAAACCGAAACCTAAGCCGGGTGCTTGCATAGGTAACATAAGCTTTAGTCAGACAGCATCTCAACACACACAGAAATTGGTAAACTAATACCAAAAAAAAAAAAAAAATAAAATAAAATAAAAAATATATATATATATATATATATATATATATATATATATATATATATATATATATATATATATATATATATATATATATATATATATATATATATATATATATATATATATATATATATATATATATATATATATAAATGTTATATGAATGTAAAAGAAAAATGAAAAAATTGTAAAAGACAAAAATACAAAAAAAAATATAATTACACAAAACAAAAAACACAAAATAATGTAGACTAAAAGACTTAAGCAATTGTCGTTTAGACGTTAAATTAGAGCGCATTGAATGTTGGCTTTAAATTGTTTAGAAAAGTATCTATATTATGTAGTAGTACAAAATGGAGACAGCTGAACGATATGCTTATATTAGTTGGAGCCCATCGTCAGAGTTATCTTGTAGTCTGAATTGTGAGCGATATGAAATTGGTGTGAAAGTCAAGCGATGCGAAGCAGGAAAAGAAAATGAGATAAATTGCATCAATACATCAATTTATGAATAACTTGAATAAAGAAATAAAATAAAATGAAAAAAAAAAAACAAAATCAATAAACAAAATTGAAGATTAAAGTCAACACAAAACCAAACTTCGACAATCACGGATATAAAGAATGAAGTTAAAACATATTACAAATTTAATAGGATTTGCATTGACTTTCGTTTGGTTCGAAATTACAAGAGTACATAATAGTGCTTGAGATCGGTATCGGTATCGATATCGCTCTTTTGAACTCGATATGGAAATTGATCGGGATGATGGCAGGAGTTTTTTGTGGCAACTGTACTAGAAAGTAAAGCATCTTTAAGTAGCCGCAAGCATCGCACAAGAACTCCATGACTAAGTGACAACCGTTTATTGAAAAGGTCCAAAGTCGGGTTTTAAATATATATAGATTACTTGGATATCTATATACATATATAAATGTATTTGTATACGTACATACAAAATGTACTTTAGTCCTCCGGTCTTTATTTATTGCCAAGCATATTTTATAATGTTTATTAAATACGAAAAAAAAAATGAAATGAAATGAAGCAAAAAATAAATAAAGAAAACAAAAAGAAAAATGATTTTAGATAAATGTAAATTTTTTGTAGATCACTTGTACACGTCAAATATGCATTTCCAATGTTTTTCGAAAGGCCACAGTTTATAATTTGTACCTCTGTAAAAATGCAACATAGTTGAACTGAGCAAGATGAATAATCAGACATATATATATATATATACATAATGTATATATATAATGTATGCCTCTATATGCATATATATGTGTGTGTCTTTTAGGATGTATAAAAAAAGGCATATGAAAATGAATGACAATTAGTAGATTGGAGCGGAATGATGCGAATGATGCGAAACACTGCTCTAGTTCTAGAACAGTTTTGCGAATGTTTGTGACATTGCGTATACGACTCCTGTCCCTGAGCATGGTTCGCATGGTATATGAAACAAATAATTTGTAGTTCTTGTTGAATGTCAAACGACACTGCTGTTAATGTTGCAAAAAATAAAAAATAAAATAAATAAATAAATAAAACCAAAAACAAAAAAACACAAGGAAAAAGATTTTGAATTTGATGTTGACGTTGCCGTGTCATTTATTTAATGTACTGTAATTGGCTTCGAATGCTATGCATGTGAGTGTATTTGTAATTGCATTGTTAATTGTATTTGTATTTGTAAGCGCTGTAAACTTTGTATTTCATTTTAGCAAAATACAAATGTATATACACAGCACTAGTCAATATAAGCAGCTAATATACACAGTATACAAATCAATACCACATGCAAGAAGTATAGAACCTCAGAATAAATATAGTAAATCTAATGAAATCGTAAATTGTTAATAATTCGCACATACATACAACACTCTACCTACAGTTCAAATGAAGATACAAACGTATGCATATATATATATATATATATATATATATATATATATATATATATATATATATATATATATGTATATATGCAGCAATATGCATTACCTTTTCATATTGGCGACATGATTCCCTACACTTGAAAAGTCTTTTGCTGTTCGTATTGCCATGTTTACATTTACGACTATGACAGAGCAAGACAATGGTAAAACAATATCTGTATTCTACTAAATTATATGAATGTACACGGTGTCTATATTTTTAATCCAGTATATACAAAAATAACATATATTTGATGTATTAAAAAATGTAAACCAAAAAAAAAAAAAAGAAAAGCAGAAAAGTCAGTTTCAAAATGTTGGCAAAACGTACGAAAACTCAAGTTTGAGTCAATAAAAAATTATATATATATATATATATATATATATATATATATATATATATATATATATATATATATATATATATATATATATATATATTGAAAGGTTATTAAGTGAATCGTTAATACCACGAAAAGAGCTCACATATACGTTGTACTAGTACATGGGATATATGTATATATATAAGTAAAAAAAATTGTTAAAAGCGAAACAAATGAAAAAAAAAAATTCGCTCAAAAATGTATATGAAAGTAAACAAACTAAACTCAAGGCAAAGCGCGAACTTATTAGGTTTCAAAACCGCAGTAAAAGCTAAACAACAGAAAAGTAATGAATAATAATTATTATATAAACAAATGATGAGCAAAGAAACGCAATGTGAGCAATATGAGTATGCAAGAGAAGCATAACATATTGAAGTTCAAATACCCTCACTCAGTGCACACTCACTCTTTAGTTAAGAAGCACTATTAATATGAATTGGTTAAAGATTGTGTTAGGTCATTTAGAATATCAGACAACTCTCAGTTGGGGTAGGAGAATAAACTCACAGAATTAATATATGAATAATTATTATGATTTAAGTTGGTTTAGAGAAACACTTCCTAATATGTACTCAAACACTCAGACGAGCTTTGCAATGTGAGCAAAAAGTTGATTTGATGAATTAAAGTTGAAACTGAAAAAAAAGACGCAGATAAGCGTTGATAAATATACCAAAGAACAGAAAATTAACAGCAGTAACAATCGAGCGATAAATATATATATATATATTTGTGGATTAACAAACATTCGCATTTTTATTACATTTATTTTGCATTATTATTATTTTTTGTCCAACAGATGTGCAGAGCGCCACGCCCACTGGACACGCTATCAACATACGCAGAGAGTGTCGCGTCATCGACAGCGATCAGTGCACTCTCGGCGCCTCAGTTGGCTCTGCCGCTGTCTCAGTCGCTGCCTGCAGCTGCTGCCGCTCACAACTTGTTCGACTGACGCTAACCGTTTGGCTGGCTTTGTATGCGGCCGCAATCTTTGTCTCAGTTAGCTCACAAACTTCTAAGCAAACAGTCCAAGCCGAGCGACGAGTGCCACAGATTTCGCTTAGCCAGTTTACCATTTTGGCCCGGGCACACGCGACGTATGTGTAATTTTAGAGCCCCGTTGTCAGTTTGACCAGCTGACGCTGTTCTGTCCTGTGTCCCACTTTCAAAGGCATGCATTAGAAAGTTTAACTAACGTTCAACTGTGTCAATAAACTCGAGTGGCATTTGACGTGAATTGACCAGCAGGCTATAGTAGTCGTAGCCTGTTTCTGCTTGTGTGTATATGGATGTATGTATGTGCGTTTGCCTGTCTTTCCCTCTAGCACACATTCCTCAACAGCAGTGAGCGCATAGGTAAGTTGCTTCAGCTTCACCTTAGTTATGCAAATAAAAGCGCTTGGCTCAGCCAAAAGCCAACACACAAAACACCTCAAAGCACACACACACACACACGCACTTATTCAAACAGTTAGATTCAAACGTGTGCCAAAAAAATAAACATAAATTAATTGCTTTGTGTGTTTGCCGTGGGCGGCAATGTCGACTTCTGAATGCCCTAAGCGAAGTGCGTAGGATAAATCGAATTAGTTTGATTATTATCAATGATTATTAGATTAGCTTCAATTTCAATTGCATGTGATTTCGTGATTTGGGTAATCTTAGAGTTTATACAATGCCAGAGATCTGGGCGAACAGCTTTCAAATTATATTTATGCCAAGCATAATTTGTATTTATATTCAGCTTGACGAGATTATCGCATTATTATTAATATGTTATTATTCAAGTATTTTATTTCATTTTTATAGTTTCTGCTTTCAAAGTTGATTTTTAGTTGGCTTTGACTGAAATGTACAAGTATCCGGTTCGCCGCAAAAATATTTAAAAAATATTAAATTCGGAAGCAAGCAGGGACTTTATGTGATTATATTTCGGGAGCTTTATATATCACCTTCGTAGTAATTCATTAGGAAATTCAACTCTTAAATTGTACCCAGCAACGCTTTGAAACAGGAACAAGGTTCTATTGGCACCCGCTGGCGCGCTGAAACATAGCATATATTCAAACATATATATAGATATATATGTATATACATATATAAATACCGATATATACACACAAGTACATGTATGTATGTGTGAGACCTGCGAGGAGTATTAAACGTAGTTCATTCAATTCGGTAAGCGAATAAAAACTAAATTCAATTAGTGTGCTCATTGAGCAGCCCATTTTTGGAGTAACTGAATGTCGCAGACAGCCCACGGCCCACGGCGGTAGTCAGTGCTGCGAGTAACTGGGTACGGCTTCCAGCTTCGATCTCGACTTGATCTTCGACTTCCAGATGGGCTGCCCACGCGACATGTCAAGTGACACCAATTTGCCTTGACGCCTCCTGGCGACATGCACAGCACAGAGCACACAGAGCTCAAAAGCCGCTCAGTTACTAAAACTTCTCTTCGATTTGTTTGCTTGATTTTGTTTTACAGCTATTTTTAGGCACAGCGAAACGCAAGACTCTTTGACGATTGTGCATGACTCACCACTGAGCTTAAGCCGGGTCTACACTCATTCGCCAAGCAGCTGTGACGCGTCATCGTCAACGCCAATTCTCTCTCCAAACGCCGACAGCCGATTGCCAATTGCCGATTGCCGCTGCCCACACCAGACACTGTCGAGACTCAGCTTTGAGAAAGAGCTTACTTTATTTGGTGATGGCGTCACAAGATGCCACTAATCGCCCAACCTCAAGGCTGGCACAAATGCGGGTAAGTTCACCGAGTTTGACAGGAAGCGTGCCGAGCGCACGAAAGGCATCTCTTAGCTCTAGCCACTGGGCTCCATCCACTGCCCATTAATTATGCTCAGCCCCCATTTTCGGCCATTGGCTGACAGTCAGTGCGACTGTCAATTTCCGTAACGCTCCATGTATGGCCAGCAGCGCTGATGTTAGATCTTCTTGTCTAGACTTGAATTTCATTATTTGGCTCTAGCACTGGGCCAAAATGTTGTTGCTCTTGTTATAGTTTCCCAGACCATTAATTTGAGCTCCCATATTTGGGAACAATTTAAATAAGAATTAATAACAATAGAGTTATTATAGTAGTTGTAAGATGGTTGAGAATTGAGTCGAAGTTTCTTTCTCTCTCTCTCTCTCTCTTTGCTTGATACTCTGTGAGTGTTTAATCTTCTATCTTTTCATAATCGCATAATATAATGACATCTCTCTCTCTCTCTCTCTCTCTCTCTCTCTCTCTCTCTCTCTCTCTCTCTCTCTCTCTCTCTCTCTCTCTCTCTCTCTCTCTCTCTCTCTCTCTCTCTCTCTCTCTCTCTCTCTCTCTCTCTCTCTCTCTCTCTCTCTCTCTCTCTCTCTCTCTCTCTCTCTCTCTCTCTCTCTCTCTCTCTCTCTCTCTCTCTCTCTCTCTCTCTCTCTCTCTCTCTCTCTCTCTCTCTCTCTCTCTCTCTCCTCTCTCTCTCTCTCTCTCTCTCTCTCTCTCTCTCTCTCTCTCTCTCTCTCTCTCTCTCTCTCTCTCTCACCCTCCATTCAAATTTATTAATACAAGAACAAAATATATTACTGCTCGCTAGAGATTCTTGTTAATGATTGCTTGACAAAAGACTTATCCGACTGACATTTGACTTATCTTAGTTCATATTCACATTTTGTAGGTTAGGAATTTAATAGAATATGCCTGGAAATTATTTAAGTACTAGTTGTCCCTAAATATACAAACATATGTACATATATATAACAAAAAAAATACCCTACATAAATACCCTATATAAACATGTCCCATTGTCAAACAAGTAGTTGACACACTCACACAAAAGCAAGGCCACCTCCCACACACACACACACGCATACACACACAATTACCTTCCACACACACTCACATAAAAAGCACAAAACAAGCTCGAAAATTGTTGCTCGAGATTTGTATCGCTGATTTGGGACGGCTTCAGGTGTCGTCGGGAAAACCCCTGGGGAATGGAATACAATACCCCGTGAGCTTTGTCACCTTTACGGGCTGCTTTGCTCGCTCGTGTATTGTTTGAGTGTGCAACAAATGTTGCATGGCTTAGCTGGATAGTTCGTCTCTTTCGCGCCCATTTCCGACCGGTTTTATTGTTAGCCCGAGGACCGCCCTTCTCCAGCTCCATGGCAACCCTTGGGGTCGCATTGCAGTCATTGATTTTTGTTATTGGCATGCAGCAAACGAAACAGCAACAACAATCGAATAACAACAACTACACAGCAATAACAAGAGGCAGCCACGCGCTGGTTTGTCAAGTGCTCAATCTTAGAAAAATAAATTTCAATTTCTACGATTTCTGCTGGGTGGTCCGCTGGCTAGCCATGGCTGGTCGCAGCAACTCTAGTGATTGAACGGAGGAGCATGCCCTCAACCCCCAACTACTTCGCCAAGCCAACCAAGACGGCCGCCAGGGTTAGCTTCGTGCAAGCGGGTCGGGTGGCGCGCGGCTTTATGTACTGGCGGCATGTAAGTGGACACACGGATTCAGTTTAATGGGCAATTGGGTGGGTTTGGCTCATCGGAACTCTAAATAGACAAACTACCCAAGCGACACACACATACGCGTATATATAACTTATACTCGTATATACACACTTGCATACATTCAGTTAATTACAACTCGAGTGAAACGGACTTGCTAATGTCCAGTTCCACGTAGAGTTTAGTCGACACGCGCGCCTCGCACGAACCGCATGAACATGTCGCAGACGGACGAGGACGAAATCAATGACTATTACGACTTAATGTCGGACTCTCTGCATGATCATATAGTGCCGCTGAAGCTCAATGAATCATGGGCGGCCAGGCGACTAATGGAGGCCCTAAGCCATTTGCCGCCCAATCACAACAACAACATCAACTCGGCACCCGTAAGAGCCGATCAAGATCTCAGTACATTCCTTTTAGCCATGCCAAAAGGTACTAATTGCCACTACAATTTCTTTCAGATGCGCTTCCAGCAGAAAACACATGAGGAGCAGGAGCTGCGCCGCCAAGAACTAAGCCAAAGTGTTTCCGTATCGCCCAGAGCCAACACCAGCCGGCTCATTGGCAATGGCAAAGTGCGTCAGATGTTTGATGAGAGACGTCGTGGAGCTGGCATCGATCGCAGTAATCCACTCAAGCCCATTGGCGACACGCGCACTCACAGCCTTGTCCAGCAGCATCATCAGCAGCAACAGCAGGAGCACCAGATTACCAAAGGCCTATCCACAATGAGCCTTAAAGAGAAGCCTGTCTCTGGCCGAAATTTGACCAGTGACAGCAACAACAACAAAAGCAGCAACATCAGCAGCAAATATAATGCGACGGGCACGCTGACCAATGCACATCGTCTGAAGCCAGTGATAACACGCAAGACGCCACCCAAGAAGGAGCAGGAGACGGCAATGCGCTCGAATTCCTCGCCTCCAAGCAGCGCCAGGGTGAAGACCTTTAGAGCAACAACAACAGCGACCACAACCACGCCGACAATGCAGGTAGCCCGTTCGTCAAACGTGCGGGCTCCATTGTCAGAGAAAGGACGCGTTTCAGCGCCAAAGGGGCGTCAGGTAAGTCACTTTGTCATCAACTTGGCTATGTTCGAGTACTCAAAGCTTATAGCCTTTAAATCATGTATTATTACAAACTGCAATAGGTTAAACCTAAATCTCCAGTTACCAAAATTCAAATGGTAAGTGCAGCTTATCCAATCCAAGAGCGTATCATATACTGACATTGTTTGTGGATTGCAGGACTCAGCTCCGCCAGAAGGTACAAAAGTCTGCCGCTTCTGTGGCCGTCACTTCAACATCGATCGTTTGGCCAAGCATGAGGATGTGTGCCAGCGCACCATGAACACTAAGCGTAAGATCTTCGATGCCTCCAAGCAGCGTGTAAAGGGCACAGACAACGAGAAGTTCAATAAAGGCCAGAAGTCGAACTTGAGTCGCTCACAGTCCACGTATAGCAGCGCCGCGCAGCAAAAGGGTCTGAAGACTGGCGTTAAGAAGAGCAATTGGCGCAAGAAGCACGAGGAATTCATAGAGGCCATACGGGCTGCCAAAAAGGTGCAGGCCCATTTGGCACGTGGCGGCAAACTTAGTGATTTGCCACCGCCGCCGCCTTCAGAGAACCCCGACTATATCCAGTGCCCCCATTGCGGCAGACGCTTCAATGAACAGGCCGCCGAGCGACATATTCCCCGCTGTGCCACCATGGAGCACAATAAGCCGCGTAAGAATCCGCCGCCAGCTAAGAACCGTTAACGTTAAATTGATTTGGGACATTGACTTATGCCCGTTTATTACATGTGATAAAGGATTTGATGAATATATAACAGCATAAAAGTAATTGAGCTTGTTTCCCTCTGCCTATTCAGTCTGATAGTATTTCCACATCATTGCTAGTCGCATCCGGCTGGGCTTCGGATTGCGATGCTGCATGCGTGCTGCCCGCCTTTTCACGTTCGATGATCGCTTTTACAGCATCGGCTGCTGTATGCATTTCCAAGCCTTCCAGCATGTAGGCCCAGTTCTCTAGCGTGGCATCGTCATCATCTGAAATCCAATTGGTCAACATCTTCATGCAGGCCACGCCCGCCGTAGGATTTTCCATTTGAAAGAAGAGCAGCTCGTCATTGCTGAAGCCTATCTTTTTGCCCACCTTCATCCAGGGCTCGCCTATCAACGGTGTTATCTCCTCGATGTGGGCGGCAGTCACCATAAGCGGTTTCTCGTGTGCTGGTGTCTCGTCAACTTCTTCCACCACAGGCTCTGGGTCCTCAACTTCCAGATCAGGCTCTGGCTCCGTTTCCTGCAACGCTACCGATGCCTCATGCTCCTGTTCAGGTGGTGCACTGCTGGCAGCCATGCCATTGTTATGCTCCGACGTATTTGCTGCTGCGGTGTTTATATGCTTAACCAGCTCCTTTTCGCGACTTAAACGTTTGCGCACAACATCCAGATAGTCCGATACCTTACACGACGGTTGCGATACGAACGTGAAAAAATGCGGTGTCTGGCGGGCTAACAGACGCAACGCACGCCAGTCGAAAGCAGGATCATTCTTGTCATGCGGCGTTTCCAAATACGTCTCCAATAGAGGCAAAAAGTTCCGCTGCTCGCTCTTGCAGGCCTGCAGATTGTCGGGCGAGTAGTTCCATAGCCGCGTCAGATTGTCACTAACAAGGTATAATTAGTTGAATACATAATTTTAAAAATATTTAAGTGAGGAACTCACTTTCCCAAATAGAATTTGCCACTGCGTGCCGCCTCGCGTAGGCAATCGCCCAATGGCCGTTTGGAACGCTTTGGCGGTGATGGCTTAGACTCTTCTTCGGCAGGTTCAGACTCCTCAGGTTTCTTGAATTCCTTGCAACCGTCGTTTTTCCAATTATTCCACATCTCCTCGCGTTGCAGCATATGCTGCACAGTGCGTGCAAAACGTCTTCCATACGGAGGCGTCTCTTCCAGCAGTTTGTACACGCGTTGTTCCGTCTCCTTGATAAACTCCGACTGAGCACTCGTCAGGGTGTAGGTGTCACTAAGCAAAATCGAAAGATCGTAATGGCTGCAAAGATATGGAAGTACTTGGCTACTTACATTTTGAACTTGACGCTGACCTGCAAGTACTGGAACAGTATGAGGAATTGTACCAAAACAGCACGTCGAAAATTCGAGTCGGACAGTTGGAGTGCGAGCAGTTTGGGGTTGGTCAAGAACTTGGCAAAGAAATTTGTTTCCTTGCGCACAGCCATTGAAGCAGCTGCATCGGCTGCGGCATCATCCATGTCTACATCCATCATTTGTGAGCCCGTGTCACCGTTGGGACCATTGATGCCATTGGTACCATTGGAGTCGGTGTTATGGCGTATGTCTTCCAGCTTAAAGCTCAAAAATGACTGTAGTATGGTCTCGGCGTGCTGTTTGGATAAAGCACAAACTGAAGATATCCTTTGCAATCGATGGTTATTTTATGATTTACCATTTGAAACATTTTCCATTGAGCTTTGCTGTAGCATTGATTGGGATTGCGAAAAAAGTCCTGTAGCGACCAGAACTTGCAATACAAATCGTAATCAATCTTAAGCGGTATATCCTCAGCCGTGTCCTCCAGTTCCTTGTTATCAAGATCATCGTGGTCTTTGCTATCCAGACCATACTCCGTAAAGTTATCTAGATTGAACTCAGACACAATGTTCAGGCCAGATCGTTCAGAGAAAGGGAAAAACTTGGAGAGAAAGAGTAAAATGCGTCCACAAAATACGGTATTCTGTGTACGGGACAAACGCCTCAATAGATCGTTGCACATCCTTAGCAAATTGTTCTTGCACGATGCGAAGAATATCTCCTCCTTCCAGACTTCGACAAGGTCTTCCACAAACTTAAAAATCAGCTCACATTTGTTCAGCGTAACCACATCAAATGTATCCCCCAACAATACAACTGGAATTGTGTTCGATACAATCTCGGCACGCGCTGCATCCACAGATAGACGCACTAGTGCTCCAATCTGGTCGACATTGTCGTTCAATCGCTTCATCAGCACCTCCCGAAACGCTTGGTCCATGGGAGAGCGTTTGTCGTGCTCTGAATTCGCACGAAAACTGTGATACTCCTTGATCAATTGCTCCACATTGTTCTCGGCAATCGCCTGCTCCAAGGCAGCCTGCAAACATTCACGAGTATTTATTAACCGGTGCAGCTGTTCGCAGCATTTGTTGATGCTCACCTCGAAGGCTGACTGTAGCGCAAAGAAATTGACCGACTTTTTGGCTGAGTCGTCGGCCAATGCTATTTGCGTGCTCATGATTAGTGCGTATATTTGATTACTTTTTCTTTAGTCTAAAATTTCAAACAATTGTTGGCAAATGCAAAACAATAATTACAATGTAAATCGAAACGAAACAGTGCTGCCACCTTTTTGTATTTTCTCTACTATTCGAGGCGTATGGCCACATTGCTTTGGTATTATTATTATAGTATTTTTCGCTTGGTAAAATACTAAAGTTACTAAAGCAGTTACTTAACAGCACTTCTAAGTATTTTTCAAGTGATGTTTAGCGCGGCATTCAAATAGTAATTTAAAATTATTCGTAATTTTATTATCCGCTTTGTACGCATTAAATGTTTATTACCTTTCTCGGAAAATTATATATTTATGTGTATGTATATTATTATTGCTATAATTGCTCCTTAAAACATAGTTACAACTTGTTACAAGCATAAATGTTACATGTTTTTATTGCTTTCGTTTATCTAATTTTTGTTAGCTTTGTTTTTTTTTATATTTTGCATTCGTTTCACTTTGTTAAGGGCGTGGTGTAAATTATTGAAACTACTAAACACTAGTTACTCATAATTGTTCCATCTGTTGGATTTAAAATACTTTGCCGTACTATAATTATAATTGTATTATTCTACGTCTGCCACTTAAAACCTAGAAAATGTTCTTCAATTATTATAATTTGTGGAGAGTTGTAATCATTTGCTATTAAAGTAAATGGATAAAATTAGGCATTAGGAAGTTGATTTATAATTTGTTTCAGCATTAATTTAGCTTGAAGATAATGTTCACACTTGTCCAATTGTTACAACTAACTAATGGCATAAAATACACATTAGTGGATCAGTTTTGTCTTCTTCATTTATAATTTGATTTTTTTTTTTTTTTTAAATTTATAAATAAAGATATTTCAAATCTTACTAATTGTTACCTAGGAAGATTGTTGAATTAAGTATTCTTAGAGCTTAGTTTTCGATTTTCTCATTTTGTTAGCTTTATAGTCGACGAGGTACAAAGTTATATATACTTGAAAATTAGATATTTTTTGTTTGTTGTAAGCATAATGAGGTACATATGTATCAACATCATTGAAATTATCGTTCATATAGTACTTAGAGATTTTGCGTGAGAGTCACACATAGAAATTTTAATTGAAAGCGCATTGTTTTTGTTAATTTTTTGTTAATTGTTTTATCATTCATCATGATAAATCATAATCGTCTTAATGCTAAATACCACAGTCGAAGTATGTACTAATTATACTAATTATACATATACATATAGTCACTATATATATGTATATATATATATTGATACATATATATACAGTAAGTTTATATATATGTATATATATTCTTATTCATATTGTTACTGTTACAGCACGCGCTCATTTTATACACGGTATATTCGAGTAGCATTTTGAAGTATTTTGAATCTGCTTTATCATTTATTTCAATGATCCGCTCTAGGTCTGTCCAGTTGTTTAGTCAGCTTGCGAGCGATTCTTTTGCATTTTCCAATTGATTCGGGCACGTCGCGGTTGGGGCTTTAGCAGGAGTAGCAGTGAGAGCAGCAGGATTAGCAGCAGCCAGTAAGCGGGTCATAGGTCCATATGGGCCAATGACTGTTCCACTGTGGCATTGGCCACCGAATTGCACGTCTGTGTGGACATCCATTCAAAGTCTTTGATTGTTGCCTGCCAAAGTGATGAAATTGGAATTAAATACTGTCATATACATATATGCAGATCCAGACTCCTGTTCACCTTATGCATTGAGTAGACGGCGACAACGACCAGCACATGCATAATGTTATGCGAGTTTAGATAGAAGTCGACCAGGCCAGGAAACCACTTTTCGGGTATGCGCATAGCACCAATAGCACCGCCCAATATGGAGACGCCATCCTGAAGCGATGCAAGAGAATGTGTGCACGAGTCTTGTATTAGCGAGGGTAAAGACATGTGACATGGGAACTGTATTTGGGTTTAGGTTGTATTGGTATTGGTGGTGTTCGAAGGACACCAATCGCATCGATGCATACGGCCCAGTCTTACACTTGGTCCATATGCAGGTTATGTAGGTGTACAATATATGAAAATTCAACTTACAACTTCAACCTAAGTAATGGATGCGCACAGGCCAGCCAAAAATATTTGGTAAAAATAGCAAGTTAGTCAATTGGAATGCCTTGACATACGCACCTGCAGATAGACATGGGAAAGGGCCATATGACTGCCGCCCACCATTCCTCTGATCCTCAGAAAGGTCAACACGGAGCGCATGGCAAACGGCAGAGCGAAGCAAAGACGCCTCTGCCACGGAGAACTGGCGGTGAGTGCCTGTTAAAAAAAGATGTTTTAAACAGACAGTTATGGATCAAATTTTTAATAGCTCTACGGTTCTACAGAGAGTTTAAATAATAACAGGAAATATTAATAAGAGTTCCTATTAAGTTAGGTAACACTAGCCAGAAATGTATGTGCGTTTTATGGGTAAAGAGTAATAGTGGGAACTGTTAAGATAGAGTTATGTAAACCTGTAAAGTAACTATTCTCTTAAGCTCACAAATGTTGGTATTATCTTATGTGAAGATAAACATAGAGACCTAGATACACGTTAACAGGAAATAAAATAATACTGGAAGCAGTTAAGAGAGATAATCCACAAAGCTGTAAAACAATGGATATTAAATAAATATTGTGTTTGTGAATATATGTTTAATTGTAAGCGTTAAGAGTTCGCTCAATAGTGAATTACAAACTAATGGGAAATGTTTAAAAAAAAGAAAACCTAATTTCAAAATAATAATGGGAGCAGTTTTCAAACAAAAATGGAACTTGTCACAACTTGTATATATGTATATAAGACCATATACAAACCTTATACAAACCCCATAGCGAGAGCAGACAGTATGCGGTTATGATGAACCACTTCAGAATAGGCGTAAAGCACAGAGTTGTCGCCGTAACCAGCGGCAGGGCACCTGCAGAGAGAAAGAGAGGCAAAGAGCAAAAGAGAGACCGAGAGAGAAATGAGTTGTCCCAGCTGAAAACAATTTCGTTTGACACCTGTTATGGTCAGCCGCTAATCAGTGATAAGACGAACAGCGCCAACAGCTGAAGCTCAGTTGAGGAACGACAATCGCGAATGAAACAACGCAATATGAGAGCTATTTCCGCTTCCGTCAGTAGCTGGGCTATCAGCTGTCTGCTGCTGCGGCTGCTGATGATGATGTCTGTGCTAAACGTTGTTTACGCTGGTGTCTTTGAGAGTTTGAGCATTAATACACCATTAACGCATGAGATCATGCGGCAAGCCAAGTCCGCGGGCATGCGCTCCTACATAAATGGGAGCGTGAAGCCGTGCGATGATTTCTATGGCTATGCATGCGGAAATTTCGCCAGGATCAATCCGGCGACACAAGAAACGGTCAGTACAGACTTCTTTGAGGCCCTCAATGCAGGCTATCAACGGCGGCTGCGCCAGTTGTTTCGGCAGCCCAAATTGAGCACCGACAGCCCCACCGAGACGCGTGTCAAGTATTTCTACGAATCCTGCCTGAACACCACTGCACTTCACTTGAACCAACGGGCACATGTGCTCGGTATACTCAAAGAGTTAGGCGGAATGCCTGCTCTGGAGGGCAGCAAGTGGAATGAGTCCAACTTCGAGCCAATCGAAATGATGGCGCGTCTGCTAAATCGCTTTGGCAAGGAGACGCTGCTGAGCGTCCAGGTCAATCCGGGCTTGGCCAACAGCCAGATGAATCGATTGTTTATCGGCCAACGAGATGATCTGGACAGCAGCAAAGCTGTCGTTCTACACCAGAGCAGTCAGTTGATTATGCAGCAGAATCTACAGCAGTTGCTGGGCCTGAGTGAGCCGAAGGCCGCAGAAACAGCAGCGGAAATTGCAAAAGTCCATCTGGAGCTGTCACGCGGCATCGTTGAGGCGCAGGAGGAGCTGCCGCCCAACCAAATGTGCCGGCTGCGAATGCTGCCCGACATGAGTGACAGCTACGGGCCCAAGCTCAATGTAACGCGCTTGGTGCAGCTCTGGCTGAATCATGACTACCAACTCCCTGTCTATGAATATGTGGAGAGCTATATGTGGCAGGTGAAGAAGATATTGACTCAGACACCCAAGCGTGTTTTGGCTAACTATATGCTCTCATCGCTGCTCAGCGACTACGAGATCGAACAGGCCGCGAGTCTGGAGAAACAGCATGTGCTGTGCGCGGAGAAGACGACGCTACATTTCGCCGACTTCGTGGATCATATGGTGTATCGGTCGCTGGAGAAACAGAACCCACACATACCGGGCAGCCTGCGCCAGCTGTGGCAGGAGCTGAAAGTAGCATTTGGCGATTTGCTGCGTGCACCAAACACCAAGTGGCTAAGCGAACAGACCCTGAATGAGGCACTGGCCAAGCTGAAAGCCATGAGTTTTCATATATTAGGCGGCGGGACGGTCAACTTTGAGGACTATTACGGCGGTCTGGTGATCAGCAATGCCGACTATTTTGGCAATGTGCAACGACTGCTGGAGTTGCGTGCTGAGCAACTGCGCAAGGATCTGCAGCGGGCACCAAATCCCTACTTTTATGATGACTTCAATACGTCGCCGTTCTATGTGCCAGAGATGAATCGTGTCGTAATACCAGCCAGTTTTATGCAACATCGCTACTTCTTCGACGAAGTGTATCCCATGGCACTCAAATACGGCACCGTCGGCTTCTCGCTGGCCCATGAAATGGCCCACGGCTTCGACGATCTGTCGCGCACCTTCGATGGTCAGGGCAACCTGCGCGACTGGTGGGAGCGCAATGCCACTCAGGCGTTCGAAGAGCGCAAACAATGCCTAGTGGAGCAGTTCAGTGGCTATAGGTACAATGGCGAGCGGCTGCCCAAGCTGCAGTTGCAGTCCGAGAATATAGCGGACAATACAGGCCTGCACATCGCCCATGCCGCCTATCTCAACTGGCTGAGGCAATCGACGCTGGAGGGTGAGACATTGCCTCGCATGTCGCACACGCCACAGCAGCTCTTCTTTCTGGCCCTTGGCCAAGTGTGGTGCTCGGATCTGTTGCCAGAGTTGCGTCACACGCTTTCCATCAGTGACGTGCATGCTCCGGACGAGGTGAGACTCTATGCGATGATGGCCAACTTTGATGCGTTCGCCAAGGCCTACGAATGCCGTCAAGGCGCCCACATGAATCCCCTGCGAAAGTGCGTTATCTACTGAGGCCGTCCTTCAACTGATTAGAAGCTCTCTATAGCTTATAAATAGATCTATACTTGAAATATACATATATACATTTGTTGTATATACTACCCATTTCCTAGTTGTGTTTTTATTTATTGAGAGACGCTCACTTACCGAAACTCTGGCTCACCCAGATGCCAACCATGTCCAGCTTGAGCAACGTATAGTAAAAATTCTCCCCCTTCTCAATGTTCATAAACAGATGATAGACAAAGCTGCCGCACCACGGAGCCACCGATCCAAAAACGTGGCAAAACGAAAGGAACTTGTAGCCACTGTCCCACGGCATCAGACCCGGAACAATGGCCAGTATATAAAATATGGGTATGGCTACAAATAAACAAATATAGTTTGATTTTCATGAGATGTATATCAAATTAAATGTGTAATATTACTCTAAAAACTCTCAGAAAGTAATAATAAATTTTTTTAATTCAATTACTTAATAGATACAGATAATGGAAATGATTGCTACATAAAAGCCAAATTTTGTAAGAGGTTTACATATAGTGAGATTATATGACATCAGAGCTTTAAAGAAATTATAAATGAAATATATTTGCTTGAATCAACTCTTTGCCTTGAGATTTGGTTCACTTTGACTAAGATTTTTATGCATAGACTGAAAGCTGTATGAAGCTCATCATTAAAAAAAAATTTTTAATAATAATAATAAAACAACGTATTAGAATCTGTTAAATTAGTACAATGTTAGACTTGGATTTGTTTTTTGATTATTTATTTTATTTAAATATTTATGAAATCGGTTTCTCTTTGAGATCTTAAAGATTTCTTTTATTTTTTATGATCAACTAAATACTAAAGGCATTCTTCCTCGTATGCAATATTACTTGAATAGACACTCAGGAAAATTAACATATACATAACAAATTTCAAATAATTCGAGCATACATTTTTGTCTGTCTACATGTCGCACTCTGTTAGTATAAGAGTATATTCAGCTCATGGAGCTCGCGTTTGAGACACGCGATAACAGTTTGACCTAGCACAGTCTGCTGATAAGTGAGCTATTGTTGCCGGACAAAGTGACTGTTGGAGCTCAGTTGAATCGTTGGCCGGAATCATGTTAGGACGACGCTCGAACGCTTCGCTGCTGCTGGCAATATTTTGCTTGACAGCAGCCACAATTGCCTGGGGCCTGCCGTCGGAGAATGGCAATGCGACCGTACGCGATGATCTCACAACGGATTACGCCAAGCAGATTATACGCCAGTCCAAGGTGGCCGAGATGAAGGGCATGTTGAATGAGAGAATTGCGCCTTGTGACAACTTTTACAACTATGCGTGCGGCAATTGGCATCGTCAAAATCCCGCTCAGCTGTTCGGGAACATAATGACGGATATGTTTCAGCTGATTAAAAAGGGATTCGATCGACGCCTGCAACGTCTGCTGCAGTCGGGCGATATGAAATCGGAGCTAGAGAAAAAAATGCAAAGTTTCTATCGATCCTGTTTATTAGCAGATGCAAGAGACATTCACTATAAACGGGCGTTGCAGCTCATCTATGGGGAATTCGGTGGATTTCCTATGCTGGAACGTGAGAGTTGGGATGCCTCGAGCTTCAGATGGTGGCACACCATAGCGGACATTCAACACAAATACGGCTTGCAAATCATACTGGCCGTGGATATAATGTCGGACATTAAGAATAATACGGTTAATCGAGTCTATCTAGGGCCGCCAGACAACAAGCAACCCTTCGGCATACTGAGTAATATCGAGGATAAAGCTCTGGCGGATTATTTCCAGCTCTATTTTGGCGTTGCCGAGCAGCTTGCCAAGAGGATTGCAAAGCAGTTGATCAAATTGCAGCGCGCCTTGGTAGATGGCAGCGTTAGCCAAAGCAGCAGCCTGGAAGATGATCTAACACTGTACTCGGTAGACGAACTGGAGCACAGATATGCAGAGCAATTCAGTATCAAGGAGTATCTCGGCCTGGTGCTGGGAAAGGATAATGTACCGCAGCACATATATATCTACAGCGATAACTACTTGAACAACACATTGCAAACGCTCCAGGGGACGCCCAAGGAGACAATTGCCAATTATGTGATCTGGCAACTGCTGGATCCATACCGAATCGACTCCAAGCCCAACGAACTACGCACCTGGTGCACTGAGCAAACCAAAAAGTACTTTGCAAAACTCACTGATCACATGATATACGAACGCTATCGCAGTCCCGCGGCTGAGGCAGAGGTGAAGAGTGTTTGGAATCAGATCCGCGATACGTTCCGGCAGCAGTTGGCAGGCGACAAGCTCGACTGGATTGCGAATAAGACCCGAGAGCTGGCGATTCATAAATTGAATCACATGGAGCTACATATCAACTCCTATGATAATGAGGATTTCGAGGGACTCTACGGCGAGGTGGCAGTGGACAAGCAGAACTATGTGCTCAGTGTGCAACAGGTTCTCATGGCCGAGGCGAAACGCAATCTGAAAAGACTGCACAATCCGCCCACCTCTTTGGAAGCCACGGACGTGTTGAGCTTTACGCCCGCCTACAATATCTTGGCGAACAATATCACGATTCCTGTAGCGCTCCTCCAGCCGCGCTACTTCTGGGATACGAACTATCCGCAAGCTCTCAAGTATGGCACCTTGGGCTACCTGCTGGCGCACGAGATGATACACGGTTTCGACGATGAGGGACGCACCTATGATGCCAATGGCAATCTGGCACCCTGGTGGGATGACAAATCCCGCTACGAGTTCGAAGAGAAGCGCAAGTGTTTCCAAGCCCAATACCATTCCTACAAATACGGAGGCGCCCAACTGCCGGAGAGCGTGCAGCAGTCGGAGAACATTGCAGACAATGCGGGCATCAAGCTGGCCTACAAGGCCTATCAACGTTGGCTGGAGCAACAGCCGTCAGAGGTGCTGCACCAAGAGACCCTAGCTGGCCTCGAGCTGACCAGTCAACAGCTGTTCTTCTTGAGCTATGCTCAGCTGTGGTGTGACGATGTCCAGTCCTTGTTCAAGACATCTGTGGCCACGGCAGATGACCACGCGCCGGGCATGTATCGCGTCATTGGGCCATTGTCCAACTTCCAAGAGTTTTCCTGGGTCTACAACTGCTCGCAGCAGGCGCCCATGGATCCAGAGTTCAAGTGCGCCATATACTAAGCCAGCTGCTCTGAAATGTTATTCCTTAGCCTTAGCCTTAAAATAAAATGGGTGGCAAGTAATTATGGCCTAGAAGCTTTATTAATTTATACTTTTGCCATACAGCACACATCTCTTTTCAGGATTCATTGCAGTTTGACTTGAGCAACCGAAGACCCTCGCAAAGTCAGCCATGTTGGCCAGGGCACCCTGCACGCGCAGCGCATTGGGCGTTCCGGTGAGGAGTAGCGACTGCTTGTCTCGGAACTGCTCATTGGCATCGTTGCACCAGAGCTGCGCATAGCTGATGAAGAAGAGTTGCTCTGGAGTATGGCTCAACGATGGCAGCTGCTCCGTTATCAAGGCGGTCGAGGCCAAATTGGCCAAGTACCTCTTGTAGCCCAGATATGCCAGCTGAATTGCCGCGTTGTCTGCCATATTGTTGTCCTGCAGCTCGCTGGACGGCAGATAGTTGCCGGCGTAACGCAGGCGCTCGTATTGATGCCGATAGCAGGACTTGCGCTTACCAAACTCAGCCAGAGTCGCTGTATCCCAGCCGACACGTTTGTCCAAGCTATGAGCCAGCTGCTCCGCCATAATTGTACCCAGACTGCCGTAGCGCAGAGCCCGTGGATAGAAGCGAGACCACAGGAAATTGGGCTGCAGCAGTGCCACGGGCAACAGAACCTGATTATAAAGAGCATCGTATGTGGGCACAGTGGACACCACAGTGGGCGGCTCAAGCTTATTTCTCTGACTCAAAACGGCGCCCAGATTAAATAGAAAATCCTGGGATTTCAGCTCCAACTGCTTGTAGCGCTCTGCAAAATTTAAGTGCGCGAATCCATTGACCGACAAGCGCGTGGCATTCACTTGATCCAGCACAAGGCGACGCGTGTTTACGGATAGCCAATCTGTGCTATTGTTGCTCTCGAGCAGATTGTAGAAGCTCTGCTTGATCTGCTGCCAGACAGCGTCGATGTCGTTGAGAGTAGACGCAGAGCCATATTGACGATATGCCATATTGGTGAGCAGCTCGGGGAACAATTGCGAGGCGCTGCTCATGCACTGAACCACAACTGGCGCCTCACGATCGTAATAGAAGTGCTGCAACAGCTTATGGAAAATGTAGTTGGCCAGCACATGGGAGGGTGTTTGAGCCAGGACGGCCAGCAAGTGTGCCTGATAGCTGTCCACATGCTCGTAGAGTATCTCGTCCGGCTGCAAAGGGCGCTGGAGCACTAATTCCACAAAGCGCGTGAGATTAAAGGTGGGCGCATAGGCATCGGCCAGCTCTGCAGGAGAACGTTGCTTGGCTAACACGCCCAATGGACGATTCCACATGCCTTTACCCAACAACAATTCCAAATCAATGATTTCCAGCGCCGTTTTGCGCGCCATCGACGCCTCCAAACCCAAATGCTCAGCCAGCTCAGCGGCAACCTCGCGTTGCCTCCTCACAAGTGAACGAGGCGGCTGTCCCACATACAGTCGAGTAAGAGTCTTATTATGTGGGTCTGGTGCCTGCTGCAATAGCAGTAGAATATCCAGTCCATATGTGCGTTTGATCTGCGCCACAGTGGCCAGCCAATCGAAATTCTCCGCTGGCCAGATCTGGCCCGGCATCGCCAGCGCAGGCATGCGTCCAAACTCGGCAGCAATCTCCTGCAGCTGCTGGCGATAGAGCGGCAGAGGTGTCTGCCGAAAGCGCAGGCAGCTGGCATAAAATTGCTTCAGCTTCAGCACAGCCAAGTCATCGCTCTCCGGATCAGCTGGCTGCTCCAGTAGGCGCTGCTGCTTGTGACGATAGCCATTGGCCAGCAGCTGTTGGTAGTTGGTCTCGCGCGGCAGGGCTGCATTAGCCGGATTGATCTTGGGCCAATTGCCGCAGCTGTAGCCAAAAAAATCATCGCAGGCATCCAGTTCCGGCTGCATATAGCTACGCATCTCCGCCGACTTGGCCAGCCGCATCACGCGCTGCACGTAGGCGCTATCGTTGTGCTGCGATATCAGTTGCTCCTGCAGCTGTATGTGTGTGTCCAGCTCGGGCTGCGACAGCAAATGCCCAGCCACACTGCTCAGCGCGACCAAAGCAACAGCAGCCACCACACTGAACCACACGCGTCTCATGGCTAAAGAGCAACTGAATCGCCTTCCGCAACGCACTTTCATCAAGCAGCTCCGTTCAGCGGAGAGCTTTTCCTTATCGCCTACGACTGGTCATTGGTCTGTATAAAAAATAATATCATCATAGTGAAGGCACCGTGATTGGGTCACAGCTCACGTCGCCTCTCCTCTGTATATTATACCCATTAATTGCATTATGCACAATGAATTCTAATAGTTTAAACTTTTCATTTATAATATCCACTTGTCTGTCGGCCTTTTCTATTGTTTGTCATTCTATCTGCATAACTGTGTGGTATTTGGGAAGCAAAAACTTTTATTTACATTATTTAAATTTCAATTATTGAATTTGCAAGCATAAATCAAATTTCACTGATAGTTAAGGCCTTAACTGGTCATTTTTATGCACGACTTGTAATAGATTTTATTTCAACTATTGAAAAATCAAATTCAACAGATAGTTAAGGCCTTAACTGATACTTAATAATTTATAGATGACTAGTAAAAACTTTTGTGTAAACTTTTTAAAATTGAATTATTGTACTATTTGTACTAAACAAATCAAATTCAACTGCTAGTTAAGTCCTTAACTGCTAGTTTAATTTTACATATTTTCAACTGTTTGTTAAATCCTTTAAATTTTAATTAGTTTACATATGCCTCAGCTCAACATTATATTTACAATTAATATTACATTAATTATCAAGCATTAGAAAACTCGTTTCTAGTCTGTGACAAATTAATTGTTAAGCTTGACAACCACATTATGCCATCAACTGAATCGTGAGGTCAAAGTGTTTGTTAGTTTTCACAGCATCTAGTTTCACCAAGCGCTCAACTTGTGCGTTCAGTTTTTAACTGCGATCAGAGCTTTGGAGTTGCTCAGTAAAAAAATAGGTTATCACTGGCTAATTTTATTACAATAATATGTAATGTAATAATAGTTTAATTATTTACGTAATAGCTTTGGAAACTGAATGAAATGCTTAGATAACCGAGAAACAAATGAGTTTCGAGAGGAATTTCGCGTTGTATTCTGAATAATGTTTCGCGAATTGGCGTGAGTAAGTATACATTATACAGATATATACGTATATACATACATATATATTAATATATATATAAATTCATAGAACTTAGAGATTTGCATATTGTTTGGGCGGACGCTTTGTGATTGTGGATCACAATTGTGCCGACATCTGCACTGAAAGAGATAACCCAAACGGGGTCTCATCAAAGCTCGGCCTACTCTGCTCTCATTTATCACCAAGTGAACAAGTGTGTGTGCGTATGGATGGATGTGTGTGTGAGTTCGTAGATGAAATCGAGACTTATAAAACGTAAAGCTAAATGCGCTCAGTCAACAATAAGAATTACACTAAATAACATGAGGGAAAAGATGCGGTTCCGTATAAATGAGAATCTACGGTTTATATTTTACGGACTGCTGCTAATGCTCCGGCTGCAGTGTGGCAACGCGGATTTGATAGGCGACAGCAATATGGGCGCTGGTTACGTCGATGAGGTGATGCAACAGGCTAAGGCAGCGGAAATTGCCAGCTTCATGAATGAGAACGTCGATCCGTGTCAGAACTTCTATGAGTTCGCTTGTGGCAATTGGGCGCGTATCAATCCGGCCACAACGTTGAACAAGTTGTCAACGGGTCTGTTCGAGCGTCTCACAGATGGCCTCAATCGTAAGGTGAAGCACACGTTGAACAACGAGAGCGACGACCTCGATACGGAGGAGGATGTGCAGGTGAGAAACTTTTACCGTTCCTGCGTGGAAGTGCGCAGCGTGGACAACAACTATCGACAGAAGCTGAAGGATTTGATAGCCGAGTTCGGTACGATGCCAGCACTAGTGCCCGTTGCCGAATGGCAGGAAACGGACTTTGATTGGCTGGACACAGTCGCGCGCATAGCCTATCGCTACGGCATCCCCATCATACTGGCGGTCGAAGTGACCAAAGACTTTGCCAACAACGAGGTCAATATGGCCTACATTGGTCAACAGGACTTTCCGCTCGAAACGCGCAGCATGTATCTGGACAACAATACGGCCACCTATAGACACACCTATCAGGTAAATATGGCAAACAAGCTGAAGAACTTTTTGGGCTTCTCACGATTGAAGTCGCACTTGTTGGCCTCCGAGCTGATGGATTTTGAGGTGGAGCTGGCACGCGGACTGATCAATATGGCCGATGGCCTGGACCTCATCGACATCGCTCAGCTGTCCACTATCGCTGAGATGCAGCAGAACTATGGCCCTGAACTAGACATGGAGCGATTGGTCAATATATCGCTGGGCGAGCAGATCAAGGACAATGTCTACGATTTCAATCCGCAGTATCAACATAATCTGATGAATGTGATCAAGAACACGCCCAAACGCATTATAGCTAATTATATATTCTTCCGCTTGATCGATGAGTTCATTATGGAGCCAGGCAAGACGCTGGCCAAACGCCAGGAGAAGTGCATAACGCTGACCAAGCAAAACTTTGCCAAGAATCTGGACAATATGATTTTTCGACGGTACAACAACAACGACACAGCCGCCGACATTGAGCTGATATGGCACCAGCTGAAGTCTACCTTCGAGCAGACTCTGCAGTCCGATGAGTCTCTGAGCTGGATCAGCCGACAGACGCGCGAGTCCGCCATTGAAAAGCTGTCCGCCATGACACTCGAAGTGAACTCGCATGCCAATGAAAACCTCACCGAGGATTTCGCTGGTTTGCGGCTGCAGAATGAGGATTATATTGAGAATTTGCGCCAGACTCGCATGCTGGCCGCTATCCAAGCGCGCCAGCAGCTGCACAAGCCAGTCAAGCCGCTGGAGGCGGGCGACCTACTCAGCTATACGCCGGCCAATATTCTAGTAGAGAATATGATCAAGGTGCCGGTATCTCTGCTGCAGCCCTATTATCTGTGGGCCGCATGTTATCCGAATGCCATTAAGTTCGGCACGCTGGCCTCCCTGATTGGCCATGAGCTGATCCACGGCTTCGATGATACGGGCCGCAAATTTGATGCCCGCGGCAACAGCAACGACTGGTGGGACGAACAGTCCACGGACAATTTCGAGACGAGGCAGCGCTGCTTTTCGGAACAATACAGTAGGTACGTCTATCACGGAATCCAGCTGCCCAAATCGAAGTCTCAATCGGAGAACATTGCGGACAATGGAGGTTTGCGGTTGGCATATGCCGCCTACCGAAATCTGCAGCGCACGCTGGAGGCCACCGTCGAGGGCAGGCGACAGCTGCACAAGGAGAGGCTGCCGACACTGAACTACACCAATATGCAGCTGTTCTTCATCAGCTACGCGCAAATCTGGTGCAATGATGCGCATACACGTGTGCGCAACCTGCAGATATCCGTGGACCAGCATGTACCCGGCGACCTGCGAGTGATCGGACCACTCTCCAATTTCGATGAGTTTGCCAAGGAGTTTCAATGTAGACCCGGTACACCCATGAATCCCCTAAAAAAATGTAAAATATACTAAAATTTTAGCTTTAGATTCTAGTATATACTAGAATTTTAGCTTTAGATTCTAGTATATTTTACATTTATTCAAGAAATTCAAGAAACGTTTTATAAAGATACAAATCTCTTATCCCTGTGATAAAAATTATTAACAATAATTCAAATTTCTTCAATTTAAAAATAAAATACTAAAGAAATTGACTATTATGTTTTAAGTACATATACCAGCATCAACTGTTAAATTAATATTTACAATATTTACTTTGATATGTCCTACGTAAAATATAAGTTTATTTAATTGCCATGAGCTAAACTTAGAGTGCCACAACTTCTGATGATCAATCTCTCTCTCTGTATCACTTTCTCTCTCATATCATATCTTATATCTCTCTCTCTCTCTCTCTCTCTCTCTTTCTCTCGATTTGACGCTACCTTTCATTCCTTTACAGCCTCCAACAAACTCTCTGTCTTTCTCTTTCCCTCTCCTCACTTCATATTATTCTCTCACTTAATTCTCCCTTTTGCTTGTGATATCTCTATCTTTTTCCTATTTTTATATGAATATATATAATTAAATTTTCCATAAATAACTTATAATAGTTTAATGGAACTGAAAGCACAGAGTATTCTAGTAAGTGCATCACTAATATATGTCTGCATACACGGAATACCAACAGACACACAAACACACACACAAATACACACATGTATGCAAATGCAAAACCAATTATTTAGCAATTCCACCTTTTCCACACTGCCGTTTTGCGGGTCGTAAGAAAGGTCGGTTGGGACAATCTATTTATGTGCATTATGCGCTTGCACTTGGCTTTGACCGTGATTGTTAATGGCATTGACACGGATCGATAAATGAGCAACAGCCGTGCTTTGCGGCAAGGTGGCGCGGGTGGCCGTAGCAGGGCCGAGGGCTGGGGGCGTGGTCGTGCACTTACCGTGCGTCAGTATGTTGATGGTCTCGTTGTGCCAATAGAAGAGACTGAGCAGGCAGCCCTTGAAGGTCTGCAGCGGACGGTATCCTTTGAGGACATACGGATTGAATTGCAGATATTTGGGCATGTCCTGCCAATGCAGCAGCTGATCCATGTTAGCCGATGCCATCGTTGTGCTACTGTTGCCTGTTGCTATTGTGGATACTGTCGTCGCAGTTGGTATGGTGGATGCAATTGTGGTTGTTGCTGTTGCTGTCGCTGTTATTGTTCCTGCTGTTGTTGGGGATGTGGTTGTTGCTGCTGTTGTTATGGCTGTAGATGGTGCTGTAAGCAAGGCAGACTTTGGCGTCGTGGAAGCGTTCGTGGAAGACGTTAATGATGTTGTATTTAATGACGCTAGTGCTGAGGGTAGATTCTCCCCATGTCCAACCTCGCTGCCGGCCAAATCCTTGAGGCCGTTCATTGCCATGCCATGAGCCGCATATGATTCACCGTTGCCGGTGCCGCTGGCCAGAACATCGCCCATCTCATGCCCGATGTTGCGAATACGCGCCGGCGTTGTCGGCGGCGTGGCAGACATTGACTCGACGGTGCTGCCCAGGCAATTGGCAATATCGTGCTCACAGCTAACGTTGCATGGAGCTGGCGTAGTGGTTGCCACAACTGCCGGCACGTAGGTAGGCGCCACCGGTTTAGCTTTAGGCTTGCTGATCAGCTTACTAGCAGTGGACTTGCTGACCGGCTCGGTGCTCAGGTCAACAACAACGGCTGCAGCGGCGGCGGCAGCAGTGTCCATGCCTCAAATATAAACGCGTTCAATGGCCGGTTCTATAAATTGGCGGCAACAGCAACTGAAATCAAAAGTTCACGTCATGAATTATAAACTAGGACGCAGTGTTATAAAAATGCTTCACATAAAACTCACACATTCCTCCTCACTCTTTCTCTGTTTCATTCTCTCTCTCTCTCTCTCTCATTCCCATTCTCCTCTCTCTTTCTCGCGCTACTTTTCACAATCACATACACCCACACAAAAACACAGACAGGCATAGAAGCGTGCGCGCACACACAATCGGCCTTTTATGTGTTACGTATACGCCTCGTTGTCCTGTGCCAAAAAAAACACGTGCTTACGTACGTAAAAGAGACCAGGACAATGTCAACACACATAGGCCCAGATGCCTTGTGACCCAAAAAAGGATTTGCGGCCATATGTATGTACACACATGTATGTATGTATGTGAATTCTTCTTCTTCTGCTGCTTCTTTTTTGCAGACACGGACTATTTTGTTAGGTGGCCGAAAGTGAATATTTATTGTGAATCACGCGACTTGCAGGGTTCTGCTTATTTAGTAAAAATCGATAGGCTATACTTACATCTGGTATGCGCCTCGTCCAAAATTTAAATGTTATTTCTGTTCAATGCAGTTTAATGGCAACAAAATGGCCAATAAGCGCAACACAATTTTGCATACATTCAGGCTACAATGCAGCTGCAGCAAAAACTCCCTTCGAAAGCGCGAGGGCGGGGCGCGGGTGGTTGTGAACACGTTTTGGATAACTTTTGGTATAGTAGCTGCTGCTATGAGCTTTGACTGAATTGATGGCTATTATGGCTTTGATGTGGGCACGACATACCGTTCGGTAGACACTCGTTTAATTATTCAGCATTATTCAGAAGCGCCTTAATGTTGATTTCCTTGTGAATTTTTAATAGTCTAATTTTTGCTTTTTTTGGTTTTTGATTTCGTTGCGGACACGGAAAATACTACAAGGCGGGAGCAGGCTTCGCAGCGCACGTTGGCATAAGCACGTCAATATCTGACTGAGGACGATAACGATACCGTTATGCTTTTTATTGTTATGCAATTGAATTGCCAGTATTTTCATTGGGCGCCAACAAAAAAAAGATAGCGCGCGCGCATTGCATGACAGCTGATAAATTTTAAATCTTAAACAGTGGCAGCGCCGCCAACTAGTTTTCCAACACTGGCAGCTGTGCCCATTCTGAGGTGGCAACGCTGATGCACTAAAACCTGAGCAGATCAGCTGCTGACGCGCTTGGGTTGCTTGTAATTCAATTTTTTCAAAACATATTAGTTATAGTAGGCCTTGCTTTTCTTATTAACTAAAAGTGTAGGATTTTAATTGAACGTTTTATTATGCTTTTAACTTTTGCGAGAAAATAGCAAGATAGCCAACTGGGGCGGCAACAACGGCATAATTCGGAATTGCGCCAAATATTACAATAACAAATCGGACGCAACCTAAAAAAGAAAACAAGTGCAATTTTTATTTAAATTGATCTCGTCTATTTGGGAAGTCATACTAATGAATTCTAACATCGTTCAAAAAGCATCTCAAACTTGGCATATGCTAAATCGAGTAATTGGTGGCTGGTGGAAGAGTTTATATTTGTCTCGATCACCGTTCCTAGCAATAACAGCGCCACCGCCGGTAGAAAATTCACCAATAACTGAAGAGGTAAGATAATGATAAACGTAAACCAATTTTCTTACACATACAAAAATCGACGCGTATGTGTGTACGAGCCGTTGAGACTACCTGCTAGCTTAGGCGATATCCAAAGCGAAAGCAAGAAAACAATCGACATGGACAAACGACAGTGAGCGGCTGTTTTGCAAAGCGCGCTAAAAACTCAGCTGTTATAGTGTTACCCCACTTGGAAATAAATTAGTAGATTATTAGAATTTATAGAAATGGCTACAAAAACCCATTTGCACGAAACAAAATCATTGAAAAATGTATTTAAAGAAGACCGCCCTATAAATGAAATACTAGAATATGCAGTTTACTATTTATTTTGCGCAAGTTGGCAGCACCAGTCGATTAGTACGCCAAGATGGTAGCTCTTCACAGACGTGGTGAATTTAATGAAAGTGACATGAAATATGTGTAGAAAAAACACGATTTTCATAAAAAGAAAATCATATTTTTAAAGTGATAAGTCTGTTTTTGTGCCTAGGTTAGGGTGTAAAACAGCAAAGGAGCCTATCAGTTCGGTGTTGCAGTTAACATATGCCTGCCAAAATTGGCCAGAAAGCAAAACAGGCAGCTGCGTAAATTCGACAGACGCTTTGCAAGCGGCCAACAACAATACAAGACGATACACACAAAAATCAATTTTCGCGCTGATTTTTTATTTAGCTGCACCAGCAAAACAAGTTTAGCGTGCTCCATTAACAAAAAGCAACGAAATATCAAGCGTTAAAGGTATGCTATGCTATGCATTATGTCCCCGACACTCTTGCCCAAAGTACAGGCAAAACTAAAGGCCCCCACACACACAAAGGAAACACACACACACAGCTACTGTCGCATCAGCATTGTAAATGAAAGACACACATACAATGGCACTTACGTTTGCCTTTGGTTTGCCCAAATGTAAAATACTATGCTTTGCCGTGATGCGCCCGAATTGCGTTTGTGACGTACGCACAATGCTTGTGCATTTATAACACTATGCGCATGTGAATAACAGTATATGTATATTTATATATTTTCTTTCTTTCGCTTCACTTTACAGATGCCACGAACTAGACGCCGCCATCACTCGAGGGATCGCTCCTCAGCCGCCACACGAGACAAACGTAGACGGCTTGATACTGGCGATCTATCGCCACCCTTAGTTGAAGCACCGTCGCCGTAAGTTGCATATTTCTACTCAAAATGTAGATATATATAGAGCATATATATATGTTACCAAGGGCAAATATTGCTCAATGAGTAGCAGCCATGTGCTTAGCCAAAAAAATATTAGTCATTATTTCGTTTGTTTTCTAACGTTGGCATTTTATTCTATGTAATTGTAATTAGTCCGCGGCTAACCAAGACACATCATACCCGTTCAGCAGCCAAGCGACGGAGACATGAAATTGATGCAAACACATCTCATATATCCAAGGAGCCAACGTAAGTAGCTTGCATATGCAGTATCTGTATTATATATTATTAGTTTTAAATACTATTCTCTCGATAAACTCTTCATCTTATTCTCTAATTGAAAAATTCAACTGATAACGTTCACATACACGTCATTTCTTAATTTTTGCTTCTGCTTCGTAAGATGTCTGAGTTTTGATTACTTAGTCTTCTCGACAAAGATATATATGATGTGTGGTTCGTTGGAAATTAAATTCATAAAAGTGTCCTGCCCACGCTTCGACTCCTGCAGTGTTGGGCTTTTTCTTTTCAATGGCTTTTTAACGATCGTTTCTTTAATGATCGAGGCATTAAAAAGGCACGTCAAGTAGTCCCATTGCAAGAGAGCGACAATTTAAGCATTGGGCCATATAAGGCAGGTGAAACTCTCGCGGTGTTCCTGTAATGTCACATGTTGAGTTTTTGGGCCAGTCATTGTGTGAAGAGGTAAACTAAAGACTTGCCTCTTGACTTAGTCAGCTTACTGTAAATTTATGTGGTGACTGCGATTTCTTTGTGCCAACTGCAATTAACCCGCTTTAGAGTTTTTGGGGAGGCCTCGTTGCGTGGGCGTGTGTCCTGCCCGTTGCATTTCCTTGCTGCAGTTGATTTAATTTATTCGTTTGCGTATTTAAAACATTTGCATATTACTCAAAACAACGCAGCTCAGACAACGACAACTGAGGTGCGACGTTGTCGCATTTATTATTGTTTTATTTTTTTATTTTTATAAACTTGGCCTGGCCTTTTTAGGCATGGCCTCAGCCACGAACGCAGCAACAGCATCAGTATCAACATCTACTCTTCCCCTCATTGGAGTCGTGGAGCCGTGGCTTAATCAGAGTCGCATTTTGTAATTTATTTGCCACTAGTTGTGTCGCTTTCTTTGTCGTAAACTTCTGGAATTCATGCACAACAGTCGCCTTGTTTATTAACCTTTTCATTTTGCAATAAAAACCCGCTTGCCAAGTGTTCGCAAGTACCCAGATTAATTGCTTAAGCAGCGGCTTGTCTCTGCTCATTATTCATACAATATCTTGCAACGCGGAAGTGTTAACAAATCTCTTAGCCAAAAAAAAAAAAAAAAATTAAGCAAAGCAAGTATCAAATTTAAATATTACATAGAAATAAAAAGATTTCTTAGATATTCAGAACAATGCATGAATATATCTTGCATTGAAAGTATTTTAGATATGATGTTGAAATACATTAACTTAAGTTTTTGTTGGCACCGTAAGAAGTCCTACAACTTGGTTTACATTTTTGTGAACTGATTCTGTTTTCTAGATCTTCAACAATTTTCTAGTTTTTATGGTACATGATCCTCATGTAACACAACTATAAAGGAACTGATATTTCAAAGTCCACATATTCTCAATTAAGTTCTGATATACTTAAAAGATACCCAAATCGTACGAGAGCATGAATACTGTATAAAGAGTGGGAGGGGGAGATGCCCTCTTTGCATTTTTACATCGGACTACTAAATTAAACTCTGACTTACCCATTTTTGGTTACAGGGTATATAAATTAAAATCAACTGTCAAACATCGCCGTATTTCCGCTATTTATTGTTTTTATATTTTTTATTGCATATACATATTACATACATATCAGTATATACAATTTCAATTGTTCAAATTTATATGTGTGTGTATGGATGGGTGTATTACTACTGTATGAGCTGTCAATTGGGCGCACACGCACAACGAGCGTACGCTCTGTTGCTGCGGCTGCGGCGAATTCAACATGCGGCGACTCGCGTTGTTGGCTGGCTAAGCAAGATCGAACTGTAAACTGGAAATGCGCGTCGGCGTCAACGTCGACAACACGTCGTTGCGGCGAGCTTCAGGCATCCGACACTTGTTCGCTACGGACTTGTCGTACGAAAGCTCAGTCGCAACGACAACTTGCAAGCGAATGGAGGTGCTGGCTTCGGACGTCGCCGCCGTGCAGCCTCAACATCAGCAGCAACAATAAATACAACAAACTGAGTGCCTTCATAAAAGAAATGTAAAAAATTGCTGAAATTGAAAAAATTGTGTTCATAATTTGCAACAAATGCAGCTGTCAAGTGTGCAATTTATTTGTGTGCAAGTGTACTTGCGTGTGTGCGTGCTTAGTGCATATTTAAATAGTTGCAACAACAATATATAATCACAGCAACAACAACAATAGCAGCAATAACAGCCTTATACCATTTGTTTATGCATCCTGCAACATCGGGGGCAATCATTTTAATTTATAACTAAATATATTTTCAATATAATTTTCAATGCTATTCACATTTCGGAGACGCGAAAACGACGCCTGTTTTTGGCCAAGCATTTAACTTTATTCTCTTGGTTGGGCTAACTAATTTTGATAAGATATGACGAAGTCGACACACAGACGCCTGCTCATACTCGTGCTTCTATATATGTATATAGTTATACATATTCATATTTGAGAATTTAATTCTTATCGCTGCCGGACATACTGATAGCGTCTTAATTGTAAGGGATTTCACGCATTTCCGATTTGAATACATTTCAAATTCGTATTACTCATGAACTGTTTCTGTCGTCACTTGAGTCATTACCCAAGGTATTACCAGCTGGAGCTGCCGCAACAAGTTGTTCGCTGTTGTGGTTCAACTTTTGTTTGACCCGTTTGCGTTTCCTTTTTGAATCAGGTGAAAAAACTATACAAAACAGAAAATGAGTAAAAAATTTTGTGAAAACTGGTCGGAGGACCTGTTGTGAGGCCACTTTCTACCAAAGCCTTGTGCTTCTTTCTTTCTTTTTTGTAAATTGCATAAAGCCAAAGTAAACTGGTTAGACGCTCTTGTCGGGGTCCTATCAATGAACTTGTCAATTGGATTTGCTTCTACTGACGACACTGAGGGGGCAGGCAGAGAAAATCGCGGCTAGGTTCAGGGTTAGTTTCGCGGCTAATTCAATTTTTCGTAATGCTGACATGTGCAACAGCAACAAAATGCGGCCAACAAGAAGTCGCATAAATGCAATCGGTCTACAACTGGCATGTGGCACAACACTTGCGCAGCGGGGCAAGGGTTAGGAGGTAGGAGTATCGTGTGGAGGCAAACACTGTAAACCGAAAGACACGAACAAAATTCATAAGCCAATGAGAACGTGTTAATTAGACGACAAAAAAAAAAACATTGCTCGATAATTTATTGAAATGAAATGAGTGGGTGGGTGGGTATTGGGCTTAGGCAGAGGAACGTGCGGAAGATAGGGAGGCGCGGAGGCACATGAAGCGTTTGTGTGCACAGCATTGAAAATTCAATTGAAACAATTGCGCCACTTTTAAATGTTGCAGATACAAAAGATAAAGATATAAAAAAATAAACGGAATTAAAATTTCGCGCGAGCGTTCAAAGTAAATGCAAGCAAACGTTTAAATTTCAACATACGCCAACCAAAATAACAAAAACAATAACCTTCGATCGTCAATGATAACATCAGGAATACAGAACAACGAATTTCATTAACAACGACAAGAACAACGAAAAGCTAACAAAATGCCCATCGTGGGACAGCAATATGCTAACGGATTTCGTCCATATAGCTCCTTCCGAGTGTCTCGTAGCAGTTGTGGCTACAATAACACCAGCAACAACAGCAACAACAAACAGAATGAACAGCAACCGCTGGGCACGAATGGCGTCAACAGTCGAGCAGCAACAGCAAAGACAGCAGCAACAACAACAGTCCCCAAGGGCATTAGTCAAAAGAACAACACTGTCTCAAGCTCCTCGTGCTCATCGTCGAGCTCACTCAATCAGCCGACGGGCTTAAGCAACGGCTTTAACCGTCAGCAACCCTGGCGCAGCAGTTACTGCAGCAGCAATCGACACAGACAGCAGGAGACGCAGCTGCAGCCACAGTTACAGTTGCAACGGAACGGCAACGTGAAACCGCTTACGCCAAAGCTAATCAGGCGTATTGAGAATACCTGTGCTACGCCCAACGTCAGCTCCCGTTATGGTAAACCACGTGCGCCAGCGCCGCCTGCAGCCCGCAAACCAAATCAGTCGGCGCTGCAGCCAAACCAGACCTCAAATCCCTCACAGAAGCGCGCTTACCAGCCCACAAATGCGCGCTGCGCTAAAGAGAATTGTCCCGTGGCACGGAATACCCAGCGTTCCAGCAAGAACTATCCAGCTCCATTGCCACCGCAACAGCCACAGCGTAAGCAGCAGCAGCAACAGCAAAATGATCTCATTACGTCGAATTCCACGCCACTGGCGCAGCGCCGTCAGCTGCCGGCAACACCCAAGTTAAGCTTGAGACAGCGCGCAGCAGCCGCAGCAGCAGCAGGTGGAGCTGCTGCGAAGGGCGAGGGCGGTGGCTCGTCGACGGGCAGCAGTGATTCGCATGACTCGCCCAAACTTAAAAAGGCTTTCTCTAAAAACTTTCCACAGGGACTACCCTTCGAGGATGAGTTCTATCGCAGTCGCAATCGCTCCTATTCACAATCCTCAAGCAATTACAGTTTCTACAGTTCAGTGGGCGCACCAACCACTCCTCAAGACGAAGATGACGATGAATTTCAGCGGAAGCCCGCCACGGATGAGGCGCTGTATGTGGACTTCTCCAAGGTGGTGCACAGTCATAGGCAACAGCGTCAGTATGTGCCCGCCAGCTCCTGGATACGAGCTTCGCCCGATCATGAAGAACTGCTCCACAGCATGCAAACTAGTCACAATGGACCGCTAACACCTGCCCAGCAACGACGCAAGAGCGCCAAATATGCCCGCTCCATGCATGATTATCTATATAGTGACGATTCCAATACGAATTTGACGAACAGCAAACATCGGCTTTCGGTGGTCGATGAACCCGAGGATGGCTATTACAGCTATGCAGCTGGCACACCCGAACCACAAACACCGCCAACGCCTCGAACGGATATTTATGTGGCCGCAGCATCGTGGGCCCCCAAGCCGCTCTATCCCGACCGTGTGCTGTTGCCCAACCATGTCGACAGCAATAACAACGATTGTCGTAATCTCAGGAGCTCCAAGCAACAAGAACCACAGCATCAGCAACAGACACGACGTCGGTCCGAGTACTTGGGGTCCACAACGTGTGAGTATAAGTGAGTATCTCTCAGCAATAGCAAAACCATGCGGAAACTGGGGCTATGTTCAAGTGGCTGCTGCGCAATCGGTGGCTTCTGCTCGTAGAGCTGTTGACTAAGCGTTCTGTCAGCACTTAAGTCGTTCCTCACTTTGTTGACGTTCGGTCTGCTCAAGATCTCTCTCCCTCTCTATCTTTTTCTCTCATTCGTCCAGCCAAATTTGGTCAAGCACACCGCCCCTACTTATGCGAGCCATAGCTTAATGAGTTGAGGCAAACTAAGCGCCGCTTTTGTACCTCACAGCTCGGCTTGATGATTTTTATGTTCTACGTGCCGCTGGCGGCAGCTCTCGGTCCTCTACACTGAAGTGGCACACTTCATGTGGAGCAAGCCATATTATTTTGGCCTCATTTGCATTTGGGCTTTGAACTCTCTGTCGAGCACTTGCGCTTGAAGGGTTACCTCTTTACGACTTTTGCCTAATGTCGATTTGAATTTATTATTTTCCAACCCCAAATGAAATAAGTATTGTGCACTTTTTATGCATATCTATAGTAAAAACAAGAAATTGCGTCTGATTTTGACTGGTTACAGAATTATCTCTATCTAAAGTTTCATATATTTATATTTATAATTTCATTTATTAACACATTTTAAATTTGCCAAACAAGTTTCAACTAGATTCAAATATAAAATATTTATTTTATTCCTGAATTCAACCTAAATTTACTAAGAACGAGGTCACCTTATTGAGAAATTGAATATTGGATTATTATTTTATTTTTATTTTTTCTAAACATGTTTTCTTTGTACACTGTTTTTTGTTTCAAATATTATGACCGCAATTATGTCAGCAACTGCCACAGGTAGCGACGTACTTTTCTGGCTGGCTGGTTGACTGGCTGCCCCTAAAGGTGGGCTCGGTTGGGTCGGCTTAACAGACTTGTCTTGGGAGGGGCTTAAATACTTCAGTTATGCCGTAGTCTTGGCTACACTATTTTATTTTTATTTTTGTTGCTGCTTTTTTTGCTTCTGTTTTGCTCTCGAGCTCGTTTATCTGACGTTTATCGCGCTCCAAAAGAAACCGGACTTGTCTCCATAGTCCATATACGCTCATAATCGATGCGACTACCGCCGGCAGCAACAACAATAAGAACAATGAAGTTGACTCGACGCTGTCTTGACTTTTGAGCACACTATTCTCGAGCAGTTCCGACAACTGCAAGGCAGGCCGAAAATTTACACATGCAACGCATTGCGCTCCCCTCGCACCGCGTTAAAGCGCCAGTTTGGGGGGGGAAATAATATGAAATGATTTATATTGTATTTTTATTGACTTCCTATAAATGCACTCAGCCAAAAGGTGATTGACTACAGTATAAAACAAAAATAATAATATTAATAATAATACAATCTTTGCAATCAGTTTTAAAAATTTCAATGCTTCCTTTTTTGAACTGTTTATTTTAGTGTTGTCGTTGTTGTTGTTGGTGTTGATCGAATGCGGGCGGCCATTTGCCAGTTGCCAAAATATTTGTTAGCTTATTGTTGATTTCGCTTAGCCGTTTGTTTGTTTTTGTTAACTGTAATGGCCGGCAATGTTGTTGCTTGTGTGCCGAGTGTGTAGGGTATACATTACATTACGTTCATTGAACCTCGCATTACGCGTGCGATCTCTCGTTGAACAATGAGTGGCTGGCTGCATATACATATAACGGCCGACAGACAAACGGCCAGACCAACTGCTGGACAGCGCTGAGTCAGTGTCGCGCTTCGCTCCTGACATGTTCGATCTGCTGCCCCTACCCTGACGCACAAAGCGCGGCAGCCAATCCAACTGTTGTCGAACGGTTGCTCGTTTCTCTTTGTCATATGTCTCTCTGTTTGCCCGTCTTCTTCTTCCAATATGTATGTCTGTTAGTCTGTCTGCTGCTTTATTTGCAGTGCTCGCAATTTGTTTGATGTACGTTCAATGTCTTTGTGTGGTGTTGGGTCTGTTTGCGCAGACGCAACCATTGACCTTGGACGCTGGGCAAATTCAAAGGCTCGCCGCGACGCCCTCAATTCGCTTCGACGCCCAGATCAATTTACATAAAGCCGTTACTCATGCGCCCTGCGCACTCAATTCGCGCTATTTTTTCTCCCTTTATTTGTATTGTTGTATTATTTATTCATTCTTTTTACAATATTTGTAACGGCACTTTATTGTGTCATTTATGGTAATGACAACAACAACTACAACAAGCAGCAACAAAGTAGCAAAAGTTGTCATCGCTTCGCTTTTAGCCCAAGCACAAGCCAAAAATTCCGGTTTCTCATTATGTTTCACTTAAAAAATACTGACCTCTACTTTAATCAAAGTGGAAAAAAAAGTGGTTGAAAAAGAATCGTATAAAATTGTTCAAAGATTTGCCGAACCAGGGCTGCCTAATTGCCTTTCCGTTTTGTTCTTAGCAAATATGTTAAACAGTTAGCATTAAGATGGAAATGGAAGTAATAGCTTCAAGGCCTGTCTTCAAATTCTAGCAAGTAGAACTTCTAATGCTAATCTACCCGGTTATTATATATATATATATATATATATATATATATATATATATATATATATATATATTTATACTTCGCAATTAATTCTGTTTCGGCAATTATGTTTTAGTTTTCAATTTCGTTTTAAAGCTCTAATCATTCGTAGTGGGTTTTCTAGACCATCTCTGCGTTTCTATGTCTCGCAGTGACGCATGCGTTCATAGTTCAATAGAAGCACAGAATCGAACAATAATAACAAATTATTAACGCTTTTATTATACATTTGTTTACCATTTAGGTGGAAGTGAGGCAGAGGGAGGTTACTGAAATATGTTATGTACGCTTTTGCTTAATGTATTTTATGGCATTTTCAGGGTCAACACAACAACAAAAATATAGACTTATACATATATATAAATTTCTCGCATCGCAGCAAATGTTTGCTGGCTGCTGGTGGGTTTAAAGTGTCTCAGCTGTGCGCTATGCAGTGCTCTATGTAAATCGTGCGAGAAACTGGTTTTTCGAATGATTAATTTCATAAAGCAAGAGTCAAAGAAACTTTTCTCACATATTTCGATCCACACATTCACATATACATATGCACATACATATATTTACATAGCACAAAAAACGTTCAGAGAGTGCAGAATTGAGTTTTGTACCATTGTCAATTTCTCGACATTTGTCACAACTCAAGCAGACAATTTTGTAGTCATAAATCTGCTGGAATTTTGTTATGCATATATAAGGAACTTGGCCAAGACAAAGACATGTTTAAGTGAGTGGAGTTCAGACAAAGGGGGTTTTATTTAATAAAAATATGTAATTTAATAATATGAAGAATCGGTCAAGGCCATCAAAGAACTCTAGATAGACAAGTATTTGCTGGAATTCAGCCTAATGAAAGAGGCTAGGCAAGGTAAACTGACTGTAAATACTCATAGAAAATTGCAAAAAATGTGCCTTAGAACCGACCGCTTAACTACCTACGATTCTTAGCAAATAAATAGATCAATATACACATGTGGGTGTGCCTCGACAGTCGGAGATTGCTTAATATGATTACATCATTAATTATCGTATCTTATCACAATTTCAATATATAACCATAAGTTATTATTTGAAATCGCAGTGTGGCATACATTTATATTTTCAACATTGATAAATGGGTCACTGAGCAGAGTCGTCGGCTCATTAAGCAAGAATTAAATTAAGTTCTCAATAGATATAAAAAGAGTAAACTCCGTAAAAAATAGACTTCAGTTACATAGTTACAAAACTATCGATAGTTTTCTATTTTATCTTATCTTATCGTCTTTGAAACAATTTTCCCAGACTTGTAGCATATCTAAAAGTATCTTCGATTGCTAACTATCTTAAGTGTCAGTCTGTTATTGAACTGATTTTGCAGTTGAATTCAATTTAAGTTTCAGTTAAACTGTACTCCCATTTATATCCGTCCAAATCAGTTGACCCCAGGGCACTCACTTGCCTGGCCAATTACCTCAAGCCAAAAGCAAAGAATTAATGCCTTCCACCCAAATTGGGAAGCTACTTAATAAAAGTTTGACTTACATGTGTACAAGTGCGAACAGTTTCACAAGTCCAAAAAGTCGACGTCTCGTCATTAATATCCAATTAAAGTTCGCCATAAATGTGGTTCCAATTTGCACGCGTCGCGTCATTAATCAAAATCCAGACCAGAAATACAACATATTGAAAAAGATTTGCCTATTAGTCTCAATCTCTCAATCAAGGGGTAGATTGAAAAGATTGAAAATTGCTACGTTTAAATTATTTATTTACGACTACAACTTAATATAAAATGCAAAATCTGATCCAATTTGCATATTACTAATGTCTGTACAATTATTTAATTTAACATGCGCATTTTAGTAGGTAAAAGAGTTTTAAATATTAATGAGTTTGCTTAAGACAATTGGATTGGCTTCACTTACGTTAAAATGTTAATAACAGTATGTAGTATGTCATCTCTGTTATTTACAAACTTGTTTGACATAAAATATTTTAGCAAAAGCGGAAACATTTTACAAAATATATCTGATAAATTTAACTGCTATTGTCTGTGAACCATTAAATAAAGCAAAAACACTTTGTTTATATTTATTTTAACTTTGCATTAGATTTATGTTAAATATTAAAATCATTTTAATATGTATATTTCAAGCATTTCCTCTCTCATAATACACTTGTATAAAGTGTTCTTAATGCGGCGTACTTAACAAACAACTCTCGCTTGTGCATATTCCTATTATTAACTACCGTATAGCCTTAAGAGGCACATGCTGCTGCCGCTTATATTCGACGGCAGTCAAAGATCTTTTGTTGGTGCGGCTGATGCTGGCCAAAAGCCAAAACCAAACAGCCAAGAGATTTGTGCCTACATACAAAACCGGGCGCTGACTTCTTGACTGTTTGTTCAGCCTGGCTTAAAGCGAGCGCAGGCGTTGAGCTTTGAGTCTTATGTATGTGTGTGTGTGTGTGTAAGTTTGCAGCTGTGCACTCGCATGTGTGTGTGAGTGTAACGTACTTGTAGTCAAAGTCACTTTCAGCTTCGTTGCGTTCTCATAATTTTTGTGACCAAATTTAGAGGCGATCACAAGCAGCAACAGCAGCCGAGCAGCACGTGTGGGCGAGCAGAAACCAAAAAAATAAATAAAAACAAAAACAAAAACCAAAAAAAAAATTAAATAAGTGAATAAATAAAAACAAATTAAATTTTGTCGTATTCCGCTAGTCTCTAGAAAATAAAACTCTTGAACGCAGCTGCTTTTATTTTTTAGCAGTGTTTACCTTATTAGCATACGGTCTTGTCTTCACTTCTTGGCAGCAGCGCCTGCCTAGGTCAGTTATCTCCAAACTGATCAGATTAGATCGTAGCAGTTGCTGATTCATGCTAAGATCTTGGCTACATGACGGTCTGCCCACCCGCATATGAAGCCCGCTTGGGCGTGTCATATGTATATGTGTGTGTGTGCATGCCTGAATGTGCGTATGTATACAATTGATGTAATATGGCTACCGTTGTTGTTATTATTGACACAGTTTCTGGCCTCGCACAGTTGTTGCCTCTGCCTTTGGGTTAAGCTCCGTACTTAAAGCTTTTACGCTGGGGATTTTGTGCCATGTCATAGGCCTTGCCACTTGGCCGACGACTTTTCAGACGCCATATCAAAGGCATATTGTGCTGCGCTCTGGTGGGCAGACAGCCAGCCAGTCAGTTAGCTTGGAAGCGAGCTAGCTAGTCAGCCATCCGGCCAAGTTGATTAACTTGATTGGTAACGCAAATTCGCAACTATTCGCCAACACACAGACACATACACACACATGCAAACATAAATTCACACAAGCGCTCGTGCCCAAGAACTCGACGGGAAGGCGGATCGGCAACAAGGCAGCTTAGCACTGTTAAGTAGCTTTCCATGTTGACTCCATTTACTGTCCAATTCTCTTGGCTGACGATAATTCGACAGTCGCTGGGCGTTGCGTCAAGGACGGCCATTCATCTGTTTGGCGGATATATGGAGCTCAATAAAATATATTATATAATATATATGAGCTCGTTTGATTAATTCATTCTTTTTATTATTTTTTTTTTTTACAGTTTTGATGACAGCCTCTTGTCTTCCCGGCGACGCAAGGAGCGATCCAAGCGTTCGCATCGCAAATCGCCAGCCACTGGCCGGCGACAGCACAAGTACCGTTATAGGGAGGAGACCTCGCACTCGAGCTCAAGGCGCCGGCATCGCGATCGCGCCAAGGATGAGCGCGACAGCGGACGCAACAATCGTCAATCGCCAGCTAAGGTAAAAACTTTTCATTTTTTTAACCAAAACAAAAACAAACGAACGATTTTAGGCTGAGCAATTCAACAATAATTTAAATTTAAAAACAAAGAAAGAAAACCTTTAATTAATTAATGGTAAAAGAAAGATTAAGCAATTAGTTATTTAAGCAATTCTAAATTGTATACATACAGATGTATACATATGTAAACCCGATCAAGTTTTCTTCGTATATATTTAAATGTTCTCGCCTCCGCCGCTTGCCAATTTTGTTGAAATTTTAAATAAAGGTTGTGTCGTCCTCCCGATCAGTTATCAAATCACCGTGCGAGACACGATGTTGTTCTTTAAGCGCTATTTGGAAAAGTCTCAGTTAACGGCCAAACAATTCGAATCCTCGCAGATTCCATGTTATATAAAAATGCGTGAGATACGTGGACCCCAACGCATTGATCATCATCGCGATCTGTTATTGGAGTGTTCCTCGCTGCGCTACATGCCTTACACAGAGGATTGGATTGTCATTGAGTATTTTGCTGATCACGATAGTGATTACCTCGTAAGCCTGCTGCTGATTGTCGTAATACCTTTCGAACCGTTCGTTCGTTCTTCAGCTGCCCACTACGCAACTGTTTCAATAATAAGCTATTGCAACGCATCCACGATCGTCCGCCTTGTGTTGTCTTTACATTCTGAAAAAAAAAACTCATTTCTGATTTTTTTCTTCGTTTTCTTTTACTCAACTCAATTTTCTTCATTGCACTCACTCATCACACTCGCTCATCTTATCGCCTTGCGGTGTTGTGCTAATTTTGTGATTAAAATATAATCATTTGCAAGAAAGTGACGAGCTAAATATATAATAAATCTAAATTCTCTTTGTCGCTCTGCAACTTTGTAAAAAACGAATAACCACACGCAATAATTATACATATATAAAATTGACCTTATTCGCCTAAACTAAAATTCAATTGACTAAGCCGCAATATAATATAAATATAAAATATATTAAATGTTCATGAATTGAAGTAAAATTTTTATCCATTTAATACTCTAAAGCTCCTTTCATATCAAGGTTATTTTTTATTAGAATATCACACATGATTAAACTACAGACTATCGTATCTAATCTTGATCAACTAAAGCATTTCTTTACAATATTAAACATGACTTTGATAAGTGGTATCAAGGTGTTGTTAGCTCTTGGGACTCAAGTATTTGATAAGGCAGACATGATCAAACCAACACAACATATAAAGTAGATCAATTGTATAATATATATATATATATATATATATATATATATATATATATATATATATATACATATGTCTTTATCAGAGTGGAGACTGAGAGAGCATGTCTGCCTGTCTGCCCTGCGGCGTGCGTTGATGATAATCTGTTGAATTAATTGCTCTGCCGCGGGTCCTCGTTATTTTCGTTCAATTGATCATTTGACATTAACACTCGTTGGGTGGGGCGGGCAGTGGCCAGTCAGTCGAAAACAATTGAGTGGACGAGCACATAGCAAGAGTATTTGTAGTCCGTCGCATCAAAGAAGTTCATCAAGATTCAGTACTTTCGGCAGTTGGAGCAGCAGCACAAACGGCGGCTATATGCCCTGGCGGCGACGGCGTCGTCGACGGCGCCAACTTTAAATGGCAATAGTAATGGGGACAATGGGGAGTCGAACAACAATAATAATAATGGGACTGTGGTCAGCCGTTGTCGGCTATTGAAGAGGCAACGTAATCTATTCGATTTGGCTGCACTGTGCGATATGCCCGTGGACCGTTATACCGGTGATAGTTGGATTGTCGAAGAGTATTTCGTCGATCACAACGACGACTATTTAGTGAGTGAGCTAACAGGAGAATAAGAACTAACACTCACTCACTCTCAATGCATGGCTGCATGGTTTACCCCCTACATAGCTTGCTCTCACTTACACACACACTCTCACAATCACCCACTCTCTATCACTCTCCCTCTCTCGGTGGCCAGCTGATCGAGTGCGCGCGCAGCTGCTCCTCCTATCGCCTGTGTTTTGCCATTTGCTCAAAAACCGTTTTCGCCTTGGGGGCCGCCATTGGGGTAAATTAAAAATATACCACACACCAACAGTAAAACGGAAAATCCACAATGCTCGGCATGCTTTTTCGTTTGAGCATTTTCCAAATCTAAAACTGAAACAGAAACAGATTCAAATCTTCGTTTGTCGGTTGTGTATCGTTCTCGGCCAACGTACGTCCGAGGCCTTTGGCTAACGTGTAACGGTACGTGTTTCTACACGCGTCTCTCTCTCTATCTCTCTCTTTCTCGCTCTCGTGTTATCATACTCTTGCTGCCTACCTCTATCTCACTCCAGCTCACTAACTGTCGCGAATTTGTTTATAATTTTACGTGTGTTGCGTATGTGTGTATATGTATGTTTGGTATAGGGAAAAATCTTTGAAATTCATGTTTGGCGATTACTTCACTTGAATTGTCCAAAAGAAAACGCATTTGCCCCTGAGACCAAAGGCACATAGACAACTGCAGATATAAAAAACAAATAAAACAATTATAAAGAGCATTTGTTAAGCATCGAGCGTGACATAATCAGGCAGCCCAAGAAATTAAATTAAAAAAAAAAAAAAAAAAAGAAAAAACGAAAAGAAAAACAAATCTTGAACAAATTTAAGTGCTTTAAAAATAAAATCGAAACAGCAGCAAGAACAACTACAAAAGAGCCGCACATAAAAAAAAAAAAAAAACATTAGATAAAAAACATGTATTATGAAGTATAAAGTACTTGCGTAAATTGTCGCCCAAAGACAATTTGTGGGCCGGTCCAAATGGGTTTTTAATGTGTCATGTGCTTAGTTGAATAATAATCAAAAATACACAGCTGTAAAACTGTAAAATTGAGGCTTCGAATTTGCACTATCTATCAAGTCTGAAGGAGACGCATTTCATTTAGCAGAAGAAGAGGCAGAGAGTACAATACGGCGGCCAACCAAATCAAAACAAAAACCTAAAGCTAACAAACACAGCTATAGTAACAACAACAATTTAACTTACACAAATGGAGCACACATACACTTTCATTGAAATGTGTATATATATAGTATATATACACAAGTGTATATATAATATATGTGCATCAGAGATCAACAGGGATTATTCATCAACAGCTAGCCGGGCAGTTCCATCAAGTTGATCTATGATGCTGTTGCCTCTTGTGCTTCCTCTTCGTCTTGTGTTCGCCAAGCGATTCGCTTGAAGTTATTTTTGTAATGTTTGGTTTTATTTTTGGTACGCTCGTTTATTTCCACAAAAACATAGCAAAAAGTCCAAGCACACTATTGCCCATATAAGAAAACGGGCCCAAGCTATAGGGAGGAAAAGACTTTTCGTATTTTTCAGTACACTGAAACGTTCTGTATGAGTGTGATATTCAGACATTCTTGACAAGCAGAGATCTGCAAAGGTACAAAAGTTAGTGCTCGTGCAATGAACTTTACAAAAATAATAAAAACTTGGACGTTTATTTGAATTTTTTATAAACAATTAAAAAGTTGTAAATAATTTGTTTTGGGTATTAAAAATTATGTAGCTAAAACGAAATTGGCATTAAAAAACCAACTGTTTACATAGCTGATTCATTGCAAGAGGTAACACTGTACCATGCGCACACACATATACACATCTAGATAGATATGTATATATACATATATTCATGTATATATATCATGTATTATACACTACAACAACTGCGCCAATTTACGTGCGTTGTCGTCTTTCTTTCTTTTATTTTTTTGTTAAAAATAAAAACAGATTTTGAACAGAGAGGCACACGCTGGCAGAGGCAACTAGCTAAACGAGATCTCTATATACAATACATATACATACATGTATATATATATTTAAATACACATATATATTTGTATATATGAATAGATGTACTTTCGTACATATATTATAGGCATGCAGGGTCGTCACTCACTTGGACATATGTAGTCGCCCCATTGGGATGCGCTCGTGTTCCAGCAGCTCTCCTACACCATGCTGATTATACTTGCACACCTATATATAGGGCACGGTTATGAACTGTATATGGGGATGTATTGCCGGATGGGCAGGCGTTAACCAGGAATTGGCAGACAGATCTGATTTGCTTTGGCTTCAGGAACGGCGCCTAGATCAATGAGCTCATTGCTGTTTACCATATGTATATACATACATATTTGTACATATATCTGTCGAGTGGCCCAGCAAATGTGCCACTGATTCAGGTGTAGACAAGAATATATATATATATATATAAACACAAAAATCAGCTCTCGAGCGCCAATGTGCAGGGTGAAGGAAAATTGTTTTTCCTTTTTGAATTGTTTGTAGTTGCCGTTGTTGCTGTTGTTGTTGGCAACTTGCTGAACAATTAATAAGTCAAATCGAAACTAAACGACTAATTGCATTTGCCAAAATGCCAATGAGGCATTGACATTGAGCGTACAACCTATCCCCTCAGACCCACCGTACTTCCACCAAACTCAAGAAATGTATCGACCGATCTTCAATCTTCACAGGGCTATCGAGCAGATTTCTTTATTGCAAACGCCAGCAGAGTCGCGAGTCGCGTCGAGCAAGTCGAACCTAACGCAATTCACATTAGGATTGATACGCCAGTGAAAAGTTAGATAACAGATACAGATAGATCGCACCAGTCATATAAATATATCTATATAAATATATATATATATACATATCTAAGTCTATATACATATATATCGCGATAACTGGCAGCCGCGATGTCCGTCGAACTAAGCGAATTGATCGCACTCAGTTGCCCGGATTTGACTGCCCAACCGGACGGCAGTGGCCAGATCCAATTGATTATTAATTCGGAACGCCGCCTGAGCATCAAACAAATGACGGCCACTGAACTGGCCAATATGCGTGCCGCTGCTGCCGCCGAGGCAGAGGCACTTGCTCGTGCTGAAGCCGAGGCCAAGGCAAAAGCTTTGGCTGAGGAACAGGCGAGTCTGGCCGCGGAGGTGGTTGCTCAGGCGCGAGCACGTGCCGCTGTAGAGGCTGAACAGCAGTTACAGCGTGCCAGGGAGCAACAGGAGCGTCATATAGTAGAACAACAGAGACAATCGGACGCTACGCCAAGTCCATCGCCGAAGGGCGCTCTGCCGTCTATTGAGCCGCCGCGCGATCGTATCACTTCACTGCCCAACATCTTGGATGATACCATGGAAATGCATTTGCTGAACGTAGTTGAAGGCGACGGCAACTCTGACGACTCCTCGCCCACCAAGAGCACTTCGCACCTGGCCGACTCTATTGAGATGCTGCGCATGCAGCGAGCAGCTCGCGCGGCACGCTCGAAGAATCGCAGCCGAGAGAGGAGCATCTCGCCGGCATCACGTATCCATGAGAGGAGTGCAGCACCCGACCGCCTGCACAGTTCCAGCATCAGTAGCATGGACTCAGCCTGTGCCAGTGGCAGCCGTCGTGGCAGTACGGCTAGTGCCATGAGCAGCGATCCGGCTGCGGAGCTAGCAGCACCGCCCAAGTTTCCAATCTCCAAGACGGTTTCGGTGCCGAACATGAGTCGACGCCGTAGTAGCCTAACTGCACTTTTTCCGGGACCTTCTCCGTTGGTGGCGCCCGAACCAATGCTGCACACCAATCCTGAGATGCCGCTGGTAACGAATTCCCCACGTCCGGGCGGCCAGGAGGATGGATATCGTGAAATACCCAGTGGCAAAATGGTGCATCGTACAAAGACCCCACCGCCTGTGGGCGCAAATTTGGGTGTAAGCCTTAAGCGGGTGACAGCTCCAAGTGGTTCGATTACCATCAAACCCAAGGACTCGCCCATGCTGGGCGTGGTGCTGCGCAAAGTAGAAAAAAAGAGTGCACCGCAAAAGAGCGTGCTGGACGATGACAAGCCGCTGTATCATCTCTCAATTGTACGCAGCGATAATAAGGAATACAAGCCGGCTCCAAAGCCAAAACCTAAGCCAGTACCACCAGCAGTGAAGCCATCGCCAGGCGGCATTCTGACCGGGCCACAGGTGGTGCGCACTGTCAATCGGCCGGCGGTAATGGCCAAACCGCAACGGCCACAGCCTGGGGTGCCTGTGACCATAACCAAAATCGAGGGCGATAAAATTATAATAATTAAAAAGATAATTGTACCGAAGAACAGTAAGATACCGGAGCAGTATCTGCAGGTTGGTTCTGTTTGTCTGGTGATCTGTTGTCTCGTTCTGCGTCTAGTGTCAGTGGGTGTCTCTCTCGCTTCCTCTTTCCTTCCACGTCTCCCTGTCTTTCTGTATCTAAATTGTTTGAATTTGCCTTGATATAGCTGCTGCTGCTATCGGTATGTTTATCGATAATTTAAACGTATCAAATACCATGTATTCACATACACACACACACACACGCTGTCTTAAATCATATTTAGTGAACTTTTCAGTTCAGCCTCTGGCTTGGAAACTAGTTCACATAAATATGTAAATTCCTTCCATGTAGTTCGCGCGCGTTTCTTCAGTTATTTAAATGAGTCAAGATGCTGGCAAAGCCGTCACCGTTAAATCAACCCAGTTGGAGGCACAGCCCCCAATTGTCGCAGTTGAATGCCCCAACACCAGTGCACTGAAACCTAAGGAAGAGGTATTCGCGTCGTCATCGTCGTCGCCGTGCATCATGCAGAAACCAACACCGCCGCCCGCGAACGGTCAACAGTTTTTTCAGGTCGTTTCGCCGCAGTTCGCGTCGGTGCTCTCGTCCAGTTTGCCAGAGACCAAATGTGCGGTTCGATCGCCCATTTCGTCGCCGCTGGCGCTGCGCAAGAATCGGCCGCTGCTGCCAGCCAGTCCGAAATCTACGCCTCCATTGCCGCGTAAGCATCATACCATGGCGTATAATGCGGCTACAGGTGCCATCACAACACCCGCACGCCCAATGGCCACCATCGCCAGCAGTCCCGTATCAAGTATATCATTGTCATCCTGCAGTTCACCATCTTCGTCGCCGCCACCGCCCCCGGTGCCATGTCGGGCACCCAAGCAAAAGGCGAGCACGGGTCAGGGCAAGGTTCCAGGCGAGATCGATTTGGATAAGCTTCTGCAGCAACAGCAACAGCTCGAGGAGAAGTCAGCGGCGGCCACCAGTAGCGCCAAGCTGGATGCTAATTTTTATGATGCTGAGATCGAAATGATGAATAAGTATTTGAAGAGTCTGCCCGACTATAGTGAACTGGATCGCAAGCTGCATAAAGAGTTCCAGGAGTGCGAGGATCTATATGATCGGCTCAAGCGCCAGCAGCAACAGCAGCCACTAACCAAATCCAACTCTCATCAATCTGTGGCGGCCAAGACTGCATTGCCAGTCGCTGCCAGCGGCCTATCGAAATCGTCTTCGATAAATTTCGCCAACAATCTGACCTCCAACCGGGCGCCTCGGTTAGCCTATCCATCGATCTTCGCTCAGTCCAATACCAGTGAACAGCCTAAGCTACAACGTAGCATATCCAGCTCCAACATGCCCGTGGGCACGCCCAGTTGCGGACAGATACGCCCACAAGGAGCACCAAAGAACGCACTGCAGACCGACTCGAATCTATCGCTCAATAAGCAGCTGATGAACGATTTCTGGAGCGAGAATCTGTGTAGTTCGCAGAAGCATCAGACGCCGAAGCGAACGTTTTGGAACTATGAAAAGATTTGCGGTGCACAGCTGGGCGATTCTGGCCAGCCCTTCAAGGTTGATGCCAAAACAGCAAAGAAGCTGGCCATATTTGATCCCACAGTTGCTGAGGCGGCACAAAAGGAGCTGCAGAAGCAGCAGCCGGTCCAACAGCAACAGCAGCAGCCACATAGTCATCGCCTACAGAAGAACGCCTCGTTGTCGCACTTGGATCTCAAGGTCAGACAGGCCGTGACCAAAGACGATCTCTACAAACTCATCGTATGCAACGAACAGTCGCCTACATCGCCGACGACAACAACGCCTTTCACCAGTCGCGTGCCCGTCAAGCAGCAACAGCAGCCGATGCCAGCTGCGCAGCAGCTCAACAAGAGCGTCTCCATGACGCATGTTTCCGGCATTGCGGCGCCCGCTCCGTTGCTGCGCAGCTCCAGTCGCACGCACATACCTTGCTACATGAAGCATTTGCCATCGCTCAGTCGCAGCACATCTAACTCGGCAATATTGCTGAGCACACCAGCAGCAGCTGCAGTCACAGGCACAACATCCGCAGCAACAACTGGGACGACGCAGTCGCGCAAGGAGCCGCCTACAGTGAAGCAGCAACAGCAGAAACCAAATGCTGGCGTACTCAAAAGCTCCAGCAGCTCTTGTGTGCCATCTCCACGTTGTGCCGCGGCGCTGTTTCGCCGGCCCACAGAACCAGCCAAACAAGCAGTGATAGGTGCTGCGCCGTCGCTGGCCACGCCCATTGCAGAGGCGTCAAATGAGACGAGCGCGTCGCTGGAGCGCAAGTCGGAGAAGAGCAACAGCACTGTCAGCAGCAGCAGCTTCACTGTGACGAATTGCTGCACCACACATCTGCCACAGCTTTCAAAGTTTACCTCATCCTTTCACATACCCTCAACAGTTGAGCACAATGCCAACTTAGATCAGCCAGCAGCAACCTCAACTGCTACAGCGCCAACAACGGCAGCAGCAGCAATAGCATCTACAGCAACGTCATCAGCAGCGACAAAGCGTCAAAAAGACGTCGACAACAAGCTAGAGAAATGTCTAAATGACATGCTAAAGCTAAAGAGCAATAACAACAATGCAATTATGTCACAATCGCTGACAGCTGAACACAAAGAGGAAAGCAGCACCGGCAGCAGCAGCACCAACGCCGCCAGCAAAATTACAAGCGAATCGCAGATACCCGTGCCAGTGCAGCTGTACGATCCACAGAAGCCGCTAATGCAGCAACAGAGAATGGCATATCCCATAGGCAAATCCAACTCCACATCTCAGCTGCCGATGGGCTATCAGCGTCTACTGCAACAGCAACAGCCGCAGCCGCAGCCGCAACTGCAGCAACAGCAACAGCAACATTATCCACAACAAAAGCGTCCATTTTTAAACTGGAACTCGTTCGCCTGCTCAGTCATGAACGGCAGCAGCGATCCTTTCCAGCAACAGCATCAAAACCAACACCAACACCAGCAACAGCAGCAGCAGCAGCAGCAGCAAAATCAGCCACACAAGCTGCAGCAATCTTATTCCTCGTCGCATGTGTCCAAGCAAGCGCCCAAGTCTAGCTCCGGCCTGGCCATGTTTCTGCAAAAGAACACCAACAAGGAGAACAAATTTGGGCAGCCTCTAGCACAGCAGCAGCAGCAGCCAATAGGCATGGCTCCTCAGATGTATGGCAGCAGCTATCAGGCATTGATTAATAATTCGAAGAATGCTTATCCACGGACGGGCGCTGCGCCGCTCACCCATTCGGCGTCCTTCAGTGCCTCACAGCGACCCAACATGATGCAGCCCCATAATTATGGATACGGCATGATGAGTCGCAACTTTTACAATCTGCCGAAGCAACAGCAGCAGCAACAGCAACCGCACGAGCGTAAACCACTGCAGACCTTCGATCCGTATGCGTATCTCAAACCTAGTCAAAGCCAATTGATGAACCCGATGAAATACCAGGTGCAGTCCCAGCTTCAACCACATCCGCATACGCAGTTTCTGAACGCTTCCGTTACCACGTCTGGCGTCGGTGCTGGCGGTGCAGCGCTTCAATACGATCCAAATACAAATACGCAATTGTTTTATGCACCGCTGCCGGCTGCATCGGCGGGCATGCAACCACAGGCAGCGCAGCAACCGCACCATCAGCAGCAACAACAACAGCAGCAGCCAATACAACAAAGCAATTCTATCATATTCAGCCATACAAAAACACAACAACAACAACATCAGCAGCAGCAGCAGCAGCAGCAACAACAAAGTGAAATGTCCAAGTCCGCTCTGGGCCAGCATTTCATCGAGGTAGATTCGTTGCCCGACTATTACTTTTGTTATTGTCTTGTGTCTTGTTATTGTTATTGTTTTATGTTGCACACATGTGTAAATGCCTCTTGCTACCAAACTAACACAACATAACAAACGGAATGCTCGGCGTGGCAGCGCTTACCCTCCCAAAATAGAGAACTGACTCATCATGCTCCAAAGTGGCGAACCGCTTGCTCTTTAGTTACCTCATCGCGCTCTCTGTTGGGGCTGTATGTGTATGCGTGTGTGTGTGGGGGGGGGGGGGGGGGGGGTATCCAAGTGCACAATTTGTCGATTGTGACGCGCACTTCCTGTGCGAAACTCGTCCCTGTCTTCTCGCTAGCCCATTAACTGCTCTCTGGTCGCCTTGTCGCCGATGCTCTTTTGTGGCCTTTCGCATCAGCCTCTTGCACTTGCCTCGAATGGGCGACAACGTTGCACAATCAACAAAAAGAGAAAAATAGAATCTTAGAAACCGAACAGAAATTCAATGTCAATTTTGAGGTTCGCTAAAAATAGCCATACACTGAATTTATGTTGTTTATTTAGTGCAAAAAAAAAAAAAAAATTAAAAACACTTAAGATTGATTCTCTTTTAATTTTCCAAAAACAAAAACAAAACTATAATAATCTAATGTTCGTATTTTGTTTAAGTATTGCCAAACTTCTATTTATAATTTAAATATGTAATGCGGGGCACAAAACAAACCTCACACGAAATACCAAACAATAGCCCACAGAATGCTTGTCAGACATAAAAACATGCTCCTAGCAAACTTTCTGCTGAATTCTTTTCCTCTCTGAAGCGTCGAGTTATAGAGCTGCAACGAAGACTAACTACCCTTAAGCAATTCCTCCTTTAGTAGATATTATATGATATTATTGAGGGTTCAATTAAAGTGAATATAATAGCTAGAAAGTAGCATATATTTTAGAGGAATCACATGTCAGGCCAACAAGATTTATTACTCTAAAATCAGACATATCGTTAAATATGATATTAATGATCATATCTTCGAGAAGGGTTATCTAAAAGTGTAAAATCTCGTTATGTCAAGTTAGCTTGTTAAATAGAGTTAATTGTTAAAATTGATATTTAGCAGATAGAAATAATAGTTTTACATATTTCTTTATTTGGATCTTTTATTTGTAAATTACACATAAAATTTTTAGCAATCCCAAAATTCTTTGAAAAGTGTAGTCTTTAAGACTTTAATATGCTTAAATAAAGATAATTTAAATTATTTCGTAAAATTTATAAGCTTAATAGTTCATTCAGATAACAATTGTATTAGGGAAATGTTTTTTGTTTGTTCTATTTGGTTTTAGACCTTCGTGTAATATGTATATATGTCTCAAGTTTTTGCATAGAGTATTCCCATGCGGTTTCAAGCTAATTGACGTTTGCTTTGGCGTCTGCTTGTGGTTTTTTTTTTTTTTTTTTTTTTTTTTAATTTTTGTTTTTGCTACCTAGACAAACAATAATAGAAACTGGCGACTGTGCAGCCACATCGGCTGAGGCGGTAGCAGAGGCAGCAGCTGTCGTAGTAGTAGCAGCAGAAGCTCTCCCGCAGTGGCCACAAGCGCGAACGCCCGGTTCAGAGATCGAAACGGAGCGTGTTCTATGTTCCGCCCTGAGCACATACTCGGCAGCTACTTTGGTGCTGTCGTCGTAGCGATATTTTTCAATTTTTATAATTAGTATTTGTGGCGTGCGCTTTCGTAAATGTTGCGCTGATTTCGGATTGTTTTTTGTTTGATATTTCTTCTTGAAAACGCAAAGACGCGCTGCTTGAAAAAATTGAAAATTTATTAAATAAAAGTCGAGAAAACGCGAAAAGTTCGAATGGCTGAAAGTGCATGTAAATCAGGACATAAATCTGCAATAAACAAAAATATATAAGAAAATCGAAAGTGGAAATTGAATTTGAAATCGGAATCGGAATCGCTCTTGAAATTGTCGCTGCTTCTGTTGTGTGTCTATTTCTGTCGAATAGCTGCCAAATATCGTACAATTTCAATTATTCTTACAACACAAGCAAATACGCTCTTTATTTTCTAAATACGTATATTCTTTTATACTATACTTAACTTAAATGCATACAGTACAATGCTCATGCTCGCTCAGTCGAGTAAATGCCAAAAACAAATCTAGCTATATCACGAAAACAGACAACAGAAGTCGAAAATTTGTAGTAGAATTCAGGAAATAGTTCGAGTCCTAACTTGTCAACTCGATTTCCCCCCAGTCAGTTTTCCCCCTCACTCACATATGGATATTCACGCATATTATTAATATTATCGGATTTTCGTCAGAGCAAAAAAGAAGAAGAGTTGTCAAAACCCACGCACGAGAAAAAATGGCTACATTTTTAAGTCGTTTTCATCGGGAAAAAAGCGAAAAGATTTTGCCAAATGCTGTGAATACCGCAAACAGTAGTAGCAAGAAAACAGCTGACATGGAGGCGGCGACGCCAACTGAGGCAGTGCCAGCAGCAGCAGCGGTAGCAGCAACAGCGGCAGCGCAGCCGCGTCAACAGCGACGCTACATGCGCAGCGCAACGGCAGCGAGTGTAACGCAGCTGCTCTCTGAAAGCTGCAACAGTTTGCTGCAGCGCTTTCGACGCAATCCGAGCGAACGACCTGATAACAAACAACAGCAGCAACAACAACATCAGCAGCGCAATCGGTAATCGATGTAAAAGAAATGAAGCGAAAGAACTGTACACACAGCTACACAAACGCACACAAACACACACACTCACACATACGTATAAATTATTTTTAATTTTTGCGGTGATTTTTTTTTTTCTTTTTTTCGTCAAACAACAAAAACTCGGTCAAAATGTTGTCAGACGCGTCGCAGCTCTCATCATTTATTTTATTTTCATTTGATTTCTTTTTGTTTGTTATTTTTGGTTCAACGTTAATTTAAGTATGTAATTTGCCCCATTGCCGTTAGCTGCAGTTAGTTGCAGCGCAGCAGCGCGCTGCTTCGTTTCTCGACGCGTTCGCTACTCTTTAGCATTAAGGGGCCAATTATGTAAACATCGTGTCGAGTGCGTTGTAAATCGCGTGTTGAACTCCCCCCTTCTCTCCGTATTTGAGTGTGTGTGTGTAAAGAAGAGTGATAATTGAGTGTGGAAAATTGTCAAGAAATTAATTCAATTCCAGACTGGAGTTGTTAACCAGACAAAAACAGAGAGCAAACGAATGAGAGTTTATCGTAGAGTTTGTGCTGTAGAGACATTCAATTAAGCTGCAATCATTTACATAAGAATAATCAACCCAACAATATGCATTACATACAAATCAGTTTCTAGGCTGTTTAACTAGCCCAATGGCATGTATACTATATGTAAACCTCATAAACCTCAAGTACATACGCACAGTATGTACTTATCTTTACATATTTTTGATTAATAGCTAGCTTATTAAAAGTTTTAATACAAAAGTTTCAGTTTTCAAAATGCAAGCATATTTAAAAAGCTTTCAGTCATAGAGCTTTCAAGTTCGCCATTGCGACTCTCTCTGGCTAATAGAATAGCTGAATGGTTTGCCTGTCTGGCAACTCATTGCAATTCTTCCTACTCTTGTTCTTTACTATGAGATCGACGCCATTATATTTTTGCTCACAGACTCTCTCTCTCTCTCTCTCTCTCTCTCCCTCCCACATGCGCGCTCTTTTGTGGTCTGTTGCTTTTAATGCATTTACTCTTCAATTATATATTTTTATTACGCGCATTTCGAATACACATAAAACGTAATTGTTTTGTCGTCTCAGCTTTAATCTTTATTTTTATTTATTTATTTATTTTTTGTTGATGCGAGTTCAAGGCTTTTCCTCCAAGCATTTGCACCGCAAGACTTTGGATCGTTTCCTTGTTCGTAAAAAGACGGAAATGTAAAGCTCTGCAATCAATTCAGCAATAATGAAATGCATTTTCTGTAGAAGTAGGCAACAGATTAATTCATCTATCCACCCACTCATACATACGGTTACTCTCACACTCTCACTTCTCTCTCTCTCTCTCTCTCTCTCTCTCTCTCTCTCTCTCTCTCTTGCATTCTCTTTGTTTTCGGCTCGCACAGCTGCTCCGGCTGCTGGGCAAGTGCGCAATATTTTCACACTTTTTCACAAAAATAAAAACGATTCCTCAATATTTTTTGGTAGACGCGCGTTGTATTTCTCCCCCATATTTTTCCCATACACAGTGCGTCCGTCGCACGAATTTCGATTGAATTTTCAGCTTTTCTCAGTTATTATTTGGTCCGTGTCGTGGCAACGCGCGTTCTTCGCGATTCAGGCGCGTGGAAAATACCAAAATACCAAAAATATACAACACAATTGACACCAAATTGATAAAGGGAAAGCTTTAAGTGCGTCATTAGCTATTCTTGTTTTGTTTTGGGCTTTTATAGTGCAGCAGCCATACCCGAGGATAACATCAATAGCAACATCAACAACAATAGGGAAAGCAACGAAAACAGACGCAGTGGCTCTAAGACCCCAACGAATGAGAACTACAATAACAATAACAGCAACAGTAATAATAGGAACAACAAAAACAAAGACAAAGGCAATCTCAAGCAACAGAAACGTCGTCGCAGCTCGGAAAAATCCACGAGCAGTCGTAGACGCCCGGAAGCGGAACGTGAACGCGAACGGGATAAAGAACGTGATAGGGATAGGGAAAGGGAACAGAACGCCATGAGCGACCGTCACAGACGTTACTATGCCGGCGGTGGCCTCGGCTATCATCCAATTAGCTCCACCAGCGGTAGCAGCAGCAACGCAATCATGGGCCGCTACCAGAAGAGCTCAACGACGGCCACTGCGCTGGACCGGTTGCGCACCCACCTGAGTCCCGTAGGCAGTAGCTATAACTATAAGCCCACAATACGAGGATTGGGCACCGGCTTAAGGCGCGATCTGGACGATGTTAGTATGATAAGAGCGTGCAGTGTGAATACCAATGGAGAGGAGCGTAGTGTGTTATTTGATCGGAGCCAAATTCATCTCGTGACTCACTGTCAAAGTATTTGTCTTCTTTCTTTAGACTTTTATTATTTGGAAAACACTTGAAACTTAGTTGGCCCATTTTCACCTGTCATCGTGAGTCACAGCAAAGTCAAGACGCTGTCCCAATTCTGTCACAGCTTGAACGATACGGGCTGGAGGTGGGAGGGGATTGCATCCTCAAGGATTGCAATGGCAACCCCTATTGCCACATAATATTTATACATATTAATACGTATATTATATGTAGCAGGTGTATATAGCTAATATGTATCTGCGCTGATTGTGCTGTCAGATATAGATATAGATGAATATATATATTTAGTGTGCCCACACGAACTGTTTTATAGCGCTTCTATATGCTTCTCTAAATCTTCCTACTTGCCGTGTGCGTTTATTTTCGATTCCAAGCAAATGTCCATGCCTCTCTGGCTCCTCGCCCCGCTCCTGTGTCTGTCGCCTGTGTCTCTTTTGGTTCTTCTCTCTCGGCTCTCTGGTTGGCATTAAATGTATAAAAAGCTATTCACAATTTCACGATTCTGGCATTTCGGTACAAATATAAATATATATATAAACTCTGAAGGTCGGCGTGCCATGGATATTTTGTTTAGATTTTCGCTATGCGTTCTAAATAAAATAGATCCCTCCCAGCGCTTCTCCGTCTGCTTGTATTCTCGATGCGCTAGAGAAAGCTGCTGGATAGACGCTGCAAAATGCGAGTGAAATTAAGTGGCCCAAACACTGTTATTAGCCACTGCCGAAAAGCCCACTTACATGGGTCTGCGTATAGCGAGTGCTAGGTCTAGGTCTAGGTCTATCTGTGTTTAGCTCAGACAGAGCGTGAACACGTCTTCGTTTACATCGCGCTGTCGTTTCCATTGGTTTCACACGAGCGCTGCTTAAAAGCACTTTCCTTATACATTATGAACTCCTCCCCAATTTGACTGGTTTCTCTTCTTGGGACGCACAGCGTCGCGATCTGCACTTGGACAAAGAGAAGACGCCCACATTGTCAGCCGTTTCGAGGCTGGAGAACAAGTATTCGGACATTTTGGAGCGTACTGCGGCTGGGCGCCGCCGTCACGAGGAGGATCGTGACAAGACGCTAGAACCGGATGACTATGGTGGCTACTCCACTGGCCTGTTGCGCAGCGCTACCTCACATCAGCTGGCCAAAGGAAAGTTGTCATCGAGTTCCTTTAATGCCGCCGATCGCAAGGAGCGCACACCTTACAGAACGCGTGCTCAACGGCAGCGCTATATGGCCGACTCAAGTGACAGTGGCTACCTGACCAGCGGAAATAGGTTGCTGGACGAAAACTATCCGGTGGACTATGGTCACAGTCGCTATCAACCGCAGGACTATCATGAGGCACTGCGTGCTGGCGGCGCCACTGGGTATTCAACCGGTCGATATGGTCGGCGAGGTGGTGAAGAGGACACTGCACTCACCTCAGGTCGCTTGTCACGAGCTTATGGACCGAAAGGCGAACTGCCGGCATCAAATCTGTCGAACGATAATGCTTGGAGTTCTCGCAGCAGATTTGCCAATCGCCGCAAAGAGCCAGAATTAACCGATGAAGATCGCGAGATTCTAGCTGATGATCGATCCTCGGAAGATAATGCAGCCATTCTGATGCTGCTGCGCGAGGACAATCAGTATCTGGAGGCCAAGAAATTTGAGGAACGCATGCGCAGGCGACGAGAACTTAAAGAGCGCGTCAAGCGCATGGAAGAAGCAGCCGCAGAGGCAAAGAAGACTGAAGCAGCCGCAGCAGCAGAAGCTGTGGCCCAAGTCGAAGCAATGGAAAAGCAGGCAGCCAAGAAAGCAGCAGAAGCTGCAAAGGCAGCAGCAGCGCCGACAGCGGCAGTAACAGCGGGGGAAGCGCCCAAGAAAAAGTCGCGCAGCAAAAAAGTAACTAACGATGATAGCGATTCAAGCAGCTCATGCTCGTCAGAGAGTAGCTCTGATGAGGACGTTAACGAGACCGACTGTGCAACTGGTGTCCAACTAACCAACACAGCTGACATAGCACAAAAAACGAAAAGCACAACAGACAAGGCCAAAACACCCACAAACTCAATCAATGGTGCCACAGTTTCATCCGCAACAACCACAACAATGACCAGTAATAATAACATCAACAACACGAACTCGAACTCATCCACTTCCACCAACACCATCCCCTCTGCTCTCTCTAACCTCTCTCTGCACGACACGGCAACGACAGCCAGCGGCGGCAGCAGCAGCAGCAGCAGTGCCAACAACAAAAGTCGTTTTCTGCTCCACTCAGATCGCAGCAACAACAACAGCAACAGCAACGACCTGTCCAAATACAAGCCAAGCAATATCCTGCACTCTTCCAGTTCCGGTGCGCTGGCTTTTGGCGGTATTGGCGCTCGCTTCGCAGCAGCGGACAGCCGTCGCCAGCAGCAGCGCTATCAGGGCGCCAGCTCCCGCACAGCTGCTGTGCTGAACGACTTTGAGCGCTACAAGCCCAACAGCGGAGCGAGCTATCTGCACGAGGGCTACGGCATTAGTGGGCGGCGCTCGAATGCGCTGGGTAGCTCGCTGTACCAGCGACCGCAACTGGATCCCTACCAGCAGGCGTCGTCAACGTCGTCCTCGTCGCACTATTTACATCAGCACGATCAGTATCTGCTGTCAAAGAGCGCTACGTCGTCGGCGCTGTTCCATAGGTCACGCATTCCAAAGACACTCTCGACCTTTGTAAGCCACTCGATGCATTTTTCTATGCAGCTTGAGCTTTCTGCCAAACCGCCACCCGCAACTCACTCGACACTTTACAGTACTGCTAACTAACAGCGCGCGCCATGTTAACTAACAGCCGTTTATTACGCGTTCTCTCTGCATGTAAGAAAACTTGGTCAAAATCCTACTTTTCTTCTATATATTCAATAATAATTTCAAAGCTTAATCCTTCTTTTACCAAACACAAAAACAAATAAAAGAATTTTACTTAATTTATATCTAAAAATAATTTCAAAGTAATAGTAAATGTTTAGCTAAATATTTGAAAAGACAACAACATTTTATAGCCTAAGCGAATGCAATTTGTTTTTTGCCCATGCGTTTTATGGTTCGTTTCATATTTTTTTCCTAATAATTTTACCGCCCCGTAATTACATATGTGTATACATGCATATATATGTGTATATATATACAAAAATGTTTAATGATATTTGTTGTATATGTTTTATATTTAAACAAAAAAAAAATTTAACCATTTATGTAAAACAAAAAATCTCTCAAAACAAAAAAAATTTGTCCGAACTAATTTTCTTATCGAACAAACGAAACGTATTTTTCTCGTGTTTTTTCTGAATATGATGATGAAAATCACAATGATGATGATGATGATGATGATGGGTTGATGTACAAACAACTTGATGATTTGATGTAAATGGTTGGTTTATGGATTGTCTGCACTCTGCGAATAAATTGTGAATTGGTGAATGGATAAAAATTTGGATAACTGGATTTGGGCTGTGGTGCCAACGTGGGCTCGGACCGGGATCATCTAACTGGATTCAAAATGACTATGATGATCGTCCACTAATTGACGGGATATCTGGATGATGCTGGCCTGGCGGTCTACAAACGAAATGTCTCTTTTTTCTTTTTCTCTTTCTTTTTTTGTTTCTTTTTCTCTCTATTTCAAATTACATACTCTAACCACACACGCACCTTATGTACTCGTCTTTTAAACTGCCGACGACAACAACAACAACCACACCCCCTGCTGCAACAACACCTCGCAACCCACTACCAAAATCGCTCAAACATAACTCGCTTAATATTCGTCGTCGTCGTCGTCGTCACCGTGGCCGTCCTCGCCGTCGTTTTGCCCCTTCTCAATCGTCGGATCAATGCACCTTGCAATCGCACCATCAACGCCATCGCCAACAACAACAACAACAACGCCACCACCACCACCACTACCACTATCACCACCAACCACTCGTCGAATGCTCGCCCTCTCCAATAACAGACAGCAAAGCCCGTCATTCAAGATGATGCTGATGGTCACTTAATATACCACAACGGAGACATTCTCCATCACAGATGTTCGTGACAATTTTTTCGTTTTTAATTTTTCCATATGTTTATGTTTAGAGTTTACCACAGACTTTCCAATTTTTTTTTTTTTTTTTCATTTCAAAGACAATGAACAAAAACTGCCAACTGCCGCACAATAATTCTTCTACTCGTAACTCGTTCAGTTTTCAACTATCCAAGTTTTCTTTATTATTTCTTAATTATCTTACGACAAAATCGTCACGTCGCAAGAAATCGCGTGCGTCGCCGCCCAAAGGCAAAAAAGCGCTATAAAACAAAAAACAAAAAAATTAAATACCATTAATTAAAAACCAAAATTAAAAATACATTTTTCACACAATTTTCTCCTTGTTTTTCCGAAAGAAAAAACAAAGAGAAAAAAGTTAAATTTCAAGTTCAACAGAAATTAAACTATACAAAATTTTCACTTTTACCGGTCGTAATTAAATTGAAGTCTCTCACACACACACATACACCCACGGATTTGTATATTTCCTGAACTTTCTGCGCATAATTAATGAAATAATATTGAAACTGAAAACTTTTCCATATATACAAATTGTTCAAAGCAGCAGCTCGAGCATATTTTGTGGTCTTTTTGCTTAAATCCGAAAGATGCCCAGTTACAGGTTTAGATTTTAGCGTAAATAACTAACAATGATAATCGCTGTATTTGGTTGAATAATATTTACTCCAATACGCCTCCTTTTACCACATTTCAGATAAGATCATGGCCACACTGGGCGAGGGTACTTTCGGACGTGTGGTCAAGGTCAAAGACATGGAACGGTAAGTACACTGAAATACCCAAATTGTGGTCTATATATAAATACACATTTTAATATAATTCTACGTATTTGATCATAATTTCACAGTGAGTTTTGCATGGCCTTGAAGATCATCAAGAATGTTGAAAAATATCGCGAGGCAGCCAAATTGGAGATCAATGCCTTGGAGAAGATATCACAAAAAGATCCGCATGGCGAACAGTAAGTAAAACCTTAGTATATATATATATATATATATATAAAATTATATATAAATATGTTTTCGTTTATCTCTCTTACAGTCTGTGCGTAAAAATGATTGACTGGTTTGATTATCATGGACATATGTGCATAGTTTTTGAAATGCTGGGTCTTAGTGTTTTCGATTTTTTGGTCTGTATTTCAAATCTCCTCAATTAGTGAGCCATATAACTGTCCTGTTTTGATTGCAGCGCGAGAATAACTATGAGCCATATTCTCTGGACCAAGTGCGTCACATGGCTTATCAATTATGCTACTCTGTTAAGTTTCTGCACGACAATCGTTTAACGCACACAGATCTCAAGCCAGAGAATATACTGTTTGTCGATTCGGATTACTCGTCTCATTATAATCATAAACTTGTATGTATTGATTGTATTGCCTAAATTACATATTGTTTTATTGTTACATTGTTACTTGTTCCTCTCTTCTATAGAACCGAGAAGTCCGTCGTGTGAAGAACACAGACGTTCGTCTAATTGATTTTGGTTCGGCCACCTTTGATCATGAGCATCATAGCACAATTGTCTCGACGCGCCATTATCGTGCGCCGGAGGTGATATTGGAGCTTGGTTGGTCGCAGCCTTGCGATGTTTGGTCTATCGGGTGAGATTTTAGCTATATTTCTATAAGAAATATTTTTTTTAATTGTCCATGTTTGCTTTCAGTTGCATTCTGTTTGAGCTATACTTGGGCATTACGCTTTTCCAGACGCATGACAACCGCGAGCATCTTGCCATGATGGAGCGCATCTTAGGACAAATACCATATCGCATGGCACGGTAATACAATGCAGCTCATGCTTTTATTTCCCAAGGCGCAGTACTCTTCACCGAAATCGTTTAACGTTTAGCAATCATACTCTTTACAGCAAAACCAAAACAAAGTACTTCTATCATGGTAAGTTAGATTGGGATGAGAAATCCAGCGCTGGACGTTATGTGCGCGATCATTGCAAGCCCCTGTTCCTCTGTCAACTGAGCGACACCGAGGACCACTGCGAGCTGTTCAGCTTGATTAAGAAGATGCTAGAATACGAGCCATCGTCGCGTATCACGTTAGGTAAGTTTATCACACACATATTAATTTGAAATCCGATCTAATTCGCAATATTTACAGGTGAGGCTCTGCGACACCCGTTCTTTGATAGGTTACCACCGCATCAGCGTCTCGGCGAAATGGCCATCAATAAGCAGCCACTCTCGTCCGGCAGTAGCAGCCGCGAGCGCTCTCACAGTTTGTCCAGATGAGAATTACAGCGATTTGGTTATTGTTGACAACAGCGACGACGACATCAGCATCAACGTTATTCAACATACACAACTACAAACATGCGTACACACACAGTGAGAAGAGTCTTCAATCAATGTAATGCAACATATGATTGAACAGCAGAAAAGCAGCAGCAACATCTACAACTACAATAATATTAATATACTAATGGCGACCTAATTTAAGTTCTAAAGTCTTTTTTTTTAGAAATTTTGTAACTTGACTTGTATAGAAGCCAATTTCTACACAAAAAAAAAACCCCAACTGTTCAGTAAATATTGTGTGTATGCTGCACGCTCTTCTCAATTTGATCCTGTGCATTGTCTCATCCCAGCCGCCAATCGTGTTTTGTTTTGTAATAATAACCAAATCGTGCATAATATATTAATAGTGCGTCTTCCTAGCCTGATATTGACGCCGCCAAACCCAAATACCTAAGTGTAAATGCACACAGTAATAATGTGCACACTGTTAACTTCAGATAGAAAAAGAGACCTCCCCCAACACGACTGCATTGCTTAAAGAAATCTAAACTACAATTGTAAATGTACTATATAAGAAATCAATCGATAAAGCGCTAGTTGAAATGCAGATCCATGCGCAAGCTGTCAATTGCCATGGACTTGCTTATAATCTGTAATTAATCTATTATATTTCGAGTGCGTGAGTTGTAAGCAAATGCAAGCCATTACACATACATATGTACCCATAGCTAACCCCACATATAAAGTTATATGTGTATGTCAATATCATATGTAAAGATCTATTCGTATAACACCTCGCCCCAGAAGGTCCCACAAAAATAAAAAGGCAAGCGCTTCATTGTTTGCTATTCTTTGTATAAAATACTTAGTAGAGTCATTTTCTCCTAGGTTATGTTTAATGTGTAAAATCGGCGCTGTATGTTCACATATTTTTCCGTCAAAGTACGCCTAAATAATAACAATACACATATACACTCACACACACACATTTATATATATTTATATGGAGAAATAAAGAAAAAACACTAGAAAGTGGGAGAATGCAAGTATATATACATATACTTAACATACTTAATTCAAATGATTGTGAGTTAGTTTAATATTACATAAATATTAATTTTAAATTACATTATTTGCAATTAATTAACCCGATCAACCAGCATATAAGATCTAAAAAAAATACAACTATTGTCAAGTTATTTAAAGTGAAATAAATTTTTAAAAATATTTACAAAACGATTCTTATTTTAAAGGCAGGAAAGTTTTTCGAACCCAATTGCTAATTCCTTAAAGTGACGATTGTTGTGATTTTTCGGAGGGATTCGGTTGATTTAATGCACAGAAATTAATGTGGTCAAGAGTTTTGTAACGATTAACGAGACTCGATAAGTGTGAAATACGAGTTGATAGAATTGAATTATCAGCAAAAACTTATTTCATGTGGAACACAAATAATCAATAGGCGCTGCGTCATCGGCGACAAGGTCTGGGGGTCACCAAATTTTTATAAGAACTCAGATGAATTCACAGGCGCACAGCAAAGTAAAGCAAGCTGAACTGAACATTTTATCGTTCGTTCAGTCACAGAAATTTTAAGTTGACTTCCGCATGTTGCTCAGCGACTGAATTTATAATACATATATATAAATATATATATACATGTGTTATACTTGATGCTTGGGTTACGTTCAATAATGGTGGCACCTCATATACAAAAAAGCATAAGTTTTTTTCAAACTAAATATTGCCGTATAATGTCGATTATGATCATCCAGGCTGATATGAGTTACCTACAAGATTAAGAATTGCAAAAAGTTTTCAATATTTTTGGGAATATTTTAGCATTTATTTTTTTTTCATTTTAGGGGATTTTCGCTACGTGTTTAAATGTCAATTTGTTTTTCTTGTGTTTGTTTTCTAGAATTTTACAATTAGTTTCAACTAAATAAATAATAACAATTTATAAATATAATTCTCTTTCTTTTTCTTTTTTTTTTTGTTCTCTAGCTCGATAGCGGAGTGTTTCCGAGCGTTGTTTGCTTTAACTTAAATATTTTGTTTGATATTTCCCATTCAATAAGTATCTCAAAGTTAGAAATAGTATCAATTATATGATTTTGATTACAATGTTACTTCTGCAAGAATGTGTTGAATTAGACATCAAAATAAAACAATTAGCACATCAAGATCTGTATTAATTGGCTGAATTTGAACTTAATGGCTAAAATTCGGCTTATGCTAGCTAAATGTATAAAAATAATAGTAAGTCTAAAGATTGCAACGAAAACAAAAAACCTATGCAAACTATGATTTATATGCAATAAATAAATATATTCCTAAACATTTACAATCTGTTCAATATAATGACAATATAATGTATGTTCATCTGATCCATCTATATTATAATATATACATATTTAAAAAAAACAACGGAGTTTAGCGTAAGCAACCGAAAATTATTCTTTGCTTATTGATCAACCATTCTCTCTATCTCTATCTCTCTCGCTCTCTTTTTTAATTTACTTCTTCCGTTTTGTAACATCGTTTCCGTTAACATTTTTATATTGTTTTATTGTCTATTTCAAAGATGTGGCAACGCCGCACAGGCGCAACTAAGCAGAGTCGTAATTCGATAGAAAATTATAGACAGTTTGGGGCTGACATCTAACTACACATATGTACGAATATATATATTTAGTGTATATCTATTTGTATATATACTGTTTATATAGCTGCTCCTACTTATGGCCAATGACGAGCGTATAGTTTGCTGTGGTGACTGTCGACTGCAACGCCGACAGCGCTGGTCATTTGGCCAGCTTCAAGATATCTGCTGCCGTCGCTGCCGCTGCCGCCACCGCCGGATTTGTCCCGGTTGCTGTTGCTGGCACACCAGTTGGAGCCGGTGGAGCGGGCGCTATGCGTATGGGCTTGGCACGCTGCTGATTTAAGAGGCCGTTCAGTGTGGCTGCTGTACCTGCGGTCAGCGTCACGCTGGCACCCCCAATGCTCGTCTGTCCACTCGGCATGCATGTGCGTTTGGCTCGTACCATTCCATTGCTGGTATTGTTCGTGGACGTGGGGTGCTGCTGCTGCGGCTGCTGCGGCTGTTGCAGCTGGTGGCCAATTACTGCTGATGTTGGCGTGGCTGCTGCGGTTGCCGAGGCTGAAATGTTATCCAACTCAGTCATTGCTTCTTGTATTGCCCGCTCAAGTTGCGAGTTCAGTTTGCGGCTCCTTTGTGGGTTGGTTGGTGGGTTGGTACATGATGTTTGGTTGTAGTGTGTGTGTGTTTGTGTGCGGGCGTGCGTGTGTGTGTGTGTGTGTGTGGTATTTTATTTTGGAAGAGGTATTCGGTTGGGGGTGTTTGCGTTGGTAGTGACGATGTCGATGATGATGATGTTGCACACATAGGGTTATACACACACATATGCATACGCATACACACACGTATTTGGTTTTATTTTCAGCGCATAATTAAAAAAAAAAAAGAAACAAGAATATTAATTAGCAAAAATAAAATGAAAATGTACAAAATAAAATCCAAACTAATTACAAATTTCATTCATATGCCAATCGTTTCTACACTGCAATGCAAATATTTCAAATGAATCATATTCAAATCTATTACAAAAAATATCTAAATACTGAAAATCAAATTACAAATTTTAAGTACTATATATATAAATAGCATTAGCTTCTTAAGGTGTTGACTCGAATTTTGTAAATATTTATAAAATATATATATTTCATTTCAATTTACATTAAATTTAAATATTTCTTGAATCGAGCCACCACTGCAGAAGAAATTTGTTGAAAATACTTATCAAAAATATTTATATGCAACATATTAAATGGCAAAAAAGAAATTTATAAATATTTATAATTTAAGGAGATATACTATATATAAAACTAATGAATTTTATATACTTTCTACATAAACTTTGTAACTTTACAACTATAGGAAAAGGAAATAATGAAGCTGCTTTTTCAGAGTGCTGTCTGGTGCAGGGATCTAAAACATACATAAGTAAGTATAAATCAATGTAGCTCTTAGCCTAAATAATTCAAAATGTAGTCGCACCGGAATCTATAACAACACTTGAACACCCCATCGACCCTATTAAAACCTCTCTCTTTCTCTGTCTCTCTAGTGGCATCTGCATGCACATCCACCCAGTTCGCCTAGTGATGCTCACTTTCTGGTGTCCTTTTGCGCTCTGTGGTGCGCCTCCAAGCCCTCGGAAAGGCTCTGCAACAAGTTGACCGGGATTAGCTCAGAGGTGGAACGCCCGCCGCCACCAAACCACTGCACCCACACGTGATCAAATTGTTGCGACGGCGTACAGACACCGTCGGGCATCTTGACTATCTTGCCAGGCCAAGCAGGATGTCCACGCGCCGGCCCCCAAATCAGCTCACCAATGGCGAATGTTCGCGGTGGCAACAGTGCCATACCATTTGGTGAATTTCTGGCCAATGTACGGTGGAGACGACGTGCCCGTTTCGTGGGCGTCCGGCAGTTGGGTTTGAGTGGAGCAGCTTCATTGAGCGCCGATACATCCGAAATGGGCGGCAGCTGCGTGGTGGTGGGCGACTCTACATATAGAGATTTGGAGCAAGCAGCGGCTTGGTTAATGTGGCCGAGACTCAATACCAGATACCGATACCAAATACCCGACGCAGGTAAACAAAGCAGAAAAAATAACAGAAAGCAAAAGCGAAGTGCAGAGGATGCGAGGGGTGTGACAATTGCTGGTCATGCAACAGGTGTGTGAGTGATTGATTGATGGGTCAGTTAGTGAGTGGATGCAGTTAGTGGTTGCTGTGGTGCATTAGGACACTGGCAAAGCCTTACCCTGGTAGTCAACGCTAACTACTTTGTGATTATGGACATAGACGCTTTGGTGACTATTGGAGGTTAGGGGCTGTTGGTGATGTTGGTGGTGCATGACTTGGCGACCCGAGGCCGCTGTTGTTATTGATGGCGTTGACAATGTTGCCGACGATGACGATGAGATGGACAGGGATGTGGTGCTTGTCAGTCGCATACCTTGACCCATAATTCCCACAGTGTGGTTACTCTCCGTCGACGCCTGCTGCGCTGTGATGTGAATGCGTCGAATCTTTGGATCCGTTGGCTTGTATATATTGCTGGGCTGGCTAAACAAGTGGCTGCTGCAGATGGCTGTGAAGACGGCATGGAATAAGATCAGTAAGACAGCAGAGAAAACCCAACATGTATACAGTACTTACTGCGCTCGCAGTCCGTGGATGAAGGCGACTGCCGACTCTCCACGCTCTGTGGCGAAATAGCCGCATCTGGTTCCGAGCTTGAGACGCACTGCACCTGCAAAACAGAGTCCATTAATAGAAATGAAAGTGATGTAAACTGTGTCAATGGCTAAGATTACTGACCATATCGCCGCTTCCGCTGCTCCGATGACTGGGCGGACGCTCAGGGCTGCGCGGGCTGCAGGTTGTGGTATCCGGTGGACTGGCGACAGTCACTTGCCGATTGGTATTTGGGTCCGTAACATAGCCTGTCGCCTGTGGTGGCTGCAGACTCATCTGCTGCTGTGGTGGTTGCTGCTGCTGCTGTTGCTGTTGCTGTTGCTGCTGCTGCTGTTGCTGTTGCTGCTGTTGCTGTTGCTGCTGAATCTGTATGGTGGCCGTAGGGCTGGCCTGCACAAAGGATGCTCCACTTTGCTGAGCTGTTGGCATGACTAAGCCCATTGGTGTCGAATAGATCTGGCCAATGGGACTGAGCTGCCCGTTGGCGCCCACAATATACTGCTGACCACCAGTGCTGGGCGAGATAAAGGAGGGCTTGTTCTGTGGAGAGGGCGTGCGCAACATCACCTGGCCCTGATGCGTGAGCAGACTCGTAGTGGGCATATTCTGTATTTGCAGCAGGGTTGCGTCCGGACCCATGACCAGGCCGGCTGGCATAAGCAGCTGCTGCCCAATTAGATTCACTTGTTGTAGAATTTGTCCATTCTGGAGCAACAGCTGCTGCGGCTGTGCCGCAGCCGTTGCTGACTTGTTGACCACAATGCCCTGGATGCCCGGACTCAGCTGGAATTGCTGCGAGAATTGTGGCTGAGCTGCAGGCGCCGTAACAGCAGCGGCAGTGGCTGCTTGCTGAAGCAGTGCTGGCGCCTGGCTGGGTATGCTGGGCGAGATCTGGGGCGAATGTGTTTTCGCGGGCGAGCCACTTACTCCACACACCAAAGGCGGCGGCGGCGTACTGCAGACAGAGGTCTTGCGTTTGCGTGGCCGTCGCTTGGCCTCAGGCGAAGTTATAATGGGTGCAGGTGGCTGTGGCATGCCCAGCAACTGTTGATGTTGCTCCTGGTGCTGCTGCTGTTGCTGCTGGTGATGGACGATGTAGCCGCCATTGGGCAACGTGTTAAGTAGCACTGTCTGTGGCGCCGCCGCCGTTCCAGCTGGACTGATCTGACTAATTTGGCTGGCCTGTGAACTAATGATCTGATGATGCAGCAGCTTAGCCCCGCCAGCATTAAGTATGGGAGATGGTTGGCTAACGATGTAACCGCCTCCTGGCTGGGCATGCAGCTGGGCTGTCGGCGCCGGCCGCTGAGGCTGTGCGGCTGTTACCTGTTGCTTGCTAGCGTTGGGTATGACCAGCAGCTGACCAGAGGAGGTCATTATCAGCTGATTGCCGCCACTGTTGTTCGCCATCGACTGCAGTTGCGCTACAGCAGAGCTCGCGCTGCTCAGTGTGGTTCCCGGACGACTTATGCCCGCCGTGGTCGTTACTATACTGCGGGTGAACGTAGCTGCTCCATTATTAGCCAAAGACTGCCTTTGAGCTGCAGCAACTGCAGGCTGGCACTGTTGCCGCAGCAGGCGCAACTGAGCTGTGGGCTGGACAGCTGTTGCCTGGCCTGGCACCTGGGTGTGGGACTGGGGCTGACGCATCTGTAATTGAATTTGCGTCTGCTGCGGCTTGGGCGAGGCGCTAGGCGTGCTCTTGCCCGAATCCAGTGAGTCTGTGGGCGGGGAGAGGCTGTGACGCGGACTCTCATGGCTAGTCGAGATGGCGCCCACTTGCTCCGGGCGCTTTTCCGCCTCGGGTCCGCTGCTAGATACTGGCGACTCATGGGGCGCCGGTACTACCGTAATGCTAGTGATTTGGGGCTTCTGTGGACGAGCGAATGCTGCTGCCGTGTCGACATGAAGCGATCGAGAGGCAACGCCAGACGCTGCACTGGGTTCCACCTCCCATTTGCCGGCGGTGAGCAACGAGAGACGGCGAATGCCTCGACGCTGCTGATGTTGCTGCTGGTGCTGGGAGCTGTGCACAATGGGCTCCTGGGGCAGTGCACGGGCCGTGGCCGTGCCCGTGGCGTTTGATGTAATTGGCTTGGCATCCAGACCTACGCCCAGCGTGTTGTGCAGAAGTGTCGTCTGCTGCTGCAAGTAGCCCGCAGGATCATCCTTGAAATTGGGCTGCTGCTGGGCTGCAGGAAGAGAAGCAGGCAGAGAAACTGCTGTCACGGGATTTATCACAGGCGCTGGAGCTGCAACTGGCTCTGCGACTGAAAGTGAACCAGGAGCAGAAACAGGAACCGAAACTGAACCTTCTCGCTTTGACGCACTGTCCATGCCCATTGTTTGACTAGTTTGCATGACGGCCGCGTTTGTGGATATGGGCGTGGCTGTGACTGGAACTGTTGCGGCAAATGATGTCCTGCTGGCCATCTTATAGTTGTTGTTATTACTGATGATGTTGTTGCTGTTGGTGTTCCTGCTGTTATTGTTGCCATATTTGTGGCAATCAGCATCTGAAATGTAGCAGAAGAAATTCAAAGAAAAAGTCAGTAAATGTTTGCTTATGCAAAGTGCGTTGTCCTTAAAGTGCCCGCAACGTGCTCTCGGCACGGCAGCAAAGCAAAGGGCGTTCCACAAAGGTCGTTACTTGCCTCTTGCCTCTTGCTGCTTGCCACTTGACAAAAGCAGACAAATGCCAAATGGCTGCGAAAGCGAAACACAATAAAATCAAAGCACAAGAACGTGCACAGCAAACTTAAAAGCAAGGGCAAGTGGAAAGGATCTAGAGACTGGATCAAATGTTGGAGTCCCACTGAACGCAGCAAGGTTCAGCGCTCTGATAATGCTAAACTTAATTAAAATGTAATGTAAAACGGACTTTAACGAAATTTCGAAAATTGTTTTCATAACCAAAAGAAACTTTTGAAGTGTCTTCTGCTAGGAAAGGAAAGCATCTACATAAAAGTACATTTTTGCATAACTTTGCCTCTGTTAAGTGCGAAATGTTAACAAATTAAAGAGGAGGTAATATCTGAGCAAAAGTTAGATCTAATGATCTATAGATCTACAGAGAGAACAATATAACACATATTGAAAAAAAAAAGTTTGGAACATTTTATAAATAAAATTCCTTTGTTTTTGATGATGTGTAAATCTAGATCTGCTCTTCATTGCATTACATTAAATATGTAGAATATAATGCACAAAACAAATATTTTGTCCTTAATTATAAGAATTTTTAAATTCTCCAACAACGCTAGAATTATAATTTCTAAATATATATATCGAATATTTTCTGTCGTATAGGAATTTTAAAACTGTTAAAATATTAATAAAATATTTTCGCCATAAATATAGGAATTTTAAAATTTTTCAACAATGCTGGATTGTAAAAGTTTTGAAAAAAGAAATATAAATCGGAATTCGTTTAGTTTAACTTTTTAATACTGAAAGTTTCAACCATATAATTTAAAGCTGAATTATTTACGCCATGTAAGTTCCTCCTCGTACACACAAACACACACACACACACACACACACACACACACACACACACACACACGCACACTCGCACTCTCACATGCAAACACTTATTATTTAAGCCGCAATCGCGAACATTTCTAAAACACAACAAACTTTTGCTTGGCGCAGCATTTTTAATGCCCCGCTGATTGGGGCACCAACTGCCCCAACGACAGACTAACTGTGGTAGCGAATACTTTCCTCCCCCATCCCGCTCTCTCCCTTTAATTCAGTTGCTCCGTTGCGCTGGTTGTCGAGTGGGCGCGGCTGATAGGCGGATCGCAATGGACGCGCATGGCTAAACTTTGCCGTCAAGTCCCTTTTGTTTCAATTAACCTTTTCATTTGAAAGTTTTAACAATGTTTGCCAACTGTTTTGCCCAACTGGTGAGCAGCGTCACACCCACAACGTCCTTTGATGGTCAACCAGCAGCACAGCAGCAAGTGTCAGAGCTGCGGATGCCACACGCTTAAAGGTGACCTCAAACGCGCTCGAAACCCTTTTATTGTGAATGTATTTCTCTCTCTCTCTCTCCCTCGGTCTGCGTGAGTGTATTTCTCTCTATCTCTCTCTCTATCTCTCTCTCTCTCTCTCTCTCACTCGGTCTGTATGTGTGTGCGTATGCTTGGGCTTGGGTCTCTGGGAAATCAACAAATACTTCTTGATATCTCAAATTGAAATCCAAATGACACAAAAGACCCGAATTGAAAGTCAGACACCAAAACAGCTATGCAAAATGTCAAGCAACAAACCAAATGGACTCATGGAATAAAACGAATTCAGCATACGCTGCAAATACTTTTACGCAATCAAATTTGATATTTAATATTTTAATATTTATATAAAGCAGCTCATACTCTGCTAGTTAACGACCTCACTAAACAGTAATAGAAAATTTATGTATAATCACTTAATTAGTTAATGAAATTCTAGTAAAATTCTAAAACTATTTCGCTTTAGTTTTCCAACACCTCCACTCTATAAAATACTAGCTGCAACACAGCAGAGCCCTATAAACTTTATAACACAAATTTCAACAATAAAAATGCTGTTGGATAAAGTTCTGAAGCCCCTGTCTGTAGGCACTTTGTGGGCCAAAAATTCATGCAGATAGCATTGGTTGGCTCGAAACTTTGTACTTCGCTCCACAGCGGACACAAGGACCCATCGTTGCTGGGAGCGCTCAGAAGTGGAAATGTTAAACAGTTGAAGCTATTTAATAAACATAATATTTGTTTATGAGAGCGTTCGTCGCATCCATCCTCGGAGGTATTCAGTGGACGAGGCGACATTCCTGAACGGCTTTTGACAGCACAAGCATGCTCGGGTCCTTTGAGGGATCCATACAAAGGACGAAATCAAAACAGTCTCGTACACGCCCATACGCCCACAAGCACACACACACACACACACACACACAGACACACAGACTGAGGGCCAAAGAGACAAGCAAACAAACAACAGGCGGATAAACGTGACGCTACCAAATGTGAGGTGTGTGGGAGTAGCTGCAAATGCACTTCCTGTTGCCACACCCCCCTCAAAGCGTTTGGGCTTAAAGCTTGTTGAACTCATTTTTCTGTATTTTTTTTTTATATTTATTTTTTGCTATATTCCAGCTTTTAGCATGTGTGCGTATCAACATTCTTTCTCCCTCTCTCTCACACAGACTCTCTGTCCCTCTCTCTCTCTCTTTATTTATACATATATGTCTTTCCCTTTCTCTCTGTATGTGCATTTTCACTTTATCATTGTCTAGGCAGCATTTCCCACTTGCCTGCAGCCGAAGTCCACTGCAATTGCATCCGGCAATGTATGTGTGCGTGTGTGTGTGTGTGTGTGTGTGTGTATAGGTGTATATGTACATAACATTGTTTGTTTGCACCGTGTGCTTTTGACTCCCATTGGGCTGGCTCGCGCGATGTTTTGCTTTACTTTTCTCGTACTCGCCTGCACTTTGAGCACGTATCTACACTATTTTCAACTGCTTTTACCATGGCCCCGCCTCTTTCACTCTTCCTTCGCCTGCAGCAGCTGTTTTCCCTTGAGTTTGTCGTTCTGTTTGCAATACAGCCTTCACAATTCTTTTCCTTTAGCATACTTTAGTGTGCTGCCAAGGCTTTGGGACTAAAGCGTTGGCAGTTTTTAGCAACGCTCTCTGCAGCCACAATTGTCAGGGTTGCCATGGCGCTAAAAACTAAAAGAAACTTGCCAACTTTGTAGTAACTATTATATTTATTTATGAAAGATCTCCAAATGAATTGTGCATAAAGTATGTAATCTGCTCAATGAAATTGAAGAAGTCCGCAAAACTCAGATTGAATTTTAGAGGCAGTTCGTAACGGACGAAAAGCTATAAGTAGCTTTTCTCTCAACTGTTTGTCTATGTTGTACAGAAATACAATAGAGCAAAGCTGATGAAGAAAATCTAAAATGCATTGTGACCATTTAAGTTGCTTTATATAACTACAATTGAATACGTTTTTTCTATTATATGAAAAGCATTTTAGATTTCACATTTATTAACACTGCAACAACTCTAATGGTCAGTCATGCATTTAACTTGAATATTGTCTTTGCTTTAAATAAAGATGGTCTACAAATTAGGTTGGCTATTAGCTGTCACTCACCTTTGTTGGCCAATTCTAATGTTGCTGTTGTTGCTGATGCAGCTGCTGTTGATGCTAATGTTGCTGTTGCTGTTGTGGCTGGGGCAGTGGCTGATGTCGTTGCTGTTGCTGTTACCATAGCTGTTGTTGTTGTCTTTGTCGCCGTGGCCGTTGTTGTTGGCACTGATGCTGCTGCTGCTACTGAAGCTTTTGCTGTTGCTGCTGTTGTTGTTGTTGTTGTTGTTGTCGTTGCTGCTGTTGCCATCAACGCAGTAAACGCATCACTGACCGTGGCGACAGCAGCTGCTGTTGCTTTCGCCATCGACATTGTTGTCTCCATCATTAAATCCTTGACGGGCTTTGGATTGTGCAACTGCCCTGCATCGAGCAAGTGCCGTTGGTGTGAGCAGAGCGCCAGAATCGCCTCTTGGCTGCCACCTGGCGATACCTTTAATGGCATGTTGGGCACCTGCAATTAACATAATGCAACAAATTGTCACATTAGCAATTAGAATTCAACAGCTCGACGATAATGGATTGTGGCGCCCTCAACGACGCATTTGCGATTGTTTTTGTCAATTTGAAATCGAAATTTTAATCACACACACACGCACACAGAGCTACTGTGTATATTTGTTGCTGCTATTCATTTACATATAAAACGTGAGTGGCATTGGCAAAAATGAAACTCAATAAACGCCCTAACGCAGTTTGATGGTCTTGGCGGCGCCTTTAATACCCTGACTTTATAGGCTACGTGAGGTGGGATGTGCTATGCATAAGAATAGTCGAGTTCAGTAATAAAGATCATTTAATATGTGTGGTGTTATGAAGAAAATTGCAAACATTTCTGTTTAGCCTGAAAAGGTTTTTTTCATTTAGTTGTAACCTTAGATCTATTGAAATATTAATTTGACTGTGAAAGGCTTATACAATACAGCTTCCCTTCCATCTACTTAAGCCATATAGACTTCCTGTATTTTAATTATATTTAATTTAGTTTTATTAAATTTTAAATCTTTTCAAAGCTGCTACAGAGTATTACCAAGCTATGCAGCAAAAAAAACTGTTGTTTTCTTGTTTGTTTACTTTGCTTTGGTAACCTTCAGCACAACAGACAAGCCAACACACACACATACACACGCACACACATAGACAGCATTCAATTAGCATTTTTGTAGATAGACATCGAATACAAGTCGAATCGAGCACACTGAACGAACGAACTCATGTAATCCAATCAGATGCTGCAAATTGTGCTTAATAAGTACATCAAAAGATTTGATGGCGCCCGCCATAGGAACGCCTCCACCTCGCCCTCGACAGGTATTAAGCGAAAGCTAGGAATTTATGCAAATTCGTCATTTGGGGGCATCGATTTGCACGCCTCGAAGCATGACGACGACCCTTTTTTGGGCTGAGAGGCGCGCCTTTTGTGCCATTTTAATCAGTGGACGGCAATTGCTTCATTGGCCGTTTAAGCGCTGCAAACGAGTCGCTCGACCAATTTGGTCAACAATTTGCGCAAACCAATCCAAGTGAAAATTCCACAGACCAAACTTGGCTTAAAAAAAACAGCAACATTAAAGCTATGCAGTGCTCAAAAAGCAATCAGCTCTGCGCCTTAAAAGTCGATTGTGACTGCATCACAACTGCATCAGTCAAACAAATGTTGTTAACAACGACTGTTCAAGACCTTTAGAACAACCACAAAACCGAGTTGGAAAAACTGTCAAGTTCTTGAGCTGAATGACTCAACTGTTATTCCCACAATAACCGCATTTTCCATTTTCAGAAAGAGAGAGAGAACATATTTCTAAATGGATTTATTCATTTGCCACACCCAAACACATGATGGTCATCTATATTAATTCCCTTGCTCGTTTTTAATCCCCTGCCGCAAACATTCGATTTTCATTTGAAGAATTTCTGTTGTTGTCGTTTGACTTTGCTCATAATTTTCATACTCGTATTGGTGTTTGCGGTTGCTCATATTGCATCTGCCACTGCCTCTCTCTCACTTTGTCAAATGGCTATTTGCTTGCAAATATAATTTAAGTTCTGCAGCATCGCATCTCTCGCCCACAATCGCTCTCCCTCTCAGTCTGTCCCTCAACCAATGAGATTGCGAGCCGATTGCGAATGTTAAATTGAAACCTCAGAGTTGACTCTGTATCCCCACACCCCATACCTTTCAGCATGCGAGTTATGCATATATTGCGCATTTTCAGTTGGGTCGTCGTCTTTTGGGGGCGTGGCCTGGCTGTTAGTAATACGGTAAATGAAGTGCAACCCATACGGAACACTCGTTGGCCATAGCAACCCAAAGTATTCATGCGATATACACCAACATTTAATTGGCATTTAATGGAAAAATAATTAGTTAGCAACAGACTGTCATGTTGCTGCAGCATCCACAACAGCAACAGCAACAATCGCAATTGCTGAAAACTGAAAATCAACCAAACGTATATTGTAATCAGAAAATAAAATGTCAAATTTACATATACTTAATAACCCGAAATAACAGTCGTATAAAATGAGAACCAAATAAAAAAAATAAATAAATAATAATAATAATAATAATAAAATAATAATGATTTCTGCAAATTTTAATGCATCAATCAACAATATAATCAATATATTACTACATGTCTGGTATCAATATTTAAATAATTTATTACCATTCTTTTTATGAAGTTTTACTGAGCTTTAAAAGTCATTAATTTGGTTCGATGTTGATATATCGTCACCTTTGTCAGATAATTGAAGCAACGCCTCTTTAAAGATTAAAATGAATGATATAAGTATTTTACCTGAATAGCTTTATTAGATTCCATCATTTCATATCATATGATTATTTCTATCAAAGAACACAATAAGCTAAACTTTCATAGAACATATTTATTGCATTGTAGTACACCTTTTTTTTTAATATATTCTCTACAGGGTATAGATACATGAATTTCTCATTATATTTATGTAAAGTCTTGTTAACGTTTCAAATACATAAAACGTTATGTGTATTTGCAGATGGCATGTTCGAAATACATTTTTGCATATTTGACATATTAACCAGCGCTGTTTTTGACAGAAATTAGTAAGGATGAGAGGCAGAGTGCAGACATGGGACACGCCTATATAAAGCACGCAATAAAATGCCAAGCGACAGAGGCAACAGAAAAAAAATAAGCCAACAACAACGAGGCAAAATACCAACAAAACATTGCACTTTTGCATGCATAATTGCGACGAAATTAAAGCAAAATGCGCAGACAGCGGGCAACGGGGAGCGATGAGGTGGACGACAGCCACATGAGTGCCACATGAGTGGTGGCAGCAACACCAGCAAACACTAGCAGCAGTAGCAGTTGGGCAGGTGTGAAGCTTGTGCACAGGTGCATGGCCGGTGTTGGATTTCATTAACATCATAATGACCGGCGAATGAACGACGCCAGACAGCCGATAGCCGACAGCTTTAATCCTGGTCGGCTGGCCTGCCGCAACATTCAGTTGGGCACGGACAAACCAACACCTCAGTTGCCACCACCCCCTAGAAAATAGCTCCTCATTTCCGAGTTTTCTTTAGTTGCAGCTGACGCTTTGGCTCTAACCCTCGCTGGACATCGAGGCGCACTCGCGACAAGAACCTGCGCCGCTGCCGGATGTGAGTAATCGCTCAGTCACGTCGTTGCGTCGCGTTGCGTTGTCCTGCAGGGCATTGCTGTGTGTAGCAAGATTCCTGTGCCTCACTGGACACTACCATGCCATGTCATGCTTTGCCTTGCCTTGCCTTGCCATGCCATGCCATGCATGACGTAACCCACAACGGAAGCCGCTCCGCGCACATGCAATGGCCCGGCTAATGGACACCAGGCTACAGCAGCAGGAGTAAAGCATCGCATGGATGTGTTGCAAGTACGCAGCATTTTTGTGTGCAGTTAGCTGCTAAATTCTTGACATTTTCGAATCAGAGCAGCAACCTTTAACACTCACCGGAAAATGTAAAAAGCAAAATGCAAAATGCCAAATACCAAATGCCTTCATCAAGCAGAGCTGTTTTTATCAGTTTTCATTTTCTTCATTCATTGCTTGCGACCGTCTTGGCTATCTTTTAAGCAATTCTCTTCAAGAATTGAAAAACTTTAAATTCAACAGCAGCTAGTTGGAATAGTACATTGTGAGGCGCTGCAGCCTGTCCACATCGACTTCTTTTTGTTGTTCTTTCCCTTCTTAATGCCACGCTGTCTGCGCTTGGCGCGTACAACATTTAATTTGAACTAATGAAGTTTCTATAAGAGCCCGCTTAAATGACTGGCAAGAAAAGAGCGATGCGTCAACCGTGGCAAACGACCCAAAGCAAACCATGCTGAACCACAAAAAAGAATTACAAAGAGAGGAAAGGATCCCAACTGGAAACACAGCCAAAAATTCAATTTGGCCCAAAAGTGAAGTTGAAATTTTCGCGGCAATTGCTCTTCCTGCTTGCAGCTCGAGTGACGTGCAAATTGCACCAAAGAAACGTTGAAAAAAGCATGCAGTAGCGTGACCGGCGCAAAGATACCATGGAAAAATCCTTAGCTCAGAAGTAGATATTTAATTGTTTTTCCATTTAAACCAAATAGACCTGGTGAATGAATTATTAATTTTGCTAACATTAAGTTTTGGCCTCTAAATATGACAGCCTATAGCTTAATTGTTATTATTTAAGAACCAAACGCTAGTTTTACATATATTTCAAATAACTTTATGCAAAATTTCTTTTACATAGTCAACGTTGTTTTTTTAGAGACCCAAGCGTCATACCAACCCGATCAGTCTTTTGTGTACTTAGTGCTGGGTATAGATAGTGAACTGACACATCGCCTCGGCCCACCTGCCGTCGCTGGCCCAGCGCTAATTGTTTTAGTTGTTGTTCCATGAATATGCTAAGTTGTCTGCTGCGTTTTGCTTCAACCCGTTGCTACACGCCTCGCTACTCGCACAACGTTTCTCGCCTGTTCACTCAGCAAATGTTTATAAATGCAAATTGGCCGAAAAGTGCAGCAGCAGCAACAACAGCAGCAGGGACACCGACAGCGTCACTTTCTGGACGTGCTCGGTTAAATATTGCCCTGAGAGAGACAAAAAAGCGAGAGGGACTGGGGCGGCTGGTTTAAATGACTGAAACGAATCACTGGGATTGACTGGGGTTCACTTTCAGTTTCGGCTCGGCTCGGCCCTGGCCTGGACAAGTGCTGTCAGCTTGGCCCTGACATCGCATGCCCTGCGCTGCTCCAACCGCTGATCATGATGTGGGGCAGCTAGCCTTCACACACACAAACACACACACACACACGCATGCACATTGAAGACAACCAGTTGAGCAGATGGAAAACAGACTTGGGCGCTGGCTCAGACAAACCACATCATTTTGACTTTTGTAGTTTGTGCGTGAGTGTTTCTAACTATATATATATATATATATATATATATATATATGAGCGTGTATTGTATATAGCAACAATAACAACTAACAATTCACATTGCGTTTTAATTTTTGGGTCTCATTTTTATTGAGAGTTGTAAATTTTAAGCTGCCGTCTGCGTTCAGCGCTGACCTTCTCAGGTTTGTTTGCCCGTTGTTCCAATTGTTGTTTGCTTGCATTGGGCTTGCGCCCAATAGACGCACAGGCACACCGTATGACAGACTTACACAAAGCAATAACAATCTGAGGCCGGGGCCAAAGTTTTATTTACTTGCTCAACTTGCGTTACACAAATTGCGTTCAATGTGCTCAAAATAGAACCCAGTGAAATACTTCAAGAATATATAAATATATATATATATATAAATGTATATGTACTTATATAGCTGCATGCTATATATATATACCCACAGTCAGTCAGCTAAAAGAAAAATCAATTTCAATTGCTTCACACTTATCGCAAGGGCGCAACGTTTCTCGTTATTTTGTGTGTATTTTGCGATTCGATTGGAAATTTCAATTGCAAATAATTTTTAATTAACATCAATTGCAGTTAATCTATATTCATGTATCTGGATGATATAGATATATCATTTACAACAGCACAACGCCTTTAAAGGTCACTGAAGTAAATGCGACTGTTTTATTTAAAATTTAATGATAAAAAAAGTGTCAATATTAAGTATACGCCATGAATATTGCTCATACGATATGTTTAACGGCGATCATTTATATACAAACAAAAATCCTTGAAACTTGAGCAATGTACAGACTGTGGTGTGTGTGTGTGAGTATGTGTATGTGTGGGTGCCCTATTTTATACAGCTATGTATAAGGCCATATTGTATATATTTGTATATATACACACAAACAAAAGCCAATGCGCATAATGAGTACAGGGTCATTTTACTATGTATGTGTAAATACAAATAAATATATATATATATATATATATATATATATATATATATATATATATAATGTCTGTACATAGGATAAGGTTATACAAAGGATAAGGTCATGCTTATACATACTACTCAAACTCGTCGACTTAATAATAATATTTAAGACTGTGGCAATTGGGATGGAATAAAGAGGAATCGATTATTATTTTTATATTTTCTGTTTTTATTTAATACGATAACTAAGCTTTACTGGTCTTATTGATTTTGTGTATCCAGATATCTAAATATGTATAAACAATATAAAAATATATGTTTAGGCTAACTAGTCACACACTTCAAGCTCAACCTGACCTCAACTTGAATTGACTTTGGTTAGCTTGTAAACTTGGAGCTAGCTAAATAAATATTGGCTCAAGCAGTTTCCAACAGCCAGCTTCATTCCAAGCACATGCATACACGCAAATCTATAAACACTCGGACGAAAACACAACAAAAATAATAATTTGCAGCACAAACTCTGCAACATGACAGGCAAGATGGCGCTATACGATATGGTCTGTTATGGGGCATGCCTAATACGCCGCATTGCTCGTGGTCGGAGTGTGACACTTGAGTGCCGACTTTCACCTAGCGAGCAAAAAAAAAAACAAAAAGGCAATCCCTAACCTACCACACCTCGTTGCAAGAGAGACAAAGGCAACTTAAGCGACAGCAAAATGGCAATAATCAAAACAAAGAGCAAACAAACCAATAAACGAACGTAGACTTCATTATGGAGGCACATCAATCATTGCCAAAACACGAAATCCCAGCGCCAACTGGGATAGGCTGGTAGTAGGGAGCCAGCGGGGAGACATTCGAGTTGAATGTGCCAAGAGACGTCGACAAGCGTAGACGAAGAAAAAAACCCAAAAAATAAAAGCACAGTTGCCATTTTGCCACAACGATGTGCAGATAGACAGACAAGCTCACAGGGAAACAGGAAGAGGCAAAGGGAGTAACATAAAGGGAATCGAGAAAAAAGAGAGTGTAAGAGAGATCTGCAGCTGGAGCCAAGACAGTCAACGACTTGTGGTCAAACTGCTGACGGGTAGGGGACGAGAGCCCGCTTATACGGTGGCACAATAAAGTGTTTAGTAAACAAATTGCGGCTGCCTTTTGATAATATGCACGCAGTCAGCTGAGCAGCAGACGAGGAGGAGCTGAGGAGTTAAAGAGCTGAGCAGCGCAGCGTGCAACGCACACACAAGCGCAGGGTAGTTAGTCGAGGGGGTGGCAATGGGAATAAGTTATAAGTACATTGCACCGAAATATCGATTGACGAAAGCCACAAAGAAGGCAAAAGGCAAGACGCAGAGCGGGAGAATGAGAGGGCGAGGGCGAGGGACTAAAATCTGGAGAGAGTTTGAGGTAGAATATATTTATACATGTGTGTGTGTGTGGGTGATGAGAAGGACATTGATTGTGTGCGGGCGGTTGGACTGACGGGCGTTGGCGCCGACTTCACGCAAAAACCAAAGAGAAAACCATAAACTTAAATTAATGACCTCAGCCGAGGCGTAGCGCTAAAAAGACGAATAACGGGACATGGGCACAAGCGAAGCGAAAAGTCAATAAGAGCAAGAGCGAACGCAAGAGCCAGCTGAAGATGAAGACAAAGAAATTATGGAAGCACTGTGATTTACCGTTGCAGTTGCGCTGCTCCAATTGGAAATGAATCTTATTGCTGGCGATTTCACTGCGATTCTCAATATGAAAACACATAAAGATGAAAATGCTTGTCAATTTGGAGCAAAGTCTGCTTCTGCTGTTGCTGCTACGGCAGATGGTCGGCCGTTTGAAGCATTGGCTAAGTGATTATGCAGTCGACGTCGACGTCGCCGTTGATGGTGACGCTGACGTCGACATAGCCGATTTGTTGTCAAACTGGTTTTACAAATATTTTGCGTTCATCTGTTGCCCAGGCGGTGGGGTATATACTTATATTTCTCTGTATGTGTGTGTTGCCAGGCGGCAGTTACATGGCTGCAACGCTTAGTGAAAGTCGCTTGAATGCCGTTTTCTGTCTGCCCCTGCCACACCCCACTTTGCCCAGACGCTTGTCAGCCCCCATAGCTAGTTAACTCAATGCGCATTCAATTAGGTTTAGCTCAAGCTTTTGGCTTTGACTGCCAGCTAACCCAGGTCGGTATTTACAGACAATTATGAGACAAACTAGTTAGATTTGCAGCTAACTTACCTGAGCATTAAAATCGAAAAAGTATTCCGGCCGCAGCGGACACGGCAGGCCGCATTTGCAGGTACCCTGTGTTAGTAAATAGTCCTTGATTTGGAAGTGTGTTCGCAACGTTTTGCCCGTTGGACTGTAAGAGTGAAATATAGTCATTAGATAAATTGTATTGCATATATAATGAAGCCGATTTATTCTATAAATTATTTATTAGTTAATAGAACAATTTGTTGTATACAAATGTTAATTAAAAACTCGTCAATAAAAGCTAAAGCATGCCCTCTCTCCCAACTGTCCCAAGCCAGCAAAGTAATTAACCCCAACTATGTTAACAGCCTAAAAGTTAACAGGGTGCAAAGGCTGCTAGAGCAACACGCGGCTGTTTAACTAACAGCTCATTAACATAATGGGCAAATGACGCGTCGCTTTGCATTAACATAACAATGTTAAACGACAGTTGGCAACGCTCGCATACACATGCATGCATGGAACCAATGTACATGTGCGTGTATCTGTGCACATACATAAATTAATACCAATCAGAATTGCCCGCTGCTCGTTTTGATCGCATGTCAAATAAGTGCGCGCCACTCAGCGCATAATTCAAACTGGTTTTTACGTATTTACACGCGGCTCTCGCTCTCTCCACGTGAGCTTATCGTTGAGCTCTGAGCGGCTTAACCAGAGCCCTCGTGTAGTTGAGTCGCGTGATTTGATGATCCGGCTTCACTACAGAAGTGGGCATACAAATCAATTCAATGTTAACTTGGGGTTGGACTTTTAAAACGGTTTACTGTAAAAGCATTTTAAGGCTATATTTATGAGTGTTTAGTTTCGACTCTGCTATATTTAAACCGTTCTTGACAGTGAATTTTCAGATGTTATCTATATTATTATTATATTATATTATATTATACATAAGCAATTATTAGGAATGTTACTTAATTCCTTGGAATTGCATCCAGTTAGATTCAGTTAATAATAATAATTCTTAATTATGGTATATTCCCATGTATTTCTAAAAATTGTAATTTAATTTAATTTTTATTTATTTATTTATCTTTCAAAGCACAACCAAATTTATTTCAAGTACTTTTTAAATCTTTCAATTATTGTAATACGCTACTCGAATTTCAGAATTTTCTAATTTATCCAACTGGTTCAGTGCGCATTTGCTGCTCTTTTGTTATGCAATCTCTAGAATCTAGCTCAACTCGATTTGCAACAATATCTAACTGCGTCTTAGGGTATCTCGGAATTCCACCCCAACCGAAAACCACATACGTAATCCGTTTTGCGCTCATTTCATTTTTACAACAATGAAATTTATAAAAGAGCGATGATTTAATTTTGAACATTAAAATATGCGCAGAGCCAAACAATAAACAAAAAAAAAAAAAAGAATCCAGTGAATCAAGTTTTATTTTTATTATTTACTTTTTTTTGGGTTTTCAACTTTGTCGAGCCCCTTGCAGAAGCCACGAATGACCGCAAATGTTAAAAAAGTTGTTCTCAGCTTATATACATATACATATATATTATATACATATATGTGCATATATGCTGCGCATAAAAATCATTGGGGTTAAAAACATGGCGAAAACAAAAAACAAAAAACAAAAAACAAAGGAAAAAGTTGGAAAAAATCAACGCTGGCTGCTTATTAATTATAAAGTGTGAGCATGTTGATGGAATCAAGGGCGCTGCCAATGATGATGATGACGACGACGACGTCGACGCGAGGCGAGGCGAGTCACACTTGAGCCCCGGGGCTCAGCAGCGTGGCTTCTCAGCCAGAAATGTTGAATAGGACAAGCTGCGCAACAGCCGAGTGGAAGGGGTAGAGCCTGGTGCTCGCTCCTCATCTCGTGTGGGAAATCTGAATAATGCATATCAAGTGTGAAAGCGGCAGGGGCACTAAACGGAACGAAACTAAAGGACGGCAGCAACAGCAGCAGCAGCAGCAGCAACAGAGACGACAATCTACATAATTGAGCGGCAACAGCGGCAACAAGCGTGTTGCGGGTTAAACGAGTATGCGAGAATTGTCAATTGAAGAAGCCCGGCAGCAGCACCACAGGATGAGTTGGATCAGGGTCTGCGACTGACACTGGGTCTGGGACTGAGTCTGGGCCTGAACGGCAACCACGGTCAACGTCGCATTCATTCTCATCAATGGGTCTCACAGAAAAACAACAAATCAAAGTGCGCAGTAATAAGTGCCTGACTAAGAGTTACCCTAGAAGCAGGTTAAAGGAGCATTCAGCTGCAGGCACAACGATCTACAAGTCAACTTATCGATATGTAGCTATTAAAGATCAAGTATGAGTTTTATAGTCCAGAACGGTCAATAAAAACCTCGAAAAACTATTCAGACTATCTGACATTAATATCAATAAATAGTAAAAACGAAAATATTTATAAATATAAATAACTCATAAGATACATCATATATCGTATACAAAATATATTATACTTTAGTCCATCTCTTTCATAAAATGTTACATTCATTGCTACCAAACTCGTATACCTCGTTTAAATATTACCCTTGTTTTCAGGGTATACGAAAAGGGCTATCTGCCAATTGAAAGTTGAAACTGGTTTGTTTTATTAATTATTTTTAACTAGTTGCTTGGCCGTCAGCGCAAATCGAAGGCAAGCCAATTGGCTAAATTTGCCAATAGGTTGTTGGGAGGAGAGGGAATCATCAACGTCGATGCTTATAGCTCAATTTGTATGCCGTTGGCGTGGCACACAGCTGGCTTAAGGGGTCACAATTACGACCAGAATGCAATCGATTGGCTCATTATATTATTTATTTACACAAAACGCGCTAATAACACGAGGGATTGGGTGCTTCAAGCTCTGAAGCTGAGTTCACATAAAAAGGCGTTGAGCTAACGAGTTAAAATAATTTAATAAATTACGTTCACAAAGAGCGTGAAGTGGCCAAAGTGGCCGCTTGAATGCGCCAAAAAACACGCTCGAACGCAACTCGGCTCGAGTAGGTGGAAAAGTTGTACGCCTCTGTGACCTTGAAGTGCACCCTCGAGTCAGCCCTGGGCGAAGGCAGAGCTGAGACCGGCTGCAGAGACACAAGAGTCGAGGGGCATGCGCTGAATGGACCTATTACTAAATTAATAAACCCGAACGACGCCAGCAAAAGGCCAAACGCCAACAAGGGCTAAAAGGCAAACGGGCCAAAGCTCTCAAATAATCCGACACAAATACCAAAGAATGGCTGCCGCTGGCGGCAGGGGCAGCACAGAGGCTTGCTATTGCAACGTTAAGTTTAAGCAGTCTACTCTAAAGTCCCCAGGGGACGCTTTTTACTAATCAAATTCTTTCGCTTAATTTCAATGTGCAAGGTTTTAAAGAGGCTAAAGAATGTGCATAGCATAGGGCTGTTATTAACAGACATTTGTAAAGACCAATTAACATAGCTCGATGTTAACATAAGACATTTGCCTTATGAAGTCATAAAGATAATTACAGCACTCAAAGTGTAGTTTGTAGTTTATAATTCACTTGAAATAGACAATGAAGCAATTTTCAATATTCATTGCAATATAGCAAACATGAAATGTTTGTCTAATGATTAGTCGATTCCATCTTCTGAACATATGTTCCCACGAAACGCTTAGCGACCAATTTGTGTGGTGGGCGTTGGCCAAAAGTCAACACAAAATCGGCAACAACAGTGCAGGTCTGCAGGTCGTCGAAAACTGCAGGCAGTAGACAGAGACGTCGACAGCTGATGCAACCTACGTGCTGCAAGTGGAGGCAGCCGATGATGGACAGACCTAATGGCAGCGACGGCTGGAACTGCGCTGTGACTCTGGCTGTGTCTGTGACTGAGGCCTGTCGCATGTAGAGAAGATTGAAAAAATGTTCGACTCTCGCACTGTCTGCCTGTCTGCCCGTCTGACTTTGCCAAACTATTCCGCATTCTTTTTTCTTTTTTTTTTTTTGCAGTCAGTTGAATTTCTGGCGGCCTTGCGGGGCGCTCGGGTCGCCGCCATTCCAGCTGCCGCATCTAATTTATGATTTATGTGTGTGGCACAGTAGGCGGGCACTCGTTTTGACCTGGAAATGTGCATGTGTCACAGTAGTGTGTATGACTGTATACGTATGTGTGTGTGACGTCACGGCGCGCAGTCAACGACTTGAAAAGGCTTGCGCAACAATTATTGATTTACCAAAGCCCTCTGCCCTATATGCCTCTATCCTTGAGCACAATCGTCGCTTTCACATTGCAGACGCAACATTCTTTCCAAGAAAATAGCCTTGGTAGCCCAGCAAGGGGGGACAGCTTAGCACAAAGATGGTATTCATTTTGCCATTAGCCCAACCCCTTGCACACAGCTAACGTCGCTTATCTCTTCTGTTTAAATGGACGAAAGCTCACAAAGAATTTGCAAAAGGGGCAAAAATAAAAATTCTAAACAAACAGCAGCAGTCGCAGCCACATGCAACACGCAACATGGCAGTTGCAGCTGCTGCTGCAGTTCAGAACAAATACTGGACATGCAACATGGCTTGACCAGGCCAACTAAAGTGTTCGAAATGGTCAGTATCATAAAATCTAATAATATATTAATGAAGACAGCAAACGAAACACACTCCAACTCTCCTTTATCGTTATTTGTTGAAACTGTCCCAATTCAGGCTGAAACTAATCTATATATAATCTATATGCCATATATTGTGTATCATCTTTTCAATTCTAGGAATGTGAGCATCGTTTTTTTTTTTCAGTATTTCCTGTGATTGACGCACAAGCCAATCGCCCAGAGCCACTGCCCCTGCTGGAGGCAGAAGCATAGCAGCCGACTTGACTCGAGGCACTTATAGAATCAACGATTATCCAACTCTGGTGACAACAACGTCAGGGAGGCAACCACAAAGCCGTAAACTATTTGCACAGCGCCAAAGACTCACTGAGTACCCGCACCACTTGCCCCGCATCTTGCTCCTCCTCTCACCCAGTTATCTACTTCTGCCATGCAAACCCTGTAAACAGCTCTCTGGTGCCCAGTCAGACGACGCTTGTGCAGCAAGCAGCTCAACAGCAGCGGCGACAGCACCAACAGCAGCAGCGGCAGCAGAACAATTAAAAGTACTTGGGCATTGGGGCACACACAGACGGTGGCTTGTTTTCGACATATTTGTGTAAATATTGTATTTGTGTTTGTAATTATGTCGGCTTGATGATAACTCGCAGATAATGCCCAGGTAAATACTCGCTGTATGTGTACATACGGCAGACGAACAGGCCAATAATGCCAGCCACTCGAATTTAGAATACCCTGTACACATTTAAGTTTAGGTAAATAGAGTATATTGTGGTTAAGCAAACACATATAACATAGTAGAAGAGATATTTACGAGACTCTTTGTACTTTACATAGATAGTGTAAACAAGTGTCAAGTGAAAGATATATATCGATTTTTAAGCGTAATATAATTGTAATGTAAACATATGTAATCATATATATTGTTATATTTATATTTATAGTGTAAGTATTCAATAATTTTATATCAGATATCTCGATATCGATATTAAAGCATAATATAATTGTAATTTTACAACATTTCATAAAGGATTTAACTACATAGACTATTGTATCCCTTCACTAGAATCATTGACCCAATAAAGCTTTCGTTTCTGAGCCAAAGACTTGCAAGAATAAAAATAATCACCGACTTGCCGTATAGAGGTCTTATGTCTTGTTGCATTTTGTATTTAACATTGGACTGGGAATGCAAATGTGAATGAATCTGGCAAAACATTTGTTGTTTAACGTGACTGCAAACCGATTCTCGTATAGCCCACCCACTCGAACTGCCCATCCGCTGAGCTACCCCTTTTAACAAGCATTTCCTGTTTGGCAAGAAAACATTTTTATGGCTTCGAATATACACTGCCAGACAATACACAGATTGACTTTTAGCTGGGGCTTGTGCTGTAAATGTCATGCAAGGGACAAAGACAGAGACAAAGAAAGAGACGGAGACGGTGACAGAGATGGAGATAGAAGCTATGAGATAGAAACAGAGCCAGGAGACAGCGACTCACCTGATGTAGGCCACTTCATTGTTGTTGGTTAGTCGACGCCAGCCTGGAGCCAAATTTGCGCTGCTGTTGTTCTTGCTGCTGTTGCTGCTGCTGTTGTTGTTATTGTTGTTGTTGTTACTGCTGCTGTTGTTTACATTATTGTTAGCATTGTTTTTTTTTGCCACATTCTTTGCATAGAGGTGCTGCTGCTGCTGCTGCTGATGCTGTTGTTGCTGCTGATGTTGATTGTTCTGACTCATTTGACGAGATGCAATTGTTGCTGGCATACAGTGCGTGGCAGCAACAGTTGCTGATGCTGCTGCTGCTGGCTTAACAGGCAACTTTATTTGTGCTGTACGTTGCTTAGCTTGTTGCTGCTGTTGGTGTTGCAGCGGTGAGCCAATCGCTGGGCACACAAATATATGCTGACTGTGTCGCAATTGTTGTTGCTGTTGCTGCTGCTGTGTTTGCTGCCCAGCAACGTTAGCTGCTTGCATCATGTTGGCGCTACCATTTACCAAACCAGCTGGTACTATTTGTTGTTGCTGCTGCTGCTGTTGTTGCTGATGCATTGCGGCATTTGTAACGACCCGCGATACAAATTTTGTCTGCTGCTGATAGAATTGCTGCTGCTGCTGTTGCTGTTGGTGCAACAATTGCTGCTGGTGTTGTTGCTGTTGCTGCTGTTGTTGCTGTTGTTGCTGTTGCTTGTACATATTGAGCTGCTGTTGTTGATGCTGTTGCAACTCATTGACCTGCAGCACGCCAGCAACCGATTCCGCATTGCCAACAATGTTCATTTTGTGCTGCTGTTGCTGCTGCTGCTGTTGCTGTTGCAGCTGTTGGCCAGCGGATGCGGCTGCCATGTTAATAACAGCAGCCGTTTAAAAGCGCTTGATTTGTGGGCTGCAAATTAACATCAATGTTTAGTGGATTTTAAAGTGAGAGCACAAATACACATACACATGCATTTATACATTCATTCCACACACACATATACGCACATATACATCTATATGCACACATATGGTATATCTATATACTATGTACATATGAATACGCAGAATGTTTGGAAATTTATAAAGGCTGATTCAGAGCTATTTAAAAAATTGTAAGTAAATTAGTCTTCTCGACAAGGCAATACCCTGTATCCAGGTCCGTATTGTCGATAATCTTTTGGCGCAACATTATGGAACATTAGCTTTTATTATTCAAATTTTAATAGGTATTAAATTGATATGTGATACTCTACATTTCAGAATGCTAGAGTTAGAGATATAGCAAACTTTAGTAGCCAAGCTTCTTTAGCCAAGCACTAGCCAAGACTTTCAATGTACTTATTATTAAGGATCATCAATCTAGTTTTCTGATATCTTATAATAAGCTTTTAGCGTTTCAACGAAATTATTTAGAAAGATAAATTGAGCTTTCTAGATCAATAAAACCAATATGCCCGTTCAAGGTATTTATTTGCGAAATTTTCATTGGCTTTGTTCATATTGACAATCTCTGATTGTAACTTGCCTGACGCCTGGATATATTTGTGCGTATGTGTATGTGTTTTTCGAGTTCGAACTACGTTGTCTCTATGTGAATTGACCATTAATGGTGAAAATGCACACGCATATACTATATATACATTCACACATGCATATGTACTTATTATTACCAACCCAAGTGCATAATTTGTCAAGCCTGTGTTTTTATGTTATCTGCGTATGTTGCTACTCACCTTTTAACGTAATTTTCGTTTTGCTCATTTGCCAACATATTCAATTAATTTGAGTTATTGTGTAAACGAGACGCGACCATGTCATTTTGCTGCTGTTGTTGTTGCTGTCTCGCGTTTTTAAGCACTTAATTTCACTTTTTTTTTACAGCTTTTTTTGTTGTTGTAATAATGCGATAACGACTTTTGTATTGTTGTTTAGCTGCTAACTTCGTTGTGTTGTTGTTGGTGCTGTTGCTGTTGGGTTTCATACAATCTGCTGCTCATGACTTCATTTGGAATTCAGAAAACGAACGTCGCTCGCTGCCAGAAACAGAAACAGAGAGCAAAGAGCGCGCAACGCGTAAAAGTAGGTGAATGGAGCATGAAGCAGCCGCCAACGTCGAAGTCGCAGTCGCAGTCGCCAGTAGACAGCAACAACGACAATAGCTAAAGAGTAAGCAGGCGGGGGAGAGATAGGTGGCTGAGTATCGGGGAGCGAGAGCACAGTGAACACACGACGCTCAACTCAACTCAGCCCAACGAAACGTTTTGTTTTATGAAAAAAATTTGTTCTGCCTAAATACTTATTATGCGCGCAAAGCAGAACAATTTGCCAGACGCGACTCTTGTTGTTGTGTTGTCACTTTTTAATAGCATACCCTGCATGTGTGTGCGTATGCTTATGTGTGTATGGGTGCATACTTATATATTTATGTACACACTATATTCATGTACACACAAATTCCTACATAGCTGTGCTATGCATCTGTATGTAAATTACATGTGTGTATATAATTAATGCGTAAGTCAGTCTGTCTCTCTGCTCGTGTGTGGACACCACCTGCCCTTCGGTTCTGCTCTAATGATCATAATAAGAATACAGCCAAGGGAAACAAGCGTACACACATACACATATTCATACGCGCGCGCGTACACAAAATTGTAATACGTCGAGTGACCTCAAATGCTTATCTGCATTTCACATGCGCTTTTTTTTTGGCAGCTGCTGCATTTACACAAACACACCTACATAAACATATTCAGTGCAGTGTTTGAATATATTTAACTTTGAGCATTGAGCGTTTTAACATCATTTTGACTAAACGTTGATTTAACTTTATTATGCACAAACAGCAATTAAATGGGAATTAATTACAACGATTTCATTCGTTGGCTTTATTCACGCAACATTGACAACCGAACGACGACGATTCGACACTCGACTCTCGTACGCGCACACGAAATATTTTACTCAATAACTATGGATTTTTTTGTTTTTGCAATTTGTTTTTTTTTTTTACCTTTAAGGGAAAAATTCTCTGATGATAAAAACATAAGCTTTGATATTCACAGCCACTTACGAATCGAAATTATGCTAATTACTTCACTTTTGTGTGTGCGCGCATTTGTTTTCGGAATTTTTCGACTGCCCAAAACTCCATTCACTAGTAGAAACTAGTGATGTGCAAATCTTCAATATGTCTATCTGTGTATATCGATGTTTAATTATTTTTTTTGGAATCGTAAATATCCCTGCCAATACAATCGATAAAAGAGGTTGTTACGTTGCGCATTTTGCGTTACGTTACGTATACACGTTTGTATTTTTTAAGTTGTATGTTTACGTCCAATGAAACTTTTAGCAACTTAATAGATATTATTTTTATTTATAAAACAAGAAGCAAAATATACTAAAGCACTGATTTGATAAATTTATTTTAATCCTTTATATATTCTCATAATCGATTCGAAAGTCGATTATTAGGCATTGCAACTCTGAAGTATTAACAACAAAGCGCGCGGAGCCGGCAACTGCTGGATTTATGCGTTTCGCAAGTTCCAAACTTCGATTTGTTGATATTTAATTGATTAAAATAAAAAAGTGGTGCTAAAAGTCCTCAACAATGTCGGAAGCGGCTATAACTAATTTCAAACTGCTCTTGTTTAATCGTTGCGTGCGCGCCGTATTGCTCAGCGTGGGTGTACAATTTCTGTTGCTTACCGTATTTTTGTTGTTAGTTAATTTTGAATTGTTGCATCCACTGAATTGGATTATGGGCTCATTACGTTTGGTATGCAGCTTTTACACATGGTTTGCTTGCATACCACTACTGGGTGCTATTGTGTTCTATGGCATGGCGCTCTCCCATCAACACCTGGCCGAGCGTCGCTATTGGGCCACACGGTATCGTTGGCTGCTGCACAATGGTCCGCAAAAGCTACTTTTTCTGCTCGCTCACGCGGTCGTGGGCTACCTGACTGCATGGCTTTACACGGGCTATCTGCATAGTGACTATCGGTATGTTATTTTTAATTCCTTTCTTAACTATTCTTACTATTCAATTGCCTTTATAGTCATTTTATCTTCAAGTCATATGGCCAGGACTTCCTCAACTCCTACCACATCTTTCTACTAGGCATGGGCCTTTGCGCTGGCGCCTACTACTTTGTCAGCGAGTACATACCGGAAGAAGTTTCCATTGAGTTCGACTTTGTCGAACAGTCGTGCTCCGAGAAGTTACGCGAACAGCTCTATGCGACGCTGCTGAAGGCGCCTTTCAGTTCAGTGATGCCGACGATTTGCTACACGATTGTGTTTTGGCTATTTGGATCATTTCTAAAATACCGACTGAGTATTCTACTCAACGTGGAAATAGACGATAGGTTGCTTGGAATTTTGGGCGTGATCAGCAATGGACGATTGCTTTTCTATGCATGGCTGCTGGGCGCCCAGATTGTTAGCAATATGCATCTAATGCGATGCTTTTATGCCACAATGCTATCGGAGCCTTTGCCAATGAGCGTTGTACGCCATTGTTCTACTGTTCCCAGTAAAGGAGGTGAGGAGATCAGCATTGTCGCTGGTCTGGGTGTCTTCAATGCTTATGTAGTACAGTGTCTGGCTGCTAACTTTTTATTTCGAGAAGCTCAACGCACTACTTCGTCAGTTCGTACCGAAATCTTCCAGCTTACTGAGCCGGGTAATCGCCCAGCTAACTGGCGATCACTCTGCGACCAATGTCTCAGTATCGTGGGTAACTTTACTGATGAGCTTAGCAATTCAATGCGACAGATCACCACGGATCAGCCTATTTACAGTGATACCAGCACCGCACTCTTAGCAGAGAAGCTGCTGCTAAGGCAATACAATCAATTCCGTGGTATTCGACCAGTTGTGTCACCACCACATGTAGATGTTCCCAGCCGGGATGTAAAAGGAGTAAACAGTGTGCGCCGTGTGCCAAATTGGTGTGAGCGCACATCTGTCAAGTTGGAGAAATCGTTGCAACAACTAGTGCATCGTGTTCCTGGCATCGTTTACTTGTTCTACGAACCGGAAGGTGCCAAAACAGAATTTCTCCTAGAAAATGCACTGCCCGTGATCTGGTTGACGCAGGCGCTGGCTCAAATATGCGTCGCCTCCATAAAGGAGGATAGTTATGGAATAGTGCAGGACGATTTGCCGACTATCATCAAGGCGCTGCATCGTCTTAAATGTGATTTGGACAGGTTGGCCAACGGCATGCCCAACTTTCGCACGAACAGCAATAACTTTAATCATTTACGCTATGCCGCCCGCCGCAGTCTCTATAACATTTGCACATCGTTCTACGAGTATTTGGGAGATCTGACCTCCTCAGGCGAAGAGCTGCACCAGCTGCAGACGTTCGTATATCAGGGATAGAAAATCATACACATTTGTTAATCATCTTTCATAATTTGTTCTTCAGTAACAATAAAAATTAATAAATACAATTACATGGTACACTTGACTTTTAACCTATCTATATATAGTACATATATATGTAGATTTAACAATTAAATTTGTTTTTTTTTTTTAAATCAAGCAGTGTATCGATTTGGTGTGGTATTATGTATGCAAACTATTGCTCTATAAGTGTCAGAGCATACATGAGTAGTGCCAAATCCTGATCCTTATTCAGGCTGGGTCATTGTGTTGATTTCATGGGCAACGCGGCATTGTTCACTGATTCGCTAAGCGATCTTTCCAGTTTGTCAGCCACTTCATTCATGTGCTGCAGTGCCTGCTTTCCCTTTCGATCGCGGCCATCGATAAAGATTTGTGTTTGCAGATAGTTGAGAGCACGGAATGTCATGCCACCCTCGGGATCGTAAGTACCCAAATATGCTTTAGGATTTCTTGCGCTGGCGCTCTGATCTGGCGTGGTTGGATCGAATGGCACATACTCCTGCAATGGATCTTTGTGCCATTTAAAGATGCTGCGCGAATCTAATAGAACCAGATAATCTTAATAGTATAGGGTTCATGTATAAAAATATAGCTATATATAGTCACGAACCTAGATCCGCCAGAACTCGCGTCATTTCACGTATTTGTGCATCCTGGCGCTCAAGACGAAAGTTTATTTCAGTCAGTGTATTCGTTAGTTGCATCTTCTCCAATTGGAGAGCCTCATTCTTTTTGTTCTCTTTTATCGTTTGCCGCGAATACTCAAATATAAGTAAACCGGCGCCAATGGCAAAGATAATAAACTCTCCCAGCAGATTGGCGCCCAGCTCAATGGCCATGGCTTCATTTAATGGTGGCACCGTGACTGGCCGTCCAAGATTCAGCGCCCACATCTTTGTCTTTACCTCAACCCAATTGTAAACTGTGAGCAAAAAGAAGAAATTAATCACCTTAATATAAATGTCATAAGAACTATTTTTCTTACACTGAGCCGGCGGCATGCAAATGTATTTCCTGAAGAATGGACTTGATTTTGCATTGGATTTCAAAACATTGGCAATGGGCTTGCTTATTTGTTTAATTGCCAGCACGCCAAGTTTGGCGGCTGGAAATACTCCAATTACCATCTCTTATGTTAATTTCTATTACAAAATCTCGGCACAAAAAACCAAAGGCAATCCAGGGCTGGCGATCAAGCAATACAGCTGTTTCGTATAAGTATTGAGAGTGTCCCGCGAGGAAGGCGATATCCGATAAATGCTAATCGATTAAAAGCAACATGAAAGATTTTGCGATTTAAACTAAAAAAAAATTGTAATCCTAATGTTTTGGACTTAAGGACTATTTATTTCGAAATCATTTAATTGCTGACGTATTATATATATTTGTTTTTCCTGCCAATCGAGCAAATTATTCAATGTTTCTATTTCTATTCTTAGTTTCTCCTGTTTTTCTTCGTGTGTTTCATTCTTTAGCTTATCCTTTTTTGCTTTCCGTGAAACGTCTATATATATAAGTACTAAGCCAATGCTCATTGTAAAAACTTCGCATAAAAGGTTTGCTCCCAAGCTAATGGCCATGTCATCCGAGAGCTTAGGAACTCGTTTAGGTTGAGGTAGTCTTAACATACGAATTTTGGATCTTGTCTCTATCCAATTTACTATTTGACCAGCCGGGGCGCAGATATACTTTTTAAATATAGGATTATTTTGGGCAAAAGTCTTTATGACTCGGCTTAATGGAGTAGCGACTTGCTTGATTCCAAGAACTAAAATTTTTCCAATAGGATATGCGTGAACCATTTCGATAACCAAAATTTATTGAATACAAAAATTAAAATTAAAATTGCAGAAGCATATTGTTTGACAGAAAGCCGAAAATTATTTGATTTAATAAAAAAAAAAAAACATTAACAATTTTCGTTAGTTTTCATGAAGATCCATAAGTTCCACGAGTTTTGCTCTAAGATTTATTATTTCGGATGTCTGTCTCAAAACCCGCTCATTCAAAATTTCCAACTCATTTTTTAACTTTAGTTTCTCTTTTTGATGCTTGGCATTCTTCAGTGCGTCGTTGCGCGATTGTCTTCATTTAATTAAAAGTTTTAATTAAATTGTAAATTACCAGAACTAAAATGTATATACATACCGAGAAAACTCCAATAAAAGCAAGCTTACAGCAAGAAAAAAAATGAGCAGCTCACCCAGTAATTCGCTCCCGGTTTGAATTGCCAGTGCGTTATTTAAAGGCGGTATATATTTCGGTTGACGCATGCCAAGCATACGCATTTTCGTTCTTACCCCGATCCAATGGTAGGCTATAGATCGTATATAAAACAATATCGTAAACTTTGAGCTACGATATAAGAAACTTCTTACTTTGTGCGGTTGGGACGATTATATATTTGCGTAACGTTTCATTGGTTTTGGCGGTATCTTTGATACTTTTGACTACTGGCTTACTAATTTGTTTCAAAGCTAACATACTAAGTTTTAAAATAGGAAATGAGCCCATTATTGAACATTACAATTTAGTCTATAATTTCTGCCATTTATGATTGAAAACCCAATACAATTCTCTGTACTATAATTTCTCTTGAAAGCTTCTTAAACTAAGTTAAAAACAGAATTTTCAAGGCTTTTTTAAAATGTTTAAAAATGTGTTTACATTTTCGATATAAATTACATATAAGATAATTGTTCGCCGATTCGTTACATCGATAAGTATCGCAAACAATATTTAAGAAATTGACAAGCTATCGATGTATTCTTTATTTTTCTTACATCGCACGTCTTGTACGAATGTTGGGAATTTGAAAAGCGAAAATTAGTGTGAAAACCAGGTTGCCCGGGATGGATAGCCTTGAAGCGTTAAAGCCAGCACTCAGAGGATGCTGTGTGGTCTGTGGAACCAAAACCTGTGTAGTTTGCCATCGATGTGGTGATTTTTATTGCTCAAAGAAATGCCAAGTGAATGACTGGCAGCGTCATAGGTATATATGTTTTTCAATACCCGCCCTGGTGCATCCCTTAGAGTGCTCCGCTTTTGGTATTATGGAAGTGCCATCACAACCAGCAATTCAACAAGTTTGCGACAATATTAATGTCGACACTGTTGTCAAAGTAGACGAAGAAAAAGCTGAGCTAAGCAAAAAAGAAGTCGCTGCTCTTACACCAACAGCAGGAAGCGTAAGTGAATACGATAAGATCTACAAAACAGACGAATCAGTGAACGCAACAGGCAGTAGTAGTAGCAGCAGCAGCAACAACATCAACAACAACAACGCCAACAGTAACACAAACAGCAGCAATAACAGCAGCAACAACAACAGCAAAAATATCTCGAATAACAACACTTCAAAGAAAATGAACATGAAAATATTTGGTTCTCCGCCTTTTGTGTCAATTCCTCAAAGTGGAAACACGATATATATTACTGGCTTTAGATCCGTCAATCGCTGTTTTGTGCGCGACGCCAGCGAAAATGCTGAGAAAGCCTATTCAGAAGTTTGTCAAAAGGTTTGCTTAAATATATTAAATGAAATTCATTGTAATATAAATTGTCTCTTTAGGTTCATTCGTTGAGCAAAGATATGAACAAATTATATAAGCCAAAGATCTACTCATACGCCCTGGCGAAATATAAAGATCAATTCCGACGTGTTAAAATAATTCCTGGACCCTGTGTGCGTCTTCAATATTTAGATTTGGGCTTTGTTAAGCCAAGAGGTTGTGCTGAAATTCGTGAGATAAGCCAAGAAATAATGCAATTGCCGTGCAGTGTCATAGAGTTTCAGCTAAAGGGCGTTCCAAATGCACCAATGAGTCATGAAGTCATCAATTTCTTTTCCAATTTCGAAAATAAAAGATTTATACTTAAATATGGCAGTAACAGGCTAATAGATCTAGAGCATATGGATACACGCCAATCACTGAATTTACAGATCATTGAATATTGCTCAAAAATGCAGATTTTTGGTTGTGCAATGCCATTGGAAGAAAAGGTAATGCCTACCAAATCAGATAGACAGGATGACAAAATTTTAAAGCCCAAATTGGAAGGTAATAAGCCAGATATACAGAAGGATTTACTTAAAATAGAATCTGAACTGGAAACTCAACTGACCGCAAAACCTAATCAATTAATTAAAGAACTGAGTTTGACAAAGGAACAAACATCAAATTCCAATGTCGAAGACGATAATAAAACATATAACTTACGAAGCTCAGATTACGAATTATCAAACCAAAATGAAAGATCCAAAGAAAACATGCCATCTAATTATAACAAAGGGTTAAATAACATTCCAGCCGTAGCTCTTGAATCTCCCAAAAACGAAAATGCCACGCTTGAGGGTATTAAAAATGTTAAAGCTATTTTAAGCGAAATACCCAAGGATAGGAACCAGAATGAAACAGATAATCAAAACCCAGGCTCAACCACTGCTAAAGCTAATACTGAACCTCTATTAATTGCGGTATGTAACTGAAATATGTTAGTTACTATTGCGCAAAACTCCGCAAACCTTGTATTCAATTTTGCAGCCCTTCGAAATGCGTCGCATTTCTCTTAATTCACGAGATGGGCTCGATGTTTTCATTGTGGAGAATTCCAATGTTTTAAGGGGTATTATTGGTGCCTTCGAAAGTACACATGCTCACAATTTCTCTGATTTGCGTTTTCGCTTGTCACAGTTCAAGGACTCGCAGCCATACAAACCTGTGTAAGTAAATGTTAAATGAAAAGTCAATCAAGTGTTGTAATGCTAAACTAATTTGGATCTATCAGACTCAGGGAATATGTTATTGCCAAGTTTGAGGATGCTTGGTATCGTGCCAAGGTTATGGAAATTAAAACGAATCAGCTTACGCGTACATACGACGTTATGTATGTTGAATTTACCAATGTATCCACTGTAACAGAAGAGGATATTCGACGCTATCCACCCGACTTGACCACACCGTGTCATACAAGTGTTTGCCTCATTGAAGGTTGCTTATTTTTAATTGCTGCCATCATATTTCGCTTTAACTCAAACCTTTTTTCACAGGTTTTCCTCACCGTCCAACAACGGCACAGGTCAACTATTTACAGGAAAAGTTACAAATGCATAGCCTGTTGCACGTCGATGCTGTCAACTATTTACAGGATATGGCATTGGTCAGGTGCAACGCTTTGATCGATGCACTTAATAAAATACCGTAGAAACTTTCAAAAACTCATATTCCAAATACGATAACTTAGTATTATTTTGGTTGGGACTATCGAAATATATTACATATGTGTGCTTAATATATGTATGTTTAATATTAGTGTATTTAATATATATGTGTATTGAATATATGTGTGTTTAACATATGTGTGTTTAATAAATGTTTTAATGAAAATCGACGAAGTTGGCAATCATACAATTTATTATTTGAAAATATCGATTGCTTTAACGAAAATATATATCGTATGTGATTATATCGTATCGATTAAAACTTGCCTCTCGATATTACTTTTCTTAAACTTTCTATTGCGGTATATCGAAAAAAGTTCTTAGTCGCAAAGCAGATCGCCCCCAACTCGCAGCTCGTAATTTGGTGACGGTGTATACACAGCCTGTGCATTTAAAATAAATTAATTCCGAAACAGGATTACGAATACATCTATACCTTAACGTTACTTTCAATCCCTACAAAAGGTAAGATTATAAATTTATGTTTAGTGACATAAATTATTAATATTATATCCTCATATATATGCATGTTAATAAAAATATAATTAAGAACAGCGATGACATACTGCGTAACTATGAAAGAGTAAAAAGAAAGAGTTTTGCCAAAGTGAGCTTTGGTTTGTTGATAATGCAAACGCTTTACCCGTATTATAAAAATTAACTGATCTGTCCATACACTTTCTGACGTAGCAACACACATACACACTGACACAATGATTTGTGTGACCGGCCGAAGCGCGGGTAATAAATATGTAAAGGTGAAATAGAAGTCATTCCATACAAAAGCACACAGAAACACTAATACATTCTTGCAAACATAAAGAGCAAACACGCCATTGGAAAATGCAATAATAATCACCAAGTGTCAATTATTTTTTTTTTTTGAAACCTTAAATTGAGTACCTTTCTACATATACACAACAAACTACATTTACATATGTACATATGTATGTACAAATGAGTGAAAAAATACAAAATCCAACGACATGACGATGAGTAATTAAACGCTGATTAAAATTTGCCGGCTTTAATTCATTTCAATTTGTTTAATTTGATTGCTTGTACACTTTTAACAGAGCGTAATTTGTATGCGTAACTTCATTTATTGAGACTATGTCCTTCGTAGGCAGGTTCAAGGGCAAAGACCAGAGACCAATAGCCTTTTGAAAGTTGATAAAATGCGCAAGCACTTTCACTTAAAGAGAACTTTTTTCTATAATATGTTGTTGTTTTGGCTTTGATTCGTAAAAGCGTTCAGCCTGAAAGCTCTGCTAGTGCGTGTCACGCGTCAAGCACCCCCGCAGCTGGGGCCTTCCACGCAATCGCATCATGTGGAAGGTGGGAGTGAGAGAGTGAGAGTGATAAAGAGCATGCGTGCTGTGTGGTATGGAGATTATATTATTTAATTCAATTCAAGGTCAACGGCGGCTTTTTCTGTACTCGACAGCTGAGCAGATAATTTAAATTTTGTATGACTTATATTTCTAATACTTTTATTGTGATTGTGTTTATTTTCGTCTCCCAACAGCTGACGATCAGTTTTTTGTTTACACTCTCGCCGATCGCAAGTAATCATGAACTCAATCATATGGCCAGCTGACTAAGCGTCCAGCTTCGTACTCGGCTAAATATGAAGCTTTTTTTTTTTTTTTTTTTTTTTTTTTTGTAGAGAAACTTTTACGAAATGCCGCTCGCTATTGTGCTTGGGTGGCTTTTTTAGGGGTGGCCTGTTGCCGTTCGCCTGTTTGCACCACTGGCGGTGCCGTCGTACTCTCTCGGCTCGGCGGGAGAAGCATTCGTTTAGCATTTTCACCAGAGTCTCGTGGTTTTGCGCTCATTGTGCATTACCGCCATTCTGAATGCTTTTGCCAAAAATTTTCCACCCAGACTCGGCCAGTCGAACGTTTTATGCCATTGTGTGAAAAACCCCGGTGCGCTTAGGTTTGAAACGCAAACATTTTTGCCATACAGCGCATCGTTAGTTTCTGTTTTGTGCGTATCATCCGTATCCGTGTTGGGCAACATTCTAAATATAATTATCGTGGTTTTTATACTGTCAATCTAGTAGGCAACAAAATGGTTAACGTAACAATTTATGATGAGGCACCGCAGCTAAAGGTAAGGAGCCCCGACCGGGTACAGAATCCACAGAGCCGTTTATATTTCTATGAATATATGTATGTATATATATATATAAAGATATGCCTATCAGAAAAGCTGAAAACGCAATTAAAACAGTTATTCTCTTTTGTGGCTATATTATTATGCAACTGTTTTATTTTTTTTTTTGGCTTGCTGCAAATGCAAAAGTTGTGACCTTCGCAGATGCAGTGCCGCACCGTTGCCGATGCATAAAATCTCTTCCGTCTGTCAGTCTCTCGAATTGCGTCGGGCGCACCTCCACACCCACTCTCGTTTGCTGGCGCTCTCTCATGCGTACGAAGCCCGTTCTTGCTTTCTGCCTCTTTCTTTCTCTCTCTCTTTCTCTCTCTCTCTCTTTACTCGTCGGTAGGCGAATATTGATATAACGAACCGCCGAAGTCAGCAGAAGTTTATTACTTACCTCATTGACAACGATAATAATTTTCGTTATTGGAATTTGTATTTGATGTCTGCTTCATTTTTATTATAGCCAAACGAAGTACCACAAAACATGGCTGCCGGAGCTGAGAGCCAATTGGAGCATATGTGCCGCCTGCAGTTCGACTCGCCAGTACCTCATGTGCGTCTATCCGGTATTGTGTGCACCATCGGACCCGCATCGCGCAGTGTCGAGATGCTGGAGAAGATGATCGAAACTGGCATGAATGTGGCGCGCATGAACTTCTCTCACGGTTCGCACGAATACCATGCTGAGACGGTGGCCAATGTGCGACAGGCTGTTAAGAACTATTCGGCCAAGCTGGGTTACGAGCATCCAGTTGCTATCGCTCTGGATACCAAGGGCCCTGAGATCCGTACTGGTCTCATCGGCGGTAGCGGCACTGCTGAGATCGAGTTGAAGAAGGGCGAAACTATTAAGCTGACCACCAACAAGGATTTCCTGGAGAAGGGTTCTCTTGAGGTAGTCTATGTGGACTACGTGAATATTGTTAATGTTGTGAAGCCGGGCAATCGCGTCTTTGTCGACGATGGACTCATCTCGCTGGTTGTGCGCGAGGTCTCCAAGGACACGGTGACTTGCGAGGTGGAGAACGGTGGTGCTCTTGGCTCCCGCAAGGGTGTCAATCTGCCCGGCGTGCCCGTCGATTTACCAGCTGTGTCCGAGAAAGACAAGTCTGACTTGCAATTCGGTGTCGAGCAGGATGTGGACATGGTCTTTGCATCGTTCATCCGCAATGCTGCCGCTCTCACTGAAATCCGCAAAGTTTTGGGCGAGAAAGGCAAGAACATCAAGATCATCTCCAAGATTGAGAACCAACAGGGCATGCACAATCTGGATGAGATTATTGAGGCCGGTGACGGTATCATGGTTGCCCGTGGTGATCTTGGCATTGAGATACCCGCCGAGAAGGTGTTCCTGGCTCAGAAGGCAATGATCGCCCGTTGCAACAAGGCCGGCAAGCCCGTTATTTGCGCCACTCAGATGTTGGAGTCCATGGTGAAGAAGCCACGTCCAACTCGTGCCGAAATCTCTGATGTGGCCAATGCCGTGCTCGATGGCGCCGATTGTGTTATGTTGTCTGGCGAGACAGCCAAGGGCGAATACCCTCTGGAGTGTGTGTTGACCATGGCCAAGACTTGCAAGGAGGCCGAAGCTGCTCTGTGGCATCAAAATCTATTTGCTGATTTGGTTCGTGCAGCTTCTGCAACTACTCTGGACGCTGCTCACGCTGCGGCCATTGCTGCTGTCGAGGCAGCTAACAAGGCCAAGGCAGCCGCCATTGTGGTGATCACCACCAGCGGCAAGTCCGCATTCCTGGTGAGCAAGTATCGCCCACGTTGCCCCATCATTGCCGTCACGCGTTTCGCGCAAACTGCTCGTCAGGCTCATCTGTACCGTGGCCTGGTGCCTCTTATCTACAAGGGTAGGTCTTACGTCTCTCTGTGCGAGTGCTCTAATCTAATATACAATCAATTTTGCAGAGCCTGCTCTCGATGACTGGCTGAAGGATGTGGATGTGCGTGTCCAATTTGGATTGCAGGTTGGCAAGAAGAACGGCTTCATCAAGGCCGGCGACTCTGTTGTCATTGTCACTGGCTGGAAGCAGGGCTCCGGCTTTACCAACACCATTCGTATTGTGTAAGTAAACTGGAGAAATTCCAAAATATTCTTAACTTAACCTCCACCCATTTTGCAGCACCGTCGAATAAGCCTGGCCTTTGCTGCTGGAGATTAATAGAAGCACTGCTCTCGCGTTTTAAGCGCTGTGCGCGTGCATCAATTACTGTTATTAACCAAGTTAATTTATTAAAAATTCTCAAGAAATATATATGGATTATTGGATAACAAAATTGGATATGTTTACCTGCTGTCAAAGCGCCACTGAATGACTCCATAAAGCCATTCGTTCACACATACACACAAATACAAGAATACAAATATAATTTATCATTGTTAAATATAGAGTTCTTTATAGTAACAAAGATTAATAAAAAACTATATGTATACATAAATCTACCTCGATTTCCACTAGTGAGATGAACGAACTCAAATTACTGTCTCCGTCAGTATATAAGCCTAAAGAATAACGTTAATGGAATACGCAACTACAAAAGTTGACCTTCAGACATCTTTTAAAATATATATATATAAAATGCTTAAATGAATAATTGATCGAATTACATATTAAAATAAATCGATAAAGTCGTTAGCCAAAATAATATTTGTGTCTACTCTAAAATATATTGCCTCTTGATTGCCATGCGTTAACTGATATTGATTGGTTGTCATTCACTTTCTAGTTTAGAAATTCATATAAATTTGAGCTGTTTACTTTAATTAATGGCGACGCAGAATATTTAGAGGTATAGTTAACAAATAACTATGTATGTATATTATTTATTTGTTGGTTGACTATTTATTCAAAATCAAATGAAAATTTTCCAAAATTAAATATTTCCAAATTTGGATCTATTAGTCAAATTTTCGCAGATCGATGACATTATATACACGGATCACAGCCCGAGCATCTGCGCCTATGCAGATTTTGCTGCCACGGGTACAACATGATTCAGCCAATTATTCCAACTCTGCAAATTTACAATGTGTAAGCGTCGAATAGGAAGTGATTTATACAATATACTATATATCAACTTTAAGAGCTATACTAATCGATCCTTTGGACTTGAATTACAGGAAAAGAAAACTGAGGCAGTTCTGGATAGAGGCCCGTTCTCCTCGCAAATGGACTATCAATCTCGGCTGAGGTTTAATTCACCCGCATTGAGCTATGCATTAAGCGGCATTATTTGCACAATTGGACCTGCTTCCAACAAGGTGAATGTATTGGTGAAGCTGATCGAAGCCGGGATGCGAATTGTCCGATTAAACTTCTCGCACGGCTCATACGAATATCATTGTAATACAATACGAGAGGCCAGAAAGGCCATCGAGTGCTATGCGGCACAGGTTGGGGTATACAAGCCAGTGGCTATTGCACTGGATACTAAGGGTCCAGAAATACGTACGGGCCTAATATCGGGTAGCGCTACTGCAGAAGTGGATCTAAAGCAAGGTGAGAAAATCAAGCTATCCACCAACAAGGACTTGAAGTCAAAAGGCAGCAAGGATACTGTATACGTTGACTATGAACAGTTGCCAAAGATTGTCAAGAAAGGAAACATAATATTTGTCGATGATGGGCACATCTCGTTGCTCGTTATGGAGACGGCTGACTCGGAAATTACTTGCGAAATTGTCAACGGCGGAAAACTGGGATCTCACAAAGGTGTGAATCTTCCTGGTATTCCAGTCGATTTGCCTTCTGTTTCGGAGAAGGATAAAAATGATTTGCAGTTTGGTGTGGAGCATAATGTGGACATGATCTTTGCATCGTTTATACGTAATGCCCAAGCCCTCAGTGAAATTCGTGCAGTGCTGGGACCAAAGGGCAAGCATATTAAAATCATATCAAAAATTGAGAATCAACAGGGTATGCATAATATTGATGATATTATTGATGCGTCGGACGGGATCATGGTAGCTCGCGGGGATCTTGGTATCGAGATCCTAACCGAGGAAGTTGTACTGGCCCAAAAGTCCATAATAGCCAAATGCAACATGGCTGGCAAACCCGTTATATGTGCTACCCAGATGCTGGATTCAATGACGAACAAGCCACGGCCATCGCGTGCCGAAGCCTCTGATGTCGCCAATGCCATATTCGATGGCGCCGACTGTGTAATGTTATCTGGGGAAACGGCCAAGGGCAAATACCCGGTGGAATGTGTCAAATGTATGGCGAAAATTTGTGCAAAGGTGGAAAATGTTCTATGGTATGAGAGATTACAAAACGAGGTGAAAAGCTACATGAAGTCATCATCGTCCGACAACATTTCGGCGATTACTGCCGGGATCAGCGAGATCGCATCCCTGGGTCAAGCCAGCGCCATAGTTGTAGCGAGCCCATGTCCGGTTGTCCCTAATTTAATTAGTCAATTTCGACCCAGATGTCCGATTGTTTTTCTCACTGATACACGAAGGGTAGCACGACAAGCGACTATTTATCGTGGTATCTATCCGATCGTGCCAGAGATAATGGCACGTGGTTGCAAAGATTTTACGCCTATTCTAACTATGGGTTTGGAGTATATGGCCAAAATGAAAATCGTTAGTCCAGAGAAGCCCATGACACTAATGATTGTAAATGCGTTAGAGGCAGAGAGGATAACATTTCGCCTCTTATACACAAAAACAAATTGTCAGAAATCCACAACTAATGAAACTCCCGATGCGCCATCGAACCATATGCCTTATCAAGAAAATGAAAAAGAAAACAACAAAGATTGCAATGAAAGCAAACCGACAGAGGGAATAGCAAAGTGTGAACATCAGTCAGAAAATAAAAAAAATGAATGTGAATCTGATCCCGATGAGTCATTAGTAACAATGTGCATGCAAATTTTGACGAAGGCCAAGAAAGAAAATAATGACAAATCCTGCAAGTAGATGTGGAACACAAATTGATATCGTAGGGCTTCTTAGCCCTAATCTTCCTCGACATAAATAAAAATTGTCTTTTCATGAATATTTTAACGTCTATCTATTATTGTGAATAAAAAAAACTACAAGTGTGTTTTGTTCCTGGAGACCTCGCATTTATGTATATTTAAAAGTTATTTTTATATGTGCACGTTATTTATTATGTTGCTGCCAGACTGTTAGAAAATGATTCAGGAAATATTACAAGGTTGATAGATATCGATTATGTCTCGGAGACTTATCGATTGCTAAACAAAAGTGGACTTGTGAAATAGCAACAAAAGAGGAGTGACTAATAATAATAATTATTCAGCGGAAAAGAGCTGTAGTGTATTAAAAATGTCTCTGCCTTCAAGAAAAGCACCAACTGAAACAGGAACGAACGCAGTTGTTCAGGCCGTCGAAACATATATTCAAAACCAAAACCTATTGGGAGAGATTGCCGAGCTGGATGAGTTACTATATGATTTAATTGATCTCCATAAGCATAATGAAGTGGCGCTCAAGCGCGTACTTCAGTGCATCTATAACTTGTTGCAGAGCAACAACAGGTGGAATGTGAAATTTGGCTCCAAGGTTTTCCACAAACTCATTTCGGTTGTCATCGCCGAGAGTGATGATGACGGAATTCCACATGGTCTGCACAGCCAGCTGGTGGCAAATTTGCTAATCTGTGTTAAAATTCATGCACGCAAGTTTCCCCGCATCGATGGAAAATTCCTGCTACGTCAACTTTGGTCTCTAAGTCTAAGCAACGAGCGACAACCACATGCCTCTCAAATTCTGGTTCAGCTCTTTGATGATTTCTTACGAGAAATGGGCGAGGAGTGCGCCTGTTCATCGGAACTACTTGCAGTAATTCAAGGCCTGCTGCAGTCGGAAATTCGTGAGGAACGTAGATCAGCATACTTCCTTATGAGGAAACTCCTAATGATATTGCAAGAGGAACCTACTGCGAGTACGGCTGGCCGGAGCACACGCGTGCTGGACACTCTTAAATGCGATGAGCAGCAATGGTCATCCTACATCGTCATAATGGAGACAATGGAAGAGCAACAATCGCATTTGGTGCTGCCAACGCTGAGCACGTTGCTGCCCCGTATTGCGGAGATTAATCAAGGAGATGATTGGCTGATCTGGCTGCGCATTCTTTATGCCCGTCTATTGCAGGAAAACAACATATTAGTGCTGCGCTGGACACTGGAATTCTTTTTCAGCCGCTTTGACGTATCTAAGTTGTGCCGCTACAGGCTGCTTGCCGAATTCTTAGCAGCCACAAACAGAACACAGCTCTACAATGTCGAAAGCTACTTTTTGCCAGAGATAAATATGGAACTCTTCATGCCAGGCGAGACTGAGAGACAAGTGTTTCTGGAAGCATTGGTCACAGTGCCATGGCACTCTGTTCCCCTACACTTTTGGCTAAACAAAATGCAACCGGTGAAAGCTTCTCTCACGAACAAAAAAGTTCTCCTGCAGCTCAGCTCACGAGTACGCGCTTTGAACAATGCAACGTTACGGCACAAAACTAATGAGCTCGTGTTTAACATACTAGAGGTAAATATCTGCGCATGGCAATGTACGGCAATTATATTGATAGTAATATATTCGAATCCTTTATTATAGGACACAATAAGCAGCTTGACTCTGGCCGATTATATGATCTTCATTGAGACGCTCTTCAATGTGAGCGATCGTTTTTATGACCATATCCGTTTGAGAGCAAAGATACAAAATTGCGAGAACTTCGGCGCAGCGATTCCTTTTTTTAATAAACGTTGCGGCGAAATTATTTTTAAGAATGGGCTAATGATATATATAGATGAACTCTTAAAACAATTACGTGCATTGCCCACCTCGCAGCACGGCTGGTGGCGCTTCTTTCCAATCTTCTATTTGAATGACATGGAGACTGAGCTACGGAAGACATGTTTACATTTTTATAGAACTCAATATAATGTCGATACAGCCATGTTTAAGAGGACCGCAAATCTTCAGGAAATGCAGCAACACATGCTACAACGGCTGAACTGTCAAACAAAAGATGAAAAGTCGTTTGTGCTGGAGAACTGTGTCGATTGCTTTGTTCGGGCTAACCTCGAAAGCTGGAATCAATTAAAGGAGCTACGGTTAAATCCATGCGATCTCCTAGAAAGTGGCACAAAAGAAACGTTGGTTCATTTGACACCATTACTGGAATTTACAGACAGAAGAATCGATGATGAAGCTAATGTGCTTTCCACAGTAGTAAGGCTGTCGAACAAACATCCAAATTGTGGCGAAGTGTAAGTAGTAACAAATATATATTGGCACAATTTCCTATATAAATAAATCATTTTTTTACTTTTAACTTAACTTTTGAAGTGTTGCGAGCGTTGTAAGCTATGCGATCAAGTTTTTAAGCGATGATGAAAATACGAAACTTGTCAGAGATACAGTTAATAATCGTAATAGTCTCATATCGTGGTACATCTTAACCAATGCGATCCCCAATTCCTTGATTGTTGAAAGTATTTTAAATGGCGAGATAACCACCGGGGATGCTCGGTAAATAAACTGAATAGCATATTTAAAGAATTTAATCTATATGTTTACATTTGTTCACAGCATCGAGTTAGCATATATCAACAGTCTTACGAATAGTCCATTCCCCGATGTAGACTTACGAACTAGATCTATATATTTTCTGAAGCAAAAACCTAAGCCGGATATAGTAAATGTACTCTGTAGTGAACTTCAGCAAATCAACAAGGAGTTGAATGTGAAGAAGCCACGTTACTTTGAAAATTGCAAGGAACATAGAATCAAAATACGCATTGCTAGAGCACTTTTAATATTGAAGGATGGAATCAAATGGTCCGATGAAATGTGGAACGCTGTGCTGTCGCTGAATGATCAGCCTAACATCAGCTATATGTATGAGTGTCTTGTAGCTCAGCTGCTGCCTGATTTAAATGAGCTGTTGGATCGAATGCAATCATTGGCAACGCTCAAGCCAAGTCAGCAGATATCAATAATTTCTATTGCTCACATTTATTGCTTTATGAATTGGAAAGTTCTCGAATTAGCGCAATTACAACGCATTGTAAACATGCTTTTACCACAAACAATGGGAGCGCATTATCAAACCCGACTTTTCGCTCAACTTGTGCTACATAAGCTTGCAGTAAAGTGCGAAATGAGCAGGTAACTATTATATACTATATTGCATATATTTATTGATATACAATTTGCAAATTTATTAAATATTTGTAGTATGGAATGGCCTATACTCAGCACAATAAAGGCTAGCATTGAAATGACTTTGGGATCGAAGTTTCAGGAATTAAACAACGAAACCCGCCTTTTACTACCGGAAATAAGTTCAAATTATTTGAATGCTGATATTATATTGTATATGACAAATACGCCATTTGATGAATATGAAAAACCCATGATCACTGACGAGGCGCTTAGATCCAAGGTAGAAATGACGCGAGCTGCACTAAAAGCGAAAAAAAATTCCACCCCAATTATACCAGAAGTTCTAGTTAATGCGGCTAATTTAAATGTCCAGCGAAAAGTTAATCCTATTAACGATATTTACAAAGACAATGACCTAGCCCAAAGCTCAGAGCAATTGAATGAGCGTGAACTGATTGTGGTTGCATCCCTTATAGACAAGTTACCCAATCTTGGCGGCTTAGCGCGCACCTGCGAGGTGTTGGGCGTTAAATCCTTGATTTTGGGAACCAAATCTTTTGCGCTCAGAAGTGACTTCACTAATTTAAGGTAAGTAACCTATTTATTAAATATATTTAATCTTAAAATGACGTCATTTCATTTCAGCATGACAGCCGAGAAGACCCTTAATATTGTCGAAATCAAGCCCGCTTCGCTTGCCAGCTATTTGGTTGAAAAACAATCCCAAGGATATAAAATTGTCGGTGCAGAGCAAACAGCGCACAGCACAAATTTCACAGATTTTAAATTTCCTGAGAAATGTATTCTGCTGTTGGGGTAAATTTGTTTGTAGCCTGAAATAATCTATAAATATTAATTATATATTTCTATCATTTCACAGACATGAGAAGCATGGAATCCCTGTGGATCTGATAGCATTATTAGATTTTGCTGTCGAAATACCACAGTTTGGTGTGGTGCGTTCCTTAAATGTGCATGTGACTGGGTCTTTGTTTATTTGGGAATACTGCAAACAGCATTTACAAAAGTAGAACTATATATGCATATGTGTTATAATCTAGTAAAATCATCGTAAACTATTAAATTATTTGGTGTGAATAAATTACTGACACACACTTAATTTTATTTTAAGTATTGGATTGTTGGGCATTCTAAACGATAGATTCCATTTATTATTAAATTATTTATTGCAAATTATATTTTTTTTTACGACTCAAGTTCGTAAAATGTACTTATCAACATAAACAAATTTCGATTTACTGAGACAATGCACCTGTATGAAATCGATAACAAAAACAAGAAACGGACAATCGATAAAATGAACTTGTTGACAAATATATCAATGCCGTTCATGAAAAAATAAACAAAACACAAAAAAGGTGTCAAATTGTAAATAAGATGAGCTTCTCCGAAAATACTTCTGATTCTGACTGGTAAGGATCAATAAACATAATGAATTCCCAAAAAAAAACATTTTATTATAATTAGGAAAAACGCAAAAATCAAAGAAAAAAATAAAACGAAAACTGGATGTGGAAAACTGAAATACAGCCAAAAGTTTTGTGAAAAATGGCTTAGCGTTTTCGATCCATGGCTTAGGCGTTCCGCTGATGATCCCAACAAGCCATTCTGTCGAGCTTGCCAATGTCGTCTGGATTGTAATCGTTGTCACTTGGAGCGACATGAACGTACAACGAAACACAAAAGAAATTTGGAGTCACTGGTGACCAAAGGCGAAGGTGCTGTACGAAAAGAGTTAAGCGTACGCCAAGAACGCAGTAAATACTATCACCAGCGAAAACGCGCGCTAAAGGCGGTGAAGCAGGAGTCTCCCACGGACACAGTTCAGGAAAATGACCTTTTAGAGGTGGTGTTAACTGGAGCAATTAATCCCAGTGAAGAAGGGTAGATATATGTTTTGTTTTCTCAGAGTGTATTTAAAGTAATTTTTATTGACAGCGCGCACAGTTTCGAGGTATTAGAAGAAGGGCCACAGGAACAGCCACAAATAACACCGATTGTCAACACACAAATGCCTCTTATGACAGCAAACAACGTAAAACCGGAATCCCCTATTATTAAATCAGTGCCCAATCGGAATGCCAACTCTTCATCCAATAAAGAAGGACTGAAACTTTTGATGCAAATCCAACAGGACAAGAACGAACTGATGGAATCATTTCGAGAGTTGATTGGAGTTCAATTACCACACCCGCCCCTACGAGAGAAAAATCATGTTGATCTGTTCTTCGAAAGTGTTAGCTCTAGTGTTAAAGCACTTTCTCCCAAGCTTATTGCAGAAGCAAAAATGAGAGTATCGCAACTTATTTGTGAACTGGAGCTGCGCGCCTTAAAAGATCATGATGATGGAGATCCCACAGGTATAGAGATGCCAATTACGCCAATGACAAACAATGGTCAATGTATGTCCCAGGATACCAACGGAGACCAACGCATTGGTAATTGCTTTAAACCTATGACATAAAACTGAAAGCCGGGCTTATGATGCAAATATATTTATAAGACAACTAGATATAATTTGTACAAAAATTGTAAATAGACTTAAGTGGAGTGTCCCATATCTCTATTTTGAAATAAAAGAATCGATTCATCGTATGTAGCATGGAAAAACTATCGATATATAGTATAATGGTATTGCACATCACCATTAGCCGCTATCGGCAAATTGTTTACAAATATCCATATTGAAAATTGTTCGATTGGAGAAATTAAGGTAAGACTACACATAAAAGTACTCATACATTTTAAAGTATAGTAAACTAATATTTTCAGCACCGAAAAATAAAGTTTCACAAGTCCATCATGGCATTCAGGCGTCATTCTTTGAAATCTAAGCCAATTCTAGATCGCGAACAGCTATTGCAGCGCATAGTGCGAGATCGCACCATGTTAAACGAGTATTTTCAAGACCTGCGAGCAAAAGAAAGTCAGGCGACAGAGCAAGAAGAACCATCCACAATTACATTAAAACAGAAAAGTATGCATATGCAACAACGCGACAGCTATGACTTGTTTTTTGAAAGCGCTTGTATCAGCATTAAGAGTTTGCCACCCAAACTGGCAGCCGAGGCTAAGAGTCGCATTTCACAGATCATAACCGAATTTGAGCTTCGCGCAATTTCACAGCAGGAAGCGGAACAGCAAAAGGAAAAGGAAAAACAACAAATTGCCAAGAGCGTGCGACTGTCCAGTGAGTCGTCAATGCAGCCTTCAACAGAGATCGTTTACGAATTTGAAGCGTACAGTTAAGGGGGTGTCACTGAGTTCTCTGTCAGCATGTTCGATTCAGAAAGAAATTTAGTGTATCTGGGCCTTATTCACAGGAAAACATCGTGAAATTTATAAAAATTTGTTGAAAATTAAAAACGTCTTGGCTCTTTAAAATTTTTAATTTATTTGGAACCTTTTAAAATTTAGTTTTAATGCTTGTGGCCTTACCGAGTTGAATTACAAAATTGATAATGTCAAAAATTCCCAAAGTTTGCATCATTGGATCGGAAGGCTGGTATGTCCACACGCCAAGCGGTTTTTTGTTCATTCTGACCAATTTTTCATCTTTATTTGTGTTTCAGGGGTTCAGCAATTGCGACTGCTGTTTGTCAGAATGTGCTCCATTATGATTTCAATCCCGAGGTTAACATCTATGTGTACGATGAGATTGTAAGAAACAATTACCTTTCACAGGTCATGAATGAAAGACATGAAAATATTAAATATTTGCCTGGAATAAAGCTGCCCAGAAATTTGGTAAAATTCACTTGTTTCGGTCCATTTTGTATATTTAATTCGGAATATTCACATTTAGGTTGCAGTGAATGATCTTATTGCTGCTGCTCAAGATGCCGACATATTAATCTTTGCCACGCCGCACACCTTTTTGAAAGCATATTGTAATATATTGGTGGACCATGTGAAACCGGGGGCTTATGCAGTTTCATTAGTAAAGGGACTCGAGCACATTAAGGATGGAGAAATTGATCTGTATTCACATGCCATTACCAAGCAGTTGGGTATACCGTGCTATTCCATGATGAATGCCAACAGTGCTATGGAAATGGCACAGGGTAAACTATGTGAGATCACAATTGGCTGCAACAACGGAGATCATGCAAAAGAATTGACTAAATTGATTCAGACCGAAAATTGCATGGTTTTTGCCATAAATGATGTTGATGGGGTGGAACTATGCAATTCCCTAAAGGATTTGGTTGCGCTAAGTGCCGGCTTCATTGATGGCTTGCGATTGGGAGACAATGCCCGTGTCGCTTGCCTTCACCTGGGAATAAAGGAAATGATGCGTTTCATCAAGAATTTCAATCCAACAACGAAAGTATCTACACTTTTCGAAAGCTGCGGTCTAGCGAATTCCGTGGCATCCGCATATGGTGAGTAACATTTAACTTTAGCATATATAGGAAGAGAGAGATGACATATATTTTCTTATTTCGCTCTCTAGGAGATAAAAATGTTACCTTTGCCAAAAACTTGGTTACTTCAAGAAAAACAATTCCAGAAATTGAAGCAAATCTTCTAAGTGGTCGCAAGTTGCTTGGGCCCATCATTGCGGAAGAGGTCTATGCGTATTTGGATAAATCAAATTTGCACGAAACGTGAGCTTGAATAAACTTTTTTAAAATGTATAATAGATTTATAATAAAAACACATTTGTTCTTTAAGGTATCCATTGTTTTCGACAGTTCATCGAATTTGCCAGAGAGAGATACCACCGTATGAAATTGTTGAAACCCTTCGTAATCATCCGGACTTGAGGTTCGTTTGAGTTTTAGGTTTTAAAGCTAATATATTATTTATTATATTTTATTTCAGCAATTACTCCATCACCAACCTACAGAAAGATGAGTTTCCAATATTTTCTTCCAGCACAGATAATATTCTTGAAAATATAGCTGACACGGTTCCCGATTTCAGTACTGATTCAGGTAGCAGCAGAAGGGTTGAGGAGTTAAATGACGAATCCATTTTCAATTCCTCTACAGACGATGGCTTTTGGAAACCATATTTTGAATATTTCAATGATCAAAGTAATTCTACAGAGCTAAAACATGTTGCTCGTAACTCTAATTCCGGAGCTGAAACTTGTAAATCCAAGACCGATTCGGGAACTATGGAATTTTCTTTTGAAATGGGAGCGATGAAAGACGATCCGGAAATTTGTCTTCAGATCACGGACACATCAGTACCGAAAAGAGACCTCGACCTCATCGGCTCACAATATTCTGCAAATCGAAATCCTATTGGAAAGGAATCGGAAAAAAATCAGATTTTAATGTCGGAGAGTGGGAATACGGTCCCCGATAATCCTATCCCAATGCAATACCAAGGTAGGCCGAGAATCGATAAATATGAAGCATTGAAGGTGCGGGTTAAGGAAAATAAAAATGATGCCGACAAGAACCAAACACCACCAGAGACGGAAACAGTGTCAAAATCAAAATCATTCGATGAACGAATTGGTGATAACTTTGAAGAGCGAGCAATGGGAAAATCAACTACGCCTAGAAAATCAGAGTCAACTGACAATAACGAAAAGCTGACTAGTGGGAATTCATCTTATAAAATGCACTTATTTGAGGACGACCCTCAACAGGAAAAGTTTTTAGAGTCGATGAGCAATAGGGAAAAGGATGAGTTGGAGCTGAAGAGGTTAAAAAAATCTACGATAAAAAATCAACTAATGAGGGAATACATGAAAAAGCCAAACAAAGATGTTGTTAAAGAGAAAAATGATAAATTGGCGAAAGATTTGTCGACAAAGAACCCAGATAACACGCCTACAAATATGGAAGGTAGTTACAAATATGACTATAAAATAAGTATAAGATCAAAAAAGGTTCCGATCGATCATAATTCAAAAGAACAAAATCCCTCAAATTACACAAAAGCTGAGCTGAATACTGGCAACAATGCAGAGAAATGGGAGCAGCTATCGTTGAATAAAGGCAAATTGGAGTTAAAAGAAAAGCTGCCCAAGTCGCTTTTACTGAAACCTATAACTTTTAGAATTGACTCTTGCGATTCGAGAACAAATAACCAAATTGAGATGAGGAAAGCAGATAATATGAATTCAACAGAATATTCCTTATTAACGCACGGCTCCCGTAACGAAATGACGCCAAGTCGTATAACTGTCCAAAGTCAGATCGCAAATAATAAGTCGCAGAAAATGTATAACAATGTTCCAAAGGATCCAATCGGTGACAATCAAAAAGAACAATCCTTCGACGAAGAGAACAACAAGTTCTCTCCTATTCAATCAAGGGAGCAAGAGAAGTATATATCTTCATTGTCTCCGAGATTTTCAGTCGAGGACCTAAAACATCTTGAAGCAATGGAGGACGACGAGAAAATTCAAGATCGTGGCATTAAAGCCATTGGTGACGATATTTCGAATCAGACTTTGCAAAAAACCATTGAAATGAGAGCCAAAGGCACATCAGATTCGAAGCAAGAACAGCACGATGATGGGACAACGGATAAAAACACGAGATTAATACGATTCAATTATGATGAGGGTAGACGTGCTTGGCTGCCGGAGCAGAAGAATAACAAAATTGTTCAAGATTTAGAAGCGGAGGTTGAGAATACTATTCTAGATACCGAGATACCCAAAGAAATTCAAAGCAGAGACAGGTCGATGAAAAACAATCGCGGGGATGAGAATCCGAAAAAGGAAATGACACAGAGGAGTAGAGAACGTAGAGAACGTAGAGAACACAGCTTGGAAAGAGCCAGACCGGACGATAATGAACGCTATGAACAACGGGAAAATATACAGGAGGCGAAGGATATTCTAGATGAACATGAACTGGAGGAGTCGGACGAAATAAAAAAATATGGTCAGTATTTGCAGTTTAGACGGAAAGGACAGCCGATATTGGACCGGGCTAAAATAGACGAAGATTATATGATAGCCAAATCAGAGAAGACGCTGTCTAGACATAGTGAAAACAATGCAGATTATCAGCTGAAAAATGACAAACGTGAAGGCACAACGAAATTTTTAAAACAGACAATTTCGTCAGACGCGGACACGAGAGGATGGGAGGTAATGCCCTATAGAGGAGGTCGAGTGAAAGATGAAAATAAGAATATCCAAAATGTTGATGGGAAATTTAGAGGAGAGCAAACGTTTCCGTTGGATATCGAACCCGCGGACTCTCAAGTTGCTGGAAAAGATGTGAATATATCACGTATGAAAGGAGAAAAGACAACAGGAATTGATCGGTATACAGAAGATACGGGAAAGGTTCGCGGCAAAACTGGAAAGGATACTTCAGAATGGGATTGGTTGTTGGATAGTGAAAAATTTGACAACTCTCTCAAGCAGCTAAAGTTGAAGGAAGAAAAAAATAATCAAAAAATGTTTGATTCCTACAAATATAGTCATTTGGTAGATTTTATTTCGGGAGAAGGTAGAAAGAAAAATAAAAAACAAAAGGAAATGGAAAAGAAAGCGGAACGTCAGCATAAGCTGAATGAAAATTTGAGTAAGAAAACTCAATTGCCAGTCGAAGATACGCGTAGACAGTTGACAGACGAAGTAACGCCAGAGGATCAGTCCAAGTTAAACGAAAGGAAAAAATCTAATCTGCCTATAGGCCCTTCATTCTTAAAAGCTAAACCTGGCGCCGATAAACCAACGGAGTTTGATAATCCAAAGCAAACGGCCAGAACTAATGAATTGGCATCGACGGAGCCAGCCGAAACGCCTAGAAGGGAATGGCGTCAAGAACAGATTTCGTCCGAGAAAATGAAACATGCAGACCAACCTGAAGACCTTCCACGCACATTCAAACAATCGAATTTAAATGAGACTGAAACGCAACACAAGGAAAAGAGACCAAAGCGAATGGAGTCGCAAATCAGTAAAATAAGTAAAAGATTAGCAAAGATCATGACAAAGGGACAAAAAGGCCAAGACACATATAAAGAGCGGCCCGTCGACTATGACGGAAGCAATCCATATACTACAGAGGATGATTCAACGGCTAAGCCCTCCCATAGTAACATTCATGAAACGGAAAAAGTCAATAGAAAGATCGTCGCCAAGCCATTCCATCCGCCGCTCAATCCTCGCGTTCGCATACCACGTCCTCCATTCGATGTCCGAGATCAGGAATATCACACCATTAACTACCGGCCGCAGGTTGAATCGCAGCGCAATTTGATGTTGTCGCAGATGCCATTATCTGTTGCATCTCAGTCTCTACATGCGACCGCCAGTGTACCAAAGCTGACCCGCCCCGTCTTGAAGATGCCACCCTTCATGATGCGCTCCTCCGTTTTGGCCATAGAACTCGGAATTTTTGCTGCATTCTTGTCACGATACAGAGGAGGCTGCAAGTAATCATTGGCTAACGTAATTTTGGTCGAAAAATTAATCCAAATTTATCCAGATAAAATTTTTTTTTCGGTAATAAATTCGTTAAATATATTGAATTCTATCGTTTATTTTGACCAGATATACGAATCAGACGCTCGACGATGGAACACCTGACGCGCCTCCACCGACTGCAATGGTCGAAACGTGTTTAACAGCGGCCGTCCGCGGCGATCTCTGAGTTGCCAAAACTTCGGCAGCTCCAAGTGGGAAATGGGCAACACTTCGGCAAACACGTGCCACAGCACAACTGGTGAACATGGGGGCGTCGTCAGGGAGCCCATGTAGGCATAAAAATTTCCTCTATCTAGGTTACCAAGCAGCGATCCGAGTGTAAGGAATGCAGGTGGGGTGTAGCTGCTATTAAAGTCGCCCACGTGGAGCAGCGAGCCAAAGATCTCATTTAGGCCGGGCTGATAATACAGATAGCTGGTCTACAATTAAATAGCAATTTATACCATTTGTTTGGGTTTGTTTTAAGAATCTGGTACTCACTCGCACCACCTTGAAGAGGACGGCGAGTACGGCTAGTCCATCTGTTTGGTTTCTGGCCTCCTCATCGCTCAGATATCTGGTATTGCGATGCACAATATGCATTTCTAGGTCGTAGCGCCGTCCGTTAAGCAAATGCTCAGAGCCCTTGCGCTGAGACGAGCCCCAATGAAAATGCACAGCCCTCGCCTCGTAGAAGTCTCCCAGCAGTCCACCGCTGACATAAGGACGTTCGCCCAGCACAGTTGTCGGCACGCTAAACTCAACTGCACAGAAATGAAAAGAGGTTCATTAATATGGTAAATATAGTGTAATCCAGCTTACATGCCTGTATGTCCATTATTTCTCACGCTCACAAGATCATCAAAGGGCTGGTCATAATGGCCAAAGTGCAACGGCGGCAGACCAATGGGTATTGACTTGTGTAGACTCAACGAGATGGGCGACTGATAGCTACCCCCACATTGCGGATAGCTAAGTCGCCAGTTTTGGGGATCATCATAGCTGAAGCGCAGACCCTCCGGAAGCAAATCTAATTGAAGATGCGTAATATCGAAATATAAATATAAATATGCACATTTTAATTACGAAACAATATATATTACAATACAATATAATATAATATAAACAATGGGAGCAAAAATTTCCAACTCTTTTTTCATATGTAATATATCATATTTTAAAAATATTAACCACTTTTATTATTTATGAAATACTGTTAAATTTTTAGACCATGTTGTATAAATAGAAAACTCTTTTTAAAACAATAGATCCTTTCACGAAATGGAATTAGACATGTGATTTAATTTGACCCCTCAAATATGCATAAATAATATTTTTTAACAAAATTTTATATTAGCTTGACCATGATTTGCGACCTAATCCCTAATTGCTCAGCTTTTCGACAGATCAGTTGGGCAATTCATTTGGTGGACAGTATGCTCCAGGTCGTCAGATGATGGATGTGGATTATCTTGATCTATAACTGTCATCGCTCACTACTACAGCTTAGTTGGGCAATCCCAAAGGTATTCAATAACAATGGCTAACTGCTTTGACTCAATTCCCAACGCGCAGAGCCAATTGCGTACCATAATTGTCCAATTTATATGGGCAAGTCGGGCAAAAGGCTAAGAGATTTGCGCCATCTTACATAACCTTACTGTAAACAACAATATCAGCGCTGTGACATTTTCCATGGCTATTCGCCATTCGTAAAGCATTTGTGCATGCAATTTTAATTATTGTTATTATTTACAAGCCGCTGCTTTGTTTACTATCCATTAGTTGCTCCATGCGTATGCGTGTGTTTCACTCCCTCTCGATTTGACAGTTTTATGAGTGCTTAAGGTGACATACGAGCGATATTAGATTAGGGATGGCTCATAAATTCGCCCAATGCATAAGGTGCATGTACCGTTACAGATGGTATGACCCATTGAACATGAACAGAAGACCCGAATGGGTTTGTGTTGAGAGCACATATTATATTGTACATTTGCACAAATGTCGGTGACAATCGTATATATTCCTATGGACACACTTGATTGATTTGTAGATAAAGTTCTCAATTTAACAATGGTACCCACTCGCTGAGAAGGGCAGCAGAAACAGAAGACGCTGATAGAAGTCGCCAATTGCCGGAAAATGCATTCTGTGCAATTATATTGACAACTGTGCACAGAGTCGTACGCACATCAACTCTTGTTCAAGTGTAAATCAACTGATGTTTGCAATCGCTATGTAGACAACCGACCCGACAAAGAGGCTCACGCACGCTGCTCTGTCAACTGAGCCACGCTCATGGCTGGCTTAGACCTTTATACGGATTCGTGGTCTCCGACAGCCCTTCGTCAGAGTTGAGATCTTTTGGGAAATGCCATCGGCTCTGGGGGGATGGATGATATGAAAGTTTCTTTTTTTCATGCTCGATTTCTGCGGCTCAACGACAGCACCAAAATATTATGCCGAAATAAGTTGACACAAAGACAGTTATGTACGCCCCCACATAACATTTACGGCTTTAAGCTGTTCACTTTTGGCAGCCGCACAGCTTCCAGAATGGATTCTAGTTTAACTTTTGTGTTTACTATTAAAACTCACAATAAAAACATTCACATTACAACGATGACATGCTGAAACTGCAGACTATGAAGCTTTAAGCTTATCTTTAAGAAATTACAGTTGCTTTAGAATTATAAATAAAAGGTAGTTCACGACTTTCCAATATCCTTACTAAATAAAATCTTATTGTGTCCATGTCTCTTTTGATAAATATCAATAAGAGAACATTAAAGATTAATTTCAAGTTGATACCAAAAATTACTATATTGAGATTATAAAATTTGTAATTCAAAATTTTGTCCTTTGATTTCTTGTGAAGCGAAAACAGCTGCTTGGTTTTATACCATGTACTTGTTACTTGTACTTGTACTTTGAACGCTTATAACTCCATTTCTAGATGGATTATCTTCATGAAACTTTCAGAATATATAAATAGCATTCAAAATTGTCCATTTTCCAAATTACACATACGTTTTTTTTAAAGTTGGTGGCGAAGGGGGCGTGGCATCTAAAATCTGAAAATTACAAAATCTCCGTATCCATAATATCTATCTAAATATACAAATTTCTCTAGCTAAAACGGTGTAGAAGTTATGCTCGACAAACCTAAAAAACGTAAACGAATTTTCGATTTTTTATCGACAATTAAGGAATGGGATGAGATCGAAAAAAAAAACAAAATAAACTTGTACTGCGTAACTAAGATACGAATATTCATGTAAAATTTCAGCTCTCTAGCTTTTGTAGTTTCCGAAATCTCGACGTTCATACGGACGGACGGACGGACAGACGGACAGGGCTATATCAACTTATTTTTTTGTGCTGATCAAGAATATATATACTTTATGGGGTTGCGACGTCTCCTTCTGCCTGTTACATACATTTTCACAAAAACATTATACCCTGAATTCCCATTTTCAATGGGTTCAGGGTATAAACACTAACATATTTCTGAAAATATCTACATACACATATATATATATTTGTTAGTTGGTATTTAGTATATATAAAATAAATTAACAAATATATAAGGTATTCAGCAAACTGAATAAAATTATAAAAGTTTCAGGTTATTTAGTATTTCTGATTATCTTAACTATATTTGCAAAAAATAATGTATTATCGCTTTATTTCTTTGCAGCACTTTTTAATGAAAAGCTTTCGATGCGAGTGCAGTTTTTGGACAATTGCCAGGAGTATATGTAATATAGCAGCTCAAAGATCAAGATCAAGATCAAAGTCGAGCCAATTCTTGGCCGATAAAAGTTTTTTCTGAACACTATGAGATTCACTTCAATGTGTATATATATACATATATATATATATACATATACGAAATCTCACAAATATTTCTCTTTCCTCTCATTTTTTTAAATTTATACAAGAAATTTAATTGAACTTATATATATAAAAAAAGAGCTTTTTCAAATGGGATTTGTGTGCTCAGTGGCAAAGTAATTTCTTAAATAAACAATTTTTTAAGAGATATTTAAAGATAAAATATTTGTAGTAAGTGTTTTTGTTATGAGGAGCCTCATATTCACTCATATATTCAAACAATTCGAAACAATTTCGTCCCACAGTTGGCTTATACCAATACAAAATTACAAACTAAAAAAAAAAGATGTTTTTAAAATTATCTTAGTTTTCCTGGTTATGCGCGTACTTATATTGATTTTTCGTTCGGACTTTATGTGTTGCGGAACAAAACAGAACAAAACGCAGAAAGGCACCAACAACCGGCTCAGCATCAGTTGTTGAGACGCAGTCGTTAGCAACGTCGACGTCGACGGCGACGCCGACGCTGACGCCGACGCCGATGCCGATACCGATGCCGACAACAGCTGAGCAGCTCATATTTTACCAATAAGAATTTTGCGCAGTACTCAACTGTGGCCAATAGGAAAACAAACGTAGTTGCAGGCAGAAGTCAACTAGATAATCAAAACGTAGCAGACAAATAAGCATACAAAGACAACGAGTGCAAGACAATGTGGATAACGTGGAAATTTTTGAAACAAAAAGTGTAACGTACTTTATAATTGAAATTAAAAAAAAAAAACGAAACAAACACAAAAAGTCAACAAATATTTATCGTAACCCTTACAAAAACTCGCCAAACAAAAACAAAAACAAAAACACCGAAATGCGCGAGCTTTGTGAACTGCTACAATGTCAGGCGTAAGTAAAATATGTGAGAGCGAAAACTATAGACAGAGAGAAACACCGAGAGAGTGAGGGGTAAACGGTATGGGTAGACGAAATACGACGAGACGAGGCGAAGCGAGGCGAAACAATCACGCGACGACATAGACGAACGACGCTTTGGCGCGCTATTTTCAGTGCGCGATTCAAGAATAAAGCGTAGATCGAACAGCAAAACAATAATAAAATATTAACTATTAACTATGCCAATATGTTAACGCATGCAATGCCAACGTCTGTGATAGAATTAGCAACCGCAACAACAGTAACAGTAGGAAGTGGAAAAAAACAAACAAAAATTTGATACCTCGAAAACAGCGAATGAGACGAGCAAAACACAGACAGCGAAAACAGAACAAAGCGTAGTCAAAGCGTGCGCTGCTCATGTCTGTCTCTTCGTTGTCTGGCCAGCCATCAGCGTGTACCCAAAAGCAATTATAATTCGTTTTGTCTGGTTTGGGCTTTGAGGCATGTGAGCGCGGACTCTTTATTATTATTATTATTATTTTTTTTTTATTTAATATTGTTTTCTGATTCACAATTTATTTCGGATATGTTAGCCAAAAGAATGTGCGGTATGCGCGTTTCAAAAAAGTATCAACTTGAGCCTCGTAGCTCAACAAAAAGTTGCTAAGCAATTCAATAGAAACGGCCTGTGTAGAATACAACGGGCACTAAGCACAAAGTAAATTCGTTGAGGAGTTTTTATGGTTGTTTTTATTTATTTATTTATTTTTTGATCAACGGTATTTCTAGTGATACAATAACACAATTCTTTTAGTTAATATTCAAATTTGGCGCTAATTTGGTTGACTAACAAAACTTGACCTGTTTTATCGCTTCAGCAACAACCTGATGATCAGAACTAATCAACTTGTACTGGTGAGACATGGCGAGAGCGAGTTCAATCTGAAGAATCTGTTTTGCGGCTGGCACGATGCGCCGCTCAGTGCGGGTGGTAAGCGTAGTGATTATATTGATTATATTTGTTATAATGCTCTTGACGTACGTAACGTAACGTAGCGTAACGTAATGCAATTGAACTACGTATGTACATACGCATTTATGTTGACGTCAATCAGATCGAATCATTATATCATATGTTAGCGATGATCGTATATGTTTTTTATTACTTTTTTGCATATTTTAAAGTCCCTAACATATTTCATTACATTGTTATTTAAACAATTTTTTGTTTAATTAATGTTGAATAGATAAGACTGGATATTTTTATACATTATCTAAATTGAAATTTACAGATATTTTATAAAGTACTACGAATTTCCAAAAATTAAAATAAATAAATAAATTATATACATACATACATTAATATGTGTTAATATGTATATGCATAGAAAATATAAACTATATTAAAGATAATTTTTTCATTTCTTATTTTAAATTTAACGTTGATAATAAAAAAAATTTTTGTTTTTAATTTTTTTTTTTTTTTTCAATTTCAAAATTAAAAATAAAATTTTAGAAACTTTGTGTTATATATATTCATAAATAGAAGATAAAGTAATCCATTTATTTCTATCTGATACCTAAAATTTTTCTCATGTTGAGCATCATATTTTCATATTTTCGATACAGGCCTGGAGGAGGCGCGCACCTTAGCCGCTGCCAATTTGAATCAAGCCAACATGACATTCGACAAGATTTACTGCTCGAAGCTGTGTCGATCGAAAACAACTGTCGATGCGATACTGAGCGAAATGCGATGCTCGTTTTTGCCAATTGTATCCGATTGGCGACTGAATGAGCGGCATTATGGCAACCTGACCGGGTTCAACAAGCGTGCACTAGCCAATCAGTATGGCGAGGAGCAGGTGCAGCACTGGCGGCGCAACTACGACGGCTTACCGCCGCCCATCGATGAATCCAATATCTACTACTATCAGATCATCAACAATCCTGCCTTTCAGGATGTACCACCCACCGAATTTCCCGTCACGGAATCCATGCGCATGTGCGTGGATCGCGTCTGCCCCATTTGGTTAGAGATCAAGAAAGAAGTCTTAATGGGGACACGCATCTTACTCGTTGTCCATGGAACCGTTGCCAGAGCCCTGATTAAGCATATCGAAGGTGCTCTGCACACATCCTAATAACTGATAATAGATCTAAAATATATTTTCTTTTCATTTCGGTTTCAGGTCTGTCTGAAGAGCAAATTGAAAAGGTCAACATTCCCAATAGTGTGCCAATTGTATACGAGTTCAATATTAAGTCCGGGCAGCTCGTTGGGGATGTCAAATATTTGGGCGATAGCCAATATATTGAGAAAATGAAGAAGAAAGTCGCGGCCATCGGCGATTGAGTACATCATTATATCCTGAAAATTTTTGTAAAAAACTAAGTATTTAAAATTAAGGCAATATTATGTAATAACTATTAACTATTTATCAGACTATTTTCGTCTTTATTTTTTATTATTTTTATTTCTTGATAAATACAAAGTTTACCAAGTTGTCTTTTCAGATGTTTTTATTTTTTATTTTCTGTGTAGATTTAAGGGCGTTTATAGATCATATATTTTCTAAGCTTACAACTTGATGATCAACCTAGAAGATAAGTTAGCATTTGGCTAATTAAGTTAGGCAAGACGCACAAATAAAATTTGTTGTATCCAAATTTATTGTAAATTAGTTTGAAATGCATTTGTAATACTTTTAGTTGCTGCCACGCCCACCACACATTATTAGTAGTAGTTCTGTTCGTTGTAGTTGTACAAAGAGTTCAGATTGTTGGGCAATATATAGATGTCCTCGGGGCGACCATTAAACAAAAAGGGACGCTTCAGGGACGTCAGCTTGGAGTCTTGCTGTGGTGCCGGCAGCGAGGCCAGACCGAAGCTTTGCTGCTGGGGCGCATGGCCATAGTTGGAGGCCGGAGCTGGTCTATACGGATTGGTGGGTGTGGGCGGGCGCACATTAAAGTTGGTGCCATATCCAGGTGTGAATGATGCCAGGTCCCCGGCTGCGCCATTCATCTGGTAAATGCCGGAGGGTTTGCCGTTGGCCAGAAAGTTGACTGGCAGATTGAAGACAGACCCGAAGGTGGAGAACGTGGGCATGGGCTGATAGGTGAGCAAGGGCGAGAAGCTGTTTGCAAACGGGGCTGGTGCCAGGTTGGTGGGCACAAACATGTACGGCGTGGGCGGGAGGCGCACATAGTAAATGGGCGAGTTGCGAGCTGCTTGAGTTGAGGGCGGACGACGATCGCCGGCTGCACGAGACATAACCACATCATCCAGCTCATTACTGGCGCCCGGATAGGTGGGGTAGAACATGTCCGGGGCTATGTACAGCGGAAAGGGTATTAGCAGCGGCTGTGCATACCCGATAAATGGCAGCATCTTGGGCATGGGCAGAGCTGGTGCTGGCGGCGCCATGTTCTCAAAGAGATTGGCGGCAGAAGTTGCTGGTCCTGCATATGGATTCCAAGCAAAATTCGGTGCAGAGGCGGGTAAACGAGAATCTTGCTTGAATTCGTGCAGCATGTGATATGGATCATCCTCCTCTTCGCTCTTGATATCCTGCTGCTGCTCTGCCGGCAGCTCCGCCTCATTCGCATACTGCTGCCCAGCTGCAGCAATATGGCTCGCTGCCTGCTGCTGTTGCTGCTGCTGCTGCGCTGCTTGTGGCAACTGGGGCTGCTTCGCTTGTGCCTGTTTCTTAACCAGCTGCGACAGATTGGCAGCCTGCGTAGAACAGATCAGCAGCAATGACAGCAAAAGGTGCAGAGTGCCCATATGAGTTGACATGGCAACGGTGTTAACTGTAAGAGTGAAGGATATTATTAAGTTATTCTTCTTCAAGCCATCATATTTATTAACGCACAATAATCGTTTATTCTGAATCGTTTCGTAATATATAAGAAAATCATATATATCTATATAATAGTAATACTTTGCTACTTTGTATAGTTCTACAATATATAATCTAATATATATATAAGTAAAACAATTTAAGAAATAAAATAAAACAATGGGATTCACTAAAAATTAAATCAGAGGCTTCTTAGTACGTTCAACTTAGAGGCTTCTAGCAACGATCTTTGTAACAAAAATTTTGTTTAACAAAAAAAATTTTTTTTTTGTAAGCGAAATGTAAATTAAAATTTTCCATTCATATCATCTAATTTATAAAGTATTTCTATCAATTCACAATTTTTACACTTTTTTTCATAACTATTCACAACGTTTAGATACTGCATACTTGTAAATCCAAATGAGGCAAAAGTTTTCGATTTCTGTACGGGATTTCAGATCCTGTCAGGCTGAGCACACACGAGCAAATGAACAGAAGAACTGCACCACAGACAGGCTGAACTGGCAATAAGTCTGAGCGCGCTTAGAAGCTGCGCTTTATATTGGCTAAGACGACGCCGTCGACGTCGTCGTTGCGCACTCACAGAACTGGCCAAGAGCCAAGAGGCGAGAATTGGCCCAAGCAGTCAAAAGCGGGCCAAAAGCTGTCGCTGCTACAGTTGTTGTTGCAGATTCCATCTACTTTTGTGAGATAGGCTTGAGACTTCTGGGGTCGCTCCCAGGTGATAAATCGGCTAATTGCTGCCAGCTCAAGCTTTAGCATATGTACATAGTAAATATAATTATAATTACACACAAGTGTCAATGGCCCCCGCGACAGCTACACATGCAATTGCAGCAAATTAAATGAAAGAAAAAATAGAAAAAAAATGATTAAATTTAAGCAAAAAAAGAAAAAATCTGAGAAATGTTAATTACGAGATCGTATGTCTGCATGCCCTGTAACTAACGCCCGCGATTATGTATTTTAATTTTTATGACACTGATGCCGGGGGAGTCAGTAAGTAGAAGGCTCATTAGTCAACGATATCCAGAGAGCAATCTGCTTAGCGCCAAGCTTAAGCACCTGTCTATATGTAACTGCAGCAACGCCCCAGTCACGAACAACTGTTGCATAATTGGACATAATTGTGCGATTACCTAAGCATACGAACATATATGTACATACATATACACAGAGATAGTGTGCATCTTTATTGTCTGCATAATTCTTAGTTAATGCCAGTCATAGAGCTGCATATTAAGCCCTTGCCCTAGGCCAGGCCTTTGCCTGCCACAGAGAAAGAGAAAGATAGAGGGAGGGCGGGAGATCGGAAGAGAGACAGTTGGCGTCATATAATTATGTTGATTTTATAGACAGGCCGATAAACATAGATAGGCGCTCCCTGACTTTTGCTCAACTGTTGCTGCTGGTGCTGGTGCAACACGTTTGTACTTGGATGCCGCAGATTGTGATGCTGCTATTGGCAAAAGAACGACAATAGTAAGAGAGCGATGGAGAGAGCAAGAGAGCGAGAGAGAGAGAGAGAGAGAGAAAGATGTGCTGCAACAACAATAATGAACGGGTGGTGCTATAATAGAGCCGAGTCAGGCCATGTTAGAGCCAAGCCCGCGCCGCTCAACGCAGGCGACGCGCCAACGTAATTAGCCTTGGAATGTCCTTGTGCACGTGACTATCACCCGACAGCGGGCTTTTTGTGCTGCTCCAGCAACAGTAGCAGCAATAGCACCAGCAGCAGCAGCAGCAGCAGCAGCAGCAGCAGTAGCAGCTTAAATGCTAAATATAAATACGCGTGCCTGCGCATCATCAAACTTGGGCACACTTTCCTAACGAAGCCGATGTGTCGCACTAGGTGTAAATGCCGGCAATTGGAACGTACATAAAGGTAAACGTAAACGTAAACAACTATCAACTATCAGCTATCAGGCAATAGGGTTCATTAACACCACGACAACGGCGACTACGATGGCAACTGTTGACAACTGGACATACGCATACTTGGGCCAGTTACTTTTCGAGCTCATCTTCAATCGTAATCATCATCATCATCATCTACAGTTTCAGCTGCTCATTTAAAGTAAACTACTTTTGATGTTTACTTTATTTATTATTTATTTTCTTTTTTTTTTGTTTCTTTTTTTGCAAACTTTGGTTATGCGAATGGAAAAATGTATAAATAAATAACTGGGTCAGCCGGCGGCATGACTACCTCTATAGTATATTAGAGTTATGAACAAAGAAGAGAACCCCTTCTAAGCTCCATATTCTAAAGTGCTTAAGTAAACAAATAGATTCTTTGAATAAAATTCACAAAAGTTGTTCCCTTTTTGACATACTCTTTCATACTCTTTCACAGCAAAATAATCACAATTCTTATCATGATGTATGGGTCTCTGTTGTCTTAAAACACCTTCATGATAATAAATAAGTTTGAAGATAAGCAGCAACAACATCATCCTCATGAGATTTGGAACTTATCAGCAACTCATTCTGTTATTAAATAACGAAACTGTTTACAAAACTAATATACTCGGCACGTGTAGTGTATAAGAGCTAAAGTTCACCTCTATTACCAAATAATTAAAGCACTTAAAATGCACTCTAGAAACCTCAAGACACGCGCCACCACTTGGCTACTTTCTTTAACCGCAACAGATGATTTTTTTCATATAGGTTGTCCAGGCAATCACTTAGCCAAGAACACATATTTACTGTTTGTGCAATCCTCACGGCATCTTCATTGACATAATTGTTGTTTGATTATTCACAACAAACACGAAGAAGCTCTCACAGAGCTCAGAAGTCTCATTGGGCCGGCGGCTGGCAATAAGACGAGGTGGCCGAGTGGTTAAGGCGTTGGACTGCTAATCCAATGTGCTCTGCACGCGTGGGTTCGAATCCCATCCTCGTCGCACTTGGTTTTTGATCGAATTGTTTGCAGTTTATAATTATTTTAATAGTGTTGTTGCATAATCAAATAATTGTTCTAATTTATTGGTAACTCTTTAATTAATTAGTTATTTAAATGTTTTGCTTCATATAAAAAAAAATGAATGTCGACGAGGATGGGATTCGAACCCACGCGTGCAGAGCACATTGGATTAGCAGTCCAACGCCTTAACCTCTCGGCCACCTCGTCATATAAGACCTTCGCAACCAGTTCATTACTTGATGCACAGCTTGGCTAAATAGCAAGCAGTTCAATAATTTATTACCAATCATTCTTATTGCTAACAATGTAGAAAAATATCCATATTTATATTTTCTTTTTATTTTCCAAACAATTGTTAAAATCTATATTTAACGTCTACTTAATAGAGGAATATTTGGAATAATAGAATATAATATTAAGCATTAATACGAGTTTACTGCTTGCATCACTGTTAATTCAATGCTACTGCTTTGTTGCCAATTGTACTGCTTCATCACTTCACTCTGACCAACTATAACTAGTAGATTCTCTGAGCTACCCTTGACACGTGACGAGGTGGCCGAGTGGTTAAGGCGTTGGACTGCTAATCCAATGTGCTCTGCACGCGTGGGTTCGAATCCCATCCTCGTCGAATTACTTTTTGTAGAAATTTCCCATTAAAATTCAATACTAGTTTTTTAAAACTAGCTACCAACTATATTTAGTGACAGCAAATTCGATTATCTTATAGCAGCTAAAAAGAAGTTCTCAAATTAAATTTCAATTCCTAAGCCAACAGCTGCTACATAGTTTAAAATCGCTTTACAAGGCGAGATGCTTATCTTATTTCAATTGAATCTAAATTTTTTATGGCCACTCTTCTGCGCCACAGGGTACGTTTAATAGCCAGTCCGGGTAGTTATATAAACGAAATGGGAAAAGATACATTGATAACAAGTTAAGTGTCAACAAGATGTGGATATGGATGTGAATGTGGGGAAGCTGCTTAGTAAGTGTGTTCGCTAGAATCTCCTAAGTTTATTGACTTTGACCCAAGGTACTATCGTTGGCTTCAAGGTCGCCGTCTCGGCGACCACAGCAAGCGGGAATCCACAATAATTGGGAAGAATTTTGGTGGACGTAGGCGCAGGTATTTAATCCGACCAAAAATAGAAGAAGAAGAAGAAGAAGAAGAAGCACTAGAAGTAATACCAAATATACAATAACAAAATGAAAAGACAAATGAAATAATGATCGTTGCTGTTGCGGTTTGAAGTTGTAAAAAGCGCTGGAGCAATTAAATTCATTTGGAATGATTTCTTTTTCATTCATTTGCGGCGACTAATTAATCCATTTAATACAATTGCCACGATTGCAAGATCGTATATAAATATAGTAAAAAATGTATAATATGTTTGCCATTGTTTATTTTCGCCAAACTGACTTTCGAGCGATAAAACATATTTCTTGTTCGTTAATTGCGAAAACCCGAAGAAGTTTTGTGGCTACATTTTCTGCCAACTACTCCACTCCACTTCACGCCGCGACGTGTGGAAATCTCCTGCAATTATAAATCAGCAAAGGCCATAAAACTTAACTATCAATCGTTTGCTCCAATTGTCAGGAAATTGGAAAGTTTTGTGTTTATAGTGCGGCAATTGAGATATGGTGCGCAAATCGTAAATATTACCCGATGTGGGTGGTGGTGTGAAAGCTTCTGTCATATATAAAGACAGAACTATATGCAGTAGAAATGAATTAGAACTCTGATTAAATCTATATTACACGATCGAATAATAATTGTTTGACTTGATCAGCACGTTGCCAACCGCCCAGCTTCCACTTAACTCAATATGCAGCAGCCTAGTTTCAACTGCGATCCAAGCCCAGTGCGCAGGGCACGCTTCGGCGCCCAATTTAACCTTTTTGCTTGTGGTCACTTGGCACTTTCACAAAAAAAAGTACAAAAAAGTAATAATAAAAATAACATAAATAAATATGGCAACAGCAAAGCATTGAGTAACTGATTAATGCATACCCTGTAATAAGGCTTTTACTTTTATTTCTCTCTTTAATTATTTCTTTAATTTAATCTCCATTTAAAATATTTTAATAATATTTCATTTTAGGCACATATAATTTACATTCAAACGCATACATTATTTTATTTTGATTAATTTGATTTTATCAAACATGCTCAGCAAAATCTGAAATGAAGTTGATTTCTATATTTTGTTGTCGTAGAGCGCGGCATACCTTTCCATATAACAGCCAGAAAATCCATTGTATTTGTGTACGGTGCCGATGAAACGATGCTTATTTTCCTTTCGTTGCATTTCCTTTCGTCTGCTCTACAAATATTTAACTTTCAACGAAAGTCAGAGTCAAAGCAATTGCCATCCAGTGCTGACCCCAATCTTGTGCAAGAAATTACTCAGAAAAATGCACACAAAAACAGATGGAACGAGATTTTTAGCATTGCATAAGACGCCAACAGCGATGACAACTTCATTCCGAGTGCACAGCGCGAAAGCCGGGTGGTAATTAAATGGCTGTGGCCGCATGCCAAGCGCCTCAAAATCAAAATCAAGCCAAGAGACAAAGGCCAGTTAGGCAGCTGATTCAGCTTAATCGTGCGCCGGCAAATGGGTTTAATGAACTTGCCAATTTATCGACAATAAAATGTGAAACTACTTATAATTAGGTACACACACACTCCCATACACATCGACTCACCTGCACAAACATATATACATATTTATAAGCACATTTTAAGAGTGACGTCGCGATGGCCTTAACCCTAGCCATGGGTGGGTGTTCCAGCCATCAACGTGTACTCTGACTAATGCTAATGAAAACGTTAGCCACATAAATAGCCAATGTTCTAGACTGTCAGAGTGAAACAGTTGTTTGAAGACCATTTTTTAATGCACTACTTCAAACACGCAAGCGCCAAAGTCAGTTCCATCTGTCTGACTGTTCGTCTGTACGTCTGTTTACCTGTCTGTCATATATTTGCTGGAGCTTCTTGATTAGTTCGTCTAGAATTTGACTTGGTATCTGCCATCGCCATCGCCATCGCCATCGCCATCGCCTTTGCTAACGTCATTGTCATTGTCTCGTGCTTCTGACTATCTATCTATATTGCTTCCGTCAGCATTAAACATATTACTCTTAACAATTCCCAGCTTAGCTCACACGAATCGCTAGATGGAACTGATGCAGATATGAGATACGAAAGCTATTCTGTCCTCTGTCTCTCTGGCTCTCGTTCGTGATTTGTGTTGTCTAATCGTTAACAATTATGCCAGCGCCAGCGCCAGTGCCAGATAGAACTTGTTGGTCTTGTACTTGTACTAAGCTGCGTGCAGTTAGCTAGATTAGACTTTGCATCCATTGAGAAGCAGCTATACAAATTCGTTCGAGCTGCTGCGGCTGCTGCTGCTATGCGAGAGTTTACGCACTTCAGCACACACTTTTGCTATGTGTGTACATTGGCTACGCGTAATTGCTGAAAAGGGGAAGCCAGATGCTGTCGATGCTGTTGATGCTGTTGAAGCTGTCGATGCTGTCGGTGCTGTTGGTGCTGCCATGGCACGGCTAATTAATATTTAAAGGTGTTTTGATTGCCATTCCACTGTGACCGGGAGCCTGCTCTGGCATACGTAAACAAATGGCAAATGATATATTTGCGGTTATGTCATTTGTTTGCGCACAGAGCACATAGCACAGACAACACTAAAATGAAAATTAAAGTAAAAGAAAAGGTTGCGCTTTAATTAGATAGGCGCTCAGATACCATATCCAGACACATGTTATTTCTGCTGCTAGAAACGTTGGCCAATTAGTGTTCGCTTTAGTTGGTGAAAGATGAGAAAGTGCTTGCTGCTATTAAGCTACATACATACATGGGGCAAATGTTGTTTACATAACGCCCGACAACAGCACTTTTGAATGTTGTTTTTATCATTTTAATTAGTGGCCATTAAACTCGGTAGCAACTTAGTGGCTAGCGGCTAGCTAGAGTCTTAGACCTTTGCATCACCAAAAGAAATGGAAGTTGGCTATCAATTTTGCTAATCATATACGACTTCCCACAGCAGACTGGGTCAGAGTTTGGAAGTCAACTTCCACAATGGTCAAAAAGGTCAACGAAGCGGGCCACTAACCCGGCCAATAGCACAGAAAGACAGACAAAAGTGAGTAAAGCGAGAGAGAGAGAGAGAGAGAGAGAGAGACAGAGGGAGAGAGAGAGAAACGTCAACACATCACGCAATGGCATTTAAAATGAGTTCGAGTAACGCCTGTGGCGCCAATTGCTGTATGAAAAAAAAAAACCCTTAAAGCGGCACACGCACAGGTCCAGCTTCAGCTTCAGCTACAGCTACAGCTAAAGCTTCTGTGTGGCATGCGGTGGCCTGTCAATAACAACCTGATTTGCACAATAGCTTCATGTTACCCAGCAGCCTTTGTTGTCGTAGGTTCATTTGTAACTAATTTGTGCACATATCGGAAAGACAAAAGCCTGCAAGACAGTAGTAGCCCAGATACCTGTAGATCTACCTGTTGCAGTAGCCAGTTGGCAGTTGCCAGTTGACAGTTGGTAATTTAATCAAAAACTAAGTACATGAGTGGCCGGCTGATGATATAGAGTTTCCTTGCTCTGACACTTTCCAACTGGCGGCGTCCCCGCTCTTGGCAATTGAAATGGATCAATTCGCCTGTTCGGCCTGTTGAATTTGTCAGCCAAGTGGTAAAGCCAAGCAGAGCCGGGTAAAGCCGGGCAGAGCTAGACGTTGCAAAGTAAGGCAAAACCCGCAAAGTGCAATGGCAAACTGTAACAGTAAGCGGGCAAACAATAAACTGGCAAATTGATGCACTTCGTTCGGCTGGCTCATCATCGAGATCGTGTCGGACCTCACACACATCGATACGAGTTGAGCTCAGCCGGCAACTGATCAACGCTCACACTTACAGTCAAACAACTCCAAGTTGATGACGTCGCACCTAGACGACTACAACGACGACGACGACGAAGACGAAGACGATAACAGCAGCCGACGACGCTGACTGCGGCAGCAAAATAATTTTGGTTTTAAGAAGAAAAAAAAAACATATTACACATAGTCCGCAGATCTCATTTATTTGCCGCTCTTCGAGGCGTTCACAACGTCTGAAACAACCGCTGCGCGCCCAGTTACTTATAAAAATTGAAGATTTTGAATCGGGAATCGGAAACGTAATGCCAGGAGCAACAGTTGTATGAAGCGTGCATAAATAAAGTCGTGATCATACAATACTTAAAAAAACAATTATCAGCTTCCCGAGAAGCATAAGTCAATAAAAGTTTTTTAAAAATTTAAATACTGAAGCATCATCAGCAATATATAATTTATGCACATATTTGAAATTTCCCAACAAGGACAAGGACACTCCATAATTATTAACAGCTCATCACGTTGGCAAATAAATTCAATAAACTTTACAAACAGCTTCTGCGGCTGCAATCAACGACGCCCCTCTTAAAGTGAGTGCAATTTGAATAAATGCCCATAAATTGATTGCTGTCAATTTGCATAAGCAACAACTGTCGTTTGTTTGTGCAGTTGACAGCAGCTGAGAAATTTATTAATTAAGCATTTTATGCATAAATGCGGCAACGCTGGCAAGTTCGTTGCCTAAGTCTTTCGTTTTCCTTCTGTATTCGCCGATTGTGACTTAATTAGTCGGGTTCAACAAATGATATAGGCATAAAACAAAGACGACCTTGACTGGCTAAAGAGTATGATAATAATAATATAAAAAAAATACGACTATCTCTTTATTTGAATAAGAAGAAGAATTTAGAATGTTTAGTGGATAGATCATTAGGCAGCAGCCAAGTGACAGAGTCAGACAAATGCTGATTAATCTTCTGGGAAATTACAAATTTAGCAAATCTTGTTGACTGTGCAAATTTTTTCATTTTTCATACTGTTCAGTTCTGTTATCTTTCCAGCTATCTCGGATGAGTGATCATTCAGCTGGCTAGCTAGCTAGCTAGCTAGCTATCTAGCTTGGTAGACTTTTTATATCAAATTACATTGATAGAATGCTTGAACACTCCCACAACCTGCCAAAAGTCAGAAGAAAGCTAAAAAGGCGTTTTGCTGTTTTCTTACTGATCATATTTCATGCGGGCGTCTCGCACTGCAGCAGTTCGGGTGACCAGATAATTATTGGCGAACTTTCTGCAATTTATCAATTTCGGAGCTCTTCTTCTTCTCAGTTGAGCTGCAAGGTCAATAGAGGGCGCCACATGCCATGTTTGCTAGAATCGCCAATGGCGAATTTCACTAGAAACTAGATATCAAGTCAATAGCAAATAGATAAATGATAGATAATACTAAAACGAGCTTATTTATGACGCTGCTGCTTTAATTTGCATAATCAGGCAGTTTGGGGGCGCAACCTTTCTGCCCCAAACATGTTAGAATTATCGCGCTTGTCTCGATGCTAAATTGATGCCGTTTAGTCTGCGCCAATTGCCGCCGATTTGATTTGGCTATTTTGTTTGTTTGTTGTTTTTTTTTTCGGCTCATTTATTGATCAATTTATTTTTACTTACTCATTAATCACTCAGGCGTTGAAATGCGCCGCCAGATGGCGCTCGCCATGCTCATTAGCGTAATTGCTCAGCGGGCGTCGACAGCGACAGCAACTGCGAAGCCGGCGTCTTCGTCGACGTCGTCGTCCGCTTTTTGATTAGCGTGCATTAAATGCTTTCATTTAAGTAAATCAAATCGAGAGTCTTGAAATCTGTTTTGTTTCTTCGCTTTGCGTCTGGAACGTGAGAAACTTTACAATAAAGTGGCGAGCATTTTCAGCAAAAAACATTTCATGCTTTGATGCGCACAGCCGATTTATTTATTATTCGAATTATTCGGCATTTGTGACTTGCAAAATTGAAAAGAAAAATATAAAAATACAATAAAAAAAAAAAAAACAATCAAACGCTTGCCATTGCTCGACTTAACTCTATTATTCATATTTTGGTAGCCATTAGTCCATCAATCATTGCCCGAAACAATTGCGATTCGAGTGCCGGGCGTGGGCGCCTGATCCGCAGTTTGTGGACACATTTGTACAATTGCCTTGACATACATATTTATTTGCCTAATGATCTCTACTTCCCTCTTTCTCTTTTTACTCGGTTGTATAGCATGCCATCTCTGTCTTCCCTGCTGGCGCTGCTCGCCCTGGCCACACCCAGCTTAGCCAGCACCTACTCCTACAGCATGCGCGGTACAGACGTCGTCGGCCCCGTCAGCGGCACGCCCCCACGTGTGGTCAACAAACTGTTGGTGCAGTCTCCCACACTGGACAACCTCTATATGGACTATTTGGTAACCTCGCGTCCTCTCAATCTGCGCAAATACAACAAAAACGGCAGCAAAACGAAGAAGACGAAAAAGGACTCGAAAATCTATTTCATACCCATTCCCCCGCTGCCGTATCGCTATATACCAGGTGTTGGCTACGACTATCAACCCATGAAGATCAAGCCCATTCTGGAGGAGCTGCCTAGCTCACCTACCACGTCAACAACAACAACGACGACAACGTCGCCCAGGCCAACAACAACAGCACCTCCTGAGACCACGCCCGCCACGCAGAGCAAACTGCTGCGCGTCCAGCATCGCAAGGACTACTATTTCAATGGACGTCCCTTCCGACTGCAGGTGGCACGTGCCGATCACAAGTCCGCACTGACGCCCCTTAATCTTAAGTCCAAGTTCTATTACAATAAAAACATTATTTATTAATTCAATTGAAGCGCGACTTTTGTTATTTTTGAGCTGCAGTTGAAACAATCTTGATCTGAAGTTTCTAAAGTTCCCCAGATCTGTTTTCTATATATTTAAGTATCCTCACTTTCACTATATGCCAGCTGCACAGTGAGCAGGTGAGACTTGCAGTCTGGATTAGTTTATAGATGTTAATGTTAGCTGTATGAGTGTTAAGTTTATTTTTATTAGTATTGCAACTTTTGTATACAGCATGAAAACAGACTTTAAACTTTTTGTTTTATGCAAGACCAACAGCATATCGATATCAATAATTGTTAGCTTTTATTATTATTAGGTAGATAAATCAATAGGTAGATACATAAAAATATTGATTGATTGTTAGAATAATAGAAAGATGTATAGATATATAAAATATAAATAAATATAATATAGAAGTTAGATGGAAGAAGTGAAATTTATAAAGAGGATAGAAGATATGCAGAAAAATAAGATTTATAGGGTTTCTTCCTCTTTATAAACATTAAGAAAGTTAAAAGGGCTCTTAACACATACATACATATTTACATATATTCCTACATATAATTGTTATTTTGCTATCAAACCAATCCATTTCAAAGATTTTCAAATATATTATGCTCCCAGGTTTCGATACAAAACATCATTTGATCTACCCTGTATAAACCAGTTGCAAATGACCCTTAATAGACGTCATTATTTCACAGCCAATCATGATTACCTGTGGAATGCCTTCCAGCAAACAAATACACATACATATACATGCGTATATATACATATATACAATCTGAAGAGATTGAAGCAAGACACAACTTAAAAAGCATTTAGTAAAAGTAATTACTGTCGGCATTCACACATCAGTCGTTCGAATGTTGTGCAATAAATAATGAAATGATAACAACTTGAAGATTCATTTTATTGTTAATAACCAAAAAATATGCATATGTGTTAACATATGGAATTTGGCCAACAATCAAATAAGGCCAATCAGAAAAACTTCTGCGAAGCTTTCACTCCGAGTTAAGCCAATAAAAAAAAAAAGCGTTAATAAAATTCATTTAAATACAGTAACAGCAACAACAACAAAGATAACAGAATGCGTGAGAAAACTCAGTGCTCAATTAAATAATAAACAGTAAAAAATCGTTGCTTAACGGGAAAATGTGGCACGTTGCCACAACAGGGCGCCAAGCAACTGATTTATTGAACAAATCAATTCCCATACCCCCAACAACTTGACCCAACCAACAACAGTCTCATTGAAGGGCCCAACACACTCACACACTCAGGGAAAGAGAGAGAGAGAGAGATTGAAACACAGCAGGCAGATTTCTGGATTTAGTTAGAGATCCTCAAAGTTAAACTATATATACATCAGGATATATATATTATATTTTAGTCAATTTGAGGAGCTTCAAGATGAGCGAGAAGGAGTTCTTGCCGACAACTGTCTGCAATATGCAGCTCAATGTGCCGCCTAGACAACGTCCGAGGGTGCGGTCGCTTTGTGGCCCAGAGTATATGCCACGTAGCTCTGAGTCGGAGCAGTCGACCCTTATCGTAGAGACCCAAAATGTGACCGTAAAGTTTTGCATATCGCCGGACAACTTAATTGCCCAGGTCTACCCCAATTGCATGACAATTGCCGAGGTAAAGCAAGATATGGCACGCAGATTTGATGTGGATCCAATGCTGCTGCTTATCAAGCAAGAGGGTAACGTGATCTGTAATACGGTGCCCATATATGCAACCATTTCGGACGACTTTGGCATACACAAATTTGACCTGGAGCTGGTCACACCAAAGCCCGACGAGTGTGGCAATGTACCCAAATTGAGTCTGCGCGTTTACTACGAGTGAGTAGCAAGAAGGTTGCTTATATGATAGATCTATTGATCTGGCAATAATTTATATAGAAAATATCGCTTGCCCGACTATTTGACTGTTCACATCGCCGGCGAGGATACGCCAGATGGACAGCCCAAGAATATTGTGGTCGAGATTGAGAACTCGGCGATTGTGAAGCCTTTTCTCTGCGGTTACAAGGACACCAAAACGGGGAAACAATTTTTAGATGCCTTCACACAAACCGGTCCATACTTTGACAAATGGAAATACAAACGATATCGTACACGCGACACCCAAACCTGGGAGCACAAGGAAAAGATTTTGGTAAGACTACGGCTAAAGTCATTTAGTGGTAACTGATATACTAAGTCCATTTCATTATCTCTTATAGAACACAGCTCATGAGCAGTCGGTGCAATGTTTCCTGGATAAGATCAACGTTAGATACGAGTCGACGGCCACCGATTATGAAATCATGCCTGGCAAATATCAGACCTACGCGCAGATAGAACGCGCTGAGCACAAGCTCGAGAAGATTCTTTTGATACAGCGCAACTGGAGGCGCTGGATACTCTGGAAATATATACATATACGTGCCGAGGAATATAGGTATGAATGTGAGCCCAATTAAAGATCTTTTGATGATTTTCTTCTTCTCCTCAGGCGGCTAGTTAAAAATCGCCTGGCTGAGGACGAGCGCTACGAGAAGTGCGTAGAACAGCGAGTGGAGCGCAATGAAAAAATCAAACAGTTTCCACGGACCAATGATGACTTTGATTTGCTCTTTGCGGAAATTTCGCGCTGGAAGCGGGCTGAGCTCAAGCGAATTGCGGCCAACTACGAGGGACCCGCCAGAATATCCGAGGTGAACATTCTGCTGGACAAGGAGATCAGCTTGCTCAACGGTGTGGAGCGACAGCGTCGACTCGTCCACCTGGCAATGGAGGACTTTCGCAACGATCAGCTGCTGAAGAAAATGGGCAAGCCCCTCGAATGGATTGGCTACAACGATACGAAAATTCATTTAGACTTGTTGCGTACACAACGAGTGCGTTTTCTAACCGAAATTTATAAGGATTTGCGAAAGACGGATGACAAGGAGAAGCGTCTGGAATTGTTGGGTCGCGTTATGGAGTTGGTTGCGGATGAGTCCTGTTTTCCGAATTTCGCTGAGGTAAGGCTGTGGCATTGAGCTATGGATAAATTGTTATAAATCTTTTAACCTTAGCTCTTCGATCTGTTCGATCGAGAGAGGAACTTGCTGCTCTATACCAAGTCGTGCGATGTAGAAATCCTGCGCAAGCGCCAGAACATATTGTTCTTTGAGCTGATTAAATTTCAGAAGGATGGCATACCGGACAGTAAGTATTCAGCAATTAGCATATATTGGCTTATAGTAACATATTTCTCTCCCAGAGGTGCCTTCACGAATGTGCATAGTCTGCAAAAAGGTCAAGCCCTATGCAGACTTTGCAATCCGCACGCGCCAGAGTCACGTGGACACTTGCAAGCATTGCTATTACCTGAAGGTGAGCTGCATTATTTGCTTGACTGTGTTACTAATGCCAATTCCTTTTCAGTTGGTGGCCACAGAGAATAATGTTTATCAGTCGATTCTGCGCTGCATTCAGCGCGATGAGCGCAAACGCAAATGCGCCTCATCTTTTGCCTTTGTTATACAGCAGGACGATGTGCGTCATCTGATAGATAAAATCTGGCATGGTCATTCGGCGCTGAGCAAGTCGGAGAATCTAAATGAATTGCGGTAAGTGTTCCCTTAATATATGGATTAATTAAATTATTGCATTTAGCACTATTTCGTTAGTTTACCTCGCTGGAACAAAAGCGACGATTGGTCGCCATGGAATTGCATTTGCCTGACAGAGCGTGAAACTCGCGATCATTACAAGATCGAGAACTTGGAAAAGGTCTACGATCCCAAATTCATACTACATGTGAGCAATAGCCACATGTTGGCGCGCAATCTATTCCACACGCTGGCTGCTGTGGCCACCGAATTCCAGGAGACAGGATTGTGGTGGAAGGTGGGCATGAATAAGCAGCGCAGCAGCAAATTGGATAATGAATAAATTAAAAACCAAACAAAACAAAAACCAGTTAAATAGTTTATCAAATTAAAAGTTTTATCCGGGCATATTACAAACATGTCTACTTACGGCAATTGTATATTCTTTCTTATGCAGTTATCTGATTCTTTTTATAAAGCTACAATAATCAAACAATTCAATTTTGATAAATGGGACATCTCTCTATTAATGAAATTATTTACTAACAATGGCCTTAAACTTTGCCTCCAGATACTGAACACGCTTCAGTAATTTGTCACTGGTGCTGAATTCGCTGTGAGGCACAGGTATAATTTGATAGCCACTCCTTTCCAGCAGATCGAACGCCAGATTCGTTGGGCCGCTAGCACTTCGATGCGTTCCGTGGCATATGTCATGGAAATCAACTACCATTAGGGCGATTCTAAAAGTAGAATAAATTGGCTATATGTTAAAGCTCATAAGTCACACATAGCAACAAATACTTAATAGCGTCAGCATTCTGATTGTCCAGCGGAAGGGGATTACGTTTTGCATCAAATTGGCATACAGCATCTAAAATTGAAATATCGTTTTCAAGACAACTATTCTGCATTGCTTACACTGGCTTACCAATTAAAAATCCCATTTTGCTGTCGACCGAAGCTTGCATATGATTCACGGCAGGCAACAGACTCTTTAACGCGTCAAGCATTCCGTTGACAAGAATCTGTTTGGACTTCGTGTGTGCCATAGGAACATTATAGGCTGGACTATCGGCTGGTAACAAAACTCCCTTGTAGTCGGTCAGGCATATTTGCGCATAACTATTTAGATTCAGTAGCCTCATCTTGGAAGTTGGCGTAAAGACCGCCTTATCACTCTCCAATTTAGTCAGAAAATCCGTGCTGAAAGTTGAAGCTATTTAGTGAAGTTCGTTTTAAGAAAGGCCATGTAAGCACAACCTCAGCACTGATTCAATCTGACTGTGTTCCACAATACCCAGCAGTGTCAGTGACCAAACATAGTTCAGCCAGTCCGATTGCTTGGTGAAGTCCTCACGGACTATTGATTTCGCCAGCTTCTTACGAACATCCTCCAAATGTGCACTCTTAAAGTTAAGTAACGCCGATGTTAGGAAATATGCGCTCAGATCCTGAGGTCGACAGATTTCGCTGTTCTTCAGCAGCCACTGTGTGAGCGATTCCAATATATCTGCAATCTGAATAGTTTAACTTCTATGAAGAGTGGAAAGCGTTCAACACTTACCCAAATCTCGATAACGCATTATGCCCAGACTGGTGAGCACGGAGCCGACAACAGCTGATTTTTCAGTATTCTTTGGCAGAGCGGTCTGCACATCAGCACACACTTTTGCACCGAGCACAGAGTCCTGAAAGTTTAAAGTGGACATGGCATACAGGACATCGGCAGCTTGCTTCAAATCTAATTGATCTGAGCAGCTGCTAATGTTAAACGCCAGTGAGCGCAGCAAAGGAGTGCTACGGCGTTTGCGCTGTGCCAGGGTGCTCATCACTTTAACCATTTGCGGAAGACTTATACTAGCTATTAGCTTAGCGGCTTCATCGTCTCCAGCAACACCAAGAACTGTGTTCAGGTCGTCGGTGCGAAAGCCAGAAATGCGCTTGTTGGAGTTGCTCGTGCCACTTCCAATGCCATTTTTTTTACCATTGTTGTCATTCTTTGGCACGGTACGGCCTAGCATTCGGCAAACACGCAGAAATCTTGAATCATTCTCAAATTCGGATATTTTCACGCGATTGACGGTGCTCCATTCGGCTAGTATTGAGACAATCTTCAGGGCATGTTTACGTGAAAATGCGCTGTTGTTTTCGGTTATGGCCAAAAGGCCATTAACAGTTTTAGCATTGACGATGCGTTCATCAATATTATTAACGGCTGGCGAGGAGCTTGAAATGTTCGTTGTGGCTTTTCCAGTGGATTCATTTTCGTTTCTTAACGATTCAAATGCTGCAGCAACCATGCCTTCAAATGATTAGATTGTCAAATGAAATTCATTAGATAACTATATGTTTGTCCTCACCCGAAATTTTTGGCTTCTTAGCACTGGCATCTATTGGCGCTGCACGCACCTCTGTCTCTTCAGATGCACCTGATCCCACTGCTTGTCCATTATTCGTCGCCGTTGCAAGTGCCGCACTTGCCGCACGTGCATTACTGCTGTATGTTGCGCCTCGATATAGCTGTACGACAACGCTGCCCGCAAATCGCTGTAGTCCCAACATTTTCAGTTATCTTCCTTGTGTATCCGCGGAGTGCTGCGGCTAGTGCGGCTAATCTTCACGCTGTAAGACCAATGAAGTTTACATAACCTTTTTGTTTACATTTTTTACATAAAATACTCCGCGGGCTGTTACGAAACGGTACGATGACAACAGGTGATGCTTTAACAGAAAATTGCTAAATATTAACGGTATGATTAATTTATAATTTATTGCAAGCAATTATTAAAACTTTCCTATTTCCAAGTTCTGCAGCTCCACAGATGACGGCAACGGCAGCCTAGTCTAGTATTGTACAATATTCTTATTGGCTACATATCGATATGATATGATGATATGATATTATATCGATATTTTTTAAGAAACATTATTGTATCACTGACACCACTATTTGCATTTACAGCACTGTCACTCGAAGTATTAGCAACACTGACGGGAGACAGCTCACCAAAATTCTGCCTGCAGAGTGCAGTGATTTTACTTTGCATTTTCGTTTAAATTTTATACTTATTATTTGGCTTATAGTAATAAAACGTGTACAACTACATGTGATTCGTCACAACGCGATATTTGTGCAACAACATATATGCATACGTAATACGTATATATACAACCCAAATACAAAAAAAAAAAACAAGTTTTGTCTGCTAGCAACTTGGCAAGTTTGTGTGAAAAATTCCAAAGCAGAGAATTAAGTTAAAATGGTTGATAAATTTATCAGTTTGTGGAAAGTGCGCGAGTTGGCGGACAAAGTGTAAGTTTTCCAGCATTATTGGTATACATAAAATTGGAGTAGAGTTATAGATAACAACAGCAAAAGAAACAAAAGTAAAAAGTAGGGGGGCTAGAGCACTCCCACGCCCTTCGCCAACTACAACTCACCCCCATCCACTCCCCCAAATACCTGTCTCTTTCAATATACAGGTGCTACAAATGCAGTCGTGCCAAAAGTGATATAGTTTTGCTTATTCTCTACGTTTATGGAAGAGCGATTAACGCTGGGCTTTGTTTGCCGTTGGCCGTTTTTATTATATTCAAGGTTGTTCGTTTTGTCGAGATTTGATTGTATGTACGTTGGAGCTCATTTCACAGCAGTAATACCAATTCTCACATACATATGCACTTGAATATTATACGTACGCACACGCATTCCTATACATATATATACACATATTTTATCAAGAAAACATTTTGTTTGCTTAATACTATGCCCCAAAATAAGATATGCATTCCAGCTGTGTTCACATTCGTGCTTCCACTTGACTTTCCAGTGAAATTCAATTCCAATTCCAATTACGAGCGCTTATTATTAATTACTGCCTTTTATCATAATTTACTATCGATGTCATTTGAGTGTTCTGTGCGTGTTCGTTCAGCTTTCAATTTTCTCCACGAAATGTGGAGACCATTTCCGTTGCCTCTGACTGGTTGCCCCAATTTGATTTCAATAATACATACACAGTAGTCGTAAATCCCAGGTGCATTCTCCAAGACCGTTAAATGCTTATCTCCAACTGATAAGGTCCAATTATGACAATTCACAGTTTTTGTTTCATGTTTAAATGTCCATAATCAATTATGGAACAAGTAGATGGACTATAAATTCGTATTCATTAGGATGAAATGAGCTGAACTTCATTAACTTCATTTAATAAAAATGTTTGCATACATTATTTTCTACTTCTTTCTGCCCTCAATTGAGTTTATAGATTATACCTGCATGTTTATTTTCCCATAGTTATACGGACTTTTGTTGATTTTTTGCTGATGTCTCGTAATTCAAATATTTATCAACATTTCAAATTGTTTTCAATGTTTCTGTGCAACTATTTCTCCTTGATTAATAATTAATCGTAATCTTTACTTAAATATCGTGCAGCACCAATGTCGTAATGAACTACACAGAAATTGAGGGCAAGGTGCGTGAAGCGACTAACGATGATCCTTGGGGTCCAACAGGTCCGCTCATGCAGGAGCTGGCGCATGCCACATTCTCCTATGAGACCTTTCCGGAAGTCATGTCCATGCTTTGGAAACGCATGCTGCAGGACAATAAAACCAATTGGAGACGAACGTATAAGGTAAGGATATCAAGTATTTGTATATTTTCACATGCTAATTAATTAATGCATTCATAGAGCTTGTTGCTTTTGAACTATTTGGTACGGAATGGTTCGGAGCGCGTGGTCACGTCGTCACGGGAGCACATCTACGATCTGCGTTCATTAGAGAATTACACGTTTACGGACGAGGGCGGCAAGGATCAGGGTATTAATGTTAGGCATAAGGTACGAGAGCTTATAGACTTTATCCAGGACGACGATCGTTTGCGCGAGGAGCGCAAAAAAGCAAAAAAGAATAAGGACAAGTATATTGGTATGAGTAGTGATGCCATGGGCTCCCGCAGCAGTGGCTACAGCGGCTACAGTGGAGGAGGCGGTGGCGGCAGCGGTGGATACAACGACGGAGATTGGCGTAACAATCGCGGTGACAATTGGTGTAAGTAATTAAAAAAATATATTAATACAAATGACATGCATTTTTGTTTATTGATATGTTTCAAATTTATGTTTTAGATTCCGATAAGAGCTCCGCGGACCGTTACGAGGACGACGATACTCAGTACGATGGTGAGCGCGAGGGCTCAGACAGTGATTCACCCAGTCCCAGGTGAAAAAACTCATAATTTATTTTATTTTCGTAATAATAAAGTTTCTCTTCTTTTTTTTTTTTTTTTTTTTGCAGACGCAACTATCGATACAATGATCGTGCTAGTCCCGCTGAGGCGGCTGTTGAGAGCAAACCATCAAACCTCAATATGAACATACGCTCAAAGGCAGTCAGCTCGCCGGTGTCCAAGCAGCCCACATCAGTTGGCTCTTCAAAGCCGCCGCCACCGCAAAAGAAAATCAATTTGGGTGCTGCAGCTAACTTTGGCAAGACACCGAACGCAGCCGGCATTCACTCGCCCACGCACCGCGACACGCCCACCACAAATAGCGTTGATCTAATGGGCGGGGGTTCGCCCATTAACAACAACAACAACAAAAGCAGTACACCGAGTAACAATAACGATTTGTTGGATGATCTATTCAAGACGTGTTCATCGAGCCCTGTACAGCAATCACCGCAAGTCGAGAAGACACTTAATAGCGCAGCTGTTATTATTGATGACGACGAAGACTTTAATCCGCGTGCTGCTGATGCTGCTCCCACGCAAGAATTTGGTGACTTTGCGACTGCTTTTGGCAGCGGTTCATTACCGCCCTCGACGGGCATATTGCCGGCAGCGAGCAATGATGAGTTTGCGGACTTTGATGCATTCCAGAGCTCTAGTACTGCGACGGTGTCGTCCACATCAACATTGGATGGCAACCTGTTGACGACTGCGACGCCAGCTAATGATTCCTTTGACCTGTTCAATGCCGCAACGCCAGCAGCAGCAACAGCAACAACGGCCACAGATCTGCTGGCCGGATTGGGTGATTTGTCGATTCACCAGAGCATGCCAATGGGTGAGTTTATATATATACATTTAGTATTAATAACTAGTTATTAGGATTTGCATAAGGATTCGGTCTAGCATAGATCACTTTACGTATTTAGTGGGCGTCCAATCAAACGTTTTGCATGACAGCGCGATCTGTATATAAGAAAGAGTCCCGCCTACTCTATATCTTTCTATCACTCTCCTTAATCTATGTTACTCTTGTTGCTAAACTAGCTACCACACATAACGGTCAACATAATCCAATCGGATGCACTCGTTCTCTTTTTCTTCCTTTCCGCTCCAATGCAGCTGTTGAAATTCAGCACGTCGCAAAGACGTCGCTGGCCCCGCCCTCGGAATCAATTCGCCTAACCCTATCAAAGGCCATTGCAAACTTACGAGATTTGACATGCGTGAAAAGCGCTGCAGATGTGACCTATGTGGCTGACACATTGCGTCAATTGCACAGTGCTGATGCCCTACCCGGATACATAACGCCAGAACAACTTGTGGGGCTCGATTGCTGTGTTGTTGATTGGTCCACATTGGCAGGGGACGAGTATGCAGCTCTGGTCGCCCAGCTTGGCAGGCTGTTCACAAGGGATTGGCCACAGCCCACAGTTGATGTGGATGTTTTAAATGTGTTCAAATTGGATTACAGCATCGACTATTCGGAAGTTGCATTCGAGACTCTACAACAACAACTGGAGCGTGTGCCCAACACTGCTGCCTCCATGCTCACCGCCCTTGTGCAGGATCAGTGTTTGCTCTCCGTTTGCTTGCTGCATCTAACACGTCAGCGTGGAGCGCTAATGCAACGATTTGCGCGCACCATTAAAGTGTTGCCCGAGCGACTGGTGGACGAGCATGATGCGCGGATTATGCAGTTTATACAGTTGTTAATTGGATTACCTGGCCTGGTGGCCAACAAGGTGGGGCGGCAACTGCCTGCGATATTTGCGACCATAACTTACGGACGCCTACTGCTGCAGCAATGGCTCAGAGCTGTGTACTTTGTACTGCAGTGTGAGGATCAGGCTGGGTACTTCGATTTAACTCCGTTTAGTTGGCTGCTATCGCGCGTGCTTAGCAACTTTTTTAACGCTTCTACACTGGAGAACCTGTTGCATGTGCTCGAAGATCTTGCGGTCGCCCCAAGATCACGCAGCGTAGTGCAACAAATTTTACATAATCTGGATCCAACGGCCTGTTTTAAAGTGGCACAGTGTGCGCTCAGTGCTCAACTTAATCTTTACGTGCTGCTGGGCCCCGGTGCAATGAAGACGCAACATTGGAAACATTGTTTGCTCCAGAAGCTGCCATTGCAGCGTGCTCCCACAGAGAATGGCCCACTTTACACTTTAGTCGGCTATCTTGCCGTGACGGAAGCAACGGAACTGCACGTGCTTTTCAACCAGCTGTTGGGCATATGGTCCAAGCGACTCACCCTACAAAAGATGAGCAGCCAGGAGCATGTGACTATATGCAAGCTGTTGGTATTGGCTGGCAAATGTAATGGAAATATGGAACACGAACACAAGCGACAGCTCCACGACGGACTGAGTCATCATCTGCAGTCGCCGGATATGGTGCAGAGATATCTGGGCATGAAGACTGTGGAACTGCTGTATAATTATATGATAAACGAGAAGGCGCCAGATGAGGATCGATTGAAATTCGACTACACTGCACTACAGGAAACGCCACACTGGCATCTCATCGAGGAGCTTGAAATGTTGGCGAACTTCAAGTATCCCAGCAGAGCGCAATTAGATGTTAGACCTAGTCGAGAGCTGATGCAGCGTCTCGAGCTGCACATGGCTCAGTTTATGAAGGATGAGGAGCAACAGCAGCAGCAACAGCTGGCTACACCAGCTGTGCAGCCAGCTAAAAATAATGTTAAAATGCAACTGGATCTGGACTCGGATGACGATGAAAGACCAACACTGCCGCTCGACGAGGACGACGACGATGATTTGAAGCCATATGACATGTCGAATGACATTTCCAACAGCCTGGAACAGCGACCAAAATTTCTGCTTGACCTGCTGCACCTCCTACGCACCAAAGTAGCGAACTATGAGATCTTTGAGGGAGCCATGGCCACTGCCGAGCAGCTGATACGCAGTCAGCTGACGCAGCAAGACGTCAAATTGGCTCTTGAGCTGATGGAGCTGTTCATCGTACTTGAGATGCAGTACTATTTCGAGGACTTTGACCGCACCCAGTTCCGTTGCTGTGTTGCCATCTGTGTAGCTAAGCCAGGACCCTGTGCGGAGCTTCTTTGTCGCATGTTCCACACGGACAATTCGCGCTATGCGGCCAATATACGGATTCTTATACTACAAGTATTGGCTGCTGCAGCCAAGGAGCTAGCTGGTGACGAGCATCAGCCAGCGACTGGTGAGCAGATCCTGGACATTGTGCCACCAGTAACCAAGCAACCTCGCAAGTTCCAAATGGACTCTGACAAAGAGGCTGCTGATGCACGGCTGGCTGCAGCGCAGCGCGTCATACGAGAACGATTGCGGGCCAAGACAAAGCGTTACTTGAGCAAAAGAGAAACGCCAGGCAGTCAGGCTAAGATTAATGCCTTCCATTCCGTTGCCGGCACATTCTTCTTTGGCCTGGTGCGCGGCCAGCGTACGCGTCAAATGCTTTATGTGAAATATGAGAATATTTCCCATGATATCGATACCCAGCTGCTGGTCAACATGCTGCACACGCTATCCGTGCTGATCGTGTGCGCCCAGAACTGCCCGCTGTTGCCAGCGATGACACGCGAGGTCTTCGATCTGTGCACCTTTGTGCGCTTCAGCGCCGAGGCGAGAGTTCGTGCGGCTACCCTGCAGCTATTGGGCGTAGCTCTGGTTACGACGCCGACCCACGTGTTGGGTGCCCATTTTGCTCAGGCCCTCAACGAACTCAAGCGTTGGCTGGAAGACCTTGTGCGCTCGCCGCTCGTTGGCGGTGAATCGTCCGATGAGTGCCGCGAGCTCGCCCAACAAATTCTAGGCACATGCTACAAACTGTTCGATACAGCGACCTTAGAGCAGAGCAATTAGTTTGGATAAGCCCCAAGTTACATTTTTTTTTTAATTATTCATAATTTAGTGTTATTTTTATTCAGTACATCATTAAGTACAAAACTTAAAAAATGGATCGGGTTTAAACCTTTTAGTGTACCACTTTAATTTGTCGCATAACTCATGCTTCACATGAACGAACACATTTTACAACTGAAAACTTTGCGGAGTCAAAGATTTTTCGAATTATGAATTTTTAAGATATATTAAATATAAGTTAAGTTTTGGCCTAGAATCACTTGAATATTGGCAACAAGTTTGGCTTGAGCTACAAACCAAAATGTGTAGTTTTAAGATATATTCATTCTCTTTATAGCTTACATATTTTATATATAAAACCAATAGTTCAATAGCATTATAATATCAATATCATATAAGCACAAAGTTAAAAATACTGACTTCCTTTTAGAAATGTACTAAATATGTCGAATAAAATTTGCGCATTGTATAAAGAAGTGTTAGAATAGAACTTGAAAAATATTCGAAATAATCACGAATGGATTTAGCTTACTAATAGCTGCTATCTATAGATATACATATATATATATATTATCGTATACTCTACATAAATATCTTGATCAATTTGAATGCTTCGAAATAAAACGAAATGTAAAACCAAAAGTAAACTTTTTGGAATCTCAACACTTAATGCTATATGCATGAAGAATATATATACTATGTACATACATATGTAGCTCCTTAGCAGTTATTAACAGATATGATTTGAACAAATATTTCTATTTTATTTCTATTCCTTTTTCCCTTTTTTAACAATTTATATTGCAAACGCACAATTTGGATATCATTAAAAAAAATTATATATTCTTGCGGTCAACTCAAATATCGAAAAAAATATATATATTTATATATATTTGTATATATATAATTGAAAGCTTTTCTCAATATACCGGGCATTGTGCCACAGCCGCGGACACACTAGGTAAACAAATAACATCAACAACAATAACAATAACAACAATTGTTTATTGTTAAAAACAATTGTTTATGCAACTGCACTTAGCTGATTGAGTTAGCTGCGCCTTTTTAACAACAAGAAATGCTACCAATCGACACTCACTCACACACACACACACTCATCACATAATTAACAATTAGACGCACACGCACACACATACACACTCACACACTGACATTCCAATGCTTTTCTATATTTCTTATGCCTATATCAATAGATGCCTTAGATTATGTTTGGCTTTATTCCCCAACTGATTTAAAAATGTTTGTGTGCTCTTTGCAGATAACATGTTGCCGCCAATTGCTGCTGTCGCCGGCGACAACCTGTTGCAGCCGACTTGCATATCTAACAATAACAACAACAACAATAACAACATCAATACAAATGGCGCCACGACCTCGGCCAGCACACAGCCCACAAATGTGGGCGCCACCTGGTCGGGCAACCTGAAGGCCGGTAATTTGAACATTGATCTGGACAATCTGTTGATAAGCAAATCGGGTAAATCGCATGCGCCAGCTCCATCGATGAATACGCTGAAAACACAGAGTCCGGCCAGGACGCAGGCGCCGCTGAATGTGCAAACTGGGGGCGGATTTGGTGGGCTTGCGCCCTCCCCACTGACCAGCCCCAACCTGTTTGGGGCGCCGCAACAAAACATTCCACAGATGCAGGCACAGCCAGCAGCATTTGCCAACTTCGGTGCGTTCCAGCAACAACAGCAACAGCAGCAGCAGCATCACAACAGCAATAATAATTCCTCAGCGTTTGATTTGTTCCAATGATATTTATTAGCTTAATGGCGTTCCACACACAGACACACACATAGACACTAGCACATCACACACACACACACACACACACAACACACTTTTCTATGCTATCCACTCTGTATTAAATATGCAAAATCTGATTATTTGTTGCTAAATTGTTTGTTAAATCCAATTTATAATTCCAAATGTATTATTGTCGATTATGTAGCTTGGCTCACATTGATTTCCCTATCAAATTCCAAACCTATCCAAAACCGAAAATATATATTCCATATCCGTCCTGTTGTCACCACTCGGAATTTAAATACTTTTGTGTGTTTAAATGTTCGTCATGAATGCAATAAAATACATAATTAATGGTTGTACTAAATCGATATTTAGCACAACAGTAGGAAGAATGGACGGTTGAATTATCATTGAAATTGTTACAAAAAATAAAATAAAATAAAAAATATTAATATAAAAAAAAATAGCAATAATTAAACAATTATGTGTATGTATATAAAACGAATGTGTGAAAATAAAGAAAGAAATCAAAAAATAGGCAACTCCGTCTAAAATTTGATTGTTTATTTAGCTGGGGTATCATGAAATACAGAAAAGAAATGTAAGTAAAATAGATTTCAACTTAAGACTAAAAAACTAAGCAATGTGTGGAATACCGTAGATGCATATAAATGTGTATTTACGCCTCCACAGCTTGCTTGTTCTTGTTCTTCTTCTTTTTCTTCTTCTTGGGCTCGCCATCAGCCTCACCATTCTCCGCTGTTTCCTCTTCGGCTACAGTTGTGCCATTACCGTTACTGGTGCCATTCGTGTCAGCCTCTGCCTGACGTTTCTTTTTCTTGTTCTTCTTCTTCTCGGACTGTGGAGCCTCGGCGATTTCTTGGCTAGCCGCCTCAATGGCCTCCTTCATGACCTCAATGTTCTTACGCGGCACATCACCCGACTCGTAGAATTTCAGGCGATCTTCTACTTGTTGTTTCAGCGTCTCACCAAAGACGCTAGTCGGCTGCTCCAGGAAGCAATCGATGCGAGAGGCAATTGAACATTTGTTGGCCAGAAAACGCGAAATGCGTCCCTTATTCTTGAGGCCAGCACGTCCAATGAATGACGAATGATAGATCAAACCATATTTGGGCGTATTGGAGCGCGTCTTAAGCGCACGGAAAAGTGCCTTCTCGGCGCCCAAAATTTGTACTGTCGATGCGGGATACTTAGCCAAATTGGTCAAGCTGCCGGCGTGTGAAATGAGGCGGGCGCCCACCTGATCGCCGATAAGTGACTGCAGATTCGGAGCAACCATGTTCATTTTGTTGTGCAAATAGGTGGAAAGCTTTTTGCGGTACTCCGAGAGCTTTACGACACGCTCGGCAAAGAGCTCAATGTTCATCAGATCCACAATAGAAATATCCATGCCCATGGACATTTTTCCGGCATCGATTATAGCCTGAGCCTTGGTAGAGTCCATGACAATCTGCTCCAGATCTTCAAGCTTGTCCTGAGTTAGATCTTTGCGATCTTTAATAAATTTGGCGGCCTTGGCAAACATATAGTTGTCTGGGACAATTTTGACCAGCTCTGGGAAGTGGTAGGAGTACCATTCGCGTATCCGCATAGAGAATGTGTTTACATCCTTGTCCAGCTGATCCAGCAGCGCTATCGACTGAATGATCATGTTGTCTGATCGATGAACATTGAACTTAACCTTGGCACGAGAGTAGCTGTGTCCCAGACCCAGTTGTGCCACTCCAGCTGACTTGTCAGTGAAACCTATCCAAGTAAAACAGCATGAATAGGTATTGAAATCTCTATAAAGCCCAAAATTGCCTTACCTTTGACCAACTTGGCGAAGTGGAAGCGCACACCTCGCAATATCTCGGGCACGACACCAAAGTGACTGCACGCAACGCCGATGGATTCTGTAATGGCAGCACCCAACTTGGCGTCCGCAATGCCAAGGGTACACTTCTTCTTCTTTAGCTTGGCAAAAAAGTCATCAAGGAAATGCAGCAAGTCCTGCGGTACAATGCCCTCTGATATGGCATTGATGTTTTCAAGTGCCGCAATTGCCGTCTTAAACGGCGCGAATCCGGCCAGTTTTACAATCGAATTGAACTTCGAAATGTCCGTGACCGACGACTCGACTTGCGGCAGGAACATGGACACTTCCTCGAACTCCTTAACGGAGAATAGCGCATAGCCTGCCGCATGCTCGTAAAGCACGTACAGACTCGACTGTAAGTGTAAGAAAATACATGTTAACACAAAAATTTGAGAATTTTAGATTCATTTAGCCCAATTTTTCCACGTTGTCGTGGATCACTCCAGCCGGGTCTTATAATTAGGTTAGTTATATGTATACGGTAACGTTTTCATATATATAACAAAAATTAAAAATTGAATATGTGTTGATATAATTACCATATTCAAGGCGTTAATATGCCGTCAAATAATAAAAAAATATCAATATTTCACGGAAATGCGAGGCGCGTTGTTTTTCCACGTGCTAAACAGAAAGATCAGTGTTTACACACCTACCTTTTAAAGTGTGTACACATCTGGGGCATCGGCATTTCCGCGCATGTGGCAACACGAACTCTGTTGACATAAATTTAATCGCGAGTGCATAACCTGTATGTGTATATCGGCTATCAAGTTCGAAATATCGATGTCGTCGGTGTTATTGCCAGCCCTACACTTTGCCCTGCCAACAATTTCTTGGTTTGGAAATAATTATAATTAAAAACTGTTTTACATTTAGATTTTGTATTCCAAATCGTCCAAGACGGTTAACTTACAAGAAATAACTATATTGCTAAAGAGGTTGTCGACAAGTTTACCTTCGTGGCAATTGAACGGCAACAATAACTGCATGGCAATGGAATTTTTGTTGTAAGTACATATATATAAATATGTATGTAGGAACTGATTCACATACAAACATAAGTACGTATAATGTTCAATTTACATACGCGCAAGTTTGTATGTCGTGTGAACTGGAAACACTGTTGCACTTGCAACTGAAACTGAAACAAAGAGCACAACCCTTTCGTGCTTTGTTCAACCAATATTGTGGGTGTGAGTCAGTGGCTCCACCGCTTGTAAGTCGCCTGGGGTTGCTTGTTGTGGCATGTCAATACAAAACATTATTTTCTTGTTTTTCACGCCTGTAGCGGTTCACGTTCAAGCAAGACGTTTAAACCTAAAAAGAACATACCAGAGGGCACGCATCAATATGATCTCATGAAGCATGCAGCCGCCACACTAGGCTCTGGAAATCTACGCAATGCAGTCGCTCTGCCCGATGGTGAGGATCTCAACGAATGGGTAGCCGTCAACAGTGAGTAGTGGAAATCAATGGAAATGAGCATTAATAATATTTCTCGTCTCTTTCGCCATAGCTGTGGATTTCTTTAATCAAATTAATATGCTTTATGGCACAATTACGGAGTTTTGCACAGAGGAGAGCTGTGGCATAATGTCGGCTGGTCCGAAATACGAATACCATTGGGCGGATGGTTTGACTGTTAAGAAGCCCATCAAATGCAGCGCGCCTAAGTATATTGATTATCTAATGACCTGGGTACAAGATCAATTGGATGATGAAACATTGTTTCCATCAAAAATTGGTGTACCATTTCCAAAGAACTTTCTTGCCTCCGCTAAAACCATACTGAAGCGACTGTTCCGCGTCTATGCGCACATCTATCATCAGCATTTCTCAGAGGTGGTGACGCTGGGCGAAGAGGCCCATTTGAATACGTCCTTTAAGCATTTCATATTCTTTGTCCAAGAGTTCAACCTGATTGAGCGACGCGAACTGGCGCCACTGCAAGAACTCATCGATAAGCTGACAGCAAAGGATGAACGGCAAATATAGGAATCACTGCAATCGGTGGTTAATACAACCACTGTCAATAGCGGCAATAGTTTGCAATTGGACTTGTGATGGGCGGGCGCAACTGCGCTTTACTTTCAATTGCATATTGTCGCTATGGAGTTATATATATAACGCTTTAGTTAGTTACCGCCTTTCCTTTTCTCGTTTATAGCTTTTAAGTTTTGTTCAGTGCTTGATGTGGTCCCACTAAATATATCTCCGATAGTGTGCTGTTTGCGAACGATATGGACAACATCTACTATATATATTTTTATATGTGACACGTACTTTTAAGAGATATAAAACATATTTATATTTATATATGTATGTACATTTCAAGAAGCAATCATAGTAACAAACAGCACGCATTGATAAACTAACAAGTCCTGCTTATAAACAACATTCTGTTCACAAACTCTGTGCGTAATTCATTGTTTACTGTATTTTGTATGTGTGTGTGTACGTATTTATTTTATATATCGATCAACAGATGCGAAATCTATTGCATTGCAAGCCCTTTAGCAAAGTGAGACGACACTCGATAGCCCCAATAAATGATAATAAATATAGACTTGAAAAACATTTTTGATATATACTATTTTATACTAATAAAGAAACTGAAAATATAATGAAAGAAAAACCAGGAGTCAGGCGTTTACTTTATTAATTCAATATTGAATATCGATATGATGATTAATATTTATTACAGCTTAAAATGATTCTACGAATGTGAACGATAACAGCAAGCTGAACGCCTTCCTGCACAGCAAAACTTAACGATAATAATAATACATTCAACATGAAGCATTATGAATAAAATTTTTTAAATATAAAATGAGCATTGTTTAGAGGATGAACGAGCCCTAAAACAAAACGCCATTTGTACACATTATCTGATTGATAATCAAATTTATATACTTATAAATATATATGTATATATACTTCTTTATAATATTGTATATATGTTTGGTTGAAATTCTAATCATATTTGGTTAATCGTATGCTTATCGCTTGACTAGACTTTTGTATTTGCCTTGCTCCACATAGAAGTCAATGTTTTGTTCGAGCAATTGTTTCCATTTCATAGCCAGCTCTCTGTAACTGGAACCCTGGCCACCCAAGTCCATTGGCAACTGCTTGCACCTCACCATTGTGCCCTCGCGGCGCACTACGACACGGGATCGTATCTTTGCTGTCATGAAAACACTGAAGGGAACATAAATATATATATTTATATTTTTATGTTTATAATTATATAAGATGGATGGGACTTACCGAAATGTGTTCAGAAATAGGTTAACGTGACGCGGGGCATTGGTGAACTCCAAGAGCTTGGGCTGGCATGGATATGCAGTCCAACTCTCAACGGAACGCTTGATTAGTTTGGGATTCAGCTGCAGTGCATGACCCAATTGGACACCCTGCATATCCATGATGGCAACGATTCCGCGTGCACAGCTCTCTGGCTCAAGCTTTAATAGCAAATCCAATATCATTTTACTTGTCTACACAAAGAGCAAAGTTTAAAAAGTGCCGCATAGAAAACTGTATATTTAATATGTATATTATTTGTATACCTTAAACACATTGTTCTGTGTGTGGCGTTTAGGATCGTGCGCTGCGGTCCGTATAATAACAACTTTTCGCTGTTGCTCATCGACCCCATCAACGGGCAAGAAGACGCCCAGTGAGAGCAGTTCCTGTATTTCGGGCAACATAGGATCGCAGTTGTCAAACCATTCGGTACGTTCTGCGCGCATTTGGTAAAATGTTTTTAGCTTTATTTTGGCGCGCTCGACATCGAATTTGCATGTGCGCAAAAAGAAGTGCAAGCTATCATAGGCTTTACAGCCATTTATGTATGGATTGGCGTCTAGCCATTCGCTTAGCTCCTGCACCTGACGCTGTTCCTTTTCCACACGCAAATCCTCCTCATTTCCCAGCAACACATCAAAATCTGGCAGATCGGCATCTATATTATTGTCATACGAGCCCATGTCCGTTGCTGCTGCACTTGCACTGATCGACCGTCCGCGAGCGACTGGTCATTGCAGTTGTAAGCTTTCGGCGCCTACAAAATTTATAGCTTTTGTTTTTGCGCTTAGCGGGCACAGGGCAAAGCATTTCAATACTGGTCAAGACTGGTAAGCAGTCAGCTAAATATAGTTATCCATTAAGCGGCTAGGTGTACGAGAGCATTGCAATTATCTTATATAAAGTGCCCAATCGGATTAGAAGAAAAAACAAACTTTTCGTAAAACTACTGATTCAGCACATTTAAAAACGTTGGGATAGGTCAAAAAGCGCGATTAGTTTGCTGAAGTCGTAGTGTTGGGTAATGCTAAATGTGAATTGTTTTGCCTAAAACTCGGTATCCATTCATCTGCATTTTCTTCAAGTTGTTAATGTGCTAAACTACTAATACTAAAAGATTTGTATTTACATTTTTTTGCGAATTACAGACAATGTAAATTCAATAAATTATACATTCATTTTTTAAATTCGATGTGCGATGACTGAGATGCACAAGTAAAATATTCCAAATTTCGCGCAAAGATTATCGAAGATTGCCGTTATCGATAAGCGATATAATGCATCTGTAAATATCAAAATATATTTTACTAATGATTTTGTCGGTTCTGCACGTGCGAGTGCATTTCTTAAGTTTGTAAATAAATCAAAATGGACGAGAGTGAAGTAATGGAAATAGGTCATATGGAGTGCGATGTTTGTGGCGAGCGCACGTTCCAGGAACGCGAAGGTTACTATTACTGCATCGAATGCGGCACCAAGAAGGAGCAGATACGCGCTGTAGAGATCAGCGCCGAAGACACATTCAACGACGCCTCAAAAACCGTTTTGCAGCGCACAATAAAGAAACCGAAAGTTAAAGAAGAAGATAACGATATAACATCGTGGGAATTTTATAATTATGTGCTACGTGGCTTTCTAGAGGAGCTGCTGCACATGGGCGCCAAGCCAGAGCTTAAGCTAATGACGCTCCAGGTATGGGCTGCATATATGTCACGCATGGAGGTTGCCTTCAACAAAGGCAATGAGATGGGCCTACCAAAATTGAATGTGCGTGCTTTAGCAAGGTAAAGAGACAGGCTTCCACTCTTACTCTCATTTTATTTATAATTTTGTTGCCTCTCAGGGACGCCCGCATTATTTATAATTACAAGAAGATAAAGCGAAAGCGTGAACGGCAGGATAAGCAATTACAAAGTGAAACTGGTGATGAGCGCGCCAACTGGCGTGAGTGGAGGAAAACTAAGGTAATTTCATGCTACAAATTTAAACTTTATTTTAATTTCTTTTATGTCTATAATCCTGTGATCCTGTGACATTGATTAGTTAATAGAATTGATCGGGAAACAGCAGAGGCAACAATAGGAAGAAAGTGCGCTGCTTTGGTTTTGCCGGATCTGAGAGCGGTGTGGATGGGGATGCAGGTAGTTGAACTGCAGCCAAGGTACCACCTTCCTCTAAAGCAGCTGTGTAGAAAAATGAATATATTATCAAATAAAAGCACAAGTCCTTAAACTTACCCTCTAGGGGTGCCGCTGATGTGGGCATCGGTGCGTAGACCAACACAAGAAGTGCTAGGCAGATCAGAGCGAAACGGAGAGACATTTTTTAAATATTTGTAATTATGATGTTTTAAGCTAAAATGCTGAACTGATATTAGACTGTCTAAGCTGGCTATATATAGAGCGGTCTGAACATTAACTAACGACTTAACCAATTACCTCAGCTAATCAATCACCTGGCTATCTTCACTGAACTGACAGCTAATGCTCTAATTTCTATTCTTTTTTCATATTTCTTAGCGCAAATTGGATGAGTCTGGCTACAAGGGTAAAAAAGATGCCCAGTCGGAATCTACGTTACAAACTACCCAAAATCTACAGCTGCAATGGTCAGTGAATGCCCGCAAATCGTTCAAAAAGCAAATGCCACTTAAGCATCTCGATAAGCACAGCCGGGACAGTTCAGGCAGCATGCATTGCCACGGGCTGCGTCCCAAAGCTAGTCTACTAAGTAATTTTGATCGGCAAATTTATTGTCTGAATATAATCAAATTGTATACTGTGCTGGCCATAGCCCTTAACCAAATTGAAGACGATATTCAGTTAACTGATCTAATGAGATTTATTAATGAGGAACATCTGACTAGTCGCTATATGTTAAGCTATTTGCCTGAGAATGTCGCCATGCAGGGCAAGACGCTGATGAAACAAATGGAGTTAGGTCAACAAAGGGATAAGTGTAGCTATAAGGTAAGTTTTGAACAGATGGTTACATTTTTTAGTAATGCTCTAAAAGACTTAGAACTTATGATAATTTTTTTATTTCAGTTTTTGCGCAGACAGATTGCCAATATGGCACGTTTTATAGATCTAAATGGTTTCCAAAAGCCGGATCTGGAAGCACTTACCAAGCGGTATGTGCTAGAACTGGATTTACCACCACTAGTAGCCAGCTATGTTAGCAGTTTAATGGATGTACTGCCACCTTCTTTTGATCCCAATTTTGGAATTCATGTCTATCCTCGCTATGAGGCTCGAGTCATGGCCTACATTATATATGTTATGAAACTATTGTTTGGCCTGGATGACGTCAAGGAGCGTGCTATATCAGAATCTGCCATACTCATAAATAAACATCTCTTGCAGCAAACTGAAGAGCAGGCACAGCCAGTGGAGCCGATTTTCGTCTATACCGAGTGGATGCAATTTATCGAGTTGCGTAAAGTTTTAGTTTCACATTATAGCGAAAGCTTCGCGAAGCGATTTGGTATGGTTACCGACAATGGGCGCAAGATTGACGACTATTTGAATAAGGAAAGAAAACAGAAGGAACAGGAATATAACTTTAATGAGATGCAAATAACGCCAGCCATGCAGCGTATACGTGAAAATATTTGTCTTATTTTTGAGACATTGCTGAAAAACAAATTCGGAGAGTCAAGTAGCGAGAGCTTCATAAAAGACCACATCGAGTTTCAGCCCAGTCTAACACCGGCGCATAGTTACTTCAAGCGAATTCTTCTGCACGCTAGTCAAGCACAGGAGGGCGAGATGAGTGTCCAGATTCCTGAGTTCATGAAGGTAGATCACACAGAGCGTAAACTCGAGCCCTTTAAGTATCAAACAGCTGAATTGGTTCAGCATCTGGCCGTGAGAGGGAAAACGTTGCGCGTTGAGGAGTTGGCTTGTCAGAAGGACTTTGAGGAAATTGGAATATTTCAAATGTTGCCGCGTCAACCGAATCGTCACAAGGAATGGCGCGCCAATTGTGATATAACTACACAAAGGTGGATTAACGAACTGCGGCAGCGGGAAAAACGACCCAGGTTCGTATTCCGACGACCTGTTTCGACTTACGGTCGACAATATCAAAATAAAATGATGGAACGAGCAGCACGCCGTCAGGCATTAGAGGCAAATAATCCCTTTTGGAAATTACGCGATACGCCCAATTATATACTGACTATCAACAATGAGGATGTGTCGTTGAACAGTTTGGCTTCCATACAAACATTCGATGAGCACAACATGGATCCGTTGCGTGTGCCGCTTAAGATGCCACGCCGTCAGATGAGGCCATTGATCGAAGAATCTACAGCATCTGCTCCGCCAAAACCAGAGAACCCGATTAGAATTGGGGATGACTTAACGGGAGAAGATGAGCATCTGAATGAGCTTATATTGAAAATATCAAATTTCGATTGTTGGCTACTGCACGGATATATGACCAAGATCACAGACGCCAGTAAGCAGAAACTTCGTTCAATTTTCCCCTGTTCCTTTCGATGGTTACTGGAAACATGTGCCGCCACCATTGGTGTCGAATGGGAGGCGGTCTATGAACAGCTGTTGATATTGGAGGTGACTTTTCATCATGGCATCGAGGATTGGAGCTGTCATAGCAATCATTTGCGATTCAAATATAATATACTAAATAAGGATATCAATTTGTTAACCAAATCTTTTAGAGATATGTGGTAGAATTGTTGTGTTGCAATACTTCCTAATCTATTACTTATTTTTTTATTTTTTTTATTACTTAATAACCGACACAAGAATAAACAAGTCGCACAAGCGCGTAACATCAATATGCAAATTAGTGTTTATCAGAAGAATACCGAGATGGCGACAGCAGCTACAACAGTAGCCACTCTTGTCGGCAGTGTCCGACTGGAAAATACCCTGAAATTCGATTGTTAAATTGCCAAAGTACGATTTGTTATATTAAAAAGTTAATATTGTCCATTTATACTGTATAGTTGCGAGTTATCCAAAATAGGAGGAACACTTTATTTACTTATTTAGGTATGTATCTATGTACATATATCTCTAACATATATACTTCTACAAAATTGGACACAACTATAAAATCGTGCAATATGACCTAATTAATTAATTATTTGAATTCTTGAAGACGGGCAAAGTATTCTATCAATAAATTCTTGATATTTGTCTTCAATTTCCATAAGTCAGTTATTAAATTTACGTCACGCTCATAGATAGCATAGATCGAATTGACGGTCTATCCATATGAATATAGATATATACTGATGTGTTACATACATTTTATCAAAACCTTTATACTGGATATATACTGATGTGTTACATACATTTTATCAAAACCTTTATACTCTATTTTCCATAAATTTAGGGTATAACAATAATAATAACATCAGTTACTCACACAACGTTTTGTTTACATTTTATTTAAAAAAGAAAAAATCTTCAAAAAAAAAGAGCACTAACAGCCTTCTCACGGCCGCAAAACATATTCATATTGAGAGAGGAGCTCTCTTCACTCCACATTCTCTTTCACGAACACATGCACACACACATACACACACACACCCTGTGCACTAGAAGAGAATAAGACACAGAAATAGAGCGCGTGAGCGTGCGTTTGTTTACAGTGGAGCTCAGACTCATAATCGAGCACAGATTCGAAATCGAGCACTGTTTTATAGTGAACATTTTTGCTATTGCGAAATTTACATAATATCTCGGGACTTCTAATATAAGTGCAGCTTGATATTAATTTAGGGAATAACTATTTTGAAAGTGCTTTGAATAACGATTGAAAGATAGTATACTTTATTAAAACCCTTATAATCTCGTGAGTTAGAGAATGCCTAATCATGTTACTATTTACTCCAATGTAAATACTCTACATATAAACTTTGTCGATTTTTAAAAATTTTATTTATTTGAGTTCTACCCCACTGTACATGTTATGTGGAAATCATAGGCCGCACATTCGCTGGGCGAAGCATGCAAGTTCAGTGCTAATTTTAACGACGCCGCGTTGACTGTTTTGCTTTTGCGGTTTTTGATTTGCTTTGCGTTACGTTCAAGTTGAATAAAAATTTAAATCAGTTTCAGTGCCTTTGTCAAGCGCACGTCGTATGTATGTGCCAGACGCGTTTCTCGCTCCTTTTCAAGTTCAATTTCAATTTCAACTCTAAAGTGCAAGTAAAAACAATAAGACAGTGTTGGTAACGGAATTATTTACACCGTTAACTGTATTGTTTCCCTTTTGAGTGATAGCACAACAAAACTGCAACTAAAATATAATAAAAGACAGAATTAAAAAACAAACATAAAAAAAAGAGAGATGAGGAACTGATAAGAAAAAAGGCGGTCAAATTGAATCTACTGGAACACATAATTTAACAGTTAGTTCATGTAGTTAACTGACTTATATAAAAGATTTCAAGCTGGTCCATTAAATACAAAAAACAAGAAATATTAAATAAATAACAAATTTAAATAAGCTTTTTGTGATTTAGCTGTTTCAGCCTAAAACAGGCAATCGTTCTGCTTTTAACATTTGACTAATTCAAAGCGTGTGTTGTTAATTTTTTTATTTTTGGCGATACACCTGTTTCAATAAAAAAAAAAAAAACTTTACCAAGTTGCGTCAGTCTGTGGTAAACCTACTAATAATGAGTTACATACATATGTATATGCCGATCTGTAATGAGTTCCTACCTAACTTCATGCACTTGGTGTGCGTGTGTGTGTGACTGTGTACATAATGATATCATATAGCACATAACAAAGGTATCACCATACCGCTTTAGAGCCTAAGCTACCCTCTTTCCCCTTCTCTGCCTCCTTGCTAGACGCTACGTCGCTTTGTACGTGCGATCCAAGTTTTAGTTGTTGACGTTCTTGGCGGCTTTTGAGGTTAACAACATTGTTTCACCAAAAACAACAACAACAACAGTTGTATTTGCCATATAAATTCAAAAGTAAATTCATTGTATAACGACAATTAATGGCATCTATTTTGTCACTAGCTAAGTTTTAAGCCAAAAAAAAAAAAATATATATATATATATATTTATATATACATTTGCTTAAACTGTTTGCATTAATTACAACAAATTCATTCAAATTGCTTGACAAAACACGCTTTAATCTCTATTCACTGGCTCTTCGTGTAATTTGTTTAGCTTAAGAGCTGTCATATAATACGCGCATAAAGTTTGTTTAATTTTGTCAAATGTTTAATTCGTTGCGGCACTCATTCATTTAGTGCATTAATTAGACGAACTGCATGATAAAGCCAAAACAAAGAACAATATTGCCCGATCGATATTTATTTATTATCTATAGATAGATATGGAATTGCCACCGTCAATATATCTCACCTTTATCTCTAACAATGAATGAAGCCAGGAGTTCTTGTCAATAGAGAAATGTGTCACGCATCCTGATGAAAGCGTTTAAATATAACTTAGACCAAACTCATCTCTAAAAATGAAAGTAGCTTAAAATTGGAATTTAATTAACTTGTTTTTAGGTAGCAGCCAAAAATAGAGTTGGCCAGGGTAGAGCACAGGTGTGTTGGTCTCGTGTTGCACGTGCGACTGGACTTTCAAATTGTCGTTCAGCTTATTTTTAGAGGCGACCCGCTCGTAGTTGTCCGCGTGTGCGCGTGTCTGTGTGTGTATTTATGTGCAAGTGCGTATGTGTGAGTATGTTACCGAAATTTTAGCATTTCCTTCACATTCTTTTAAAAATAAACAAAACGCAAAGAGGAGCTCCTACTACTACCTTCAATGCTTGCAATATAAAAATATATATGTACATACATATGTTAAAATAAAACAGAAAAATATTTTCGTTTGTATTAATTTGTTTTTCCCAATTCTCTTCCGTTGCGTTTGCTCTGGTCATGCTATCACTTGTCTTGTGCTGTTCACCACATTTTAAAATGAAACAATTTTGTAACACATCGAGGTGTAAGATACCCTAACTCAAGTTATTTATTTATCCTATTGATTAGAAATCTCTAAATTTATGATGTAGTTATATCAGTACAGAGTAAAATAAAATATTTCCATCGATAAGACCTGTTGCACAACTATTTATTAATTCATGCAACTGTGTAAGCGTAAGAACACAAATAAAAAGAGAAAGAAACAGAGCAAACCACAAACACAGTAACATCTTTATGCAACTGTGGAAGTCTAAAGGCGCAAAGCAGAAGCAAGGGGCAGGCGAGTAAAAATAGAAAACAATGACAGCATAATTCGCTGTTTCTTTAAAATTGGCCACTGTTGATATTGTTTCGTTAAATGTGTGACTAAGCTAAACACAAAATCAAACAAAAACTTTTGTATGTTTTTATTTTTATTTCGGAAATTTAATTTCGTTTTGTTTTCGTTTTGTTCTTATTAATTGCAGTGCCTGTTTAATTTAGAACTTCAATGACATTTCCCATTTCAGCTTTCTAGTGTCGGCGTCGTCCTAGGGCACTCTAAGAAAAGCAATTCGCCACATTTTCATTTAATGCTTCGGCCACTGGCTTACTCACGTTTCCCACTAAGACATTTGACCCATTAATTGGATTAGAATAACATGTTGTTGCTGTTGTATTTTGTGTTTGTGTTTTTGGTTTTTTCCTTTTCAATTTTGCACGTTGTTTTATTGTTCATCTTAGGGCGCATGCCTCAGAACAACTTGTTGCACACATGCAACTGTGTTCATAAAAATAGGACTGCCTTCAAATATGCAAGACGAGATACCTTTTACAGTCAGCTATTGCAATTAAAATAATAATAATAATAATAATAATATACAAATAATATTTAATATATTTAATATTTAAATTAACAGCACATTTTAATTCAATTGGCAAAGAACGATGAACATGGGAATGCTATAGTAACTGTATTTCTTTCTTTTATGCAATTTTGTCATTCACATAATTGGAAAAAAAAAATTAATGTGATTAAATAAAAGAGAAGAAGAAGAAGAGTTGTACATTGAACAAAGAGATGCATTCCTATTTTCTTGAACGCAACTGTATGTACATATATCTTTTTGTATTTGTACTGTAACATATGCTTAGGTCACGTATGCATCCCTATACCATAATTTGTAAACTCTTTGTAAATGCGGTTCAATATTTCTATGTGTATTTTTATTTATTTAAAAAACTTACACTTTAATACAAATTTAATACTTGCTGGCGCACAATAAATTTTCCACTCTGACAAATTTTATTTTTACACAATAAATGTGTGATAAATATGTGCCAATGTGGAAATGTAATTGGTAATTGAAATGTAAACACATATTTTACATGCTTTATTGAATATATATTTCACATTAGATTTTTTGCAATGAATATTAAATTGAGGGAAATGATTATCCTAATTTCTGAACCTGTTTTCATTTCATCCATATTTTTGGATATTTGACGCTAAATAGACGCCAGACACACCTCTAAGCGTACCAAGTTTTGATTTAGTAGGTGTTTTTTTATGCTTTTTAAATTTGCACTGCCATAATAAACATACGTAAGCGTAATGTCTAATGTAAACAAACGACAGGCTCATTTGCACAATTAATTTGTGCGCAAAAATCTGGTAAGAAAAATTTTTTTTAATTTAGTCGGTGCGACATTTAACTGATAAGTGCAAGTAGTCAGAAAGAGAAATCCAATGTGTGTGATATAGACAGCAAGAACAGAGTAGAGAGGGTGAGAGAGAGAGGGCGAACGAGACAGGGGAGGAGAGGATAGGTGTTAATTGCTTGACAAATTGAAAAACACGAAATTCGCTCATGTGCTAAGGCCTAAAGTAACCAAGTTTTAAGCAAATATCCGTTATACAATAGGTCTACGTATATGTGTGTGTGTAAGCGAGCGTGCTTTAAAATACATGTTAATAGATTCAATCATTTTGTTTTTTATTTACAGCTGACTGTAGCACCAAAATAAAAAATTAAATAGACATCTAAATGGGTCGTTGGGGTCGACAGAGTCCGGTGCTGGAGCCACCTGATCCGCAGCCGCCACCTATACCACCGCGCACATTTATGCGACAGTCAAGCATAACAAAAATTGGAAATATGCTTAACACGGCTATCAATATAAATGGAGCGAAAAAGCCACAAAGTAAGTTTGTGTTTTTTAAATTTTAAGTTGTGAAAAGTTTTACGCGGCATGTTGCGTTCAGAAATAGGCGACAACCCAGACAGCTGTAGGCTTTCGATTTTTACAGCACCAAATATTCGCGCTGTTCAACACTGTTCGGAATGCGCAACGCCGTTCGATTGCGGCAGTTTTAGTGGCTTGAAACTGCTGTAGTAAAGTGCGAAATTTGCAATACATTTTGTACTTCCATTTTATGTTGAAATTTTCATAACAAATTAGTCATAAATTAAGTTAAAATTGTTAACGGCGCGTTAAAGTGTTATTGCTACATTGAAATTGTATAATTGCAATGATGTACATAGTTTAAAAGTGCGTAAACTTTGGCTGCCGCTGCCGCATTTGCAAAAAAAAAGAAAGACGACGCAACGACGGCGGCGACGAAGCAGTGCATCAAAAGAGGCGGCAAAAAGTGGAAGAAGAAGCAGTTGAACAAAGCAGCATTAGAATCTCGGTTTTTTTTTTTTTTGTCATTTTTGTGTTTGCCATATTTGTCATGCCAGTTCAACCGCGCGTACAATACTAAGGTGATAAACTTTGTCGTGACGCGTTAGCCTGTGCAGTGGTTAGCCAAAACAAATATATAAAAATAAAAATAAAAAATATAGAACTAAGTACGAGGCGCATTTTAATCGAATATTGATTGTGCGTCGTCGCCAGCGACGCCGTTGCTAATGTCAGCGCGCTTTTATAACAATGCCTGCAAGCTGCAGCTAAATGTCAAAATAAATATGCGTATGAAATTCGTGCTGTAAGATTTTGTTCTAAACAAGAAATATACATTTTGAAGGTTAGATTGTAAAGAAATACATGTGTGCATATGTATGTACATACGTGAAAAGAAATTGCGATAAAACAAAAAGCACAAGACGTAAGGCATTAGGCAGAAACGTAAAACGAAGACGTCGACACGGCGATTTGTTGTTGGTGTTTTGTTTGTTTTGTGCCACAAAATAAATAATATTAATCGTATTGTTTAGCAAATATGCGGGCGCGTTAATATCGTTTTACAGTGCCCCGTTTATCACTTGGATTCCGCCTGCGCTCCACTCCCGCGAATCGTCTAGAAATAGTGCAAAGTAATTTCGAGATAACTTTTGGCACAACCACCGGCTGTACGAACACACATATATACATACGCAGTTACTGCTCCTGCTGCTGCTGCTGCTGCTGCTGCTACTGCTCATCGCCGTCGTCGCTTCTGTCATTGCTATGTTGCTGCTGTCGGCGTATGTACAAAAGAAATACTCCCCTACTTTGCAGTTTCTTCCCCACATGTCGTCGACGTCACTGTCGTCACCAGTAATACGTATACGTGCTTAAGTTGAGCTGAGCAGCGACAGGAAAAAAACCATAAACATACTTATACATATAAAGCAAACAACAACAAAAGAGAAAAGAAGAAACAAAAGCTACGAAAAGTTAAACACTTTGGTTTTGTCTTTTGCTTTTGCTTTCGGTTGTGTTCGTCGTTTCTTTTACTCTTTTGTATGCCATGCTCAACTCCTTTTGACATAAGAAACTGCGCTCAACACTCCTCCGCAACAACAAGAACAACAACAACAACGACAGAAGCAATACAATCACGTTTCTCAACACATGTACATTAAAAACACTAGAAACAGAGAGCGTTTCCAGTGAAAAAAAAAGTGAGTGAGTGACTGAGTGAGAGAGAGAAAGAGCGACAGTGAGCGCGAAACGCAACTCCTTGGCATTAATATTTTGCCACTGTGTTGTTGTTGTTGGTTTTGAGTGCTGCCTCCTGTTAACTTGCGCGCGCCGTTCAACGAAAGCTGTTCAACTGTCATGGCCGGTAAGTTGTTTTAATTCTACTTCGCCTTCTTTTTGTTGTCGCGGTACTTTCACAAACACATACATACACAAGCTCGCAGTGTTATTCTCGCCCTCTCTCTCTGTCTCTTTTAGTGTATGTGTGTGTGTGTCCGTGCATGTTGTGATTTGATTTGAGTTTTGATTTTTGCATTAAATTTTTGCAACTAATCGTCTAAACAAATTGTACATGAAATAAACAAACCAAACAAAAATAAAAAGCTGCCGCTCTAGTTTATTCGTACATAAACAACTCTGTCTATCTATCAGTTAGCATTGATCTTAGCAATTGACTGAGAAATCCAAATTACGTCGCGCTATAAATATTTTACCCCTAAACAACATTAAACCAGATGTAAGCTCATACATGTCGATGTGAGTGTGTTGTGTGTGTGTGTGTCTGTCTGGGTTATTTGATCACTCAGATGATTTGTAATTTGCCATCACTTTTGCAAATTGTAGGTAATTATACCTGTGCAGCAACCCTTTTATATCAGCCAACACGCTGTTCAATTGCATTTGCATTATTTAAAAACCCAAACACTTTAATTAAATCATAAGCAATTGCGCAAACACAGACTTTGTGGGCATGGTCAACAGATATACACTTATATTTACAATATATATATATATATTTACATTGGCTCGTGTCTCATTTCTGTTATTATACAAGCAGGGTCTGTATTTATTTGTATCTATGAGAAACATTTCTTTCTCGTGCTGTCTGTGTGCCTCTTATATATCTGTTTAGTCATATAATCTGTTTCAAATTAGTTCAACATTTACTTTTATTCTTGTGAAATTCACTTAAAATAGGCACAACTAATTAATTTTGTATATATAATATTTATGTATTTATGGTTCCGTTCAACTGAATCGGTTTGAAATTTTTAAAAGCTTAAAAAGTAATATCACTTTAGATAAGATACAAGATTTAATGTAACTTTATTTTAATAACTCTTAATAAATTAAAGCTAAAGGTCACAAACATTATTTATTTTAAATTATTTATTTTTAAAATATAACAAAGTGTATTTTATTCAATTCGGAGTAATCTTTGAATATATATTAATATTTCAACTAATTAAATCTAAAAGAAGACACAGTGACTTATTTATGTTTTTGAACTAAAAATCGATATTAATTATTAATAATTTAATTAATCGTTCATTATCAGATCATTGTTGTCGAACGATGAAAATAGTTATTCGAATGGGTTTTGTCTCTAATGTGTTTAATTGCCCAGTCAGCAAGTTACAAAGTACCCGCCCGCCCATCCAAAGAAGTTTGCTTATCGTCAAATGGATTTCCCATGCACACCTACAACTGAATGCATGCACACTCATATACACAATTTGTCTTGGCATTCCATTTCCTTCTACCCCATCTTCACTCTGCATTTCATCTATCAGAGACAGAGGCAGTCAATCAAGCAAAAGCTCGCTTCGAGGTCGTTTATTCCAGAGAAGCCTGGGTGGTTCGTTGTGGTTGTCGCCACATTGCGTGGTTGCGTTAAATGATTTAGTCAATATTTAAGTTATATATATATATATATAAAACTGTTTTTATTATATATGTATATACTATGCATATTTATATATTAGAAAGAGTTCTATTAAGCGACGAAAATGCGAGCTAAACCCAAAAATCTGTTTCAAATTGCGTTCGTATTTAGGCGTAATTACACCATTAGATAGAATCAAAATCATTAAGCAAGATTAGATTCCATTTAAAAAGTTACCGTTTGGCAATAAAAAATACAGTAAAACAAGCCTAAAGAGGAGACGAAATCTTTTAAAATTTAATAATATATATATTTAAATGTACTACGTATTTATTTAATTAATTTAACGAAATGAAATTTTAATTCAAACTAAATTTTATTTTATTTTTATTTTTTAAATTTTGCATTGGCAAGCTATATTGTATACGAAATTTATCTAGATATTTGTAGCATTTGTATACGTATATTTCTCAGACTATTATGTTGAATGTGTGCTCAAGCCTATCCAACTCAAATAAAGTCTTAACTTTATCTAGTCAAATAACTGATAAAAAAACGATTCTGTTTTGAGGTCAAACATTGTTATGTTATCCACGTGAATAGGTCCAGGTTCTTTACATAATAAGCATCTAAACAATAATCATACTTTAACTTGAAATATTTCAATTAATCTTCTATTTATTTATATTTGCTAATATGAGTGATATATTTTTCGTGGATTACATAACAAGTTTGGTTAATAATTTAAAATATTAAAATATTTTAGAAGTTTTGTAGTTAGTCAATACATTTCACAGAACTGTGTTGGTCTGTGTTATTGTCGAAAACTGGGGAATTGCTCAGCTTGAGTTGCCTTGACCCGGAAAACACGGCGCTGGCACTTTGGGCGTGTTTTGTGTTGCCGCATTTTAGTTGTTTGTTGCGGCTATCTCATAGATATACGAACAATATATTGTGCGAATTCTATTTCTGCTAGAACATATCTTAAGCACTTTCCTTTCAAACCAATCACAAAGAAATGAGTTCAATGACTGCAAAACTGTGTGACTGGGTCGTTGGGTGGGTGTTGGGTTATTGGGCTTGGTCTTGGTCTGGGTCTGGGTGTTTCGAGCGTGGATGTTTGTTCGTTTTGGCAACGTAATCGTTACGAATGTAAAAGTTTATCATATTCATTTGGACTAAAAATAGACAGTCGGCCGTTTAATTGCCTGACTGCCCGACTGACGAAGTGACTGAGTGACTCAGTGACTGACTGATCCTATTATTGTCATTGGAGCACAGCTCGGGCTCGTCAATCATATCATGACGTCGCCTGTGGCTCTTTGAACAATCGCGTAATAGGCACACAATGTGAGCTAGATAGACAGGCACCATGTTCCAAATAGACAATCACTGGCCAGGACAGGCAATAGAACATATCGAAAGAGTAGCAGCAAGGCATGCATGACTTCCATATACCCGTTAGTATATTTATGTATAACATAACATGGATGCCAGTTTGAAAATATATTGTTACATAAAGAAGGCAAAACCACATATAGAAAGAGCAGCAGCAAAGCATACACGACTTACATATACCCTGGTAATATATTTTATTATATTATAGATTTCAGTCTATACTTGTATCTCTCTAACATTTGCTTGTTGTCCAAATGAGTATCTAGATAAATAGATCTAAATGAAATTCAACCAATGAAAACTTCATTGTTTCAAAATCTGACAAATATACTGGCCATATAAAATATGCCCTATTATTTGACTTGCAATACTAAGAGCACAAAGTTTTTCACGTTCTATTTCAATGTACATGCAATATGTCAAATTGATATTCGATGTTGCCATGCATTGAAAATGTAAGCAATGCTCAGAACAGAAAACAGGACGTGAAAATGTTCATATAAAATTAAAAAAAAAAGAAGAAAAAAAAAATAGAAGAGCCAAAAACATTTGCGAAATGAAAACCTTTTGAACAACGTTTACACAACGACGTGCAGCCAGTGCAAAAGTGGCTGCCAAACATTACAAAAAGGGAGCAGCAGAGGGATTTCGCTGGGTTCATGAATGAGCCTCATATATCCATCCTTATGACCAGCAGAAGCAGTAGCAGTAGCGGCAATGCTTAGAGCAATTTAAAGTCAAAAGCTGAATGCGGACAGTGGCTGGAAATGGCGTCATTAGTAAATATTTGAGCAGGGCAAACTGGCAGGCGGGCAGGCAGTCAGGCTGCTTAGCTGCTTGGCGAATGGGCAGGCAAGCGAGACATACGCAGTAGACGTCATCGTTGTCCTCTGGCAGCTACAGCTATTGATTGTATCTGGGTTTGAGGGAAAATCAAATGTAACAAGCACTTATTTGGTCCTTTGAGTTGAGCAATCTGATGCGATGTGATGGGAAATTGTGAAATTGAATATTTCGTTTTTAATTTTTAAACATCTTTTTTCTTTTTTGTTACGTCGACAGGTAATGGAGAGGCGTCCTGGTGCTTCTCACAGATCAAGGGCGCCCTAGACGATGATGTCACCGATGCGGATATCATATCCTGCGTGGAATTCAATCACGATGGCGAACTGCTGGCCACGGGCGATAAAGGTGGTCGCGTCGTCATCTTTCAGGTAAATACAAATACAATTATGCAAATTGTGGCTTATTCAACTAATCATTTACTTTTGTTTGCAGCGTGATCCCGCCTCGAAAACTGCTAATCCGCGACGCGGTGAATATAATGTCTATTCGACATTCCAATCGCACGAGCCTGAATTTGATTATCTTAAATCGCTGGAAATCGAGGAGAAAATCAATAAGATACGATGGCTGCATCAAAAGAATCCCGTGCACTTTCTGCTCTCCACCAATGATAAAACGGTCAAGTTGTGGAAGGTCAGTGAGCGCGACAAGTCATTCGAGGGCTACAACACAAAAGAGGAGAACGGTCTGATAAGAGATCCACAAAATGTAACCGCCTTACGAGTTCCTTCTGTGAAGCAAGTACCGCTTATGGTGGAGGCCTCGCCACGTCGCACCTTTGCCAATGCACACACCTATCACATCAATTCAATTAGCGTTAATTCTGATCAAGAGACTTTCCTATCGGCCGACGATTTGCGCATTAACCTCTGGCACCTGGAGGTAGTCAATCAGAGTTACAATATTGTTGACATCAAGCCAACCAACATGGAGGAGCTAACGGAAGTGATTACCGCAGCGGAATTCCATCCGACCGAATGCAATGTGTTTGTCTACTCCAGCTCCAAGGGCACAATACGATTATGTGATATGCGATCGGCGGCGCTATGTGATCGCCATAGCAAACAATTCGAGGAACCCGAAAATCCAACAAATCGCAGTTTCTTCAGTGAGATAATCAGCTCCATAAGTGATGTCAAGCTAAGCAATTCAGGGCGCTACATGATCTCCAGAGACTATTTAAGCATCAAGGTGTGGGACTTGCACATGGAAACAAAACCAATTGAGACCTATCCGGTGAGTCATTAAGTTATATATCTTATTTTAATCAAATTATAATCAAATACTCATTGCAGGTTCATGAATATCTTCGCGCCAAATTGTGCTCTCTGTATGAGAATGACTGCATCTTTGACAAGTTCGAGTGCTGTTGGAATGGCAAGGATAGCTCCATAATGACCGGCAGTTACAATAACTTTTTCCGTGTCTTTGATCGCAACTCGAAAAAGGATGTTACATTGGAGGCATCGAGGGACATTATTAAGCCCAAGACGGTGCTAAAGCCACGCAAAGTTTGCACTGGCGGCAAACGAAAGAAGGATGAAATCAGCGTCGATTGTCTGGACTTTAATAAGAAAATCTTGCACACCGCCTGGCATCCCGAGGAGAATATCATCGCAGTGGCCGCAACTAATAATTTATTCATATTTCAGGATAAATTTTAGCTAAAACTTAATTCGCAAGCATTGTACACATCCACGCCAACTACTAGGGTCTCGGCACAGCCTTGGCAACAGTGGCAACAGTCGCCTCATTTAAATGTTAATTCGATTGATTTGTTTCAAAAGCGCTGTCAAATTTCCCATAAATTGTTTATCTAACGTTTAATCAAGATGTTACACACAAACACGCCCACATACACACATGTTCACATTCATTTACACTCACAAATTCATACACATAAATGCCATAGCAAAAGCTTTGTAACATTTTTCCTTAGTGATACAAGATAAATAAAAAATTTTTTACATAGATAACATAAACAAAAAAGAAAAATAGTGAAGCAGATATTTAGTTTTCATTGTAGCGTAATCAAAGAAACAATCGAATCATCCAACGTAGTGCCCTCAAGATTTTTTATATGTATACATAATTACGCGCCCAAGTATTTCTAATGAACAACATTAAAATAAACGAAAAAATAATAATATAATAAAAAATCACAAAATGCATATTGTCATACATTAGAAACCAAGTTCATTCGTTTTATGTTCGCTTGTTAAGTTTAAAAACAAAATCGGAAATCGTGAGAAAGAGTAATGTTTTAAGCAAATGTTGTGCGCTTTATTTTGTTGTATATTTCTACTTTCGTTTTCAATCAAGTTCATTCCATGCTGTTAAAAACGAAAAAAAAAAAAAACTTAACGAGCACCTCTAATATGTAATTCTTAATCTCAATCATGAAAACAACTCGAGCGCATGCGTTTTTCCCAATCTATACCCTTATCTGTTATCACTCACGAGAATCACGAAAAATATAAATAAAAATGCTCATTAAAAAAAAAAGAAAAACAAAACAAAATTTAAATTTAATCTATTAAAAGTAAAAGAGAAAATGTAAAACAAATTAAAATAAAAAAATGAATAAAATTTAAATTTGCTGTCTCATAGCAGATTAATGAGAAAGCCTACAAATCACAACCTAAGTTAAACATTTAATTAGTGTTCTCGATTTCTATAATTTAATGTCTTACTAAAAAGCCCATTTATTTTTATACGCTACGATATAAGCTAAGTATTGCTATTTTTAGTTACACTGCGTGCATGCGTCCAAGACCAACATTGATTAACCTACATAAATACATACATACATATAGAGTTCACATTATCCACCAATTCCACTTAGTGACTTTTCTTTCCATAATCCTGAAGTCATATTTGTTTTGTAAAGTTTTCAAACCTCATTCATTCTACTAGTTCACAGTCCCGCCATGCACAATCGGTCGACTTTCTTAGGTTATTTATAAAAAAAAGAAAAGAAGAATAAAAAAAAAATATATATATATATATATATATAATTGAATGAAATGGCAGGCATTGAAAGCGAGTTCAAAAGTGGAAAGTAAACGCATAAATAATAAAACAAAACAAAAATGTGCTTCTTATGAAATAAATTATGTATTAAATAATATGTATTTTCAATGAACTAGTTATACAGTAATAGAATGCAGGAAGAATAACAGTTACATATATACATACATAAGCATTAAGCCCAAAATAATAAGAATAAAAACAAGTGAAAAATTTGTTTGTAATAAAACCGTGTGAAGTTCGTTAAAAACTTAAGCAAAAAAATTATATTTTTAATACATAAAATGTACATTTTGTTTCAGACAAATACGACACTTACACAACCACATAACACACTAAAAATATGACAACAATTTTTCCACAACAATGAAATGATTTGATTTGCAACACTTTGTGGCCTATTTTGATGTTAGGCAATGGACATTTTTGAAAACATAAAATCTAAACACGCCTTTTTGTAAATAAAATCGAATTACAATTTTTGCAATGAATACACAGAAAGTTATAAAACAATTACAATTAAAAACCATTCATAAAATGAACTAAAATCCAACTGCGATTGCAGCTAAAAAAAATAAATAATAAATGAAATAAAAAGCGAAAAAATAAATGCAATTGATTAGGTTTAAAAAAGATTTATTGAATTGCTACAAAAATGGTAAATCAAATAAAAGCAAACATACGAAGTTTAGTTTTGCAAGCAAGAAAAATCGATTTCTAATGGTTGTTTTACTATGGAGTATGGGTTAAGATGGTTAAAATTAATTTTGAAATCAAATTCAAAATGCCAGTGTGTACACAGTGACAAAATATTCGCCCTAAAGTCTTTTTTCTTTAAAAGCTTTCCAGTTACACATATCTAAGCTCGATTTCAGAACTCAACATGTAAAGGCGTAAAAACATTAATTTCTCACCTCGCATTTTCCATATAGCGCTAAGATAGAAACCGTTACACGCATACCATATTGATATTGTAATGCAGAGCATGCGCAGCCCATAAGAGGCAAGCGCTCAGAGAGCTTTGTGTGCAGACACAGTCAAAAAGAAACTCAAATTTAACGGCCGCTCAGTTAGCTCAGTCGATCTTGAGCAGCTCGAGTGTGCGGTTCGTATTGTAGTTCGCTGCTGGTTTGTTTTTCGACCTGCGTCTTAAACCAGTTTTCGACTATTTCAATAATAATAACACAAGTAAAACGCATGCGAATGACGAAACAACCTTAAGAAAAAATAAAGAAATCCGCGATAACAACTATAAGTTGAGAATTCGTCGCGGAAGCAGGAAAAGTGACGCAAATGTAAAACCCAAATGCAATCCAATAATAAAGACCACTTGATCAAAATGTTAGTGCGTGTACTTAATTAATTTTCAAATAATTAGAGTGTGAAAAGTAGCCAAATACAAAATTTAGCAAAGCTACGATTTGCAAAATATCGACGTGGATAACAGCGTGGAGAGAGCTAAAAGCATTCGACTTTAAGTGAAAAAGAGAGAGAGAGAGAGAGAGAGAGAGGGGGAGTGCAACGCAAACGCGCGCAATGACATTGACAAGCCAAGAAGGCGTTCTTTGTCACTGCTGCGACTGCGCTGTAGCAGTTCCTGCTATCGTTCCCGCAGGCCGTAGGCCAGCAGCGCTGCAACAGCGACGTCGACTGCGACAACAGATATTATTAGCGTTGGTGGCGCTTTTCCTCTTTGGCTTCAACGCAGTGTGTAAGTACTATGTAGATGTATATGTGTAAGTGTAGACCAAGTGCAACCAAAAGAAAGAGAAACTACAATGCCTGTTACGTTAAAACAAAATCGAAAAAAATAACAACAGCGCGAAAACAAATTCACTTTCGTGAGAAACTAGCGAAACTGGTCTATGTGTGCGTCCACTGGGGACTGCGCTGCTGACTGCTCTTGTTGCTGCTGTTACTGTTGCTTTTGCTGTTTCTGTTGCTGACTGCTTGCCGGTTTAACGGAACTGGGAACGCAGAGACAAAAGCTTTTGCCACTCTGTCCTAGTGGCAGTAAATTAAATGAGCGAATAACTGACGCATTAGTCAGCAGCGTTTTATAAATTTGGGTATTATTGAGAAGGTATTATAGCATCATGTTTAATGAAAATAAATAAATATATGAAATAAATAAAATTAATTAACATTTTTCAATTAATTATTTATATTATATACTTGTATATACCTAGATATTATTTTGATTTTTTTATTCTTTATTTACCATTTGGAATTTGGAATTCGATTTTATGATCTACAGACTAAGAAAAATGTTAATTAATATTGATATTTTCCTTTTGTTTTACAGCTGCTGAGGGCGAAGATGAGGATGGTCCATATCGGGGAAAATACTTGGGCAAACTCAATTCCTACCATCATCAGGTGTCCGGTGATGTGTTCGCCGTCAATGAGTATACATTTTTGTTAGTGGGCTTCAACTATGATGGCAATGGTGCGGATACGTTCTTTTGGTCCGGTGCTAGCAATCGACCGGGCCCGCAAGGTTTCATCGTGCCCGACGAGTATGGCAAGTGAGTAAACAATAGTAAAAATTAGAATTATCAGAGCAAACTAATTAACTCATTTATTTTTAATAAACGCAGAACAAACATTTTGGATCGCTACCATAACAAGGACTTTACGTTAACGTTGCCTGATCGCAAAAAACTGACTGAGATCAAGTGGCTGGCGGTTTACGATCTGAACAATCAGAACAACTTTGGAGACGTATATATACCCGAGGATTTTGAGCCGCCTCGCACTCAAGTGGGCGGCACCTTCTCGAAGCGCAATCACAATGTGAGCAGCAGTAGCATTGAGATCCTGGACTCAAAGACCATAAGGATTAAGGATTTCACATACGATGGGCGTGGGAAGCGCACGTTCTTCTGGGCGGGTGTGGGAGCCCAGCCATCGAGTCGGGGCAGCAAGATTCCAGACGAGCGGGGCTAGTGAGTCATATACATATAAATCAATGGGAATTCGTGGTAGCATTTACCATTTTCTCTTTTTCCCTCCAGCCTGGATCCCATACGCACCTATAACAAGGAAACCATTGTGCTGGAGCTGCCCGGCGACAAGACGATCTTTGACATCGATTGGATAAGCATCTATGATGTGGCCGACAACGAGAACTATGGACATGTGCTCATTCCAGACGGGTTGAATGTGCCGCCATCGCTAGTGAAGATAACGCCATATGAATTCTCGCTGCCGAATTGCCGGCAGCTGCACAAGGATTTGCAGGTGTCATGGGAGGTGTTCGGACCGCAGATCACGTTCCAGCTGTCCGGGCAGGTGGCGCAAACGGATTATATGTCCTTTGGCATCTCGGGCTCCGATGTAGCCAGTCAAATGATTGGGGCAGATGTCGTCGTGGCCTATATAGATGACATCCGAGGCTATACGGTTGACTACAACATCACTTCGCTAGCTCCATGCGTCCAGGTGCTGGGCCAGAATAAAGGCGTGTGTCGAGATGATGTCGTAGGCGGCTTGGACAGTTTTCAGCTGAATACGTATGCCCGCAAAGATGGCATCAATACAATCAGCTTCAGGCGCACACTAAAGTCATGTAAGTCACTCTACTTAATGTAAACATGGATTCATTAATTTCTTTTATAGCTGATGATGGCGACAAGGAAATCTTTCTGGATCGCAGCAACTATGTGGTTTGGGCCTTTGGTCAGCTGGATTCCAACAATGAGCCGGCGTTTCACACATACTATCCCAAGAGCGATATAATCATCGACTTTAACACTACGGAGCCGGTCAATGATTGCTTTAGCTTTACGAAACGAGCGGAAACTCCAGTGCAGATCTGGGAGCGCGCAAGAATTACAGACGCGTAAGCAAAAATGCCCAAACCCATGCATGACTCTAAGTATACATAATACAGACATTTATAATTTTACCCCACAGAACCGTGCGCACGTTTAATGCTTATCTGGGTCCGTCGGGTGGTCTGCGTGGCTATCAGGGTATCACGGGGCATGTGTCGAGTGGCTTGGCTTGGTACATCAATGGCTATATGATACCGGAACTGTATCTGAAGCGTGGCTTGACCTACACGTTTAAGGTGCACGGCGGCAACAATCCGCATTCGCCGGAACACTATCATCCACTGGTCATAACGGATGATCCTCAAGGCGGCTACGATCGTCTGTCGGATGCCAAGCAGAGTGAGATTCGTGTGCTTGCTGGCGTAGAGTTTACACGTCGTGGTCGACCCAAGCCCACAGCTGCGGGACCGCTTTGCTTATCCCGGTATCCGGATCAGTATGATCGTCGCTTGGATGACAACTTTCCCACATTCAAGAAATTCAACCGCAGCCTGATTAACATTTGCAGCGAAGAGCCGCCTGCGCTGCTCGAGATCACGCCCAACATCACGTGGCCCGATACCGTTTACTATAATTCCTTTACGCACGGCAACATGGGCTGGAAGATTCACATTGTCGACAGCTACACGAAGTTGCGCAACTCTGGCCATTCCCTAGCCACGGTATGGCTGACAACGCTCACTGCTCTACTGATGGTGTTAGCACTGTAAATGATGACTGTTTTCCTTGATATAGATTCTGAAGCCTCCCAAAGGATACTCTTTTTATATTTTAATTTTAATATAAGTCAATCAGTCACAATTTGCATATATATGTATATATATATATATATATATATATATATATATATTATATATGAATGTGTGTGTATTTATGTATGTTTGCATGTATTATTCCTGCCCATTTAAGCATAAGTATTGTAATTTAAACTCGTTAATAAAGGCAGATTTTCACATAAGACTGAAGCATTTCGTCCTGATTGTTAATACCTTAATATAGCTAATATATATGTATGTGAACAATATCTGTTTTATTTCATTTAAGATAGGCCATTTGGAGGTGATTGAATTGTCTGACTGTAAACTGTAAACTATGCATTTATTGATTAGATTCGATTTCAATTATGCGTATATATAGTCTTCTTTATATATATGTAAATAATCTCTTATTTAGCTGCAACTGTTGCTTTCAATAACAGTTAAATATACTTATTAGTTAAAATGAATTGATGTGAGCATGCTAATCAATCGCCCACTCATTGCTTTGATGTTGTTTTTAAGGTGCATAATAGATAGGCAACGTTTTAAAGCAGTTTTCAATAATTAAAGCCAACTAGTGTGATGAGTTGTCCATTTTGGCCCACTAACATTTTACAATATTGCATTTGGAGTTTAATTTCAGTTTGTTAACAAGTGATAAATTAGTTATTCTAATTGTATGTGGTATATATAATATATGTGTATATATAGTATAATATATATATATTATTTTTTTTTTTTATTTATTTATTTTTTTTATATATATATATTTTTCAGGCATATATCTGAGTTTAGATAACGTGTAAAGTTTATTGTTGTAAACTAGTTGAACAGCTGCATAGAATAATTTCTTTTTGCATTTTTTTCTCTGTTAAGTTTGTAAGTTTACTAAAATATTAATGATTTAGTTCCATTTCCTATACAGATTTAATATCACGTTGATCGCTTACACTTTTTGCGTTTGTTTCACGTACTCATTCATTTCATTTCATACTCATTTCTATATGCGTTTTTCATTACTGAGTTTTTAACTGCTTTTAGCCGAATAATTTAACAATGGTAGAGATAGTTTGTTATATATAGAATAGATAGACAATAAGTAACAGAGGATACACTGGTAAAATTTCGATATGGCCAAATTAAATACACATATTTTCTAACAATTTTAACAGAGACATGCATTCCAAAGTGTCCTGTTCACGGTTCATGGTTATGCACAAATTGCACAAGCTGTTTATGCAGCTGATCCTTATAGCGAATCTTATGCTTGCTAAGGACAGTCGCACATAGGCACTGCAGCGAGATATAGTTGAGCAACGGTATGGTGTTGGTGGGATTGGAAGCTATGGAATCGTATGGTCGCTTCTCTGCCCGATTCGGTTGATCAATGTCCGCCCCACACTTGAGTAGCAGGTGCACAATCTGAAACATATAATTGTTTAAGCAATTGTCATATGATGTCACTTTTTGATCTTACTTCATTGTCGTAGTTGTAAGGCTGACAGGCTACATGCAGTGGCGTTGATTTGGCTTCGTTTTTCGTATTCACATCAATCCCACACTCGATGAGCAATTTGATAACCTCCGCATTGGGGAACACAGTCTTCTGCAAGCAATAAAATAATATAGTTAATAATAGCAAAATAATTTGTGAATGTGATAAGCTCACATCGGCAAAATTATCTTCTGTGATGTAACCGCTTTTAATAACATTTAGCCGTGAAGCACCCAAGTGGAGCAGGGTGTCTGCAGTGCTCGCGCTTCGCAAGTTCCCAACCACAACTGTTTTGTGAACGGCATTAAATATTAGCTTATGCTGAGCCTCTGAGTGGACGGTATTGATCAGCAAATAGATGAGATGCGCAAGACATCGCAGTACTCGATCATAGTTCTCCTGCTGGCGTCGAAAGACGGGTCGCACTTGTAGGAGCTCCTTGACTTCGACGGCGCTTTCAGCGAGCGTACGAAATACCCCCAATACATCCTCAAACCTCGGGAGCAAATTATCTTGATGCATATAACGAGCCCGGGGATCGCTTCGTATGTGGCTGGAGTTGCGTACGTGCAGATCTAACATTAGACGTACTAGCGCCTGGGCAGCAAAGCATGTCTCGAAATGCAATATGGACCAATTGGATACACGCACCTCGAGCAAAAAGCGCCAAAGATCGATGCAGCGTTGGAGCTGCAAGGAGTCCGCGTATGAAGCACCTCTAAATGTCAAACGGAACAACATATCCTTGTGGGTCAAGCCCAAGACCCGTTCACAAATTAACAAACTTTGCGTCCGCATTGCATCCATGTCTGTGGCAATGTTATCCAGCTCCTCTAGAGTTGCAAACTCCACGGCATTCTCATAAGCATTCCGCAGTGGCACCTTTGGTTTCTTTTCAATGTAAGGCGTATAGGCGGCGCGTATGTGATGTGCCATGCGCCAATGAAGGATACACACACGTGACTCATTATGCTCGTCCAGAAATGTGGAGCCCATCAATTCGTGCGCCTCGGCGATGCGTTCCACTGAATAGTTCAATTTCTTTTTCAAATAGTCAAATATCTGATGAGCGCCCTTCAGGCAGGCAGTTCGCAGTGCATCGTCACCATAGCGACTCTTCGCAAATGGATCGGCTCCTTGCTCTATTAACATTCTGGTGGTATCTAGTCGATGCTCCTGTATGGCATAGTGTAGCGCTGTTTTGTCCTGTATGTCGCGAGCATTGATGTCGGCTCCTTTGCGCACCAGATACAGACAAAGCTGCACGGATTGCACCGAATTGATGAGGCAGGTGCCGCCATTGATGTTTGGTTTTTTGATATCAGCACCGTTTTCCACCAGAAATTTAACTATTAAATTCATATTCAGCAAAGTAAATAAATGAATAACTAAAATATGTAATTAAATTAATCACACGTACCTATCTCCGTGTGAGTCATATAGCAGGCACTGCGCACAGGAGTGGAACCCGAATCTGATATGGCATTAATGTCACATCCAATTCGCACCAGATACTTAACCATAGAAAGTTTGCCGGACACAACAGCTGCCCAAAGGGGCGTCACATGGTGAAAGCTATTGTCCTCCGGGACTTCATAGTGTCCACGCTGTTCAATGTCCGCCTCGCAAATGGTTATGAGATACTCAGCAATTACTACTGCGCCACGTTTGCAGGCTATGAAAAGTGGCGCACAGCCATTGCGTTGCTTTCTAACCACTTCTCGTCGGGACTCACGTGGATGCCTGCAATAAAATAAGGAAGTGCGATTATGATGAAATCAATTGGACTGCTAGTCGCCAACAGGCAAATCTGATAAGACAACGCCTGTCTCACGGCATAAACAAAACAAAAGCCATAGCAATGAAAATATTGATTATGCGGTAATTGGTTGCTCTTATCAATGGACGAGAAAACGTACGACTAACTCGATTAATTTTTGGTAGTGATTGCATATATATTTTTGTATGTATAAAAACATCTGTTATCACAAATACATACTTTTCAAGCTCGTGGCGTAAATGGCGCGGCAAGATGGAATCCTCATGGCTACGCTTACACTCCTCAATGAGCTCATGGTTAAGTTTAGTTACTTCCATTTTGGGACTGCTCTGCTTGCGTTCGTTTGCCATGGGGCTGGAGTGCCCCTGGAGCTGATGACTGCCTTCAAGTCTGGAGTTCATTGCCAGTGCACAATTTCATTGCCAACTGCCGAATAGCGTTCGCGTCCTTTGATCGAAATTTAATTAGGTTGCGTTGCGTTTCGTTCCAAGGCCTTTCAGTTTTTGCTCTGTGGCCCAAGCACTTTCTTTTTTTCTTCTTAATCAATTTTGGATGTATGGGAATATAAAACAAGAGCGAGCTTTTGGACGACTGCAGTGCATAATATGTATAGAATCTGGGTAAAACTCAATAACAAACAATAAACAGGTAACGTTTTCTTTGACTATTTTTATATTTTCATTTATTTAATGTTTATGTGTAGCAAAAAATACAACAACAAATGACAAAACAGAGTAAACAGCTGTCCCAGACTGCCAGTGTTGAGCAATACTGCCTGTGCTGTAAAGTTTGCAAAATCAAATTTCAAAATGAAATGGGGCTATTTTGCAAGATATGTTGGTCTGTTGCTCGCGGATAATTTAAATATGTTTTCTGCATCTGAAATCAAAGTTGGTTTTGATTTTTTAGTTTTTTGTAAGAATGTTACTTAGTTTCTACAGATAGGTAGAATGAGTTTATTTTTTTGCCATTATCGCAGTATTAGTTCGGTAACTATAGAAAGAAACATTTGGCATTGTGGAGTAAATTAATTTTTTGTACAGAAATATCTTTATATTGTTTGAAATATAAAAATAAATTAAAATTTACATAACAGTATCAACTGAGTATAATTTTTTAAATACGTATCTAATTGTTTCAGGCTTTCCAAAAGTTTCGATTTTTATAAATTATCGATAGTAAAAATAAATTGAATACGTTGTTTACTTTTTAATTTTAACATTTCCACTCTTTTACATCATTGAATAGCCTTAGAAAAGTGTTAAACAATCTATCTATTAAAAATATAATGATTTAAACATTAGCATGATTTAGATTTAAATACGTACATGTAAAAAAATAAAATTGACCCATACCACTAATCATAGTGCCCATACATAAAAAAAACATATTTCTGGAGACTAAAAACGGTAATATTTATTTAAGTCATCTATAAAATAGAAAATACAACATTGTACAAAAATATCAAAACACAAACTTTTAATATATAAATTAGTCCATTTATGAAACATCCCAGGTCCACATGGAGGCCAATATCTTATTCTGATCTTTTAGGCATTTTACTATATCTGCATATTGTAAAGGATTGAAAAACATTAGCTAAGCAACAAGATCATACATAAACGGTTTTTGTGGTTGTTTAGCCCAATATTTGCCGATGAAGTCTTGCTCTGATATATTCTAATACTTACTTATATAATGAAAAATATAACTTTGTAATTGCTTTTAAATTAATTTGGTTACATCTACAAATATTTTCTACATGTTTTCATGCAAAACAGTTTTAATGTTTGGTCTTTGGCGGAATATGTTTGAATCAGTTGATGTCGGAATGAGGACTATCGACCTCCAAGTTTCGATACTCATATATATTATAATCATTCAATTCAATATTTTTGGCAGTTTTTACTTCCAAATTTAATCAATAACTAAACTAATTTAAAACGTGCATATCGATAACGAAATTTCGATTGATTACAATATCTCTTTGTATATCCCTTGGAATATTTTATTCAAAATTCATTTTCCAGAATGTAAATTGACTTGACAGCTGACTGGAACTGCTAGGGGAACTGCTGTAATGTAGAAAAGAACAAATTCATTTACTTAGTTTGGTGAACAACTCTTTTGTTCGTTCACGCATGAACTACCCAAATATACTCCACATGTGCAGCCAAAGTACAACAGCACAATAAAAGCTACATATTTGGAGATTATTTACGTGAATATCCGCATAGATTCTTACAAAAGAGAGCTGTTTTATGTTTCTGGTGTGTCAGGCTATTCTTTTGTCAGTCAATTCCGTTTGTGTGCGTTCATAAAGTTACGCGGTATTGTTGTTGTGTGCGTGTGTGGGAGCGGAGCAGCAAATACAAAATTGGATTTTATATAAGTGCCGTTGTTGTCTTTTAACAATTTCCACGCAAATATTTAATAGTGAAACACACACATACATGTACAAAAATATATTGCTTGACTGTGCTACCATCACAACAAGGAGACTTCCATGACAACGACAAATAACAACAACAGCAACAACAAAAACAGAAAACGATAAGGCGATAAAATAAATATGCATATGGGCAGACACAATTAAAAATACAGCGAGAGCGGAGCGCCATCAGCTCAAGGCAAAAGAGTTCCAGTTCCCCGCCCAAAGCGACGCACACAGGCACACATCCGCTCATACAAATATTGTATATATATACATATATATTATACATATATATGTATGAGAGCATGTGTGCGTGTGGATGAGCCACCTGCTGCTGCTGTTGCTGCCTGGGTCACTTGGTTATAAGAAGAACAACAAAAAACTCTAAAGCGAACATCATCTCTTCATACATCAACAGTGCTGTTGTTGCTGCTGCTTCAAGCTGCCCCGGTGACAACGGGCAAAGAAGGGCAGGCTCTGCCCTCTGGTTGACGGCGATACAAACGGAACAACAACAATAGGACCGGCAGCAGCCTCAACAACAACAACAGCATAAAAAATATGAATGCCAGCCTCATATATGAGATACTCATGTATTTGAACTCGTTCTATTTTGGCATGTACGCCGCCTTCGAGGTGGGCGTGGGTGTGCTAAAGGCAATCAATCTGAATTATGGCGAAAATGTTCTGTCACGTGAGGCAACGATTCTTCTGTCGTTGTGCATCATCGAAACGCTGCGCATTGTCTTCGGCCGCAAAAGCAGCCTCAGCGATCGTGGTGAGTAATCCAATGGAGGAGAGTGAGGCCAAGTTTACCTCCCCTTTGATACACACGCAATATATACATAAACACACAAAACGAGAGAGGATATAGAATTAAATACATGGATATTTCTTCTTTTATATTAACGACTAGTATTTGTTTACTTAATGAGCTGTGCAGTGCGGACAATAGTGGACTCAACAGTTCACTGATGAGCTGGTGCTGGAGGCTGTTAGTTAGCAATTCGCTGTTGGGGGCGGGTGTTAAATGTGGCTGCCATGATGACATGCTCAAATTATTTGTTTCGGTCCTCGTCGAGCAACAAGCGTCATCACTGCTCTATATTCTCACCCCTGTTGACTCTTGTTTCCTTTCACATCGCCCCAACCCTCAATGCTCATAAACGTGTTCACACTCAACGTGGCGTATGCGTAATTTTATTAGTATCTATAGATACGCCTGTGTAACAAGAAAGAGTTGCGTACTGTCTTTGAAGTGTTTTCAAAATTTGGAATTATATCTGAATGGAACTTCAACAAATTGCTCAATTGCTCTTATAAAACAAATTGAAGAGTTCTGCATTTGAGTTCACTGAACTCATTGTTTAGGTCAGCCCAATATATATATATATTTCATATTTTTAGTTTTGACACGACATAAAGAGAGGGATTGATTTATGGTTTCTGCTTGAAGCAATTTTAATTTTAGAGCCCTTTAAACAATTATGGTAATTAACCTATTTTTATTGTTCTTTTCTCATTTCACAGGCTGGCAAGCAACCGCATCCGTAATATTAACACTGCCCAGTCTTGCTATTGTTACCTATTTGTGTTGTTTTCAAACTTATGTTCTTAAACTCGAAATTATTCTGAGTGCCTTAATGATCACCCTACAAGGTGCTGAGCTAGTCTACGCCAGCATATTTATTTGTACAATGTGCCGACCCGTCACATACACCTAGCAGTTGGTCCACGTTGCCACGTCGATGTCCATGACCAAGTCAACGGCAGCATTGCTTGAACCACGATTGGAATTGGCAGCTGCTGCTGCTGAGAATGGAGCATTACGACGACGACAACGCATCATTTGGTATAGTTACATCAGACATTTTACATTTAAGTTGAGCGATTTTCGTGTAGGCTAAGCCGCCAAACACACGCGCACACGCAGTCACATATACACAGATACACACAAACACATACACAGCCAACGACTTTAAGGATCTACAACACTTATCGAAGAGGTCTACGTGGGTGACAAGATATTATAGATGAACAATCGTAAATACGCTGGCGTATTCCATCAGTCAATCCTCGCACCACTAAATACCGCAATAAATCCAAAATCACTTGAATCTAAAGAGGAGCCGATCTAACGCTTTACTAACGAGGTATGTATGAAAAGAAAACCATATCTTATATAAGCTCTATTACGTGTAAAGCACCATAGCCCGACGCGACTCGTCTGTTTCGATTAAAAGCGGCATTTGATTTGAATTCAGAGCGCATTCTTTTGACCGGCCTTTGTCGTCCGGTGTATTTGACTCGGACTCGCTCGTTGTTGGCGTATTTTTATACACTTCTAATGATCTAAAATTATATACACTCTCCACATAAGCAGTCGTTGTCCGTATGTCGTATGCACTCGCTGCGCCGCTTGGCATCGTTGTCGCTGCTCATTATAGGTGCAATATACACTTCTAATTCTAATTCAACTGTAATAGTACTCGCATATACGAAGCCAATTGCGTGGCTGCTTTTTGGTTTAGGCCAGCCAGACATTTTGTGGGGCAGTCATTAAACTTCAGATAATATATAATAGCTGTAACAGAGTGACCTTTTATTTAATCTGGGCTGACTGACTTTAAAATAAGAACACAAACTTAATTTGAATCGAAAGACAGTTATAATTGTTGTTTAGTAAAAAATATCGACAGTATATTTTTGTTCATATTATTCAAATATTGTTTATTCAACAATAATAGAGATTTTATCAAATTTTGACTTATGTTCGGTTTTTTTTATGTTTAATTAGAGTAAACAAATAATTTCGTCGTTTAAAATTGTAATTATTTGTTAGCGATATAAATAATCTAAAACATTTTGCAGATTAATTAATTTGTGTTTAATTAGGGAATTTAAATATTTTTTATTAATTGTCATCTGGGAACAGGTCATTAATTGGGTATCATAGACCAAAACATATAACCAAATGCAACTATGAAACAGATTTTAAGCATTCAAAGGCGACAACTACTAACACATAAGTCAAATAAATAACAACAAAATGAGCACCGACAACAACAAGAATAACAAATTTAACAACAACAAAGACAACTAGAACGACAGAGGCTATGGCCAACACAGCAGGTTCACATTATTATTATGGTCAGTCTAAAAATATAGCGCCCAACGTGAGCAACGACGAGCGCGTTGCGATCGCAGCCGGGATCCCAGTGATATATATTAGATATATAGTCGAAACGGGAATTGGTCGAGACAGGTGTAAACTAAGTTAGGGAAAATGCCACCAAAGCGACCGCCGCCGCTGGTGCCGAAGAAGCCAAATCCCAGCATGAATTATGAGGTGTTAATTTACTTGAATAGCTTCTACTTTGGTATGTTCGCCTGCTGCGAAATGGCCATGGGACTGCTGAAGGCTATTAATCTGAGCTATACAGGTCACACGCTCGCCCAGGACTCGACGGTGATGATAACCTTTATAGTGCTGGAGACGCTGCGTCTAATAATGGGACGCAAGGGAACGCTGGCCGAGCGAGGTAGGCGTCGGGGGCTATCGTTCAGATTGGCACAGTTTTGTTTTTGGCACAGTGTCTATTAATAGTTGTTATCAGTTTTTGCTTTGTTTTTATTTGACTAATGTTTTGCATTCTCTTGCGTGCGCGCTCTCTGGGCGTGTCTCTTTTATCTACAGGATGGACTGCCATACTGTCGGTCTTTCTGACTGCTCCGTGCTTTCTGGGAGTTTCGTATCTGCTGCTGTTGCAGACCTACAGGCTGCGACTGGAATACTGCCTTTGTACCCTGCAGATCGCACTCTATTTGACCGAGGTGTGGTACGCCGTAGTCTTCGTTTTCTCACTGTGTCGTCCAGTAACTTATGATTAGTAACATACAAGCAACAATAGTAAGACGAGACATTTACACTGTTACGACGGGTACTTAAACAAATAATAGAGATAATAGCAATATACAAACAGATAAACTGAATAATGAGATCTGAGATGAAATGAAATGGTCCCCAAAACCAACATATATACATATATATATATATAACATGTAGCATATAGTATATACATATATGCATCTCTACTTGTGTATAGTAAGGTTTATTATAGCATACACATGTACATATATATAAATATATATAGAGACGTGTATTTAAAACGGTTTTATATATATGAGAATAATTATTAAAATATAAGCATCAATTGGAACCAATACAACAAGACAGCCGAAAAGCTAAAACTTTAATGATTTTCACATTTGTATAACAAATTTTTGTATACATTAAATCTATACACCTCTTATGCACCCAGAAGAACTCAATCTTATTGTGTGAAAATTAGAAAAACAAACAAAAGTCTCGAACCCTTGAATACATAAGTAAATAATTGTAATAGCAAAATTTCCAAAGATAATATGTTGTTTAATAGTTAAAATGAAAAAGGAAACATGTAAATTCTGCAATCTAGTTTATCCCGCAGTTGAAATAAAACTTAAAACCGTAGTGAATACAGAGAAATTCAAACTGGCCTCCGAAAAAGTCTAAAGGCAATGTGTGTACTTTAAAGAAATATACTTTATATAAATCTAGACTAAACTATATAGCGTATGTAAGCCGTTCAAGAAGCCATTAAATCAATGTATAAGTAAAGTAGATGACAATTGAAACTTAGATGACGATGAAAACACTTTACACATTTACATGTTGTTTCTCCACCCACCCTTCAGTCTCATTGCAATTCATTAAACTCCGCACACCAAATGCTAGTCAAACCATTTCTCAAGATCGTTGAGTCTCCTATATGGTTTCTTCTCGATTATCCCTTTCTAGTCAAATAACAATCTCAAGCTAATAATTAATGCAGTGCGAACCCATTAGAAAAGAAAGAAACATTTAAAATTAGTAAGACACCTAACATAAAAGAGTCCTATGTTTGCCACTTTAATTGTAAAATATTTATATACTTATATATATATAATTTCTGTTGGAATGCAAAATGTTAACATACATTTTTAAAAGTCGAAAGTTGAACAACCAAAGAATGTAACACAATTTAGTTATAACAAAAGAAACCAAAAAGCAAGCAGATTTTATGACAAATTATATACACTCGATGAAAAATACCAATTAAAGAAAATTAATAAGAAAATTATGTATATCGTGTATTGTGTATTCTTATGTGGGTAGTAGGCTCTGTTCATATAACTTTCATAATTCGCCCTGGCAAAACTTTATTTAGTTTAAAAAAAAACAGGTCTACATACACATTTGTTCCAGATTTACAGGGCTCTCGTTTCAACTCAACATCTAATATAACTGCGTTCTATAGCAAATTTTAGCTATGGATCAAAAACAAAAGTCTGGTAATATCTAAATATTTTATTTGTGCTTCAGCCAATGACGTATTTCTTTAATTCGGGAATAGTGGAAAGTGTTTTGTCATCCCAGTCGGAATCGAGTACCAGTCGCAGCGTGATGTGGAAGGTACGTGACGGTGAGGAGGAAGTCTTTGATTCAGTTGTTAACTATAGAAGTATATCGAATGAGTCTAAAGGCTCCTCCAGATCCACTTCCCATCATAACCTGCTGACCACGACCAATCCTCAAGTCTTGGTCTCTTCTGATAGTAACTTTCAGTTGATAATGAAGCAACAGATCCCAACGCAGGAGGCGACCTCCAAGTCGGCCACTAGCCTGGCAATGCGCTATAAGCCGTCGCATGAGTCAGTACAGGAGTCGGCCAGCACAAAACGGGCGCGTGCAATTGGAGTCTGGCATAGTTTGTACGATCGGATACGTAACAAGAAGCTAGCCGACAAGGCATCACCGTCGCTGGCGTTGCGGTACAGGCCATCGCACGAGTCCCTAAATCGACACAGCATGGATATGCTCGCGGACCGCTCCTCCCCTAGATCGGCAAACTCGTCCAAACCCAAGCATGCTATAGCAGATCTGAAATTGGAGACTTGCTTTCTTCCGCCCTATCAGACTGCTGTAGTGCGCGAGGTTGCGCCCAAGTTTGCCAATCGTATATGCATACTCGATGACAGCGATTCGTGCTGCTCTGGTTCGGTAGAGGTACGAATCCCTTTGTTGAAATCGTCAAAATCAAGAAAGCTTCCTGGTGCCATAGCTTTGTCTACCATGGCTGACAGCTCATCGGTTTTAAATAATTCTGACACAAAAAACACTAACTCAAAGACCAAGCGACGTGCCAAGACAGCACCGCCATCTAGTGCAGGCACGACGAAGGGAAATGCGAATAAGACCACGACAACGGGAAACAACTCTAACAATACCTTGCCAACTTTGCGGCAAAGACAACTGGAGTTGCATCGTTTTCGCGTACTAATTGAGAAACGTCGTTTGGAGCTCTTGGATTTGAAGATTGTGCGTGAACGAGCAGATGCTCTGCGGCATGAAATACTATTCCACAAGGACTTACAGCTGAAGCACAACCAAATCAAATCATACGAGGACAGCAATAGTTCCCAGGCCTGATCCATGGATATTTTGTATCCTACAAAATTTCCTGTAGCTTAGAAAATCCAAGTAATTTCATAAAAAAAATTAAACAACGCGCAAGAGCACTGTTTAATGGAACACACAAATATTTGCGTTTTATTCTTAACTAAGTACTGTAATTTTGCCGCCAATACGCAAAATTAAAATTTTAAAACTTAAAACCGTTATAGTTTGAACGGCAAGCTCAGCACTTGAGTGTGTCATCGTTTTGTGTGAATGCCAAGGCAGCTGACATTCTTAGAAGAAATTGCATTCTTCTAAGTTTCAGATTTAAAGCCAATACTGACTCATGTTTAGCATGTTCGTAAAAATGTGCCGCGTCTGCGGAAAAAGTAAATCGTGTGAAAAAAGTTTAAATCTTTTCGAAACTAAAAATCAAAAGTTAGTGCGGCATATTCAAATGTTAACTGGATGCTGGGTAAGCTAAGTGATAAGGATGAACTTAGTTTAAGTAACAAATCATAATCAAATGCAGCTTCGGGACGTGCACGACGCACCCGTATCTATATGTTTTTGTTGTCAAGCGGATCTTAAGCGGGCCATGTCATTTCGGAGGCTTTTCATTAAGACTCAAAAGAAATGGAAACCGCATGTTGAAGTAAGCGATAAATCCTCTCATAGTGAACAGGATAGCCCAACCCCAACGCCAAGTCCAAAACCATCGGATCACCAGGTCCATACTTCAGTCAGTACGTATAGGGAAAGTGATTCGGACGATGAGCCACAGCAGACGGTACAAGTTTTGCTTAAAGATTGCCAAACCAATAATTGGGAGAGCTCAAATCTCACCGAGGAAAAAGATCATTTAGCTGAAAACTTCATCATGGAGCCCACCACAGACATCGATACAGATGAGAGTGGGAATATAAAAGCAGACCTAAGAGGAAATAGTATGAATCACGAGCTTGCTCCACCATTAAGACATTTTTCAAACGGGTGTAAAAAACTTTTGAGAGCCAAACAAGAATCTACCATGTATATTTGTGAATTGTGTGGCAGACATGCAAATAGCAAGGTTTCTTTTGAGCGGCACATACGGAAGCACACGGGGGAACGTCCCTTTGGCTGCGAGTAAGATTTCTATTGGCTGAATATATGTGCATATATTGAGCATATTTAATTACCTTTCGTAGAGAGTGTTCGGCACGATTTTTATCTGCTGCCGAGCTGCGCGCTCATGGTCTTACTCACACGAGAGAGCGACCGTTCCCATGTCGTTACTGCGAGCGTCGTTATATGAGCTACACGGGACGACTGAAACACGAGCGGATGCATACAAATGATCGACCTTATGTGTGCGCGGAGTGTGGCAAAGCGTTCACCAATTCTTATGTTCTTAAGAATCATACGTTGGTGCATACGGGCGAGCGGCAATTTAGGTAAGTAAATAAGTCTATTGTAAATTTATGATTTATCCGCTTTACTAATTCTATCAACAGTTGTGAAATCTGCGAACGCTCCTTTCAGCGTAAAACTCATCTTAAAATGCATTACCGTTCTGTTACACATAAACTAAACGTTCAGAAAAAACAAGCTGAACAGGTTACGGCAGATTCAAACGAGTGAACGAGGGAAAATTAAGAAATAGAGGCATAGTATACATTCAGTTGTAGAACATTAGGGATGCCTACAATTTGAACTTTTTTTTTGGGGCGGCCAGTGTTGTATTACGACAACAACCTGTTGACGCGTCTGGGTGAATGGTCGACGGTATTCGTGGGTGTGGGACAGCTGCTTTGTTTACATTCGCAATTGATTGAAATACAATTAACTTGGGCTCGCTGAAGAAAATGCTGCAAAATATTTGTCGCATTTGCGAAGTCGATACTGATGCAACTCAAGCTAAAAATCTCTTTGATAGGAGCTCTCGCAAACTTTTGAGACAAATACAATTGCTCACCGGTGTTGTTGTAAGTTATGAAAACACGAATCAATCATAAGTTTAAATAACTTCTTAAATTAATTGTGCAGTTAGACGACAAACCAGATTTACCAGAGGTCATATGCAACACCTGCCAAAACGATTTAAAGTGTGCTATAGAATTTCGCGATCGTTGCCTGCGGAGTCACAAAAGATGGATGCGACATCCGAGGGGAATAGCCACGCAAGTATCAACGAATCCAACTCCTACACATGTCATGTGTTATCGTCGAAGTGCACGCTCTCGTGTGCATTTTGCGAACGAGGAGGATGATAGAGAAGCGCCGTTGAGTCCCATTGAAGTGCTAATCAAAGTGGAACATCCAAGTAATGGGGATGAAGATGACTGTGTGGATCATTTGGACACAGAAACTTGCAATGACGCGGGGAACATATCTTCGATGGATGATGAAAGTTATGTACCTTCAATCGAAACAAAACGACGTCGACGATTGGCAAAAGTCACAATTTCGAAACAGCCGCGCACTAAACAAAAGCCACAGGTGTTCTTCTGTGATCAATGCGGCAATAACGTCACGGGCAAGTCAGCTTTTGATCGTCATCTACGTAAACACAAGGGCATAAGACCCTTCCAGTGCGAGTAAGATTTCAAATGATAAGGGCAAGACAATGATAATTGATACGAATGCATGTCTTGTTTTCAGGCAGTGCTCAGCACGATTTCTCTCTGCCGGCGAGCTAAAGGGCCATCAAGTGATGCACACTGGTGATCGCAAGTTTTCATGCCGCTATTGTGATCGAACCTATGTAAACTACAGTGGACGACTGCGTCACGAGCGCACCCACACCAATGAGCGTCCATTCGTCTGTGCACACTGCGGCAAGGCGTTCACTAGTTCCTATATACTGAAAAATCATAATCTGGTGCACACGGGCGAGCGTTTGTTTAGGCAAGTGTATAAATACAAATATTTATTATCTAAACAGTTATTTTACAATTACGATTTGCTTCTGTAAGTAGATCGATGATATTTTAAACCAGCTCAGAATCAGGTCCCAAAATAATTTAAATTCACTTTCGCTCTCGATCCATCTGCGTTAGTAAAGGTTTAGTTGAGTTCCTTATTGTAGGTCATGAATCGCTTGAGTCGGGCGCCGTTGAATGGTTCTTCGCTGCCCGGTGGAAATTTACGCATCTACAGAATAGCGATATTTAAAGGAAAATAGTTTAATTATTTAAGTAAAAAGTAATATTGTTTGTATTCGCGGTTAGTTTGTTTAAATACTTCAAAGGTTATATACTTACACATTACAATTGAAAAACGAATAATTCAACTATAATCTTTATCCGGATACCCCAAACCAAGTTTCTATTAGATATAGCATGAAGAGACATTTATAAAAATATTGGCCATGGCTTTTAACTTAAGTTGAAATATCAACTTACTTTAGACCATGTCATATTTTTATCAAGTCAACTTTCAATTTGATCATAGCGCAAAGTAATGAAATTAATTTATATATTTAAATCCCCAATCAAAACTTATTTACTATAGCTAAGCTCAGACATCGATTTGAAAAATTAGTTATATGTTTAATCAACTGATTCAATACTAATTTCTCTCGACGCATTTGAACCAAACTACGAAATCTTCTCATATATGTATATTAATCGTAGTAAGTTGTAGTTTTCTTATTTTGCTTTGATTTTTTGGGGTTTGTGCTATTTGGTAAAAGTGTTTGTTGTGTATTTGTAAGTTTTGAGTTTATATGCATATATATATTTATATATATATATAGATATAAATATATAAGTACAGCGATAAAACTGTGATATTTAGCCGTGTTATCCAGTTACTCAAAGCTGTCAGCGTATGGTGCAATGATAATGTACAATAAGCTGTTAAAATTTGTTGTGTTGTTTGTGATTATTGTATTAGGGTTCTTCTTTGGCGAATCGTTTCTGTAATTAAATAAAACTTAAGATTAGAATGTGTTATGCTTATTCAATAAATTAAATGTACAAGTGCAAAGGTCAATAATTTGAGGGACTATCGAATATTAAATATTTACTTAATATATATTTGTGAAATTAACAATTGGTGAGAAATTGGTAAAATGTAAATGGTACTGTAAAAGGTTTACTTAATATATAGTATATAAATCTATACCCAAACGGCTTCAAAACATACATATATGTCCGTCCTCGAATGTATGACAAACTAAGATGAGGTTACCTTAAAAAATTAATTACATAAGCTAAAAATTTAAGCATCCTGAGTTGTTTTTAATGAATTTTAGATGAGACTGCACTGTTTACTTTACTTAATTTAGGTGACATTGTAATCAGTTGTTGAATAATGATGACTCATGGATCTATTTTTGTAATCGCTTACCATGATTCTATATTTCTCCTTGCATGCATAATCAGATTCATCAATGTCCATATAGCAGTCGGATTTATATTCAGCTGGCAACGGATTGCCTTCGTATTCGCACAATTTGTGTAAGGGCCGTGCTCTAGTTTAGTTATAAGTATAATTAATATAAATATTATATTGGTATTTGAGAAAAGTCATGGAATCCTTTTTACTTTACTTACGTGACAATTATTTTGTTCATCGTAGAGGGCTTCTGTATGGGACAGTAAAAGACATCTGGTGTCTTTTTGTCGAAGACAATTTTCCTCATCATATCCTTCTCCTTAAGGATTTTCTTTTCATTATGAGTAGCGAGTGTACCACATAATAATGCCGTGAAAACAAAGATTGCCAGCAGATTGTCCCTCATTTTGAAAGAAAAATCTGAATAGATTAAACAAAAATTAATAATTTGTTTAATAGAAATAATTTTTTTTTAGCTCTGCCCTCAGTTGTAACATATACAACATGTATGCGTATAATCTTGGTGTATTGTCTCACACTTGCTCACATAGCTCATAATGATATCATCGATATTTATACCTGCCTAAAGTATCGCCCACATCAAACAAATGTCAACTTTTGGATGATATTTCTTGTTAGGAGTTAAGGCTGAAACATTATTCCTTTTTTGGATTTATTTAATATATAGTTAAATAGGGGCACATATCACAAATGGTTTTAGATTTGCAATTTTTCGCTAGTTTCGATGTGAATTATTGGAAAAGTTACGTGCAACCTTGAATGTCTATACCATGATCAACAAGTCTTTAGGCCACGATTAAGACGTGTTGCCAAACCAAATGCAAATGTTTGCTACAGTTATTACTATCTATCTCCATTGTGTAAACTTCGCTGTGTATTTTATTTCCACACTTGCTTTACTTAAATATGTATATTAAATATATATTGCCGATTTTAGATATTGACTTAAGCAACAAAAAAACACACCTACCTCAGCTCAAACCTAACTCAAACTGTTGCTCTTTGCAACTCGTACGAGGCGAACAAACCGATGCAACCGCTAAGCAATGAAAAAGCTCTTTTAGTCTTTTGGAGGGTATACATACATATATGCCTCTATATATATATGTGTGTGTGTGTCTGTGTGTATTGTTTTCAAACCGGTTTCTTTAACATTCGAACATGTAGAAGCATACAGAAAGAAAGGGAGCATTAAAGCTGTTGCTTTAACGCAGACTAAATTACCTTCAATTGAAACTTAAAAGTTTGTCCCGACTTTACAAAAGCTGATGCATGTTAAGTAGGGTGGAACATAGTTAATTTTATAATTTTAATATGCTTTCTTTACTTTTAGCTTCAGGCATAGTCGCCGATATTAAGAGTTGATCAAAATGCAAAATAATTTTCTTGAAACAAACTGAAATATTTGTTAGCTATTTTAAAATTCTTTTCAACCTGAATCAGTTAAAAGTTGAAAGTTGTCTTCAAACCTATTTGAAACATGCTATTTTTTGCTGCATTTAATTGATTCTCCACATTCAAATAAACTTACATATATATTTATATTATGTCAATTAAAATTTTGTTTTAATTATTGTTTTCTTTCTCAAAGATGCGACCTATGCGAACGCTCTTTTTCACGGCCAACTCATCTGAAGACTCATTATCGCTCGAATACCCACAAGCAGAATGTGGAAAAGTCGTGTGCGTCACAGCAGCCGGCGGCCAGCTCGAACGACTTAGACCTTATAAATGGAGTCATCTTGCCACAATCTAATACGGCGTCACAAGATGTGGTTCCTGTTACAGTTGAAGTGCCTTTGAAGCTGTAAAGCTGCTGTTTATTTTTCCTAGGTAATTAAATATTTTATTTGGATAAATTTATATTAAATTAAATTTAACGTCAAGAAATCATATATATATATAAGCTTCCAAAGTCAGTATATGGAATAAAAGCGAAGTAAATGATATTAATATGGATGTGTACATTCAAAGAATATAGAAAATATAATACAAATATTATAAGCGACTTCAAAAATGATTGCTTATTAAACAGATTGTGTTTTATTAGACTGTCGTGATTCTATAATTAAAGTATATACATGTTTCTGTGTACCATTAAAGCATAGACATTTAGGTCGTGTTAACTTGTATTTAGAATTTCATTGCTTTGACGTTCTCGTTTACGTTTGTGAGCTCTGGACCGAAAATGTGTAACGAGATGTGTATGTCTTCTAAAAGTTTTGTTGCACGTCTCGCATCTGAAATTGGAGGACGTATGAATAAGCTAATGCGTCACATAACAAATAGAAATGTCACCTGAAGGCGCGTTCGCCAGAATGAGTCAGCATGTGATTCTTAAGTATGTAAGTGGTGGTAAAAGCCTTTCCACAACTTTCACATGCATACGGCCGTTCATTGGTGTGTGTCCGCTCATGCTTGATCCGGGTACTATTGTCCGCGAAGTAGCGGTCACAATAGTGACAGGGAAAGGGACGCTCTCCGGTGTGTCTGCGCATGTGACTCTTTAATTCAGAGCTTGTGCAAAAACGATCCTGGCAAATGCTAGCAGAAATTAGATAAGTATTAAATCTACATGACATTCGTTTCATAATCCTTCATTTTGTATGCTTACGTGCATTCGAATTGCTTGTCCCCACGATGTCGTCTACAGTGCAAGTCGAAAGCTACGCGTCCGGATATATGAATGCCACATTCATCACAAACGAAAACAAGGTTTCCGAGTCGTTTTCGAGGTCGTTTATTTTTAACTGTGTTTGGTTGCTCAACAATTTCGTCTTTTAGCTGATTGGTTAATATTATTGAATCGTCAGTCCACTCCCTTTCAGGCAGCATGTAAGGGTTTCCATCGGGTTCGTTAGCTAATACATATTGGTCTACATCAGTGAAAGTTTCTATTGTTTCTAAAGTTCGAACGTCGAGTTCAGCCTCATTTACGATTGTTTCATCATCTACGATGATATCGTATTCCAAAAAATCTTGATGTTTCTCCTGTTCCTCTATAATAATGTCATCTGCTATCAGGTTGGTTTCAATGATAGACTCCTTATCTATCTCGGCTTGAGTTTCAGGGTTATTTCGATTAATTGATTTCTCACAACTGCTGATAGCTAGTTCCGTCACGGTTGTCTTATACTCATTGGATACTTCCTGTAGCTCTTCCTCAGTTAACGCCAACAGAAGTTGCTTCTGTGTTGCAATTACCTTATCGCTAAATTCAATCGCTTGGCGCAATTCTGTCTGACAGCCTATACATATAAGTTCCGGCAAACATTTTGCATTTTCCAACTGCGTTAACGTAAATATGTTTCAACTTAGTAATATTCAAATTACATATTTATTAAATCACTTACGATTAATCCCGTAATTACTTGAATACTCCATAGAAAATTTTTATTATCAACAATTCTTAGCGAGTTTTGTGTGACGCTATTCGTGCCACAGAGTCTACAAACGTTTTTAAGCATTGTTCGCTTTGATCAAAACATAATTGAACAAAATGATATAGTTTTTGCGCAATTCAAATATTATGGTAAACAATGTAGTTTGCATTACAGCTGATTTTGTTTATGATTGCCATTCACACAGCACAGCAATCAACGCCCACTAGTGTGCTAAAACGACTTTATATCAGCAAAGCAAATTTAAATTATATCTTTTGTATTTCGAATTTATGATGCAATTGAGGTATTAAATTTATATTTAATTTATTATTATTTTTAATTATTTCATTGCAATATTAATTTCAAGGTGAAATTATTATTTTTTTTTTAATCTTCACTTACATGTTTAATTTCATTATTGACTTAGTAGAAACAAATAGTTGGCTTACTATATATGCGTACTATTTTAATATCAATTAACTCTTAGTTTTAACTTTTTGGTTCTCTTGTTCGACATTACGCTCGTGCGCTCTAGAGCGATAATGGGTGGCCAGGTGTGTTTGCCGTATAAAAGTTTTATTACACGGCGCGCAACTGTAAGTGGAGAATGGGTGGATAGTAAGGTGGAAAACATGAATAGTCTGCAAAAGAATCAATCTTTACCTGAAAGCACGTTCGCCAGAATGAATGAGCATGTGGTTCTTAAGTATATAGGCTGTTGTAAATGCCTTGCCGCAGCTTGTGCACACATATGGTCGTTCATTTGTGTGTGTCCGTTCGTGCTTCAGCCGGGTACTGTAATCCGTGAAGCAGCGGCCACAGTACTGGCAGCCAAACGGACGCTCTCCGGTATGCCTACGCATGTGACGCTTCAGTTCGGAGCTGGTGCAAAAACGATCCTGGCAAACACTGGAAATTATTTTTTAAGTAATACGTGTACTAGTGTATATTTGCATGGTATTTGTAAACCTACTCGCATTCGAACTGTTTGTCACCGCGATGTCGTCGACAATGTAGTTCAAATGCCATGCGCCCAGATATATGATTGCCACATTCATCACAAACGAATATGAGATTGCCCAGACGTTTGCGTCCTCGTTTTTTCTTTCCCTCACTTTGGGCGGCGATCTCATCGTTTAATACTCTGTCTAAAACCGCACATTCTTCATCTGAATCCTTGTCAGGCAGAATATAATCTTCGCTAATAGAGTTTGGATTGGCAACGTCTTCAAGTTCAGTTTGCTGTTCATTAGATGTATTGTCCAATTCTTCAAATGTCTCGACGTTCTGTGATTCCGTTGCCTGTCTAATTAGTTCATTATCAATGTTTATGTCGTATTCCAAAAGATCTTCATGTTCCTCTATTACTATTTCCTGTTCTTCCTGTTGAATTTTTATTATCAGATCTGCTTCTGCTTCAGGTTCTTCTTCAGTTACAGTAGTTTGTTCTAATTCGGAGTTGATTTTGGTAATCAGTTTTTGATTGCTTTTCCTAGCATAATCCATGACAGCCGCTTTATACTCTTCGGATACCTCTTGCAGTTCTTCCTCAGTCAACGCTGAGAGGAGCTGCTGTTGTGCAGCTATCACTCTTTCGCTAAATCTGATTGCCTCGCGTAATTCTGTCTGACAACAAATGCATATCAGGTCCGGCAAACAATTTGTATTTTCCAACTGCAATACATTGCCATAAAATAATTTATGTATTTGTTATTGTTAGCTGACTTGAAAATAAATACTGTACTTACAATTAATCCCGTTAGGACTTGGATGCTCCAAAGCAAATTTTTATTTTCAAAGATTCTTAATGATTTTTTATAGGCAGCATATCTGCCACATACTCTACACATGTTTTTAAGCATTGTGCGTATCAATAAAAATATAACATAGAAACAAAATTCTTTTAGCTCAACAAATGGCAAACAGCGTCGCTTGAAGCTACAGCTGTTTTCCTTAATTTATGTCATTCACATGTATGCGTAAAGCCGATGCTACCGTTTTGACTGCAGCTAATAGTGTTGTATATGAATTTCGAAGCTATAAATAAATTGCGATTTCATTTGGAAATTAGTTGAAATGTTTTATTGCTTTTTTAAATACACATACATATATTTGAAGTTTAATTGAAGCATTTTATTGCTCTTATGAATATATAAAATATTTTTATTTCTTACATAATTTGAATACAATTTACAATCATATATCTCCAAAAACGAGTATGTGCTGATAGCTGTTTAATTCTTAGTTTATCGAATTTTAACTAATAATAAGAATAGGCTTTTTATAATCTTATGTGGGGTTTGAAGTTTAAATTATTGAAATTATTTTTTCATTAGTCCTGAATATGCAAGCTTTCCTCATCCATTTCCAGCTTAAGTTGATGGGCCGGGTCGTGTTGCATTTGTTGTTTCATCTGATATTTCTCCAAGGTACGCTTGTGAACGCCGGTGCGCATATGTGTACTTAGATGAGTAGGCAACATAAAGGACTTGTCGCACAGCTCGCACCTGCAAACAGAACCAGTTATTTTAAGATACAATTTTTTCTTTCACATGTCATATTTTACCTATACGACCGCAAGCCGGAATGTGTTAGCATGTGGTTCTTCAGTATGTAGCCAGTGGTGAAAGCTTTCCCACAGGTACCGCATGCATAGGGTCGCTCATTTGTGTGAGTGCGCTCATGCTTTACTCGAGTCGTATAGTCGGAGAAGCAGCGCCCACAGTATTGGCAGGCAAAAGGACGCTCTCCGGTGTGCTTACGCATGTGACGTTTGAGTTCCGAGGTAGTGCAAAAGCATTTGTCACAGATTCTAGTAGCAAAGTTAAATTATGTGATTTATAAATATTTTTGATTTACTTACTCGCACTGGAAATCTTTTTCACCACGATGCCTCCGACAATGCAACTCAAATGCCATGCGTCCCTTTATATGATTACCACACTGTTCGCAAATATAAACGCCACCTGCTCCTCTCCTACGCGGATCTTCGGGTTTCACCTTTGGTTTTGGCGGCAAATTACACTTTTTCACAACATTTTCATGTTCGTATTCGTCGTCAAGTACGTTGTCTAGAACAGCCACCTCGTCGTCAGAATCATACAAATATACTTCTGTGGGATCGGGCACGACAAGCTGATCCGACATATTCTCAATTTTCACAATATTTCCATCATCATCAGCCATTAGGCATTCATATTGCGTTTCCTCCACCAGCGAGTCATTGTCCACCTCATCAGCCTCGATTATATCCGTGAATTCTGGGTCAATTTCATATTTCACTTGTGTAACTAAGCCACTGCTTTGTGGTAACAGCTTGGTAAGGTCGTCTTCCTCCACCTGCTGATAATCAGGTTCAATTTCCTGCTCAGCCTCAACTTCTGGCTCTGAGTCAGGTACGATTTCATGTTCCTCTGCTGATGGTGTCAATGCTTCATTTCCCATTATTAGTGCTTTGTACTTCTCCGGTATTCCGTCCTGTTGTTGTTGGGTGAGGCCTGACAATAGTTCACGTTGTGCACTGATGCATCGGTCTCGAAATCTGACTGCGCTTGTTAGTTCAATATTACAGCACTCACACATCAGTTCAGGTAAGCAAGGAAAACTTTCCAGCTGAATGTAACATAATAAACGTAGTATAAGTTAATTGGCCAAGTAGATTCATAATTTACTTACCCTAAGGCCCGTCATTGTTTCTATATTGCCTAGTAGCTTTTTATTAGCTTTATCGAATATCTTAAATGATTTCTTAAAACTGGCGTACTTGCCGCACACTCTACATGTGTTTTTTAGCCATTTATTCGGTACTTTTGCCATGTTTTTCAAGGAAAAACAATTTTTTTAATGGAATATGGAGGAAAATGATGCGCGGATGTGTCTCGCGTTGCCAACTATTTCTATTTGTTGTTTTTGCCATTCACTGTGAATGTCAACAATTTTACATTGAATTAACAGAGTTACGCCGCAGTTAACAGTGCTGTAAAGCACGAAATGGCGAGTTTGGAATGGTAAGTTTCTTTAGAAAATAAATAAATTTTTGTTTATAAAAAACACATGTACATATAGGTTCTGTGCACCACGCTGCTATCAAGTAGTTAAAAACCATTTACATGGCAACCCAACGCAGGAACATCCCCTTAAGCAGCAGACTGTCAACGTCATGGTAAGATGACAACAAATCTCCACCCATTATAAACAGTAAACTATTTTCGCTTAGGTCGCGGACAAGAATCCGCTTAGTTTGGCTTTGGCTCTCGAAGGCACTGACCCACTGTCAAAGTTTGCACGTCAGGACCAAGAGCTCAATGATCCGCTGTCTCAAATGTCCAGTGAATTTGTAAGTAAACTATAAAAGATTTTTAATTTTAACAATGCAATATGATTCATCAAAAATGTTAAAGTCTAAACGTGGTAATACAAGCGAGGCGGAGGATAACACACTTAATTGGAGCACACGCCGCCTAGGCATACTGAATCGCTTTACTACCAATGAAAAGCTATCTCTATCCACTAGCTTTTTATGCACCAGCAGCACAGAAGGCGGAGGTGAAAACTGTAATGCTAAAGTAAAATAAATTAATGGAATTTAGTTGCTAATATTATTTAATGTCCTTCTATGACAGTCAAAGCCCAGACGGTGGTGGCCGACAAAGTCAAGTATCGGTTGGAACAGCTGGATAATTTCGATGATGGCAGCATGCGGCACATGATGGACCTGACCCAGCAGGAATACATACAGCGCTTCGACCAGCTAAAACAGGAGCTCATTCAGTCATGGCACAACGATCAGCGTGTCAAGGCGCTGAAGATAGCCATACAATGTGCAAAGATGCTATCGGACACAAGTGTGTTGCAGTTCTATCCCAGCCAGTATATACTTATCACGGACATTTTGGACGTATTCGGCAAGCTGGTCTATGAGCGTTTGCGTATAAAGGCGGAGGGTGCACCTGGTGCATCGGCTGCCCTCCTACAAAGAGAGCGCGAAGCTGCTCGCGATACCTGCCAAAATTGGTTCTATAAGATTGCCTCTATACGGGAGTTGTTACCACGCCTCTATCTGGAAATGGCTATATTCAAGTGCTACGGGTTGCTAGCTGCCACACAGAAGGAAGTAGAACAAGTGCTTCTACGCCTTACAAGTCAGCTACGAGGCATTGCTGACCCGTTGGTGTCCAGCTATGCGCGCTGTTACCTTGTGCGCGTCGCAGTACCGGTTACACGCAGTAAGGTCTATATACGCGACAACTTTACAGATCTCTTCACGATATATCCTCAGGTTTGTTAACTATACTCTATTACGTCATTACCATTGACATCAGTTTAATTGACTTTCCATCCGGCAGATCTTTCGCATCGTTGCGCGCTACAATTTGCATCCAGAGATAATTACTGCCGGCGCTTATTTACAGCTATATTCACCAGCTTTTGATTATATGTTGCAGTGCCTGGTGCACGAAAGCGAACTTTACGCACAGGATATGCTTAAAGAATGCAAACAGCTAAAGAATAAGTATATTATCTCTTACTGTAGTAATATTTTCCGCCTAATGTCACGATTTTGATCTTTCTAGCGGCGCTATACTTTTGTCTCTACTAAACTCCTCAAAAGGCGAATTTGTTGCCGCACATGCTCACGAGTTCTTGGAGCTCATCAACAACTGCGACACACCTGGCATTTCAAAATCACAATTATTGCGACCGCTGGGTAGTTGCGTAAGCAGTTGTGCACCTTTACAGGAGCAGCGTATGGCTTTTCTGAACGCAGCCTTTCAGACGATTAATACACTTTCGGATCCGAACGAATATATAAACTGTGTAGAAACCTGGGCTCCGTTTGTAGCACAATATTTTACGGTTCGTATACATCTTTGAGTTTAACAAATGACTAACTGAATTAATTTCGTATTTCAGGTACACGAAGTGAATCGATTGCTTGGCGAACTGAACACACGAATGTGTCTGGGTAAAGCATATGAGAAGCATTATGGCCAGCTACAAAGCATTTTAACTAGAATAATGCAAAACTATCGAAGTATTGAGTTGTTGCTGATTCAGCCTCATTTTCTACCCTATTTGGATTTGTTTCACAAAGAGTCCGTGCGGGTAGAGATGTGCAAATCAATACTGAGCTACTATCGGCAAAATAGTGAAGATAGAACTAGCGATGCCGTTGTCACCAATGCACTCATGTATCTTGGCAAGATACTCAACGACTCGGTCAAGTAAGTGAATGCAATATCAATTAATTCTGCTCATTGATATGTAATATATTTGTAGCGCACTTACTGTGGAGGATGAACGCCGTCAGATTTCGCAGCTTATTAACGGTTTTATAAATAAAGTGCATTTTGGAAAAGATTTGGAGCAGCAACTTAGCTTCTATGTTGAGGGACGCGGCACCTTTGGGAACTTGGATGCAGTTTATGTAACCCTCGTACACGCCGCCTTGAAGCTAACTATGCATGCGTCTAATCGACAAGGTGTTAAATCATTGGGTTTCATTAAAGCCTGTATTGCTTATTGCTTCATAACCATTCCAAGCATTACTTCTGTTCGTCAGAAAATGGATTTGTATCTACTGTGTGGTCAACTAGCTCTGCGACATTTGTGTCTCGGGCAAGGTATGATTAATTTCAAAGAATTTACCATTTAATTGCAAGTTTAACTTATTGTTATTATTAGCGGATGCGTGCTTTGAGGCTGCTTTACAGCTGATTGACGAACTGCCGGCCACCACTGTTGATTTCGAAGGCAAACCACGCTGCTTGGAACGCTACCTAGTCGCGTATCTATGTAATATGCTATCCACCCTAATCGTAGTGCCCGATAGTCCTGAACAGGGCGTCCTGTACTTTCTACGTCTGCTGCTAGATATCGTCGGCAGGAGAACATTTAAGGCGAATAGTAGTGCGCCAGCCAAAATATACTTACATATTTTGGATATGCTTTATGTGCAAAGCATGGAGAAATTTCCCTATCACATCGAGGGAGGTAAAAGCCGTATAAACAACATAACTCCACATTTATATTGGGTTATACAAATCTTCTTTTGGTAGTGGTCTCAAATGATGCACTCTATGGCCATGACCCCAAGTTTCTAGCGGAGGTTAATAATCTGTGCGGACAGGTCGTGGAGGCCATACTGCTGCAGCTTAAGACTTTGGGAGCAGCTCACCAACAGCGCACCCAAGCGCAACTCTCAATGGAGCTGTTTACACGTATAGTGCGGTATGCAGATCTCGAAAGGGAGCCACTGTGTCAGCTGGCAGTTAAACTGTGGATGCTCGCTAACAAAGCACAGGCGCAACTGGACTCGGAGACCATTGTGAGTTAACAATTGAAAAATATGAAAGTATTTATTATGTATTATTTTGTATTACAGCCTCAAACGCTGTGTAGCGTAGAGCATTTTTACAAGTTAGTCAAGGATTCCTCACCAAAGCGTGCTCAAACAATTGCTAAACTGCTGTTGCGCATGCGCGACAGTCAAAGCGGCGGCTGTTAGCGACAGTTTTAACGGCTATTAGCGGCCGTTACTCACTGAGATTATCAAGTGATTTGTTGCTTAAGTCGACTTTATCTTCGTTGTGCAATCAGGTTGAATTAAGACTTTCATAATTATATAGACAACATGCTCGCAATATGCATTTAGATGCGTAAGGAACTGAAATTAAATTAACTTAATGTCATATAAGTAGTCAAAAGAAAACAATTAAGTTTTTTAATGCGTTTATTCAATTTCGATTGCTTTAGGCCCGTTTTGCACAGCCCCTATTTATTGAATTTAAGCTGTGCGTTACGACATTTACATGCAGCGCCTTAAAGTGTGCTCATTGGCTGCATACAAAACTGTTTCAATTATTGGAGTTGTATCCTTACAAATTTACAATAAGCTGCTGCATGTAGGTGTTGCATATTCTAAGGTATGAAAGGTGTAAAAATATGATTTACATTGATTCATTCATGTAAAATTGTTTTCTTTTTGGTAGTTTAAAACATTTGAGGCAATTTGTCGTTTTGCTTGTGCATTTCAAAAATGGCTATATACTATGGCTGACAAACTCGAAAAATCAAATCAACAACTTAAATAAAAGCTTCACGAATACCAAGTAAATAATAATAATATTTATAAGTATGTATAAAACTACGTATTTGTGGGAATATGTATATTTATATGTGATGAAAACGTGTTGAGTGTCGGTAGCTTAAAAATTTGTCTCTTTGAACTCCTTGGACTGCAGTAATGGCGCCACGCTCCCATTGCCACCGCCGCCACCACCATGACCTGCTTCATCAGTATCAGCATCGGATGCTGTTGCACACGCACCACCTACGGTGTAGGCCAACACTGTGGCATGATCCAGTTTTCCAGGCAACGCGCTAAATGTGCTGCTGTCGACGATACGTTTGCGGGCTGCTCTGTGCTGCATCCGGTTCAGCTGCACCTCTCGCTTGACTCCATCCGGGCCGCTAGACAGTTTGTAAAAGAGTTCACGCTGTTCGAGGGTTTTGCGGCGTGCGGAGGTGATCATTCGCACAAAATCGATCAGCAGGTGGCAGAGTCGCCGTGCCGAGGAACAGGGTGAGAAAGTTCCGTTAATGCCGTAACTAAGTAAATCCTCCAACCGATGGAGTGTTAGGGCATGCCGTTGCGGTCCAGTGACCAGTGGCAGGCCCGACACCGATTTGGGAATGCGCTGGATTGGTGGTGTTGGTGAAGCTGGTGTTCCAACTCCATGACGTGCTTCGATCAGCGTTTGGGAACGCATATATTTGGGCCGGCTGGGCACTCCGTTCGGTGGGCTGCCAGCTTTTGGCTTGCGCGTTCGGCAGGGCGGTGTGGCCGACGACGGGTGCAAGCGAGCATAGATCGCAGAGGCACTTTTGTTCTGACGTTTCGGTGCCAGATTCCCTGTCTGCAGTTGCTGCAGCTTTACATCAGGTGTCCAGGCTTCGGCGAACTTGCCAACAACTGGATCGAAGTTATCGCTGATGCCGTCGGAAGTGAGAAATACAATGTCTCCACGCTCGATGCAGGTCATCGAGAAGGTGAGATTGCTTAGTTCGGGCTTATTGCCATCGGCGGGTCCCAGAGCTCCCAACGCATCACGCATATCTCGCATGGAGCTAATATCATGGGATGCTTGAGTCAGTTCTCGCACTCCGTACTTCTTGGAGTACACGTAGCCCAAGGAATCGCCCACATTGCAGGCGCACACTACATACTTGCCGTTTGCACCGTCCAGCGGCAGAACAACAGCAATTGTTAGCGTGGAAAGCGCTCCACCCACTTCCAGTATGCAGCCGTGTCCCTCCCACAGGCTGCGCAACAGACTCACAAACAGCTCCTGTGTGGTGGTGGCCCGACACTCGTGGGCTTGTCCAAAGACGGCGCGGTCCAAATAGTCCAGGCAGCCGTGCACAGCGGATCGAGCAGCTAAGCGAGCGCCATCACCTTTGTAAATAGATGAGGATGTTATCATAATTCAAAAATATTATTAAAAGCGGCAATGAAGGTTGGGTCATAGTATAAGTGGCCTAACCTCTTTCTCTTTTGGACTCACCCCAATTGACGCCATCGGCCATTGCCATTGCAGCGGCATCGCCACGCACAACGCAGCCATAGCAATCGGCAATGGGATTACCCATTGGCTCCTTAGTTAGCATGTTGTTTTCGTAGAGTGAAACTGAGATTCCGTAGGCAAAATCACAATCCATTTGCCAGTTCTGCACTCCAGCAACCGGTGTTGAGAGGCCGTTGGGTGTGTCAGCGGGTGTGCCGCTCTGATTGCTGACGGCTTCGCGCAGAAGTCGTTCGCGCTCCGCGCTGCCGTTGCCAGCAGCCGTAGAGGCCTCAGTCTTAGCATTCAATAGATTTTTATTGTTTTGATCCTGAGCAGGATTGCTATTGCTGACCATGCTGACCACTATGGTGGTGGCTTTGCCGCCGGCGCCATCTCTCGCTGCAGCAGATGAGGCGCTAATGCTGCTCTTTGAGTTTTTCCTGGAACGCATCCCGGAGGCGACAGTTCCGCCGCCTGCGGTACCCGTACCCGTCGAGCTCTGATCCGTGCTGCTCTGGCGCCGTGCAAACTTGTTGCTCAGCCTTGTCGATGAACTGATCGGTGGAGCTGGTGGCGTACTCTTGCGCACGCCATACGCATCCTCATTCTCCTGCTGTGTGTCGATGAAATCAATATCATCCGCATAGCTAGCACTTAAGTGCAATTTGGAGCGCTTGATGCCCGTTAGGCCTTCATCCGGGCCTGTGCAGGCGGCTGTGATAGTCTCCGGGCCGGTGTCGTAGCTGCCCAGTTTCAGCACGGGCATGTCTGTGGGACTCTGACCGTTGTAGATCTCTGGTCCGCCGGCCATAAATTCACGTTCCATACGACTGTAAGAAAAATGAGCTGCATTCAGCATTTAATACTCCATAAAAGGTCAGAGAGCAAACATACCCCTCGAGATATTTGGTAATGAAGCTGCCGTCGTCCTCCTCTGCATTGCCATTGCCGCGCCTGCGGCCATCGCGCGGCTCCGCTATAAAACTCAATTGTCGAAAGTACGTGGTGACCTTTTGCCGCAGCGATGGCATCTTGATGAGATGCTGCTGCTGTTGCTGCTCCCGCTTGGTTTGCCTCTGAACTTTCTCTAATTGGAGCTGTGTATTAATTGATGCTGTGCTGGTGCGGGGGACTTACCGCCTCCAGTTGGAGTGCATTCACCTCATCGGGGGCAATTGTTGTGGGAGTTGCTGCCTGCAGTGAATCAGATGAGACAGAAAGAGTTTCTTATTTAATTATCAATAAATTATGCAATTAAATGAGGCGTAGTCTCCAGCTACGGTCGCTGCTAATGGCAGGATGCGCATTTAGTGGCCGCAGGGCCTCTACACAAACACTACGAAGGCCCAGCTGAGGAGCATAATGCAGGGGCCTCAGTCTCTCTCTGCTATGCAGGCAAACACAACCTGAATGGGTTTTCAACTTGGGCTCATTTCGGATGCAGAGATGAGCGAAGGGAAAAGAGATGAGACTGTGGCTGTAGCTGTGGCTTCCAGTTTCAAATGACGCAGCTTCTGGGTGCTTCGTATGATTAATGAACCGCATTGCTCTGTTGCGTTTGCCAAATGGCAGAGAGAATAAATGGCATATTGTTTAGTTATTTCGCTTTAATGTTGCTCATCCTTAGCATATCATCCTACGATTCGTGAATAACGAGTTCGAACGTTCTCTTCTCAAATGATCTCAGTTTCAGGAATTGTCTAGCAAATCTGGCTAGGGAGTTCGTTCTACACGTTCTCTAAATCTCAGTTATAGAAAAACAGTTCAGTAATTGAGTTATATATAGCTTACTTAATCGGAAATCATATCAAATCTTCGCTATTAATATGTAAATAAAAAATGCTCTTTTACATATGTATGTGGAGAGTATTGGAAGTGAAGAGATAAGAGCAATATAAATCGTAATTTAAAGCTAGCTGAGCTCTGTTTGTGCCTCACTCGCTGCATCGAAATTATGAGATTATTTTCGAAATGTTGCTTTTACGATTAAGAATTATCTGCTTTTATAATTCCCAACTAAAAGTTCACTTGAGATACAATTGCATTGCGCAAGCAACTGACCAGTCAAACATAACTGTAGTTTTTTGCTCTCTAGTGGAAATGGCCTGACTAGGAAATACTGCGCTTTCATAATATCTGGGTCTTATAGCAGAAATAATTACATTCATTCAACTAGAATATATGACTATGCTCTTTTATCATTTGCTAGTTTTTACTACACTCCTGAAATGCTGTATGAATTGTAAGTACTGTAATTAGCGCTAATCTTGAGTAGATAACAATAGCTACAGATTTTCTAGTTGATCTTCCTTAAACGATGCGCATATGCCGAATTATGCAACCGAACAACTAAATAATAGTACGCGAAATGAAAAGGCAGCAACGACAATAATTGATGCAAGCTTTTGATGATGGACACAATTGTTTATTATTGTTGTTGTTGTTGTTGTTTAACGATCTGCCGCTTTAATTTATGTCACTTCAGTGATCACTTAAAATGACAAATGAATTATTCATTTATTAGCCCGTTCCCAGAGTAAACAGCCGGGGGTGAGTCTCTCTCGGAGATTCTCAAAAAATGTTGACAAACAACAGATATTAAAAAGTTTCTTAAGCTCAATATGTATATGCATATATTCAGTAAACCTTGAAACGATCCAGGTGTGTGACATAAATCTACCTTTAACCTATCTGTTTCCATTTGATTAATCAATCAAATCTGTACAGAGACCCACTGAAGTGTTGCACTTACAGCATAGCCATTGTGGTTACGACACACTCGTTGTCCATTAGGCACGTGTCACAACGCTGGACAATGGGTCAGATATCGGATATAAGGCGAGCAAGTGAATAAACGTAGAGAACTCACAATGATCTTCAGCAGCATGAATATATTTCAAGAGTCTCACATCGAGCACAAGCTCAAGCGGCTTTTGTGTGTCAAGCGAAGATGATGATAACTATGACGAGGGCGCATATGATGCTGATGATGATGCTAATGATGATGCTGGCTGTGATATAAGAAAGGTGGGAGCACCAAGGCATACCACCTGGTGTACTTCTAACCAAAATGGAGCAGACCAGAGCAGAGCAGAGCAGAGCTGAGTAGAGCCAAATACATGAATTGCAAATTATTCTGACATTTGAACGGATGTTGCTTTGTGGGCATTAAGTGTGTGTGTTGAGGTGGGTGCGGTCAGTGTTTGTGGTTGTAATCTCTTTGACTGCACACTAATCGCAGATTCTTGTTGCTGGCAAATTGAATTGTTTGTGGCACTGAAGTGCAACATTTCAATCAGCCAGATTGATTCCGTCTGCCAATGCGCTTGGATGCGCTTGAATGCACAGCTTGAAACGAAAAAAGGGGACACAGACACACACACACACACACACACAAACACTGAAACTCAAAGCATATGTCTGGGCAAAATGCTAACTGAATCTGGGTTAATTTGATTTTGATCGAAAAAAAAACACTTGGTATGTGGGCGTGTTAGGGAAACTATGCAACTCAACTTAACCACTGCATCGCCTTAGGATTCTGATTGCATTTTGTGGTTCGACAGCCCTGAGAATTTAATTAAATTACACTTCCCGTTGCTGTGCTGTTATTATTGATGCGTGATCTGTCGCTAAAGTTCAAGTCAATTGCCTTCAGTCGTGCAAGGTGGCTGCGAAACCTTGGCTCCGCTCTTTGTTTATTTGCTCATGTCTGATCGTGAGCTGAAGATCAAAGGCAGTGGGATAAAACATTGATAGCATTTGGAAAAATGTATAAAATGCAAGAAACTTTAAAAAATCATAGTGATCATATTGAATCTTATATAAGAAAAACTCTATCAATGACTATTTAAATTTCCTAGTGTAAATTATATAGAAATTATGAAAATGTGTATCAAAATTTGAAAAATATTTCAAATAACAATTATTATTATTATTATTTATTTTTTTTTCGTCACTCAGACAGTCGGCCTCATTGTTCTACTTTTTTAGGGCTTTACGTAGTGAGTAATGTGTTCGTTATTCCCCTATGATAAAATTGCGTTAAAGTTGTTACTTAATGCAGTTGAAAGCAGCACATTGTAACATTTACATTATAATGAATCTTTTTAATCAAAATTTAAACACAAAAAATAGGAGTTTGGTTTGTGGTCTGCAGAAAATGTAGCTTTGAAAAAGTTTTCATGAAAGTAAAGTTTATGAATAGTTAATTTAATCAAGAAAGCATAAGAATAGAAATTCAAAAAACTTTCCTTACACAAACTCAGGTAAAACTCTTTAAGTTATATTAGACAGAGAGTTGGATAGATCGTAATGTTGCTGTTAATATAATAAAATATATATACTATATACATATACACTACACATTTAACTTTCATTTGCTACACATTTGAAAAATAAATTCTAGATACCTCATCACAAGAGTATATAAATGTGATCGACGAGCGTTTGTTGACACGCCTCAATCGAAACTCGATTGCCCTCTCTGCCCCCTCTTCAACAATCAGTATAGAAAAGAACGTAAAATATATTCGAGGCGTGTGCCACATTATCAATCGACACTCTCGGCGCAGTTCGGGGCATATTCAAGCCATCAACATTTTCAACACTTTTAGCTAATCAGGCGTGAAAATGGGAAAATTGTGCAAGAATCGAAAGAGGGGGGAAATGGAATGAAACGGAATGGGAAAGTGTTGAAATAAACGTACGTAAATATTATTATTAAATGTGGTATAGACTAAAATAAAAACTCTGGCAAATGCGATTTATTGAAAGTGACGGAATTAGTTTACAGAATCCAACTCAAGCTACAACCACGAGCTATAAATATTCGTATGATTATTTGTATTTATAGCAGCATATGGCACAAATTGAAGATCATTTCGATCCGATCAGGGTGGGCTGCGATCATCCATATGTTGTGTCTCTGATTTGTTTTGGTTTTTCGATTCGCAAATACGCTTGAAAGATTTATTTATTTTATTTTGTTTTATTTTCTCGTTTTCTGTTTTATTTAACACATTTCCGCTTTAGCAGATAAATAATTGATTGAGTGAAGAGATTGCTCTAATTGTTTACATTTGAAACTAATTAGACGGGGGTAAATAAAACAGCACAGAGTTCGCCAAGTGCGTTGCAACTAGTTGCACCACTTGCAACCACCAGGGGCAACTGCTCATATATCATTTCTATAGGCACGACAGCCTTGTGGCAGCCAACATATTCTTTTATGTGTGCTGCCTCTGCTGTTGCATATTCAAAAGCTGTTGATTTAGTGCAGCGCAGCGAAGAAGAGTAAACAAACAAGCTCACAGAGATGCCACCACATCAGGGGCAGAGTTGGTTAGGTGGGAGGGTGGATGGGTGTTGGCTGACAGGTGCGCCACGTAGACAGATACGCCAGTTAATAACTGCAGTATTTCACCAAGCTCACAAATGCGACGACAGCTGGTTGAAAGATTATGATGTCTCAAGGTGGAAGTTGCATTCATTTGGAGGTCTTGCCGTAAACCGAATTGTTGGCCAAACTGTCTGGTGCTAGACAAAAGCCGTAAATACATTCATAAGAAAGTGAAATTTTCATCATTTTTTGTTGCACTATCTACGTTGCTTTTAGCATATGTTGAGTTATGTCAACTGCCAAACGAAAGCTGAAGGCCAACACAATGCTACGAGAATTCCAATATTTACTATGTACATACATATATGTAAGTATATGTCACATATTACTTTAGCTTAGCACTCAAATATTGCTGTCTATATATTGGTGTCTGGTATAGACTCTAAATATACTCATACTCATAGTCTATGAATATCATATTATTTAAAAATATATTCTAATATCTGTATATTATTTTAAGATTTCATCACCCAATTCCTTTCAGATTAGGCCCTGCGGAGGAGCAGGCCATAAATATTTTTAGAGCAAGTGATGTAATATTATAAATAGATACCAGGAAAATTAAATTTTAATATAGAAACTTTTAGGTTAATATCATCTCTATTCAATAGATATTTTTGTCGTTTATATAATATAATTTCAAAGTTATAATGAACAATTGCAAATACTCAAGCTGAGCATATGCGAATCAAACCTTTGCATATATATATATATATATTTGTGTGTATATATGCATGCTCATTAACATATCTAGTTTCCAGAAATATATATATAAGAATATATGCATATGTGATATGAATACTTAATGCGTTCTTGTACGCCGTTCTCTACTTTGGAGATTGACGAATCCAATGCAATAAATAAGCTAGATTATTTACATTTAGTCACGCCCATGCAACTATTAAACAGAGATAGCACTCATAAATTAGATAAGTATAAACAATATGCTTATGATTATTTTTGTTTCATCGAGCCATACAAAAATACTCAGTTTTACAGTAAACTCACTTTCTGTGCTGGCAATTTTTTAAGGAGAATTCTTTAATTATAACTTAATGCTCCTTCATCCAACATATCTACATTGGCAGACTTCTATAAAATATGGCTATAATAGCAAGTCTACATATATAACCACTTATTACCCATATGTCTATAGAGTCTATAAATATTTGCATGTGGGAGTCATTAGTGCTTCGCTTTCTCTCTTCTTTTTTTTACATTCATCCAAATTCCACGACCGCCTATGCATTCACGTTATTAAAGCCCTGCAGATTATCAGGTTTTAGCAGTTTAGGATCAGAGCCGTGGTTAAATATTTAATCAGTTGACAAGTCTCCATAATTTAGCAACAAGCCTTAATCAGCCCTGCGGCCAGCTACTCCAATGGGCTTTGCTGGTTCTATTTGTAGAGTCCGGCCGGGCCGAAAAGCGCTTAAGGTTCCATTAAAATGGTCCTAATTAAAATTGCATGTGATGAAAATCACACACAGTAAGAGAGAGGGAGGGAGAGTGACGAAGAGAACGAGTGGGAGTGGGAGAGAGAGAGAGAGGCAGAAAACATACAATAGAGTTCCTTCACCTCGCTGGCATGTCTGCAGGGGAGCAACTCCATCCCCATCTCCTGCACCCACAGCTATGCCCATTCCTTTTGCGTTTTTGATGCCAGTCTCGGGCGTTGCTTAAATTGCCAGCTAATTGGCTTTTGAGTGTTTGTAGCGTGGTGCGTGCATTTCCTGTTACAACTGCACACAGAGAAAACAATTTGCATTAATGGAAATGCCTCCACACACACACAGACACACCACACCCCCATATTATGTGCCACATGCATCCATTATTTCAACACTTGCCACATTATTGCAATTGCAATGCATGAAAACTGAAAGTGCAACATAAATCCATAAAGCAAATGTCATATGCTCTCTTCTAAATATTTCCTCGTTGCATAATACACAGCCCATCTTTGTTCAGGGTTGCTGTTTGTGTGAGGGGCGGTAGATATGTTGGGGCTCCATGGTGGGGTTTACTTCCCTTTCCATGCTGCTTTCTGTGTCAAAAGTGCACTTTTGCATGCAATGTGACGCCGCAAAGACGTCGATGCTTTTGTTCTATCGCATGCAATGATGACGTATATATATTTTTTTTTGTTGTTTTTTTTTTCTTTAAGGGTGCACCAACCCTTGGGGATTGTTCAGGGTTGCGTGTGTGTGTGTGTGTGTTGGGCTTTCTCTTATCGCTCATTTCCGCTTGCATGTTTCTGTTATGTGCTTTTGGGGTCGCGCCTCTTGGCCCCATTTCTTGAGCGGGCCCCAAAAAACTTGAACGTACTTGTTAAGTTTAGTAAATACTTGAGAGAAAAGGAAAAGAAAATCAGATATGGGGCAAGAAGTCATTTGGTAAAGTCAAAACGTTTGTGGTGTCGAATGTAATGGGGTTAACATTAGTTCAAAAATATCTCAAATCGATCGATAGAGTGGCACGAAAGTAAAACAGGATTGGATATCAAGAGAAAAATCATTGATTTTTTTCAAGGTGAAAAAAGTAGAAGCTTAAGCCAACTCATTGCCTTCGAATGCTTTAACTTTTATTCTCTCACATTTCAATTTCAATCTGAAGAGTTTCATTTTTGACGGATCAACTTTTCTGAGAATTCGTTATTCCCAAACATCGGCAGACTCATAACAACTTATGTGTCTTCAAATAAATTCGTATACAATAATTTCAACAGGTAAAGCAAAAATATATTCAAATTTTAGTTTTTGTGAGTTGATTTCTTAATAATTTGTTTATTTATAAAAAATATATTTATGAAAATAATAACGTGCGCTTCTTTCATGGAAACTATTCAAATTTGTTTATATTTTTGTACAAGATTATTTGATTTCTGTATACAAAATTTACAAATTCAGTATTAAACACCATTTAGGCCAATAAAAATATTGTTAAATAAAATAATATATATATTTTTTTTAGAACATAAGTTTTAATTAATTTAAATTTTTAATAAAAATAAATTAAATGGAAAATAGATGATTTGTATATAGACCTGAATAATTATTTCAAATTTCTAGATTTTATTTAACTATCTAAACAAGTATAAAAACAAACTATTCTCATTCATTTTCTGCGTAAGAAATAAGCAGACATTATAACACCTATTTAGCTAGTTTGCCCGCCTGTGGTTAAATGAAAACCCGCCAAGTGAGCAGCAGCAGGAAATGTGAGCCGTGTAGGACTTAGGCCAATATGTAGGTGAATAAATTAGGCATGGGTTCGGCCAGAGGCTTGCCAGGCATACTAATAAGTCCAGTAAGTGGCCGCCTTGGCGCGCCAAGAAGTCGAGAGAGTGGGTGCCGGATAAAATATTAAATTAAAACTTAATGGCAACGTATCAAATGAAAAGAAGTCAAGGCCCGGCCAAAGAACCGCGACAAACAAAGCCAAAGCAAATGCAATTGAGAAACCTCCTCTGTTGCTTGTCGTCGTTGGTTTCTGTCTGGCGTTGGTGTCAGATGGCTGCCCACTGACGGCAGCTTGGACAATTCAGTGCCAGGTGCTGTGGTCTGCAGTGGGTTAACTGACCTTCTCCTCTTACCTATTCACCTTTCCCCGACCGCTGTCTAGCTCTAATTTGAGCTTCATTGGCGGGCTTAGTCATCGCGTCAGTTGGCTGACTAATCATGATAGAAACGACGCGTGCTTAGACAAAGAATCGACGAATCGGTCAGCTGGAGCAACCTCGATTAACTCTTCTCCCCCTGAACAAATTCAATGAACTGTTTCTCTGAGCTCTGTGCAGCGGTTTTCTTGTTGCTGTTCATTCAACTTGAAATCGGCAAAAATGTTTATTTTGGTCGAGGCGCGCTTTGTGTGGCTTTCGAATCGTGCGTTGCTCTTACCTAATCGATGTAAGACGCTAAATAAAAATGATTTATATCTCTCTTTGTTTTTATACTCTAAACTGTGGACTATTGCCATTATACTATGATATTTGTAATATATGAAGCCAGCAATATTTTTTTATCTTGTGATCATTGTTTAAGTTCATAAATGTGCTTCAAAATATTCAATGCAAAGTAAAAGTTTAGAAATATATATTTAATTAGCAAGTGTATTTTATCTTCGGCTTAATTGTATTTCTTTTTAGACTTTTTATGAGCTTTCTTAAATGGGCTGGCAAAGTTCGCCAACCATATGCGCAGCTGCACGAAATGAATTGTGATTCGGCTTTTTAAGCTAGCTAAAGATTTGACGTACTGTAATTAAAATAATATATGGGGATACGCGAAACTGTGCGAGAGTCAATGCTGAGCTATAAAGCAACATGTTATAAGTAAAATTCTTTGAACTGAAATAAGTTCATCATTTTGTGGTCAGCCAAAACCTGTTTTTCTGCTCATATATACGCAAGTCTTGAGATTTTAATTGAAATGATTATTAATCAATTAAAGAGTATCAGACATTAAATTAAAGTATCTACATACATGTATCTATAATTGGATATATCATAAACAGTTGAATCTTTATATGAAGTGTAGCTATGATAAAATATATATACGTTCGTATAACATATAACATAAATAAATTATAAGTCATATAATATCATAGCTTTAATTAACGAGAATTATCAAAAAAGTATTGTTTGCCCGTAAACAGAGGTAGACAATTATGTATACATACATTAATATAAATATATATTACATATAAAAAAATGGCTCTCTCAATTCCCACTCAGTGGTCATTAAATGAAGCAAATAAAGAAATTTAATATCGCAAGTGTCGTCGTCGTTAAAATTTGTGAAATGGAACTCTATATAAATATGAAAGAAGTTAAAATGCATTTCGAATGAACTTCTAAGTAGAGAGCAAATAAACGCAAACCAACCAGTGGCAGTAGCAACTATACGTATCATAAAATGCCATCGAGACAACAAAGGAGCACAAGGAGCGACAGCTGTTGGGCATGAGAATGCGCCAGCTGTGGATGGAGTCAGACAGACGGGGCATCGCTTCATGCGGCATCCCTCGTCTGGGTCAGAGTCGTGGCATTGGCAGATGACGGCGTGCTGTAGCCACTGAACCACCCAAATAAACCCAACTTCAGCAAATGTGTATGGAGTAGGGTAGTTAGTTCAGAGTTTTGCTTTTAGCCAGCTAAAAAATAAAAAGAGCCAGCAAAACATTCTTGGCCGGGAGCAGGCGAAAGTGATTGAATTCCAGCAAGATTCGTGGCGCCATTCGAATTGCGCATCTTGAATGCGTTGAAAATATTTCAGATGCTGTCGAATACTTTCCCGACAAATTAAAGCCAAAACAAGTAACTTTGATGATAAAATTTAAAGATTGATAAAATATATGTATAGTTTTAAGATCTTTAAAGACTTGAGTAAAACATCAGTACAGATGAAAGTATAGATGAGTTCGATAAAATAAAGAAAAACATATGTTTTTAACTACAAACTATAAAAGTTTTCTCTTTATGTAAAAGGCATTTAAGATGACTAAGTAATTGGGAAAAATTAGTTAGACTAAAAAAGTTAATTCAAATAAGTTAGAAATAGTTAGTCAGAATTCCTGCAGTGCTTAGCCGAAAAGTTAAATATTTAAAATATAGGTTAATCCATTGCATAGTTTTTTTTTTAATTTTTCTCTTTTCTCATATCTTTAAAATGAAAATTTTATAATTATGTTATTCCATGAAAGGTTTCTATAAATCTGATTCCACATCCTTTTTGATGACTCAATATGTACGCAGACTCAACTGTACAACATTTAGTATACGTTATATTCATGGTTTTCCCTTAGCATAACCTAACTGTCTAACTGGCTCTTGGGCCACAGAACGACTAACCATGTTGTGGGCAGCACTGAGGACACTTCATTTACAATTCATTTCCTGTTATTTTCCGCTTGACAGTTGCCGCAGTTTACACAACCGGGCGTCCAGGAATCGAGGACAGCTCTGCGTTCTGGGAGTTGCGTCTGCCCAAGGTATACCTCCCACCTATAATTCGATTCGTCGCATGTCGAGCATGTACAAATCCGTAGAGTGTGGTGCGGGCACCATATCCTTATTCGTGTGCTGGCTGCCGCCCGCCTGCATATGATGTGGACTCTTACGTGTTCTGGTGGTTGCAAAAACGAATTGCCTGCTGCATTTCGCAAAAGCATTTGCCAAAAGTTTTGTTTTGGTGCAGGACAAAACCATTTATTTTAGCTGAACTTTTGGAACAAAGGGTTATGAAAAAGAGCAAAGTTTCTGCCTGAACGAAAAACCTATAAATTTTTTTTTTTTAAGCGTGAAAAATGTAAAACGAGACACGATAGTGGATAAAACTAAGAAATTTGCAGCTGTCGGAGAAAATTAGATGCAATTAAAAACAATTTGGCACTGGAGCTCCAATTGGTTAGACCCAATTTAGCAGCATGTGCAATTGGACAATAACAAAAGTTAACACGCTTTTCATAATGAAATCGCAAACCGGTTATTGCAACAACAATGAAAGCTTTGGCTTTGATGCTGCTGCTGTTGTTGTTGTTGTTGTCGCAGTAAGCAGCTGAGATTTTGCAGCTGCCCGTGAAGCAAACAGCAGGTGAATCAGAGAAGCAGAGAATAAAAGCACATGAGAAACAAAAAAACAATCTACTGTAATAACAATGAAGACATCGGCCAAGTTGAATGACAAAAGCAACAAACACACACTCACAGAGACACATACACTCGCACATATATACAAACTAACGCACACGACGCAAAGTGGAGCAAGACACAAAACAAAACACGACAAAAACAAAGGGCAAAAGTTGAGGGTTAACCGAGAGCGTTCAAAAATCAATAGAAATAGGAAACGTACGCACTAAGGACAACATTACAAAAGCAACAGCATAAAAATATACTTACAATAATTGTTGTTGTTTCGGTTGTATCTGTAGTTGTTGTCCTTATCGAGTCACAACGTTGAATGCTTTTACATATGTACGTTGGCGCCACACACACGCACGGCCAGGGGTAGGGGGCGTTGGTGGTGTGTATAAATATTTGACAAACACAGGGTGGAATTATTAATGTTTGACTGTGTTAGTTTCTAATTTACACTATTGGAATTTGGAGTAGTTCATGTATACTAATTGCCGTCTTGTTTATTCAAATGCTCATTAACACTAACGCTTTTCAATAAATTTTGGATGACACCGTACACGTCCCCCTTCGTTGGACTCTAAAATGTAACTGCAGTCTCGTTTCAACGACAAGGCAAGTCGATTTTGTTCAATCGCCAAAACAAATGGTAGACTGCCAACTTATTTCACTTAATTTAATGTGTATACACTGGTTAATCGATAGTTAGGCGCGCAGGCAAGCATTCATATATCGATAAATAAATCAAAATTTTAATTTAAATGTAAATTGTGGTGATAATATTCATAAAGTAAATAAAATTAAGAGGATATTTTAAACTTTTATTAGTTTATTATTATTAATTTTCTATGACTTGTTCTACTATCGATAAGTTTAAGATAGTGTGACCATAAATGCTATTCAGTTATCGATAGAGCAGCGACGATTCATCTGTCTTCTTTAGCATTTCGCGGCGCTTACTCATATAATTTTTGCGAATAGGCGTAATTTAAGTGCTGAAAGTGTGCAAATTTTGTTAATTGTTTTTTGTTAAGGATTGTCTAAATACAGGTAAGTGGTAATAAAGAGTAATATTGTTTATATAGACGTCTAACAGAGGCATTCATAGCGGCACGCATACAAGTAAAGTCAAGCATCAGAATTTGCGGATTTGCGAATCTAATGGGCAAAAGCGCCATGAATTGATGCAATTCCATTTTTTGCCTGCAAAGATGCGAATTGTTTTTGTAGTTTTTTAGTGTTGAAGAAAAGTCCGTTAGCGTTACCGGTGTGTGTTTTTAGCGTGTGACAGTGGCAGGCGGCGAATGGCGGGATCACACACACACATGCCCACACACGCGCGCGAACACAAGCCCGTTGCGATGCGCGCAAAATACAGACACACACACAGACACGCACGCACTCACACAGGTGAATGAACTTTTTTGCGTTGTTTTGTAATCTCGATCTCTTTACCATGTACACATGTACACAAATACATGCATACGTACATGCATGTATTTAATTGTTTGCAGTGCGTGCTAATAAAACAACTTGAGCCATTTTATCAGTTGGGCTCTTGACTCGTTTCTCAGGTCCACAACTAGTGATGATCCTCGTTGCAATTTGCACGTTTATTGAATTTGACGCGCTCTTCTGTAACATTTCTCTTTTCCAATTTCATATAGAATTTATTTATTATTTTTTTGCGAGTTCATTTACATATTTGCTTAAGTAGCCGCAGCCGCAGCAGCAACAGCAACTGTCACGCTCAATGCTAATGAACCTGCGTTCTCTTGCCTGATATTTTGTTTAACATTTAAAATTTAATAAACAGTCGGCAGATGTGTCGCCTGCTATATAAATAGATCGATTGCAATTGTGTTCCATATTTTCACAGCTCCAAAAGAAATTGAAAAATTGTTTATGTTGTTTTAAATAATTTTAATTTAATTTAATATAATTAGGTTTCGTCTTTTAAATTTTGTTTAAGGCAAAGCAATTGCATAAAAATACACTTGTTGGTTGTTTTCTTTTTTTCAAGTGGATGCACCTATACAAATAGAGTAAGTTTTGTAAACCATAGCTTAAAGCACTATATGAATAGTATTTATATACTTTTGATAGTTGTATTAGCTTGATTTATTTGTGAATTTTGTTGGAAAACACACAAACTAGTAGTCAAGAATTTTGAATAGGCCCATTAAGTTTAGTTTTGTAATATGCTAGAAATTTGCTAAGCAAGCGAAATTGTTACTAGGTAAGCGTCTCAGAAGCAAAAGCCCAATTTGGGAATTTGTAAATAAATCCCGAACCATCTCAATTCGATATATAACAAATGTAGTTGTGGCCTGTAAATTGTGTGTGTGCGTGTGTAAAGTTGTTTTGTGTAGATAAGCTAAGTATTTAAATATAATGTATACAAAAATTGCGAGTGTTTCATATAGATAGAGAGATAGGTAGATAATCGTAAATTTGATTTACAATATAAGTTAAAGGTAAAGTTATCTTTTTTTCAATTTATAAGTATACGTATATAATATAAGAACAAGGCAATTGATTTGGTGCGGTTATCGCGTTTTGGTACATTTTCCAACACTGTCAGCTGAGTAAAGAGCGCGCACTGAAAACTAATCGAAACGATAAACCGTTAAACATACAGTGTGGAAGCAGAAGAGTTAAGATCAAGGATTTAGTTGTTGGGAGTTGGGACAGTTCAGAGTATGTATTTGCCCTTGCCCCGATGCTCCGCTTGCCGCGTCGACGTTGAGGCGCCCGCCAGCAGGAAACTAGCGCTAGCGCCGCTGCTGCTACTGTTGGTGCTTCCGTAGCTGCCATAATAGCCATCGTAGCTATCATAGTTGCCAAAGCCGCCGAGCGGCAGGGCGTTTAGCTAAATCATAAGAGCCGAGAATGGGTTGTAGCGCATGATCTTCGAGAGCAGAATCCACAACACTGACGTAATGGCGCACAACACCACTCCGCCCCAGCCTAGATCTAAGCTCCACGATGTTAGAAAAACACGTGCGCCCAGCAACGGCTTGGCCACAATAGCCACACCTCCTGGCCGGGCCACAATGCCATCGACAGTTCCGTCATAGTCGCTATCCAACATGGGGCGTCCCTGCTGGCGCTTGAAGTGAATTATCATCAGCGTGAAAAGCGCAAATAAAGCTGCGAAATGAAAGGAAATTAGTTGAGATCAAATGGATGCTACTTCGGTGCCGGATTTCCGGTTGAGCTCACCCGCCAACAGATACATAACACCAGTAATAAGGATGGCGCTTATCTGACGCTGGCACACGCCAAAGGCTCCAACCAATGCCGCGCTACCCAGAATGATGAGACAGACCAGTGAGCAGGATATGGACAGGTTTTGCATTCCTGTTTATTATGCAAAACAAATATCAATTAGTTGCGGTTTTTACTTTGCATCATTCAAGTTGATATCATTTCATTTACAAAGGTTGACGAAACATAAAGAATGAATTGTTAAGCAGAAGCGAAAGCTACAGATTAGCTAATTGTGTTATGGATAGAAGCTCTGGATTATGTTACATATTATTATTGTTAGGTGTACCTAAGATTACTAACAATTCTAAAGTGACTAAGGGCTATACTATTCAAGCTTCAGTTTGATGACACAGTTAACATACATTTTATATTTTCCATAAATCATTTTACTTATGTCGCCGCATATGTTCGCTATTCAATGTCTCCCAAGAGCTTTAAGTTCTTCACCTGGCACGTGCCATTAATTTCATCTAGCACATAATACTCGCAATCAAAACACCAGAAAAACCAATTACTCCACTAACTGTGCCAATTAAAAGCCCACCGCGGCAAGCTTTAGAACTAACTCGTCCAAAAACCAAAGTGGCAATTGCGATTTACAATGCTTGCAGGAGGTGGAGTGGTTGGGCACCCATCCGGCGCTAACCCAAGCCCCAACCACACGATGACCTATTTTTTGTTGTTCTTGTACGTGCACAAAACGAACAAAACATAGAGACCAGACTGAGGTCGGGGGTCACATATGTGTGGTTCGATATCGACAATGGTCTGGCATTATACATAGGAGCTATTGGTAATTACTATATGCATTTGGTGTCATTGCTTGGGTGGATTCACGGACGTTTATTGTACCCATTTCTGGTAGTTATTGCAGTTTTGTCTTTTTTCTGCTTATTCTGTGATATTATGATTCTTATAGAAATTTAGGCTTCCCTTAGCTCTCTATAACTTGCTGAGGAGATTTTAGATTCGAATTTAGTTTTAAACTTTTGTGTATCTAAAAATATACTCGTCAAATGGATAACTATTGATATCTACTCTGTTCACTCAAAAATTGATATATATATATATTTATATATATTCAGTTCTTCAGGGTACATAACTGCATGTAGGACATCCAGCAATCTGGCACACCTGTCTAGAGGTCGCTTGTTTTCAGCTTAATGTACTCAATAGGATTTGCAACAATTTCGGAATCCTTCTCCATGGGGGATTTGTGTTAATGATTTGTGAAATGTGCGGGCAGCGTAAGCTGAAGCGATGCCGCTTTAAGCCACTGTGTGAATCAGTGAGCCAGATAAATGAATATATGTACATATGTATGTGCTGTGGCTGGACAGTAAGCTAGCAGTTTGGCTGTGATACGGAATGCGAAAAATACGAGTAAAATGTGTTGTTATTTTTTGATTGCGGTTCTCTCAGGTCTCGCTACATACATCGAAAGTGACGTCTAGGGCACAATCTCTACAAAAGTTGTTGGATTTCAGTTGTGGGAACAAGGGATTTACTTATTTTGTGGAAAGAAATTAGATGAAGCGCAAATCTATTACGTATTTAAGCTAATGTAATTATAAAAGCAATAAAGAAAGTGAAACTATTAAAAAAAAAAAAAACAAAAATACGAAAATTATAATCTAGGTATGAATGAAGATTATTTTGTCTCTTCAATTTATACTACTTTAAGTTTTGCCACACACAATTTATCATAGATTACTTATTTCCTATTACAGTACACAGTTCACAAGGAACGCTGAAATGTCCGCTGAAGCTGAAGCAATTGTCACGGCCGGTGCTGCCGATGCAGCGCCAGAGAAAACAGCTAATGAGGCCGTTGCTGCGGACACCACGCCCGATAAGGTGCCATCAGAAGTTGCTCTAAATCCGGAGCAAATACGTGCCGAGAAAATCTTGAAGGGCAAAGAGCTATTCAGTCAGGGATCACGTAACTTTCTAGTGAAGAGCTACGATGAGGCAGCCGATGAACTAAGTCAGGTGTGTCAGCTATACGAAGAAGTTTACGGCGAACTGGCTGATGAGCTGGGGCAGCCATTGCTACTGTGAGTAGATCGATAATATAGCAATCAGATCGAAATAAGTGATATTAATTTGTTTTCCTTATTTTGTAGCTATGCAAAGGCTTTGATTGCGATGGCGCTGGATGAGAACAAAGTGATCGATGTGCCCGATGAGGCCGATGATGATGAAGAGGATGTGGACGAAGATGAGGATGATGAGGGCGAAGCCAATGGAGGCAAGCCAGCGGGCACTAAGCCGAATGGTGATGCAAATGGCAAAAAACTGGACAGTATTAAAGAAGGTACTGCTGACGAGGCGGATTCCACAGGCGATGCCGACCAGGCTAAGTCAGATGCTGCCGAAGGTTCTAAGCCCCCAACTGCAGTTGATGAAGTAAGCAGCAGCAACAGTAATTCTGCAGCATCTAACACCGAAGATGAGCGTCCAAGCACCTCCAATGGTGAAGTGACTCCAAGTACCAGCAACGGCGTACCTGGCTCCATGGATGTGGACCAAGCGGAAGAGGAAAATGAGGATGCTGAAGGTGTAAGCGGTAGCTTGCAGTTGGCTTGGGAGATACTCGAGGCAGCGGCTAAGATATTCTCGCGACAGGGTCTCAGCGGTTTGCCTTACCTGGCTGACGTTCAAACCGAACTGGCTAATATTGAATTTGAGAATGGTATTCTGGATGCTGCTCGTGACGATTACGGTAATAATTTGAACCAATTGAGAGTTGAATGTACGACTAATTAAAATATGATTTTCAGATAAAGCGCTGAAGATACACGCAGAGTTGCCTAATAGAAATCGCCGTGCTCTGGCCGAGTTGCACTACAAGATCGGGCTTACTCATCTCATGCAGCAGCAGAACAAGGAGGGTGCCGGTGCTTTGCGTAATTCCAGCGTGCTTATTGAGGAGGAAATTGCCGAAATCAAGAAAAAGGAGAATCCAACTGAGCGTGATAAGAGCAACATGCTGGACTTGGAAGAGACTAGACAGGAGATTCTAGTCAAGATTCAAGAGATCGAAGAAACACAGGCTCAGGTAAGTTATAAGTGAAGATGAAAGTAATTATATCTATTAATATTAAATTATTCATTTCAGACCATTGCCGAGGTCCGTGCCGCCTTGGACAGCTACATCAAGCCAATGAGCAGCAGCAGCAGCAACGCCGGTGGAGATGCAGCTGCCTCATCATCGACTGCAGCTGCTGCAGCTGGTAGTGGTGCCTCTACAAATGGAGCTCCCTCAAGCTCGTCTTCGGCTGCAACGTCGGCTGCTTCATCGTCGGCCATCAGCAGCAGTTCGGCTAAACCAACAGATATTACGCACCTGATCAAACGCAAGAAGCCCGAGGAGCCCAGCTCGGAGGCTGAAGCTCTCTGTTCGCCGGCCAAGCGTGCTGCTGTTTAGACATTGTTCGAAGACTGCACATTCCAGCTGTAAACACACTCAAACCCACACACATACACAAACACCAACACATCAACTACTTAAAACTCACACACATATACGTAAACACACACAAGCTTATCCTATGCCAAGCCTCGTCCTATTTAAGAATAGCTACTTGTTTTTGATGTTCACAACAACCATTTTCTATAAGTCTGTAAGATTACAATCACAACTAGTGCTAAGTGCGTACATAAAATAATGTTTTTATACTATTTAAAATAAAGAAAAAGATCGAGGGCAAAACTATTGAATTAATAATAAAATAATAAATGAAATTGCCTCACAACACAAAATTTAGTTAAAATATCTTCAAAGTAGAGTGTCTGTGAGTCTAGTGAGTCTAGAGGTAAGAGCTGTTTGGAAATCTGGTTCTGGGGCTGGATTGCGCCACAATACGTACTCAGATGGGGCTGCAGTGTGATGACCTGTGACTCACTGTGCTGCCAATCGTTGCGCTGCTCCTCGCCGCGCGCGTTCTCCATCGATCCGGCCAAGTAGTTGACGCACGGCGGTGCCCCACGTGGAAATTTCGGATTGCGACGAAGCTCTTGTAGCTGCGCTATGGGCAGATCAATGCACAACGTCCAGATGCCACCGTGCATGGGCACCAGAAAGACGGAGTCGCGTCGAAAACGATGATCGGCTAGAATATAATTATTGAAATATTGAATCAGAATTAGCTTATGTTGATTGCAACTCAATTGAGAGTTTCTGTACTTGCCTCTCTTATCTGGTTTGAGCATGGCCACTTGGTCATCCAATAGCCATTCGAGGTGCAGTCCCGATCGGTTCGAGTAACGATCTAGACTAGTGCGATCCCACGTCACGTGCTCCCAGTGGTCAGTCATTATGGCGGCGCAGAGCATAGCCGTGGCGCTGGTCGTCATTAGCAGCGTGACGAAAAGGAACAGCACAGGTGGAGGTCCCATGCAGCAGCTGGAGCAGCAGGCGCTTGCTCCGGTCCCACTACCCATGCCCAGACCGTCCATGTGCGAGCTCAGCGATGTGGATGTGTCTAAGGCAGCGGCACCGGCACTGCCACTACCTCTGCGTTGTATTACCTTGGCGCAGCTGTTCTGTCGTAGAAGGATGCTGTTGCTCCTCCTCAGACTCTCGACGGCGGCAGCTGCTGCTGCTGTGGTCGCTGCGTTGCTGGCCGCGTCGAACTGCAAGGAGCCGCCAACAACGGACGAGGGATGCTCATAAATGCTATTGTGCCGGCTGGGCGCAAAATAGTAGCATGTGGTCTGTCGGGGAGTGATATCCGTTAGCTCTGGCCCACCCGGCAGTTCTTCATTGCTGCTAGAGTAGACAATCGATTGTTTGAACTGATTAGAGTAACAGTTCTGCTTAAAGGACTGCGACGACTGCTGTGGCGGCGGCGTTGGCGATTGCTGCTGCACGTAGAGTGCCTCGTAGTCACAGTGATGGGGATTGCGATAGATGACGGGCCAGGAGCGCGTCGTCTTCGAGTTGTGACTGTACCTGTTGGTCGTGTTCGATGTGCTTGGATTTTGTGTAGATCCCACAGCGTTTGTGGCAGCGGCGCTCCGCTCCTCCACCAGCGGTGTCAACTCGTTGGGCACCTCAATCTCGCCTAGCGCCTGTTGTTGCTGCAATTGCTGCTGCTCCTGCTCCAGTTGCTGCTGCTGCTGCTGCTGTTGCTCCTGCTGTTGCTGCTCGTCCAGTTGAGTGGTTGTTGCTAGCTGACGCTGCAGCACATTCTTGCTAGCGCCGCTGCCACTGGCTGTTTCGGCTGTTATCAAACTGAAGTCCTCCTCCTCGACTAGAGTGACGCCGCCCGCTGCCAAGCCTAAGCCTGGCGAGAAAATGCTGTTAGACGTCGGCTGTGAGCGGCTGCGCAGCAGCGTTATGTGTTTGTTGGGTGCATCATGTTGTTGCTGCTGCAGCTGCTGCTGCTGCTGCTGCTGGAGCTGGCTGACGGTGGTGGGCGATGTGATGCTCACTTCTGGCACACATCGGGCCGTCACCTTGTAGCGGCTGCCGCTGCCAACGCTGACGCCAACGCCAACGCCAACACCGACGCCGACGCCGACAGCGCTGCCAGCGCCCTTGGCACGCATCAGTCATAAATCGGAGCTGTCGCGCTTTTTGATCTTGTTCAAGCTCATGTGGTTCGTGGTGGTTTGGTGGTGGTTGTGGCTGTGGTGGTTGCTTGCTAGCTTGCTTGATTGGATGTTCAGATGGATGCTATTGAAGGTGTTGCTGTTGTTCTTGTTGTTCTTGTATCTGTTGTAGCTGTTGTTGTTGCTTTGACTAAATTGAGTGCGGCGCCTAAAAGTCTACTATGCAAAATGTAATTTTCGCTTGTGCCACAAAAGAAAACTACTAGCGACGTTTGTTGTTGTTGTTGTTTGTTTGATTGTTTGCTTGGTTGTTTGTTTGTTTGTTTACTGTTTGCTGCAACAGGCTCGTTTGTATATACCAATTTACAGTTATGTTTGTTTATTTGTCTGCTTTTTTTTTTCTTCAATACTGTATTTGTTATGGTTATTGTTTTTTCTGATGATTTCTTTCTACGTTTTACAAATATTTGTTTTGTTTAGCTTGAAGCTCTAAAAAAAAAAGAAGTAGAGAAAACAAATGTACAACATGAGTTTTGAAAAAGTTGAGATAGACAGTTAGAATTAGATAGATAGATAGAGAGTCGAAATACAAAGTTTACAGATAAAACAACTAATTACTAATGGATCAATTTACACTAATATTAAAATAGCAATGCGTGCTACAATGAAACAATTAAAGCAGCTTTTAATAAGTTTCGTATGGGATGCATAGACATTGCACTATAGTAATAACATATGCTCGAATGTTGATTGATAAATGTATTTATATATAAATGATGAACCGTTTGGTGTTTTAGTATTTTATCTAGATTGTGGCTGGAGTTAAATTTATATACGAATACGTATATAGGGATTAATAAAAATTAAAAGGGAACTATATTTTTTATGTTTAAAGTTTTAAAGTTTAAAGTTTTTTATATCCCCTGCAATAAAGCCGTATTTAATAATAATAAATTTATTTTAGCAAGATTTTTGATTTAGTTGCGGATTCAAACCATGAACTAGTAAACTTCTGCTTCATTAAAGTCTGATTCTATGTTATGTACTATATTAGGGGTGTGCGAAGTTTGAGTAGGAGATTAATTTCTATGCAGCTTGAAACAACATATTGAATTTAGTATAATTTAGTATATATATCTATAATTCAATACAATTAAAGGTGAATAATTTTCAGTTAGACAAGAAGAAGAGAACAAAGATTAATTCGCCAGTCTGATTATCAAAGCATCATGATACATGAGTATCATAATAAATGATATTATTGTATGCAAATTGCATTATCCTTCGACTTTTATGGGCTGTCTACGATATGAATAATACGAAGCATAATTGCATTTGCAATTCCAAGCACAATGACCCGAAACTAATTCAATTTAATGCTGCTCACACCCGGAATTCCAAATTATTCTCAGACCTGGCCTGACTCGACCCGACCCGACCCGGTTGGAGACCAACAAAAAGAGTGTTTGCTGCATTTTGCATGGCTGCCGCAAAACCTCAACGCCCAGCGGAAATCCGTCTGGGTGCCAAGTGGAGGTGGCTTAGCTCTGGCAGTTGCTGCAATTCAAATTTTAGCTAGACCATAAAAAAAGGAGTAGGAGCATTAATTTTCGCTGGCTGCTTAGCCACACACGTTTATGCAGCAGGTGCAGCTGATTTGTATGTTCAGCTCCAACCGTGCATCATAGCTACTACATACATACATCTCTGCATTCCGCATGCCATTTGCATTCCTTTTTTCGGCGGTCAGCAGGTGGAATGCCGCAACTGCGGTTTCCTTGGCGTTTTTCATTAAACAAAATGAAACTATTTGCGGTGCGCGAAAAAACCCAACAACTAGGTTTTTAATATATATTTTATATTTGCATTTTCTTTTATTTAGATTGAAAGTTGACTTTCAGTAAAAAATTAATCTGAAATCATACTTCAGGGATTTTCCAGTCATATGCTAATCATTTGAATTCCCCTTTGAGAACCAATATTCTATATATATAATCAAAAATGTAATATATTCTGTGCAGAGGCTATCATAAATTCAAATATAAATCTACATTTAAATTTGATCGAAATCAAAGTTTATTTGACAAAAGAAAATTTGAAACTTATAACGAGTTTTTCATTACAGTGGATTTCCCTTTCGGTCACCAATAGGTGAATAACTATAAAATGTTCTATATTTACCTACACATAATGTCATTTAGCACAACTTTTTTATGTACATTTTCAAAATGAAATGAAAATTAATTATGTCCACTAATTTGCTGTCCGTTTGCGTTCTTGTTTATCTGTCAAATTGACATACGATTTTATTGCATTAGTTATTTTGTTTGGTTTGTAAGCCATGGCTCAGCTCGAGGGAAATATTTAAAATAGCTTCTCTTATTTATATCGTTATAAATTATTACTGATTGCAACAAGAGCCACTCTAATTGGGTAATGTCGTCTTGGCCCGTTAGGCTGCTGTGTACGTGACTTTCAGTGTAGATGCAAGCGTCCTTAAAGGACATATCTCTCTGAGAGCTCTGCGCTCGAACAGTTTGATAAATATTTAATGGAAACCAAATAAAGTGGCAGGCAAATCTGTTGCATACATAATTGATATGCCAATAGAGTGAGTGTGACTTTGTCTTTAGTAACAACATCTTCAGCCCGCAGGTTAATTGGAATCTTGACAGGATTTTAATTAACACACATGCTCCTGGTCGGCAGCTGTGAATGAGTCGCCGTTGATTGTGTTTTGTTATTAGTCAGTAGATTTTAGTCAAACTCGTTTGTCAATATTGTCATGTTCAGAAGAGTTTGCCAATGCACACCAGGAGGTGCCTGCAAGGCCGGTCTGAAGTTGCTCCAATGTCACAAGCTCTCAGCAATGCAATCAGGACCCAACATACACATGCACATATTTAGGTGTATGCTTGAGTGTGTGCCAAAAAGTTTATAGTTGCCTCAGATACTTAAAGCAGTCTAGGAGAACTTTCTCCTGCTCTGTTTCCAGTTGCAAAAGTTGAGAGCAGCATAACGCATTTTCTCTCCTAATCAGGAAATGCTATACAAACTTTTTCACAGCAAAGAAACCATAGATGTCAGGCCGGAAAGTCTTCCACAGTTAAAACAGTTATGAGAATTACAATTAAATTCAAGTAATTAAACAATTTATTCATTAACATTTATTTGGCCTGAGTTAAGAAAGATTTTCTAATTGTCTCGCAAAATTTATATATTTTGCATTGCCTTTTCAACTATAAATATTAGTATATAGTGTTCATTAATGAAAGCTAATGTCTCATATAGTTACCTTCATCGAGATACTATACCGGATAACTTGTAAAGGAATTATCTATCGAATATTTCATTTATATTTAAATACTCCCTTCTATATCTCTGTTTGCATTATCAGTCAACGAACTAAGATTTTAACAATATACAATTATCATAGTTAGATATATATTTATTCATCTAATAACTAAATTCATTGTATTTAATACTGCTGAATAGCCAGAGGACTTCATAAAATTATAAAAAATAATACAAATATTTGAAATATGTAATTTTTTACATTTGCTGGTATATTAATTAAATAATCAAAGCGAAACATGTGTATCAAAAGAAAAGCATATCTCACAAAAAATATTTATATTTTTCACTAACGAATCGTTCGTTGAAAAAATACAAAAATAATTTTTTAAAAACATTTTATTGAAATCTATTTATATTAATCCCAATGTATTTGTTAAGCTCTGAAAGAGGCATAATGGGTTGGTTTTTAAACCCTTTGGGGGCTGCAGCTGGAACCATTTTAACAACATGTGTAACAATTGCCGGGAGACTTAACTTCTCTTATTTCTGCTTTTTTTTTTCAAGTGCTGCGACATTTTATGCATGTAATTAAAATGGCACTTTATTACACACACACCTACACACAGCCATGCACACTTATGCAAGTGACAGGCGAGCTGATTGCGCATTTGTTATTGTTGTTGTTGCTGTTGCTTTTACTGTTATTGTTGCTGTTGTTACTGTTGTTGTTGCCGAGGCAACGCTGTTGCCTTGACAATTAACTGCGGCCCAACAATTTTTCTTGTTCTGCTTACTAGCTTACTACCCAGCTGGCCCTGTTACCCCATCGCACTGGCCCCTACCATTGCTCCACCCAAAAGGGGTCACCGTGAATTGGCCGAGGCAGACAAAGTCACTATTCCAGGCGCCGCAAGTCTTGTCCATGACTCTTCCTTTGGCTGCTCTGCCTAGTCGCATTGCAAATGACGCAATGCAAATTTATATTTTGAAAGCGTAAAATTCATTGCCTACTTTCGGGCGTCGCAACTCTGGAAGTTTTGTTAATGCGCCTCGACAGAATTTTTTTTTCAGTTTCAATTGTAAAAGCGACTTTCAAGCAGGTTCCAAGGCTTGCTTATGTTGTTGCCAAGTTATTTATTTAGTCTGTTAGCCGTTTCTCAAGCAACGAACACAAAATGGCTTGCCTGCAAATTGCCAAGTTAATTAAAACTTATTTCATGCAATTTCCAGTTAATTATGTGTATAAGTTAGCCTAGGGGAATCTTTAGGGTATAAGTGGGCTTATTTGTTCTACTAAGCGGATAATACTTGAAAGCGAGTTCCCAGTAAAATATTTGGCTTGCTCATATTGCTTGGATGCAATTTTACAGAATATATGAAATGAATAATACTAACATAAATATTGGGCATTTTACTGCTAACTTTGTTCTAGCAAATGACCTTATTAAAACTTAGCGTAAGTTTCAAGGTGCACAGTAGGCACTATAGAGTTTGAAGGTTATTGATAGGTATATGTCTGTATATCGATTAGAGTCAACTAAAACATATATATAATATATGTAAAAGGGAAATATATTTTGCTGTTATCGATTAGAGTCAACTAAAACATATATATAATATATGTAAAAGGGAAATATATGGATTGTTAGCACCTCTTGCTTTTTTAATGTTTATTTAAATTTATTTCCCTTGCTAAACTTTGCTCAGGTGACAAGTAAATAAAGTTGAACCAATATTTGCAAATAGTTTAAGCTTCAATAAATACTTAAAGCAGATATGCCACGTAGTTTACAAAAGCGCATTACCATCAACTTTATAAAATTTGCAGCAAATGCGATATTTGATAATATTTCCCATGCAAAATCTAATATATTTGGCCTAAATAAATAGTTTGTCTCTTGAGGGACTTTGGGCAGGAGGCAAACATTTGTATGAAAAGTGTTTTCATGGCAATGGCTGAAGTAAAGTAAACAACAGCAATAACTAGCTAAAAGCAGTTTATTTTACGAACACACACGCACACACAGACATAGAATGAATATTTGTTGCCAGTAGACAATAATTTCATTGGTCTGCGTATGTCTACGTCTCTCTCTCTCTCCCTCTCTCTATGGGTGTGGGTGTGTGTGGTGCTAACTGTGTCAGAGCACTTCGAGTGGTGCAAAAGGTGGCCATTAAATTTAAGTGGCCATTGGTTGCACTCGAGCTTGCTCCGAAAGAGGCAGCAATAAAATGTGACGACGCAAATTGCGAACTAATTGCAGGCTTAGAGAGCAGTGGCATCTGAAGGGTATTCGAGTTTCGTAATTGTCAATTTGCTGCAGCACCCAGTTGTGCGCCAAGTCAATTCTTTGCCAGCTGCCTGTCATTGAAGTTGTCAGTGGAGTTTCCGCCGACCGTTTGGTCGGGTGCACAACGCGTCGTATGCGCAACGTAAAACGTGAAATGAAATTTGGCCAACGTTGCCAAAAATAAACGCATTCAAGGCCGTCATTTGTGCACTTATTTTCTCTCTCGATTATTTATAACTAACTGGCGCCCTACATAAGAATTTATGCGTTTTTTAACTATGGGCGCCTAGTTTTCGATTTTCCGTCTGCTTCCGCAAAAGCAGGACGCAAAGTCTCAATACTCAAGGCCAAAGCCACAGCCATAGCCAAAGCCAAAGCCAAAGCTAAAGTCGTAAAGTTTGCCAGAGTTTTGCTTAATGCGCTGGCAGCATGAACATTTTTATGGCATCCCAACTCAGAGGGACAGACGAACGATAATCTTCCCTTTCTTGAAGCATATTAATAGGGAATGTGACTATAAGAATTTTATGATAACACATTGACGGACAACGAAACTGAAAAAAAAGAAGAAAAACTAAAAGTGAATAGCAATAGAATGCTTTTTTATACTCTGCCCAACATGGGAATATTTAATATTTGTTTTAAGTTAAGTAAAAGGAAAAATCTCAGCAATACAAGCTTTATTCATTTTGTTATGTAGCACTTAAGTCGAAACATTTCTAATTGCAACATTATCCTGAAATGCATTTCTAATCAAGCAGAGTGCTGCTGATGAAGAAGTCAGATTGGTCATTGATTTGTTGTTCATTAGGTAAAATTTCGAGCTGGTCTGACTACGTATGTCATTGGGGAATGCACCAGCACAGCTCAACTGAGTTATGACTGTGATTCACATTGGTATTGCCTGTGTTTCTATCTAGCGATGATGTCAAAGAGTCTGTTATGCGGGTCAATTTGAAGAAGAAGAAAAAAAAAATTGAATGTGCCTATAGCCAAGATATGTCAAGGCAGCGACAACAGAGAGGGAGAGTGAGAGTGAAAGAGTGAGAGACTGTCGACACTGACAGCATTGTCAGCACTGCCGCAAGCAGTGGAACTGACCCCGCTGTCAAGCAGCCTCCGCTGTTTCTTTGTCTTGGTAGTTTACTATGCGAAGGATTAGGCCTCCTGCTGTTGCTGCTCTTGCTGCTCTTGCCACTAGCCTCTTTGGCCTGTATTCGCCTACGATTTAAGAGCCCAGGGCTCCTAAATGTCAAATTGAATATAAATATTTAAGCTCTTTGCCAAATGATGAAGCAAACTTTTCTGAATTTTGCTAAAGTTGTTGTTTTGTTAACATTATCGACCAATCGTTGGCAAAGCCAATTTTGCAGTTGACTTAGGACCTTATGCTAAGTATTAAATATAAATCATATTACATGCCATACCTACACACACATATACATAGACACACACACATTTACATGCAAATGCTTGCAAGTTAGCAACAAAATTTTTATTGCGCAAAATTGCGCATACGACACGTTGTCAGCAATCGAATTGGGTGGATTTTATTATTTAAAGCAAAACTTTTCCATATGCAACCCGAAAAGGCTACACGTCCATCTGCATATATATATATGTGTGTGTGTGTGTGGGTGTGTTGCTGAAATAAATGGCATTGCATTTTTATAAAACGAGCAACACATTAATATTCAAACATTTCCTGGTTTGTGCACGCTGTGCTTGCTATCGGTTGATTATATAGTATAGCTGAGCTGATTGCATATCTGTCTGTTGGCATGGAAAAAAAAACAATTTCGAAGCTCATTTGTTTTCTGTTTTATCTAACGCAGCAATTTGAGCAATTTGCTTAAACCGTTTTGAAGCGCAGTCAAGTTGAATCGATTTGCGAAATGGCTGCGCACTTAGCTAATATTTATGGCTGTGTTAAATGAAACCATATCTTAATATCCGAATCAAGAGCGACCCTATGAAGTGATGCAAACAGAGTTATTTAGCTAAAGCTTAGAAATATTTATTCAACTTCAGGTCTGTTAGAAGAGTAAAAATGAAAAATTCTCTAGATTTATTCAAATTTCTGTTCAACTTTAATTGAAAAGTTAGGTATTGTTATATACTTAAAAACATTTATTTAAGCCAAAAGTTTTCCCTCTTGCACTCAGCTACTTGAACAGCTGCTACGCCAGCTGAACCACAAGTTTGCTTTACTTGCACAAATATCACGTATACGCAGTGTAGGCAAACATAGGAAAACTCAATAACTTCGTCCTGCAGCCAATAACAACAAGCAACAAAAAGCAGTGGCCAAAACGGTCGCAATGGTACGTTTTTGTGCACCAAATGCCAGAAGTTCGGCTTTAGTCATCGATTATAAGGAAATGCAATAAACGACGTCACTGAAATTGGCTTTCGCCCAGATCGGAGACCCTGTAGGTCGCCCTCGTTGGCCTTTGCATGTCGCGCGCCCATAAACCAAATCAACGTTGCAATTGCGAGTTGTGGGCCTGGTAGACAGCAACAATTAGAACACCCGGCTGCATAATTTTGCATAAATTCAGACTTGTTGAAGCCATGGGACAAGTCAAGTTCCTGCCAAATGCCAAACTCAAAGACATTAGGTGCGCTTCGTCTGCTTCCGAGTACTCGATTCTGTTTGAGTAGTGCGAAAGTTTCCTGCCAGAAGCAGGAGCCAAGAGTCAACAATGTTTGCATTGCCAAGAGCTTGTGTCATTTTCTATTTTTGGTTACGTTGTTTGGCTAGAAATCATGTGTATGTCACTGGGCAATCGCATTGCGTGTTGAATTGCGTTCGCTGCAGCTGTCTGTCTCAGTGCGGCAGTGACGTCAATGTTCACTTACCCAGCCAGCAGATAAGTATACCCGTGCATAGGTATACTCCTCGAATATGTAATAAGCGCTTAATTGAAAAATCAACCAACTAAGCAGCACAGAACAAGCACTATGAACTGAACTTTGCTAAATGAAAATGTATATATTTATATGCGCTTATATAACTTATGACTGCTATTTAATTTACGACTATTTCTCTATTGGCTGAAGGCTAATCATTCACATTTTCATTCGCATCGCAAACATTAATGAATTATTGAAATTCAAACTCACCAACTCAATTGAAACAATTTTCGCGCACAACGGGGCGTATAGAAGGCCCGATAAAACAGCGGCTTCTCGGTTTTGGTTTGTTTGCTATACCCAGCATAGTCTGCATTGGGATATGCCAGATTTAAGCAAATGTAGTTGATATTAAATAGAATTAGTATTTCATTTTGTTACAATGCAATTTCCAGTAAGAAATTTTAATATAATAATATATATTATATTTATTTTCTCAATCAGTTTGTCACATCATTCAATATTATTTATTTCCAATAAAATGAATCAAATAATTGTGCAGGATATCAACAGTTCTCTCATCAAGGGCACTCTTGGTTTGATCCGCGTTTGTTTGTCTGCTTGCATAATTCAGTGCGTTTGGTCAGTGTCTGTCTCTCTCTGTCTGTTTGCCTGGCCAATGAAGCGTTAAAGCAGCTGGTAACGAACACCTAAATCAATTCGAGCTAAGCACTAAACAATTCCAGTCAGCTGGCCGAGCACTTGTAGCACTTAAGATAACGATTCAAGCAATGTCTGCCTTTGTTTATCTCCAACTGAAGAAGTATATATGTATATATACAGAGAGATATATGTATATGTATATATGTATGTATGTATATGTAGACATCTGGCCTTGCGTGTGTTTGCTTAGACTCGAATAACGCAATTTATCAAGTCTTTGGGCTTGTCCTTTATTGCTTGCTTGTGCTCATTTTTCAAGCAGATTTCGTTGGAATCTATATAAGCAGTTGGCATACACTCCTGCTACTTGGAGATTTTTGTTTATAAGCCATATTGAATTTCAAAGTACTTGGTTCTGCCAATCTGGAAATGTGAATTTCAATTGAGCGTTGCCCAAAAGTTTCGTGTACCCAACCGAACAACAAAACAAAACTAAAAACATTTAAACAAAAGGCAAACCAAAAAAGTTCAACTTACGCCAAACAACAATTGGAGGATGCCAGCTGTTGTTCGGGGCTTCGGATGCAACGGAGACGGTCGACTGCGAGGTGGAGGAGCTACCAAAGCTGACGTTAATGAGACCGGGTTCAAGAAATGCTGCTCCAAAGAGTCTTTGAATTTTTGTGGGTCGGTAAATACGTTCTTAATTTACTTAAAGGTTTTTTTTTTTTTTGTTTAGAGCTTTCCCTTTTTGTTTCTTTTCGTATCGACAGATGGTAAATTTACTGCAAAATGTGTTCAAGGCAGCACTTAACTGACAGAGTCAAGAAAGGCAAAACGAAAGTAGAAAAGAATTTATATGTATACCAATAAATTTAAAAGCAATCAGCGAAAATATAGAAAGAGAAAGAAAGAGTGGTAAGTATAAGAAAGATACTGAATAACAGCATAGAATAGCCAGTGAGCAGAACAAATAAATTGAGTATCATTACAAACGTGTTTTCATAGAATTTCTATCATTATAAAATATTTCTTTATTCGTTATTCATTGATGCACAGCCTTGATGCTTTATATGTTTATGCAAATTTTTAGAAGTAAGATTTGTTAGAAATTAAGTTAAGGACAAGGGACAGACATTCCCAAAAATCTTAATAGATGTACATAATTACTTGAGTGTTTTCACTTTAGCATATATATATTTTTTTTTGCTTAATTTAAAAGCTTTTTCTTATAATAAGAGAAACATAAAACAGACAACAACAATTTGAACTTTGCCCGTATTTCATTATGCAAAGTAAACCAACGTGGGTCCTTCACTCATTTGTTTGCCCTCTTGGCAATAATAATTCGGAGAATCCACAATAAGAATATTTACAAATATCTGTTGTACTGCGCAGACATATGTGCAGATATTTATATATACATATATATATGTCATGTATATTTTAATTAAACGCTATCCACTTAGGGGAATTACGATAGCCACATTTAAGTATTTAAACAAAATTCCGCATTTATTTCTGTCACTTTATATACATACAGACGGATTGCGAATTAACACACAACTTAATCTGTCAATTCCACTGGGAGCAAATGGCAAGCCGACAGAAAGGATAACATTTAAAATAAATAAATGGCAAGCTAAGAGCTAGCTTATGCAAGTCACATATATTTTTATTTCGATAGGTTTAAAGCCAAAATACCGCTTTGATTATGCAATTTCAAGTTTGATAGATTTAGATTCAATACTGCTTAAAAATATAATTTTAATTTTCCCATGTTTACTCCCGATTTCTCTCACTACGCCCTTTAAAGCAAACTCTGCAAAATTTTTCATTCATTAAAGTATGTTATATACATGTTATATATGTATATATATAAACCAACAACAATCTTTAATTTTTTTGAGCTTGGCAAGCAAGAATATGCCGCCTACGCTGCCGTTTCATAATTGCAGCCGTGTTTCTGCGCTCATTGTTATTGTTGTCATGTCAAATGCCAAGATTGGGTAATAAATCAAAACGGTTTCACATGAAATTTCGGTCGAAAAATGTCCATACAAATAAATGTCTCGACTCTCATAAATAATTGCACGGCGCAATATATGAACGCGCTTTAATGTTTAATCGTTGAGTACGGGAGCCCAAAAAGTAGGCAATGTTTAATGGAATTTCTTAAGCCTGAAGAAATTTATGGCTACTTAAGCAATGTCGTTGGATGCATAAGAATACATAATTATATGTGAGCGTACACTCAAAGAAATTGCTGTGTTAAATTACAGTAATTCTTTTTATGTAAACCTTGCAATAAAAAAAAAAGAAAAAAGAAAGCTAACTGCTAAGAATTATAATTCATTTATTATATATGTAGCTTTTTACTCTATCCTTAGTCTACGTTTAGCTTCAATGTAAGTTAATGGATAATTAAAGCTAATAATAACAAAAATCAGGTCGCGACAAGGCACAATCCCAGTGACAGCACTGAGCAAGTCAATAGATTGTATTGATCAACAGCAGAGATACCCTGCAAGGCGCTTAAATGCATTCAAGCAGAAACATTTGTTGAAGAACCTTTCAAGAGTAAAAGCTTTCAAAATTCTAAGACTGATGTGAAATGCGAACGACATATGTCAAATACAATTCCAAGAAATCGGAAGCGAACAGAAACGATTCGCTGGACGAAAGGATATATGGTTGAATGAGTGAACTGATTGCAGTTTCTGCCGCGGCCTCTGCCTCTGCCTCTGCCTCTCAATCACGCACCGACACACACATCTATGTTGTGTATGTGTGTGTGTGCAAGTCCATGAAACGCGTGCCACATGTCAAATGATTCGATTCACATTGGGGACAAAAACTTTGCGCTTTGAGTAAAGGCAGGTGCTGAAAATGTAGGTGGACAGGTGAGTGGAACGTGGGCCATGAATGCAATCCTGTTGGCCAGACTGACGCCCATGTACAATGCAGGAACTGCTGGTGCTCGTGCTGGCACAACAGTGCCAACATTGCCAACTATGTATTGTTGTGCCAGATAAAAAAAACGCTGAGATTTAACATCACGTTTACAAAGCGGATCTGACAGACGGATAAGATTAAAAGTCAGCAGCAATGCATCACCTGCATAACAAATCTTTAGTAGCACATGGCCACAATGTACATACATAACTGTAGATAAATAAGCAAAGGTAGAGAATACATTGTATCCTTTGAGCTCCTAGAAAATCAACGTGTTACCATTGTACACCTGCTGTTCAGGATATAAATAATAAATAGCCAAACTATAAATATTAATATTTAGACCATGTACATTTACTTAACCCATTATAATATTATTGTTTTGTGTACATTGCCCGCATTCATTTTACGTGGGTGAGTGTGTAAGGCGGCAGAAGGCGTGGCTGACCTCACAAACTATGAACTTTTATGCATACGAGTATATCTGTCAGGTACATACTTGGTTAGAAGAGCCAAGTTCATGGAATTATATCATAGCTTAGACTTTGAATTTTATACACGCTCACAAAATGAATATATTGATTTTAAGTAACAGTGGGCATCATCATCATCATAATTTATCCATCTGCCCGTCATGTGGGCGGTTAGTTAATTTTAGGTATGGCACACAGAATAATTTTCATCTAATTCTACTCTCGCTGCTATCTCAATTTGTGGAGTTTCGCATTACTGATTGCGTTGCTTTTCTATGTGCATATGATGCCACTGGCATCCACTGCATGTGCGCAGCCAAATAGGCATTGTTCAGTGTCAGGTTGTCAGGCAAATTAACATGCATGTCAGCAACGGGTAACGAAGTTGGATGCACTTGACGCATTTGCTTAGCTGATTGTGGTACTCCCATGGAATACCGTTCTGAGTGGCATAATGAGTCTATGTTGACGAGTGTCTCGTATCTTTCAGCCGCACGCACATCGGGACATCGGATGCTGGCGGATGGCTGTTGGAGGATGGCAGTTAGCATTTGCGGCAGAGCATTAGAGAAAGCAAAATTTTGTTTACGCATTAAACGCGAAACGAGAAAGCCACACAATGTCTCTATCTCTCTCATATACATTATCACACGTACAGAGACATACTTTTATACAAAGGACATGCTCATGCATGTCATGAAAATGTCATCGTCTACTCAAATGTCAGAGTGTCCACCCATATCCCTCTCATTTATTTATAGACTTGATGAGCACTCCGCGAGCTAATGCCATTTGCATATCTCAGATTCTGAGTGGATTTTTCAATTGACATGTGTGAGGCGGAGAGGAAACAACAAATTTTGATGGCATTTGACAGCTTCACTGGGAGTTGAAATGCAAAATGTGAAATGCGAAAACAAAACTCAATTCTATGTCCTAGATACGCAGATGGCCCATTTAAATTAGGAAAAGCACTTTGCAGAAAATACGCTGCAGAAATTATGTGAAAGCCAGAGATAATTAAATTAATTATTTCTATGATGCCAATTAAGTCTATGTTAATATTATTAGATTATTATGGATTAAACAGATTAAAATTCTCTAATGTTTCTTATATAAAATTGTAAATAATTTAATGAAGGTAACTTTATTAATATCTGGTCTTCATTTTCAACCTTTAGAAGACGGAAGAAGGAGGAGTGAGCATTGTTGCATTGTTATTTTAACAAAATTAAAAAAAAAATTCATTATAAATTTTTCTGTTTTATTCTTAGAAAAAATCGTGCAGTTATTATTAATACATACAATCATCCAAAATACATTCAACTATATGAATGAATTAAACAAATTTTGAAGCACAAGTGTTAAGAGTTTGTGTTTTGAGTTGTTTATCTGTATCGAATGAATAATCTCAAGCATGATCATGAACATTTAACATTTTACAATTGAGCAAGCTGATTTCGATAGGGTATATATATCGTGTATGAACGTATATCTCTAGGAATTTACACATTCACATATATGTATATGGAAGTAAGGTAAGGTATATGATGAATGCAAATGAATGTCAACACTTACGTAAATTTGTACAAACAGCTTAGCGAGTTGGCTTATTAGAGGAAATGGTAGGTGCAGCTTGTTGAATTTGCATTGGGCAAACAGTTTACACACAGTTTGGACAGTTTGTACAGTTTCATGGGTATAATATGCTTATATCTGTATAAATATTAAATGTTAGTTGGCATGCCTTCAGAATTTTGGATTCGCTGTGTGACGTGTTGTACTGAGGTCTAAGCGAGTACCAATACAAAGGCTAACACAAAGACAGGCACAATAAACACAGGCGCAAATACTGAACAGACATGAACATGTATTATATATATATATATATATGTATATATACGAATGTGTATATATATATATGGATAGAGCTGTTGGCATACAAACGCCTTTAAGCGTAGACAAACATGACGTAAACACCCAAAATGTATGCTAGCTTATTTTTTCATAGTTCCACAGTTGCTGTACTTGAAGGAATTTTCCATATTTCGTTTATTTCATTTGGTGTGCGATAATTTCGTGCTGCTGTAGTCACTGAAATAACCACAAACGATTTGATTTAATAAGGTTTTTTTAAGTGTCGCGGGGGCGTGGCAGTCAGACATAGCGACGACATCAAGGACATTTAATAAGGCGCAGCGCACACAAAGAGCAATAACAATGGCCAAGACAAGCCAAGCACAAAAACAACAACAGCAAAGTGTGTCACACTGAACACACACACGAACACACGCAAACACTTTAACCTCACACTGGCGCACACCCGCTGACTAACGCTTTACCATTAAAGTAACGGGTCACGATCAAATACCAACGGCATCGTTGCCGATGTCGATTGCTAATTAATCGATTTCACACACTGAAACATAGCCCAAAATGGCGATTACACAACACTGCAGAAATGCAACGGCACTTGCATTGCCTAAATTCACTTTCACTTTCTTTTCGGAACTTAAACGTGGTAAATAAAGCTTAGTAAATTAGTAGCTAACTCTTAGTTTGGCTAACTTTCCAGCGGACACCTCTGGTTGTTGGTTGTTGTGCTTGTTGTTGCTGTTGCTATTGGTATTGCTATTATTATTGCTATTTGAAATGTTAATAACTATCTGTTTACATGCGTGTGCAGAAAGCAACGTCTGTTGCGCACGAGAGCCGAGGACGGACTGAAGTGCGAGCCATTCAAATGACTCGACTCAGAGCCGAAGGACTCGCGATTCGTTCGCTTTCGTTTTTGCATTCGTTGAGCGTTTTACATTTGAGTGAGTTTTGTTTTCCTACACTAAGACGATGCTCATTTCTGCATCGCACAGACATGCACCCAGACACGTAAATAATTAAATTTTTAAATAAGATTATGTAACCATTTCAGTCTCGCCTTCTGCAGCAGAACTATTTGTTTTTATTCATTACGGTATAAATATACATATACACATTTCTGATATATGATTTTTAAAACTGTTTATATTTAATTTAAATTACAAATTACTAGAATATGAAGCTTCATCAATTATATATAATCATCTGTCACTGCTCTTATTATGTTTCATATAGGGTATTTGGCAGTTCACAATGCAGAACGATTGCTCATGATTGGGTAACGGTTTCTGTTTCGGTTTCTGCTTCTGTTTTGTTTTTATTTTTGCTTTGTAGCTTCCTGCCATTTGCCGCTTGCAGTTTTTGGCTTACTCAGTTTTTACTGTGGCCAGTGCGACAAGCAAAATTTCCGGTTTCCGTTGTGCATTAACGTCCACGTGCGTTCAGGGCACTATAAGAGACGAGAAGGCATCTACTGTTTTTTTTTTACTGACAAGCAACACCAATTGCTGCTTATAAGCCGAGTCTGAACGTCCAATAAAATTTGTGTGCAATTGGCACTGCAAAACGCGAACTCATTTAAATTTCATACAATGTTTGGCATGGTACTGAGTGCCACACAGGGGGCGGACGGTGGCAGATGGCAGTTGCCAGATGCCAGTTGGCAGTGGGGGCGGTAACGGGCGTTGGGCCTGGGTCGGAGCAGGGGTTTGGTTAGTACACCCGAGGGCATTGGGTGCAAATGAGCAAAGTTGAGCGTCCTCTTTGTTTATGACTCAGACGCCGTTGGCAGAGCGTGTAAGGAGGTGCCCTTGTGTAAAAAATCGCATTGTTCTGTGTGAGTGCGTGCGTCTGTGTGTGTGCGTGCGCTTGGGTTGGCATTTGTGTTTGTATGTGCCTAACAAAAACGACAACAGCGGCAACAACAAGGCAACACATGTCTCAATGCTGAAAGCAACCTGTTGTAGTCGTTGCGTCTAAAATGTGGGTACAATTTGAGCGAATAATATGGATAAAGCCAATAAGTGGTCCGAATGTTCGCTTATTATCATCATTATTTGCATAAGTATATTTATATTATTTTTAATGTTGATTTTATATTTAGACTTTGTATTTTATTTTTGCTATAATTAATTATTTTTATATTATGATTTTATTAAATTATATTTTTCTAAGCATTTGTATTACTTTATTAAAATAGTTGATTTAACAATTAAATTCATTTATATGCAAAGCAATTACTCTCAATACAAAGTGACATTAAATCATTCTGCCAGCAATTATGTTGCATAAATTTTTGAATCAAATCACAAATGAAAAGTAAAAGTGAATTCATAGAAAGGGGACTTAGGGACTTAGTTTGAGAACTTCATATTTAGTTATATATGTATATGTATTATGTATTATTTACTAGAGATTCCCATTCGAGTCCCTTAGATCTTTATACCTATCTCTTTCTTTCTCTCTCTCTCTCTTTCTCTTTATAAATCACAGCTTCAATAAGCTCATCGACTTAAGTAAAAAAAGTTGTTAACTATTATTAGCACCATTTGAGTATTTTTCGTATGATGTCAGCTCTAAAGCTTTGCAAGTATCCGACTTAACATTTTGCTCAATGAATAATGCATGGAAAATCCACGAAAAATCACGAGTGTTGGATTGTAAACTTAATTTATTGTCAATTTATGGCACTATGAAAGTGTCTCTGGATAAGTTTTTCGAGTAATAGTTCATGCTCAATGGAGGTAATATAACTGTGTACATTCAGTAAGCTTCAGGCCATGTATTTTATGATTAACTTTATCTATATGTCATGATGTAATAACTTCCCCATCAGCTTCACCTTGCTACTTCTGCTAAGCTGTATCCCTTTGATAACTGAATGCAATATCATAAATTTAACTGTATATAAAGGTGATATCGATGATTGTTGAAAAGTACAGGCCTTAAAAGTTAGACTGAATTTTTAAATTGATCACTTGCGGCAGACGTAAGAGTCGAGGACATATTTCTTATAAAAATATTTAAAATACACCCATTAATAATTGGTTTTTCGTTTTGGATTGAAGATAAATATGTGATTTATTATAATTGATTAACGTCTAATGAATGATTTTCACTAATCAAGCTAGCGAGAGCAATCGATGTTCCATTGAGGAGACTTTGTTCGCAGGTGTCTACAGTGTAAGTGTCGTCTGTATCCAGGGCAAATAGGCACCTACATTCACGTAGACCCCGGGCACATTTGCCTGCCCACAGCCAATGCCCCAGGCGACGAGGCCGACCACATACCAGAGGCCATTGCTGGTGCAGACCAGGGGAGAGCCGCCATCGCCAGTGCAGGCATCCTTGCCAGGTTCGCCGCCGGCGCAGATGAAACTGATGGGATTGAGAGCAAAGGCGGGACCGAGGCGCGTGGATTGCAGTGCCGTTTGGCAGTTGGCATTGGGTATTAGGGGTACATCCACTTGACGCATAATCGCCTGGTATGCGCCCGTTGGCCCAAAGTCATTTTTGCCCCAGCCAGCCACCCAGCAGCGTTGTCCCACGAAACTGACGGTCGGTAGGCAAATGGTGCCGATGGTGGAGCGGCTGGTAAGGGAGACGGGCGTGGCCAGCTTCAGTATGGCCACATTGTTCTGCAGATTGTTCGGATTGAAAGCGGGATTCACATACACATTGGAGACGAGCACATCTTGCGCTGGTATTGGTTCACTAATGCTGCCCGCATTCCATTCACCTAGACGTACCTTGAAGGATGTCAAACTGACAGAGAATTAGAATGAGCTGTTGAGTACTCACTACTAAGTACTCACGCCAAATTGTAGACCTTGTGGGCGGCAGTCAGCACATGTTGAGCTGTGATTAGTGCCCCACCACCCAGATACACGTCCGCTGTGGTCAGCAGCGCTGCTTGCCAAGGATATGCACCGAAGCTGGCTTGGCCGGGGCTGGCTAGAGCCGAGCCTGCTGGCGGTGGAAACCGCAATCCGCACTGGTAGTTACCCGCCTGGCAGCAGGCCACAAGCCCATAGTTACAGGTCAAAGGAGCCGCTGTGGTGCCAGCAGTGGGCTGTAAGCAGAGCAAGGATTAGGCTACAGCCCTTTCGACTTTATCTTCTGCCAACCAACTCACCAATCCGCCACTGTTCACAATGCGTATATCCAGCTGACCACTGCCGTCATTTGGAGGCGTGGGCAGTGGATTCGGACAGGATCCAGCTGGCACGCAACGGCAATTACTTGCAGGCGGTGTCACAATTGCAGTTATAGGGGGCACCAAGGTGCCAACAATCAATTGTCGCGCGAGCACTGCATGAGACCAAATCAGAATAGCTTTAGTAGCCAAGTATAGTCGACACATCAACATCCAACTTACGCGTATGATTATCCAGATTGCCTGCATCGCTGGGCTGAGGTGCACTTTGATCTGTTAGGGAGCCAAAGCTCCAACAGTGCACACTGGTGCCAAAGAGCTGGAGCTGGAGGAGCAGCAGACTAAGTGTTAATAGTATTGCATTCATCGCCTACACATTGGCAACTAACCTGGTTAAGTGACATGCCAGTTGGCTATATAGGGCGACCCGAGCGTACGTCCAGCAAATAAATTACCAACCAAACGACCTCAGTTTAGAGTTAGCCTCAACTCAGGGATTTTCCGAGCTGCATAATGAAAAAAAAAAAACTTTTTTTTAGCAGCCATCATAGAATGAACAACAATAATAATAATTGAGATAATCAATACGACATTTAAATGCTCTAACCACTCTGTTTGACAGTGTAATACGGGAGAAGAAAATTTGATTAAAAACAGACCCAAAACATATATATTTAAATATATAAAATATAAGATAAATTTTAAGTTGTTAAATTTCTCTAAAAAACGAAATTCCACATCAAAACTTGTTTTCTATTTTTAATAAATCTGTTTTTGTCACCGATTTATATACACTTCCACCCAGGGTGATATATGATGATAAGTAATTATTTAATAACGTAAAGGAGAGAAGAGAGGTTTACTTACTGAATATAAAATTTTAATAAAAATTATATTTTAAATAAATAAAGTAAACAAATTGAATATAGCTCTTTTATATATACTATTAATAATAATAATATTATTATTATTATTATAATTTGTATATATGTTATGTGCATATATATATATTCTTCATGAACATTCTCTTTAGGCAAAGTTAACTGACTGGCTGATGAGTTAATTTTTATTCATAGTGTAGTACCTCCTATTCATATGTAAAGCTCTAGTATGCGTGCCTTTTTGTGTATGTGTGAAAATTAAATAAACAAACGTTCATCCATAATAATAAATGTATTTTGTACACTCACCCGCAAGCCGTAAGGCTAGAAAAAAGAGCGAAAAAATGTTGTCTGTATTCGATATGCGGTCATTGGATAATAAATAAATTGCGCTGACAAATTTGATAGCGATTATTTTCATTTCATTATTTTCATCTTTTCACTGTTTGTGTGCTGGCTGTGACAATTTTTGATTTGATTTTAACAATTTAATGGTTTAATTGTGCAAACATGCACGGGCATGAGCATTATTATAATAGTTTCTGTCATTGTTATTGTTATTGTTGTAGGCAAACGCTTAACACTTCGATAAACATTTTAACTAAAAAAAAAAAGAACCGTAAGATATCTAAATATGTTAAGCTTTGATAAAGAAAGTTTTGTATGTAAAGCTTTTGTCTTATCGACCAAGTCGAGTTGGTTGACTACGTAAGAATTGAATTCATATTACGAATCGACATGTTCAGCGGTGGTCACGTATTATTGGACTTCTCGGCCATACCAAAACTGTATGGGCCAGAGAATTTCTGGCATTGGCGTATGCTCTTGCGTGCCTATTTGGAGTCAGCTGACCTATGGAGGGACGATCATCCAAAGGAGGTGGGTTTAATATTCTAGTTGATGACCGTAGAAAGAACACATTTCGATGCTTTAATATACTTCATTTTTCTTTAGAACTCTCACGCCAAATTCATACTTTTGGCTACTGTGCAGGCTGATAAAATTGAGCCTGGGTATGATGATGAGACACCAAAACAAATATTCAAAAGTCTAGAAGAACGTTTCCGCCCCTATTAGTAGGAATTTCACAACAAAAAAATTAATAAATAATGGATAAAGTTGTTGTGTCTGTGTGAATGTTTCACAAAATAACAAAAAAATTAATAAAGAAAAAAAAAAAACATTAATGAACAGATTAAAAAAAAAAATAAATAAAATATAAAACGTTTAGTCCTTGTTTTTTTTCTCGTATTAAATTTATATTTCAGTCATAGTAACTTTTTTATTTGTTTGTAAAAATGTATTAAAATCTGGAAATCATCATAAAAGGAAAATATACATTTCATAGTAATTTAATTAAGTCCAATCGACGATATATGTAGTATATAATATAATTGTTTTAAATCAAAAGCAATGGCGCGCATTGCTTCACATGAAGTTGGCTGCGCGCAAATTTCAGCTCAGCTGAAGCTGGCTGCACAATATACTGAGTCCACTTAAAGTTAGCTGCGGAACTAAATATAATTTAATTGTAGAACTACCTCAAAGATAGTTTATATATTTTTACCCATTAAACTTTTATATAAATCACATATATATATCAAAATACTTTGAATTAATTTTAAGATAGTAAGAACTGGCAAATACCCACTGAACAAGTTGGCAGCTTTAGTGTTAAGGTCACACTCTCATGGATTCAAAACCAATCGACATATTTATTATCGTATTATCGACTTAAGCAGTTTGTTGCTTTCGATAACAGTTGCACTTTAGAAGTCAAACCGTAAAGACGTGCGGAGCGCGTGTGCTAGATATTTGTTTTCTAACCAAACGTTAGAATTGAAATACATTTTAATTAATGACACTAAACCAAAATATGAGAAAGTTTTTCAATACTAACAACGAAATTCACTAATAAACGACTGATACAAAAAACAGCGCGAACTGAAAACCCAAAAAATCAAAGCAGGCCAAGAAGAAGAGGAAGAAGCCAAAACAACGCATCAACATCGACACCTGTTTGCCTGCATTCCTGAACCTGTGCAACACTGTACGTTTTGTTGTGTGTGTGATTGTATGTGCATGTGTTGGTGTAATATTTAATGAATAGGAACTTCGAAACAAATTCTATATTTTAAATACTGTTTAAATAATTATCAATTTGTTTTGCCATTGCTGCAATTGCAACATTTAGCAGCTGCCGCGCCTGCGCAGTAGAAACAACAGCAGAAACATAAACATAAACGAAAACCGGTTAGAGTGAGACAAGAAGACCGTACGCACACATAGTTGCAAACTGCTCACACACATAGTTTGTATTCGTTTTTTGTTTGCTTTTGCTTGGAAAATAGAAATAGAAGGAAACACACAAAAATATAACAAGAAAAAAGAAAAAAGAAATAATCAATTGCAAGTGGTGAAAAGTGTGACGATACACAAAGGAAACAAAAAGCCAATTCACACGAAATAAGAAATTAGAAATAATTTGTGCTGTGCGCGGAAATTGGGTAACAAAAATAATAATAATAGTAACACCAAAATTTTAAAAATTATTTTTGCATAAGGGTTAATGCCCAAGCGCTTTATCGCTAAACAAATCGATGGCCGTCGTATAACGAAAGTGAATTAAGGCCCTAAAAAATAATTGTAACTGCAATTTCCCAACCTGTTTCGAAAGGTTCGCCCTTATCTGAAACGCGCAGCCAATTGTTGTCCGAATTGGTGAGTAATAGCCTTAATATTCTTTATTGTTTCGCTCTAATCTTTTTACCTGGGTCCGTTGGAATGTCCCTTATGGAGTCACTTATCTGTGTAAGATATTCAGATATTCCCCACGGATCATTGACCAACATTTGAACTGGCTCCGCGTGAACCAAAAATATTTCAACTTTCACTGAATTGCGCGCCAAAATTGAATCGGATAGACAACGATCGCAAATTTTATAGTAAATTCCAAATTTGATATGAAATCGAGTTTTCTCTTGTAAATCAAATTTATTTCATGTATCTGCTTTTATTTTTATTTTGTGGCTTTTCATTTGTTGTTGTTGTTGGTTTTGTTGTTATTATTGTTTTCGTTTGGGCTGATGTAACCAAGAGCTGATTGCCGAACCGATTTGCAGCTTCATTAAGCTCAACTCGCCTCAAATTGAGTGTAAGGCGAGGCGAAGCTGATTATGAGATAATCAGCAAATTGCTTAACACAATTGCGGAACACGCTGCAAGTCATGAGAGAAAGAGTTTTAACTGATACCCATTTCCTCGGCTCATAGGCAGACAAGTAAAGCGTAATTGTTAACATTAAATAAGACTAATTAAAAGTCTGCCTAAAAGGTTCAAAAAACCCATGTAGCTAGTTAAGGAATGCAAGTAGATTTAATTAGTAATTTCATTATATTACTATTAAATATACTTTTTCAAGATAAGGTTACATATCGAACAAAAAATCAATTCAAAGTATAAAGAGCTTAAGAATTTGTAGGTTTTCTAAAAATAAAATAAATCTTATTTTGTACAAATCACACAGTTAATATTAGCTGCAATTTCGTCACAGTTACTTCTGCTAAGCAAAAACTAGCTGCAATATGTGTGCAATTGAATTTCAGGCATGACTCATGTCAGTTGCTCCATTCATTCAAATGGTTGGCTGCATAAATGAATACAAACTGGAAAACAAAATTCCAACTTCAATAGCCCAAATATTCCCACAACAAAAAAAAAAAAAAAAACTGCAGAAATAAACAAATAGCAGCAGCAGCAATAACAACATTTTTAAGCCAAAACGTCAACAACAACTTTATAAAAACCAACAACAACAACATCAAGATACAAACTATGCAAAAAGTTATATAAAAAACACGTTGAGCTGCGATGTGTGTGTATGTATGTGTGTGGCAACACTGTGCAGTGTGCAGTGTACCTGGGCGAGGCGGTGAGGTGGAGACACATGACGCTCACTTTGAGCCACGCTTCAATTGCAAATGCGCCAGCAAGCAAAAAAGCATTGACGCAGCTACCAGATATTGTTGTTGCTGTTGTCGTTGTTGTTGCTATTGTAATTGTAAATTCTACAGGTTTCGTTGTAGCTGTCTGTGTAGCAGTTGTTGCCTTAATGGCGCACAACAACAACAATGCTTCGCAATTTTACGCCAAAGCTAAAAAGGCGATCGAATCGAAGCAATCGTCGATCAAAGCTCCTCCAATCGTAGGCAAACCGGGCCAACAGTCAGACAGCATCCGATTTGCAGGCACTGTGACCATAAACCAGATAAAATGCTGTAAACCGCTTCAAAATCCTTAAAGGATTTGCTTTAATAACAGTTTTTTAATTGGATGCAGAGATTATAACGAACTAGCCGATTTCCGGATTTTTGTCTATACGGCGGATTGAATTGATTCAAGTAGATGATGTTAATAATTATTATGTATATTAAGCTTAAGTTTCACTGAGCGTTACTAGATATTTCAAAATATAGATAATCATATCATATCAATGGATCATGCGGGTCTTAAACTTAAAGTGAATAATAACGAAAATTCCATTTAAGAATGGAACTCGTGAAACCCCGCTCTGAATATTTATAAACGGATTGCAAATGGTGTTTATTGTGGTTGGATTTGGAGCTGCGATTGGCTTGTGCTTGTGCCCACTGTGCACTGTGCTTGCACATTGCATTGGCTTGCCCCACAACAACGTTGCAGTAATACTATGTCTCTCTTGGGCCCGCGAGCGCTTGCCTGCCTGCCTGCCTGCGTGCCGCTGGTTCGTGGCCAAGTTGCCCAAGTTGGCCAACAGCTTGGACCACTTGGTGTTCGATACGAATTGGCAGCCGTCGGGGGCTTCAGTCGATGCGACTCAACTCGAGTCGGTTTAACTTTGGTTTGGTTTCGATTTGTTGATGTTGTTGTTGGTTGTGATTGGAACTCGTAATTGTTTCATAAAACGCAAAACTGGCCGGACAGGCCAACTGACAAGGGAGCGCTGCAGCAGCGAGGGCGGAGTGGGGCGTGGCAGCGGAGGGGGTAGCTAGCTCTGAAAACAGGTGCGCAAAACGCAAGCGCGCGTTTTCTGTTTTTTTTTTATTTTTTTTTTTGTTAATTTTGTTTATTTTTTATTTTATTTTTTTAATTGCGAGCTAAGAGTTAGCTGGCTTTTGGAGCAATACTTTTCGATTTTAATTATGGCTTTTTGAATCGCATGCGATATATATCGCATGCATACATGTATGTAAAAGGCAAACAGCACAAGGTTATGTGCATTTGAAAGAATGATTCCCTTTGGCAATGGAAGTGACTGCATATAGCTGAACATGCGTACATATGGACATATACATACACATATATACATATACACCTATATATAATCATAGGATCCATTTTAGGTGGCTGAACAATTGACTGGGCTACGCTTATTGGAGCGAAACGCACTGGGCAGCACGTAGGCTAGCCACTTGACGTCTAGAAATCATGTTCTACATTCACAGCCACTCATGTGGGGAAGATTATATACATATGGGTGTTCTGTTCAGATCTGATCTAGATTGTCATTGGCTAGCCTTTACTTACAACATAATTGCACTTGAAGCAAGGCGAATCTAATATTGATTGTAACAGTCGCCGTATCTAGATGCGTGACAGTTAAACAGTTAAATAATTATTTTATAGTTTGATTCTAGATTATGAAAATCCATTTATCTATTGAATATTGTAAGGTCTTCAATGTCATATATTACAATAGAAAACATTTGTTTATTTTCCATTCGAAATCAATTTACTCAAGTCGAAAGCAGATTAATTATGGTTCAAGTCTCTTCACGCTGTCATCTCTAATTTGCTGTAAACTATTTATTAGGCACAAGGTCATCTGTTTATGAATCATTGTTAATGTACCTTAAACAGCTCTAACGAAATTGATTAAATAATTGAGTCACCCAGAATTACGCAGTTGTAAGTGTCAGAAAAAGTAAATTGCTTTACAAGTGTCATATCTACACGATTTGACTACTGTCGAGATAATGCTGAGGGCTAAGCCCTCTTTAATGATATAGTATTTCAACTGAAAGTATCTGGCAGATACAAAACGTTCTAATGTCAAGGAAATTCGAGTTTGCTCTGCCATAAGCCACATGCAATCTCTAAGATACGTTGTAGCTGACTTTACTTCAAACTTAAATACCATAAGATGCAAAGCAACAAGAAATCTAAATACATACACACACACACATACATAAATCTGGAGTGTGTATACAACCAGATTGTATCTCAAGTTACGCGCACACGCGTCGCTTTTGTCGGCGCATTTGTGTTTACACCTGATTGCAATTTGTATCTAGCAGATACAAGTGTGCTTTGCATACAACGAATGCCGTTAAAATGATATAAAGAGCAAGCTTTTTAGCCGTAACTGTAACTGACTCGGATGTATCTGTATGTATCTATGTATGTATCTGTGTATGTGCGTATCTGCATGCAGCGAAGCGCGCCGACAAAAATACGAGTTTTTGTATTTTTTTATTTTTATTTAGTTTTGTTTTACCTCGTGGTATTTTCTTGCGGCCTTATTAATATTTATCAATTTGTTATTTAACTTGTTTTTGATTTCTTTGTCTTGTTTTTATATACATCTATTTTTTTTAAATTTTTTTTAAAACAACTTTTTTTAAACAAATTCAAATTCAGTCGCAAAGAAAAAGAAAAAGCAAAAACATTTGCATAATTTGGACACATTTTAATGTTTTTTTTTTTTGTTAAGCTGTAGACGAAGCAAATGAAGATGATTATAAAAAAGAAGAAACAACAGCTGCAATGAATAATTTTCGTTTTGTTTTAATTGATTTTTAACATTTATTGCCGCGTATTCAAGGCATTTTGTTAAAAAGCCAATTTGACCTTATTATTGAGTATCTGTCTTAATTGGAATTATAATTAAGTACTTGAACGTTGCTTGAACAGGTGTCTTTGCGTGTTGGTTTAATTAATTGATCGTAACTATTTATTGTATTGACTATTTAATATTGAATGCAATGCCTTATGGGTTAGATATCAAAGCTGGTCATTAATATTTTATTTCTTGGCTATTTTTTATGGTTATAGAACCGTGTCAAAGCATTTAAAATCAATTCGGGAAAGCAATTAAAACATGTGTTAAACTTTAACTGGAAAAATGCTATCCACTGCGCAGGTGAAACCTTAAGCAGCGAAATGCGATAAAAAACTGTTTGTTTTCTTTTTACAGCTCACAGCTCACAGCTCGCAGCTGACAGCTGACTATTACAACGGGCATTTGGCCCGTAAGCTGTGAGCCGTAAGCCCCACCCACGATAAGCGTATTTACATTACGGGGTGTACACGAATGCCCAATGCAATTCGAGTGCTTGGCAGCTGGCTTAGAACACCTAACCAGGCCCAGAGTTTCTATCTTACAAAACAGCACGCATTCTTGACTGTTTGCCAAGTATCTGCGACTCTGACTGCTCTGTAGTATTTCACATTTAGTTAGTTAGCTTTGTTTTTTATAGGTTACAGTTCTGTTTAAATTCTTACGAAATGCTTTTCGCACTTGGTTTATATGTTAACTTTTAGTCCAAGCACATAAGCACAGATAAATATGAATACGAATGTGTGTGTTTGTGGAATAGTTTTTATAGCTGAAGATTTGGCTCATGCATAGCAGAAATAGAGTCTCGCAGCCTCACAGTTAACGCAGTGTGTAATCAGCAGGTATGCTATCTCTTTCGGTTACTAAGCAAAGTTATCTAAATAAATTGTTGGGCATTATAAATCAAAAGCCATATTATCGGGGCCCCAGCAAATTGCATGGTAATTATTACGTGCGCAAATATTATTAAAGTCTATTTCAATCTAAAATCCATTGAAATTGATTTAAAAGGGTTTTATGAAGAAAGCGTGACGGACGACATGAAGTTGATACGTATACATATACATCAATAAGGTATCTACAATTATAAATATATATTCTTATGCGACTTTTGTAATATAAGTTTGTCATTCCTTGTTCGATATCTTGATGTGCAATGCTATAAAAGCTATTGTTTATGCATGTGTTTTTGTTTATGTCTGTACTAGCTTTTTGTTGAGTATTAGTATCTGCTAGTCTGGCACATTAGGCCAGCGTTAGAGGAGAATCCAATAATTCAGTGCCACATCAGCTTTAAGCTGAGTGCCGGTAACTCCAAGTCGGGTCTTTTCGTTTGGATCACTCTTAGTTGTGATAATTAAAGAGTCAATAGTCTTGCCTTTCTTTTGTATTTATTAAATGAAAATTATATTGTTACACAACTTAGATTGGGATTAACTATAGTTAAAGTTGCTTTAATATTTTAAAATGGTTTTCATTTTATTTGTTTTCAATTTTGATTAGTATTTCTTTTGGGTAAATTATAGTGTGTGCTACAATAAACAAAGCCAATGACGTACATTTCTCATGAAACGTAAGACTGCAATTTCGCTTAACTAGCTTAGCTGCTGCTTCGCCCATTCAGTTGAACTCGCACTGCAAATAACAAACGACAAACAACAACATTGTCACATGCTGTCATTGTTTTTGATTCAGTCTCCAACTTGTGCGCTAATCTCAGTGAACATTTTGCATTTGATTGTTTTCTATCAGTTGGGATCTTGTTTATCTTGTGTTGTTTCCTGCCTAATTATAGGTAATCAAAGTGCAACAAATTCAAGCTGGGAAGGCGGGCAATTTAAATAGCTACCGCTACAGCTCATGTTGTTGTTGTTGTTGTTGTTGTTTGATGATTACATTTAATCGTCGATGGCAAACATAATAATTTCGATTAAATAATCAGCTTCTTACTGGTTGCAATGGAGAGCCAATCTTCGCACATTTGCACTGTGTCTGCAAAAAGTTGAATGCCTGCTTGAAGAGTGCTTGCTTCTGTAATTATGAAAGTTTTTCATCTTGTTTTTCTTTTATGTTTTCAAAACAACAACAACAACAACGAACCGTTGGCCAATGTTGGGTTAAATGAACGGTATGAACTCATTTCGAGGAGTCAAGTTTACTTGCAGCACTGAGTCACTCCATTTCATTCATATAGCGGCAACAGCAGCAGCAGCAGCAGCAGCAGCAGCAACTCTCGGAAGTGAAAAGCTGCCACCACAAATGTGGCTTTGACTTGGTCTGAATCTGAACCTGAAACCAACGGCGACAGCAACAGCAACAGCAACAGCAACAGCTAAGGCAACTTCAGCAGCAACGCCTTGCAATGTGATACAAAATGCTATTGGCTTTTTATGCAACAACAGCAACAGCAACAACAACAGCAACAACAACAGCAACAGCAACAACAGCAGTAATGGGAGCAACTGTAGGCAGACTCCACTCCGATCTGAGCCGATCCCATGCCGGACAGAGAGCGAGTGCCGTTGGCGTTGGCAGCGCGCGTCGCCTTCAAAGACGAGTTTTACACCAATTTCCGCTGAGTTTTTCTTGTTGTTTTTCATTTTATTATATTATATTGTTTTTCTTTTCTTCTTCTTTTGTCTCTTATCTGGCTTTTCATGTTATTATCTAAAGGTTAAAGACTTATGATGCGCCTGCGGAATTCTCTACAATGTTTTTTTAATGCTCTCTTAATGGGGCTTTAATGTGGCAATTGGCGTTTGTTAAGTGCTCTGCGACGTGTGTTTGTGCCTAATTGAAAAAGGAAAATCAAGTGGCAAATTGTGCAATTGATATTTAGCCAGACATTTAAAATACTTCCACAAATAGTTAATTAGTTGTCTGGGTGCAGCAGGAATTAGCTGCGTATATGAGTACCTGGTCAATGAATAATTTATCGAATAATCGATAACTTTTTTGCGGTCTCTCTGACTGATGGCAAATGCGCATTTCTTAATATTTATGAGTGCGACTCTTGGAAGAAAAACCCAGTTGTTCTTGGGTAAAATCTTAGATAAATTGCTGCATACTAAGATAAATAGAAACACTTTATTGTTAATTGAATGGGAATGCGGGAATGCCAGTCGAGTTTATTGCAATAAAATTCAAGAATACATTTGAGTGAAATTTCTTACAAGTGGCAATTGGAATATATTTGTTCATAACGAAGCCATAGTAACTGGAATATGAAGAAATATATACTATATTCTATAATATATGCATATTTTTTAATCAGAAGCCATTGCCAAGCTTATATAAATTTGTCAAGGCATTAGAAGTTTACTCGAAAAAAATCTATTACTTATTTTAGTTATTTAAATAACATTAAAATGCTTAGTATCTAGATATTTAGATCTTAACAATTTATTTCATTGGTGATCTTCATTAGATAAATAAATTATTTTTATCAATTTCAGCTCTCTCTTATTTCAGCAAATTTTGTATTAATATTATACAAGATATTTATTAAAACACTATTTTAAATATCAGCACAAAAAACTTCATTTGTTAAAGCTGGAAAATCCGGAGTCCGTAAAAAATAATTCGCTAAGCTCTCAAACAAAAGTGTTTATTTAAACACCTTTCGAGCTGCAGGCGCAAATCAGGTTCAATTGTTTATTAAGTATCGCATTTATGGTGCTCGAAATAGCTAGCAGAATAGTTCTTAACTCTATACGAAATCTCAATTGGTTGATATTCTTCTATTTAGGTGTCTCCATTTCGAGAACCCGCCACGTTCCCAATTAGCGTCGTTCTTCAATTGAGCATGGGTGTTTGCTTTTTTTTTTTATTATTTATACATTTTTTTTTAAACAAGTAGTTCAAATGGACAACGGCATAAACAAAAGCAAACGCAAAGCTATGACAATGCACTGCAAAAACCAAACAAAAACCTAAATTTTTTTTTTTTTTTGTTTTGAAGTATTTCCGTTTGCGGATTTCTGTTTGGCTTCATATTTTTTTTTTTTTTTTTCATTTTGTATTTTATTTTTGTTTTGTTTTGTATTTCATGCTGTTCTGTTTATTTTTACGCTGAGCTTTTGTAGGTTAGCAATGTGAAGCCTTGAAATTGTTTGTCAGCTCTTAACTCTAGCTTTCATTATTATATTTGAATCTGCCTAGACTAGAAATTTTAAAAATTTATAGTCCCATATCTAAAAAAAAAAAATAATAATTATATATGAGGCCAATTGGCTATTTTTAAAATGTGAGCAAGTATATTATTTTTTAGTTTATAATTATAATTTATTTGTATCAATTTGTGTGCAAAAGTTTTAGCTCGTATTTCTTTATTTTCGCATATAGTTTGTAAACATTGTGAAAGAGTTATGATCAGCTACGTCAGCACGATTTGTTTATGGCTCACTAGATGCAAATAAAGTTGAAACGAATAGGTCTTCTATGTTGTCAAATAACAATGCTTGGATTTTCATAGACTGCAGGAAATTTAAATTTATTTTCCGTGAGTGATAAATCGATGCCCACAAAATTCCATTTGAAATTAGCAGCTGTAGGCGTCAAACGAATTTCCTGCCATAAAATAGCTGAAATAGCTAAAATAGTTACCATGCTCTTTTGGCAAACCAGTTGATTGTTTCAAAATCCCGTTGCTCATATTTAAATAATTAACTAATTTGTTGGTTAACTAACGAGCTGGCCGATTTTCGAGCCATGCATTTTACTAAAGTAAAGTGAGAGTTGTGCAACTCGAAAATGTTGGGCGTAACAGCGAAGAGTTTATACGCTATAAAAGATGAAATAAATTTAATTAAGATGAATAGACGTTAATTGATTATCGTTTAATGTGCTGTTCACAACTCTTTGCCTGACAGCTTAAATCACAGAATTATTTCAGAATTACAAATGCGCAAAATATGAATGCGATTCTTAACAGAAAAACTAGTTATAGCCGGGAAAAAACATAAATTCGTTAGAAATAATATGGAAATAAACAAATGCTGGAAATCTCACATTGTTTATAGAAATTTGAAAATATTATAAGTATCAATCGAAGAAATTTATTCTAATATATTAGCTATGCACATTGTATATTTAACGAGTATTGGGAAATCAGTATGGCTCCACTCTAATTTTTATAATTCCTTGAGGATACTTGAGGAACTTCCTTTATGCATTGTATAACAGAAATCCAAATGATACGCCTTATAGCGTATGTTGTTCAACATTTTTACATGCAGCTCTTTTGAACAAATTTCGAGCACTTTGTGAGGACAACTTGTTCGCTCGGACTGCAAGTTTTGGTTGGGGCTTTTTTGCTTTTTGGGTGCGACGCTTGATTTATTTGATTTGGTGCTGTCAAGTTGAGACGTCGTTCGGTTTGAAGACGCGACGTTTTTGCCAAAGCTGTTGTTGTTGTTGTTATTTTTACGGGCCGTAATGATTGCGCTGATTACGTGACGCTTTCAATTGATTTGCGCACCAAAACCAAAAATCAAGCTGCCGCGCTTGGCTAGCGGGCAAACCAATTGTTGTTAACGTTAACGCATTTGCTGGCCATATGAATGGAAATGTTGCCCAAAAGCAGAAATAGCAATAACAACAACAACAACAATAAGACAATTTCGTGTAAGTTCGTGCTTAAACAACTTTTTATTTAGTTTTGTTTTTGTATGTCGTGGATAATTTTTCACGAAGGTTTTTCAAGTTGTTTTTGCTGTTTCTTAGCTGGGCAAAGGCCTCATTTCGAGTATTTTTGTTGGTAATTGTCTGTGCATTGATGTTGTTGCTGTTGTAAATGTGCATTGAATATTAATTTGTTCATTCCAGAGGCCATTTTGAAACTTTGTATATATTTATTGGAATTAGTTATATTTAAACAAATGAGTATCTAAAAAGTAATTAAGCTTGTCGAGAAATTTTAGTCTCAATTCGCTTGTTTGTTGTTAAGTTTATTTAAAGTTAGATTAAGTTATCTTACCTAAGCAGAACTGCAAAAAGTACCTAAAACTAAAGTTAGAGTTTTCTGAAGCTTAAAGTGGTCAGTTCCTTTAAAATGTTAACTATTTAGAATATTCAATAGAGCTCGTCTGACACATAAATTTAAGTCTATCTGGTTTCGAAAGCTGGCAGTATGCTATCTGTGTTTTTGTCTACTCTTATCATGCGACTCATGGCATTTAGAGACAAACCTGAAACCCGCAGAGACTTAAACAAATGATGCATACTAAATAATGGCAAACGATCAAAGACACACACACACACACACACACACAGTTCGCATATATTAGAATTTATTACATCAGAGATACTTTAGACTCGATCTGTTGCGCAATATAAACTCGATAGCGTATAGAAATCGCTTTAAATAATTAATTCAAGTGCACTGCGTTTGCCCACTAATCTCTTGCAGCTTTATAAAACTAACAAATATATATATATATTGATATATATGTACATAGTTATTTGTATATATATATCGTTACATTATTTCTAATCACATGCACGCGACATGCAATGTTAACGACACAAATAAATTACTGAAAATTGCTGTTATTATTATCGTAGGACTCGTTTATGCATGATTGGCAGTAGTTACCGCTGGCTAAGGGCGCTCAAAGGTAAATGGCTAATCAAAAAACCAAAAAATCAATATGTAGTAAGAGCGTGTTGCTTTCTTACCTATGAATGGGGTCTGCATTGAAAAACAAGTTATGAACTTGATTGATTATATTTATATAATATTATAATTTATTCATAATTTATATTTTATAAAAATATACTTCCTACTTCCTTTATATCACAGGGATATAATTCTATATTTTATGGCTAAGTTATTAATTTATTTAATTAATTTTAAAAAAAATTGTTTATTTGTTTTAGGGAATCATTGTCAACTACCATAACTTTTTGAACCACCCGCACATTAGTTAGTCTATTTGATAACTGTCTGGTGGTTGATATGCTTATTAGAATATATACAAGTATATATATACATACATACATACATATGTATGTTCTTTGTTGAGGCAGTCAATTAGAGCCTCGTTCAGTTATTTTTAGCTGCACAAATGCAATCAGAAGCAGGGCTGATGTAAATCACGGCTCATCAGTATAGCTGGAAAGTGGCTATTATTAGAGTTTTTTATATTTAGAATGACGAGCCTCGTGAAGAGCTTTAAGTGAAGCGTCGCCGACGAGAGTAGTGGGTCGAATCAATTGGTTTTAATTAACACCCGCTTGTACATGTCTTCGCTAATGGGCATGTGTGTTTGCCGGTGGGCGTGGCACTTTCATAAGACACACACACGCATCAAGTTTTAATTGCCACTTGCTCTTGGTCAAGGTTCGCTGAGTCAAAGAGTCGGTGTGTCTTACCCCGAGCTCTGGGGGTCTCAACCCCCGAGAGACAATTTTTTGTTGTAGTGCAGTCAGCGTCACAATTTAATGAATGAATCAATCTACGACCCGTTGGCTACACTCACACACGCACACAGATATGTAATTCACTGATTACAGTTATGACATTGTTTTTACTTATTTTTTTTTCTATAATATTATTTTTTTTGTCCTGGGATTAAAAGGGCTGACAGCGTACGCCTTTAGGCTTAATGCCTAATTGCATTTGGCAGCAATTAAATGTGGATAAACAGCTTAAGCGATAACGAGTCAAACATATGTTCAAATATCTAATGTGTGACTGATGTATGCATGTATTTTCTGATAATACCTCGAAATGCCTACGCCACTTCAATTGCCCCAATTTGTAGTTTGTTTGGTTTTTCTAATATTTTTCTTGTCTATTTCTGTTCAATTCGTTGCGCAGTTTACATCTAAGAGTATTTGCATGTGGATTGAACTTGTTTTTTCTGCTCGAATGTAGCCCACATTCGATTCACAGTTGGCGTCTGTATTTGAGTGTTTGTCGACTTACAACACCCACACAATGTTTACGTATACGTAATTTTAATTTATCTGCTATTGTCGTTCTCTCTCTTCTTCGCTCTCTTTCAATTTGAATATGTCTATCTCTATCTATTGTCGGCACTTAAACTTGACCTTTATATTCATTTATTGCTTATTACTGCATTGCATTGTTGTTGTTGCTATTGTGATTATTATTGCCATCGTTCTTTTTGTTCTCATTGTTATATTTGTGAATGAAGGCGAACTTGGAGTCAACATTCTGCCCACTTGCACTCAACCGAATGAATAGTTCCATTTTCATTTCCATTTCCATTTTCATTTCTTTGGACAACTCGAAGATCGTGTGGGCGATTGCATTTGGTTTGTATAGATATGCACAGATATGTATTCGAGTACCTACATGTGTTTCAGCTCAGCTAATTTCCTTGTAATTGTTGCGCAAATACAAATGCATCGTCTACTATTACTAAATGCCAGGCAGCGGGGCGGGCTCTCAGTGTGTGTAGTTATTACTCATTAAATATGCAGTGGAAAAATAACGAATAAATCACACAGAGAGGAACGCCTTTGCTTCTCGGACTGGGCGGGTGAGCATCTTGGCCTGTTGTCTTTGTTTATGCACTGCTTGATATATGATCATGGCCTGATATATGAGGCAGCTATTAGATTCGAATTTAACGATGCGCCCTGACATTTGCATTTGCGCCTATTGCTGCCATTAAACTAACGCCTATTGGTGCCTGTGGTGGGCTCTTTACACTCTACTGACTGGCAATCTATTAGGCTTAGAATGAGGCAGGGTCTCAACGAAATTCCATCAAAGATTCCATGAATGCCACAAAACAAAAACAACAGAATGAAAAAAAAAAAACACTGAAAAAATAAAAGAAACTGAAAATAAATTAAAATTTTCCAACAAAGCGTTAGAGCATCATCTCAAATACCAAAATGGAGGTCTAGACAGCCAAACAATTCTAAGCCGATCCCAGACCTGTTTCAGCAGCCATATTAACACATAACACATAGCCACAGACAAATCCATGAAAGGGCCTATCCAGGAATTAGAAAAACCTGCAGGCCGAATGAAAACTGAAATCGAAATTGGAGTGCATTCGGATTAAATTTGAAGTTGAAGTTGAAGTTGAACTGGTTTCACATCGTCTCTCTTGTGTGCGGTGTTTTTGACCTTTGATGTTGGTTGGCTGTGTGTGCGAGTTGTAGACATCGTAGAGACAGAGGACAGACCTTTATGAAAAGCTGATTTTATAATAAAATTCATGGAATTTTGTGACTTTAGGCGCGGCATACAGTCAATGATCAATCAACTGCAGCAGTAGCTGGGGAATCAGAAATAAAAACAAAACCGAATACGAATACGAGTATGAATACGATTATGAGTATGGATTGAATCGCACACACACACACATACACACACAGCAGCAGGTTTAATTGATTCAAATGAAGAAGCAACAACTCGATGATGAACACAACATGCTGATGCTGCTGCTGATGATGATGATCGCTGCCTGAATGACTTTTGTCTATCCATCTATCAGTTTGAGCTGCTGCTTTCTGTATATGTAAATCGATGCATAATAATCAAGTCCCAGTAGCTGATCTCTTCATACTGCTGGCGAGCTCTGTAAAACGCGCTCTGGGCGATATCGTGAGTCAAACGTCAGCGGAATTATAAAAAAAATCTCAAGAAATAAAACTGCAAACATGCAACTGTCAATTGTTGTTGCTGTTGTTACTGCTGCTGCTGCTGCTGCTGCTGCTGCTGTTGTCTTGTCATGCAACGTTTTGTAGCTCTGTTGTTTTGTTTGTGCTTATAATTGTAAGTGGCTTGGCAGCCCAGCCCAGCCCAGCTCAGTGCAGCGCAATGCAGCATATAGCCCCACCCAACCCCACCGAGCACCACAATTGGGCACTTGCCAGTCAGGGACGTTCATGCGCATCACGTTGAACTCAACAATTGTTATCCGGCTTGTGCATTTGCTGCGGTCAAAGTTGACTGACAGTCTGACTGAATGTCAATGCGCGATGCCGCAAATATGCATAAATATAATTCATATGTGTGCACTTACATACGTATGTACGTAGCCAGAGCTCAGTTCCGTAGACCCCGTCAACTTGTAGACTTTTCCATTGCATTCAATTATTAAAATTAGCTCAAGTCTCGCAAGTCGCTGCTAATTGCAAATATGCAGTTGCGGTGGGTACACAGCTCTTAATTACAGATAACTCAATTTGCCGTATGGGTTAAGGGTTCCCAATTGATCAGAGGGCATGGCTGGGTTAAAAGAGCAGAGAAAGAGACAGAGACTTGACTGAAGATAAGCGGCAATTCTAACTACCTGCTGTCATGTCAAATTGTTGGATCAATGAAGTCATATGTCTACAAATAGGTAATCTGTTTGCAGTCATCAACTGCATTGTTTACGTCCAAATCGTGTCTGAGTACCCAATGTTATCTGCGAAATACTTTGCATAAATGGCCAACAGTCATCGACGGATGACTCGTAGTCACTAATTGCCCCCGGGGTTGATGCGGAATTTGAGAGGTCCCTTGGAATAACACCCAAGTTCTTTCCTGTCTACTAAAAATAACAAAACACCAACGAAAAACCCACCACATGCCGAGCTGAAAGCAAAACTGAGCATCTGGATAAACCGCTTGCGTGCAGACGTCGTCCTGTCCTGGGAAAACTATTCAAATGCGGCGGGCCAGGAACCTTGGGACATGGGACATACAATGCGGCAGGTAGTAGCAGGTAGTTAGTCGAGGCTCGTTGGACTCGCTCTGCGGTGGCTCCTTAAATAAAATCATTAAAAATAATGAACGCACTTCCGTTGCGCTCACGTCGGGGTCTTAGAACTTTACACAACATTAAAATAAGGCACTGCAGAGGGGAGCGCTACGGAATGCCGCACAAATTAAAAGGTGCGCGACTCGAAGTCGCGTCGTGAGTTGCTCAGCAATTGCAATTACATATGTAAGATTGTGAGGTGGCCTGTAAAGCCAGCAGATACACAGACACAGAACGAACCAGGGTCTAAACCAAAAATCAAAAGATGTGGGCAACATGAACGGAAATAAAGCGTACTGAATTGGCTGCTCTTTGCTGGCGGTGCTCCCAGTTCCCAGTTCCAAGTTCTCAGTTTATCTATAAAAATGCGCGTAGAAACAAAGGCGAGCTGGTAACTTGATTGTGGGGGCCGGACGACACATATAAATTATCAACGAGGCATTTGCTGGAGCAGTCAGCCAGTTATGCGTAGATACACAAGCAGATACAGCTACAGAGACAGACGTGCTTATAGATACAGATATAAGCAAATGTAAGTAGCTACAGGTACAGCCTACGCTAAATACTCATAGTGAATGAAATTCTTTGTATGCTTGATTTCATATACTCTGCACAGAGAGCGTATTAATAGTTGAATAAAGTTCGTTTAAATATCGTTTTCTCATATCTATGTATATTTGTGTATTCATTGGAATGTTGAACTTGACTTGCCAAAAATCTATTGATCACATGTGCCTGTTAGTGTATTTAGTCTTCGTCACATGACTTTCTCAACGCTTTGTCACAGCTCAAAAGAATTCTTACAAGATATGCTAATAAACTTGATTGAGCTTTTATGTTTATAACATGTTTTATGAGTGAGTTTCGTGAATCAATGCACTCACGAGCATTCCAAAAAATTATGCATAAATACCGATGATTCGCCTTCTGCCTCGAGCACTATAAAAGTTAAACGACGCACCCATCTGTTTTAACAAAAGTCACACACGAATTGAATAATATTTATTTTTAAATCATCTTTTCCATTTTGTTTTTATTTTGTCTGTGGCATACTTTAAAGGAATAATATTGTATAGAAATTGAAAAAAAAAAATCAACAAGTAATTGCAAACCTGTTGCCTTGATCGATTTGAAATTTTTGCTTAATTAGTGTACATTTCTATACTGAATTTCTATTCCTATTATTTATTTGCGTATTTAAATGTGCCATTGCAGCTTTGTTTCTGTCTTTTTGTAAAGCATTTTGATATTCAAGCTGGAGACTGACATTTGCTTATATATACGGTTATATAACAATTGTATATTGATAACAATTCTAGATTTCCCTTACAGATAGATAAATAAATAATTATTTGGCAAACCGTTAAAATATCGATTATTTATAAATTTTATGATTGTGATCGAGAATTATGGCTTCGTTTGCGCATCATGCTTTGCTTAATTATTTTTTTCACTCACTTGAATAATTCTCCGTAGAGTGCGTAAAACATATGCATATTAACCTGAATGTTATGGCGCATTCTGAGCCTAACTACTCTATAGACTGGCTGACTAACTGTGCGCAATGTGCCTTTGGGATGTTTTTATTTTTATTTTTTAGTTACTGTGTTGATTTTTTTCTGCTGTTTACACAATTGCCGAGAGAGTATCATAGTGTTGTTGCTGCTGCTATTGCTGCTGTTTTTGTTTTGTTTTGTTTTGTTCTGCTGGTGGCTTATTAGCCACACTTTGCTTTATTTACCAAGCCTCGTCATCGTCGTCTGCCTTATCGTCGCCTGCTCCGAATGAAGCTTAAAGTGCGCTGGGTGTTGTGCTGGAAAATAAGGTCAGGCCCAGAACTTTCCAAAATGACTTTTAGTGCTTACAGCTTACTGTCTGTCTGTGTGTCTGTCTGTGTGTCTGTCAGACTTTCTGTCCGACTGGCTGTGGCGTGTAAAAATATATTGGCCAAAACGCCGCAGCAGCCGACACGGCCATGGCGCAAACAATTAGTCAAGTTTACTGAGGCCCATTTATATATCTGACAGATATGCGCTTTGCATGAGACTCAGTTGGGTCGGCTACTAACCCGTTTTTGTGGCCGACTGTTAGCCCAGCCAATTACCAAGCCCACAACATAAAAATACTTGCGAGAATGTATCTCGAGTGTGTTACGAATTTGTATCTCTTCTGAGAGCGGCAATAAAAGCTCGAACAATTGCTTGATTCATGCGATGCCTCGATGGTCAGGCCCCAAGAAAACAAAAATAAGCAAAAAAAACTCAAAGAGGCTGAAGAATCAACCTACATATGTACGTCTTGTAAACGAGTGTGTGTGTGTGTGTGTGTGTGTGTGTGTGTGTGTGTGTGTGTGTATTCGTGGTTCGCATCGAGGCGCGTATGCTGTGACGCATCTGCTGAGCCGAGCAATTGAATTGCTCACAGCTGATGGCTTTTGATTAAGTCTTAGTTTTATTTGATTTCTTATGTTCAAATATCAAGCTGTGCTGTGGCCGCTGTTTATTTTCATTTTCCATAAATCTTCACATAGTTGCAGATATTGTAGAAATATTTCAGCTGAACGTGTTTTCATTTTCTATTTCGAGAAAGTGGCCCGCAGCATCAATTCGAACATTTAGTATATTTAAGACGCGTGTGAAACAGTTTTATTGCTATTATCAATAATAATACAACAAAATACATGTGTGAATGCAAATGTTTAGCGATGTTAAAGAGCTAGCCGAACATAGCATACAAAAAAATAACAATAAATAAATATTTTAATATTATTTTTCTTTTGTTTACTTTGCAGACACGCAACAACAGCCGCAACAACAATTTGCCTGGTAATTATTGAATTATATTTTATAACATTTTTTTCTGCTGTTTTTATAAAGATTTTATACTCTATGAGTAGGGTACCAAATTTGTAGAGCTTTTTTTATTATATTTATTTTTTTTATCTGTGTCTTAAGATACAATTTTTCACTTGCCACTGTCGTCACAGGAGTTTTTATTTACCAAATACGTCAATATCATGCAACCATGATAATTCATATCTATATGATATAACTAACATAAATAAGATTTGGCAGAAACTGAGTTCTTTGCCGTATAGCTTAATTCTTTAACTAAAGTCTGCCAAGTTTTACAATTCTATCTTTTGCTTTGCTTCAATAAATTCGTATCAACTTTGTTTTCTCTGTGGCTCAGTAGAATTTTATTATTTTATTGTTTCCAATCTGCGCAAGGGCATTTAAGCTTCGGTTTGTTTGGTTTTTGTTTGCTTGTGTAAGCAATGAGTAATGTACAAAAAGCTCAAGGTGCCGAGCAAAAACAATGCTTAATCTTTTAGCTGCCTGGGCAAATTCAGCGTAACGGTTCCAACACACTCCATTGGCAACTGTTGGGCTATTAGCGTTAGAGGCACGCAAAGCTGTGCAACGTTTAGAATGTTAAATGTGGGTCAGCAGCCGGCCCAAAGATGGGGGCATATTTCTTATATAATGAGCGGCGATCGATGTGCAATATTCCCAAAGGGCGTCATTAGGTGTTAGCACCTGTTCCACAGCACACAACTGTTGTTTGCTGGCCGGGTCAACAGTTTTAACTGCTAAGCGGCATTTAAATGTTGACGTTTCAGTTGGGTTTTCAGCACGACGTTCGCGATTTGAGCTGGTGCGTTTTAATTGCAGCCAACGATTCCGTTGGGTCTATGCAGTTAATTGCTGCACACACATGCTGGCTTGAAGTGTTGGCCTACTGAGAGCTGGCCCTAACCTTTAGCTGGTTTTTGTTTTTGTTTGATATGGCTAAATCCCCCAGCCAGCATCTGTCCGCAATTCCATGACAAATGAGGTCGAAAGCCAGATCTACACAGGTTTTGAAGTGGCGCTTGCCGCTTCTCAGTTCAAACTTATGCAAATCGTTAACATTAGTCGAGCCAGTTAAAATATATATATAATTTGTGATAATTTGTGAGTCTGACTTTAATATTAATGCATATTTTGTTTTCAGCATTTGAGGTCAGCAGCAGCATTTGAGTATCAAGCGATGTGCCTGGTTGAATCCCATCGATGAATCTTTAGCTGAATACAAACACTGAAATTATTGCACAATTCAAGCAGGCAGTTCGCATCATCGAGGGCGATTAACTTATGTCAACCAAAAAACGGAAATTGAACAATAGCTCAAATTTGCACATGCATTGCAAATAATTGCTTTTGTTTTTCGCTATATGCGAACAAACATTGAATTAAAATCAAAATTGTTGTTATTATTGTTATACACTTTCCTCTCCTAATGAGCAACGGTGTGTATTCATTTGGCTTTCATCACATGTTCTAAAGAACTCAATCTTTCATTATTAAAAGTGATAATCAAATTAACTGTGCAGACTGTGTTGATGAGAGTTGGAGATTATTATAAAAAATGACTCTGTAGATGTTGTTTAGCCAAAAAAATGATATGTGACGGGGATCTCTTTGCAATTCTGTAGCTCTCTAAACATTGAGTGCAGTTTCAGATTAGAATCTACAAACTTTGCACCTACTTAAATTCTCGTTAGATTTCAATTATCTCAGTTGCGCTTAAATTATTTAATCAAGTCAATAACAACACTCGAATATATTATAATATGCTATCTTTATGGATATTGCCGCATTACCTGTTGAACTTTGAACTTGGCTGTAACAATAGCGCCATAAATCGACAAAAAATTCATTATTTAGCCAAATACAAAAAGTCAACGAAATTTAGTTGACAAATGCTTTCCATAACTCTTTCGATATTTGCATAAATTACAAAATGTCGTCAGCTGTCAGAGATGAAATATAAAACAATAACTGGTTGACTAGCCTCTGGCTTCATTTTTGGTTTATGACGTCAAGTTTTCAATTAAAATCGAAAATTTATAGTTCAGCATAAATGCCAAATGTTGTTTGTTAAAAATCTGATAGCAAATATGTTTGTCAATCTCAATGTTAAATGGGGGAATTTATATATATATATATATACATCTGTATATATAATGAATACATTCTCATTTTGGGTCAATGAAAACGAATTGCAACCATTTTAAAACTCTTATAATGATAAATAGTCACCTGTTTACTTGAGTAAGAAAAAGCTAGCTAAGAGTTCTAAATTTCACTAGTCTTCACAGCTGCTGCAACACAGCATATCATTTGAAATTGTCTTGGACATGGTTACGGTTTCACCTGACTGTGGCACGTAGCCAGCGCGTAGTTGAATCCACATGACATGTCATTTTGAGCACAGTGAGAGTTAGTGTCCAAATTCTTGTAGTAAAAGTGAATACGGCCAGTGTGTTGACCACACCGAGCTGAGCGGACTTAAGTTCAGACTCGAGCATGAGCACAGCTAAAGATCTGTAAATTGTTTTGGCACAAGCCGCGCTTGTCCAAACTTTGGAGCTGTCTAGCTGGCCTAACAAAAATGCCAAATAGCGCCGGGGAGTAGCAATTATGAATTCGCTAAGCTGTTTGGCAGCTGCGGTAGCTGGCAATCTTTATTAATTATCAAGAGGTCGCCGAGGGACGGGGGGTGGCGGCTCAAAATTCTAATGAAAGGCCACGACATTGCGTCAAATGTGCGTCAGCACAAAATGTAGACATTGCCTGTATCTTTATCACTGTTCGTATCTGTACCTGTTTCGGTGTCTGTATTTGTATCTGTATCTGTTCTGCGCTCGGCACGTTTCGTTTGATTGGCCAACAAATAGCAAAAGCCGCACAACAGCTTCAGGTGATAAGTTTGTGGATTTTGTTGTTGTGCCGCTTGTTTATTTTATGTTTATTCACTGGACGCGTGCGCCAAGTTTTTTGTGCTAATTTGTAATAATTAATTTGAATTTTTATTTTTTTAATTTTTTCGCTCACTCGTAAGCCAATGAATTATTAGCGAGTATAATGAGCGGAATTTACGCTATTTTTTTCAAAATATTTTGATTGTATTAGGTAAATCTTGGAAAAGTACTAGAAAAGAAATTTGCTAATATATTTGTGTAATATATTTGTTAATTTAACTTTTTAAAGCTATAATGACTTTAGTTTTATGGCTATTGCACTGCATGCACAGGTGATTGGCTTAACGAGCAACTGGAATGACTCTATGGAGTCATATAACCCATACGGAAAAGAAACCCTCTCCCGCTCTATATATTAGTATTATACCTTGAGTTGCGTGTAGCATTCGTTGCCCAAAAATAAACTGCAGGAGGGGGGATGAGACTGTGGCTTGACTACTGGGTTTGTGTGTCCCCAAATGAAAATGCATTACAAATGCACAAATTATTTGTGGGCAACAAATTGCCAACAAGCGACATCTCGTGTGCCGACATTTAAGCTGTTTAATGTGCGGAACGGAGTAAGAAATCTAAAAACAAAATCTAACGACAATTTTAGCAATTGTTATTATTTTTTATTACTTTTTTATTTTTATTTTTAGATACCATTGTTTCGCATAATAGTATAAGTGATTGGGCATTAACCCAATCTTCTATATCGATAACAATAGAATTACTTAGAAGTTCTGCTTATGACTAAAATTAATTTATATTTGTAACTCTTGAGTTCAACTGAATGTAGGGTTTATTAGTTACCAGATAGAAGCGTGCCGCTAATTTGCGCATGTTAAAGGCCTGTACTTTGGCATTCTGTAACCCCCATGCGGAATTGCGCATTTCATACAAGCCTAATCATTGGCATGTTTTATTACGCTTGACATGCATGACACCAATTAAAGTTATGTGCAGCTGAGTGTGCGCTTGAATCGGGATATATGTTCATATATATACATATAAAATATATATGTCTATATATATAGATATAGTATATAGAAAAATGCCTTCTTATGTCATCAAATTATTTTAACCCATTAAATTAAATAATTCTTGCTTAAAAGTAAAAAAAGAAGATAAAGAAATTTAACTAAATTTGTTATTAGAATTAATTTAGAATTAATTTAGATATATATAAAGAAACTCATAAAAATATATATATTCTACAGGGTATCACACAGTAGAGTAGCCACGCTGCAAGGTATTCACTTGCTATTCAATGTAGGCATGGGCTCATAGAGCATGAATCAACAAGTGAATCCAAAATAAAGAATTCCGATGAATTTATTGCAAGCAATTTAAGAAACTTGAAGATATATTAAATTAAAAAAAAAAAAAAAAAAACAAAAAACTCAGCACGAATACATGTTAATCTAAACGAGTTCCCACAAAAAAGCATTTTTTTTTAAAATAAATAAAATAAAATAAAAACGTAAAAAAGTGAACAACAAAAAGCTGAAAAAGCACACAAACACCTTTTCTCATGCTGCGTGGCAGGGCATTTGGCTTTATTTGCGTAATTTGTTAGAATGGGCTAATAAATAAATTTTATGAATTAACTTAATGCGCCTCACACGTTTTGAAAAAACAAAATCAGAGAATTAAGTAAATACTCAAGTCACACGTTTGGCATTTGAACAAATTTTATTATTGCAAAATATTTATTGGAACGAATTGTGATTTGTGCGTTCGTTCGTTTGGCAATATCTCCTTCAAATTAATTTCATGTGCGCTGCATGAACTCAACTCGTCGTCTCTGATATGTATTTACTCGGTATTGAATTTCGAATTGCAATTGAAATTCGTAAGCAATTTGTACGTTAATTGAAATTCAATGGACTGCGCCTAACACAATGGATTCGCCAGTCTCCAAGAGAATTGAATGATTTCCTCTCCCACTTCGCGCCTCTCGCAGCAATTACAATGCAAAACTTTATGCACATTTCAGAGCGCAACACAAATGGAACGAACAAAAAATTCAATTGATTTTTGATTTGTTAAAAACGCATACATATATTGCTTATAAATTATTTTGCAAAATAATTTGTAAAGAAAGCGAAAATTACAATATTGTAGCAATTCAAGCCATAAATTCGCATTTTAATTTAAAGAAATATTGAAAATGTTTATCATAATTCAAGAGACTGTGATTACAATTAGTATTATTGTTAAACTTGATATATTATCATAAGATAAAATTAGCATTCTATTTCTATTTAAAATGATATATTGCCTAATTTATAAAAGAAGAAGATAATAAGTCACGATTATTTTTTTTGGCATAGTTATAAGACTTAAGAAAATTGAGAATGTTTGATGATGTATATAAAATATTTAAAGTGAACGCTCTAGATCAAAAATATTGAATGGAAAATTCATTGTTTGAAAGCTGTAAAAGCAAATTATATTTGAGAAATATATACATTATATATTTATTTATATATATATATATATATATTATTTATGACATTTCAAAGCAAATTTACTAATTTTAAAAGTCAATTTGGTAGCTTAAATTAAATTCAATTCTATATCAATTAAAAATATTAAAATAAATTGTTAGAAAAACTTGACTAAAGCATGTTGATTACATTTCATTTGCCATGGATAATTATGGCTGTGTTTTGGTCCAGACACTCTATACGGAAGTGTTATGGCTCTAGTGTCCATAGGCAATGCTCTCAATAATCAAGAGCACCCTTCGCCGGAGCCACATCAAGGTTTTCACTTGGTCCGGCCACATGGCCACAGTGTGGTTTGGCTCTGTTTGGCAGGCGAATGCAATTGCCAGAGAGCTGAGACCATGTTGCGACCGCAGTCGTCGTATGGTGGCCAACAAAGCCATAAAATTGCAAAAAAAAAAAACAAAAAAAAAAAAAAACAAAAAAATGAAACAAAATGAAAAAAACGGTTAGTAGTTTCACATTTTTTGGCAGCTGGCCCGCACACCAGCAACAGATAGCTAAACAAAATCCAAACTTTTCAAAAATTTTCTCACGTAACAAGTACACTGAAAACAGAAACAAAAATGGCTAAGGAAAAACAGAAACGGGCTGGGCTCAAGTAATTTACTTGGCGTCTGTTGTTGTTGGTGTCTGGGCGCATGTTTAGAGCACATTCATAGTTAGTATATATATAGATAAACACATACACACACTTATACACACATATATGTATGGGTATGTGATTTTGTTGTTGGCAACATGTTTGCCAATTTTTTGGCGTCTGCGCAATCCATAAGAGGGCATTAATGCTGGCTCGCTGATCGTTGCAGACTCGACGATTCTAAATATCAGGCGATTGCAAGTAGCCCCGGCTACCAACTCAACTCAACAACCTTGGCTAATGGCTAGTGGACTGACATGGCGATATCAACACAGCTGGAGCTGCAATGGATTTGGCTCTTGGCATGTTGCAAGCGCACTTCGCAACTTAATGGCTCGATGCTTGGCTGCCTAGCTGCCTGGCTGGCTACCAGTTGCTTAGCCCAAGCTTCATTCGATTCAATTCGATTCGGCTCATGTGTGTTAGCCAATTTGCTGGCTATGACTAAGCAGGCGGGCCACAAACTGTCGGCTGCCTGTTTATCTTGCCCAAAGAATTTGACTCTTGATCTTTGCAAAGGCAGCCTGTCCGCCCGCCCAACAAATTGTCCCTATACGCTGTCAGCTAGATAGTGGAAAATTTTCACACGAAATTCAACGAATGCCCGTTAATTGCTTGGCAAAATACAAATATCGCTAAATTTTGTGCGCCCAAGCGAAATAGACCCCAAATGTGGCCAGATATCGTAAAGAGCTTTCTATCGATGCGACAGTTGATCGATCAAATTATATACTTTGTACAAACATTTTTCGACTTGCCAACTTAAATTGACGTAAGCTGAACAATTTCTGGAAGGAATAACATAAACATTTTTTAAATGTCTATTAAAATAAAGATGTCAATTTTTTAAGTTACCTAAAATATAAATAAATGCTGAATTCTTATTAAAAAAAAAAAAAAAATTCATTAAATCAGTCAATAAATGTGAAAAAAAGAAAAGTTTTTTAATAGTTGAGTTATAAAAGTTATAACTAATTCAATGAGGTATTTAAAGGTTAATAAAATCAAATATGACAAGCGAAACTTTTTTCCAGTTAATTAACTTTTTTATTAAAATTGCTTTCGCAGTAATTGATAAAGCGGCTCTGCGTGCTTTTTCCGTATATGAAAGATGAGTTTATTATATTCATTAAACCTAATACTATAATATTCTATTATTTGTGATGACGCTTGTTATTTGTTTGTCCACCAAAAATTTACATCTTTAGTGAATGCTTCAGCAGAATATCTAAAAATAATAATGATGGTGTTCGGGATTTGCAAATACCCTCTAATGATATCATCAATTGTGAATTATTGTAAAACAAATGCCGCACCTTAAGAAGTATTAACACGTCTATTGCCATATATATTTACAGATTTAATAATGATAATAATAATAATAATAATAATAATAAATGGGTAATTAATTATAGCGAATCATTTGCTAATTTAATAAATTTTATTCAAATTCAATAATTCGTATACTGCTAAAAAGAATATCATATAAATATGTAAATGTATATCTAGTAGATAATTTTGTGACGAACGTGAGTTGTTATTCAATTGCCATTGGAGCCATAAAGAATATTAATTTATATATCATATGGCAATCAGATTATATAACTCGCAATCCACATTTTTCCAGTTATCCAGCTAAGCGAGTATATGGCGCCCTAATCCGGCTCATCCTCTGCTGTTTATTGCATCTGATTTGAGCGTTTAATTAACATTTCTACTCTTCATGAAACGAAGCTAAACATTCATTAATATAGCGCGAGCGATATTTATAACTTTTCCCTGTTTTAATCTTTCCCATTCCGTTGCTCTGTGTGTGCCAATTTTAATAACTTACCTAATTTGCTTGCCTTTTAGCAGTTGTGCACTAAATAATTAAGCACTTGCTATGAAAAGCCCCAAGAAATATATATGGCCTTAGGAATCAGATCGGTATACATAGTTGGCGTTTTGTGTCAGTCCGACTCTAACTCTCTCGGTCTCGGTCTCGGTCTCGGTCTTGGTCTGTTTTTATTTATGGCATTTATCATTAGACAATCACATGATTTGAATGCCAAAGCAGCAATGGACGTGTCCATGTGCAGGCCAAGTGACTTGGCCAATGCGTAATTGTCTGAATACTTAACACGCATACGCACCGTAAGCTCAAGTGTGTTGCGACCTAATCTTTTGTTAAACTAATCACGACTTTTGCTATAGATCGCATGGAGTGTGGGGTAAACCCCTGCTAAAATTCAGAATATGTCAAGTAATTCAATTGTATTGCAGTGTAGAGGTTTATTCAAAATAAAAAATAAAGTTTCAGTTTATGTTCGCTTATGCTAAATAATGAATTTCAGTTCTAGGCTCGAACCGGATTGATTAAAAACCAGTTTTTACCACGATATTGACAAACGATTCAATTTAGTGTGGAGCAGATTGAAAGCCAGATTAGCCAAGAGGCTGACTGAAATCGAAAATACTTTCTCGTTGCGTTCGGAGATCGTAACATAAGGCGATAATTGTGTTTTGAGCTGTGAGGATTAACTTTTACCGCCGCAAGGCGCCGCTGAACTTAATTAAAAAAAATCTGCAAACTCAATTAATATAAAGCAAATGCAATTGCAAAATGTCAATGGTCATGCTGCAACAATTGTTGCAGCCAAGCCAGCCGACAGGTGCTTGCAGCAGCAACACAAACAACAACAACAGCGGCAGCAACATTTGCTTCCCATTTCAGTTTTAACGCTTATTGTTGCTGCAACTGCAAATCTTGCTGTTGTTGTTGTTGCTGCTGCATTACAAACATACACTAAAAGCCGACGTATGCTTTGCATTTTGTTATTGCTCAATTAACCCCCTTAGTAGCACTTTTCGCTAATAAATTTTTGCCCGTGCAATTCGCAACAGACCCTTTCAGACCGATGACAAACACTTTACCATGTTTTCGTATACCCTATAGGCATTTAGTGTTTTCAAACGGGTATAACGTGCGCTAGGAAAACAGTTGCACACATCTAGTCTAACTCAATTTTATATTTGAAATAAAGTTATATATAAGTCTTTTACTGTACTTTGGATTTCATAACAGGGTATTTGGCAGTCGAGCACTCTCTTCTAGATCAGTTTGAGCTATTTTTTGTTGAGTTCGTTTTCGAGCTGGTGAAACTCGTCATTTGACACGCCTGCAAGTGTTCCATTGTTGTAGTTGAGAAATGATTTGTACAATAAGACACTTGAAATTTATATGCGAATCTGTTTGCTATGATAAAAGCAAAAGCCTCCAGATAACAGACAGATAACTGAAAATGTCAAATAATTAGCCAAAAGTAAAAAAAAAAAACGTCAAGCATTCAAGCTTAACTTTCCCTGTAGACATTTTATATATTTCATATGTACATATATTTATAAATTTATATATACACATTTTAATTGTCATTTGCTTTTTGTTTGATTGTTTGCCTGGAGGCACTTTAATTAAATAATTTTTATGCATAAATATTTACATTTATTTTGGGGTTTTGAACCATTTTGGTCAACTCGTTTGCCTTTTTGAAATGCTATGCGAATACCTTTTCAAACAGTCGTGTGTACTTATGGCTTAACTGAAGGGCATAGGCAGATAAGCTCAGCCATGATAAATGCGAAAGAATTTCGAAAAAAGAAAACAATCTAAGATAACAATAAATAATTAAATAAATTTATATATATATGTGTGTGTGTGTATAAAGATATATAATGTATGCAATTCATTGTATAGTACAGGATATGCCAAAGTCCATCACAATTGTTAGACCTTTGTGATAAATCAAAAATTCTGCTCAGCTGTCGCTTAGCAATTCAATCAAGTTTTGTGGCAATTGATGTGCCACATATAAGGCAGTCCAGGCATTTAGAAATATGCATATAATAGCACAATGCGAAAAGTTAGCTATATAAATGTAAATTAAATATTCAACTTCGGACAGACTAAATGATGTCAAGGCATTTACTTTCAAAAACGAATTTAAAAAATTATTAAAAAAAGAAAAAAACAGATTTCAACTCCGACAGCAAGAAATTTTATAAGCAACAAAATTACGCAGACTGAAAAGTACATATTAAAAAAAAAATTAATTCCAAAACCTGCTGCCGCCTCAATTAACTGAAAAACATAAAGACAAAGTGAACTTCATGTCAGTTCAACCTGGGCCCCATTAAACTGACGCCGACGCCTCCTCTGACTCCGCCTGGCTCCCATCAGAATGGTAAACATTAAACATTTACTTATGTCGGCTCCGACACTAAATCTGCGCCTTTTATACAATTTCGTGACGCTCGTCTCGATCTTCTCCGATGTTGTTTAGTTCTGGGCGTCAGACTCTTTTTAGCCAACCCGTACGAAATTACGCCACATAATTGCTGTGAATTTGCTGTAGTTAAAAAAAAAAATAAAAAAAAAACCAAACTCATTTTTATTATATCTTCAATCCTGTCAATAAAAACGCTCGTTTGTTCACTTTTTACTTTTTTTATGGCTGCCTGGAATTTGTGGAATTAATTGCCAGTTAAGTCACATGAGCTTTAGCAGTTCGTGCCAATTGTGCAGGTGAGATAAGTGTGGAGGCCAATGATTTTATCAGCGATATATTAAAAGCAAAACATACAAATCGTACCACAGTGGCCGAGAGGAAATGCAATTATCATGTGAATGTGGCCTGGTCGTGGTACCTGTTCAAGAAAAATTGGTATATAATGAGTTAACATCATGAGTGGAGAGAGCATAAGACTTATTTGAAGCTTGATCTTTTCTCATTACATAATTATATAGTTAATCTATGATGAAATGTCTAATATGGTTTTCGGGGATAAGCCCAAAGAAATTATTTATCATTATATAGTATTTAGACCTTCGTTCAGTGGTTCTAGTTGCCTAATAACCCTACTTAGCTGAAAGATGTAAAGATTGTTATTGTTAAAATCATCATAGAATATGTATATACAATTAAAAAGAAAAAATAAAAAAGAAAAATAAGTTGTACAGGGTATTCACAGTGTTAAAAATCTACACAGTGAATACCCCGTACAATTTATTTTTCTTTTTTAATTTTCTTTGATGATTTTACTATATATAACTAAGTGATTAGTAAAGGCAGCAACATTCTCTTTACATATTAGAAATTCATCTATAGTACAGGGTATGTATTGTTCTATTCATATCAAATAATTCTATTGTGTAACTACTTTCCAAGCGTTATCTATGGATATCAGTGATAAGATCTAGCTCAATCTTTATATAGTGTTAGCATTTCATTCCACACTCCGCAACTTGTATTCAATAATTTAATTAAATGCATTCCGATGCAATAGCACGTACTTCCTTTCCATTTTAATACTCGCTCACATAATAAAGAGGGAGTATATTTGGATAATGTGCAATGAAAGAAACTTGGTACTCTATAACGACTTATTAGTGGAATTACAATATTCCATTTTTAATACCTGGTTTTTTAAATCAATCAATTGAAACTTTATATCAAATCTATAAAAAAAAATCCAAGCGAGTATCGTGCAGTCGGTTGCATCCAATTTTTTTTGCTTGTTTATTTTGTGTTTATTTACAGTCGCTTGCGTTAAGTCGCCTTTAGTTGAAATTCGTTTTCGGATTTGTTTTCGTATTCGGATTTTGAGTAGCATTCTGTTTTTTTTTCTCTCTCTACTTTTATCCTCCTCGCGTCGCACCTCGTGACACACATGTCCAAAAAAAAAAAATTGAATTGCGAAACTGTTTAATTTAGCAGCGAGTCCAATTTTTTCTCTTTTTATTTTTATTTATTTTTTCCATTCTGCTTTTCATCGTAGTTATTTATTTTGAGACATTCTTTGAGACTGAGGTCTCTCGACGTGTCTCGGTCAGCGAATCGGTGTTTACGATTTATTTAGCCCGACAGCTGACACACACACACAGATATATACACACACATACACACATACACACAGAGACAGACAGGCACACGCACAGCTCTGCTTGGAGCCACACGCGGAGCCGTGGCTAAATTCAATTTGGCCTATACCCAGTAAACATTATTTGAGTTTTTTTTTCTTTATTGTAAATCAACTTTTCAATTTGCTGCTGACACAGTTTCCAAGTCGGGGCCCCAGACTCAGTCGGAGCGCCAGAGCCAGAGCTTAGGCATTGCTGCACCTGAGCAAGATCTTTGGAGTATAATAATAAATTGCATTTTTGTTGTATCCACAAAGGCTTGTTACCCATTGAGAATGCTGTGGCCCAAGTGTTTGTCTATGGAACTTGACTTTAGACAAATATGTATCTAGAAGTAGCCAGCTGATGCTGTTGCTGCTGTTGTTGTTGTTGTTGTAGTTGTTGTTGCTGTTAGTGTTAGTGTTGTATTGCGGTTTTGCATTTTAAGCTGCCTGGGAAACACTTGACAGCCAGCAGCTAACGCAAATTTAGCTGTTAAATTTGTTCAAAAATACATTTTGATAAATGACTCGACGTTTTTACATTATAGAAAAGAAGAAGAAAAAAGCAACACATAAATTTTGGGGTTTTTGTTTTTGTTTTCATTTACTTTTTTTTGGGAGGTAGTTAGTTGATGAACTGCCGGGGCTGTCCCATTGTCTGATGCGCTGTGATACGTTTAGACTGAAAGTCAAATAAATAAATTCAAAACGCTTACAAATTATACAATCTGATGATCAATCATTTTTATATACGTTTCTTTCGGCAAGTGGCAGACAGTTTTCATGAACGAGAAGGTGGCAAAAATAGCTGAAGTATTTAAAATTTATAAGCGTCAGCCATTCTATAAATATTGTTTTCAATGCCCATTGTTAGACGCAATGTGCTAAAGATTTATTGGCATTCCATACAAATGGATGACGTTGAATTTTAATTAGGCTGGGCACTGTTTGCTTTTAAAAATATTTCAACTGAAGGCCAACTAGTGTATAAACTAAATAGATAATATACTTTAGAATACTAAAAATGTTTGCAGGCAAACAATTGTTTTCGGCTAGAGCCGAAAGACGTAAAAAGCTGGACATTTTTGTCAAATTCATTTTGTGCCTTTCCAAAGATATATTGGAATTTTAAATAAATGCATACATTTCAGTTTCTAAGATAAATTTCAAGATTAATGGTAATATATTATTTTTTATATCAATAATATTAAAATAAATAATATAAAAATTCCTCAACGATGTAAATTTTTTATGCAGTGAAGTAAAATATTACAGATCAATATCTTGAGCTTATAGAGTAGTAAATTTCTAAAATAAATTTCAAGATTAATTTTAATATATTTTTTATATATAAATATTATTTTAAGGTAAACAATATAAAAATTCCTCAATGATGCAAAATTGTTATGCAGTGAAGTAAAATATTGCTGACAAACATCTTGAGCTTATATAATAGTAAATTTTGGGCGCCAAAGCCTTCTGCTATGAAGAGCGCTCCTGTTATTGTCTGTCATCAAATTGAAATTACGCGCACAAGCAACTGTCCAAGTGGCAAGCGTTTCCTGATTACGTTTTTTGCATTTCTTATACACCTTTAGAAACACTACAAATTGTCGCTTATTCACATTTTATTTAATTTTTTTTATTTTTTTTGTGTTTTACTTTTTGTTATTTAGTTGGCGTCTTTAAGTCGAATCGCGCGCACGCACAAAATAAATAAATAGTTAAATAAAAGGTTTGCAGTTGTGGAACTAGGGGCGAAAAAGTAGGAAACGAAGTAGACAAAAGCAACAGCACCCATAAACGATAATGGATAATGGATAGTGGTCTAGGGGCGTCCCCAGCCAAACAATTACTTACTTTTGTTAGGCTTTTCTTGCAAATTCAGCGCGCTTTCTTTGCTTTTTCCAACATGTTTTTTTTTTTTAGCATAAATACAGCCATAAATTACGTATATATTGTAATTTTTTTCCTGTAGAGTGAAAACTACGATGTCATTGGCCTGAGGGGGGCTCAAGTCTGGGTTCAGTAGCTCGACTACTGGGCTTTCTTTCTGTCTATCTTTCTTTCTCTCTGTGTGTGTGTGTGTGTGTGTGTGTGTGCAGATGTTCATGAATGAGTGGGTCGCCCGCACATTTGACAATGGTTCGTCCGAGCTTATGGCAAAAGTGAAAGCAGCAGACCTTTGGGCAAATGTCATAAAAACAAAAAAGAAAAAACTAAACTTTTATCGACTTGGCCAGCAGAAACACCTGCACAACTTCAAGGTCGTTGCATTACCATAGACAACTTGGCAGCACGACAATCGTAGCCGCTGGCCATTTCCTGTTGTTAAATAAGACTTGGTTTAGCTTGGCTAGAGTTAGCTCTTAAGTCGTTGTCTTTGGCCTGGGTAAAGGTTATAATTGACTTATTGGCTTTTGTAATTCATATTTTTAAAGTTCAGAATATATATTCAGAATATGCAGAACAACTGCATTCCATCTACAAGTAAAGTGGCAAATAGGGAATTAAAGTCATATCTAGCTGTGATTATCTATGGTATATTTCCAGCTAAAATTAAACTACGAACGATTGACATTTTATTTGTTACCAACTACATTTATGAAGTGTTTTCAATAATAAATTAAGATTATTTACCATATCGCCTTTAATCACGCGACATCTTAAAATGAGTGTCTACAATTGGCAAAAACCCTTATAAAATCACTGCAAAGGCACAATTACAATTTCTAGATAAGATAAGGTTTATAATAAATAGATTTTGTCGACAATTATAGATTGCAGATGTCCACACGAGCCAGAGAAGTAAACAGGCTTCAAGTGCGTATACTAATATAAGGACCGATTGCAGTCACATGATGAGCTCACAGTCTATAAATAACTTTACGATTTGTTTTTGTTTATTTTTTTTGTTTTGGCTACGTTATCTAAGCTCGTTATAGCCCAGAATTTAATCTAGAATCGTGCAGAAAATACCATGCAGCAGACTTGTGGACTCTTAATATTAACGCAATAAAACGGCCAATTCAACCAATTATGCGAAATGAGAAATTGCTGTGCCAAAATGTGCGATTATCTCAGATTGCAATATGAAAAGAGTTTAATTAAGACAGTGGGAATGGTAATGGGAATGGGAATGGGCAGACATCTGTCTCCTTCAGCCCTTTACTTGCACTGTGCCGCCACAGCTAATTGCCTGGCAATTAAAGACTAATTGTAATAAACATCAGCTGGCAACTATATATACTACATTCGTCATCTGTATTAGCTCTACTATAATTAGCCATTTAATACTCACAGCTAATGGCTTTGATAGTTTCGCCTCTAAATGCTTCTCAGCTGCAATTTTAGCCAAATAATGTGAAAAACAAAGCACAAAAGAAACTGAAAACACACCAAAACAAACAGTCATACACACTTGGACTGCACTTTGAGAAAAACAAGTCTCTTAGGTCTCAGCAATATCATAAATATTTGCATAGTGTACATACAATCTATTACATTCCCACTTGTTCAATTTAACATAAATAACAAAATATTACACAACATTGTCGGGTGTACCTGAACGGCAGATGTATAGATTGACTACTTTAATTTATTCCCAACGATTGAGTTTAAGTTTAACCTTTACAGTTACCAAGGGAATATCAGGTCTAATCGTTACTTTATGGATTTAAGAAAAATTTTTGAAAATTTCTTATCTTAAGCTTCTTATTTTAAGCTCTGCTTCTTATGCTATAGTCTTCATATATATGACTGAAGAAGTTCGAGAGAATTCTTAGAGTAAACTTTGTTCATTTATATTGTAATTTTTCAGATTTGTACATATACAATTATAATACTCTCATTTAGCTTTCAATTCGTACAGAGTATATGAAAACAATGGAAGTAAAAACAGGCAGTACAACAATTTAACAGCTAGCTAAGATGTTAATTATGCGGCAATTAAGGCAATGTAATGAAATTGACACTTTTCTGCTGCAGTTACAAACAAAACAGTTTTAATTAATGGGAGCCAGTTTAGGGTGTATTAACCAAGCTGCTCAAGTGTGTTGATAGCTTGAACTTCAATTTGTTATATAATTGGCTTAATATGAAATGTGACTAGAAGGGAAAAGTCTAGAAGTGCCATGGCTATCTCTGTTTGCTAAGCACATAGCTTATAAATGAATAAGTCCAGTTATGCTATAAGATTATATTATTAAAAATTCCTGTTTGCTCACTGCTAATTTTGATCTTCCATTTCCATTGCAGCTCTGTAACATGTCAGAATCTAGCAGATATTGAGCAGCAGCAGCAGCAGCAGCAGCTACAAAAACAATAACAACTTCTAAGTACACATCATGGCAACCAACAACAATAACAACAACAGCAAAGCGATGACACCCACCGTCGAGTCGCTAGAGAGTCGCGATGAAGTCGACTTCATAGCCGCCACACACAACAACAATAATGAATACGAGGATTTACGCAGCGCCAGTGGCGTAGCGATCATCGCCAAAGGAACAAACACAACAGCAACAGTCACACCAAACAATGAACCAAATGTCAATAACAGCAGCAACAACAACAACAACAACAACAGTAACACCTTGAAAAAGTCAAAGGAACGCCGCACACTCTTTAATTTTGGCAGCAGCAAAAAGCAGAGTTCGGCTAACAAGTCATCGAGCAGCAGTGCTGTTGCCGCCCAGGACTCTGCTGTCACGCCCACGAAGCCAGCAGCAAGCGGTAGCCTGCTGCTGCCACCCACGCCGCCAGTGCCAATTGGCACACCACCGCGCCAGCACAAGTTTGTGAAGAGCAGCAGCATTGCCCGCCTGCTGGGCAACACGTACAACGCGCGCAAGTTCGAGCGCGAGGAGCAGAAGCGTCTGGCCAATGAGGCCAGCGGCAAGTTCCATACGTTCAGCGGTCGCCGTCGGAGCGGACCGGAGCGCCCGTATCTGGAGCGGTTCAAGCGCATGTCCAAGGAGGATGGCGATATTGCCGGCGACGATGAGTCGGTGCAGGTGACCAATGTGGTCACGCTGACAACAGATTCGCGCGACTTGCAGTATGGCAGTCGGCAGGAGCATGTCGGACGCGTCGACGATCAGCTGAGTGCGAAGGCCATGCGCACATTGACCCGTGGACTCGGCAAGCTCTGGTGGAAGCGCACACACAGCGTGGACATCAGTACACCAGATCCCGAGTACAAGGTGTCATATCTGGGCAATGTGCTCACCGGCTGGGCCAAGGGTGAGTACCAAGAGATCTACTTTGATCTATGTTCCATATGACTCATTCTTCCCTGTCTTCAGCAGGCGAGGGCTGCGTAGAGAAGCAACTGAACACATTGTGGCGCAACTACACCCAGCACACCAAGCCGGATGTGATTATGCGGGTGAAAGTGTGCGCCTCTGGACTGAAGGCCACCACACGACAGCACGGCCTAACCGAGTACTGGTCGAATCGCATCACCTACTGCTGTGCGCCCAAGAACTATCCGCGCGTCTTCTGCTGGATCTACAGGCACGAGGGCAGGAAACTGAAGCACGAGCTGCGCTGTCACGCAGTGCTCTGCAGCAAAGAGAAGATTGCCCAAGACATATGCGACACATTGCGGGTGAGTGCACATGAATCCATATGAGTCTCATAGCTTTGACTCAAACATATTATTCGCATCCCTTGCAGGACAATCTGGAGAGCGCATTGCGTGAATTTAAGCGCGAGAAAATTCTGAAACAAAATGCGCGTCTCAGCCTGGCAAATGCTGTGTATGACAATCCCAGCTTGCCCAAGCGGAAGATAATGCTGAGCGTGGGCGGCAACAACTATAGGCCGCCACTAGAGCGCTCCAAGTCGGCGCCTAAACTGATGGCCATCGAGGAGGCCATCGGTGAGGAGGAGGGCGACGAGATCGAGGACACAAATGAACCCGAAATGATGCCGTGCTGTCAGCGAGACTCACTGTACCCGGCAATGACACTGGGCAGGCGGCGCTGTCGTCGTGGTCATTCCATACGACGCACAGGCAAAATTCAGACGGCGGCCAGCTGCTGCTCACATCAAATAGAGCCAATGCTGGAGAGCCAAGAGCCGGCAAGCAGCACCACAAACATAACAACTCCGGCTGCAGCATCTGGCAATGACGGCTCCGACTCGGACGAGTTCGAAAAGTTGCTCAAGTTCGACACGACGTTAAGCAACGAGCTGCTGCCCTACTTTGACATGCAGCTGCACAAGAACAGCAGCCAGAGTCTGGGCAGCCTCAGTGAGTTGCAGGTGGAGCCCGTGGAACTGGGTGAGGAGGATGAGGCGGAACCGCACAGTTTGCTGCCAACCATCAACAGCGATCCCAGTGCTGATCCGCAGGCGGACTTTGACAACGACGATGTGGTTCATTTGCGCCGCAGCGGCGTCTGCAGCGACGGCGAGGAGGACTACCTGGACGATGCGGACGATCATTACTTTCGGCAAGCGGCTATGCTCACAATGTTGCACCGCAGCTCGATGCGCAAACGAAATAGTGACCAGGCGAGCCTACAGTATCGTCACCAGCCACAGTCTTCCATCTCCTCCAATGCCTCCAGCTCCACGACAGCCAGCGGCATAGTGCCGATTGGGGCAGCTGGTGGTCAACAGTGCCTGGCGAGTCCGGACAGCGACGAGGGCTCCATTTCGAGTGGCTGTGAGACGGCCAGTACAGTCACCAATGCCAACCAGGAGGAGTACAACAAGTCTCAGGGCAGCAATGTGCAGCAGCAGGTGCTTGAGCAGATGCTGATCTACCAAAGACTGGAGGAGTCGAAGCGCCGCCAGCAGCTGCGCCACAATAGCGACGCCACCAACTACAGCAGCTCCAGCAGCATCACACTGAAGCTGGGCCCTGCGTCGCCGGCAGAGTCAGTCAGCTGCCTGGAAGAGTCTGATGCCAAGCAGCCTCAGGATGCCGGTAGCGTTTCGGATGACGACTCCGAGTGCAGTGATGAGAGTGGCTATGTTGAATTCCAGGAGAAGGAGCGCGTTCAGGCAATTGCCGGCGCCGTTGCCATGGCAGCATCTGTCAAGCCTCAGTTGCCGCCCAAGCCGGCGCCACGGCGTTCGCTCAGTACCGGCAAAGCCGCAGGGACGGGGACACCGGTCTGAGTGCTCTGAATGCTTTTCGACTGGATCCCTCACATTGTTATTTCTGCGCACGCGTCAGCACAAGAGCTAGAAGGAAGTGCAAGAAAGTGAAATATCTATTGTAGTCGTAGTCCTAGCCTAAATTTTAAGCTGTTTACCGCATAAGTCATTTGTTGTTGGCCCATCATACAAAGAAATAACCTAACGATATTATTGTGTAAATGTTAGATTTTTGCACAAATCATTATAGATGCATTGATTATTGATTATTTGATTTTTTTTATTGTTTAGTCCCCAACTCCACATGTATCTGTTTGTTTCATCGGGCTCCCTGGCACGTTCCCTCCGAACAAAGTCAATTCGCTCTGTAAATAAGTAGCCGCCCTACGCACCGCATGTAATATATATGTAATCCATGAATTGTATCTTATCTATCTATATAAATTATTCTTATGAAATATATGCAACTAAAGTAACGAATACATTTCAATGTCTGCTTATTTCCATGGAATTGCAAGAGTTAAAGTTTAGTAAAAACGAGGCTAACTGCAATTGAAGTTAATGTTAATTTTTCAAAAAACAAACCAGTTTAATTTCGTTGATTGCAGCTCAATAAATTGAGTCATTTAACTGACTGGACTGCTTTTGAGCTTCGCTATATAAGATATTCTGCGACAAGCGTTTAAATCCAGTTTGTGAAGTTATAAGTTTTTGGACTGTTGAGCTACCAAGATTTTTCATTTGGTTTTACCTCAATTAAAAAAAATGTAGGCCTAACTTCTAAAGGCAATCAAGCACCTTTTTCTGTTGTGCAGTCCGCTACATATATATGCATGTAATATAGTTAATCTAGACAAATTTGTTAGTTTCTACTGTGATCGAACTATGAACGTCGGCTTAGCATGATCAAGTCGAGCTTCGTCATGAGAATGAGAATGCCTTTAAAGAAGACAGAGGGAAACGCAATTACAGAAAATCTCTTTACAAATATAAAACATCTTCTCTATTGAATCGATCTCCGCTCTTAAATTACAATATGAGACCTAGTGCAGGTTGCTGGGTGCTTCTAAATCTTCTTTCTATATTGCCTTTTTATGCCATTACATACTATGTTTTAATGCAATGCCCGTTCTCTTACTCAATCTGTTAGTGTAAGGCGTTCACAAATTTACTGCGCATTCCTCAATATTCTACCCTTATACTATATAATAGTTGTAAAATATTTATTAACTACAGCTTAATATGTTCTTTTCCGAGCTTCGTCATAAAATTAGCGAAATTTTAAGTTTCACTTAATTTAATTAGATGTTATTAATGAAATATTTTAAAGTCAAGAAAATTATTTTTTATACACTCTATAAATACTTTTAACTTTCAACAACAGCTATATCTCCCATTCAACACACACATTATATAGCCACTTTATTCGGTAAGTAGTATATGGTGTTTAGATATAAGTCGATTCAGCCCAGAAGCAGTGTCAGCAGTTCTATAAGGCTTTCTGCCAGTCTACACAACACCAACGCAACACTTATGAAGAGCTCAACTTTAATATCTTGAGTTTTGTATACCATGCACAGCTTAAATTTATTTATTCACGTGAATGTTTAATGAATTAGCGTGTGCAAAGCTGGACACATAAGCGAACTTAAAACAGTGAATATATTCACTGTATATATAGAGTCTGTGCACAAAACTACAAATATAGCATCTAAGTGCGAATATAATTGATGTTCCTCGAAGTGAGCATTATTACAAGTAAAATGTTTTATTTGTGCTCAACATGGAAATACAGGGTATAATGTCTTCCCTATAATGTAATGTATACTGTAAAACGCTCATAAAACGCTCTCCTTTATATATTTTCAGAATCTATTCAATAATTTATGATACCAAAACTTGTGTTAACAATGTAAAATTTGGGAAATATATAAATACGTTATTTTTAGTAATTCATAGTCGGATCACGTCGAAATAGTTATCTCTAAATCGTTATCGTTTCATTGAACTAACAAATACTTACATCAACGCAGAACTGAATATATAATCTCTAACAAACTTATTCCACTTACGTGTAGTTCCTAAAGTGCCGTTACGTCATTAAACGTAATACTCTTATAGCCAACATAGTAATTTAAGATATTTGCCAACTTTGCACCAATCAGGATAATCTCTTTAATATACATAGAGTTCTGACTTCTACAGATAGTTTATTCGTAAGGATTTCTGGCAATTAAAGATAAATACACAAGAAGTTGCAGTTTTATTGGCAGACAGTGACTGGCAGCGGGATCTGTTGACGGAGCAAGTAGCAGACGGTGGCCCGGAAGTTGCGCAGCGACTGGTCCTGCAGCTGCTGACTGAATACCTGTTGTGGGGGGCCAATGCGTAATCCAAAGTTAAAACCAGTTCAGGTAGAAGAAGAGATGACGCTCACTTACCCGATTGTAGACTATGGTGGGCACAAAGCTGGGGCGATAACGTTTCGTGATCAGCTCCGCATCGAGCTGGAGCTTGGTACCCGTCGGGGTCTTCATGCAGTACTCCACGTCCGTTTGGATGTTGGCCTGACTGGCACACTGAAAGTTGCGAATAGTGAAGATCGCTAACTGGTTAAGTAAACTCTGACTTTTAGTAAGCTGTGAGCGCATACACACCTTATCAGCATTTGCATAATTCGAGGCAAACATTTGGCAAACGACAAATTTCACCTGCGCCGTCTGGTCGTTGGTGCTGCTTATGACGCAGCTCTGTAGACGATTTCCCTCGCACTCAGCTGGACCGTGCTGGCAATGGAAGAGTGCCCCGTTTTGCTCAGACTGTCGCGAAGAGGATCCCATTAACAGCTGGTCATCTCTTCACCCATTCCCCTGCACTTACCGAAGATTTGCCGAACGGCACCAGCTCAATGTCAATATATTCCTTGAGCTCTTCGTGCACAGGTCCCAGCTGATGCATGAAGCTCCTGCTGTCCGGGCAGAGTGATTCATACAGCAGAGTTATGTGCAGCTAAAGAGCATACGAGTAAAATTATTTTCAGTGACTATCTAAATTGGATTTTTTCCAGTCCTCTCACCTTTTCAGCTTGTCGCTTTTCCCGTGGAGTTTCTGCAGTCAGGCTGCAGCTGAGCACAGCAAGAATGCAAAAGGCAGTGATTAGCTTATTCATATTTATTAATAATATATGCAGTTTTCTTATCGAAAATACAAATAAGAATATATGAGTATATGTAATGCGTTTAGTCCAATCGATGAGAATCGACCTTCGATGCACTTTCTGAATCGAAAAGTCGTTGCGCCGCCTTCGCCTTAGCCTTTGCTTTTGTCTTCGTATGCCTCGGACCCTAGTTTTTACGTCTGTTCAATTCGATTTCAGCTCTGCGACTGAAATCGTTTTGTCGATTTTTTGAGTTTGCTTTAATTTGGACAACGACTGCGTACAGTTGAATGGGACTCAGTCAGCTTGCCCATTCTGTATCTCTCTGTATCTCTCTCTCTCTCTCTTTTGGTCTCTTTCAAGCCGGTTTTACATTTCTGTTTCAGTTTCGGAACTCCCAATACAAAAACATTCCCCCCATTTACAGCTATGGGTGCTAACTAAGTAATGGACATTGGATCAGGTTCTAAATTTAATTCACAATTCGTTTACCTAATTTTAACAGCTCAATCAGCTCATTTCCGAAAGATGTTCAGATTAAAGCAAAATAATTTAAATTAAAGCGACCGTTAAAATGAACTAGTTCTATTTATCAAGTAACCCAAATCAATGCAAAGATATTATCAAAAATTAATGAATAATTCTACTGTATAAAATCTAACTGTATAAACTATATATATTATGAACATAGAATCTAACTTAATAAAATTAAAGAGTTTTTTTAGCTCCTAAAAAAACTCTTTTGAAAAATATAAAATTCAGAAATTTATCTCGTTAATCTCTTTTAAAAGTACAAATTTATTCTAAACCAATAGAATAACTAGTTCTTTATTTTTATTTTATAATTATTATTTATTATTATTTTCACTTTAATCTGTCCGTAAAATGATATATTAGAGCTTAACAATCATCGGGCAATAAATGATTTGTTTTGACCAATATTTTGCACAGAGTTTGTTTCACGTTGTTTCGAGAATCTTGCTGCAGATTTTCAGTATATACCTGGACATATGTGTATAGAAATATATATAGAAATATACGCTAAGTTGAAAAAGAATTACTAATGAATACTCACTCCATTGTATACAATTGCAGGTATTTCGCTAAAGCCATATTGTTTGGTTATCGTGGATGATGTAGTCTGCAGCTGATTACCTCTGCCGTTTGGACGGATGCAGCGCTTTACGTGATTCATGATATTTAAGGCTTGCGCGCACCTGAAATCCCGTTTCATCGCCAGTTGAAGATCTTGCATTTGACATCTTAGAAATCTCATTTGATTCAATTGATTCAAATAGGAGTGAAGCGCGCAGTCTTGCATTCGATTGGCCCAGCACTCAGCCGTGCCATGTTGGCATTTGTGACCCCACTGAGTTTTGTGTGACGGCTGGCAGGATGAATAAAAAATTTGTTCACATTTTGAAAGATTTTTATAACATAAACTTACTGAAGCTTTGCCATAGGGCACCAACGTTAGATTGATGCACTGATGATATTTTTTGTAAACGGGCCACAATTTTTTGATATACGCTTGGCTGTCAGCGCAGAGAGACTCATACAAAACAGTCATATCTAGAGGCTGATTAAAAAATTCTATTTTCAAAATACTTTTTAAAATATCATTATCAAAATCACCTTCATCGAGTGGTGACAGCTTTTTGCACTCCACGGCAAAATCTGTAGCAACGTGAGAGCAATGTAAAGCTTATTCATATTAGCTGATTGCCAAACAGAGAATAATTATAATAAAATGAAGGTATTCATCTAGTTTTTATCTTGAGTTCGTTGCGTACTGCATATCAAATAAAATTAATTGATATGCAATACAAATAAAATTAAATTGATTTCAAAATTGGCGTGACCGCGCTATAGCAGTCAGCTTTGGCTTGACTGTAGTCAGTGCTGTGCAACAGGCAAAGTAAATCCACAATTGATGCTTCACCGTTGCAAAACAAAAAAATCGACCGACCGCCACAGTCTGTCGATAGCCAAATGTCCGATAAACGATAGCTACCATATAAATTAACATTTTATTCTGATTGGACCCAACCTTTTTACTAACAAAAACAAATTTAAAAAACAGGAAAACATGAAGAAAAAGGTAAATAAATATCAGACGTTGCTTTGATGGCAATCCAATTGAAATTTTAATTATTTTCTACCCACCCCAGGTACTCCTTATGGGCAAGAGCGGCTCAGGGAAGACAAGTATGCGGTCCATAATTTTTGCCAACTACGTTGCCCGTGATACGACACGGCTGGGAGCAACAAGTAAATACATTCTTATATCGTATAGACCAAAGTATAAACTTACCTATTAATTATTTACAGTCGATGTGGAACACTCTCACGTACGCTTTCTGGGAAACCTCGTTCTCAATCTGTGGGACTGTGGCGGCCAGGAGAGTTTCATGCAACAATATTGTACGCAACAGCCCGACAACATCTTTCGCAATGTGGAGGTTCTCATCTATGTATTCGATGTGGAGAGCCAAGAGCTGGAGCGTGATGTGCATTACTATCAAAGTTGCCTCGAAGCACTGCTTCACAACTCACCAGAAGCGAAGATATTCTGTCTGGTGCACAAAATGGATTTGCTTGCCGAAGACCAACGCGATCTTGTATTTAAGGTGCGTGAGGGAGATCTCATAGGTTTGTCAAAGCCCGGAAATGTGACGTGCTTTCGCACCAGCATTTGGGACGAGACTTTGTACAAGTAAGTAAATATATAGATATATAAAATGTGCCTTTATAGTTAATCAACCTTTGATCCCACAGAGCTTGGTCTTCGATTGTGACCATGTTGATTCCCAATGTGGCAGCGCTGGAAAACTCTTTAGCCCATTTTGCCAACGTGATTGAGGCGGACGAAGTGCTGCTGTTCGAGAAGGCTACCTTTTTGGTCATCTCGCACTGTCAGAGCAAAAAGAATCGTGATTCTCATCGATTCGAAAAGGTTTCGAACATCATTAAACAGTTTAAGTTGAGCTGCTCCAAGCTGGGCGCCAAGTTCCAATCAATGGAGGTTCGCAACAACGCGTTTGCCGCTTTTATTGATACTTTCACCAGCAACACGTACGTCATGGTGGTCATGTCGGATCCCACTCTGCCCTCGGAGGCGACGCTCGTCAATATACGCAACGCTCGCAAGTACTTTGAGGAGCTGGAGAATCCCAATAACATTGCCACGAACCACCACAATCACAAATACCACTGATGGGCGGTCGGATTTTGTGATTATCGTTAAGTTTAATGTTTATCCATTTCTGTTACTGTTTGTTTTCCGTTACGAAAAGCACACGGTTTATTGTTGCACAGCGAAAGTCTTAATGCTTCCCAAACCATATAGCATATACATATATAGCCAACGCCGTCTTGTTCGTCGAGCGAGTATGAGCCTTAATATTTCCTACATTTATAAGAGCGCTTTAAACACTTTACCATTAGGCCTTAAGTTGTATACAAAGAACAAACACTACACTATGTAAAAACAAACATTTATAAATACAAATTGCTAACCATAAGACATATTCATATACACATATAAATGCCACATATAATAACACATATATATATATATATACAACGATTAACAAATAGGGAACAACTATGTATATAAGACCCAACATCGCGTTGCACATATCACAGACACATAAATCCAAGGCACTGCTGGCTGAGAATTGGCCAACCTAGGAGTAGAACCGTCTCACCTCCGCCGAGAGCTGATCTACGCTGGACTCGTCCACGGCAACGAAACGCTTGGCTCCGCGGCTAAAGTAGTATATATCACCTGTATAAATATCGAACCACAGTGCGTGTATGTGGAGATTGTGGGATTCGAGACGTGTTTTGAGAAATCCGTATGAGGCAATATTCGACATCTGTTGCAGAGTGTTGATCTGTGATAGTTTGTCTTCGACTGCGAACTTTTGCTCCTCGTCAATGTAGGCGACGAAGCGACGTAGCGGTGTCTCAGAGGAGAATATCAGAGGATCCTTCATACCTGCATTGCGCCACTCCTGAAACTTTTCCAAGCTGGTATTGGCATGCGTGCACATCCAGGAGCGCAGTGGAGACAGTCGGCGATTGAGCTAGAATATGGAAAGAGAGATCCAGATATTTATTCAATTTGTCTGGACCTGGAGTTCGACAAAAGCTCACCTTCGATGCAAAGTCCGGATCACGCAACTGATACAAAAGATTCATGGCCTTGCAATCGCTATGTCCACATACAATAATATGCCTGATGTCATTCACCACGCAGCCCAGCTCCAATGCCGCTGGCTCGCAGCTAAAGTACTCGTCCTGGAAGTGCTGGGCATGCGGTATCAGATTTCCCGCATTTCGCACTGAGCATGTGAAAGAGGCCAGATGACAGAAATGTAATTGTTTTTTGATTTTGATTCGATATGCTTGTCGTACCCACCCACAAACATGTCACCAACGTGTGTGTCCGTGTATCTCGTGGGTATCATGCGACTGTCCATGCAGGTGAAGAACACGGCCTTCGGCTGATAAGGCAAAAGTTTAATATTAGAACAGATATCAAGCGCTCATATTGGATAGAATAAGTATATTTAGTAACACAGTTTGTGGTCAAGTTGTCAATCTGTCAATATGCCAATTTTTTGGACAAAAGCCAAAGTGCTTGATGTGATATGATGAGCTTGTCAAAGTGAATCTCTCTTTCTCTCTCTTATTCTCATGGAAAAGAATGTAATCATGCAGGGCATATAAAAACTGATATACTTAACCAATTTGCAAGCTGACTTAAATTGCACCTCAAAGCTTTTTCACTTTTAATTTCTTTGCTAATTAAACAATTAACAAATATCGTGGAAAAGTAAAAGCACTAATGTTAAAAGTTGAAAAATAAAATAAAAATAAATATTTTGCACTTGAGTAAACTCAACCGGTTAGCCTTTGTTGTTTGTTTACCAAAATCAACACAATCTGAAAGCGAGAGAGGCTGAATGAGAGAGCAGGAAAGCAGGTGATGCCTGCTCGAAGAGTCGAAGCTCTAGAAACACTCACTGTAGGCATTTTTGAAATGCCATTTATGACACATTCACAGCGAAAGAGAGACAGAGCCGGAGATACAGCACGCGAGATAAGCGTGCTGCTACAAGCTTTGCCCGAAGTGTCTAGACTTCAGTTTGGTTCGTAACGCCATAGCACTGTGATAATCGCTCACACAACTAATAACAACAACAATAACAACAAATCGCATGCCGCACAAGTCAAAGTTATGCTTCACTAAATATGTATTTAGCTAATTTAACAGCAACACAAATACACCTTATTCAATGACAAATTTAAGTAATTCAGTGACCGCACATGATTTGCTTGAGCTCAACTCGGCGCTCTCGAAGGTGCAGCTACTCACCTCTGGATGGTCGCGAACTTTTTGAAATTCTTTGACCATTTGCTCTCGGGTCGTGTTGCGATAACGCATAATTCCTCTCAAAATGCGCTCCATGATGTGCGATTTATGTTAATTTCGTCAACTAGTTGATAAGCACTCCTAATTTTGGCACTATTATTGAATCCACTTGGAATTGATTTCACATGTGTTGCGTCCAAACGTTCGAGTCCAATTGGAAACGCGTCGCAGCACCAACCAAAACTGTCGGCGGAGCATTTGAAATTGAATTGTTGCTTCCAAAACACACGACGACGACTGCGGTGAGAGAGCAACAACTGTTGGCAATGTTGACAGTCTAATTGGACTCTCAGAGAGCATTCGCATGTAGAGTAGAAACTATGCTCACGACGAATGCTCACGAATGTGTGTTCAAGCTGCAATTACTTTTTACGATGCATTTCTATAGCATTATATATAATTAAAAATTAATTTAAATTATTTGTATGCTTATTTTGAACATATAGTATTTTATTTCAACTTTTATATATAAAATAAAAATATATTATTTTATTTTAACATGTGAATGTGTACTATTCTTTTGGTAAATCTCTTCCTCGTGAGCACGTGAGCACATTTTCCAGTCTGTCATATCTGTTCGACTTGCTCAGAGAGCGACATTTGCACGTTTTTCTATCACAAAATTGAGGGGCTCGCATATGGCTGATGACGTCGTCAGCGATAAATTGCGTCTGCAGCAAGTTGAATGAGAATGCGTCCGAGTAAGAGAATGAGAAGGAGAACGAAAACGAGAACGAGAACTAGAACACACCTTAACTGGGCCACTGTCGAGGCGCCTCTTTTGTGTCAATATGCTGCAATATTTGCTTTGTAACTTTGTAGCTTGGGGCAAAACTGAGCGAATCAATTGCATAATTAAATTGGGAAGAGGCAGCGAACAATTTCTAGACAGACAACACCCAGATACACTACATATGCGACTCTATGCCCTTATCAGCATAGCTGATACGATTGTTGTTGTGTATTTTATGGCTTCCTTGTGCGCTGGACACTATTTCTGATGTGCTTTTAATTATCATAAATAGAAATTTCGATGACTTGATTTGTTTCCTTATATATGTATGTATATATATATAAAGACTTAATCAAAAATAGCTACGCAAGGTCATTGGGTAATCAAAAACTTATATATAAGTTGTATACAGGGTGTATTGTAGTTAATTTGAATAGTTAAAATAGTAAATAAATAATTAAAATAGTTTAAATTGAAACTAGAATTGTTTGTGGATGTCTAATGAAACGAGTGTTAATTTATAGTTTATATAAACATTTTACCATTATCATTATATTTTAGCTTATATATTTATAATGCTCATTGACTAAGATATCATATATTTAAATAAAATCGTAGTATTACCCAACTGAAAATGGCATTTTTAATTCACAAATTCAATATGAAAATTTTTTGTTTGTTTACTTTATAATCAGATTACTGGCTTTGCTATATATACTCAAGAGTGTTTCATTTTTTATATCATTTGATTCCATCTATATTTCTATTTAGACTAAGACTAAATCTAAACCTCTTCCATTAATTCATTGCCTACTTTTAGGCATACAGAAAAAAGTTGATGCTTTTGGTCTCTATAATATAAAAAAGAAGACGTCGACTGTGACTTCTCGTAATTGATCGCCCTTTGTAGCGAGTGAGCATTTCATTAGCCTGATATGAGTAAGTACTACATGAGACGATGTCGTTTCCTGGAAACGTGCGTCCCATCTTTCATTAACCATTTAAGAATTTTCTCAGGCCTGTTTGGAGTGTAAAAGTGGGTTACACACCTGTAAGAGTCGAAGACGCATTCGGACATCCAGTGCAAATATTATGAAATCCCCCGTAACAGAATGAAAGCCAACAAAATTTCAAGTTGCTGCTGCCACAGCCCGAGGGGGTTACCAACAAAATGCTGCGGAGCTGGAGAACAATAACAACAACAACAGAAAGCATTTCACCAGCTCGAAGGCGAGTCGAGGCCCAAGCAGATTCACTCTTGATGATTATAAAGTATTGTTGTTTTGGGGGCATTCGGCTCGGCTTGGCTCGGCTCGGTTCGTCTCTTGTTTTGCTTTCCTTTCATTATCGAGCGGCAAAATATTGGTTAAACAAGCAAAAACAATGAAAACGAAAGAAGGCAGAGAAGAAAGAAGACAAAAGTAAATTTGTTCGGTGGGGAAGGAAAAAAACCGCAGCGTGACCAACAAATGATGACGATGGTGCCAGCATCTGCATCTTTTGAGAAAATCACGATTATGATGATGATCAGGCGGGCAGAACGCTAACATTCATGCTAAAGCTCATTACAATTGCTATCAAGTGGAATCATCATCATCATTATCATCATCAGAAAATGAAGATATAGCAGATAGAGGGAAGAGGCAGCAAGCAAGGCAATAGCGTGGGTACGAAATAATGAAACAGAATCGCCAGCATGACAATGATTACCCGAACAGCAACAACAACAACGACTGAAACTGAAACGAGAAAAGAACCACAAGAGCATTTTACATAGCAAGCTCACAGCGGGAGAGTACGAATGGGAATGGAACTGGAATTGCCACTCGTCCCTCAGCTGCCCCACTCACACTCCTTCTTTCACTCTGTGTGTGTGTGTTGGTTTGTTCATTTGTGTGTTGGTTGCTGTCAGCTTTCAAGAATTTGGGCCAAAGCAGCGAACATAAACAAAACTTGGATGATGATGGTTACTTAACAGTGTTGAACAATAAATGAGGTAAATAACATATGCACAAGTCTGCGTGATGGGTGCGTGTGTATTGGTATTGTGTAGGAGTTGTGAAATGCTGATCGTAATACTATAAGAGTGAGAGCAGGAAAGGGCATTAGATAGAGAGGGAGATGGTAAGAAAATTAATTTTATTGCAGGTGCGTTGGGATTTACCGATTGATTCATCGAATGCAACTCTTAAATTCGTAATAATTTAAAGTTTAAAAATACTTTTTAATTAAACCGCAAATAATATATTCTGAATTTGTATTAAAATATAAATAAATATATATTATTAGAGTAACTCCCTCTTTTTCTCTCTCCCTCTCTCCTACTCTAATACTTAAATATTTTTGTTTTTGAATATGTAAACAAGAAATCTTTATATATCCATCTATTAAAAAATAAAAAAGTTAAAAAAAAATCATATATTATACAAGAGTTCTTTTCAGTTTAAATACATTTCTATGCTATGCATGTAATCTGATCTTTGAAATTCTTATTAATCCCTCGCTCCCAGCTAGCTAACCCACTAACTGAATTGATGAAATGATGTCATTGTATTTTTTGGCCAACTTCTTTTTGGGGTTTCCTAAGCATAATTTATATGGGTGTTACCAGTACGCTGCTCTTGCATGCCCTTTCACCAAAGCCCAGAGAGAGAGAGAGAGCTCTCTCTCCTTCTCTTGCTTTGGCTTCCATTTGGCTTTTGGGTCTCTCGCTCACACAGACACAATTTGCAAATGAGTTGGTTGATTCTTTTGGCTGACTTTTGGTTGAGTTAATTAGTGAGTATCTTTCCTCTGCACGCACATAGCACCAGCAACAACAACAACAATAACGCGTTTTGGCGCTGTCTCTCTGTGTGCATGTGTGTGTATGTGTGTACGTGTGTATATGAGGGTATTTGTATTCGTAATGGCGGCATTGCTGTTCTTATTAGCGTTGTATGGCTCTCTGCCGTCAGCTTTTAAGCTGCCTCTGCTTCAAAAGTGGGTCAGCAGCGTCGTTAAAGCTATGTATGCATGTGCGTGTGTGTGTGTGTGTGTATGTGTGTGTGTGCAAATTAAATATTCACAGCGTTGGTTAAGCAAATAAAATCTCATTCTCAGCTTTGTTGTAATTGTTGTTGCATTTCGTTCTGTGCGTTTGACTTTGTGTGTGTGCGTATGTGTGTCTGTGTGTGTGTGTTAGTGTTTGGAGTAACTTTTATTTGTTTATGCGTCTTTCGGCTTAGCTCACAATCACAATCGGAATCGACGATCGCGCTGCGCATGAAAGTGAATCAGAATGCTAACAGTTTATGTTGCTGTTGTTGTTGTTGTTGTTGTTGTTGCTGTTTCTCTTTGCAACGCAAATGAGATCAAAAGTGGGCTTAAGACGCATCTCTTTAACCTGAATATGTCAATTCAGTTGGCCAAAACGCGCTTTATTCGCCTAAAAGCAATCGGTGACTGCGTTTGAATGCTTAACACTTAAATGAAATTTTTAAATTCTTAATTGGCCAGCAAACAGTTAAAGATAAACTAAAATTATATAGCATCCAATCTACATAAGTTTAAATGATAAAGCAGACTAAAGCAGATATATGTTTTCGAATCATTAGAAATAAGCAGATGCATATAACTCATATTTATAGTTTTTTTTTTCTTTTTTCCATTCTTTTGTTGTGCACCCAAATAGTTAAACTGTTATTGTGTTTGGTCACATCACCAAATGCGACATGTGAATACATAGGTACAGTTGTGAGCATATTTAAATGAAATACAAATTTTAGGTTTGTTTCTTGAATTCCTGCATATAAAGTTGCTATATGGAATTAAATTGTTTATTTAAAAAGCAATGAAATAAGAATCAAACTTTTATATATAATAACATATATTTTTACCAATGTTAATAATTTATAAAAAAAAAAACAATAATCATATATATATATATATATATATATATTGAGTGTACTATACATATAGATATATATGTATGTAAAAGAATATTTCTGTTTCTTCATCGTCTTCCACTTAACAAGCTTCAAAAGTTGAAATAGCATGTCTATTGTTTTTAAACATTTGCAAATTCTCAACTCCAACAATGTTAATTTTACCTCATTCTATATTTTTGTTTCTTATATGTATGTTCTGTTTGCATACCATTTCTTGTTTTATAACTCTTGGTGTGGACTCGTGAAAATGTTGTGAAGCGCGTCAATGCGGGCCAGATTTTGTGTTTATCTGGTTTGTGGGCGTTGCTTATTATGAGTTATGTGAGATGTAGATGTGAGTGTGCCGCTGGGCCAACAGGCTGGGCAGTCAGCTCGATCTGTCAATGAGCCGGGAGCTATAAAGAGGTGTGCCCTGACCTAATTTTGAGCGGCTCTGTTATTTACTTACGCATGATCTCAGCGACTGCTGTCCAGCTGCCTGCTGCTGGATGCTCAAGAACTGATAGGCATTGAGTATATTAACGCCCAACAAATTCAACTCACTGATAATGATGCAAAAGTGTTTTAGGCCATAAAGTTGGTATAACAAAACGCCCACAAAAATTGGGAAAAAATGAGCTGAAACCCCTTTCGAGCTGAGCACAGGGTCGAAGATATGGAAAGGTAATTAAGTAAAATGCGCTTTTGCATAATTTGCCATAGAAGGCAAGACAAAGGTTGATCCGCTTGCTGCTAGGTGGCCAGGCCAGGTAGGTATGCAGATAGGCAGACATGTCAAAGGACAGCAAACAGTGAAATGCGCGATTTTACGACAACGAAGACTATGCGATGACAGAGACAGGCCAACTTAAGTGGAAACAGTCAGCCAGCACGCCTTAGAGCGAGACACGCTTTAAATGACATTTTATGGCCATGACAAAAGATGACAGCGTCGCCTCTTCCTCTCTCCCTCGGTGTCTTTCTCTTTCAGTTTGTCTTGGACGTTGTTGTGTTTGCATCCGCAAACTCAACGTGTTGCAGTGGCATTTGTTTTTGCCGTTGTCGTTGTTGTTGCAGTGGCTGTCCGTTTCTTGGCAGTCGTAAATCAACCGGCAATGTTTTGCATGTGACACAAAATTGACCCAGTTTCAGTTTCAGTTGTCAGAGAGTAACCCGCAGCGCGACCAACTATCCAGACATAAACTTATGCAAAACTCGAACCTCTCTCAACCCGTTAGAATGGCTGTCGAATACATAGATAAATGATAGATGACCTATGACCTTGAGTCCACTTTTCGCTGTAATGTATTGCATAATATCAATATGACATGCACAGCTCTTAATATCCTTTTTTTTCAGGACACACGCCTTGCACATGTGTGACAACCCAACAGCCTTGACAACGATTGAATCAGAGTTACGTACGTAAGTATCTGAAATTTTCTGTTTAGAATCTTTGTTAAAATGTAGTAGAAACAATGCAGTATGAACTAACCATAATTTGTAAAATAATACAATGAATGTTAATATACACTTCCTAAGAGACTAGAAATTTCACGTTCGTTTCCTTTGCCTTTTGATATGCTCATCGAAAAATTATTGTAGTTTTATTAAATTGCCTGATTTCGAAATAAATCAACCTTTATTAAATTAGTTAACGAACATGATTCGTCATTCTACTTACATCTTCTATAAACATTTCTCAGGCTCTTCTGCGCATATATTCCCCTTCCCATTGGGCTTCCCAGTACTCATAATGAGTGAAGCCCAAATTACAAGCTCTGGGGCAAAAATTGAAAAAAACTGTTACTTTCACATTGGGGCAAAGTCAAGATTAGTGCGAAAGCAACAGCAACAGCAGCAGCAACAGCAACAGCAGTCAGAATCACAAAAGAAATGTAATAGATGCTCATTTGCTGGCACAACGACAACAATCATAATGGCTTAAGTAAACAACAACAACAACAAATAGGGCTAATTATGCGCACACTTTCAGGCAGGGCTTTTTTTCTAGTCTTTATTTCTTTTTGCAATTCTTCGCGTGGCAGAGAAAAAAATATACGAATAAATTGTGAGGCCAGACAATGCAAAAGAATCACGTCGTTATAATATATATATATATATATATATATTTTGTTTGACTGGCTGCCGTTGAGCATTGTAATGGGATTTGCTGTTGCTGCTGTGGTTGTTGTTGCAGCAGCAGCAGCAGCAGCAGCCTCAGGAGGGCGCATTTAAATGAAAGTTGTTTGAGCCTGTTCGAGCTGCTCCTAAAGCTCATATCATGTGCTGATCGGAGTGTAGCTTATTTTGACATTGAGAACCAAACGAATATAAATTGGTAACAAAACCCGGATCAAAGAAACTAATCAGTTTTCAAAAATCAAAGTATAGTCATTAAGCATGTTTAAAATGAGAAACTATATATATATATATTTAAAATAAATGCACTAAACTGGATTAATATAAACAGTAAATAAGAATAACTCAACTAAAGGTTTTTAAATTTATATAAAAATGTTTAAGATTTTCTCTTTTAATAGCAGAACAAAACTGTACCAAAATGCTTTGCTATCTTAAATATTTAGTTTAAACTTAATAAATGTCAATATACCATATTAATCATAGATTTCAATAGAATCCACCCAAATTATAAAAGAAGTAACAGTCGAAAGAAATTTCAAATATGAATGTCTTACAAATTATAGTTATTTAGGCCTCTTGGATCTTTTGGTCTGTTTCGGTGGCGCGTGACACGGCTGGGAGTGTGAGCTACTTTACGTGGAGCTACGTAGGTCATGCTTGTTAAACTTTTGGTTCTGTTCCAAAAAGTATTTTGGGCGGGTGTACCGACTTTATGATTGATAATTAAAATTTGGCTCTGTTTTTGGCTGGCTAAGTACGCGTAGTTACGCTCGGCTCGCTTTGCTTATTGTGGCACAAACACAAAAAAAAAAATAAATACATAAAAAAAAAAAAACATAACACATGGAAACATGACACCAAATGTTGCACTACATTTGTAGCTGTGGCTGGGGCTCCTGCAGCCGGATTTGAAGTAAAGACAAACTGGAGTCGCCTTAAATGTTGGAGTCGTTAAACGTGTTGCACATGTTGCCGAGCAACTATAATACGTACATAATAACATTTGCAGTGGCTGCCAAAGCAGTTCCTAGCTTTTTTCTTCTTTCTTAATCAAAACACTTAACAACTTGTAAAATTCTCTCGCTGCAGTTGACACACATCTGTCAGGTGAGCTAAGTGGGTCAATCAGAAGCCAGCAGTTAGCAGGCAGCGATGTGGAGGGACAGCAGCTGGAGCTGGAGCTGGAGCTGATGCTGGAGCTGGACTTGCGGCCGCAGTCGCGATCTTGTTAATTGTTTTTGATTGCCGCGTTGATGTGCGCACCAGAAGCTAAATAAAGAAAAAAATAAATAATAATAAGAAGCAAAATGACGATCATAACGATGATTGCCATTTAGCAGCAGTTCGCTTCAAGCCTCAGCCTTGCTTCCTCTTCTTCCAGCCGCCGTTGCTCAACAATTATTCTAGTTGATGGTTAGGCCCGAGCCGCATTTAGCACGCTGCTGCTATTATATGCATTATTAGACAGACTTTATTATATTGGTTTGGAATGCTTTGCAAATGGCGACAATGATGTGATCTTTTCTTTCAGATAAAGTTGCTGTTGTGAAAGTGATTTAGGACACGATGCTGGGTCAGACATCAATGCAAATATATCGTCAACAGACGACTTATTTCATCAAGCCAAAGCCAAAGATGTAATGCTTTGAAATATCTTTCGCTAATCGATGATTTCTAATCATTCGTAATGCAATTCGTCATATATGTCATATGGTAAAGATATGTATCAATCAAGAGTATTATGATCTGCTTTCAACACTCTTTTTTTTCCATATGCTCAATCATGTTTAAGCATAATATGAAAGGAGAGAATATATATATATATATATACATAAATATCTGTTTAATGCATGCATCTTATCTTTATTGTCATTTTAATACGAGCTAAGTTTACAGCCAACAACTAAATGCATATTATACATATTAAGACGAATTGGAAAGTTAACAAGTTGTTAAGTTTTCCCACATCAATACATAAAGCTTGTTGATAAAGAAATTTAAAGCTTGATGTTCAGTACGATGCGTATTTCATTCTGTAGCAATTGGATGTAATTAAAATTTGTTCTTCTTACTTGTCCTCAAAAGCAAACATGTTTTCAGCGCATCTCATCTGATGGCGCACACACATATTGTTGCAGCATAACGCTCATGTGTGTAACGCAGTACGTGTCGAAACAATTAGCAACGGACTGCGCTTATCGCATAAAAGTAAGAGATAAAATTCTGTCAGAGCCAGACCATAACCAGAAGCTGTGGCTCTGAACGTTCTGAAGAGAGGCATGCCCGTTTTTTACATTCAATAAAGATTTAACGAGACTTGTTAACAGAGCCGCAGAATGCATAAATAATTATAGAATTAAGCAACAATTTCAGCAAGTCGTAAAAGAGCAACACAAAAAGCCAGCCTGAGCTCGCAACAAGACAATTAAATTCAATTTGTTGCCCCTGCAGAGAAATGGGGAAAAATAAAGCTGGGTTGGCCCAGGCCCGATGGTAACAGCGGGGCCTGCAGCGGGGGCGGGAAACAGTTATGAAAAGTACTCAAAGAAATGCATACAGATAATTTGCCCTTTGTTATTTAATTGCTGGTCTTTGTGAGTTATATATCAATTGAACGTACGGTAAATCACGAGGAGCTGCTGTCCAGAATAATATAATAACAGAGTGTGGAGCATGGCGAGGGGAGCCAAGCGCATAATTGGCATCTTGATATACAGTATATATATATATATGTATTTGATCTGCGCCACTGAAGCGTTAACAAAATACAAATACATGTATGTGGATGTGTGCGTGTGTGACCACAAAGAAAGAGCCAGCAAGAACCTTCGCCGTTGCCTTCGCCACAGTCACATGTATTTGGCCACACCATTAGCGAGATCACAAAATCCAAATGTAACTGTCACTTTCAAAACGGAACATAGACGTTTAGTCAAGGCGAATGTTATTGCAAATTTGTTGCCATTTGCATGTCAATAGCGACGCCCAATTAATAGCATTTAAAGTTTTAATATTTGTTGTATATAACTATATATGGAATGTTTATGTGTGTATAGAAAGCATTTCATTGGCATTGAATGGGCTTTGCCTGTGCCAGCAACTAAACAATCGTAAATAACTGCGCACAATGAGCGACTGAAGAAGAGACAGACGGAGAGTCAATGTGTGTGTGTCTGTGTGTGTGTGTATGAAAAAGCTAAAAGTCGGTCATGAAATCGCAAGTGACCCACTTGGAGGCAGCAGCGAAGACGACAGCAACAGCAACAGCGAACGGCAACGGCAACAGCAACAGCAACAGCAACGGAACGGCATGAGCAGCAGCAGCTAAACGAAAGACTCAGGCAACGAACGCGACGACGCAGCAGACAAATATGACAAGCTAAAGATAGAGCCACTGCCACGGCAACAAATACAAAGACAATTGCCAACAGCTAACAGCTAACAGCCAACAACCAACAGCCAACAGCCAACTAGCCAGTTAGATAGACAACAACGCAAAATAAGGAGGACACCATAATTGGCAAAACTAACACACATATAAAGAGAGTGATAGAGAAAGAGAGAAAGAAAACGAGAAAGAGAGAAAGAGAAAGAGTGGAGCTTTGTGGCGATAGCGCTTGGCATGAATGGAAGCCAGATACCATAGGCCTGACTAACTAGTTGCTGTTGGCTGTTGCTGTTTGGCATACTTGGCCAAGCCGGACTTGCGACTTGGCTGTTGTATGCGTCACTAAACTTGACCAAATTACACAAGGAAGTTGCCAGCCCCACAACGAGGCTCCCCTCTATGCCCGCATTTGTAGCAAGGCAATTTGTTTCGACTGTCGACAGCGACGTGTTGGCTGCCCCTCCCTGAACCGTGTTCTCAATCCTGATCCTAACGCGATTGCCGTTGCCTTTACCATTGCCGTTGCCGTTGCCGTTGCCGATGCCAATGCTGATGCCGATGCAAGTGTCCATTAGACATTGTGCATTGTGCAATGATGACATTTGTGGGTCTCTGTGTCGGCGTCTGGCTCCGCTCTCGGGACAGCAGGTTAAGCGCCAGCCGTCACTCAACATCTCAGACCCGTTGGCCAAGGCGGAACTCAAGCTAAGCTCATCATGTTCAACATGAAGTTGGCGTGCGGGCGTCTCTTTTTTTTTTTTAATTGTGGGAAAACAGCTGAGTCAGATGAGGGCCAGCTAATGAATCCTACATTCGGCAAAATGCTGCAAAGGATTTCGTTTCGGCATATAAGCCCAATTGTAAATCTATAAAAATGAGAAGAATTTCGTGATACCCTATAATAATACCCAATAATAATACCCTATAATAATTTTAAGCACACAAAATTAAACTACTATATAAGGCAATATATTGCCATGTATTATTTTATTTTATTTTATTTTATGTATATGTAGATAGATGAGCTCAAATTAAAGGCAACCAACTAGACTCAAAAGTCTCTTGAATCATTCATCTTATGCCGTGTATTCCTTTACAGTGTGATAACTATCCAAGCATGCAAACTCGAGCGTGTAAGTATGTATGGAAGTGCTTGGATGCCGCTCAAAGCTCACTTCAAGCCTGCAGCTGTAGACATTGGCTCTGACTTGGCTCAGGCACAGCAGCATAATAGACTTGGCCTACATTCACCAGCACTCACTATTCTAATCACACACACACACATATACAGACAGACACGCACATCCATCCACTTACAATGCGAACACTTTTACTCTCTGCACATTCGTCTAGCTCCATAAACATAAACATATAAGCATAATCATGCTTACTCATGATAATCATGCTGCCTGATGGCTGTTTTCTGCTGCCTGTTGTCTGTTGTCTGTTGGCTGTTAGTTGATGGCTGATGCCTGCTGCTCATTACCATGCCAACTACTACCAGCAACAGCAACAGCAACAATAACAATTATAATACCAACTGACTTTAACTAGTTTCCACACTTGGCCTGGTCTAGTCTCTGTCTGGCTGCCCCTCGCGGGGCTTTTAAGTCTCCGTTTCAGAGTTGCAGGCTTTCAACTTGCCCGCACAATTTTCCATTTCGATTTTCTTTGCAAATGCGGTCGCCAGCTGCTTGTAATTAAACAAACTAAGAAGCTGGAAAACCAACCGCCGACTTAAGCTTTTTAGGCGTCCGCTCGCTCGTAATGCGCTCCAGCACCAAGCAACGAGTTGAGTTTTAAGCCCAGTCTTAAGTGCGCCGAAAAGTGTAGTTAATGGAAGTTATTGCCCAGCTCTTGTGAGTGTATTAAAGATAAACAATCTAAGAGTTCTTAAAATTCCTTATATTTTATATACTGCTTGTTTGGCTGATTAGCTTATGGTAATTCAAATTTACAAACTTATTTACAAATATTTCTTGAAAAGTCCATTTCACATTCAAATAAATTTAGTTTTGCATACATTCATTATTGACACTTGTATTATAATCTCAGCATATCTTAGCCTAGAAATATACTCACTTTAGCTTTAATAAATAGAATTGTAATTAGTTGTGAACATAGTGGGACAACGTCGCGGCGTCGGCGGTTCCAAAACTTAAAAGCAGCACGCACTCTCACCCATACATACACACCCAAAAACGCACTGGGCTTGAAACAGAGACAGAGACAGAGACAGAGACAGAGACGAAGACGGAGACCAGATAAAACGTTTTTCGAATATTTTGAATAACGGTGCATGGAATACCAAAATCAAATCAAGTGGAAGCGCTGCCCGGCCAGGCCCCAGTGATTGGGACCCGAACTTAAAGCCAAACCCCAACCCGAAACCCACTTGAAGCCCACGGATCGACAACGCATATGAATTTTTTTTATTTTTGATTTTTTAGGCGTCTTGGCGATGGCAACAAGTGCGCCGGAAAACCTGTTGGCCCATATCACGTACTACGCGTTCTCCTTCCCTTTCGACTGGGTCCCGGGTAGAGGACAGGGCGGGGGCGGGGGCGAGATCAACATAAAACGTTGGGCGGCCTGGCGGAATTAATTATGTAGCCCAAAGCTAAATTATATGCGAAAGCAGCAAATTCTCTGTCTCTATCTCTATCTCTGTCCATATCTCTGTTTCAGTCGCAGTCTCAGTCTCAGTTTCAGTCTCAGTCTCAGTTCCAGTCTCGGTTGCTGTCTTCAAATTCTTCTCCCTGCCACCCGCGGCCCCCTTTTTACTTAATCTTACAATGCGATGCGAAACTCGTTTGTGCATTTAATTTATGGGCGCGACGCCAGCAATAACAACAGAACAGCAACAACAACAACAAAGATGCATTGCACTTGTCGAGCGGTGCGAATCTTTTAGGCAAACTGCGCTGCAACGCGGCAAGACTTACCTTTTGACTACGCACACGGGCAGAGCCTTAGCGTCCCAGTCTCTCGATCTTCAACTCCAAGTGCATCCAAGCCATCTCGGCCATATCGTAAAATTGTCAGTTGAAGTCGCCGCTGCGATGCGAGCCGAGCACGTGACCCAATTTGGTTCGGGTTTGTCTCTTGTCTGCCTAGCTTGGTGGGGTGTATGTTTCGTGGTGTTGATGATGATGCTGCTGCTGCTGTTGCTGTTGCTAGTGCTGGTACCAGCAACCACAAGTGGTTAACTTGGCAAGTTGTGTGCATCTCCTTTGCTGTGACCGCATGTCCACTTTAATTATGTTGCGCCTTTCATAATTGGGTTAACTTTGTGAGGCAAGCGCAAAGCTGATGCTCCAATCCCCTGTTACAGTTGCAATTCCGGATCCAGAGCGACGCCCAAAGGGGCACAGGCGACATACAAAACGTTGCTCATCTGCTGAGAACTTTTTGAAAGTCGCATTAAAGAGCTATCAAAGGAAAGGCCAAAAACCCGTCAAACAGCTCCAAATCATTTCTGAACAAGCGTGACTATGCGAGTCTTACAGATAATGAATGATAAATCTAAATTAAATTCGCATGATTTTTCTTTGAAAATATTTTTATTGAAAGGAAAAAAATATTAATATAAAATCATATTTAATAAATAATATTTAAAAGTCAATTAAAGATCGTAAAGCTCGAGAGTTACGACAGCCTATTTGCATATCTAGGTAAATGGCTGGGAGCGGAACAGCTACATCTAACATTTGAATAATGATGATGTTGGTAATATGATCCGAATACAAAGAACGAAACGAACTTAAAAATTTTTCGAAAACCTATTCGTAACATAATATACCACTTAGCATTTTAATTAGCAGCCCCTAACGCGCTAAAAATTGAAAGACTTAGACAACAAACTTGGCCCATGGTATGCAGCCCACAATCAGGAGTCGAACTGAAAGCTATCAAGTTAACTGAGCAACCCCGGCCATTTGTTAAACTAATAGAAAAACAGTTGACTGTCGGATGGCAGCACTCTCCACGCGTATCTGACAGATACGACAGAAACTTTGTTCGAAATTTAATGACAAACTGATTGCAAAGTGACATAGAAATAGGAAACCAAGTTCGCTGTAACTGGGCGGGTGCTTATGCAGATCGGTAGCTGAAGCCGAGGCGAAGTGCAGCAGCTGTACCTTGGATGCTGTGCAACGGACATTGCTAAGGCTTTGCGGTTGCAACGCTGGTAATCGAGCTCCGGCGAAGCTTCGACTGTGAATGTGACTGTGACTGTGCCTGTGACTGTAACTGCGACTGCTACTGCAAATCGATTAATTTGCTTCAGTGGATTGTCACAACGGTAACCCAAAAGCCCCCCAACCGTGCAGTGCAACAATGCCTATGGCAATTAAACAATTAAGGCGCTTAAACGGTAACCCAGCCGAGTCAGAGCCAACGGTGTTGGTGACGTTGACGGCGATGGTGACGCTGTACCCCAGCCCCAAACCTAGCCAGACTTCAACGGCCCATTACGTTTTACTGATTATCAGCATCCAAAGCTGCCGACTATTTCACGTTTCCAAAGATCTACCCCAACCAAAAATTTAATTAAAAAACAGTCAACAGATATAAAAACAACAAATCGACATCGCGGAGGGGAGTGGGGCGATGTAGGAAGGGAACACACAAAGCGCTCAGTCATGAAGCTGCATCTTCCACAGTATCAGCCGAGCTGCAATGCTGCACTGCTGCAGAGCTGCTGAGCTGCAGGTGGCAGCGAGTTGTCTTTGTGCGAGTATCTATATCTCATAGATGCAGCAAAAGTGAAAAAAGTGCCGTTGTCTGCTGGCTCGCTTTAAGCTCGCCGGTAACCGTTATACAAAACGCTGCGTTGCGTTATAATTTCCAAGCGTCGTCGTCGTCTCTTTTATTTTTGGGATTCTGTTTTCTGTTTTCAGACTGATTTTCGGCCGTTATGCTGGCTGTGTTCGTTGTGACTGTGATTGTTGCTGCGCTTGGGTGCACAAAGAGCGTTCTCCACGTCTCCAGCTCAGATGTATCATGAAGTTCACAATGCGCAATTGTTGTTGGGCTTGTTACTTTGACGGCGGCAAGTTCGTTGCCTCAGTCTTTCGTATTTTGAATGCAATAAACTCGTCAGTTATCAATAAAAATCGCATAAATATCTTTACCTTACGCGGAAGCTAAATAAAAGAGATAGAAATGAGAGTTAACGGAAAACAGAATGAGAAGCAGCAAAACAAATTTGGTTCAAACTGACTATGACGTAGGGAATCTGTATTCGATTTGTCTATGTATTTTTAGAACATATGATATTTAGTAAGTTTATGTATAATATCTTGTTTTTCATAATACTTGAAAATTGTTGACCTAAATTAGCTGTACAGCTGACTCTACTATGCGTTCTTTCATCAACATTAAAATTATTATTGATGAATTAGCCTTTCCTTGTTCGAAGTTTCCAATAAATATTAAGTTTTTATTTTTTCGTACCTTAGTTCACACCCAGCTAAGAATGGTAAATTGACTGACATATGTATGCACGTACTCGCATCTCCATCTTCTTCGTCTTGACTGCAATGCAACTTCATTAGAGACAAGCAACAGAAAAGCACAAAAAAAGAGAAATAAGAGAAAAAAGTTGTCGCCCATTGCCGTGGAAAGAGTTAGTGGGGCGTTCAGGCTGACTGTGTGCAATGCATTGTCTGCTGTCTAGTTGGCCATGCTGCTGCCACAGCCAGCTCGATGGCGTTGGCACCCCTGCTCCATGCCCATGACACCTCGGCGGCGGCTGCAGCTGCTCCCGTTGCACCTACTCCGCATGCGCCGCATCGTATTTTGGGGGCCATTGGCAATGTTAATGGTGTGCATTATTTTGATGTTTATTTATGTTGCTAGCAACACACATCTAACCACACACTCACACACACACACACACTTCTCAACAACATGTGGCCAATGCAATTTGCATTTGCATCTCAATTGCTTTTTGCATTGTTTGTTTTGCAGTTGTCGTTGGTGTTTGTGTTTGTGTTTGTGTTTGTATTGCTGTTGCTGTTGCTGTTGATTATCTCTCTCCACACACAGCTGCGCCTGCGTTTGGTGTTTGCGATGCGGATCCGGTTTTCGTTGACCCACTTCCGGTTGCAGTTGCGGGCTGCCAGTTGCATGTTGCCAGTTGCCAGTTGCGTTCTGCTTGACCTTTGTCTCGCCCTCGCCTTGGCTTACACACACTGCTAACTGCTTGTTGCCCACCCACAGCAGCCGCAGCCGCAGCCGCAGCCACAGCCGCAGCCGTAACCGGGCTCCATCATGATCTGCACCTCCGCACAGCCACCGACTCAGTCAGATAGGACGCCTACGCTTTGCACTACATTCATATTTCGATGTCGTTGTCGTTGTCGTTGTTGTCTGTCGGTTGCCATTTCTTCAGCTCTTGCCTACAGATCGTTCTTTCTCTCTACTTTTTGTTTATTATTTCTCTTTCTATCGCATCTCTATCTAACCCTATTCCTATTCCTATCCCTATTCCTCACTCTCGAACGGCTCCTACATGGCAATTTATTTAGCATTTTTATTGTGCTGCGTTTTGTTGTTCTGCTTTTTTATGCCTGCCATCCATTTTTATCGTCTGTCGTTTCTGTTTCTGTTGTTGTTCGCGTGTTATTAACTTTGATAAAGCCACCACCCCCCCTCCCCAGCCCACACTAACCTCGACTTACACTTCTTTTGTCTTGGCTTCACGCCCGCACCTTGGCACAGCATACAACAAATTATGCATGCAAAATTTTCCTTCTTCTTGTGGTTGTCGCCCGACTCCTCTTGTTGCTAGATTATGACAAATTTATGCAATATTTGACATATATTTGGCGGCTTTAGCACAAAACCATTTTAGTAATGCTCTAAATATGATTGTTTAAATGTCTTTGAATGTCTATTGCAATTTATTTATGGTTCATTCCAAATGAAAATTTCGATAAATCAATAAATATTTTTGTTTATGCTACAGACATGTATAAAAAACTTTTCCCATCTTTAAAATTCATTTACATATATATCTTTATATTTTTATGATTAGACAGACGTTAATACATTTAAAAAATATATATTAGATCAGAAATATCTAACATAAATACTATTAGTTCAATATTCTTGTTGCTCAAACAAAATGGTCAGATATCTATGTCCGCAACGAATTACCTATGTTTTCGATATAGTCATTCCAGGTCTGATGAAAATAGAAAAGTGAATAGCAGGAGATGCTGCTTGCTTGGCAGTTGGTGCCGCCAACCTGCTGTGATATACTGCCACCGTTGCTGTTGTTCTTTGTAAAGCCAGTCGCAATTTGGCCGAGAATTGTTTTGCCAATTCGGCAACGAAGATGCACAAACAAACAATTCAATTGATGTGAGAATTCGAGCAGAACAGGTAGCGTAGAGCCTGGACCCACCCAAGGCGAATTTGCAAGAGGCCAGAGCTCGGCCTCACAGCTTCGGCAGTTGTCACATTTGCAGTTGCTGGCGGCAAATAGAAAGGCAGTTTCAATTGGGAATAGAGCCTGACAAAGTGCTGACTTCTGCGCACTGTTTGCACCTTAATTTACAATCTTTTGCGGTCAACAGTTGCCGCTTGCTGCCTGCCGCTCGTTGCACGCCGCCTGCGGTGTCAAAAGGTTCTCTCGAATTGCTATTGTCGATCTGCATTGGGCTTTAGTTTAAAGCTTTGTTTAACCCATATATACTATGCACACACAGATATGGGCGCGTGTGTCTTTAACCCATTTCGATTCGGAAGTTGGGCCTATCAAATGCACAATTCTTGTTCGCTTTTGACTTTGACCCCCCTGTCAATATTGGTTATGCTTAATGGCAATGCACTCGAACTTTACCGTTGGGCCCTGTTCCAGGTGCTACTCCCGTGGCGTTTGCCTTAATTTGATAGCTTGTTTTATTTGTGTGGAGCAAATAGCTTGAGTGATGGCCCTGACTCCGGGCTCGACCTGGACCAAGCACTCTCCTACATTGTTCGCTTTTTGGGTGCCTTCTCAGCTTTTTTTTTTCTCTTTGATGAAGTGTCACGCTGTCCAAGTTCAATTAGTTTTGTATGCCGCTCTTCAAAAGCTACGCCGAAGTACGTTCTGCGCCCTGGCATGTTTAATGCCAAGATTGATTTTTATTTTCTTGTTGTTGTTGGTGCTGTAATTGCTGTTGTTGCTGTGCTGTTTGTAGTGCTTGTGAGATTGACATTTGACGTGCATAGAATTTGTCTAACTGTATTTCGCCTTTCGTGTGTGCTGTGTGACGTTCATTACAAACCGTACCTAAGAGCTTGTCTCGCCAGTTTGCTGTTCAATTTCACGACGCTTTCCTAAAGCTGGCCGTAAATAATAATATTTTCGCCCTTATGGATGCATACAAAATTAAATCTATAAGGATATATGTATAGCTTATATTATATAAAAACATATGAACAATTTTTGAAAATGCTTAAAGTATTTTCACTCAGATATATTCTCAACATCTCAAAATCAAACATTTTTAAGTAGGTCAAGTAGAATCATAGCGCAGCATGCAAGTTTGAGTCTTGACAAACATATGTTTATATTTCAGTTTATAGATAAGCTGCTATTAATTAAAATTAAAAATTGTATCAATATCTCATGGCATACGAAACAAATAGTAACAAAAGACTTAGGCAACAAACTTGCCATGTAAGCCAAAAATTTGAAAATAATTTTTGTGTGACAAATCATGAAGAAATGTTTCATCAAACTTTTAACGAAAAGTGTTACAGCTGAGTCACAGCACCAACAACAAAAATATATAAATAAACAAAAATAAAAACAAGAGTAAAATATCTTGAAAAAATTATATATCATCGTATAAAATATTTATGCAAATAAAAAATTGCAAGTTGATTTCGCAGAAAAAACTAAAAGCAAATAAAGCCGAGTGTGTATGGGTGGATCTGTATATATGTGTGTGTGTGTGTGAAACTGAAGAGCAAATCATGAGCCATGAACATGACCAACAATTCGGAGGCTGTGAAACTATGCGAAGGGAGGGGAGAGCAGCAAAAAGGCTAGTGACGCGGTTGCACTTGGTCAAAAGGCCAATGCGATGATGAGGCGGTTGCTGCTTGGTCTTATGCTAATGCCAACAATAACATCAACAACAATAACAATACTAATCGTGAGTAAAACAACAAAAATGTACACAACCTGTAAGTTTGGTGTTGTGGTCTGCGGTCGGTATTCGTATCAGTAACTGTATCTGTATCTGTATCTGTTTCTGTATCTGAATCTATATCTGTATCTGTCCCTGTCTCTGTGTGAGCTTTCATTTTCGAAGCGATACCGTTAACTGCAAAGCGCTGGAAATAAACAGAAAGATCTAAAGAGGTAGAAAAGCAAAACCAAAAAAACAAAAACAAAAACACCGAATGAACAAACGAACGAACGAACGAACATAGCAACCAGCCAACAGCAACGAGCGATCAGCGGCTAAAGCAACAACAAGTGCGAATTGAGCAGCCAAAGAGGAAATGCAACAACAAAATGGCAAATGCAGCGAACGTCGACAGCAGCAGCAGCAGCGACATCAGCAGCGACGGCAGCGTCAGCAATATCGACGCCGGCAACTGTAATTGTTGCTCGCATGTTTACAAGGCGAAATAACAGGAAAAAATGTTAAATTTTTGTTAAGTAGGTCAAGTTGTGCTGCGAGAGAGCGGGAAAGCAGAGCTGAGTGGAAAAGAGATGGCGATAGCGCATAATACAGACAGAGAGCAAAAGAGTAATAGAGCGAGCATCAAACAAGTATGGCTGCACAGTTAGAACTTGCCAAAAAGTTCAACTGAGCAAAATTCAATCTAAATTCAAATCAAATAAATTCTTATTTATATTATTATTCGGTTTTTTGCGAAATTCAATACATTTTGCAATTATTTAGTAATGCGTTGCTCAAATTTGACCTGCCTCGGCTACAGCGCTCAACATAAACAAACTTAGCCCTGACTTTGACCGCCAGAGCAGAAGGCAACAGCGACCTCGGCAAGAGCAACACCTGCGGCCAAACATGTTGGCAACACAACATGTTGCAGCCGCTTGGCTCTCGGCTCGCCTCTGCGCTAGCTCACGGTTGCTCTCTGCCTCTCCCAGATTGGCGTGCGCTCAGCAGCCAGGTGAGTAACTTCTTTGATCGCTGCTACGGTTGCGGCCGACTGCGCTGCTGGCGTCAGCAGCGACTTCTTGGGCCGCTGCGGCTCGAAAATTTCTTTTCGTGTTGCGCCTGCGCACAGTTGGCTTTCTACCGTTGACGTCTTCGGATTGTGCGATTCTTGACGCGCAGCAGTTTTTAGCGTTGGTTTCGCGTGTGTCTTCCGATTCGGTTGTGGACGTGGACTCTCTCAGATAGACACACACACTTACAGAAATATACACATACACGCGCAGCATAATAAAAAGAGCAAGCAATAGAAATTGGAACAACCAATAAAAAAAGTGACCAGTTCAATTAAAAAGAGTGTGCCACAACAACAACAATAACAACAACAACAACAACGACAATAACAACAGTGATAAACATGTTAAAAATGCGTTACAAAAATTGTGAAAATGGTTGAAAAAATGTCGAGAGCAAAGCCAGAACTTGCTCCAGATAGTGTTTAAATATCGAATTTATTCTATATACAAATATATAGAAGTTATATATACAACCATAAAGCATATATGAAGAAGTGCAAGTGCAATCGGCCCGTAGTGCAATACAATTATTGAAAACAAGCAAAGGAAATACGCAAACAAGTTAAAATTCAAACCAACAAATATAACAAAGATATATTATATATTAATAATCAATCAAATCAATTTATACTCCACCCGTTCAATCAAACGATCTAGACGAACTCTCTCAAGAACGCTGTTGTATATATTTCCAAAATACAATACAATTACAATTATATATATCTATATATACATATAACCAATATCGTCATATCAAGGTCTTTCCCAAAATACAATCAGTCAAAATTCGTCCATTGTACATACATATATACGAAAAGCAATAAATATATATAAATATATCCATATATATTTATATTCAAATCCTACATCAAGGGTTCTGTGTGCTATCTAAGGAATATAAAATAAACACAAAATATACAAATACTATATACCTACTCGTACTACTCCCCGTTCATTATCTTATGCATATATATATTTATGTCTTCCTCCCATTGTTTTTGTGAGTATACAAAAATGTTTATGCTTTTCATTTCGATTTTATTTTTGTTGTCCATAACATTATTTTCCTTAGCTTAACCTTAACTTTCCTCAACACCTAACAAGCATGCTTTGAAATACTAATACTTATTTATTTATTCCTAATTTGATTGGTCGAACACCCTTAAGCTAACTGTGCTAGGGTAAATCAAATTCATGACAACTCTATAACAAACATGTCATTTCTCATTCACATTTAATCGGATAGGAATTCAAGTACGAAAATATTAATGAAACTGTCTTAAAGGATATCGCGCGTTGAAGGATTACAAGAAAACTAACGAACAAGGATTATACAGAAAAATATATATATAACAAATAAAACTAAAGGAAAAACAAACAACAACAACAAAACAACAATTTCAGAACTATAGTTCAAGATGTGCAACAGCTGAGTTCGGCAATTTCGAAAATGTAAGTAAGATTAAAATATGGCAAAATATTCTAGGAGCCGCAAGACCTAAGTCAACGCCCTTCCAATACGAACATTCCGAAGCCTGGTTTATAAACAAATCAGCGAAAAGTCATTGACCGAATTCGTTTCCGATATTACTCACCTGTTATGAAATACAACGCAATACATAGGACTGTTTTGTTAGGGGGATGAGATAATGTTAATACAACTGAGAGCTGAGAACAGAGAACAGAGAGCTGAGAGCTGAGAGCTAAGAACTGACAGCTGAGCTTTACTTATGATACAATTGCGAATTTCGCAAATAGGCGGGTGTCTATACTAAATTTAAATAGAGTTACTGTAAATTTACTTTTACGGTAGCCACTATATATGTATATATATCCATATAGTTCTAATCTGAACAAAATCAATTTAAAAATTCATTTCAGCTTGTCTGATCTTATAAACATAGATAATCGCACCGCTCGACCCCGACCCAAAACTTAAAACCCAAATAACAAAACTTTTAACTGCACTCGGAAGTAAAGGTTATTTTAATTTTTACAGCTAAGATTGTTGCCAAGCGCTTTTGCTGAGCTAAAAATAAATCATAAAAACCGTTTGTTTGTCTACCAAAATGGTCTAAAATACAACAGCAACAGAAACAACAACAACAACAAGAACAACTGCGGCAATGGCAGCCAAAAAAAAAAAAAAAAAAAAGCCAACACTTACACACACACATGCATACGCGTACACCTCAACAACAACAGTAGCGGCTGTTTGTACCGTTATATGACGCAAAATTACGCTTACTCATTCAGCGAGGCGGCGGCTCCACAAGCAGAGAGGAGAGCCCAAAAGCCGAAGTCGCAGCCGTCAAAGTCAAGCTGGGAGCGCATCACCAAATAGGCACAGCTGCCACAATAACAAAAACAGAAATAAGAGGGAGAGAAAAGCATGCCGAAGCTTAAATACTCTTAAAAGTATAAGCTGTTGCTGATAGATAAAGATTAAGTTGAGGAAGCCAATAGCCGTTCCAAGTAATATAATAGAAAAGTATACTATAAGGATAAGGAATTTTATACAAATTTATAATATCATAGATTCAATTAGTCAATCAACCGTATAGCAGTTCCAAGTAAATTTTCCATGTAAATATATATTGTGCTCCGATATAGTTATCCTGCTCAGAATTACATAAATTATACATGTATATGTCTATAAGTTATAAACGTACTGCCAAAATCAAAATGCCCCTAAGCAGAGTGTACTCTACAACTTTATGAGCGCCGCAGCGTCAATGAGCGTAGCGAATCCGACTGCGCATTAAGTTGCATTTCGGTCAAAAAGGAGGGACTTAAGATTTTTCAGCTTTTCTTTCGGCTTTTCATCTCTTTAATTGAACTTTTTGTGTATTTTCGAACAAATCAATTAAGTGCGCTGCATCTTTACTGCTGTAACATATCAATTACCAATTCAGAAGAAATTAAGTTAAAATTCAATAATTGTTTTCCAAGGTTTATCTACGCCTGCTGCTTAATTTTATTAATTATTTTTCTTTCCACTTTTTAATGTCTCCATTTCCATTTGAATCAAACGAAATTCTTTAGATTTTTCTCTCGAATTGACGCCTGACGTATAATTATTTTTGTTTTTATTCAGGTCGACAATCGCATAACTGTTGCCATTGTCAAATATTTATTTCAATTTATTATGCAATATGATTTAGTTGTTAATTAACTCTGGAATATTTTTTTTACTAGTAATCCCGTTGGGAACTTAGAATCGACTTTTATGTTCAATTTGCACATTTTTGGTAGTCCAAAATCAAAACACTACGCAAATATGTATATGCATATACAACAACAGCAACAAAGACTACGACAACGACAACGACAACAACAATATCAATAAACAACACTTTTTAGACGCGCGCTTTTAAAAAGTTCGCTGACCCGAGCAATGTTTTGGGTTTTCGGGGATTCAACTGGCCAGACACGCCGGATTGTTGTCTTCATTGTTGTTGCCGGCTCAGATGACCACATTAAGCTTTAAAATCTTGGATCACCACATGCAGATGAGCTGTCAAATACCCTGTATTCAGTCGAGCCAATTAAATCTTCAAGTAAAATACGAAATTAAAAACAAATTCTGTGCTTGGCGAAACATAGTCTAGATTGACTTCCATGGGGTTTGTTAAACTTTGTAAAATTGAAAGCCAATTTAGTAAAATTTAGATAATATACATACATGTATAACGAATTTAATATATACCATTTAATTGGTTCATTTTTTCAATTATTAAAATAACAATATACCCTAAGCCAGAATTACACAAACTACAGGGTATTCAAAGTTTCGGCACGCAACCAGCGCATGAGGCACGAGGGCGTCATTTAAATAACAACAAAGTAAAAACCAACTAAAAATAGTTAAACATAAAAATTTGCATAGTTGTTGTTAGTTGTCGGTTGGCTGGGTTGTTGTTCGGTTGTTTGGCTGTTTGACTGTTAGGTTGTTCGGCTGGTTAGCCAGACCGACCGCTAAGCAGAGGCACAGAGTGTGGTGATGCCAAGTCTTGAGCGAGCCTCTTCCACAGCCTCGACCATAAAAATAGCGCCAAGCCTCTTCAGCAAGATGACCGCGCTGCCATTTGAGTTTATCGCCTCTCTGTCATCTCATTGCAAAGGGACACCTAACGGAGTTTGCACTGTACAGGTCGAGCATTTAATACTGTCTCCATTCATAAAATAACCCAACTGCGATTAATTGAAACACGTTTTCAAAACTCGTACAGTGGGTTACATTTTGCTATTTACTTTGTATTTCTCTTGTGTAGATATATCAATATAAAATTGAGATATCAAAATGATCATCATATTTCACACATATAAGATTTGGAATGAGGATGCATAGAAATTAATAGATTGGATTGAGTTGAACAATATTAATATAAATAAATTCATGTAAATAGAAAACTATATATGTATTGATTGATATGGATATCTGTTGAGATATAGATAGACAGATATACATATATCGTTTGATGGATGGAAATAGATTAATATTGATTTATAGAAAAATATATTTGAATTGAGAGATATTCATTGATAAATATGGATAGCTGGATATGCATAGATGGACATATAGTGATAGTGTGAAAATACATAATTATTATTCTTTGTAATCTGATCTTCCTTTAACGTTTTCTGTTCTAACCAAACCAGATTTAAGGGAGCTCATTTTTTATTTTAGGATTCAGGTTTGGCTTCAAATTGTATTCGCTATTTCGGACTTTGCTCCACTTTCAGCTCCTCAAATAAATGTTAAACGTATTTAGCATATATGAAAAACATTTCTGTTCTTTTCTTGACCATTTGCGTTTCAGCTTCTTCTACTCAATTAACCTATGTTGATATTTGGCTAATCGAAGACTTCGCTGATTCAAAGCGTTCTTCGTACCAATGACCAGCAACTGAACCACTTAATATCAACCTTAATTTACACCTGGAGCATTATTCATATGCAGTTGCTCCGCCCTCTCTCCTTTACACGCCCTCTTTAAATTTTTTATGAGCCTAATTCCATTGGCAACGCCCACCACTGAACGACAACGAACGACGTGGTCCAGTTTAAGTCAGAGCCCACACCTTCTAGCCAAGTCTGGGGCAGCGGTAGTTACCACTGCAGTTGGAGTTGGAGTTGCTGGAAAAAAACAACAACAATAGCAACAACAACTAACTACTCCACACGTGCCACATGTGCTGTCAAGTGCGCAGCAGAACAAGCACCGAGCACGTCTTCTCCCATTGTTGCCAGTTGCCAGTTCTTAGTATTTTGCTGTTGCTGCTGCTGCTTACTCGTAACAATTTGCTGCATCCACATTTACAGCTTAAGATAAAGTCAGCGATGGAGTGGAAGCTGGAGCTGGAGCCAAAGCCGAAGCCGGAGCTGAGGCTGAGGCAACCTTCAATGAGTGATGGCGACCTCAATGCCAGCCCCACGTTTTCTGAGGCTGTGGCTGTTTTTTTTTCGGCTTCTCGGTCTTGGTCAAAGTTGGTTTGCTTGGAAAACCGCTTGCCAGCCTTGCAGATATGTTGCTGTTGCTGTTGTTGTTGTTGCTGGCATTGTACGTGCGGTTTTCCAAGTGGAAATCGTTGCGGTTGTAAATTTTGCAATCAAATAATTTTTCATTCGCTTTTTCCGACGCCAGCGCGCGACCTGATTTTTCTTTTCATTTTGGCCGCAGCAGCAGCAGCCGCCGTCGCTGCCACAGAGATGAATAAAAAAAGTGTTTGCCTGTTTCGAGTCTCCTCTGTTGGCCATTTGGTGTTTTAGCTGGCTGGAAAAACGTTTTGACCTTTGCCGCTTTGTTCGTGTTCGAACATTTAAACGGAAGTTGATTGCCGCCAAAGGTTAAACTCAATTTCCGTTAAAATCCCAGTCCCAGCCTCAGCCCCAGCTCCAGCCCCAGTCTTAAGACGCAGCCTCGCTTTAGACCACGTCTTTGGACCCTATTTTAAAGCCGAGTTAAGAACTCAATTTCTTAAAATTTGGCAGCAGCTGTTCGAGGGGTTCTCGTTTACGGCTTGTTGCGCTTATTGTTGTTGTTCCTGCTTTAAGTAGTTGTTCAAGTTGAAGAGTTCAATTCAGAAAGTTCACGAGAAGTTTTATAATCATGAAACAAGATAAAAAATTGCTATATTTAAACAAGAAGCTATCTTCTCAGACTATATGTTTAACAAAATATGTTTATAAGCAATAAATAAATATACAATGGCATATATATTCATGCAAGTATATTGTCAATTCAATCTCAGCTCATTTATAATTACTTAACGGATTTTCAAGTGCGCCCACCAACTGACCGAGTTATTCCAAATAAAAGCTTTCAGCTCAGGGTCATAAAATCATTCACTGGTCAAAAATTTGCACTAATTCATTCAAAATAACCGTTAATATCGCCCAACTCATGCACACACACACACACGCTAACAGTAAGAGTAATTATAATGCCCACAGCAATCGTCCGAACCCCAAATGTTTAAACCTCTCTGGCCATAATCTGAAAATCCCATTTACAAGCTCAAATTACAATAGAGGCGCATTGTTGACTTTTGTTGTTGTTTTTGTTGTTGTTGTTGTTGTTGCCGTTGTTATAGTAGTGTGGCGCACCCACGCAATTTATGTCTGTGTGTATGCGTGTGCGTATGTGTGTGAGTAGGTGTAGAGCTGGGGCCATTCAAATGCAAAAAGAGCAGCGAACAACCGTTACAATGTGCCTCATTAAAACAAAAAACACAAATAAAATAAACGAAAATGTTGGAGTAGCCACAGCAACAACAATAAAGCATTGGCAATAAAAAAAAAATGTGTAAAAAGTGACGCTCAGCCGAACAATAAAGAATCAGAATATCTGTAAAATATTTCACGCCAATCTTCTAGGCGCTTCGCAAACGTCACTCAAATAAAATCAAAAACCTGACACATTATGAAAAATTCATTAAATCGAAATTGTTAGACATCGAGTAGAAGAGCGAATAACCAATGGGCAGAGGCAAATAATAAATACATAAAATAAAACCCGAAAAATGTGAGTTAATGTTATATTGATAAAAAATTATGTATATACAGAAGAACTATATAGATAGAGATACAGATACAAATTTATAAACAAAGATATGTGTAAATGTTAGATGTACACAGATTGAGAAAAGGGTTGAGAATAAATAGGTAAATAAATATATAGAGAGAAAATATACAGATATATGCTTTGATGGCAAATAAACATAGCCAGACAGACAGAAAATTATATTGAAATATATATATATATATATATATATATTATAATTTTAGAGATATTTTTGGACTGCCGGATATCGAATGGAAAATTTAAATATAAATAGATACATCATATATGTATATATGAATACATAGAGATTGTTAACTATACAGAAATTTAGAAAAATAAACAAATAGTGGTTTCTACAAAATATTGATATAAGTTTTATAAAAGCACTTACACTTACACTGAAAATATAGGTAGAAACTATGTATGTTGACATTTCTATAAATATGTATATATATATATATATATATATATATATATATATATATTTTTTTTTTTTTTTTTTTTTTTTTTTTTTTTGATTATGGACAGATGAGAATGCATTGAAATAGGTAACAAATTAAATTTCCATTCACTGAAATATTGTAATTCTCAAATTAAAAAATAAATTAAATAATGAAGTAAACAAAAAATGATAATTAAAATGTGCAACAGAATTACTTAATTAAATACCAATGTGTCATTTAATAATAATATTATTTTTGTAATAAATCTAATTAATTTAATTTATCCTTGGCGACAGTTGGTATTATTTATTATTCTCTAAAATAACATATTTCTAATCAACTTAGTTCTAGTTTATATTATTATAACTCAACATCATTAAACTTCTGACATTATTTGTATTCTACCTACATTATTTGCATAACAATAGATTCGTTATTTTCTGCCTGTCAGGTGGAATTAATCCAATTTCAATTCAAACCTAGATATTGGCAGCCATTTTTCTTCGTTTTCTTCTTCTTCTTATTCTTCTCTTTCTTTTATTTTGTGTAAGTGCACGCAAAGTTGCGCTTGAGCTTGAGCTTTGGTCGAAGCTTCGTGGCAGCTTCGTCTCGGCTCTGCCGAACACGGAAGTATGTCAGCAGGTCTCTCGTGTAACGGTAGTTTGGCTGCTGCTGTTGCCGCTGTTGCTGTTGCTGGCACGCTTAGCTGCGCATGCTTAGCTGCCGCTAACTTCGCAGTTGCTGCCGTTGTCGCTGCCACTGTCGCTGCCACTGCCGCTGCCACTGCCGCTGGCGCAGTCGTCGCCGTTGCTAGCCTCTTCTTCTGCTCTTTGTTGGTGCTTTTCAACGTGAGCTAGCAACATGTTGCTTCGACAACCTGTTGAAAGCGAAATTGTCTGTGCAAGCACGTTCTCTCTCTCTCTCTCTCTCCGTCACTCTATCTCGTGCTGACCAATACCAAACGAGTCTAGCTGTGAGCGAGTAAGTATATTGGCCAATTTGGCTCTGTATGCTTTCTTCTTTCACACACTCACGGATACATACATACATGAATGTGGCCAAGCCTCAAAAACTTAACTTAACTGTTTATGCACAAAATGAGAAAAAGTCTTTTATTTTTGTTGGCTCATTTGCTTTACCGTTCGTTCGGTTCTCCCAAAACTGAACTTCTTCACTCGCACCTCGCAATTGTTGTTTTTAGACTCTCGCAGTATTTCGAATATTTTTTTTTATTCGTTTGGCTCTTTGTATTGGTCTTGAATATTTTGTTGGTGTTTCTTTTTACTTTTTTGGATATGGGGAGTGGTAAGGGGAGGGTAGAGGTAGACGCGTACTCTGCACCTGTGTCGCACGATAGTTGGTGTTGATGTTGCTGTTGTTGTTGTTGTACTTTCATTGTCGGTTCCTCATATCTTTGTCTGACTGTAGAGTCTATCCAAATACGATATGCCCGGCCCCCTAGCTTCCCTCCGTCCACTTACAGAGCTCAATATTCTGCTGCGTTTATTTCTACCAATTTATATGCTAATTTAACTGATTATTAATGTTGTGACCCAAATTCCAATTGGAAATTATTATTGGCCATTCTGGGTATCGATTTGTTGTTGTTGTTTTCCTCACTCTTCTCTATGTTTGGCCTGTCCGTCCGCTTCGTTATCGTGAACCGAATGTCTCAACTCTGACTGCATTTGGTGGCGTCTTCCCGTGAGTAATCGTCACGTTAAATATGAAAAGCCCCGTGGAAATATTTGGTTATGCAGCCCAGACGGGCCCAAATGGACTTCGATTAATATTCGTTATACTTAGAATACCTATCGAGATTTGTATTAAGCTGAGATTAGGGCTTGTTTGTGTGCTTTGGCGCTGCAATCTGTCAGCAAGTGCCGCAGCTATCGCTGCTTGAGGCACCTGCAGATGCCAAAGATTCTGTAAGATGGATTATAATATAACGGAAGATGCTTGTAAGTTGAGCTTAGTTGAAACCCACTTAGTGTGCATTTGGCCTGCACATTGATGAATATGTAAGAGTTAACTGAAAAATGTTTGGGAAACAGTTACTCAACATATTTAACTTTACGATGTAGCCATGAATTGTATATTAAGGTGAACGGAAAGTAACTGAATAGACATGTTTAACCAATCATGCTTAGCTGTTAAAATTCTGACGTATAATGCTAAGTTTTGCCATGCTTTTGGGAATAGTGCATCGAAATACTAATTTTGATCTGTATTTAATCTGATAGTACTTAATTATTCTTACAGAATTTGTAGAACAAATTAACAAATATAAATGTATCGTACTCTTAATCAAATACAGTTATATCTCCAAAGTAAGCAAAAACAAAAAGTAATTGATTATATAGTATTTTGAGCTCTAATCGCAACTACTAATTTGGATCTTTGTCATCTTTTTGCTTCTATTTACAGCATCAATTGAACGAATATTCAATATTTTGCACAAGAAGAAAAACCAAAAATTTCTGTCCATCGCCTGGGTCAACTGACAATGAAGTTGTGCAGCATGAACGGGCCAAGTGAATCAGAAGTCGAAAGCCTACTGATGAGCCCCTGCTGGGGACCCACACAGACAAGCAGCCAGGATCAATATCTGCTGGACGGACATAAGCTGCTGCTGGAGCATGAACTCGATTCGCTGCCGAGCGATGCGGATCAGAAGAACTCACTGGATGTGCTGGATAATCTGCTTTTGAATAGCTCCTCATTGAATGCCTTGTCCGATCTGAAGCCTCTGCCTCCGTTCACTGGCTACACCGGGCATCTCTCTATCAATGGAATATCGGGGCATCACTATCACGCGATTGCCCAGCGGCTGCCGGATGAGAGCAATAACAACTACATTCAGAGTGCCTACCAGCAACACCATCAGCATCAGCATCAGCAACATCACCAGCACCAGCACCAACAGTCGAACAACAATAATCAGAATTCGAATCCCACGTCCACAACGGCCGCGACGACGACATGCAGTGGGACAGGCGGGGTCGGAGGCGGTGGTGAGGGCGGCAGTGGGGGCTCTTCGCAGGAGCACAATATCGTATCCTCATCCACCTGCCTGCCCGAGAGCGTGCTCAGCGCGGATGCGGACGCCTGCCTCAACGATGTCAAGCTCTTTGCCGATAGTCAGTTAGATTCTAAGCTCTACTCCGTAGCGGACAGCTGTGTTATAAACGCCTCCAATCAAGGCGGCAATGGTGGTGGTGGTGGTGTCTCCTCGCTGGCCAGCAGTGGTTCAACGCTGACACCGATCGACCAGGTGGCCGACTCGCTGCACGGCAGCGGAGTGCGCATCTACAAGGATCTGACCGAGTACGTGGACATGAACAGTATCGATGACATTGCCGCGATCATTGGATCGGCGATAGCGGACACCACGGTGCCCAATCAGCTGGACAAGGAGGAGGGCAATGACACGCGCGACAGCTGGATGGATCTGGATGCCTGGATCGATGGAAACTGCATTCAGCCCGAGGGCAAGGTGCTCGTCTCTCAGCAGGACACGCTTAGCGACTTCATGCTGCCCCACTCACCGCTGCCAGTGCACGCGAGCAGCTCAACGCTGCAAAGTCTTCTCAGCCATGGCTATATGCCGCTGCTGCAGAATCGCCTGCAGCATGGACCTCCTGGGGCGGGCAATGCGCCCGGCAGTGGTTCCTCGGCGGCAGCAAATACGCTGAAGAGCGAGACGCCCAGTTCTACCTCATATTGTAACGAGCTGTCGGCAGCCAGCAGCAGCTGCAGTCCGCCGGGCTCGGTGGTCAGCACCACGGACAACAATCTCATGATCAATCCGCGCTATCTGACCAACAATCCCAATCCCAACCAGCAACAGCAGCAACAGCAGCAGACATCGTATCAGCTGACGCCCAACGGCCTCTCCGCCGCTGGACTGAAGGACGGCGGTCTGTGCAGTCCGGACATGTTAAGCAATTATCCGCATACAACTAGCACTACAAATGCGCCCACGGGCACGCCCAAGGCCAAACGGTCCAGGGCACAGAAGAAGTCAAGCCAGCAGCAGCAACAGCAGCAGATCCAGGGCGATAACGGGGCGTCACAGCTGAACGCTATGTCGCCATCGGGCGTGGCCAGCTTCAGTGCCAGTGATCTGAGTGGTCTGCTGGGCAAGGAGAAGCCGGTGCATCGCTGCAGCATCTGCAATCGCGGCTTCTTGAACAAGTCAAACATCAAGGTGCATCTGCGCACGCATACGGGCGAGAAGCCCTTCCGCTGCGACGTGTGCGCCAAGGCCTTTCGCCAGAAGGCGCATTTGCTCAAACATCAACAGATACATAAGAGAATTGGGCGTGACTGACCGCGGCCACAATCACATCCCGCTCGCCACTAGCAACAGCCACTATATAAGCAGCAACTGTTTCTGCCCGCACAATTGAGCACTCAGTCGCTTCCGTGTGCTCTGCTTAAGAGAAAGTGCCCGCCAAAGTCACCCGCCCACCACACACCACACACCACAATCACAGGCCGAATTGGCGACTGGATGTGTGCATGGATGGGTCTTTGGGTGCGGCAGCTTCTCGTGTATCGCATTGCTTGACCAAAGCCAGTGTGGATCGCCTCACGGTGTTCATAGACCGTTTGCCATCCTTCTACTGCCCCACTCACAGCTCACAGCAGCAGGGTGAAGCAATGCCATACACATAGCACTTGATATTCGTTGTTGTTGGTTGCTTTTGATCTCTTCGCCTCTTTTGGTAGTTAGTCCAATTAATCCGGTTATAGGTAGCATATGTATAATACGGTCTAGGCAAAATATATCTATATGAATAGAAGCTGTTTAAAATTTTCCAATATCCTCAAAGCGAGATAAATCCGTAAAGTTAAAAAAAAAATTAATTATAATTTCATAAGAATTTTTCTTTTTTATAACTTTTTGTTCATGTGGTTTAATATCAACCTACTACCTCCACAATGTTATTAGTATTCGCTGGAAACTATATAGAAATTTTAGCAGCCTGATAGAAGCAGAAAATACTCTTTACATATTTTCAATACGTCCATGCTAGCGTATACAGAGCTCAAATGTATTTTTGTAACGAACACATATGCTTTTTTTTATGGAAGTCAGTCATACTAGTATGCCAAGTTAAGGAAATGTTTATATCCTGATTTTTGGGTACATTTTGAGCACTGGATATTTAAGATACAATTTAGGTATCGAAAAGTATTAAATACAGTTGAGAGCGATGAGAGCTACAGAGAAGAAATTTTACAAATTACATTTCTGCAGAAGAAATATAGAATTTGGCTTGTCTAAGCATTTATCAGGCATTATTTGGAAATTGATATCTTGAGAAATCATGTATGTAGTTAGTTAATATACAAATTAATGTGCCCCAGGCAAAGAGACCACAAGCAATGTAAGAACAACGAAGCGTCCAATTGTCTTTTTGCAACTGTTGTTCTGTTTTGATGCAAACCTGCGCGCTTCGAGCACCTAAGGCCCTGGCACAGGTATACAATTATATAATAATGATAATGATTAAAGTTACGAATGTAGCTAGAATTTAGTTAAAGTCTAGCCGAATGTATGTTAAGCAATTGCATAAATAAGATGATTTGTATGTACCTCAACGAGCTGAAAGAAGAAAACAGAAAAAAGAAAAACAAAAAACAATAGAAGCAATACAATTATAAATTACAATAAAATAATAAATAAAACTAAGTAAATGTACAAATAAAACAAAAATAATTATATATATATAACTATATATTTATATATATATATGTAACATAAGTTGTAGCGGGCTTGGCAAAATAACAATATAAAAATAAAAAAAATAAAAACAAATAAAAAAAAAGAAAAATTAAAAATTTAAAAAAAACAAAGCAAACGAAATGCATATTAAAAATAATTATGAAATAGTAAAGTACTCAAGTAATAAATCTTATTACATCTACATTTAAATGTTGTTAATTTGTTTTTTAATCAATTTGTTGTTAAACGTTACAATTAAATGGGAAATCAAAACATGTGTCCAATAAATCATATTCTAAATATATTTATTCTCTTGTGCGCAAATCTTAAAAATATTTATGCCTGCAAAACCTTAGCACATAATAAAAATAAAATATTGTTGAAGCTATTTATTTAAGCAAAAAAGTAATGAAAATGCAAAAGAAAGAGTATACAAGAGTAAACAAAATATAATTTAACAAAAGTAATTATTTTATTTAATCAATATATAATGTTATTTTAGTTTTGTGCAATTTATTTATTCAAGTTAAAATTCCGTTTGTACTTCTAAACACAATTCGATTGTAAATATTTATTTTGTCTAATGTTTAATGTTTATTTTACTAGAAATACAAAATTTTGTCATTTTAAATGTACAAAAATAATATAATATTTAAAAAACTGAAACAGTTCGTTTATTCCACATTAAGTATACGCAGTGTGGCACTGCACATGGACAAGAGCGCACAGAAAGCCAGCACCAGATAGTCTCGTCGGTGTGCTTTTTCTTGGCGTCCGCATTGCTTATGCCGCACGCATCACGGAGGAACCTGACATGCCAGAGCCAGAGTGTGCCAGCAGCAGAGTAGGTGCGAGTATGGTATGGTAAAATATGCAGTCGAAGACGACGACAAAAAGAGTAAAGCAAAGCTAAGCAAAGCAACCCAAGCCAAACCAAACCAAGTCAATCCCAGTCGAGTCAGAATCATTATATTGACCACAAATGCCGCCGCCACGAAAGCAATGCAAAGAGTAAAGAGCCAAAGGCAAAGCCCACACAGATACACACACACACACACACACACATACATACATATTTATATACAGATAGAGACTGAGCGACAGAGCGCGGCACCAATACAGCAACGAAATGCCATGCATACTGTGCCACTGACCCAATTTCCAGACTCGTTTTTTTCCATCGAGAGAACCGCACGAAGCAGCGGCAGCTACAGCGACTGTGGCAGCCACAACGGATTTGAAATGTTAACTGGGAGCGCGGCAACAAGATACAAAGATACTTTGCCCGGTCGCATGCTCTTTCACCGCAGAGACGCAAACCCAGACACAGAAAGAGCTCAAGATTCAGCTCCAGCTATACGAGTCTGGAGTTTGTTTGCATCGCATCGCATCGCATCCGCATTTCTATGCTGTCTTTGTGTATTTGTCTTGGCTTGGCTTCGTTTGGGTTTTGCTGCTGCATGTATCTGTAACTCGTTTCTGTATCTTGCGCCTCGTATCTGTGGCACTTAAATTTATGCAACATCATGGCAATGTCGCTGACTGCTTGGAGCCCCCTCTTTTGTTTAGTGTCTACGTTTTGTTCTAATCAAAATGTGCTACGTGCTAGTCTCTGCTCCCGTGTCAAAGGCCAAACTTAAATATTAACAACTGGCCAACATCAAATTCAAATTCAGATTCAGATTTAGATTCAGACTCGAGACTAATTTCAAATAACAAATTATCAATGGCATCTGCCGCAATTCGCTGAGCTGGGCATCATCTTTCGAAGCTCAGTCGCTTCGCTCATTTCTCTTTATTTTTGGCATTTTTAATTGAGTTTTTTGTATTCCAATTAAATGTAATTTTCTACCCATTCGCTTTGGCTTAGTGCCCATCTTAGTCACTGGCTGAGCATGACCCACTTTCTGGCCAAGATTTTGACTGCCAATCCCACAGCCCAACCAAGTCATTTGCGACAGTTATGACCAGTAATGAGCGTGGGTGCTATTACTGAGCTACGCTAGCCCAGCTAATCAACTGTCAAAGAATGATATGTTCATACATCTGACTGATTGCACAAAATATTACTCAAATAATACTCACCGTGGAGAGCAGCTGAACAGCATCATATAATAGGATATAAAAAATAGTTAAATTATTAAAACAATCAGAGTTTGAAAATAGAAAATAAGCTCTAAGATATCGTAAGATCTCAAAATATTTCATCTTATTACTCAGTTCTCCCATAATATGCTTATAATTCTATGCTAAATGTGTATAATTAGCTTAGCTAGATCAACTCCATTTTTCTAGACCTTCAGTATATGTTCCATAAATAACACAAAGATATTAGCTTTTGCCTTTTCCGCAGCTGACACAAAACAATTTATACTAATTAATAGCGAATTATATTTATTTACAAAATTTTCTACAACTAAAAAATAATAAGAAATATGAATTACTAAATAACTTGTCAGAGTTTATATTTTAGACAGTTCATTAAATTTGTAGCAGTAAAAACGTTTCAAGAGACTACCCTCTAATAATGTTACGCATAACTAAAGACAAATTTATAAACATCGGTTATTCTTCATAATTCCTAATCGAAGCATTAGCTAAAGAAGTTTTTTTTTTAAGTGAATTGAATCATATATGTATAATTGTAATGTAACTGGAGAAATGTTCTCAATCGATATATACACAGATATTAATATATTATATTTGTCTTGTGATGTGATAAATCTTGTCTACCTCATTTTAAGCAAATACTAAGATTTACAGGGTATCAGAAATAATGCCAAAGACAGCCAACGCCTTTCGCCTGCTGATGTTGTTGTGTTGTTGCTGTCGTCTCGAGTTGACAAAAAATAGAGACAGCGAGACAGTCGGGCGAGTGTAGATAGACATTACAATAAAGTTAGCAAAATAGCGACGGCGACGCCTCTGTCGCAGTCGCAGTCGCAGTTAACTTTGTCGCATATTGTCCAGCAGTTGTAACTATTGCTGTTGTTGCTTTTGTTGTTTTTAGTGTTGTTGTTGTTGTTGCTGCTGCTGCCGTGGCGCAGTTAAAGACACAATGACCTTGGGTGAAAGTTGCTCTCCATTTCTATTTTGTGCTTTGCTGTTGCTGCTGCTGCTGCTGCTGCTGTTGTTGTTTCTGTTGTTGCTTATAAAATTGTTGTTGTTATTGTTGCTATTTACTATTTGCTGGTATGCCATTTTTATACACTCGTCTCTTGGTGTGCGTGTGTTTATATTTATTGTTATATTTATTCTTGTCACCGTTGTTTGTGTCTCTATCTGCGCGTATATTTGCTTTAAATGCTTTTGCTGCTCCCCTTTAGCTTTGTGTTTTTTACACTCAACATGATTTGTTTGCTTGTTTTGTTGTATTTTGATTTATCTCTATTGTTGTTGTTGCTGATGTTGTTGTTGATTACTTTTGCTCTTGATTGAGGTGCCTTTGATGGATGCACATGAAAAGTTCGACAACGAGCTGGCGCTGAAATAGAAACAGAAACAGAACGGAAGTGGCTCGCGTGCAGGAAATAAAAACGAGGCAGAAGGCAGAGGCGAAGGCGAAGGAGACGTTGGTGTAGGTGAGAAGAGGCCAAAATAAAATTAAGCAATTACTTACAGCGATCCAAGTTTTTGGCCAACCACACACCACATAAACGAAATATTTATAATTTATGCGCTCAGCTTTTGCATTGAATTGTCGAAGCATAAGAAAACTAAAAGAATTATAAACTTCAAGTTTGGCGTCGATTTTGCAATGCTCAGCGGCGTCTTCACGCCTCGTCGACCAGCTGACCAAGATTCTTGGCAGAATAAATCATGGCTATAATTACGTTATATTATATTAATATTTAAGCACTGTGCCAGATTTTGGCCTCTTGTTTTTGCTCCAACTCCAACACCAACTTCGAAGCTATACTTTAATTAACTGCAAAAGCAAACAGTGCACAACGAAAATCTTACGAAATACTCAATTACACTTCATTTTTGTGCTAGATGATATTATATTAATTGTATACGATTTAAATAAAGTTTAAATCAAATTCAATATTTTCAAAGTAAATATGAGCTTAAAAATAATTTTATTTATTTTATTTTTTTGGTAATTGTGAATTGCAGAAAATTAATTATTATAAAAAAAAATGTAATGCATCCCTAGTTATCAGGGGCATAAAAACTTCAGTTCACATTTATCCCTTTTTCTGTGTTAAGAAAAAAGGGAATTCAAACATTCCAGTCTCCTTAATTGTAAAAAAATAAATAAAATAAGATAAAAATGAAGATAAATCTATATTTTTATAGAGAAAAATATGTATTTGAAAATTATTATTTTTAAATTATATAAAAGTAAAACAAAATGGATTTAATAATGGTTTTAAATTAAAATGTATATGAAAAAAAAAGTTATATTATTATTTTATTTAAATTGATATTCAATATTTAATAGTGTTAGCTTTTCACATTTTATTTTCTTGGTACAGGTTCGCTTGAAGCGTAAGTAAATAATTCATATATGCTTCGTTTTTTAATTTATTATATATATATTTTTTTTCTTTTTATTAAGTTCGTGTTGCATTTTAATGGCACACACACGTTGGCCTGAAAGCCAACTGAGAACGGTTAAAGCCGAAAAGTACGACGCGACTGCAATTAATTTACTTATAATGCAGCATTCTGAAGGCAGACGACTGCCAACAACAGCAACAACAACAACAACAGCAACAATAACAGCCGACAACTGTCTGCCAAACTGTGGCGCGGGATCTAGTCAACAAAATGGTTTGGAAAGGTGGGAGGGGAGTGTGTGTGGGATTAGGAGAGACGCCTGCTGGCGCTGTTGGTCAGCGACAAGTGACCTCATTTTTATTGGAACCTCGCGGCAAGTTGCGTGGCCACAGCTAGCAATACGTGCCTGTGGTTGTTGTTGCTTGTTCTACTTTGAAATTTCACTTTTCAAATGTGAATGTGAATGTGTGAGTGTGTGTGTATATATAGAAGAAATAAATATAATTAATAAACTAAATAAAAGCGAGGTGAGCATTTTTATGCGTGCGCCATTCAACAACAAAAATTGTGCCCCGCTTTGGCTCGACTAAAATGCATCGTCAATGCAAGTTTGTTGCCTAAGTCTTTAGTATTGAAATGCAACCACGATATATGTCGAAAATATTAAAGCAGAGGGCAAACGAACAGCAACTAAAACAACAAAAACAACATTGACAATTTAACCTCAAACTTCAAAGTGTCACTGTCATGGCCCTTTTTACTACTCGCAGCGACTTTGGCTGCTGCTGAGACTGCGACTGCGACTTCGACTGCGTTGCAGCGGCAACCTCGTCGACCATCGTCGCTATATAACCTGTTGGCAATTCAGTTTATGACTTTTTGCGCCGCACACTGTGACCAAACAAACAGACTGAACCGGCCAACGGCAGTTTATGGCAAAGCGAAGCTTTCACCGTGACTGCGACCCACTGTGCACTGCTGCTGCGACGTCGACATCGCACGTATTGCCACGAAAAGTGGGTCAACATGAAACGAGCCAGAAATGTAGAAAAAACTGAAGAAAAAAAAACAAAATACAGCAGCAACAAAAGCAACAACAACTAAAAAGCAAATCACGCTGACGAGCTGGCTCAAGACTGCTTGTTGTTGTTGCTGCTGCTGCGAAAGAAAGCATTAAAGCTGCATGGCAAGAAAGAGAGATGGCAACAGATGCTGAGCAACTTGCGTTATAAATTTATTTTTTTTTTTTGGGTTTGGCCTTTTGGAATTTATGTGACGTTTTCTTATCTAGCTAAAAATATGTGGTATGTTGTCTCTCAAACTGTAGGCACCAACTAAAAATATACCCAACCTTTTAACTAAACTAATTAATTTTCATACAAATAAAATAATATATAAACAAATTTCGATATAAATAAAAACAATTTAAATTCTTTATTTAAAGGGCGCCACAGCCATAAAACGCCACCTATGTCTCATATTTCAAACAAACAACAGTGCTAGTCAACAGCATAATGTTATGCCTCACACAGTGAAACCTTGAAATAATCTATCGACAAGCCGCCACAATCTGTCGCCGATAGTCTTGCTGCTCTGAAATTCTTTTTTGTTTATACTTGAAAAGCATTAGTTGCTTTGTAAAATTAAAATATGTTGAATGGACAAATTACACACAGCTATGTGGGCAACACGTGCAGTGTGGTGATACCACATCCACATGTCAAAGAAAAAGCAAAGTCCACGCCATCGCCTGATGAGGCGGAGGCCTGTTGTGAGAGAGGGGCAGAGGCATTGGTCGAGGCGGGGGCGACGGCATCAGCGGACGCAACGGGTGCTACGGTACATGTGAATTTGGATCGCATAAGGAACGTCGATATCTTCATTGGCGACAACGATTTGTATTTTTATGCCGATGTCAAGCTATACAAGTGAGTCACGCATCATGTAATTGAGTCAATCACAATTATCACAATCTTCTACGCAGATTCCACAGTCGTCGCACATTCGACTTAAGGGGACTGAAAACGTTGGTCATCAAATATGACACGAATGAGAATTGTTACCAGCTGTGTTTGCGCTGCCTTCCGCCCGTTGCCATTCCGGGTAGCGGCAACGCTGCTGGTAGCACCGTGACGCCAAAACCAAAGACAGCGCGCAAGGAGTATATAGCCGCATTTCTTAATCTGCCCTCGCTAGCGGACACCTTGCAGGACAAGGAGCCCCTGGTGCATGAGTGGAAGCTGAAGCGTATCACCGAACAGTGCCAATTACAGCTCGATGCCCACGAGCGTACCTATAAACTAATTAACAATTTCTACTACGGGTATGCCAGTCGGTATAGCGGTTCCCTGCAGACTAGTGAGGTATGTGCCCTAAGTACTATATAAAGTATATTATTGTATTATAGAAGATGATCATCAATCATGGCATTCTAGCTGGACAAATCGACATGTCGTGTTCCGGAGCCAGGGCGACTGAGTCCTTTGCAACGACGTCTGGAACGCATTAACGATGAGATGAAACGGTTTTCGCGCGACCAGTACAAAATGAACTTTGTGGAGTTGCAGGTTCCAGCCGGACATCAGAATCCACTGCGCTTCAAGCCCAAAATCTACGAAACGTCCATGACACAGGAACAGGCGCATTTACTGCATAATCTATGTAGCCGCACAACCACAACGGAAGACTCCACATCAACGGTCTCTTCCCAGTCCACAAACCAGTCTGAACGCCGTGTACAGAACGAAATCGACTGCGGTCTAATCAGCATTGTGTTGGCTATATGCTACGATGTGCGCACCACCAACAATGAACCAACCTGCGAATCAGGCTGGACGCGTAGCATATTGTGTCCATTGTTTTGCTACTTTGAGCAATTCGAAAACTATCGAGACGTGCTCATAGCGTTTCTGCGTCGTGTGATCACCTATCCGCTGTATCGGAACTTCGAACTGGGTCGCCAGTGCATTAGGGATGCCATTGATGTACTGAAGGGAGGTCGCAACTGGCTGATCAATCAGCTGCTGCTGACCCACCAACAATTCGCTAGTGGCGAGCCATGTCGCGATAGCTTCAACAGCTATTATCTGGAAGACTATATACGGTATATAAGTAACGCAACAGTGTGCAGCGATGAGCATCTGCGTCTATTGGCGCGCAACGTTAAGAATGTGCTAATGGATGTGACCAAGCGGCAATTGGATCTGGGTATCATTGAAATTGAAACCGAACTGATCCAGGAGCTAATGCAGGAAATGCGCATTGATGCAGGCAGTGGCAGCGAATCGCCATCACAGCAGCAGAGCAACCAAGGTGATGATGAAATGGATATGGATGACACGTCTGGACAAGAGGATGAGACAACGACCGACGATGATAGTGTAATTACCGATTCGTTCGACAGCATGGACTTACGTTTGATTGAGAATGATGTCTATGCTGTCGACGAGGATAACGAGGGAGATGCCGATGATGGCGACGAGGATCAATCGGAAGTTGACGAGGACGACCACGAAAGCAACTCATCAACAACCACCACCAGTGATGCTGAGGGCAACAGCGTCATCGAACAATGCACCAGCAATAGCGAGGCTGCCGCTAGTATCAGTGCCAGTGCCAGTGCCAGTGCTAGCGCCAGCACTAGCACCAAGTAGACATTGCCAACGTTCCATGTTGTCAATCCTGCCATGCCTAAACCAATCTACCAACCAACTAACCAACCAACCAACTTAATGTCAAAGAACGGAGGCTAAACAGTGATTACTTTTATGCAAACCGAAATGTGAAAGTAAAATTTTAAAAACGAAAACAGAAATCAAAAACAAGAAACAAAAAAAAAAAACAAAAACAAAAAAAAGAAAATTGTAAATTTTATCTATTTAAATTTTAAAGCAAAACACAAAGAATGGTTCAAGCCAAATGCAAATCAATATTTGCATATACATTCATACATATTTACATATTTTTTTTCTCTTTTTGCTCTAACATAGTTCTTTCTTAAACATAAATCAAGAAACTTAGCATTTAGCATGACATAAGCTTACGAAATTTGAATTTTGAATTCTTCAAACCAAAATCTAGTTGTGCATTTTGTATATACATACATACATACAAACATACATATATAAATTTATATTTATATATATATACATATACATATACATATACATACAATTAAGAATATATGTTGTTGGTGCTGCAAGCATATTGAAATAAAATATCGAAACAAAAACTTAAGAGGCAAAGTCATCTAAAAGTTCCCAGTTAATGTTGTATAAATGTCACAAGTCATGGCCAAACAAATGTAATAACAATAATATTAATAATATATACATATATATATTTTTCTTAATATTTTATCTAGCATTTTCGAACCAGCCGAAATGAAGTTTGGCATACAGAAAATAATAATTTACTGAAAATGTGATTTTTAACTTAATGGATACGGAAATTCTGCAAATATTTTGCAAGTTATAATTTCATTAACTGCAAACAATAAAGAACTTCAACCAATATAAATCAAATAATTTTATTTGAATTTTAAGGGCCAAACAGATGATTTCCAGGATATCGTTGAAAAAAAAAATTTATTATGGATTTGCAAAGCATGTTGTAAATATTCGTATGATCATGTGGATAATATGTTGATTACATAATGTATATACACACATATAATTAATCAACATAGTTGATTTAAATCTAACCGTTTAACAGTGGCTCTGTCCACAGCAGACGTTCCTTTAGCAGCCCCAGGTTTCGAATTGTCATAACTAAGCATTTTTCATCTCCCTAAAAATTTAAATTTTAAAGAATATGTATTTGCATATGCTAAAAATAACTTAAAGGTTCAGGTTTATTTCCAGTCAGTCTCAACTAGAGCACCAATATATGATATAAAATATGTTTTGTATTGAATAGTATATTCTGGTACTTACAGAATTCCAGAAATAGGCAATATAAAGTCGCTTTCTGGTCATACTACATTTTGGTCAGAATGGCTTGTTCACAGTGTAGAATAATCTTCAGCCAAATGTGAGGTGAATAAAAAGGTCCGAACAATAATTTGTAATATTTTATTTATTCATAAGTTTGCATATATCTGTACGTTTACAAGCTAATATTTAAATATTTATGGACTGTTACTTGAAGAACTGCTGGTGTTCGTTCTTAAATTATGGTATATGTACGAATGTAAAGCTAAAATTTACAAGTTAAACTAACTAGGCATTTAGAAATCGCTAGAAGAATTTGCGTAAACATAAACATTTCACACGCCCCAGGCGAGGCCAATTGGTTTCTTGGACTTTGTCAGTTTTCAGATTTCATTATTCAGTTTTCAGTTTTCAGTTTTTCTCTTCTATTTCTCTATATACACAAGTTACAATTGTTTAACAACGAAAAATGTTTAGTTCATTGAAAAGAGCTCTTAAACACTACATACAACATGGCGGCCATTTTAGTGTGTGCACTTCCTTTAAATCCTGCGCCGGGGAATGGAATATCGTATTCATTTCATCGTGATCTTTTCTTTTTTTTTTTTTTTACTGACACTGAGTTTTTGAAGTATTTACAAGAACATTGTTCTAAACTAGTTTTGGGTGCGTTGAGTATTGCCTCCTCTCTTATCTGAACGACCCGTTACAGATCTGTAAATAAGATTTCATAATACAGATACAGAAAAACATAATCGAGAGACCTTTGTGACTTACTCATTGTCTCCTGCTGTATTTCTACTTTGTATGAGGGATTGTCGTAGGCAGCGTCGCTCTTGCGTGGCGGTGTTATCGATGCCGTCTGATGCACTCGTCTCCTGGTTATGATCAGCAGAAGTGCGAGCGTCGACATTATCGCCAGAGCTGCAATCACTGACACAACAACAAGTGGGCCATAATAGTCGCCAACTGGTTGATCCGACACACCTGCAGTCAGCAATTTGCCTAAGTGAGAGAGAAAGAGATAGAATTTGATAAATACATATAATAATAGGGGCCTCAAATGCAATCTAAGGTAATGGATGCCATCATATATGTATATTGGCATATTTCTAATAAAGCAAATAAATCCTTTAAGCATTACCAAGATTCTTAAAGCTCAAATAGATCCTTTCAAAAATACGCAAGACTTGAAATTGAAGAAGCTAATCTTAAATTAATTCAAATTAAATCTACGACTTAATTTACCTGTTTTGCCTGGCGTCGCTGGACCACCCGGCTTGGTAATGAAGTTGACCACGTTACTCTTCTTAGTGTTGCCATTGGTTAGGTACATTTCCAGCCAGAGACGATATTTGGTGCCTGGTTTGAGGTCCATAATAAGGGTACCCGTTGTGCTGTCCCGCTTGGCTACCTTGAAGACACTCGAATCCTCTTTGCCGGCATCGCTCTGATAGATGGCGCGATAGATATGCACGAACTTGTCTTCTGGGTAGGGCACACCATTCCAGGAGATTTCCACACTCTGTGACTTAACCTTGGTGACATTGACCATCACATCGAATCCATAGACATCCGTTTTGGGTGCAGTGCGCACCTTGATCATGTGTCCGGCCAGTAGCTCGGCTCCATGGCCAGCGAATGGAATATAGTAGAGCCCAATTTCGTAGCCCGTATCAGGCTGCAGGTTCTGTATGGTGTAGGCGGTCAGCGTGCGGTGTATCAAAGGCGAGGAGGAATAGATCATGCCCGTTAGCTCCTTGTAGCGTAGCTGAACTCCATCAACATACTCCATCTGGTCGTCGCCCAACTTCTTCCAGGTCAGCTGCAACCATGTGGCGTTCGTTTCGCTTACATTCAGCTCAGGGTCCTCGACGGTCTTGAATATGTCCTGGAAGTCTGGCCTGTAGTCAGAAATCTGTGGCGGAGGCGTTATCGTCCTCTCAGCTGGCATCTTGACCGTGAATACTCTGCTCGTAGGCTGCGAGTTAAGATCACGCAGAATCAGCGTTATCTTCACCTTGTAAAGCGAATTGGGCTCCAGGCCAGGCAAGTCAAACTCCATTTGTGAGGTAGCAATCAGATCTTCGGGCGGAGCAAATATCTGCTGCTCCCAGCTAGACGTATCATTGCTCGGTCCATTGGTATAGCGCAGCTCCACACGCCCATGAAGATTCACATATACCTGGGGCACAGTGAACACAATGCGAATGGTACGTGGATCGATGGCCTCCAGAGTGTGCACCTCGATGTCTGGCTGCAGATTGTTGAAGCCTGGAAAAGGTAAAGAGCATTGAATATTTTGATACAAGATCTTTGAATAGCTTTGAGCACTACTACGCATTGCTAGCTCCAATTCCAAAATCATATCGAAAATGCTTTCTATTTATTCATGTATAAATTTGGATTCTATTTGGAATTGGTACCTAGAATAAGTTTCTATCGATTTTCGCTCAGTTTAAATTATAAATTGATATTAGTTTCGGTTAAAAAGTTATCTAAGAAGCTCAACAATGATGTGGATGACTGATAATGAGTTTATATATGTGTGTGTATGTGTGTGCATGTATGTGTGTTGAAGTTGAAAGTAGTCACAGTTAGTACAGTAAAACCCTGTCATGGTGTATATCAGTATAGCATTGTCCATACGGCATGAGGAGAGACTAGAATAAGCTAAAAAGGATGTGACTAGAATAGAGTAGAATCTCAACCTGCTTGCTGGGTGGGAAGCTTGTCCGTGCTCTGGCTCTGACTCTGGCTTGGACTGTGATGCAGGCTATGCTCGCTGGCCTGTGTGGATAGACCAGAGCTGGTGCTAGAGCTGGGTGCAATGCTAGGCAATTGCTGCAATGATTCGTGTTGTTGTTTAAGCTGCTTTTGTTGATGCTGTTGTTGCTGCTGTTGTTGCTGATGTTGCTGCGGTTGTTGCTGCTGTTGTTGCTGCTGGGGATGGTGCAGCGCTGGTGGCACGCCCAGGCCGGGTATCAATGGATAGCTCTCATAGGCCACGGGCTGACCATCGACTATGGCGATGCCGTGAGGAGGCGGTGGTGGCGGCAGTCCACTGTGCACTATGGGCACATAATGTGGAGGCAGCGGCCTTTGTTGTTGTTGTTGCTGCTGCTGTATTTGCTGCTGTTGGGGTGTTGATCCTGGTCCGCCTGGTACGCTCTGCTGCAAATGCTGCAGTATTTGCTCGATTCTCACATGAGAGGGCAGATTGGGATTGTCCTTCTGGGGCACTGACTGTCCCGGATGTCCAGGCTGTTCAGTTCCCAGAATATTGAACAGATCCGATTGACTAGTCGGCACCGGTGGGGGCTTGCCCTGCGGTATGCCATTCGGATTAATGTCATATGGCTCATAGGGATTGTATGCATCATAGGCGGGCTTTGCAGGATTGTAGAAGCCATAAGGTCCCAGTTGTTGTTGGTGCTGTTGCTGTTGCTGATAATCATTATAGTGTCCGCCCAGCTGCAGCGGCACAAAGCCTCCCGGCGGCAATGGTGCTCCATTGTTCACTACGTCCTCCTGCTGATCCTCATGCACATCGTACTTAATGTCATTTTGTTGCTGTTGCTGATGTTGCTGCTGCTGCTGCTGCTGGACCTTCTTGTGGTGTTTGTCATGTTTGTCAAAGACGCCAGCGCTAGTCTTTGGTGGCTTGCCATCCAGTGTGGGGTAGAAGGCGGCCTGCTGCAACTTCTTCTCATAATCAACATCCGTTGGTTTCTCAAGCAACACTTTGTTCGTTGTTGTTGCTGCTGTTGTTGTTGTTGTTGTTGTCGTTGTTGTCGCTGTCGATGTTGTTGTTGGTTCTGATATTGGTTGCATGTTGAATGGTATTTTGATTATTTACAAATGCATAGCGTTATTTTATTTTATTTTATTTTTGGTATGAGCATTGAAAATAAATAAATATATATACATATATATTAAGGAAAATAGCACGCCAACAGAAAAGAAAATCAAAATCAAAAACAGCAGAAGAGAGAAAAAGAAGGCAAGTTAAATAGCAGAAGCAGTATAAAATCATAATAGAATAAATTTGCTTTGAAATCATGCGAGAAGGATGAGCGATATACATGAATATGCTTTGAGATAACGAGTTCTTCAATTATTCTCCAATTGGTTTCAATTAACATGAATGTTTCATTTCATGATGTTGTGAAAACGTGGCTAAAGGCCCTTTGACAAATTTCAATTAGATTTTTGCATGCGATAAACGAAATGAAATTGCTTCATGCATTCCCTAGCCATATTTACCAGGTGACATTGAGGATTGGGTGGTCGCTTGCTTCTGTTGATCCTGCTGTGTCTCCTCCTCCTGCCCAGCAGCGCCAAGCTTGGGAGCCAGTGGTGCGCAGGCCCAGTGCTTGCAGCACTCATCATCGGGTATGGGCAGCAGACGCGCCTGTGCCGGATGGCAGGGCAGGTCAGCGGGTGGCAGTGCCAAAACTGGCGGGCAAGCCGGACGGCACTCCACCTTGCCGTTCTCACAGTAGCAGTGCTTCTCGCAACCTTCGGGGGAAGCATGAGTGTATGAGTGATTGAATGAGTTTGCGTCGATTATAACTTACCCGTCAGATTAGCCGGAATGGGTGCCCAGTTCTCAAATTCCATGCCTTGGTATGTGCAGGTGCCATTGTCCACACAGCGCATGCTCTCTGGACAGCAATGGGGCGCTACGGGCTTAAAGTCCGCCGGAACGGGCTCCCAGCGAATGCAAAGGGGATTGAGCACATCCAGGCCGAAGGTAGACGGGCATTCTACCTTGGCGCAGTGAACGCCCTGCTCATTGCAAATGCACAGCTGCTCGCAACCGTCGCGGAACTGTTGTCCCAGATCATACTGTACGCCCTTAAAGCTACAAGTGGGCGTGGCGCCGCCAGCATCGCGAGCCTGCTGCTCTAGGCCAAAGCTGCGCTCCTGCTCGTGCTCATCGCCAATGCTGTTCTGGCCGCCATGCAGTATTGGCGACAGCGGCTGCTGTTGCTCGTGGTCATCCAGTGTAACATCGCACAGCTCTAGCTGGCAGCATACGTCCTTGGGATCCTTGACATAGACGCATTTGTCGGCGCGCGTATGATTGCGTTCCGGGCAGCGTGGACGGCAATTCATGACGCCACCTTCATCGCAATGGCAAATCTGATCACAACCAATCTCCAGGCGCTCGCGGAACTTGTAGATACCGCCTTCGTAATGGCAGTCGTTGCGCGGCTTGGGCGTGCCTTCTAGTTACATGTGTATGTGTGCGTGTGTATATGGAGGAGTGTATAATGTGAGTGTGCGTGTGTTTGTGTGTATAACGTTTATGGAAAGCATACAAAAACATGGCGTTAAAGGATGGACCATAGGCTGCCAAGCAGGAAATGTTAAGCCATAGCAAAAGCTTTCTCTGCATCTGCTGGCTCAAATCGCAATCGGAACTGGACTCACCTTCGTTCTGTTCAGCGACAGCAATAGCTGGCATGCCAGCCATATCGACTGTGGCTACACTGGGCTCTAGCAATGGCTCCACACATTCCATAGTCCTGCAGCATTCGTCCTCCTCCACAATGCGCTCGTGACAATGCGGATTCGCCATGGTGCGTTGGCTGCCGCGCGGATAGCTGTTACCCTTGCAACGTGGCTCACAAATCCATTCGCCGCGATTGCACGTGCAACGCTCATCGCAGTCCCGTTCCATGCTTTCGCCATGCTAAGGAAGACAACGAGAAATTATTAACTAGGACATTGAAAAGTAAATGGGATAAATATTATATAATAAATATTATACAAAACTATAATTAATTATTTTAAGTATAGCATAGTTGTTAGCAGTTTTACGATTACCAAATCCGACTTATAGTTAAATCCATAAAATAACTCATAATAACTTAAGGTAAGTAAGTAGGAAAGGTAAGAGATGAAATATATTTAAATTGCTCTCAGATATAAAGTAAGAAACTAAACATCATCTGCAGTCCTCTAAAAAATAGTCAAGAAATTATAATAAATTATTACTGATAAATATTTTGTCCACACAAACGTAATGGAATGTAATAAACAATTTGTTTTCAATCCACATTATTAACCTCAATTTTATTTTAATGCGAATATTTGTTATTCTCAAAATGGTTTTTTACAAATGATGCGGACAAACGAGTTCCATTTACTCACTGGTATTCAAGTTATACGAGTTATATTGTTGCAACTTTCGCTTCTTAAAAAATCTCACCGGCAGTAAGTAGCTAGTTATTTTTAGTGACTGACTTAGAACTGTGACCCAATTGGAAGCTAATGACAATAGATTTAGTGCTCCGGTGTGGAGCGAATTTGATCGTGAAAGGCGGTGGTTGAAACTATTTGCGCACAAATTGCGTCAATTGGCATGGCAAACTGTGCGGGACGCTCATCAATCATTTGTTCATTTGTTCATTTGCTCATTTGTCGACTGCTCAACTGGTTGAGTACTGAATGAAAATTGGTAAACATTTCCTGCCCGACTTTGGAGTCTGAGTGCACCAATAAGCAGATATGTCAAAGCGCGGCTCAGACTAGTTTATGGCGCGACCCACGCGCGCTAGCTAGACAAAGATTGAAATCGAGTTTGTTGCCTGAGTCTTTTGTTTAGCATCGAGCGCTTTGCAGTCTTTTGTGTGCGCTTAATTAAAAAGTTACGTGGGCTGTGCTCTCTAAGAACTTTTTATAAGCCTCGGAAATGAATACGTTTCATTTTATATGTTGCTCTGTTGTGTGATTTTTCGCCCCTTAACGCTTTTACGCTTGAAGAAAAAAGAACATTACGTCTTCTTGAGAACTTTTTATCTCAAGAATCTATAAAGCCCAAGCCATTATATGCAGGCAAAGCTCAAGCTCACGTTGGCATACTAAACTATATACCCGACTAGCCCATAAAGTCTGTTCAATTCACAAACCATTTGGCTGCTCACTTTAACAAGTATTTGGGGCATGCTGCTCGCAGTCGCGTTGGCATGTTGCACGTGGCCGCCGGCGATCGATCGCAATTTATAAATATATACATATATATATATATAAAATAACTGAGCAATAACGGACAATTTATTAAAAGTGAAAGCAAAATTATTTCATATCGATACGTGCCGCAAACCCGATTATGAAAATTCCAGCACAAAAGAAAAAAAAAACAATTATAAATATTAAAAAAAAAAAATTAATAACTAAATTGAATTAACAGCAAAAATACTCTGAAACTGAAGAGGCAACGACAGAAATAAATCAAAAACTTGCTGAAAATTTCAACTTAATTATTGTATAATCAACAAGATGCCCTCGCACAGAGCTCCGGTTAGTCCAGTATATCTGCATTAATTAGCTCGCTGTTTTCTTGTAATTATGTGCTTACAAAGAGCTTAATAAATGCGAAAGACTGGCAATAAACTGCTGATAGAGTATTGAAAGAAACCCCAAGCTAGCGTTTAATTAAAACAAAATCAACAACAGGCCAGCAACAAAAACCAAGAGCTTTCGACAGCAACAGCAACAACAGCTGAATGGGTTGGTCAGTAGTGCAAGATGGAGGCGTGGCAGCTGCTGTTGCTGCTGTTGCTGTTGTCTAAATGCCTGTGGCTGGAGTGCAATGTTTGATGAACACGTCACACTTGGCTAGACAGAGCAGGCATGTAGCAATTTATGTATACTCTTAGATGCTGGCGTTAATTAGATTATAGATGCACAGAGAACAACAACAGATTCTAACAATGCCACATTATGACGTTGATTGCCAAGACTAAGGCTGGGTCTGATAATGAGTGTGAAACAACAACAACAGCAACGATGATGACGACGACGACATCAATCACAGGCCAGCAATTTGCTGGCATTTTTCGATTTAAAGGCGCGCAAATATTTGCATAATTGCTGCCTGCCCAAGCAAGAAAACCGCGAAAGCAGCCAACAAGGGAAATGTGCACCAAAAATATTTTTGGAGTGCACACAGCAACAACAACAGCAGCAGCAGCTGCGACAAACTCTTTGTTGAGACTGAGGCCTGTTGACCGGTTTTTATGAGTGGCCCAAACTTGTTGCGCATTATGCAATCAAGTGACGACAAGGCAAATTGGAGTTGCGTGCCAGGAAGTTGAAAAGATTGCCAGGCCAAAATGGAGGCGGCTATACATAAATGTATACGCATTCGCTGGCTGTCTAGAAAACCAAGGAGCGTACCACAGGGGTGCCCAGATAGGTGTAAAACATTTTACAGCTGCCTAGCTAATTGCTTACTACAAAGATTTCTTAATTTGCTTAACTCAAGACATGAGAGTTTGTTCATGTGTTTTACTTTTGGTTTTAAGAAGGGATTTTTAATAATTTTAATTGAAGCTTAAGATCGATCAAGCTCACTCATCTTTTCGAAACCATTTCTAACTACAAAATATATTTCTATTAATCGACATCTCAGCTTAAAAGGCAAAACTTTAATTTTAAGTAACTTTAACTTTATCTATTCCCATCTCCAAAACTTTAATTTATATATATATTTGTTTTCATTACACTTTATATGTTTTGAGATGATTACCTTATAGCTCACATTGCTGGCCATGCATTCGCGTTGCATGGTATCTCCGCTGGCTGTGATCTCCACAATTTTTGGCACTTCCGTTTCGGGTTGAGCAGTAGTCGATGAGGTTGTTGTTGTTGTCGTTGTACTTGTAATTAGCTCAGAGCGTTCATCGTCCATGCTGACGTCGCTGAGATCCATAAGAGCCTGGTGCATAGTGGCATTGTGATGGAACAGTAGCTCAATATCCTCACCACCACCTGCCGAGCGACCCTCGCCGGCGAATGCAACAAATGGCGAATCAGTTGTGGTCGTTGTTGTTGTTTTTGTTGTTGTTGGTGTTGTAGTGCTGCTGCTGCTGCTGCTGCTGATGCTTGTTTCGTCCCCGGTCGGGTGCTGCACTCCAAGCACATGCTGTCCTTCAACAATGTTAATCACTGGAGCCGCGTCCACTTCGAACCGCGGCATAAGTGTGGTGGCCTCTGGCTCTGCCGCTGTCGCTGCCTCAACTGGTGTCTCAGTCGGTTGCTGACTTTCGGGCTCATTCATATTCATGGCGCGTGCTCGGGATGTGGATGTCGTCTCAGTTGATGGCTGCGCCGTTGCCTTGTTCTCCATACTGACAATAATGCCAACGCTCGGCTCGGTTGTCGTTGTTGTTGTCGTTGGTGGTGTTGTTGCTGCTGCTGCAGTTGTTGTTGCTGGCTCTCCCTCCTCGGTGCTGCTCGACAGCATTTGATAATCTTCGTGCTCGGCCAGGCGATCATGATTCTCGGACAGTATATGCACATGATAGGGATCTTCGGACTCACTTGTTGTTGTTGTGGTTGTTGGTGCGACAGTTGTAGTTGTTGTTGTAGTCGTCGTCGTCGTCGTCGTCGTTGTTGTTGTGAGTGCAGGTTTGTCGCTGTCACTTTCATTCTCACTGATACCGGGAACATTCTCCTCACTGTTGCTGGCTGTTATAAGAGTTGCCGGATGTCGAAAATTATTCAGATCCTTGGCATCATCATCATTTTCACTGGAGATTTGATTGAGCAAGAGCTCATTCTGCTGTTCCGATAGCTCTTGCTGCTGTTGCTGTTGCTCTGTGGTGGCATCGCCTCCCACATTCTCTGCATGCTCATCTCTTAAGGGAATATGCTGAATGTGCGTCTTCTCCAGCTCCGATTGAAGTACGACCTCAACACGCGGAGTAGTTGTTGGCTCCGTTGAGGTAATGGGCTCGATGCTCGTCGAGCGCAATGTGGTTTCCTCTTGAGCTGTGCTGCTGTTACTACTGAAGGTGCTGCTAATCTCAACTGCAGGCAGTATTGTAGTCATCTCTGCAATTAAATCAAGACAAATTTATGATTAATGAATTGCAAATAAGCTGATCAACATTTATGTAAATATTTACACAGATAATTCTGTCAAAATTTTGGGCAATTATAATAGAATTAATGGTGGAATTTCTCAACCATAAATTTAATTTATAATTGTTACCATCGCTTGTATTGTATAAATGCATAATTTATATATCTTATCTTTTTTTATATGCTTATGGTTTCCCGAATAAAAGTCATTATATCCTATTGATATTGATTATATTAAAAATATACAAAATATATAAAAATTTCACAATTTTCATAGAATAGATTATTATTTCAGATAAATAATACTATTTTGATTTAATTTTGATTTGTTCAAGTCTTGCCTCAGCCATATTTATAATCGCTTAGCGCTAATAATTTCACATATAAATATTAATGAATTTCAATTCAATTAGCACCGCCGAGAGCTATTGCCAATTTCTAACTTCCATTGACAGTTAGGGCCGACATTGAGCCATTCATGGGGTAAATAAACTTTAAGCTGCCTTTTTTTTTTACTAAGCTGCCCCACATTTGCGGTACCGATATTCCGACAAGAATTTCTGCACAAGGCTAGCGGAAACCGAGCTAAGAAAGAATAAAAACAGCATAACCTACACTCGAATTGGTAATATCTCACGCGTCTCTTCATTGGCAGCGTCAATTGGCAACGCCATCATTGAAATCGACTCGTAATATCTGTTTGGCTGTACACCATGTGAGCACACAGCATCAGTTCTGCAGAATCGGCAAGGTATTCATTAAGCTGCGATTGCGTCTGTGCCAGCTGAATCATCAGGCCCTGGCCCGCCATTCTTGGAAGACAAACCCTGCGATGCCAAAATATCTGCCAGCCGCATCTTTTCAGATATTTTTTCCCATTTTTTCTGTCTTTTTTTTTCTCTTTTTGTGTTGTCTTTGGTTCTTTGGAGATTTTTTGTTTTCGAGCTTTGCTTTAACGCGCTTAACCTGAGACCGCGAGCTGGGCAAGTTGTTATTCTTTAGAGTCTCTTATGTTGTTGCTGTTGTTATTGTTATTATGTTTCTTGGCTTTGGCCTGTTCTCTGTTCCTTCGCTGTTATATAATTACATTTATTTTCGGGCATAGTTTCGGGGCGCAAAGCTCATGTCATAAATAAATGATGACTTTAGTGGGACCACTTCAGATTGTATTAAGCAACATCAACAACAACAACAACAACAAGAGCCACACACTTGACTCTGTCTGCGCACAGTGGGTCGAGATCACATCAAAATGAAAAACAGTTTGGCTAAATTTAAATTAAATGTTAATTTGGTAATTGTTGCTTTGTTAAACATAAGTAAAATGGTTTTCGAGCTCGTTCACAATAGATTCACACGCCGATTCTAATTCTTATTCGATGAAACACAACCTAGCTAAACTACAATATTTGTACAAAGTTTTTCAATATTATATATTGGTAATTAATGTAAAAATAGCTAAAAAGCAGTGAACATATTATCTAACCACATCGAGGGTATTTAATCTGCGTCGTGTTGAAGCACTTAAGACACATTTAATGATTAAGCTGATGCTAATCTTCGTTTGGTGTTCATCTATGCAGTAATGTTAGATTTGAAATTATTGTACATAGCTCATTTATCTTAATACTCGCACATGGTACTCTCTCGCTCTTTAAACAGCATGGAATGTAATTTTCTTTTAATTTAAACACTCTTTCGTGTACTTGGAACCTTCAGCTTCAACTACTCAGGTTACGAAGCAACAATAAATGGCCATTACTTTATGGATCCTTGGTACCTCCGCTGACTCATGGCCAGGCAGAGAAAAAAAAATAAAAGCACCCGCAAGTCAACTTGACGGGCGCTGCAAATGTGGCCCCATGGGGGCGATTCAAGAGCCAGTGACGCAGACGCAAAGCCCAGGCATAGACGAAGACGGAGAACTATGCGTTCGAGTGTGCCTATAGGCACAGTGACTGTCATGCATGCGTGGTAATAAGCATAAAGGCAGCAGGCAGCAGGCATCAGGCATCAGGCACCAGGCAACGTGCAACAGACGGCTGTTCTTGCGGTCAGGCAAAGTTGTCGTCGCACCAATAAGAAATGGTGCCTTTGGCTCAGACCAAGCCGCGTGCAACGGACGCCAATTTAGCGCTAAAAAAAAATATATATATAGAAGAGTTACGCTCAGTTCGTTAGCCCAGACACAGACCCAGGTCCCAAGTCCCAGCCCCTGGCCCTGCCCTAGCCCTAGCCCAAGCCTTAGTCCATGCTGTAGCATGCTCATAAATGCTCTCGTATGTATGTCTATCTGTTTATGTGTGTCTGTGTGTGTTTTATGTTTTGGCTGCAGACATTGCTTTTATTGTTGCTCTTACTGAGAGTTGAGGGGCCAGAACTTGCGATAGGGTTACTGACTTGAACCTTGAATTTCAGTTCGTTATGCTGCCAGCAGCTTTTGCTGCACTGCTGCTATTGTGGTTGTTGTCGTTTTTTTTTTCTGTATTGTTGTTGTTTTTGTTGTCATGGTTAGCCGTTTATAATACTCGATGTTACAGTTGTTGCCGTTCTTTGAGCTCCTTTGTTTTGTCCATTTCTACTTGGTACACAATTTGTCTTTTACTGTCATTGATTTTCATTTTTCACCGGCACTCGTTGTGCGCTTTCAACTGCCTTCAAACTGCATATATATATATTTGTATATATGTATATACATATTCTATATATACCATATGCATATTAGCAGATGGGTAAAGTTCAGTGCAACGTGTTTGGTGGTCTCTGTGTCTCTGTTATGCAAGCTGCTCTTATTTCAATTGGGCTGCATTCAAAAGACTCTGGCAACGAACTTAGCTTGTTTGTTAACCATGTCAAATGGACTCTTGGTCTCAGCCTTCTTTATTAAGTGCACAGTTAAGCCAAGCAGCCGGCTTGATTATGATATATGACAATGGCTTCTATCCGCATGCCTCGTTTTATTTTTTTCTTTTAAACGCCCACAACAACTAAGCAACCACAACAACAACCACCACAATAATAATACCAAGCACTTATGCAGAAATGCAAAACGTTGTCGGTAGTCAAAACTCATTTGCGGTTTTTTCAAGTCGCCGCACGTTTTGCGGCTCTGAACAAACAGACAGCAATGCAAGGAGTTGGTCAGGGGTCTTATAAGAGGTCTACAAATGATGTGCTTAGAATTGACAAGCTGTCAGTATAAACGGCATGCATGCTAACCGGATGTCTTTCTTGCCAGCAGCTCAGCAAACTAAATAGATTTACGGTAGCTGGCCATTAAACGGAACTGTTCATAAAAGAGATTTTCAAAGAGCTCGTACAATAATCGTGAGCTTTAATCTATGACTGAGCATTTTTAATAGAGTTTATTTTTTGCTAGAATTTAGCACGATTTTGAAATGAACTTTAAGAACAGCGAAATGAAGATTTGTTTGATTTTTTTTTTTTAATAAACCAATTACAAAACAATTTCAATGAAACAGACAACTGCATATGTATATGAAATTAACCTGGAAATTTTCTCATAACAGCCTCTTATGTTACTTCCAGAAGCGAGACAATCTTTACCCTCGTCCGTTACAGTGCTCGATTCAAATGAAGATTGATGAGCTACTCTGAAGATGGATCTTTAAATATTTTAGTCACGCACATGAAAAGCCTTTCAAATCAAACAAATCTATATCGCTTACAAGTTTTTTAAAGACTTCCGCTATAGTTGTCTTATCAGACAGTCATAGAAAAAATATTATATAAATTCTTTGACTGAAGAAAACTCGTAATACTCCATTTCAATATATAACAAGCAATTAACTACATATATGTATAACCAAAGTGGATACTCCAAATGACTCTGCTCACACTTTGGGCGATATTCGAGTATCTGTTTTGGCGGTAAATAATGTTCAAAGCAGCCAACCGGAAGCACGTCACATACGGCCCACTCGGTATTCATAATGAGCTCTGCATAATGACCATTAACAACGGTCCATGCTTCGTGGGGCTACGCAGTGGGTCTATCCGTTCATGAAGCTTTTTACGCGCCCGAAAACTGTCAACAACTGACTGGGGGATACAGTATGCATATATGTATATGTTTATATAAAATACATATATTCATTTGCTTAGATTTTGGGTAATGTAACGGTCATGCGTCTGCTTTCATATGTTTCTGTGTGTGTGTCTTTTGGTCACGTATCCACAAAGCTGAACTGAATCAAAACAAATTTATTTGATTTGCCTACTTGTGAGCGGCTTTGGCTGCAAATGTGGTTTAGCTGCCATCTGATCCGGTTTAAGTATAATTTGGACAAAACTCTGCTTTTTTTTTTTTTTTCAAAATATCAACAAATAGCGAATGGACATTGCGTAATTTATGATGCCTCACTTGCATTTGGAAAGCTGAAATAAGTTGGGGAGAAATACATATAAATATACATATATACATACATACATATATACATGTTTGTATGAATGGCCATATTTTGTCAGGGTGTTAATGGATATTAATAATTAAAGCCAGATTTTTGTTGGCATTGAACATTTTATTTTTATTTTTTTTTTCGTTGTTTGTAATTTAAAAGTCTTTGTTTCTGTGCGGCCGAGGATGAGACTGATGATGACAATGCAGATTGTTGGTTTGTTTCTACATGTAATACACGTATGTTAATTTGGGAAGCAAAGTGTTAAAAAAAAAGCCATATAAAACTGGAGTGAAGGTTATTTGTTGGCCGAGCGATTGGCACATCATAATGATCAAATGATAGGACTGCATTTAAAAATTACTTTCAAAAAGATTTCATAGACGTAGAATTTAATAGACGTAAATTATATTTGTTGAAGAGATTACAGTTTAATGCAGCTAACACAATTATAAATAAGAATTTTTACTGTGGCTGGTAATTAAATAAAGTTTATGTTTTAAACGTGCGGCATGCCAAGCCAAAACTAACGCAAACTTATTTCTTTGATTGAATATGATAGATCAAAATAACTCTCTCATGCAGCTAAATTTTAATTTTGTAGTTTATTTAATGCAACGTAAATAACATTTGGGTTAGGCCTAAGTCAAGTTTCACGTTCCAGCAGATATCAGATTTTTCTGTTTACAACTTATCTCTGTTCAATCTAGCTAATGACTGAGAAATGTACTGAGAAGACAAAGAATAATGCTTGCTGGCAAAGCAGACATTTTCAATAGGGTAAAATACGAAGCCAAAGACATTAGAAAAGCCCGCTACAGCAGCAATAACAACAACTTAGGGAATATAGGCAGGCCGTTAGACCAGCTAGCTGGCCAGCCATAAAACAAAACAAAATTATTTTCCACTATAAAAGGCAACGTGTAAAGCGGCATTTGACCTTTTCAACTGCTCAACTCGAAAGTTCATGTGCTCGGGCCAGCTAATGAAAAATGCAGCTTGGCTTGGAATTCGGACAGAGGGCGGCGGAAGCTGTTGCTGAGACTGAGCGCATCTAATGCTCTTAAGCAAGTAAGAAGAGAAACACGTTTCAGCGCGTGTCATCGTCCATGGAGAGGCCAAGACAAAGACCCCGGCTAAAAATTACATATATGACTATGCACAACAGCCACTTAACTTTGTACAATTGATAGCTATAGTTGTTGAAAATGTATCTGTATATAAGCAACATACATTGGAATACATATACATATATATGTACATATCTATATTTGTATCTCAATGCAATGACACCACGCTTTTCAGTTGCCCCAACATCCAAGTGAATGCTCCACGAGTTACTTGGCCGGCCATGAAATCAACTTGCAATTGGATTTCGAATTGGAGCTGCAAAAGTGTTTCCATACCCACTCAGGCGCGTGTGTATGTGAGAGGCTATCGTGGTAGACATTGTGCCAAGTGCGTTTGCATTTGAAGGTCACTTGAATGGCACACAGCCAGCTAAGGGGTAACCAAGCCACATTTAATAAGAGTAAGGTCTTGCGTAAATATAGTGTTAGCTTAGTTGTATAACAAAATGAAATAAAACTTGAATATAATTATGAATATAAATGTTAACATTTATAATTGCTATGCATATTATAACAGCTTATGCCATATTAAGAATATACGTTTAAATGTATATTCTTTCTTCATAAATATTCAATTAAATTTACAGTTCAGTTTCGATTGTATTTGTTCCTCTTTCATTCCATATTCTTTACCTCTAGCGCCATTCTTTTATTCTCGTTCTGTTCCCTCTTTCGCTCTACCTGACTAAGTATTCACTTCCTGACAAACACTCTGTGCACCGTTCAATGACATACTTAATTACATAAACACCCCAGTAATACTCTACACACACACACATACACACGCACACACTCACATTTTATAGCCCACAATTAAAATGCATTAATTAGAGTCGACTTTTTGCGCTACATTTTTCTCAGCGCACATTAAGCAAAAATTACCTAATGGAAAATCAGAAGAAGAAAATAACGCATATCTATGGCATGCATGCATGCATATATACAATATCAAATGGAACTACTTGAATTGAGTAAATGCAATCAACTAAAATTAAAAAAAAAAAATAGCTAACTTGTTCGCTCTGTGTCCCTGACACAAATACCATATGCCGAGCTATCCAGATTTTCACATGGCATTTAGGCTGCATCTCATGGCAGATGCATCGTAGAGTAGAGATAACCTGTTGTTCTATCATACGATGCTGGCAATAAATTCGTGCGCGGAGAAAGTCAGGAAAAACCACACGTAAAGTTCAAAGCCCACGGGCTTAACTTTTTTGTCTGCCATCTGACTGTGATATGTTATTTTCTTTTTATTTGACACTTGAGTTCGAAAATCCATGCAGTCATATTTATGGGCGAAATGTTAATTGTTAACTGCAGTCAAGGCACTGACAACACTTTCACGCATTCAAAATTCAGCCGCAGGCTGCTCGCACTACGACAAGTGTCAATGTACAGAGGAGTTATAACAACAACAACGACAAATTGTTGTTAATTACAGCTTGTTTGTTGTTGTTGTCTCACACTCAACTCTTAACCAATTTTTAACTATTTTTGTTAAAAAGTCGTAAGCTACTTTTACTTATCGGTTCATTATAACGGACGTTAAATTTTGCTAGCTAATCGTGCATGAACCCCAAGCGAAAGGTAAGCCCAACGAAACCAAAAACAACAACAACTGCATACACATACCTATAAATATAAAGACGCACAGGCCCCACCTTTGTGAAAAATACTTTTAATTTTTGGCATATTTCCCACACAGCAAATTTTATACATATATATGTGTATGTATTTATCCTTGGAAATGAGCAAATACAAATAACCTAGGGCACAAACTTGTTTGTCCGCGGCTTTCTGCAGAATCTCTTGACGAACAGCAGAAAAAATAACAAATAAATATGAAAGACCGCAACGAAAGAGCTGCTCACATGGAGCCTCAAACAAATGACTTAGGCAACAAACCTTATAAATTGTGCGAAAATTGAATACAGGCGAAAGATGAATCTACTGAGTGGAATGAGTTTTGTATTTTTAGCTGAATAGCCATTGAAAATATATACCCAATATACCGTTTTCTTATTGTTGAACTTACAAAGTTCAAAATACAAAATTCAATTTCCGTTCAGGCAACACGACATCGTGCTACAGGTATGCAAATTACAAAGTGCGTTGATTTGTAATAATAGCAAAAATCAAAAGTAATCAACAATCACGGTAATAACAACTCAATCACCAATTTATATATATATATTTTTTTATTTACTATATAGTTTTCCCTTGAAGAAAGTAACCAAAATAAAATTATCATGAGCCTCGTCGAGGTCGCTGTCTGGCACAAAGGCTAAAGACAGCCTTTAGCTTTGTTTATTGTATATTGAATTAAATATTTCGTGATGTTTATTATTGGGTAATCAGACCTTCAATACATATATATACATTTTTATTTCTTGAACATTTTTGGCAAGCCGTGGCGAATGCAGGCCCTGAATTGCATTTGCAGCATTTGAGACAAATACGATTTTTATTTATTTTGTTTTTTTTTTCCAACAATGCAAGGCCATCAATTAGCGCCTAATTTTGTATACAGTTGAGCCAAACCACAAGAAATATACATAAATGATTTATGCAATCGGCATTTAGCCGTGCTCTGCAATTTACCAACTCATTAGCGAATTGCAAATTATATGCACTTGGCTTTGCTCAAAAATACTTTACAGCTGCTTGTTGTTTCTTGCCACAACAGCAACTCCAGCACGCCATAGCGGTCAAGTCTTTGCAACCAGTTTGTCAAAGGCCAATTATGTTTCAAAAACGACAATTAAGTGCCAAAATGCTGTGGGTACATATTACAATCAACATACATATTTATAGTTTTGAAAATATTTAAGGGCATTAAAAGAGATGAGACTTGCTTGTCAATAACCTAACTTCGATTCAAGTTTACTCAACGAATGATATTAAATGATATTTAAAACTTGCATTTCCTGTTGAGGCGAAACCTTTGTACATTTCTACGATCGTTTTCCTATTGACAATTTCATTAATTACTTTTAAAGTATTAAGCTGGAAGCTTGAAACTAGTTTAACAACTGCCAATTATATCATTAACGGATTACTTAATGGTAATCAGATGTTAAACTTTTTATATATAATTTTTTTTTAAATAAAATTTCTTACCAATTTTTTTTAATATTTTATTTATGGAATTGCCCACCAACTAAATAGTTGATCAGATAAAGATGGCCAACTCTTTGGTAAGATAATATTTTTTTTTCTTTTTTAAATCATTAATGAATACCAAACATGTGGGTTGAGATGCACAATGTCTTCATAAAATTTGCTTCAAACTGTTGTGGGGGTGTTTTGGCATCTAAATGATTTATGATTTAAGTTAATTTCCTACATGTTGTTTTAATTGGCATTGCCCAAAGCCAACGTAAAATATTATTGCGGAATTGAGAAACAAATTACTTTGACAAACATTTATGACACACATTTAAGAGGTGTAACCGCTATTAGGTGTCACGTAGGTGAAGGACATGACTCATGCGTATATATTCAACATAATTAAAATGGCATTCATTATTGTCTCGTCTGCTTAAGATGAAACCAGGTTTGATGCCAAGTCTTTTATTAGCTCTAAAACAGTCTGTGAAGCCGACTATTTAATCATACCATCAGCAGAGACTTGGAGGCAGATCAAAGAAGCTCTAAACTTTGATGTGAATCGCACACAACGTGACACGTTTGATGTGCAACTGACATTAAAACGAAAACCAACTAATTGTATGAAGAAGAAAATGTTGTTATATAGCCAAAAGAGCACAGAGCTAAACAATTAAACCGCTAACCCAATTTAAAGAGTTGATGTTTCGATTAGTGAACGGAGTAGAAACCTTTCACTTAGTCCACAGCAGAAACAGAATTGAACCAAATCTGTATACAAATTTCTATTAACTCGTGCTAACTTTAATTCAGACGAAAGTCAACTTTTTGGCCTACTTTCGTCTTTAGTTCGAGTCGCTAACTAAGTTTAAGTTTTACCTTTGAATATCTTCACTTATTATGTCAGTTATTTATTTAATGCTTCACTAGACTCGAAATCTACGAAAATTATTTCCGCAACACTTGAAAGAAAAGTTTCCATTTGTATTATTTTTTTTTTTTTTTTTTTTGATTCCACTTTGAGGCGCCGCATAATTAACGAAATAATTCAACAGGAAACTGAAAAACCAAAATTCTGTCTATGATTAATCTAAAGAAAATGACGTAAAGCCAAATTTCTTTTACCAAGCAGCATTTAAGCGAAAAGGGGAGCAATTATGGAAAAATATTTGACGGATCGATACGTAAATGGGTGGAGACGACGACGATGAGTGGAACGGCGTTAATTGGTAGCTCAAAGAATGAAATTTGATTATGGGTCTAGAGTCAGCGGACTCGAAAAGAGTGAGACTAAAGTGTCTGGCAAAGCTTTTGAGACGCGCCTGCGCGACGTCCCAATGCTATCTATAATTTTCGTTCCCTTTGGGTCTGTGTAACTCACCAGCTTCGCTCGCGTTCAATTTGTTGGCTCCCAAAGTCGTTGAACTATCCAACATGGTCGCAGTCGCAGTCGCCTCGCTACTTTGTTCTACGCCAACTGTTGTTGCTGCCGCCGCTGTCGCTACTGTTGTTGTTGTTGTTGTACTGGTTGTTGTTGCTGTTGTAGAGTCGGCATCAGTGGTTATATCCAATGGTGGCATCAGAGTAGTGGGCATGGCTGCAGCATCATCCTCGCCTGCAGGCGCAGACGCCGCACGCTCAATTTGAATGCCAAGCAGCAATAATCCGCAAAGACTGGACACAAAGAGTTTGCTCCACAAAATTGACGCCGTGTCGCCGCCCGGAGCTCTTTTTTTTCTACACGTTTGCATCGTAGATTTCAGTTTTTGCATATATTTAATGTATAATTTTTCTTTTGTTCAGTTTTTTGTTCACACCTTTGCACTTGTCGTTAATTTTGAAATGTTGAAGCTAGTTAAAAAATCAAAATGGTAATCGAATTTATTAAATCTTCAAGATTATCTAACAACACTTTATGTTTAAAAATTATGATTTCATTTCGCTTTGGCATTTATTTGTTAATATTTTGCTAATGCGCGGCTTTGTTCAATAACGTTAATTTTCTGCACGTTTTGTGTTTGACATTCGGTCTTTTATTTCAGAGTGTGTGATTTTTTCACCTTTATAACGGTTTTTTCGTTTATGTGGTAAACCGAAATGGTGTCATTTCCTTTGAAAGTTAGGTTAAATAATTTCAGGGAGATTTATGTTTATTATTTTTACTGTTGCATCATTCATATTTTGGCCAACATATGGTAATGATATTTTTAAATTGTTTTCAAATTTATATTAATATATGCATTACAATGTTATCGACTCTCCGAATGATTCAGTTGTCAGTCGTTAAGTTCGTTACCTAAGTCTTTTGTTATAACAAAATTATTGTGTATATGTATCAAGTCTTTTACCATGTTAAATATATATTCAAGTAGTTGTTTAACAGTCCCTGATTAATTGCTGTCAACTGAGTAGCCAAGATCGTTGCCTAAATCATTTGTTATACTAACAGATTCAGCTCTTTAGTCTGCTAAGCTTGGTATATGTATATATATATTATTATATATGTATAAACTAAGAATAAAAGTCGCAATTTATGAGTGATTTCGTCAATAGTTTGACATCAATTCCGTAGCCAAGTCTTTAGTTCTAGTAAGAATTTTAACAAGACTTTAACTTGCCAATTATGTCTGCAGTTTCTATATACATATATATGAAGACCAACTAAGCCCCGGCCTCAAGTTCTTGCCTTTCTAAGCTCTGTCCTACACGAAAACAACTAACTAAGAAAAGATATGCAAGAAAACCCAATGCGCATGCAATTCGCAATAATGCAAGAGCAACAGCAACAACGAGCAGCATTTTAGATCCAAAAATTGTATATTTGAACCGGTTCCGCAAGCAACTCCAAACACCAACACCAACAACAAATACAAATGCAACTGAAACTCCAACGGCGACTAGAAGCGGCTTTGTGGCATTATTTGCGGCAACTTTGGCCAACTGCGACTAACTAGAAAACCACAAATGCTATCAATGCTGCTGCTGCTGCTATTGCTACTGTTGCTGCTGTTACTTCTGCGACTGCTGCTGTTGTTGCTATTGTGCATTTGACCAAGATTTTGACTGCATAATAGATTAACTTTAATTAGTTAGCGGCTGTTGTAACAATGCATCCCCTGTTATAGTTCGCACAGCCGAGATGATTATATTTATATTTAAATTAAATGATATTTAAGCTAATTTTCAAATGAAGTCATTGTAAAAGTGCTTGTGCCCGGCAATTTCGTTTGACATTTCACATTTCACTCTCACTCCTTTTATAGCAATATGCAAACAAAATACACATGAAAATAACAACAAAAAGAGTTGTGCGAGAGAGCGAGACAGTAGAGAAACTTGTTTGTTTTGTTGTTGTTGTTTTTTTTTTCCTTCAGTTTTTGGTATTTTGAATGGAATTTTTTTTTCTGTCTTCAGACTTTTTAGTTGAATGTTTCACTTGATTTCGTTGCTTGTCTGAACGTGTGGCCAAGATGAAAGCCGTGCTTTACATATAACCAACTCACACACACACACACATGAACACACATGAACACACACTTAAACGCTTGCACTAACCCGATGCGCAAAGGTATTTCTTTAAAGGTGGCCAAGCGCACGGGCCACGTTTCTATAGAATAGCTAAAACACGATTGCGTTTGGTTCGTCTAGCAACCGCTCCGACTGAAGCACATCCACCAACTGAGAGCGCTACGGTCTCTAAACTAGGCTCAGAGCAGCTTGACGATATTTCGTGATTGCAATTCACCACGGCGCCGGCCACGTCGTCGTCGTGGCCAACACTCTAATCACGAGCCAACCAGCAATGGGTAACTGGTTTCAGTTGCTCTTTCGATTTCGATTTGCGACTGTGTGTTGAGTTTGTCTGGCAGCAACAGCTGAGCAACAGGTGAGAGAGTACTGTTTGACATAATCGAAACCGAAGTTGCGCTCTCGAATGCCTCAGGTGTGTCTAGGCGGTGTCTATGGATGTGTGCGTGAGTACGTGGTGGATGTGGGTGTGTAGCTGCAGCCAAAAAACCGTTGAGATTTTGAAATGTATCAAAGGAAGGCTGTGACAACAACAATTTGACAAGGTAAACTCAGTGAACTTCTTTGAACCGGCCAAATAAACTCTCTGTCTCAGTGTGAGGCTCAATGTCTCAATGAGCAGGCCAGCTGACACTTATTGCTGCGCTTACGCCCACCGCTCGAAACTGAAAGAGCCCGAAAGGCGGCTTATAAAATTCTGGATAACTGCATGAGAGGCTGGATAAATACAGTGTATAAATACACGCAGACAGTTTAAGCAAAGATTCGTCGTCTTTATGATGCCAATGCCAAGCTGCGCCTCAAACGAAAAATACCTGAATATGCAATTGTTAAAATGCCATCCATGCTAACGAAGACGCGCTCAGAAACCGTCAGCGTACATCAATGGCTGGGCCAATTCTGCAGTCAACTTCATCAGTCAAAGAAATGTGACTCAATAAAGCATAAAAGCCCAAAGACGTCAAAAGCAATAAGCCCAAAGGCGAAACTTGCCCACAAATATCATGAAAATGTGCAGCGCTGTCTGTTAGTGTTACAATTGCTGTTGTTGTTCGAGTTGTTTGAGTTGTTGCGGTTGTTATTTTAAATGCAAAAATTCCAAAATGCGCTAATGCTATTGCACAAACTTTGGCCAAGTGTGCGCCACAATGGCACTGTGCTACAATTTCCATTGTTAGTCACACTGTGGGCTGTGCATATTGTTGTTGTCGATGTTTTTTCTGCTACTGCTTATCTGCTAGATATTGAGCTGCTGCTACGGCTGCTGCTGCTGCAAAGAATAACAACAATAAAAGACAACGTTGCAACTTTAGTTATGCACTCATTTTCTTGTTTCTTTTTTTATATTTTGAATGGAGCAACCAGGCAGCCAGCTGAACATGGCTTTGAAAGATAAGTAATGTGAACAACAAATAATAAGAATCAACGACATGTTAAAATTTTAAGCTGCAACAAGTTTCGGCAGCCTTATGACTCACAGCTAACAAAATTATTCTTGTTGCAAATCATGTGACAGAAATCTCTGGAAAAGAATTTCTTAAAATTTTAAATTTATAGATCTATAATATTAAATAAATAAAAAATACCTATCATAGACAATCATCTTTTAAGCATTAACCGTAACAAAAAAAATCAAATATTTATAATAATGATTATTGTTTAGATAAATCCAATCGGCGACAACCTTCCCCTTCTTCATTGTTTTCATCTGGGCGTAGATAATTGGATTTTGGAGCTTCATAGATAAAAGTCACTTGATAAATAAACAACAAATGTCAATCTCTAATTTGTCAATGAATCAATTTCTAAAGTATACAAGAAAAAACGCAAGGCTCAACTAAAAATGTCAAATATATGCCATTTAATATAAATTTAGTTTCCATTGGCATATTTAATTGGAATATAGCCAAAAAATATACACATTTCAAATATGAATTCTCAATTTTCAATGGCGCCAAAAATAGTACCATTATATTAAACAAGTTGAAGTTATTTCCAATTTCTTACGCTCCAAAGAGTATCAAAAAATATCTTAATACTCTACATAAGGCCAGAGTACACACGAATATATAGATTCCAAGTTTCAATTTATGTGCATATTAAGAGCATACAGAAGGACACAGCGTAGCAAGTTAGATAAGACAGTAAAATGAAGACTTTGCACACAGCATAAATAAAATGTTTGCTAAAACGAATGACTTAAGCGAGAAACTCTTTTCAAAGATGTACCATATTTTAAGTTGGTTTTCTAAACTCAAAACAAAACACAAAAGCCACTTAAAATCTCACACCTCAATTTTTAGGGCAAGGACAATTTTATATATGTATTTGCAGAATATTCGCATAACATGTTTTGAGTCATTTGGAATTCTCTTACGCTTATTCAAAGAAATGCCGTTTCTCAGGCTCATGCAGAACGTTGTTTGTGTGTTCCAATGATGTCATTTCTTTGAATATCATTTTGTTCATAAGCATTTCGATCTCATACATATATATATTTTGTATATGTATTTCGGCTGGGCTTTCAGTTTTTATCAGCGTCTGCTCTTTCTGGCCAACAGCACAGCGGCCTTTTTGAACGCATTTCATATATAACTAAATGGATGTATGCGTGTATATATATATGTATACAATATATATATATATATATTGTCTGCAGCAACAACCGGTGTCGCTGTCTGCTTGAGCGTCGCTTTTGTTTGTTTTATATATATGGAGTAGCATGTTTATATATATATATGTACATATTTATATGTCTGCCTGCTAGCTTGCATTGAAATGCACGCTCTGTCTGTGTGTTTATATAGGCGTATTACATACGAGTCTGAGCCGTGCATTTGTTTTCGACTGCGTTGCTTTACTTTTACTTTCATATGCAACTGGTTGGTTGGCAGCAGCCAACGACTTGAATGGGGAAGCAACAGCAACAGCAACAGCAACAGCGACAGCGACAGCAGCAAATGCGAATGTGCTTTGGGTGGCTCGCTTGTGGTCGAGCAGTCTCCGCGACACGGACCACAAACGAAATTGTTTATAAAGTGATTGTCAATCATTTTTGGTGGCATGTCGCTTAACCGCCTCGGCAACGACACAAGCACACACACAGCATATACATTTGGGCACGTTCGCTTGGCCATATGCTCAATCTTGCCCGCGTTTGCTCAATTAATTTTTATCAATTTTTATTTAGGTAATATATATTAGATACATATATATGTAATATATATACATATATGTGTGCATACGTTTCGATTGCATTTATATGGGACCAAGATTATTTTGATTTACACAAACAATGTGAGCCACAAACCAAAAACTATTGACGTAATGAGATCCAAAACATTTAGCTCCATTACAAAACCAATTAGCTAAACGGTTTTAATGGCCAAATAAGGAAACCCAAAACGAATTAAAGCACACACATTTGTTGCTATCTGTAACTCTTTAAAATTGCAAAATAGATTTCTTTTTATTTCACGTGTTTCGGTTTTGGCTTTGATTTGCTTGGAGTTACAAATAATGAAAACCTCTATGTGATTTGACGCGCAAATTTTCATGTGTAACCGAAATGAAGACATCAACAATGAAAATTTATTATATATATGTACACATATATGTATATGTATATAGTTTTATTCGTCTTTATGCCATCTCTAATCAAAATTGGCTTGCGCTTTTATATAACGTGAAAATATAATTTTGACTTGGCATTCGTCTCATTTCTATGTAGATTTCATGCAAAGAAAATTATTTAACTTTCGCTGCTATCACATTTCGTGATTAACTGATGACAAATCTCACGCATATCGAATAACTGAGCCAAGCTTAAGCGAGAGAGAGAAAGAGTGAGAGAGAGACAGATGAATGTATAAATAAATAAGTTATTTTATTCAATATATTTTATATAAAAATTATTTAACATTAATTTCATAGCTGTTGGCAAAATGTACTTCCTCAACCAAATAACTTCTTAATTTGGGTTTAATGATTGGAGAGTTTTAGAGACTTTTCTGCATTTGATTGGACATAGCTTCACTAAGGATAATTGTAGTTTTGAGAACTTAAATAGGATTAAATAATAAATCTATATTAATTGTGATAAGATTAGATATTTTTATCATGTCTACATACATTTATAGCCCACTACATAATACTCACTCATGAGTGAAAAAACGTATTTCTATACCTAAAACTTATTCATAGAATCATATGTTAGAGAAGTCAACGAGGATCTATCGGCAGAACAAATTTCTTTGCCACGCCCCAACATATACAATTTTTGCTCAATCTATACAAAACTCCAGCAGTAACTCCCTGAAATTTATAATTTATTACGGTTGAAGTGAGTACAGTCTAAATTATACATATTACTTATCATTTCAGCAGTTTCAAATTTCAAATTTGAGAATCGTTCAATAATAATTGATGCAATCAGTGCCCTACTAGTAAAACAACTTGCAAAGAGTATTTAATCTTCTATATGCCGTGTTTAGTAGTTCTTAATTCAAATTAAAGACAATTAGAAAAACAAAAAACTGGTGTACAGGTGGTGTACAAGTTTATTCAATGCTAAGCACTGTATGAAATGCTATTAGAGCACACACACACAGTCATAAATGTCATTGCCTAAGCAGCAGCTCGACTTGATTTGCGAGTGTAAATGACCCACAAAAACAAAAACACCTTAGAGTGTCATTTAAATAGTCATTTGACATTTTGATGCCAGGTGCAAGAGTCGTTGACACATTGGCCAGTCAATCTATTAGCCATGACCATGACTTCAGCCTGATTTGTGAGCGACGCAACTTGTCCCAAAAAATACATGATGTTAATTTTATGCGATGCAAAGCAAAATTATAATAATTATAAATGAAATACAATAATGCCAATCTTTTGTTGTCTTTGGGCCAAAAAGAGCTGTGAAAGTTTTCACACAGGAAGCTGGCCAAGATTGATGTAATACCATTTTTTTACTGCTCTCCCATTTGAAATGCAAATGTCCACCCAAGGCTGTTGGCGACAACGTTGCATACTAAATACGACTCAAAACAATGTGATTCAGATTTGTCATATTCGATACGAGTCTGTTAAAAAAAAAATCGTATATATATATATATATATATATATATATATATATAAAAAAGTAGTCAATCGACCTTCACGAGCTGCGAAAGTTTGTTCAGAAACGTCACGAAACTGTTCGCGTAAGTCGAGAAAAAACCGAAATTGAATTTTATGAGCAACTGTTTTGTATTTAGCAAGCGTAGAGAATTATGTGAGGTATTTCTGAGTAGAGCAAATGAATGACTCATTGTAGTAGGGTTATTTTGGTCCCTGAGCAGCCGGAGGTATTTTAAGTTCACATTGTGAATCTAATTGAACATTACAATTAGAAACTCAATGTGAACTAAAAATAGCAATCGTTTTTTGTTTAATATAACTATGCATGTGACCAATTCATATTTAATAGCCCCCCAAGAATTAAACATAATGAAAACATGGGTTTTTTCTTAGTTTGTTTCTATTTTGACCCACTTTGAAGTCATCAAATTCACATACCGTTGATAGATAAGATATAAAACTCAAAATAGCATTTAGAATAACCATCATGATCGTGAATCTCAATCTCAAGAGCAATTCAAGATACATAAAAAATAAATAAATAAATAAAATAAAAATCAAACTAAAACCCGAAACCGAAACAAGCCGCAGACCACGAAAACAAAGCGCCCAAGGAAATTAATAAAAAAACTAAAAACAACGTCTTGATGACCTTCACGAAATGTAGTCAAACAAAGTATTTTGGTCAAAGAGTATAAATAAATTAAGCAATTTAAATTAGAGTTGGCTATTATTCGATATTAGCTAGTCTCAGATTATTGTTAATAATAAATGGTATCTAAATCTGAGATCATCTTTTATCCTAAAATGTATAGAAGCTTTTGCCTATGCAACATTTCCAAATTCCCACAACTCTTACTTCACATTAAAGATAATCATAATTATTTTGCAACAAATTTATAAATATATTTTATGCGCGACCCATTTATAAGTATTTGTGTTTCATCCGCTTACATCTTAAAAAACCTAGTCACTCTGAAAACATTTTTCATTTGGCAGCTCCTCAAGTTCATTCATTCCATGCCTGGGCAACAGTTAAATAATTAATTAAATACTTTTGATCCGCTTAGCGCATAATTGTTAGCTCAAATGCGAACATATTATATAGAAGACAATGGCAGCAGACCCCCTGCAAATGCAGGCCCGTGCTTAAACATGCATCACACTGTGCGTATGCGCTATTCGTTATGCATGAGTGAACCAGACTGCAGGCATAACTATATAGGTGTAGATATAAAATATATATAAAACTAGTTAATTATTGTTTATTGTTGCACTTTATGACGCGTTGCAAAATGGTTGATAAGTGCCTAATTTGATTATCAGCGCCTGAGTGGGGCAGGCAAACAAAACTGATTAAATGCGGAGGCCATTCATCGTTTCGGCTATTTGGGTCAAAACTAGGCAACATCTTAATTTGACTGATTCGAGGCAGAACATGTCATCGCTTGGCTATGCAAACGAGACTGCCTGCCAAAATTTATAGAGGAATCGTAACATGAATAATGTAAATGTCTATATTGGAAAAATGTTGTTAATTGCGAACCCTATTGATATTTAGCACAAATTCCATAACTGGTCTCTCGGCACAGTCATAATTCGATTCGCGTTTGCGTCTAATCGAAATGCCGGTTCAGAGGCTTAAGCCGGAGCAAAAGTGTTTGCCGTTGCCGTGGCTGGAGGCGCGTGTGCACTTCACAAGCAGCTTGACACCAGTTCAACAAGAATGCCAAACAGCCAGCTGAAGGCAGACCACTTTCAAGCACAGCACGCAACCAGATTCAACCAAGAACTAGCCGGCTAAAAATGGCCGAACATGTCTAACATTGCGGCGTATATTGTGAACTGATTCAAGTGCTTGTAAGAAATAACATATGTGGACTGAATTAGACAAGTAACAGGGCAAAAGTGAACTTCAAAACCATGGTGAATACTCTTATTATTATTAGTCTCTTTATTATTATTATCTTTATCTATGCAATTACCATTTATTTTATTTATTTAGTTTTTAATTCTCTTTTTTTTTTACTATTAGCATTGTCATTAGTATTATTATCTTTATAATTATTCTAATTAATTATTTTAATTGTTATAATTTATAATTCAAGCTACTATCAACATCATCTTGATCATCATCATGCTTTTCAGACATACAAAAATACAAGAAATATGAAAGATATTTTGTGGTCAGTGTATCTCAGCATGACTTTCCCATTTATATACATATTGTTATTTGAATTTTTGTTATTAATATATTAATAGTTTTTGTGTAGCATTTTGAATGAAACCCGTTGCCCGTGAGTTGCGAGTTTGCCATGGAAATTCTAAATGACTTGCGCGTTGGCCATTTGCTAAATTTTAATGTACATTTCACTAAAAACGACAAAAAGCCACAGCACATCTTTGTTGTCACAGTCTTGCCGAAGACCTTGACTTTCTATTCCAAATTTTCTTCGTCGACTACAATTAGCCAACGACATAAAAAAATAAACAAAGCGTTGACATTACATTGCGCGTTTTGAAAGCAAAAATGTTGATCTGTATATAGAAAGCCAAAGCAAAAGCCAAAGCAAAGTTAAAGTTAAAGTTAAAGTTAGAGTTAAAGAGTTTTGTTATTGTTTACTGATGCATGCGGCCAACAGAGTTTCTACTACAGCTCGTGACATTTCACTTTTGCTTTGCGCTTAGGATAATAATAACGATAATGATCCATACTAATATGCATATGAATTCTCAAACTTTTCATATGCAAATCTCTGAAGCAAGTCAAAGTTCTTAATCGACCATCAAATGGCAAACAAATAAACGGAATTTACCAACTTCTATTTCGGACAAAAGATGTGCATAAATTTATGAGTTATATTTTACATTGTTTTTTTAGCCCAACTACAATGGAAAATTAATTAAAGATTTGCCAACTTGCCAAACAGTTTTAAGCGCCTTCCGCCTGCGCATAATTATAGAGTGTATATGTGTGCGTGAGTGAGAGAGAGACAGAGAGAGAGAGAGAGTGAGTGAGTGAGGAAGTCTCAGTGTATTAAGAGTATGAGTGTGTTCGTGTGGCCAGAGTTACGCAGTTGCAACAGATCCCGACGCAGTTACACATACATACATAACTAGTTTTCACTAAAACACACATTTCAAGGCAATAAACTATGTTTGAGCAAAGTCGACAGACGAGTCCAAGGCGCGTGTCTGCGTACAAAATGCATTTCAATTTCATTACGTTGGCTCGTTTGCTGCAATTTTGTTTTGTTTGACGAGCTGCTCGTCTAGTGAATGTTGGCCGTGCATGTCATTCGCATTTAGTTTTGAAAGTTGTTTGCTTCCTGCTGCTACTCGCATATCTTTGACATTTTAATTAAAACAACAAATAAACACTTCGCACAGCATACACAAATTAAACGACAAATGCAATTTGAATGCTCATCTACGTCCGCTGCAGTGAAAACTCATCAATCCGACAGCGACAATGTGTCTCAGTTAACTGTCGTACAATTAGATAGATTCTGCTAAGTTGGCAAAGGGCTGAGATTGAGCCCTTAAATCAATAAAAATCATAAGTCCATTGTTATGGACGTACTTAAGAGCTCTTTGCTCAAGTCTTTTGGCATACTTTGATGCACTTGCACATGCAATGAGCTAATTGGTGGCAAAAGTGTGGAAAGTGAAATTTTAAATTTAGTCAAGGTTAACGAGATTTGTTCAACCTACTTTGACGTCAATAAACGCATGCAAATCAAGCTATTTAAAGAAATTTAATTTATTTTACGAGTTAATTCATTCAACGGCTATTATTTATTTAACAGCTATGAGGTAAAAATGTTGACAACAGAGAAGACATCTGGCTTAGCTTTTCTAAGAAGCTTAAAGTAAGAGTAACTAAATAGCTTAACATACAGCAATCGCTTTCTATTTAAATTTTTTAAATATATGGAAATACAGTTATGACAACAGGATCAGAAAATTAATATGCGAAGTAAAATCATTGCTAGAAAATAAGGAATACATCTTTAATTAAATAAACTAAAGATTACATTTAGCAAAAGGTTTTAATAATTTAAATTAAATATGTTATTCCAAATGTTATCCCGATAACACTTAACATATTACTCAATTTGGCAATGCTAATAACTGTTTAGCAGATTTTCACACAGTGGCAACTCTATTTAATGTATTTAATAGCTGTTCGCAATTTCGCGCTCAGCCAAAACTAAATTGAAGACTTAGAAATCAATCAAACAAATGGCTAGTACATCAAGAAATGCCTCACGACGACGCAATGCATCACATTCACAGCAATCAATAAATGCAACCCAGGCGGACACGCAGCATGTCGAGATTGATCACCAAGTGCGCGCCATTCTGAATTTCATCCTATGTCATTCGGCCAATAAGGTCCCGATCAAACACAATGATTTGATTCCTCTGACAGATGGAAAAACGGAGGTCACTAAGAGATTGCCTTTGGTCACCCAACTCCTGGAAAAACGCTACGGTATTAAACTAGTCCTGCTCGAAGGAAACCCCAAGAGATATATTTGTATAGCCGAAGCACCACCGACGTCCACCTTCGAACTAACTGCATCTCAGCGTCCCCAATTCACATTGCTTTATATTATACTGACGTACATCTTTTTACGCGGCTGTCATACAGAGGAATCCAAGCTATTTGCCATGCTTGATACATTGGGAATTAATGTGCACGAGGAGCATGAATACTTTGGCAGCGACATATCAAAGCTGATCGAGGAGACATTTGTGAAGCAAGAATATCTGAAGCGAGAGCGTTCACAATTGAGTCCCTTCGATGATCCCAAGACTACTTACGGCTGGGGCCAACGAGCTAAATTCGAATTTACCTATCAGCAAGTTATTCAATTTGCATCAAAATTATTTAACCAGGACGCAACCTTCTTTCAAAAGCAGCTTATGATGGCCGAAGCCATGGATAATCCTGAAGTGTTGCAAGCTCCTGCTCAACCTGCAGTTGACACGAAAGCAAGCTACACTGACCGCAATAGTTTCATGGACAGCCAATAGATCGCATTGTTTTCTCTTATTAATAGTCTTTTTACATCTAATAAGGTACATTTGTTAGTTATATTCATATTAACAATTAATATTTATTTTTTGCATAACTAATTTCATTAAATTGCATAAAACATATAAATAAATGGAGACACTAAACATATCTAATACTTGGCATAATCCGTATCCATTATAAGCTTGCCATCCTTATCTTTGAGACGGACACGACCATTGGAATAACGTGTTTCCTGGCTGCCATCCGGATAGACCATTTTAACTGTGCCATCAGGATACTCACGACGTTTGTTCAATTTGGTGTGTATTTCCTTTTGGCCATTGGGCAGATTTAATATCTTGTCACCATTTCGCAGTTGGATCAGATGCGTGCCATCCGCATAGCGCCATTCTTCCAATTTTTCCGTATCATTGGGATCAACAATTTTAATGGAATTGTTTGGAAAATGTATCTCGATGATGCCATTCTTGTGACGATGCTCAGTTTGTCCATTTGGAAACTCGAGTATCTCCAAACCATCAAGATAGCTGGTGTGCCATGTATTTGTCTCTGCATAATAATACTTGACTGTGCCGGCACGTATATCAGTTTCTTTAATGTCCTTATTAAAGTAAAGCATGCGCACGTTCATGCCATCGACGCTGATCTTCTTAAGATTACCATTTGGATACCATATGTCTTTGCTACCATCCGCATTCACAATCTCACGCTTAAACTCACTGTTTTCACTGTTGTTATTATTACTTCCGTTATTATTGTTACTGTTTCCGTTATTATTGCGATCTGCAAAAATGATTTCGTCAGTCGTAGAGGCGGCAGGTTTTGTGGGCTTTGCCGGCTTTGGCATTGGTACATCATCCATATCGAAGGAACTGCTCGATGCATAGCTTTCACTGAGAGGCTCTGATTTTTTCCGACTGCGATTTAGACGGCGCTGTTGGGTCACCGCTTTATCCTGCAATATATTCGTAATGGATTTGCTCTGCCGTTTGCCATTCTCATCCGTATGCTTGGCCGCAGGAGTTGATGCCTCTTGCTAAATACAAATCTTGAGTTGGAAACATTTTTAAATATTCGTAAGCTACTTACCAGCTTTGGGGCCAAGCGAGCAATATTCCGATTGATTTCCTGCAACATTTTGCTATTGCTCTCTCGAGTTATCTTCACTATCTCCTGCTCCAGCCGCTTGTTCTCACGTCCGAGCAACTCAATCTCATCCCTGCAGTTTCGCTGCTCCTTCTCCGCGGCACGCAGCTGAGCACGAAGTCGCGCCTGCGCTGACACGTGAGTCTGTTCCTTTTGTTTCAGCTGCAGCTGAAGGGCCTCCACTTCTTGCTTAAGCGCCGCCAGCTCCTTTTTCTCCTTGCTATTGGCATTGCTCTTTTGAAGACGCATCTGTTGCTCGAATTTGCGACGTTCCTCTTCAATCTTCATTCGCTCATCGTGCAAATAGATTTCCGCTTGGATTTTCTCATCATGCACACGCTCCATTGCCTCCAAATGTTCCTGAGCGCACTTAGCCTTGTCCAGCTCGTGTTGCTGCTTAAGCCGCAAAAGCTGACAATTTTGTTCCTTAAATGTGGCAATTTCTGCTTCCAGTTCCTCAAGACGCTTGCGCACCAAATTCGCTTTCTCTTGAAGCTCTTGCGTTAGCTGATCATCAGCAGCCACGTTCGGTGTCGCCTGTGTCTTTTTCTGTTCCAGAGCCTGAAACAGCGCTGCTTTAAACTCTTCGAAGAGTTCAACATTTGTGCCGTCCTGCAACGTTGTCTCATCGGAATATTGATGGGTATCATTGGAATCAGAGAATCGCACATGTACCTCAGTTTTGCCAGCATTAATTTTTATCGGCGGTCGGGTCAAAGTGTTGTTCTGCTCATCATCCTGATCATCATCTTCATCATTTTCACTGATCACCTCAGACACTTGTGGATGCAGGCGCATCTCACGCATCTGTTGAGAAATTACTATGTGATCGCTATCATCAGCATCCGCCTGACGGTGAGTCTCCTTACGTGCCATAAATGTGCGTATGCAGCTAGAGTTCATATCCACGTTGCCCTCACGTGCCTTCTGCTCCAACAGCTCAAATATGCTGATGTTGTCGTCGCTTTCCATACGTATTTGGGCCGAGCGTCGATGTAGTATAGGTGGCTTAATTTGCTGGGGGTCCAGCACCTTAGCCCAACACATGTTTGCCAGCGCATTAGAACTTGCCTCGGAAGAGTGTTCATCATCGGCTAATTGTCCTTTTGCGTCGTTAAGCTCGACAAACCGCACCTTAGGCGATACACTGGAATTGGTGTTAGTAGTTGAACTATAGGAAGACTTTAGATCAGGTGTGGAGCTGCACACCGTCTTGGAATTTATCAGAGGCTGCTGAAAGCGCTGCTCTTTTATTGAAAGTGCAGGCGCCGGTGGAGGTGGAGGCAGTGCTATTGCTTTCTGTACAACAGTTGGTGCCTTGCGGGTCTTTAAAATGCTACGCTTTTGCTGTTTTGCCAAAGTGGGCTTGCGATACTGTGGATGAGCATTGGCGAATTTATAGCGCGGTAAATTATTAAGACGCAATTGATCAGGATCGACTTTGAAGCGTTGCTTTAGCCCATCACCACGGCGTAAAAATGGCTGTTTGGGTTTTGCGGGTCGTGGACTAGTAGCGATTTCTTTAAGTTGGAAGGACTGCTCACTTTTTTCCTCCTCATCCTGTTCTCGGTTCGCGTGGCGCACCATTTGTATGATTGGTGACTGGTGCTGCTGTTCCCGCTCTGTGTTCTGCTTGTCATTGTTGTCAATTAAACTAACATCTCCAGTGTTTTCGTCTATAATGTTGTCATGTAACAGACCAAGCATTTGGTACATATTGCGGTGCTCCAGTCCCAGCATTAGGCGCTGATTGTTTTGACGCTCTTCTAACAGGCGTTTTTGTTCCTCTTGCCAGCGGTTCAAAGCAGCTAACCGGGTCGATATATCCAGTTGTGTAGTCACAGATGAAGCAATAATCTCATCAGATCCCTCCATAATTTAGCTTTACGTATCATTCAAAATTATTATTTATTCTTGTTATTTATACGAAACCTGACGCTATGCATTCAAACAAGAAGACCAAAAATGTAGTGTTGGAAAGTATCGCACAGAAAAGAAACCAGGGCAGAACAGCATATTTGTTTAAATTAAAATACTCCATTAGGTAACTCATGAAACTACACGAAAACAAAATTTTATATATACATTTATTTAACTAATACATATGATTTGTTTATTATTTAAATTAAATTTAATCACTTTTACATATCCGGATCATGGTCATCATTTTCTTCCGGCTCATCAAAATCTCGTACTTGTACATCGGCATCCTCTCCATACTGCAGAATACTATCGATCTGTAGCAATAGATCCCCAACACTCTCCTCATCTTCAACATTCAATGGAAAAAAGCGTACCAAGCTGAAAAATAAACAATAATCTGCTATTATTTTTTAATTAATGTACAGACTGCATAGTGGCAACGCCAACTCAGCATTTTGTCAGCCCTGGTCTACAGAAAATGATTTTTCGTCGCGTCGTAAAATGTGCACATAAAAGCAACCTTAAAACTACAAATAAACCTTAATTTTACATAATAGAGTAAATCAAATTACAATTAATTGCTTTAAATGCATCGCGCACAAGTTTTGGCGCGTCAAACAGTGTGTCGAAAATACCCAAAAAAATCCCAAGCAACAGCAACAACAAGAGCAAAATACACTCATTTTCAGTACAACATTTTTTGGGCACACACCAAAAACGGCAAACAAACTAAAAATCCCTGAATTTACGACCGCACCGTAATTCAAAAACAATGGATGAACAGATGGACATGGACTTATCCAAAGTGTATGTTGTACGCTCTGCCAAGGGCGTAGATATGCTATGTGTGGATGATTACCTTTATCATTTCGATCGCATTGGAAAAAACAATACATACCGTTGGCTATGCAATCGACGAAAGGATAAAGTGACGCCATGCCGTTCGCGCATATCTACCATCGTGCCTGATCCGATGGACAAGAGCAAACACGTTGTGGTCGATGTTATTCAGACACATGTCCATCCACGCTGCAGCGATCATGAGATTACAAAAGTCTCGCAACGCAAGCGTCTGTCCAACATGAAAATGAACGATGCTTACAGCACCACGCAGCCAAAGCGCGCCCGACTATACGAGCGCGCCGCAGCCGGCCTTAATCCACCGGAATGGATATCCACAAGCAGAGAAAACGAATCACATCAATATTCATTTCACCTAGACTTCGAGGTGTGTGCATCAATGGCAATTCTTCCATTGGAAATAATAGTTAAATAATTCGAAATAAGTTAATTTCAAAATGAAAGATTCTTCGTCGTTGGTTTTGTAGAAATCAGAGACTGCATTGTGTCGTAGATATTGCATGAGCTAGTAAATCAAACCTATTAAATATTTATGTTTGAAAATAATTTAGTTAGGAATGCGACTTTTGGATTCCAAGTAGATTTAGGTTCCATAGCTTTACTCATCAAGCATAATTCATTGTTCATTTATTATTCTATGTGATGACTACTTTGCATTAGGGGATATAAGTATAAGAGTATTCTTATACGGTTTGAGCATCAGCATTCAGCATTCTTATGAAACTGAACAAAACAAATTTTCAATTCTCGTTCATTTTGCAGGATAAAGATCGGGTTTATATGCTGCGACGTCGGGATGGTCGTGTCATGGTCTGCATTGATGGGCAGCTCTACTATCTGGCTGGAAAATCGTACAAGGGCGATCTGTATCGATGGACATGTGTGCGGAAGCGTGATATTGAATGCACGGCAAAGATTTGCACGGAGGCAACCTTGGCTGGGGCACATCGGTTGCACTTAATGGAATCGGATGCGCATATACATCCACACTACTCCGCTGATAAACTAATGCAAATGTTTACCAGGCATCAAATTCTGTTGGTAGACGATGACCAAACCGTGGAAGTACTACAGGAATGCCCCAATTTAGAGTACTTTGACCCGGAGCTGAGCCTAGAATCGCAGAAGGGCGATGATGTTGGATCAATAATTATTGAAGATTGCGAAGAGAACTATGAGGAGTATATGAATGTGGACAACACCGTGTCTGCATTGACCGAAACACAACAGGAGGAGCATCCAAATCCCGATGACGAAATTAAATGGCCAAATGCTGCTGATATCATTGATAATTTTGTGAGTCCGGTGGACTACGATCCACTGAATGAAACCGATTTGACCAAGTTTACATTCCTGCCATCGGCGAAGGGACGAAAGGTGCTGTGCTTGGACCGCCATCTGTTTCACTTCGACTCGCAGAGCCGTGCCAATGGTCACATGTTCTTCACGTGCATCATGCGGCGCGACAAGCAGCAAAGCTGTCATGTTCGCGTTACATTGGATCCCGTCGAGAACGGACCTGTGGTGTTGCGCATTAATGGCGAGCACACACATAAGCCCGATCTGCAGGAGATACTGCGGCGTATTAATCAGCAGAGGAAACAGGAAAAGCTGCAAGACTTGACAAAGCAAGATGGCCATGACAATGTAGAACAAGACGACACGGCGAGACAGGCAATTGGCACTGAGTTGACTGACTTTGAAAGTCAAGATGAGCTGGACACAGAGGAAGAGGCAGAGACAATTGCTGCGCAGGACGGAAACTATGGGAAGCTGAAAGATCTGTCGTTATCATCTAACACTAGCGACACCCATCACAATGTGGTCATGAAAAAGGTAATTGGAATAGATGGCATCAAAATGGAGCCCGATCAGACGAAGACAGCTTCAATGATTGTGCAATATATGAACGATGGCGCCGACAACATCAGCGCCAAAATTGAGATACTTCCCAATGATTTAGAGCCCATTGAGCAGCCCACTACATCGACACCCAAGCCACAACTGACTAATCAACGGAAGCGTCGTACCAACGTAGTGCCCACATGCAATACTCAACTAACTGCGACTGCTGCGGACATGGATCTAACGAAAATCTGTACACTGCGGTCAGCCAAGGGCAGCGAGATGCTTTGCGTGGATGGCTACATCTATCATGCCAAGAACCGTGGCCTCATCTCGCGCAACTATTGGGTGTGCATCAAGAGTCGTGATCCAGAGATCAATTGCAAGAGCCGTATATCCACGGCCACACAAAAGGATGGAACTATACGGGTTTTGAGAGTCTACAACAGTCACAGTCATCCGATCAGCGAGGACGACATCAAACGGCGACTCTTCAATGAAATCAACAAAAAGAACAATAAAAAGCTAAAGTTTCGGCCACTGCATTTTATTGGAAAATCTCTCGAGCAAATCAAGCAGGAGTATGGAGACCTATCCGTCGAACAGCTCAATGTATCCAATCTCACTGATGGCATTGTGGTCCACAAGAAGCCACGCCAGAGTGCAGGCAGCAGCCAAAATAGTAGCAAGAGTATATCCACAAGAGGACAAGAGCATACGCTAAATACAACGGTTCTCAAAGAGAAACTGCAGGCACAGCAGCATCATCAGCAGCAGCAGCAACTAGAACAACACGATTTTGAGGAGGATGTGGTGGTTGTCGAGGAAGAAGAGGATATGGAAGAAGCAGCCATAGCTACGGAAGGACAGTTCATGACTGTCGAAGAAGACAACACTGATGCTATTATCGAAGTTGTCGAGGAAGTGCCCGAAATGGAGAACTATGGCAACATTGAGTAAGTACATCCCAATCACAATCTAAGTTAAATATGAAATATAAATACATTTACATCGCGGGAACTAAAAATTAGATTATATACGCCGTAGATAAGCATATAACTATAACAGAGGGCATTTAAAAGTCGACCGAGTTGAATTTTTACAGCTTAAAATGCTGAGTAGCTATTGGAAAGTAAAAACGATTTGGACATTCGCTTTCAGTCGGTTTTGAGAGCTGCGCGTGCGCACTTCGCTATTACAGAGCAGATTCCAATTGGGTAAATGCGGAGATATTAAAAATAAAATATATCGCGTAGATGACAGCAAAAAACATACAAATACAACATTTACTTTTGTCTAATGGGAACCTGCTTGTTGGCCTGGCTAACACTGAAACCGGTTAAGCTAGATACCTAAACTCATTTGCAATCGCGTTTTTTCTGCTTCATTTTTTACAGACCCATTTATACGATGAAGCTATATGCCGTATCGGATGGACCGCCCTCGCTGGCTGTGCGCATGGCACTGAAGGCACTGGGCATTCAATACCAGCTAATTAATGTGGACTTCTGTGCACTTGAGCACCGTACCCCGGAGTATGCGAAGGTGAGATACCTTTAATATAACACTAAATTGAAAATATAATTAAATATCTTTGTAACCCCAGATGAATCCACAAAAGGAGATTCCTGTACTGGACGACGATGGCTTCCATCTATCCGAGAGCATTGCGATCATGCAATATTTGTGCGATAAATACTCGCCGTTGTCGACGCTGTACCCGGAGGATCCAATTGAACGGGCGCTCGTCAATCAGCGCCTGTGCTTCAACATGAACTTTTACTATGCGCCTATTTCGGCGCATAGTATGGCTCCCATATTCTTCGACTATGAGCGCACGCCCATGTCCCTGAAGAAGGTCGAGAACGCACTAGACGTTTTCGAAACGTATCTGCAGCGTTTGGGCACCAAATATGCGGCCTCTGAAAATGTCACCATTGCAGACTTTGCTTTGGTATCGTCGACACTATGCCTGGAGGCTATTGACTTTGATTTCTCGCTTTATCCGCTGGTACGGAAATGGTACAGCACTTTTAAGGAGGAGTATCCTGAGCTTTGGCAGATTGCTGACAGTGGCATGCAGGAGATTATTGCATTCGAGCACAATCCCCCAGATCTTTCACATATGGAACATCCATTTCATCCCACACGCAAGCCAAAGGCATAAATCAATTGTTCAATGTTAGAATTTTAGAAGATAAGTGTACTTGCTGCATTTATGCGAGCCTGGATAGTTGAAATATATCTATTTTTTTTAAATAAATTCAGTTCAATAAAATACTATATCTAACATTCTAAACGTTGCCTATGGAGAAAGAAACTAAAGATGAAGATTACGAGAGAGAACACCTGAGCCTAGCTACAGGACGAAGATAAGTTAAAAAATCCTTTGCCGAGGATGTCTATACATAAGGTGTATACTTAACTCACCTGAAATCCTCAATGAGCGAGCCAATAGCCTCTGTTAGCTTGCGATACTTTTCACCAAACGCCGAGCCAATGGTCAGTTCACCCATTAGATTGTGCGTGTCTGGCTCCAAATATAGTTCCAGCTGCTTGCGCGCCTCGGCGCTCAGAAGATCTACTTTGGTTAGTACATTCACATGCGGCTGCTCCATGTTGGCCATGACACTGAGCGCTGCCATCGTGCCTGATATGAATTTAGCACCATCAACCATAAACTGCGAGTCCAGGCAGAAAACAACGCAAGTGCGGAAATTCCACGATTCGAGTAGCTCTACCAACTGCTTCCCCATTTTGAGATGTGTGAATAGCTCAATTTGGCCTGGCATATCAAACAGTATGTAATCATCATCGGGCTCTCCTAGCATTAGCTCATCTTCGCCTCCGCACAGTTGCGCCTTTAGCCAGTCCTGATTCTCAATGAGAAACTCAAGGCAAAAAATTAAACCACCATTGGGGCCGTAATGCAGCTCCTCGTCCTCCATGGCATCGTCCAGATGGATCAGCTCTCGTATGTCTGTTAATGGTGTGTAATTAAAGTGCTCCGCTGCCGGATCCAAGTTGACAACCTGAATGTTTCGCTTGCTGTCCATAGCATGCTGTTGCATATAACTGCAGTACGTAGACTGTCCTAGGCAATCGTATATTTGTAAAGCTTTTGAACAAATAAGTAAATGACGTGTGCTTACCTTGCCACTGCCAGCCGGTCCCACCACAATTTGTGCGAATCGCATTTTTATTTTTACTTATAATTTTAAAATATTGTCCAACGAACTGCGTGCTCGTGCGGTAAGATAGTGTTGCAAAGTGGTGGAGACGAGCTTTGTGACATTACGGGCAATTCTTTGGATGGTACGGCAACGCCATTGCGCGCTTTCCACGGATTTAAATTTCAGAGTGACCATATTGAAGTGTACAGCTGTGCAGTTAATTAAATCTGCGGTTTAACTGCCACAAATCATAAACACAGTAGTGACACGATAATTTACATATGATCAGATTGATTTATCAAAACGTTCAATCACATCACCACCCTGCGAGGGCTAAGCCTAATTGCTGATAAACATCTAAATTGTACTGCCAAACGTACACACGCGCCACACACACGGACAACGAAACAACCGACAGCTGTCCATCTAACGATTGTGTCCCTGCCCTGAACATGACAATCATAATGATTTTTTAAATGCCACGCTTGCAGCAAAACTATAACGCTTAAAAATAATATTCTCTTTATATATATATATATATTTTATTTTTTTTTTTTATAAAATTTGATGTAGTCTTTGGCCCTGCGTGTGCATGTCGGAAGACCGGAAATAATTTTCTAGCTGCCCAAGCTAAACACCCACCCCAGAGAAAACTGCAACGGCACTTGTGTACTTTTAATGATATCGGCGACAGGGGCTGTAGGCCAGGTGTTCAATATATTGTGATGATAACTGTGTTATTTAGTTTTAAATTGCGGCTTTTGGCCTCGTCGCTTGAACTGCAAATGAACAAAAATTAAAGGTTCAATAAGAGCATAGTATTTTTTAAGTACCACATTTGGTATTTGTATATTTAAATTAAAAATTAAATATTTAATTTTAATACTCGTATTTATTATTATTTTAAACTAAATGACTAAGTATAACATTTAGATGTAAGCAAACTTATAGCAATTAAATACCACAGAACAAGTTGTTTTATTTTTATAATATTTTAAAATTGGAATATATATATATTCATATATATGCATGTGTGTGTGTGTTTGTTTTATAGGTGCCACTACCATATTGCTGACTAGCATGCCTTGACTAGCTTGAGCATATTGCATTGCAATAGTTAAAGAATATTTGCTTAAAGACCTCCTCCACTACCAAAGATGTTCGCTGCAGCCCCAGCACCAGCACCAGCACCAGCAGCAGCAGCAGCATCACTTATATTTCCACTGACATTGAAGTCCTCGCTGCTCTGATTGCTATTGTGATTTTGACTAGAATTCGAATTGTTGCTGCTGCAGCCGCTACTCTTGGCAGCATTGTTGCTATAGAGCGGCAGAATTGGGTGTTGATTGGAGGCTCCATTGGGGTCGTCTGGTGTCCATGTGCGCGCATAAAGCTTGCTGCCCGGATAGCGATCGCCCTTACGATACCAGGATAACGAATGCGACATTCCTCCGGCTGCAACAAGACAAGACAATTTGTTCAATATTAATATATTTTGGCAACATATTGGAATGGAAAGTCAAGCGCCGCCCCATCAATTAAGTTGTTGCCAAAAACTGAGCAAATGCCATTAGCGAACACATTACAAGCCCATCAGCAGCCGCAGAGCAAACAAGCAAAGGGTTCATCACTCCACGAACAGGGTGTCTCTCTCGCCGCTTGGCTGTTGCTGTTGTTGCAGCTGTCCACCATTTGCCTTAAGCAAACAAAACCCAAGCACAAATCCTGCACTCCGTCTGCCGTCTGCGTTTTCTATTACGTCCAATCAGCTTGCACGCGGGATAACATCCCATACCAAACATTCCCCTACCCCGTCTCTCTGCCCATTCCTCTCTCATTCCCGTTCCCATTCCAATCAGAACTGAAGCTTGGCAATTTGTAGAGCGTAGAGTATTTCGAGTGCTTGATGCGGGTGTTGCTCAAATATGCGACATGCCACCCCATCGTTCTTTGCTTACCACAGCCAGCTTCAGCTTCACACCCGCTCCGTCATCTTGCCGTTTGGTGTGAACATATGCCAGGCGTGCATCCAGCCCCAGGTCCCGCCGCCCATAGCCACAGTAAGAATCGTGAAAACCAATCCACTTGCTGTCATTTAAGTGGGCGTTGTGTTTGGGCTTTGTTTTTTTTTTTTTTTGCGATTTTTATCTATATCTGCTGTTTTTGTTTTATTCTGCGTTTTTCTTTCGGGCTTTGTCTGTTTTTGCTCAACATTTTAAATGCCCGTTAAGCATGAAAATGCTTTTGCCATGCCACCATATCACAGACAATCTTTCTCCACTGCCTCCATTTCGGTGCTTTTGGCCTCGTTTGCCCTTTAACAGGACCCACGAACCGTTCTGTACACACATCTGCTCGACTATAACGAATTTCTCACGATATGATTATGTCGATTGCGCATTGTTGTTGTAACAACTGTGTTGTTTCCGATGGTGTGAGTGTGGGTGTGTGTGTGTGTGTGTGTGTGTGTGTCTATGCACCTGGAGTTGGAGTTGGAGTTGGAGTTGGAGTTGGAAATTGGACAACGTGTGTGTCATGTTGGATTTATCAAAACAATTTATATGTCGCATGTACTTTTAATCATATTTTATCTGGGATTTAAGTTCAGTTTGGATTTAGAACAGAACTTTACGTAATAATTCATTCAATTCTATTCTTTTTAAACTATTATTTTTTATTTATTATGATTTATTTGATTCGTTCATTAGAGCTTGGCAAAATGTTTCCATGCATTTTGTAGTCATTTCCGGATCCTGATGAAGTGTACTTGTGCTATGCTATTGTATTATACTAAAATGTCTTTACTTGCTTTCAATATTAATACCTCATCTAGGCATAAATGTATGAATTCAAAGTATTCGAAAATACTCCCCTAAGCCAAATAAATTGGCTTTTCAATTACTCAATTAAATACACCCAAAGGTAATTAATTAAAAACTCAATATTAACAAAGTGGATATGCTATTCACTATCATATAAATTTTGAGTCAAACTAGATTTTAAAAAAGAAAAAAAGTATATAAATTTCTGTTGTGACAGACATAAGTTGAAAAACTAAAAAAAAATGCCTAAAAAAACTTTAAAATGCTGCCAATCATGCGAACGATCCCTACTACTTTGAGAACACCCTTTGGCTTACCAAGTGCTTGGATATTAGCTATGCAGATGCAGCAGCTCGATGGAAACAATTGAGAATTTTGGAATTGCGGGTCTGCAGTGTCATACATATTGAATAGAAAAATTATTAACCAAAAAACCGTAACTAAAGCAACTTTTATGAGCTGGCACACGGAAAACCCTAATCCATTGTGCCGTACCCCCACCCTGCCCGGGCAGACCTAATGAAAACCTTTCGTGTGCGTACCATTCAGCACCCTGGCACCAAGTTCACAGCATTCCGTGATCGATGCGAACTGTGCAATGAGCAACAGCAATTTCCTTGACTGGCAGTCACGCAAAGCACGCAAAACGATGCCGAAGCGAGAAGTGTGAAAATTCAAATTAGATACACTTAGGCAGACGCAGCAGCCGGAGCTACCCCATCGATGAAACTCCATGGAGGGGTAAAGCGATCAACCCTCATTTAGACAATCGCACGAGATGTCTAAACCACATCAATGCACTTTAAATATGCAGCCAAATACAGCTGAATTATGTCATTAGATGTAGAACTAGCAAACGCCTGACCACCGCCCACAGCTGATTGATTTGATTGATGGCTGATCGACTGTCTGACGGACGGATTGACAACTTACTGCGATCCTTGAGTATGATCTTCTTGGGCGGCTCCTTTTGATAGTTGCGCTGCAAGCTCAGTCCCGCCTCATTGCCATTCTTGTCCTTCTTGACCATTTCGCTCAAGAATGTTATGTAACTGATAGCCAGCTTCAGCGTATCCACCTGGAATGAGATTAAATTAAATTCGATATCAGTGAGCGAAATGGAGGCAGGATTTTCATATATATAAATAGAAAAGATATATACTATTGTTAGTTGCATTTCTAATACATTTACTTTTATGGTTTCATATTTCTATTAATAGTTATTTTGTCGATCTCATGATGATGAAGCAGAAGTTTAAGTCTATAAATTCGTAATTAACTAAAAACTTCAAGATATTTAATGAGTATTTTATTAAGCAATGACCGGGAACATATGCAACAATCATTCGATATATGAACTCAAAATAGAGTTAGATTGAGGAAAAGTATGTAGACATGTATGTATATAGATGATAGGTAAAGAATATAGCTTATCAATAGAAATTTTTTTTAAAGATATTAATTTATTGAAATGTGGAAAAAGGAGAAAAGACTCAGAAAATACTTTGAATACCAGATAAAAAATTTATTATGAAAAAAAAAAACAACTTTCACAACTTGTTAACGATTTTTTTAAAACCTGAGTGAATTCCAGATTTATTAAACACATTTAAAAAATTAAAAATATTGAATAATATTCAATTGAAGTCAAAAACTACAGAGTCAAAGCGTGGGTTAAGATTTAGCCTGACTTTCTGTGCTGTAGAGTAATTTATAAACCAGAATTTCAATATGGCTATATCATTTACTATATCTAATTATTCAAATAATAACTAATTTAACTAAATTTCATTTAAAGATTCATTTTTTAAAAAATGTTGATATTTGTATATATTTTTTGGTTTTTCATATTCATAGTAAAGTCCATATATGTAAAGTCGAAAAGGATTTATAAAGCATAACAATATCATGCAGCATGCACCTGCCTATAAAATATAATTGAAATATAATGAAAATAGAATTATATAATAAGAAAATAATGAGAATCGAATTGACTTTCATCTACAAATAATCTATACATGTATGAATATTACATCTTAAAGATCTCACCTTACTGAGTCGCTTCTCGTAGGGCAGTGTTGGTATATGGGTACGCAGACCCTCGAAGGCTTCATTGATGCTCTGCATGCGACGCCGCTCACGCAGATTCGCAGCCTGACGCTGCTGGGCCATCTGCGAGGCGCACTTCAAGCGACGTGGCTTATGATTGCGTCGCCTAAACATTGAGTAGCTGCAATTGGTTATTATCGGAGCAGCTGGGCCTTGGGCAACCTAAATTATAGTAACACTCACGTCTTCTCGTTGTTCTCCTGGTCGCTGTTGAAGCCACTGCTGTACGCATCGTCATCATCATCGCTCTCCGAGCTGTGCTCATCTCCGAAAAAGTATTCGGAGCTGGAGTTCGAAGCATTTGTTGCCTGCGATCCCTCGAAGAAGTGGCGAGCCATCGTCGCTTCCAAATCGAAATTATCCATAGAGAACATTTTACCAATTCAAAGTTACCTTTTTTTATTTTCAAGCAAATATTGGCTAATTATCCGACAAGTGCATTACACTAAACCAAACGCCTCCGTTTATAATTCTAATTGAGAACACGTGCACAGCACGTGCCGATCGAAGGACTTGCGTCGCGTGTCGTTACTTTTTGACTCTTGATTTTCGAGCACTCTAAAAAGGACATAAAATATCATTTGTTTACATTGTGTTCCACGTAATCTTATCAGTAGTCATTGCTCTGGCCATGTTGTTAAATTGATAATAAACATGTTCAACATACAAACACTGTCAATTAGATAAGCAACTGATAACGACTATGACAGGTCGGAGCTTTATTAGATATTAAATACTCTGCGCAATGTATATTAGGGATACATTGAAACGATTCTAATACTACAAAGAATTAAATACTATTACACTTTGGAAATATCATTTAAATTATATATTAATCCCCTTTGAAATACAATTTAAGTTTTCAGTGTCTCTTTTATATCTAAATCTTATTGGATAAATATTCGTGGATATTTAAAAGACATACATATGTATAAGATAGATCAACGATCCTGTAATTTTTGTCTATTAATAAGCCTATCTGTCTGTCTGCTTTATCTGTTCTCTATCTTTACTCTCAAATGAATTAATCCTATTAACTATGAAAGTTATATGGTTACAATATCAAAACACAAATTTTATTGTATTCTTTCAATATCACATGTCATTTCGCTATAATCGATCAAAATCGATATTGTGAGTGGTTTTTTTAGCCCAACATAAGGTATATGAAAGCTACCAGTTATCAATACCCCTGATTCAAGAAACAACTTTTAATTAAGATCATACTTATCTGAAGACTAGAAGTTAAGTTATAAATAATGATCCATAACAAGAGAGAACAAGCACAGTTTTTTCATGAACTATAGATTTTTAAATGTGTATTTATAAGATAGACGTGAGATCAGTCTTAATTGTTATCAACCGATCAATGGATTAAGGACTATATAAGTTTCTTTAAATGTTAATATCTTATTAGAGGTTTGGAATCAGTAATGTAGCTATAAGAGCTCCATATAGGCAAAATAATAATTGCAAGAAACATATACCAACTCCATAGTGTCTTATAATTAAAAAGATTAATATATTTATAGATAAATATACTTATACTTAAACCATATTTAAGCAGGTAATTGTAAAAGTCTTTTAATTCTTGTTTCATAGCTTTTATTTAAAGTTTTTCTATTACAAATATTGCTTTTTATTTCTTTTTTCCATTGTCAAGAATATCATATTTTTCCTTCATGTTGTATTCAAAAATATATACACTTAAAGTACATCAATATAAAGCCGACGGCAGCAGACATACTTCGCCAAAGTCTGCTGTATTATACCTTATTCGAGTGTTTATATCCAATATCCGTACTGCTAAGTGAATACACAGGAATTTTGTTATTCTTTAAAATTGCACATTAATATATATCAACCACGACCGATTTATATGCACTCGAATCAGTTCGCGAAATTGACAATATTTATACCGTTATTTCAAACATTGAAGCGCGATTCGGTAGCGAACGCGCTGCCAGCTACAAAGCGAATGAAATTGTTTTGCCGGTGCCAGGCGCAGGATACGTTACGTCTGATAAGCGACAAGCGTCGAGGGGTTGCAGCTAGGCTAGTAGCTCCTGCTGTGCCGTGCGGAGCCGTGCGTTGTCTATCTCATGTCATTTCAATGGCGGCAGTACCACATCGAACAGTGTTGCCAGATGGGCGGAGTTTGTGTCTGGCTGCCAGCCAATCAGAGCGCAGCAGCCAAAAACTTTCGCCTCTGCAGGGTTGCATTTTGGGGTAGAATAAGCTTATTAAGTTTGTGAATTGAGTTTTGCTTTCTTTCTTTTTTTTTTTTTTTTTTTTTTGTTCGGCCAAGGGATGAGATATTTACTGCTGATTATCATATGGCAGACCCTTTAAATTGGCCTTTGATTACGAACGCGTTTATCTGTTTAAGCGGAATTATTGCCCGAGTGGCGGACAAGTGCCATGGTATGTATCCCTATGCAGTGGGCTGAGCTGAACAAGTGTGCGATGCGAAAAGTAGGCGTGGGTTAGGGAACAGACAGCTGCACTGTTTGCGTGTGCAGCTCCAACCATATGAGCAATGATTTTATCATTTTTTTTCTTTTTATTTAAGAAGCATCTAAGTCTAATTAATGGACTGCGGCAGCCAAGCAAACAAAACTCTAACAAACAACCAAATGACACTGCCCAAATACAGATATTTAAAAAAAAAAAAATAAACAATACAAGACAAAAATTTGTCAACCAGCATAATTTTTAAGCATTAGCACAGCGTGTCGCAAAGACTAATGCAAATATTTGCATTGTCGAGGATTCGGCTACAGAACAGCTCCATTAAAACGGCCTTTGCTGCTGCAGTATCCGCTGCATATTTTGCGGCGCTCAGACAGGGGTGTCAAAATACCACGAAGCATTATAAAAAGGATGTATATAGATATATAGACAGTCCTTGATAACGCGACTCACCCCTCAAGGCAGTTGATTGTGTTGCGCCTTTGCTGTTGCGTTTGTTTGTTGTCCTTTTTCCATGTCTGCTACCCCTACTTCTGCTCCTGCTCTTGTTCGACTGCCTCATCATCATTGCCGACGACGACGACCTCACTAAGGCTACCCATGATAAACAAATTGTTTTTTTGCCTTTCCATCTCAGCATTTGTTGTTGCTGTTGCTGTTGCTGTTGCTTTTGTTTTCATTGCCAACGCTGCTCATTTTGTGCAGCTGTATAAACAAATTAGTTTTCAATTTTACCAAGTTGTTGCCTAGTGGCAATCAATTAACAGCCGACTGCCAAAATTGAGGTGAATTTGGCCCAAATCTAGAACAAATTACATTTTATTTAATTAACTGTTTTATCTACAAGATAAAAAATATTCTATTTAAATTAAATCATGTATTTCGATTCTGCGGCATTAAAATATTTTACACTTATCTTTACATTTGAATATATTAAGTTTGCAGTCGAGCATATTATAAATGTAAGTATGAATTAGGAATATTTTTTCAATTAGTTTCCTGTTAACTATTATTCCATTCCGATCTATGTTCAAATAAAAAGTAAATATGGCAGCAATACTTATAGAAAATAAATTCCATATTGCTCTGCACCTGTCATAATTTCCCATATGTAAGTGTACTTACTATATGATTAAAGCTCCCACAAATTAGGCACTGCCGCACACTGTTAAATTTATATCAAGCTGCGAATTATGTACACGTCATATAGCACAATCAAGCGTAACCGCCTCTACGGGCAACTTACCCTATCTAATGCCATTGCAGCGGGACCCTATATCATTATTGCAGGCAATTGCCGGCGAAGGGGGTTGTCTCAAACTGAATGGATTGTCATTTGGCACAACGATTTTCAATTCGTTTTTTTTTTTTTTTTCATTATTCGAATTCTAATTAAAAACCTAAACGCATTGTTAGAGTATGGCAAGCGATCTGGGTCGGGGCACTGCGAAGTGCTTATCACACTGACGTCCTTGCTTTGGCCTGATCCCTGCTCTACGTCCATCTATGGTGTTGACACTGAGCATTAAGGCTGGCAAAATCCTCTTGAGTGCATGCCTGGCCGAGCACTGTGGATTTGTGTGTAAATTTTAATCTCATTTAAAAAGTTTTTTATTTTTTTTTAAGTGCTGATGTAAAGTGCAAAAATTGAAATCAACAATGGGCTTTAAGAAGGGTTGACCCTCGGATAGGCGGAGATATTCCATTTAACTGTAGGTACCTTTTAAATGGGGCGCAAATATAGGTAAGGGTAGTTGTCAATTAAAAATTTATTATATATGCATTTTATTTATTTTTTATTTAGCCATTTGATTTATTTGTTTCAATTTATTTAATATATAACAACAATTTGCAAGCTTGTAACAGAAAATAAAAAACTCAGACAATTGAACTGTTAAAATACAGGCACTGTTAATGCTGCATGTTTTTTAACATTAAATATTACCATAGCCATGCAAGCCAACTCTGTTATTCGCTTATGTTGATGAAGTTGAGAGAAACATAGTGTGGCGTCGGTGGTGTAATGGTTAGCATAGTTGCCTTCCAAGCAGTTGACCCGGGTTCGATTCCCGGCCGACGCACAGCTAAACTTTTTGCAATAATTTTTTTATTTAATTTTAGCATTCATTTTTTTACACTTTACAATTTGTACATTACTTGCTCACAAAATTTATGGATTGGCCTAATGCGCTCATCAAAACGCTTACCATTATACTCATATTCACTGAAGGGTACTGTGTTGAGCACCTTAAAGCCTATAGCTTTGCCAATTTTTTGAGTAAATAATGATGTCCATAGCGCAGTAACCGCCTTAGGTCGCTTATTTTGCAATTCGGGTGCCACATCCTCCAAACCCTGTCCCTGTCCCAGTTCACGTGTCAGCTGAATTGTGGTTTCGGCTAGAGCGCGACCAAGTCCTTGTCTGCCAAACTCCGGCAAGGTAGCTAAAAACATTAGCTCGCACACACAATCCATGTTGTATTCGACGCAAACATCGATCTTGGAGTCCATCGTAATCATATAGTCCATTAGAGCCTTAGCCTGAGGACTCTTTGTTTGTTCGTTGTAGAACTTTACGAAGAAATTATCCTCGCCAGGTGGTGGAGCAAACTATAATTTAAATATATAGAAACAAAAGCTTGTTTCTTTTGTTTATAAATAAATACATATTTGAGTGCGTTCACTTGCCTGCAACTTATTAAAAGAAACAGCAACGATCCGTTTACTTTTCAGGTGTTTTACAATTAATGAAACCCCATCCTGTGCTGTGATTCGACAAAGCTCCCGCAACTCCTGGCGCGCTTCACTATTTTCTGGTAAATTTATTTCACAGCCGTTGCATACTGATTCGTTTATAAAGAACGAATCGTTCAGTACCTAATATTCAAAATATAAATAATAAATAAGTCTGATTATGATATTATATTATGTTAATAGAGAACAACACATATTTAAAGAATTATAAATGGTTTATATGTATGAATATGAACAAAAATAAATTGAATAAGCAATGCAGAAAAAAGTATGCAAAAAAGTTGAGCTGTGCGTCGGCCGGGAATCGAACCCGGGTCAACTGCTTGGAAGGCAACTATGCTAACCATTACACCACCGACGCCACGTTCCCAAGTTTGTTCTAAATTGATTTTCACAAGCTTTCACAGTGCTAAGTTCTAGCTGATAAACATGCAAATATTTTTAAAATTTAAAGGTCTAATTCGTTATTAATTAACAAGCATATTAACTCTAGAGCAAATGAAATGGGCAAGTAAACTTTTTTTTAATACTTACATTAAGAGCTTCCCCCAAATCAGCTTTAGCCAAACTTCGTAGCTCATACTCTCCTATTCAATTAAAATTATTACAAATATATAATAAAATCTTTAACGTAGTTTATTAATTCACCATTGTGCAAAGTTGACCAAAGTCTTCCGTTCTCTGCTCGCATTTTCACCGCTTATCTTTAGACTGAATCGACTGTTGCCATCAAATGTTCGATTGTAACTAAGCTATAAAGAAATTTTGATAGCTCTATCTGAGACCCGAAACCTGTTTTACGACACTACAATAGTATTTATAGGCTTATCATTTTGGCACTATGTTTGGATGAAGCTGCGCTCAGCTGCACGTTATTATCGGCGTTTTTGAAATTTAACTCAACATACGTAGGTATACTTAGATAAGGCAATAATTATCAATAACATATGTTTTTTATTTTAATATTTTAAAAATAATTTAATTAAATAGACATGGAATGTTTAGAACAAAAATAAATACTCAGTTTATTCATTATTTATGAATATTTTTTAAGCATATCCTTTTAAGCAGAACACCGCGAAGATACAAATTTCTTCGAAACACCCAAGACAATTCGAACATTTTATTTTTTTAAATTTTTAAATTTATTATAAGCTACTCGTACATATTTCATATCAGTTTTTAAATTAATAATATTTTATGTTTAATTCAAGTTCAACTTTAACCAAATATCAATTTGTTGAATCCAGATCAGCTGATGCGCTAGTGATGTTAATGTATATTTTAATTTGAACAGCTGCAGAATTTAATACATTTTACAACACTTCGTTGCGATTCCAAAAAAGCATAACAAAGACTTAGTCTGTTATTCATTTTGTTTTTATAGTTGTCCTCAGCTGCTCTACGGGAATTACACAAACAAACGTAACCTCTGACCCGCTGTTTTCCTGTTCCTTTTTTGTGTGCGTAAAATAAATAGCAAGCGGGACGCCATGGCAACGCACTGTTAAACAAAGCGCATTCAGTATTTTTTTTCATATTGCGTGCATTATCTACAGCAAAATGTTTCTATTGGACAAAATTGTTCCGTTTATCTTTAGTTATATACGACCATTTATCAAGTGGTTTCTGCATGTGTTCACTCGCCTCTCCGAGCTCCAGCGTATTTGCTATGGCGCAAGAGCTGGTGCACCGCGATGCCACCAAATCGAACGCTCCCTCCAAAAATCGAATCAGCTGGAAATAAAGAAATTGCTACGAGAACTGGATGATGCAGCGCCCTATGTCACAGATAAAGAGTTGCTATATTTTGGTGAGCAAACAGTAAATTGCATTCCCAGCTTATAGACGCTAACATTGCCTTTCCATTAACAGCTACACACGCTGTTAGCATTGTCGGCCGCGTGAAGCATATAAAAAGCAATGTGCATCCCGATTTTGGCAGGCTGTTCGGCAATTGTGTGACTACAATTTGGGGCTATAAGCGACTGATGCATCAAGTGGAAGAGCTGCGAGCCGAACCGTACGACTCGGAGAATCTACAGCACGAACAAAAGCTGTTGGAGCTGTGGCAACTACTGATGCCTGAAACTCCGCTAACTGGTCGCGTTTCTAAACAATGGCAAGAAATTGGCTTTCAGGGCGATGATCCCAAAACGGACTTCCGTGGCATGGGTATGTTGGGGCTCGAAAATCTCTTGTACTTTGCACGCGCCTACAATGATGCCGCCAAGCACGTGCTGCTCCACTCCATGCATCCCACAATGGGCTATACCTATGCCATTGTTGGCATCAATCTAACTGCCTTGGCCGTTAATCTTCTACGCTCTGGTGCGGCCAAGACTCACTTTTACAATCAGGTGGCGCAGCATAAGCAAAACTTTAGCACGATCGAGGATTTCCACAGACTTTATTGCTATCTGTTCTTCGAGTTCGATCGATTTTGGATGGACAGTTCACCGCGGAATATCATGGACTTCCGAGAAGTATATCAGGCCTTCGAGATAACTAAACTCGAAGCGCTCCACAATGAGAATACACTTTTTAAAACCAACCTGGTCGTCGAGTCCGTCTAACTGCTCACGTTGTGTACTTAAAAACAAAGTTCATAGATAATATTTATATATAAATGCAGCTTTTTATGCGTTTATTTGAGAGAGCTATATTATTTATATATATGTACTTTTAATATATATGTATATATATTTGTATGCAAGTATGTAAATCGTAGCCGCAATTAATTTTAATTAAATGGAATGTCATGCATAATACTTAGAAATGAAGATCGAGATTGCACAATAGGGAACCCATAGTTCTATAAAAATACATATTTAAATATCACGCAAAAGCAAAAACATTAAATTAAACAAAACAACTAAAACACAGAAATTATAAAAAATATACACGAGACAAATTTGTAAATCGCTCGCACTAATGAAATCCACTTTTGAGTATCCTATCAATTCAATTGGATGATGTATACCTAGTATATATGTATGTGTATGAAATGAACAAGTCGAATCGAATTGGTGCGTCCAAAACGGGCCAAAACGCCCTGGTTGTAAGCTAGTTGAATATTATTGTAGTATAATTAGCATGGTGCGTGGGGCCCCGAAGATTCTTTTGTTCTAACGATAAAACTTGACCTCGGCCTCAACGCAATCTTTGAGCAACTCGTCCAACTCTTCGCTGGCAAAATCCTGAATCGAAAAGTAATTATTCAATTCATCGACACAGGAACGCTCCAGGCTACGTAAGTGCTCCAGCGCAGCTGGCTTACGATTGGCATGCAAACTGTGAAGCAGCGTCTGGTCGGAATCCGGCTGCACCTGGGTCAGCGGCGAAATACGTGGCTTAGGTGCAAACACAAATGGCTTAAACACCGACTCGGCAGCATTTGGCGTGCCAGTGAACCAGTGACACGAAATGGAGCTGCCCTTGGCAGTTAGCACCGAGACGTTGGCCGCCCGTGAAGCAACACCGCTCGCCAAGCGCAAAGTCTCGAACATATCCTGTTGAGTGTAACTGCCATCGCCTGCGGGCTTCAGGCCACACCAATTGGTTTCCGGTGTCTGCGCCTCCGCCTCGTGAGCAGCTGCAAAGCTAGTGCTAGTATCTAGGCCATCACTCGACTTATCGATATTTGTGGTCACGCTTAGACCACCAGTAGGCACACGAAGCCAACTAACTTGCAGTTTCTCTGCAGCCCATACTTTGCCGGCGCTACTCAATATCCAGGCGGCCGAAGGATCACAAACTATAAAGTTCATCTTAGCGTTGTCGTTGCTATACTTGGCTACCAATGCTCCAATATGGTCAACGGCGGATTCCACATCTTTAGACTCGGCTAGTGCTATCCTGCAGCACGAATAATTTGTAAAAAAAAAAATATATATATATATATAAAAAATATATATGTATATATTTATAGATATATAGGCGACAATCATTCATATATACATTTATAATTATATATATTAAATATTACTACCCACCGAACTATATCCGTGCTCAGCAGGCTGTCAGTGTCCTTCGCCTCCTGCTCCCCATCAGTCCAGCTCAGGCTTATAGCCACGCCTCTTTCATTGGCTCCAAAGTCGCCGCCCCAAAGGAGGGGCTTCGGTTTTTGCAATATCACACGTAGGGCATCGCTCACCGGCTCTAAAGCAGCACCACCATCAGTCTGGCATATGTGGCAAGTGGCAAAGCATTCAAGATGAGTCATTTAAGCTTTTTTCTGGGTTTTGTCGGCTCACCTTCCCCTCCAGCACGTCGCTGACATCATAATAGCAGATTTCGGATGCCACACCTACCGCTGCAGCGTCCTCACCATTGCGACCGAAAATTAGAGAGCCAGACTCAGTATTAGCTGGCAGCACAATGAAACAGTCACCATTTGAGGACATTTTTTGGTGTTTCAAATAAATTATACGCTCAGACTCAGACAAATTTGCAAAATTGATTTTTCGCAACAGCTGTTGCCGTTACAGTCTGTTGACGCCAACTAGCCTAACAGAATTCTGTTAATAAAAGCTGGTCGAATGAAGTTGGTTGCGTGTGAATTCTCTGCCAACCTATTTCAATGTAATTTGTATTTGACAGCAATCGGTTGGTTGAATTCATCGAATATTTTCTTGTTCTTGCAATATTACCATTGCTGATCTCGGTCGCAGTGGTCTAAAAATTTGTAAAAATAGAAAATCCAGTTAAAATCGTAATCATTTTAATAGCTCGCGGTTGCTTTAGGAAGCCGTAAAGTGTTTTAATGCATCTTTGATCAGTAAAAGTGTGGCACAGGCAGAAAACGTCATCGAAGAATTGCATTTGTATACAGCAGTCTGTGTGCAGGTGTTGTCTCATTCGGGCGTATCTTCGAGTTGGGTTGTGGTGCGAGCGAAACAACAACAAACAAGTTACAAGGTAAATACTCGTGCATACTGTTGTTGTTGTTGTTACTGCTGTTGGTGGATGTTCAGCGCCTTTTTTGTGTGTTGATTATTTTACTTGTGAGCGCTGTAACTCGTGGGCGGCTAAACCATCGCTGTCCGGCTTTAGCGGTTACAAAAATCTTATTAAATCGGGTTACTTTAAAATTCAATAGAAAAAGTGAAGAAAAAGGAATGAGAATGAGTTTGCAATTGGAACTCGAAAGTGCCTAGTAAAGAAAATCAATATTCATATTGTACGGCGTACTTCCAATAAGAAATTACAGTGAGTTCATGAAAATAACAAACGCGAATCTAAAGAATTTCAACTTAAGACTCCCAATCGGTGTTGGTGGGCCGCTGCCGCTGCCGCTGCCGCTCCCTAAACAGATATTTCTTCTCGGTTAAATGTACGTGTGTACGTGTGAGTGTATACGTGCGTGCGAGTGCCGCTTCGCGTTGCTTGACCACTTTGACCGCGCGCATTTTCATGTTGTTTTTGGTCTGAAACTAGTTTTCGATGTTTCTTTTTTATTGCTGCTGATATTTTGTTGTTGCTGTTATTGGTTTTGTTGTTGTTTTTTTTTTTTGTTACTCGGGTTAAATTTTCACCCCGCCAGTAGTGAATGTGATGACGTTTTAAGGTGCCCACGTCGAATTAATTTAAATATAATCGCAGAAAATCAATAATTTCAAGCTTCGAGTATACACATTTTTGTGGCAAACTGGTTGATTTGAAATTTAAGTGTGTGGCATGCTTTAAGTGTGAAAGCGGAACACAAACCACCCTCGCTCGCTCTCACTGACTGCTTCAGCTCCAACTCCAACTCCAGAGCAGCCCAAAACTGAAATTCATCCCATCCCCTTTCAAAGCAACTTGCTTGAAGTGATGAAAATATTTATGTATGTATATAGATATATATATGTATATGTATATACTAATATACAAAGAAAGTGCCGTTACATTCCTCCCCCAATTCGCCCCATTATGCGGCTTATATATACATGGATACATGGATATGTATATGTGTACATCTAATCTTTGTGTGTATCTGTTTGCTTGTAGGCGTTCTCGTCGAAAGTGCATTGCTCTGCCGCTACCCCTGCTCCAACGTCGTATTGTAAACATTACAAAAGCTGCGTGCGGGGCGGCCTCATTTCATTCGTGTGTGTGTGTGTGTGTGTGTGTGTGTGTGTAGTAAATACGTATGTATGTATGTATTTACTTCTTTTATTTACACTTCCACTGTAAATGTTGCTCTCGCAAGCGGTTGGCAACACGCGCATCGCAGCCACTGCGATTTCGGCAGTTGGCAACACGTTGACCCAATAACGGTATAACAAGACACCCGCATACATAGGCAAAAACACAAACATATGTATATTTTTATACATGTATATATACATAAGAAACTTGAATGAAAGCCAGCATGGCATTCAACGGCTGTGTCGGCATTATGATTATGTTGCTTCTTTTCTACAGCAACCATAAAATCTCTGCAGATGCGATCCACATATGCATGTGCATCATATTTTTCTTTGTATGTGGTTATTAAACAAAAATGTAAAGATACGCGGTGGTGAAAATCAATAATAATTTGATGCAACTGTTCATTGAATTTTATAGCTGTGTTGAATATCAATATAATGTAATTACTTAGCTTTATTTTTGACGCTCCCATTGTTTACATCAAGAAACAGAAACATTTTATTTTGTGGCCACCGAGAAGTTCAATGAACTAACCAAACAGTGGAATGCTCATCCGTTCGAATGCTTGTCTGTTTGTATATGTGTGTGCGTGCGTGTATTTTTGTGATCGCTGCACGTAACCAAAATTTGTTGGTATTTTTATGGACTTCGATTATTGTACCCATTAGGAGGCGATGTAGATATGTTTATCGCCATAATTTGTGTGGCCCAAATCAAAATCAGATATAACACCAGTAGCTGGCGAAGTGTGTTGGCGGCAGCAAAAAAAAAATACCTTGACATTGAGAGTTTATATACGCAAATGTGTGTGTATGTGTCGTGCGTATTATAGTGTTCAGCAAACAGAACCTACTTTTGTATGTGTGCGTAAATTGTGCACATATACTGTCCCACTCTAGCGCACAGCATATGCATGCTAAGTATTATTTAATAAATAAACCGGCCCGGCACGGCCTGCCTCTTGTTATTGTTATTGTTTACGAATGCGCCATTGACCTTGTGAACAGCACCTGCAATACAATTGGCCGAATGCAAATATCGATAACACATGCCAACGATATATCGATTCAAGGACTTTGTTTATGTATGTTTCTCAACATTAGTGCTTGTCTGAAAGCAATTAACGTTAATGATTTAACAATTATGCATTTTCATCACGTATATTAATTAATTTGTATTTTTCTCATTTTAGCTAATACGCGGCTTGAGGTTAGTTGACTTGTCAATTAACCACAATTAATCATTCTCTGGTGAGCAACTGTAATAATTATATATTGAAGTATTAGAATGGATCACGCATTAAGTTAGAAGAAACCAATTGTTCAGAGAGTTAGTGCTTTTTTTATATAATTTATATTTTAAGGAGAGATTTTAAATTATTTATTTGAAAAAGGATATCTTCATTGAAATAGTATTGCATTTATGCTTGACCATAGAAGTCTAATAGATTTTCTTCAGTTGAACAGTATTTAATTGTTTCCTGTTTGTCTCTTGCAGTGGGTGTTTGTAAACAGACGCGATTCCTTCCTCAGTAAATGCGAAACTGGAGTTGTTAGACTCCAGCAGCAACGACGACACCATTCACTCTACCAACTTGAATAGGAAATTAATCAAAATTAAGAAGTTCAAGCTGGACGATATGAAAGAAATGGTGGGCGGATGCTGTGTTTGTTCGGACGAGCGGGGGTGGCCGGAGAACCCGCTCGTCTACTGTGACGGCCAAAACTGCACCGTTGCCGTGCATCAGGCATGCTATGGCATCGTTACCGTACCCACCGGTCCCTGGTATTGTCGTAAATGCGAATCACAGGAGCGCACCTCACGTGTACGCTGTGAGATTTGTCCCTCTCGCGATGGTGCCCTGAAAAAGACTGACACTAGCGGCTGGGCGCATGTTGTGTGCGCCCTTTACATACCCGAGATTCGATTTGGCAATGTGACCACAATGGAGCCCATTATATTGACCCTTATACCGCAGGAACGCTATTCCAAAAGTGAGTCATGTTTGCCATAACAGTTGCATTCACTTACTAAATGATTTATATTTATTCAACAGCCTGCTACATATGCCTGGAGATCGGAAAACCGAACCGCGCCAATGTCGGCGCTTGCATGCAGTGCAACAAGGCCAACTGCAAGCAACAGTTCCATGTGACCTGTGCCCAAAGCTTGGGCCTGCTTTGCGAGGAAGCCGGCAACTACTTAGATAATGTCAAGTATTGCGGCTATTGCCAACATCATTATAGTAAATTGGTGAGTCTTTACTGGAGTCTCCATGTATTATACGCTTATGCCTTTATATATAAATATATATATATATACATATCGCAGAAAAAGGGCGGAAATGTCAAAACCATACCACCCTACAAGCCCGTACAACATGACACCTCCTCCGATTCCTGCTCCTCACCTGAGAAAGAAATCGATTCAACTATGAACTCGGCTTCCACGTCAGCGACAAGCATTAAGATAACGAGCAGCACATTAGCCGCTAGCTCCACAACCTTGTCGAGCGGCGGAAACAACGTTTCATCTTCATCGAAACAACGAAAGTCAAATGCCTCCGGTAAATCTTCGGTATCTTCGGGCAGCAGCTCCGGAACAGCAACGGGTCTGTCAAATCCAACAAGCTCCACGAGCTCTGCCGCGGCTACAAACACTTCGACTGCAGCCAGCCCTCTAGCCGGCAACAGCAACAGCAACAGCACAATCTCTACTAGCAATAACAATCCCATTGGCAACACCTTAACGAGTTCTGCTAGCGGCAGTGTTGCAGCCACACATACGCCAATCCCTGGCAGTGGTAATGCCATGAGTAGCACTAACAGCACCAATGCAAGTGGAGCCGGTAGCACCAGCACTAACAACAACAATACAATAGGGCAAAGCAATTCGAGTACTAAGTCATCGGCCACCAGCTCTAGCAGCAGCTATAAGGATAAGCATAGCAAAAGCCTAGGCAAGCAATCCGGCTCTGGTTTCAGCAAGGATAAGGATAAGGATGGTAATAATTCATCGAACAATAGCTTTTCCCACTCATCAGCCTCTTCGTCATCCTCATCCTCCTCGTCGTCTCGCGATAAATCGTCAAAGTCGTCGAAAAACAAAGATAGCTCCAAAGAAGCCGCCATCGTAGCTGCCAGCAGCAGCAGCAACATTGCCACAAGCAGCAGCAACATGTCCAGTGGTACCAGCATTACGGGCAACAGCAACTCCACTTCTACAGCTCATGTATCTAGTAGCGGAAATGGGGGTAACAATCTGGCTACTGCCTCGATCAATGAGCATAGTAATCATGCCCAGAATCTAAGCACGTCTGCTCTAGCCAGCTCAACAAGCAGCGTCTCGGGCAAACTTCAATTGGCGAACAATTTGGGCGGCGGATTCGGAGCCGAGTTGCATGCCACAAGCAGTTGCAATAGTAGTACCGTCGTGAAGGATACGTCGACATCCTTTGCCGGTAGCAGTAAAACAAGTAATTTGGATAGTTTGTCGGGCGCTGGTTCGTCCACAAGCAGTAGTTTAAATCCGCTTGGTCTCGCCTCCAACAGCACTAATGTAAATAGTGGCAGCAGCAGCAACAGCAGCAGCACCAATAAGGTAGCTCCTTCAGTTGCATCTGCAACATCTACAACAACATCAAGCCACAACCAGACACCATCAGCTAGCAGCTCCACAGTGTCTAAAAAACGAAAGGTAGATGCTGCCAAAACAGTTACCAGCATCAATCTTGAAGATCACAATAGGTATATAAACTAGCTAACTAATGTGAATCATTATCGATTATTATATATATTAATATTCTTATTTTACTACAGCTCATTTCGGGATATTATTAAGGATGTGCACGTAACTCTGACGCCACTGACGGACTTCGAGAAGGAAATCGAGAAAAGCTCCAAGCGGGTGAGTTAATTTTATAGTCTTGTTTATCTCTCAGTCTTTGCGCGCAGGCCCTATAAATAGTTCGGTAGACCGCATCTCTTGAGTGTCTTTCGTAGCGCACTCTTAAGATTACACTTGTCTCTTGACACATTCGTTCGTCTGGCTACAAAGTTGCCTTTTGAATAATAGTCTTCTAATCTCGTACACTTGTCGACAACTTGTCAAGTGTCGACTACTCGGTTCGAAAGGATGAACCAACTAGTCAACGCACTTCTATAACCATTTCACTCGCTCCCACTCAGCGCAAGTGGACGGCGCAGGCGCATTGCCAACTTTCGTATCATATTTATAAGTAGAAATGCAATTATTAATGCATACACCTTTCTGAAAGAAGAAAATACATTTATATAAATACATATATGTGTAAACGTCAAACACAAGGTGTGCAACTCAATGTGTTTATGTGGGAAATATGTGTGCATACCTGAAAGAAATGTTCGAGAAATTCGTGTTTTTCAATTATACCCTCTATTTGTATATAAATTAATGGGGAATACTACAATTTATATTAATAAGATTAAAGAAATAAATTTTAAAAATATAAAAAAAAAATTTTTATTTATATATATATATATATATATATGTATATATATATAATTAATCTAAGAATATTTACAAACAATTTAGTATTCTGTGTTAACTTTTTTGTGATTGAACTTTAATTCAATTATGAAAAATGAATATAAGTGAACATGGAATAATTTTTACTTATATATATTTATAATACCTACATGTAGACAAATGTCAATTGTTTTCGTTTTCTACAATGAATATTTTTGTTAATTTATTAAGTTGCTATAAATCACTTAGTAAGTTAGGTAATATCCAATTTGTGTTTTTGTAACCTAGCGGTACGTAATTACCCTTTTCTTTACATTATGTTAACTATAAGATCTCTGTTAGGCTTTCAGTTATTTACTATGTTATCATGGCATACTATGTTGATTTTAAATTTGTAAATTGTAAACTCTGCTAACACAGCTAAAGTAAGCCAGACTTAATCAGAGTATTCTATACCTCTTAATGCATTCCTTGAATCTTAAATTGTATTTTAAATTGATTTCTTTCTCTTATTCATTGGCAAAGGGTATTTTCTCTTTTAGAATTGAGAAGTACAACTTGTTTTAGTTTGCTTCAGTTAGGGGTTTTATTTTTGTTGGATGCCTCTTCTATTCCATCAATATTTACATAGATGAATTTGAATTTTGAATTTCTACTTTTCGATGTGATTGATGTGCATTGACGTGGACCATGTCCCATTAATTTCTTTTAAATATGAAAAATGTGTATGCCGAAATGATGTATTTTTATTTTTAATTAAATGCAAATGTTGCAGGTTAAATTATGTGTAATATTAACAAAGAACAATATTGTAAACTAATTAATAATAGATACTCATTTCCTTAGTCATATATATATATATATATATATATATATATATAGACTTTAGTAAAAAGTAATATTATTACAGAGTATACAATGGTCAAATAATTACCTTGAAACAAGTAAACAACTCCTGGAAAAGTCGGCAAAATGTGTTATTCATTCATTTATTTATTTGTTGTTTTTGATCAAATTTACGACAATGATCGCATTGATATGTCTTATACTATACAACATTTTGATTTGTTGTTCGTCTCGTTGTTGTTGCTGCGACTGTTGGTGCTTCTGCTTGTGGTATCGTTGTTGTTTGTCGACTATATAGTCATCCCTATCATTTGGCTAAGACGACAAGCATCTCGCTGTCGCTATCCGTTGTGCCGTGTGCAGACAGATATAGTCTCATAGTCCACATAGCGCCAGGGTAGCGGCCCCCAACAAAAAGTTGACAATTTTCTAGCCCGCTCAGTCGAAAATCGTTGCTAATCGAAGCCAAAAGGCTCTAACAACAAATTTAAAAAAAATACGTTTTTTGCGAATTTTTATTATAACGAACGAAAAGTAAATACACACATATAAATATATACATATATTGAAATGTATATATATATTCGAGAGATTCTGCAATTCATTTCCATACAGATAAAACTTGTGAACAAATATCGGTATAAAGCTGCCACAGAAAAAAAAAATCAAGAACTGCATATGATGAAGTTTAATTATAGAAAATTTGGCACACATTTTGACACCACACACATGAAAAGAAGAAAAGAAAAAAAAAGATATAAAAACGAGGAAAAGCGAAGAAAAATAACGTAAAAGATAAATGTAGCTGGCTCCATTGGGGGAATGTAAAGCAAAAAAGAAAAACATTTCCTACGAACTCGTATTTATAGATCTGTTTTTTAGTGAAATAGTTTTTGGCCCAGAGTGCACAGATGTTCTAATCGGCCAGTTAGCCTAGCCTGGCCTGACCTGATCTGGCTTTATATAGTGAAAATTGTTTGTGCGTAACTAGCAAAATTTTGCAACTATTTATCCATGTGAACACAACTGCCACTTGACCTTATGAATTAGACCCTGAACAGAGAGTGTAAACAATTTATTGAACAATTTGTCTGTGCATTGAATTAGCTAATCATGATAATGCAATTTCCACGATTCAATTTTCGCATAAGCGTACGAAGAATTTTCGCACAACATTTTCGCCCTGTTACCGCATACAAGAAAAAAAAATAGAGAATCGAACGAATGATGTGAAATGAAAAACTTTTGAAACTCGTGTATGGCAAATGTGTGTGTGAGTGAATGTGAATGTGTGATGTGTGATGTGTGTAGAACAAGTTGAAAAACCACAGACGCCGCTGCCTTGGCTACCATACACACACACACACACACACTCACGGCAGAGCTACGCACACATTCATATTTCCATCCCACTCTCTGGCGAGATATTAGATGAAAATTGTTCCGCATCTAAAGTTTCTCAAATGAAACAAAAAAGAAAAGCACAGAATTTTTTTTCGAATAAAACTCAAACATAGGAATTCTCAGCGCCGTGTGCCGTGTGCACTCACAATTCTATAGATTAGTTTGCGTTGAGCAATCCTCCAGTTCAGTTCTCAGTTCTTTAGTGTGTGGTGTTTGTGTCGATCGATGTAGGTGCTGTTTCTCCCCATACACATAAATATATATATTATCTATAAATATATATATATATAACTTGTAGCGTGCTTTTAACCGATATCTCTTCAGCAGTTAACAAATGTAAACAGCTTCATTTCATATCAAACCACATATAATACAACTGCATGCATACATTTGTCACCCACTGTACAATCGAAACAAGAACAAAAACTGACACGGGATAGTGAGTCAGAGTGGGTCAGAAAATGGGTTTGTCATCGGACAGCGCTCATATTCACCTGTGTTATTTTTAACAGAAAAAAGTTTCTCCCAGCTACAGATACACATTCTTATGGCTCAACATTTTGTTTGCTGGCAACATATATATGATTTTATTTTGAAGAAATTTCAAACGTTTTCCCTCTGCTGTTCATAAATTTCATATGTATACTATATATGCGCGTATTTTTATTACGTAGGTGGGCTTGTTGCTTGTTGGGTAATTTTCTTCTTCAAAAAAAACTCATTAGGATAGACAATGGACGTGTTCAATAGCTATTTATGACAGTTGACAATAGAGAAGATAATCTACAAAAAAGTGAGAAATTTAGCATCTGACGCACGTTTGTAGTATCCGCAAGCAACGCACTGCAATCTATCATTTAGTGCATTTATTATGAATAAGATAAATTATAATAACGATTTCAAACAGAATAGGATTGTCCAATTGGTATTATATGAATGTGGTCTTTGAAACAGCGCACAGCAAGAACGTGTATAAATCATAGTTATGTTTTAGTGCATGTTCTAAAAAAGTTAAAAAAAAATAATGTTTGTACATCTGATATATTTATTGTGGATTAGAGAATATTAATTGCCACATGTATTAAAATGCACAAAAATAATTATTTAAATTAGATTAGGCTGCTTAAGGAAATACTTTTAAACATATTTAAATGAATATTTATATATAACTTTCTATATAACGTAAATTATTAACAGAAACATAACACTTGAATATAACAGAACATTGTTTAGTACAACAATACTATATTAAAAGATTCTTGTTTTTGGTACAATATTTTATGTTAATCAATTAATCTGTTTTAAATAAAGTAGTATATGCAAATAAGAAGAACAGACATGAATTTTAGAACGTGTACTAAATTATATTTGAAAATACTTAGCACAGCCTAAATGGAGTACAGCATTGATACAGAAATTTAATGGGAATGTAATATGTACTAAAATATCAATGAAAACTAAAATTGAAAATGACAACAAACTGATTTCCTACATGTACTAAACATATGTGTTCGACTACTTTGGCTAGAATTTATGCACATGCTACTTTTCATCTCATGCAGCATTCAAACCATCAACGACATCATCTTTATCAACACGACTAAAACCACCAAAAACCACCAATACAAGCAACTACCATTGCCTCAGCTTTGCTTCAATTTACTTTCGAACGCTGCAACGATCGAGACGATGCAGGCATTGTATGTTGTATCTTTTGCTCTCTGCACTTTCAGATAATAAGCATATAATATATATAGATACAGATAATCGTACCCCAATTCGTGGTTAGAGCTCAATTTGATTACAATCAGAAAAGGAATATCCATACCTCAAGTCCAAATACAGCAAAGGGAAAGAAAAAAAAGAGAAAACAAAAACAGTCGCAGAATGCCCCTACAACCGATTGAGTCCCCCAAATGCCCGCGTTGCGGCAAGAGCGTATACGCTGCTGAGGAGCGCCTAGCTGGCGGCTATGTATTCCACAAGAATTGTTTCAAATGCTCCATGTGCAACAAATCGCTGGACTCGACCAATTGCTCAGAGCACGATCGGGAGCTGTACTGCAAAGTGTGCCACGGTCGCAAATATGGACCGAAGGGCTACGGCTTTGGCACCGGCGCCGGCACACTCTCCATGGATAATGGCGCACAGTTCCAGAACGGTGAATCGGTGAGGAATGGCGCTCGTCTTGAGCCACGCGCCATTGCCCGGGCGCCAGAGGGCGAGGGCTGCCCCAGATGCGGCGGCTATGTCTATGCCGCCGAACAGATGTTGGCACGCGGACGCAGCTGGCACAAGGAGTGCTTCAAGTGCGGCACCTGCAAGAAGGGCCTCGACTCGATCCTGTGCTGCGAGGCGCCCGACAAGAACATCTACTGCAAGGGCTGCTATGCCAAGCAGTTTGGTCCCAAGGGCTATGGCTATGGCCAGGGTGGCGGCGCTCTCCAGTCCGATTGCTATGCCACCGATGATGGTGCACCGTCGATGCGTGCCGCTATTGAGGTGGACAGGATTAAAGCACGCCCCGGCGAAGGCTGTCCTCGCTGCGGTGGCGCTGTCTTTGCCGCCGAGCAGAAGCTGTCCAAGGGCCGTGAGTGGCACAAGAAGTGCTACAATTGCAAAGACTGCCACAAGACTCTGGACTCGATCAATGCCAGCGATGGCCCCGATGGCGATGTCTATTGCAGGACCTGCTATGGCAAGAAGTGGGGTCCACATGGCTATGGCTTTGCCTGCGGCTCTGGCTTCCTGCAGACGGATGGCCTAACCGAAGATCAGATCAGCGCCAGTCGTCCGTTCATCAATCCGGACACGACCTCGATCAAGGCGCCCGAAGGCGAGGGCTGTCCACGATGCGGTGGTGCTGTCTTTGCCGCCGAGCAGCAACTTTCCAAGGGCAAGATGTGGCACAGAAAGTGCTACAACTGCATCGATTGCCACCGTCCACTCGACTCGGTGTTGGCCTGCGATGGTCCTGATGGCGATATTTACTGCAAGGCCTGCTACGGCAAGCGCTATGGCCCCAAGGGCTTCGGCTACGGTCATGCCCCCACCCTGGTCTCCACCAGCGGCGAGTCAACCATCCAATTTCCCGATGGCGGTCCACTGAATGGTCAGAAGACATCCGGTGGTTGTCCCCGTTGCGGTTTTGCCGTCTTTGCCGCCGAACAGATGATCAGCAAGAGTCGCATTTGGCACAAGCGCTGCTTTTACTGCTCCGATTGCCGCAAGTCTCTGGACTCCACGAACCTCAATGACGGACCCGATGGCGACATCTACTGTCGCTCCTGCTACAGCCGCAATTTTGGACCCAAGGGCGTGGGCTATGGCCTCGGCGCGGGCGCTTTGACAACGTTCTAAATGCCTTTCTAAATACCCTTAACTTAATCAATAATCCAATATTATCCAGCAACAATCGTTCCGATTTAATATATTTGTTTTAATCTATCCCAGAAATCAAAAAATAAGTAAAACTCTTAACTCCATCCGCAATGCTAGCTAACTTAGTCTTCGGTTTCCAACGATTTTTTGATTGAACGAAATGCAGAAACTGCTAACGTTTTTGTCTTAGGTTATGTGAGAAATAAGCTTTATGGAACAAAAAACAAAAAAACAAACAAAAACAAATGAAAAATTTTACACAAAAAAAAGAATAAAAGAAAATTTAAAAACCTAAAAAAAAATTGAAGTTGAAAACTTACGAAAGAAAAACTTAAAAAAAAATAATGCGAATTTAACTATCGAACGCTAACTAACGAATCAAGCAGCGACAATGGCACAGGCAATAGCATAATATAAAAGCAACAAATCATAAATTTTGAAACATTTATTATTAATATAATAGAAACTGAAATGAAATACTGGCTAACAGTGCGTTACAGTTGCAGCTAACATTTCTAATAGGCAACTGTACCGCAGAGAGACTAACAGATATCGAAGTGTAGAAGGAGAACTGCAGTCGCTTTTTTTATTATTATTATGTATTTCGAATATGCTCCAATATAAAAGCAAAGATATACTATAGAGCTTTTGCTCCTATGTTAATGATTATGATAAATGATAAATGATAAATGATAATGATGATGATGATATATTTATGTACATTTAGCTTATTTAGTTTATATGTTATAAGTACTTTCGAAATCTTGATGATATTTATTTTCCAATTATTCGGTTTCTTTTTTTTCTAATTCTAATCCATGAGCAATGTTTGGACTCGCTCTATATACAATACGCACACACAACACACATTATAACATCCAATAATATATGCCCCAGTGGGTTCCATGGAAACAAATCGAATGGTTTTGTTTTTTGCTTTGCTTTTTGGAATTTGTTATTTTCGAACTTTGCACTTAATTTGATTATAACTATAATTATTTTTTAAATTAATTGGCTATGTCGGCATACCTGTGTAATTAAGTTTTAGTGGGTGTTTGTTTTCTAGTTCTGAGAGAGATTGAGCCATACAATATGGTCTATATTTAGATGCCGACCGATCGACCGACTTCGTGTACAAAATAATTGCTCAACATTCTCTGGCTATACTTAAGTTTCGACGTCGGCAGATATATATTTATCTTTATATATATATAAATATATATATATATATATATATATATATATATATATATATATATATATATATATATATATATATATATATATATTATTTGTATACTCAGAGTTCTCATTCGGGTTGCTCAAGCATGTTCCATAACCGTATTCGAAACTATTTTCTAAATATAAATATGATGCTAATATGCTGCATTTCAAGAGAGAGAGAGAGAGAGAAAAAACTTTTTGACTGCTGAGCGTAAATGCTTCCTCTTAAATTTTCAGCTTTTCACTCAAGAGATTAACCAATCGTCGCTATGACGATATTTTTGGCACGTGCGCTCGATTTTCAAAATGAAAAAAAAAACTCTTAACTAAGCTCTTGAACTATTCTCTTATATTCTTTGGTCATATTATTCAAGTATTGAGATTTCTTGTCATTTCACATTTTTGAAAGCTGAAAAGAAAAAAATTAACTCTTTGAACTAATCAAATAGCGACGTTTGCGCGTCATCAACAGAAAATTTTTCAAAAATTATTTACAAATCTTTCAGAGCTTCTTCTATACTATATGAAATATTTCATATACCCTATAGACGAAATGCAGTAACTAATGTAGTGGGTCAGTTCTTTTGAAAATATTTATACTAATTTTAAATGAAAATAATTGTTTCTATTATTCTAAATTTTTTATAATTTTAGAAATGATAATTTGATTTTTTTTTTCGCTATAAAAAATACAATTTATATAAAAATTTAAATATGATACATAAAATCCATATATTTTAATTTTCTATTATAATTCTATTAGCAGCTTTAAAGTGTTTTAAATGAAAAAGGAATACATTCGGTTAATACCCTTCAAACAAAACAAAAATTGCATAGCTTATAAAAGATAATTACCAAAATTGAGTCAGTTGCCTTGAACACAAGGTATCTCAAATCTACATGAAAATGTTTATAAATTACATATATTTATTTATATATTTTTGGTAATTATTATACCGTGTAGCCATTAAAAAATCGGTATAATTGTTGTGTGTCAATTTATGAAACAGCGAACAATATTTTTTAACTTCATATGGGGTCAGATGGATCTATTAGATAGATTTTTTAATTTTAAAATTCTCTACACATATCTTCTTAATGCAGCGTATGTACTAGTCGAGCATCTTTGTTAGTTTTGTTCGAGTATTTGAAATGACGTTGACCACAAAAAAAAAAAAAAAATTAGTTGACGTTGCTATGCCAGCAGGCAGCGCACATTCATTCGATGCCATATTTATAAGAGACATATATTATATATATGTATGTTAAAAAATTAATGTTTCAATAGCAAAAATAAATAAAATAAATTGTCTGAGGTCGTTTGCAGCCAGGTGTGTTGTTCGATATGCTCAATACGCTCGTTGTTTCGAACAGCACGATACGTAGCTATGCTATATTTATAGATCCATCCACCTAGTCAGCATCTATTTTCGAGTGATTCAATTTTCAAATTTTTGCACATATGACACATGCGAAGCAGCTCTTAGCATATTCTGATTGATAAACAACGCGGATGACTATGCCGATGGGCTCTAAATATAGTTCATCTGCATATACATATATAAATATATGTATATATTTATATCTAAATTTCCCTTTTGGCTTTAATTAATCTTTAATATCTTGTGATCTGTGGCGCGAACGGATTTATGCGTTGTTGAAATATGTATTTATAATTTGTATACTTAACGAGAGATTTTTATTATGAAATATATAAATAAATGATGTTAAGTAACACATATGAACACAGGTGAGCGAAGCGAATAACTGATTGACTCTGGAAAACTCATTTGTAATTTGATTAATATAATCTTAAATCAAATTATATCAATCAAATTATAAATGAATGTTATAGGATAAATGTACATATATTCTCTGATTCACTCAATCGATAAAAAGATTACTTTTATGTGATTGCATTGCATTTAATGGCTACAAGTATTGATTTCACATTACCAAACTTCTCGTAACCCTCTTTTCAATTCCTATTTAGGGTTGTTTTTCAAGTTGATCACACTTGGGCTAGCAAATTACTAGTTATTATAAAATTGAAATTGCAATTTATTTTGAACAAGACAACTACAATCAAATACTAGCCACAATTTGATGAACTACTAAGAAAAACTACCCTAAAGAACGAAAATGTAATTCCCTTAACTTAAAACTATATAAAATTTAGGTTGTGTCTGTAGAAGGGCAATAAGTTTCTCGTAGAAAACTTTCTTTACCGAGGATCATTCCTAAGATAGATTTGTTATATAGTATAGATCAACTGACTCGAACAACATTCTATACATTCATTAAAGAAAACCAGACCTTTTCCATATCAAAATTATAATATATGCTACTGTAAGTGTATTAGAAAACATAATAATCATAAACGGAAGGACCTCATGGTGTGTTATTTGCTGCAGTTATATGGTGGTGGAGGTGGTGGAGGTGGTGGAGGTGGTGGTGGTGATGTCGTCGTCTGTGCCCAACGGGTGGTGGGTGATAAGTTATAAATTTGTCACCCGTAACTGTATTCAATTATAAGTGCTTGTCAAAATTGATATTCGACTATTGCTCACAAACAGTCACGCACTCTTATACTACAGTTAAGAGAGAGATAGACACAATGAGTTTATGTTCTCTTGCTGCGTTTATGACTTGCAGTAAGTCTTATAAAACAATCATTATCCCCTTGGCGTAACTGATTTGCTCTCTTAGAAGTCATAAATATAAAACAGTGATACAAATTTTTCCGAAAGCAATTCAATGTTTTTTTTTTTTAACCACCCAGCTGAGTTGCAGTAGACCTTCAGTCGGATTTACCCGGCAGCGAAATCAACACCTTTTTTGACTGTGGGTGCGCCATGCAGACGGTCGGTTGGTCACACGTCCTTCCCCTGCACGTGTGCTGTGTGCGTTTTATTATCGTACATATTACTTTTATAGCGTCAAGCAATGCACGATTGGCATCTACACGGGGTTTGAAAAACTTGAAAAACGAAATACAACTATTGTAAAGCACAGGAAACGTTAATATACTCACTTATTACTGTTTATGCTACTAGCAGTTAATCAAGTCTACTCTCTGTTAAAGATCTGTTATTTAATTTACAGTTCTTTGACAGTAACTCTGTTCAGTGCTGTTATTACGAACTGTTCCCACCCACCAACAATGTGAGCTTTATGTGAGTGTGTGTGTGTGTGTGCTCAATGTAAATATTTATTTGACTGTTGACATTTTTAATAAAAATTTGATCTTTGAAATATATTTGGCTAACCATGGGCACTTGATGCATTTCTGTTTATCGACGTATAACTCAAATGAAATGAGTTTATTTAGTGCCGCATGCAGAAAGCTGAAACGTGGCCTGATCAAATATTTGCACGCATTATGCCCTGTTTACTCCTGGATGTGAGCCTGTTGCCCTTTTTTTGTTTTTGCAGTTGAATGACCTAAGTGGAGCAGACATAAAACCCTAATATGAGCAACGTCAGCTTCAAGCACCTGTCTGGCTCGACTTGGTCTGCTGTGGCCACTCTCTGAGACACATCTGCATTAATTCATATTATATGGTTTAAATTGTCGGGTCTGTTAATTAAGCATGTCATATTGCTGTCGCTCGCTTCACAACTACATTTCTTTGTTGTCACAGCGACAAAAAAAAAAACAACGACAACAGTTGAATATTAATATTAATTTTCCAACTTTGTACGTTTCTGACAATCCGGCGCCATTATTGTGCTCTTTGCCACCTTCTTTGATTTGATGACGAGCTAGAGAGCTATTGAGCTATTAAGCGAAGCACGAGGGAACGGACGAACGACCCACCGTTGGCTATGCAACGGCAATGTTTGTGAGCCGTTCCCATTTTCCAGTCGCTTTGCTTTGTTTGTTTTGTAAAACAGGCACGCTCAGTCGAGCTGCAGAACTCCCCGCATTGCTCTTCGTCGCCAGGTAAATGCCACTTAACATTTTTTTCCTTACGTTTTTTCTACCCCATGATTTTTCGAGCATTGTATTTGCATCACAAATTATGCTACCTCTTGCTCTTTCGACTCCAGCTGCAAATAATCCTCTTCTTCTTTTATTTATTGCCAATTGCAAACGTCTGGTGGTCGCAGGTTTGTGGGTCTCAGACTGCTAGCACCACCTCGTTCTCCTGTAAACATCGTCTTACAATTCAATTATTTTTCATTTTCCTGTTTTTGTCTTCTTCAATCGCTGTCTGGCTCAGGCAACAGCAGCAGTAACAGCAACAACAACAACAGCAGAATTAACCTGCATGCAGCACCCGCCCCCGTCGACAGCATAGCATAAAGCACACGAAAAGATACATATACGCAGATGCGAGAGCGAACGAAAGAGAGCGTGCAGCCGATACAATCATTGTTGTTGTTGTTGCTGCTGCTACTGTTGTTTGTTAGTATGTTGCAATGAGCTCTCTTGCTCTCTCCGGCTATCTCTCGTCTATTTGCGCTCGCGCGCACCTAAAACTGTTCCCAAAAGTTGTGAACGGCTGGGAACAGTTCATCAGATAAAACATTTATAAATATTAAGCACAATTAAACGAGTAAATAATTTCCGAGCTTTTCTATTATTTGTTATCATCTCTTCTCTCATTTTGTTTTGCTAAGCTTTTCGCCGTTTTCGCTTCCTGGTTATTTTGAAGCTGGCTGACTGTCTGCACGTTGATAACATTGTCGTCACTGTTGTTGTTGCCGTCTTTATTACAACATCAGCAACATTACGACATTCGTTGTGTATTAGAGCTTGCATTTGTATCTGTGTGTTTGAGCGCCTGTGAAAGATTCACTTTTATGCGTTCTGCTTCGTGTGCCACTGCCCAATCAACATTTCCTTCGACTACACGATTGCAGTTCAAACAAAACCTCGTTTATTTGCATACATATGTATGTACATTTTTGTATTTGAAGGACCTGTAGATCTATAATATTTACTTTTCAAAATGTAATTTTAATATAAATACAATTTTTGAATGGACATAAATAAAACTACGTGATGTAATACATGCATTGGATAAAACATCGCTTGATGATTTTAAATTTCTTACAAATTTGTTCTGTATGCAAATCCATTATAATTAACAATTAAGTCATTGCATCACTAAGTCTTATCGTTGTGGTCTTCATGTTGCTCACTGGGTGACGTTTTTCCAGTTAACTTTTGCTTGCTCACTGATTTGTATGTATGAGTGTTTATTTTTATGCTGTCGCCGAGTTCGAGTTCTTATGCGCTTCATTTTGTTTTTGTACACACCGTTGTCGTTTGTATTGGAGTTGGTGTATATGTATGTCTGGTCTACGTGCAGACATAACATGCAATACATACATACATACATACGTACATACGTCAATAATCCCTCACTGAAAACCGGCTGTAGATAACAACAACAACTGGGAACGGCGCTTTCCTCTCTCACATAATGCTCGCATACCCAGGAGGAAAATAGCCGATGAAATGCACAGGCCGCATTGCAGTGAGCACAGCATTGATGATCTAGAAAGAAATATAATAATGCATCACATTACATATATGTATATAATATATATTTTAACATTTGAAATTTAGACATTTATATATACAGGCAAAACATATGCGAGATAAACTATCATTAAATATAAAAATTAATATGTTTGATAAAAGTAAAATTAATAAAAATGATAAATGAATATAAAAAATATAAGACAATGTAAATAATATATAAATATATTAAGTTTACAAAATTATAAATAAATTCCTAACTTCCTTAGGCATATAAAAAGAAACCATATATACAATTGCACATAGCATTCAAAAACGACCACCACAGTGTACTGAAAAAGGTACATATACTCAGAGGTAGTTTTTCCACTGGGTCTTGTTTGCGTGCGCTACTGCAGCAACAAAAACCGTCGACGGAGAGCAGAGTTTAGTATAACTCCGCACGGCTAGCAACTCACAACGCTGTCGCGGCCGCCGCATGTTCTGGTTTTCGTGTTGTTAAGTTGTCGTTTTTTGTGTATGCATAAGAAGTGCATGTGTATTCGTTTTTGTGCATTGTTGCAAACCAGGCATTTGTAATTGTTCGTTTTTGTCAAAATTGGTTAATGTTTTTACTGCAAGCACTGCAAATAATAGCAATAAAACGCGCGTAAAGTGTTCACCATTTTATGGCCTTCAGTGTCAGTCGTCAGAAGTTGCTTTTCTTGTATGAAAACTGTTAAAATACTATCGGTTCACGTGGCCGGCCAAGCACATGTTTTAAGCGCTATCAAAAAAAAAAAGCTAATTTCCAACTAAAAGAAATTCAATTTGTATGTTTTGTGCGGAGCTAAAAGAAAAAAATAAAAAGATTCAAAGAGTCGAATGTGTTGTTTTGTATGTGTGTGCTGTGCACGAGCGAGCGAGAGGGAGAGAGAGAGAGCGCAGCGCGTCTTCTAACAGAGAGAAGGAAAGAGGGAGAGCCAGCCAGCCCAGTCGCCGCCACGCAAGTTATTCACCCCAACAACAACAAAAACAACAGCTACGCACACTTTGCCAGTTTGTTCTCACGTATGCGCGCCGTGATTTAGATGTGTGTGTGTGTGTATGTGAATGTGATTTGAAAATAAAGAAGAATAAAAATAATAGGCCGCAAAAGCATTCAAAATAATAATATTGAAAACGAATCAACAACAAATGAAACAACAACAAAAGAGAAGAAGAGCATAGAAAGAAAGAGAGTGACTGCGAGAGGCGAAAGCAAGACTGAGATTGACACTAAGACTATGCTTGCCATCCGGCTAATCACAGTGGGCACAAAACAAAATTGACGCTAAACGAACAGTCAAAGCACAGAGAACGTGAACTTGGCTTGCAGCCAAACAAAAAAATCATACAAGCAAGAAAAGAAAAACAAAAAGAGCATAACAAAAAGAAGCCCCAACTGTGATCTCTCCAAAGAGAAACACACACTCAGGCAGAATACAAAATGATGATGATGGACACACTGGACGCCCAGCCCATGGATGTGGCGCCCGCTGTGGCCGTGGCGGCAACAACAGTCAGCAGCACGCTGGATTTTACGGCAACCATGGTGAACATGGCCGCTACGGCGGAGAGCAACAATAATAATCATATCGAGATGGCCGACTATAAGGAGCATCGCAAAAACAAGAAAAAGAAGCGCGAAAAGCGTGAAAAGGACAAGGAGCATCGACACAAACATCGCGAGCATCGTGAGCATCGCCGCCATCGGGAACGAGACAGAGATCGGGAATCATCTCATCATCAGCAGCACCCAAATTCCCATCACAACAATAGCCAGCACTCGACATCCGCCTCCTCATCGCCCTCGTCCGCCTCGACAACGCCATCGGCTACCATCGAATATGTTGGCGGCTCTGCCTCGGCGTCGCCTTCCTATTTGGGGGGCAGCAGCGGCAGCGGTGGCGGCAGCGGCAGTATAGGAGCTGTCGGAGGAGGCGCTGCTGCTACCACATACCCGCACAATTTAAAAATACGTTTCCTGCTCTCCGGGGTAAGCAGCCAAAGCCAAAGAGCATACACAACCAAATTCTTACCAATCCATGTCTAGTTTATGCCACAAATTGGCGCCCTTGTCGCTAGCATGTTGCAACTGCAACAGTTCGTCTTTCAGTGTCGTTTCTATTTTGAGAGTCTGTTCTCCTTATCCAAGATGTGTCATCTGGCAGCTGTTGGAAAACATAGCCCAAGGCTGATTCTTGTTGCTTGAACTCACATCAAAAGAGTTGGAGCAATAGCTATTCAAACTGGAGTACAAAACTTCAAAAATAATGGGAAACTTTAAGACAAACTGAAATTTTAACATCAGCTATCGTAAACCACTTTCTCCAGATTGGTTTACATATATGACTGAAAATGAATACTGAAAATGTTTTTCATTTTTTAAAGAAGAAACTCCAGGAAATAACTCAGGCAAACTCATTGAAACCTACTCAATATTTACTAAAGCAATTTGTTTCGAGTCAATTAGTTTCTATTTGCAATACATTTAGACTCGGTGAAAGCTGATACACCTGATGAAATAATATATTTATCCACTGTGTGAGGAGAACAATTCGCAGTTCTTGGAAAGGACAATTTGCATAAGATATGCGGGTCAGTTGAACCAATTTAGAATTTGTAAAATTCGACGACAACAAACTCTTTGGCACTTCATCAATAATTGAAGACGCATTTATTTCGAGTCGTGCAGCTGCAAACTGAGTGCGATTACACCTGCCTTCATGTGCCCTCAAGTGGCACAAAGAAGAAGGCGGTGCAGGCGGTACACTTGCAATTATAATAAGGAAAGCCTCCAATTGGCCAGAACTGCATCTAGTGCATGCGGCCGATTATTGATTAGTTTAGTGGCTGTGGCATGTGGCATGTGGCATGCCACATAGGGAACGGGGCAACAGCATAAGCTAGCAACGCAGACAGCTGTTCACCTTATCCCTTTTTGTTTGGCGCGCTCAAGGATAATGCCTGGATGTATCCTATGTCTTTGCAGGCTCTCAGCCTAGTTTACGACAGCTGCCTCCAGGGCTCTGTCTGTATCTGTATTTGTACGAGTCTGTGTATGTATGTGTGCGTGTGTATTTTACTACCCCGTCTTTTCTGTTTTTGTTGCGGCTGTTGCTTCCTGGCAGCTGATTGATCCTGGCTTCGATCTTATTACAGCTGCCAGTTATATATTTCGTCTTCTTCTCTTTTTCCTTTTTCTTTTATTTCTACTTCTTTAGCCATGTTTTGGGAGTCTCAGGTATGCGGGACAGTTGTCTTCAGTCCTGTGCCATTGTAGCATGCTCTCGATTGATATTTCAATTCGCAAACAGGACTTTTTGCTGTACAGAATTAATGATCATTATGCTTATATAGCAAAATTTCTATAAATATGTATTATTTAGAAGTAGAAGAGAGAAAGAGAAAGAAATGATGATTAACCTTAGTCTAAAATGTAGGAATCGTAAACAAGATTCAGTGAAGTTAAGCCTATAACAACATTCAAGCATAGCTTGTTTTGAAAAATCTTTAAGATATATTTCAATTATATATAGAAAGTTATCAGAATCGTTATATATTTCTAATACAAATTTGTAATTGGTTTTTAATACTGAAAAATCTGAAATAATATATGTATAATGTACACATCTGCAAATACTCTATCAACATATATTTTAAGCTAATTAAATATTTGAATGAATGAAATGTTTATAATTTATCTATGGACCATCCATGAAATGCTTTGAAACTTGAACTTCAGATTATCATGTTAAAATGTTAAAGTTAATTTAAAGCTAAATTCTCCTTATGTGCATCAACCGTAGAGTATTGAAATACTTTGTCAGGACATACTTTTTGAGCTTTTCAATTGCTTCTACCTGGAAAAGGCGAATGTTGGCAATGTCCTGTCTAACACAGAGCAGCAGTTCCTTGGGTCGCCCATTGTTCCAATCACGTTTGTTTGTTTTTGGCATTCCTCTTTTCTTAACCACTTATTTCAATTTGGATAATTCAAGAAATTTCGCAATGTGCTCGGCTTGCGAAATGTACCAGGACAACCCTTTTCAGCTTTTCTGTGGCCCGATCGGAGAGTGTGAGAATGTGTGCGAGAGAACGAACCCTCTCGGAAAGCTACCCAGACATACGCCAATATAATATTTATAGTTGGTATTTTGTTTCCGGCTGTCGCTTTTATTGAATTTGCAGAGGCTAGAGAGTCTACGAAAGAAAAAAAATACAATTGAATTATGTACGGAAGTACAGTGAGACCCATTGCAAATGCAAATGTAAAGCACGCAATCCTCAAAGGGGTTGATGGGATATTAGCTGCTGCTGCTGCTGCTGCTGCTGCTGCTGCAGCAGCAACAGGATAATCACTTTCAGTAATGGCGGACATTTTTAGTCACCAGCTGCTCCGAACGGAATTCATAGAACCGATTTTTTACAGTCGCAACATCTTGCTTATTTTTTCTTTGCATTTTCTTGACCCAAATCTAATGAGGCGTGAATGTGTTTAACAGAAATTCGACACTTTTTATTGCATTCAGCAACAGGCTGGATTGACAGGCAGGCGGCAGGTAGATAGGTGCCAGGGCGTTAAATGATTTGTGACTTCTGATTGGAGTTGTTCCTATTGCGACCAGGTGGCAACGCTGTGCATAGTTTCTGTCTACGTGACTACAATACCATTACAACAACAACAACAACAACAGCAGCAGCAGTAATGACAGCTACTGAACCCCCACCACCCAAATAAACAACAACGCGCTCACGCATTAAAAGTGAGAGAGAGAGAGAGCCGCAATGTTGGAGAGCGAGAGAGTGGGAACAAACAAAAAGGGAACAGTTTGCTTTAGAAAAGAGCTCGTTACTGTGAGAGAATGGGAACGGCTGTTCTCAACGTCTGTGATGTTGCTCTTTATTGTTTCGTCGTGCATTAGCTGCACAGGCAATATTCGCTGCTCGTTCTAAACACACACATATACATATATATATTGCTGCATCTGGCAGCATATGGGGAAACCACAAAATAAAAAAAAAAACTCGTCCATTGTTGCAGCACTTCTTGCCCTCGCCGAGTTTTGACAACGGCTGCTGCATTTTTCTGACTGTGAGTCATTTTATTACATTACATGTTGCTGCAGCCTTTACCATTGACAGCGACGTCGACGCAGCCGATAAGCTCTGAGTTGCTTTCTGTGTGTGTGTGTCTAAGTGTGTCTGTTGACTGGCAGCTTTAATAATTTATATGGAACACATGCGGCGCCGCCGTAACCCCTTCTCAGTTTCAAAGCAACTGCGCTTTGCTTTGATTGTTTTTGTTGCCTGTTAACAGCCTGCTGTTACTGTCCAATGTTAATGTTAAACTTATCTTTTGATTCAGTTTGTTTTTCTTATGCTTTATATCTGTAAACATGTGTGTTTACATGCCGCAATTTGCGGCCGGAAGTGTCGACACGATTCTTAATGGCCACGGCATATGAAAAGGAAAAAATAAATATAATTAAAAAGAGGAAAGAACAAAAACAAGAAGATTACATCTGGTGAATGCGAATTCTAGAAATAAACTCGATCGTTTGCTAATGACGATAATTAAGTTCTTTAGCCTTAACCTTGTCCCTTAAGAATTTCATTATAAAATAATTTCTCTTTGCAAATAGTATAATATAATAACTATCCTGAACTAATCTAATTTTCATTCTCAATCGATTGCAGCAACGCACTGAACTGAGTCCACCCACGCATCAAACATCTGCCACCGCTGAGGTGAATGCAACTTTAGCGACGAGTGTAACAAGTGCAACTATAGCACCCAGTGGCACGACGATAGCAACTACAGCGAGCACATCTATTGCTGCCACCATCTCGACTAGCAGTGCGAGCAGCTTGGTCGTAGGTGGAGCCATTGGTGGCTATGCGAAAACAGAGGCAAGCAAAACAATCAGCAGTAGCAGCAACAGCAACAACAGCAAACATGGAAACAGCAACAAGGACAGCAGCAATACTGTCACTAGCGGAGCAGCTGGCACCAGCATCAGTAGTATCAGTGGAGGTGCACCCAGCTTGTATGTTTCAGTGCCGTTGTCCACGGCTAATGTACCTGGCATCAATCTGCCCAACAGCAGCAACACAAGCAGCAGCAGCAGTGGTGAGTAATGCCAGTAAATTAAAACATATGACGTTTTATTAACTGATCCCATACTCCACAGAAACGCACCCGGCACAGGCGACGCAGTCACCACTGACGGTTGGCAGCGCATTTGCAGCTGCTACAGGATCTGCATCGGCAGCGGGAACCACAACTGCAGCTGGCACTGGTGCGACCAGCTCAGGCTCTGTTATACAGCATCAGAGTGGAAAGTCCTCGCCAGCGCTGGGCGGCCTGGTGAGCAGCAGCGCCAGCTCGGTCAACCTAACAGCTAGCACGACGGAGAGCGGAAATTTGAAGATCAGCTTTGAGAAGCAGACGACTCGGGTGCAGCAGCTGCAAGAGCAGGAGACTGCACCGGCGCGACGCAGCAGGTAAATATCGGCAAGGTAGCCAAATCGAAACTCACCACAGCAAACTCACCATATGTTGCAGTTTACTAAACTGTCCAAGCTCATGGTTAACATGCCAACAACAAGTTTATTCCATTTGTTTCAGTTGTGTTCTGTTGTTTTGTTGCGTTGCTTTTTAATTAAGTTTTCAGTTTGTTCTCCAGCTAATGCCAATTACGTGCTGCTCCTTTTATATATCTTTGCATATATTGCTAGATATGCCATACACACACACACACACACGCACACGTACTCGCACTCATTTCGCCAATAATAATTCACATACTGCGCTCTCTAAAAAAAAGTTACTCTCTTTCTCTCTCCCTCTCTTGCTCTCGCCTAACATTTTGCTTTATACAACACATTGCAATAAAACAAAACCCACCACAATCTTACAACTAATCACAACAACACGTAGATCGCGCTCTGGTGAGAATGGTAATCATCACCATCACCCAACACACCAAACCCACCACACTCACCACCAAACAACAACAACGCAACCGCAGCAATCACAGCCGTCACAGCAGCAGCAGCAGCAACAACAACAACAACATCAGCAACAACAGCTGCTGTCACAGCAACAATCGCTGCTTAACACCGCATCCTCGTCCACGTCCAATTCATCTCTGAGCACGCCCACCAAAGCACTGTCGCGATCAGGCAAGAAGCGCGCTGCTGCACTGAGTAAAACCGAAGTAACAACTGCTGCCACAGCAGCAACAACAGCAACATCCACAACAACGACAATGGCAACAACCCCAAGTGCAACAGCATCCGGGTCAAGCACAGTCGATAAGCTGAGCCGCAATAGCAGCGGCAGTCGCCATAGTTCGCCCCACTTTAGAGCCACGCCCACACCTCCACCACAAGCTCTTCCGCCGGCGAACTCATCGCCGGTGGTCATGTTGCAGGCTTTATCCTCCTCCTCCATAGACTCTCCGCCGGCAACGACGCGAAATACGCGTAACCAAAATAACAGCAACAGCCAAAGCCAAAACCAGGGTCATGTTGTTGCCACAGATCATGCCGGCAGTTCAACATCCTCCTCGTGCTCCTCCACATCCTCAATGTCCTCAGCCAGCAGCAGCGCTGTTATCAGTCTCTTAGACTCGCCCGTCAACATGTCCACACAGCCCCAGCAGCCTACTGCTAGTTATAATAGTAGAGGTGCCAATAGCAACAACAGCAACAACAATGGCAACAGCAACAGCAACAATGTTGCCAGCAACAGTGGTGCTAAGCCGTTGAATAAGAAAATGTTGCGAGCGCAACAAACGCAGCTGTATCAGCAACAGCAACATCAGCACCAACAGCAACAACAGCAACATGTTAACTTAAGCAATGCACCACCCGCTAACGTCTCTTCACCCACTAATCTTAGCTCAGTCAGTAGTCAATTTAGTCAATTGCAACAGCAACAGCAACAACAGCAGCAACAGCAACAACAACAGCTTAAACAACATCAAGATTTAGAAATATTGCAATTTATTAATACAAATACAAATGCTTCTTCCATGACGACAACAACAACCACAACATCATCATCAACATCAACTACAAAAAACAACAAATCAACAACAAAATGCTACAGGACACCCGATCTCAACACGGCCAGCAGCTCAAACAGCCTGTCGACTGCAACAGCAACAGCAACCACCTCCAGCAACATCAATGCCATCGGCAGTAGCAGCAGCAGCAGCAGCCTGTTAGGCATGAACAGCAACAATAACATTAACAGCAGCAGCAGCAGTAGCAGCGGCGGCGGCCTCAAGTTCAGCTATGAGGCACAAACGATCAGCAGTCAGTTGGATGTGCCCATGCTGCCGGTTAGCGCCATCAAGGACTCGCCGCCCAGTTCGCCAGGATCGGAAATGGGCGCCACTATGCACACGGCGATAGCTGCGCCAATTACTGCCACCAGCAATGTGCGTAAACGAGGCCGCAAGGCCAAGGATGCGACACTGGCAGCGGCAGCTGCTGCAGCTGCCACTGCAACAGTGACTGCCACTCAACAGGATCTCAAGGATGTGCGCATCCTGCAAAATGGCATCGGAGCTGCCATCGTACCGGCCAGTGCATCCACGCCCCCTGCTACGCCTGCCACAACTGCGACGAGCGTCAGTGGCAACGGCACAGGCATCAGCACTGCATCCAGCTCTGGAACCAGTAACTCTATCATAACGCACACGGCCACCCATATGCTAGGCAATCATGTCAATCCCAACAGCAGCGTGGCCCAGAAGCTATCCGAACAACTACACATGGAGGTACAGGATCATGCGATTTACACGCCCGACTCCATGACTTCCCAATTTACAGGGGTGCCGTTTCCCGGAAAGCAGGTAAATACCACAAGCAATCGGTTAATTCGAGTCATCCGACTAATCCCTCGCGTTCCTTTATTTACCAGCGCAATGCCAACACGACCGCTGCTGGGAGTAGTGCAACGCCAGCGCCGAATCCGTTGCAATCCATGTTCGGTGGCGGCGGTATCAATGGTAACATGCCCATACCGCAGAGCTTGGAACAGTTGCTAGAACGCCAGTGGGAGCAAGGCTCGCAGTTTCTCATGGAGCAGGCGCAGCATTTTGACAGTGAGTATGGCTAATCCCCAAGGACAAGCAAGTCCCGCGAACGCGAATCCACTAAAACACTCACCTTTCTCTTGAAACGCAGTTGCCTCGCTGCTGAACTGTCTGCATCAGCTGCAGAGCGAGAATTTGCGGCTAGAGGAGCATGTGACCAGCCTGATAGCACGACGTGATCACCTGCTGGCCGTCAATGCCCGCCTACAGATACCGCTCAACAATGCAATCAACAATGCCAAAGCTGAGACGCATGGTAAGTAGTGGCATCTACTCAAACTACTTGGTTGCGGCACCAACACACACATACAAGCTCACACATACTCACTCACAAAACACACACACAAAACCATGGTTAATGGAGGCGCCTACAAACTGAATTTAAGTTTCTGTAATTGTACATACGTATATTAAAAAAAAAAGGTCAATGTTATGCTTGGCGTTGCCAGACCTGAATCTAATGCTACAACTGACATATATTATCGCATTAATTAGATTAATTAAATTTAACTCAGTACAAGCCATCATTGTACATAACATAGTCTTTAAATATAACGAGAAAAAAACATCAACCTATACCACCTATAATAAAAAACAAATCGGATCATTTTTGAAAAGTATGAATATTTGTACAAATTATATATAAAAGCTTCAATCCATTTTCTACACACGTACTTAAAGCCAATTTTAAGCTTATATTAAGTTTAAATTACGTTTCCTATTCATGTAACACCCAGAGCTATTTTTTACTTTACTCAAACTATGATTAAAATTAAGTTATTTTTGTGCACAAACAAACGTAAATTTTCTCCTTATTTTATTTATTTTAAAAATGAATAAAATGTTTTTAAAAAAATCTACAAGCAAATTATGTTTACTTAATTTGTGTTTTTTTTTATCAATCGTAATCTTCATTTTCTCACCTACTGTAAAAGTCTAAAAGTGCCATGGGCGCAACTAACAGCCATAGTCACTGTTAAGTGACAGTTCGTTATCATTTGAATATAATCTCATTTCCTTGCTAACATTCTGTTAGCTGTAATAATAATGTTAAATGGTGAAGTTGAATGGGCATTTTGTATAGGCGGTTATGTTGTTGCATGCCACTGGGCCAAACACTCAATCACAAAAAAAAAAAACAAATAAATAAATAAAGACTTGTACAACTTTTGCTGTTTTCACGTTAGCCTCTACCAATAGCAACAGCAACAGCAATAACAGCAGCAGCAGCATCGCTCTCAATGCTGCCACAACAATTGCAGCTGCCGTTTCGCTGGCCACAACCGCTATAAATACAACAATACCAACAATGGCCAACAGTAGGGCTAGTAGCGCCAACAGCATCATGGACTTTCGCGGCAGCAACAGCAGCACCAGCAGTAACACCAACAGCAACAACAACAGCAACAACAACAGCAGCAATAGCAACAATCTAAACAACAATCCCTCAGGCTCCAACTCCAATGCAGCCACGTCAGCAACGCCAGCTAATCTGGCAATGGCTAATACAACGAGCTTGGGCTTAAGGTGAGTAATGAATTGAGTAAAAATGCAACTAAATCACTGTTAAAAAATCTCTTCATTAGGCACGTAACTCCTCATGGATCATATAATAGCAGTGTGGGCAACAGCAACAACAGTAGCAGCAACATTAATGCTAACAGTGCCAGCAACAGCATGCACACAACACATCAACAACAGCAGCAGCAGCAGCAACAACAACAGCAGCAGCAACATGCAACGTATCTGCAATCGCAACAACAGCAGCAACAACAATCATCGCATTTACACCACGGCAATGCCGCTGTCGCAGCTCATATGTTGGGCGTGGGCATGGGCCCGGCTGCGGCAATTGGACGAGGTGGGTCAGCTACAGCGATTGCTGCAACCACAATTACTACAATAACAACCACAGCAGCAACGGCAGCTACGTTGACAACAACAACAACAACCACAGGCAGCTTGCAACACGGTGTGGCACACTACGCGCATCCGCATTTGCACCACCCACACCACTTTCCTAGCATTCAAGTTCAGTTGGGTGCCGGCGGCGTTCACGTTGATGATTTGAGTAGCTCCTCCACCTCTTCCTACGCAGCGCAACATGCGCTCTACAGCACGCATCACCAGGTAGTGTGTGCGTAAGCGTGTGCGTGTGGGTGCATGTGTGTATGTGTATGTGTATGTGTGTTTAAGAGTGTGTGCAAGGAAACTTCCTTTAAAGCATTTTACAATTTGTTGACACATACATACATATGGACCAGCAACTATATATGTATATCTCTATATGTGTATATATATCTATCCAATATATGTTGTTTCATGTTTATATCATTTTGATTTTATGCCGCCCCAATCATTATATGTGTGTTTACATTCATTCAATATTTCAATCAATTCCAAATTCATGTGATTTGTTTTGCCCCCAAAACTGCAAGCGCCTATCTCATCCACTATTATACTCTGCTAAAATAATTATAATAACAATAATTGTATATGGTAAATTGTTTGTTGTTTTTGTGTGCCAGCGCTGAAAGATAAAAAGAAAATCTGTTACTGTTAATTAAATGCGTTGAAATTACAGCTGCACTGCCACGTTAACTAACATTCTGCTGTTATCATCTCTCTTACAGTCCCAACAAAGGCGCGACGATAACCTCGCCAAATCTAGCTGAAAGTCGTATAACGAGCATGAGCATCAACAGGCCCCGCATCCATTGAAGAAAAAATCAACACTGGCCAGACGTATCCGGCCGACCAATAGCACCAGCCACAAGACCAAGCCACTGAGCACCATCAAGCATAAAACCCATACATACTCTAAGCTGAAGCAAACTGCCGTTAGCTTCCAGCAGCAGCTTCACCCCAATGAAGAAGACGATGTAAGTGCGGGTGCAGCTCTAGATTGGAGATATATAAATAATAAAAGCACATCTTTTTTTCAATTGCAGCTCAGCAGCAGCAGTAGCAGCTCTTCCACTTTTTCATCGTCCTCGCAGCAGCATTCGTCAGTGGACTATGAGGCGGAGGACGAGAACGAGGACAAGCAGCGACAGAGAAGGCACAAAGATGAGACCGATAGCTTAATACATGTGCAGAATTTTCTGAAATGCTTTGGTGCCAACGCCGCCACGGTGAGACCTTCAACAGCAACTGTTGCTGCAGCTCCAACTGCAGTTGGACAAGAAAATGCAAACACAACATCGAGCTCTGAGCTGCGCAGATGGCGGCAAACTCATCGCCCAATAACAGTTGCTGCTGCCACAACAGCAACAATAACATCAACTATTACAGCAGCAACAATAGCCGCCATTCAAACACCAACTACAACAACAGCTGCAGCAGCACTAACAATAATCACACCAACAATAACAACCCCTCAGGCTTTGTTGACCAACACCAAGCCGCAAAAATTTCAAATCAACACCAAATTTCTACGTAAGCCGCGTAACAAACTAATGAAAATGCTGCCTACAACAATGTTGCAGCAACAGCCAGATCTACAACAACAACAATTGGAACTGCAAACGCAGCTATTTACCGATGATTCCAACGCCAAATTCAAAGACTTTTCAATTGACTCGCTATTGAATAAGTAAAATGCAACACAACAAGTAGCCCTATTATTTGTAGCCTAATTCTTCACAGAGCCACCCGCTAAAACCTCGTTCCTAAACCCCCCAAACTACATATGTATATTATTTTTATTGTTTAGCCAATCGTACAGAATGTAACACATAGAAATCGAATATATATATACAATATATAATTAAGTTGTTTATTTATTACATACATTTGTACAACTAATGGCGCAATTCGTAATTAGCATTAGCCGGCGTAAGCATATGTACATATACAATTACTTAATTACACGTTAATAAACCACAACAAATGTGCTAGAATTTAAACAATGTTTCTTCTTTCTTTAGTTTTGGACATGTTAAATTTTAGCTAGACGAATTCCCATCAGAGTCCTGTAACTTTGAACCAGGTGATGACACTGGAGCCTCCAGGACTTCACGCACGCGTAACATCATTTCCTGACGCACCTCATTTGGCACCATAGCGCGAGCCTGGTTAAAATAAATATAATTAGACAACTGTCTAAACTTGACTATACTAGATAGAAACTCACATCCGGTATAATCATCTTGGCAAGCTCGTCACGTGAAATATTAGCTGTGCCATCTTCCTTCATTTTGTTCCGTATCAATTCCTCAATGTCCTTTCTCCATCCACAATCAATTAGACGCTTTTCAAGAAAATCCTTCAATTCCTGAGTATCAGTAGTATTCAGAAAAGACTTATATGTAAACTTAGAATCGGTGCCCATGCCAGTATCCTTGCTGTTTGCCATAATTAATTTTTTTATTTACATAAATCTCCGTATCTATCGACTCTAAATACAATAATAACAAAGTTCATTTCAATACATCTCAATAAGTATTTCAAAGCCTGCTTGCTGGTATCGATACTAAAGTTTGTATAAATCGATTATTGGTTCGCCACCACAAAATACCAAAGACCTGAAAGCACCAATCAATGCATATTTGATGGTGCAAACATTTAAATATTCCAATTGATAAACGAAATTCGCTACCGTAAATACATTTATGTATTTAAAACAAGTAAGAAAGCTCTAGTCGAGACTGCTCGATTACGAAATACCCTGACCCCTGCAAAATATATAATACTCTTCTTCTTTACGCACGTATAAGCGCGCGCTCTGCTAACTGCCCAGTTGCTGGCGTTGCTTGGGGTGGGATAGGCTTAACTTTGGACGCTTATAACTCCATTTCTAGATGGACTATCGTCATGACTCTAACTCTAAAGATGAACGAGAGATAATTTGATAACTGATAATATCGATAAATGTTATCGATAACGCTGAAACGAAAAATGATCGATTTTCGGAAATAAATTCGTATACCGCGTGCAATACACTGACTTAACAAAAAAAGAATGAATTCTCTAGCTCTTATAATTGCTGAGATCGACGCGTTCATACATACGGACGGATGGATGGAAGGACGGACAGGCCTATATCGACTTTTCTCGTCACCCTGATCATGAATATATATACTCTGTGGGGTCCGCCACGCCTTCTTCTACCTGTTACATACTTTTAACAAAACCATTATACCCTGTTTTCCCATTTTTAATGGGCTCAAGGTATAATTATATATGATTACTCCTATTGATCGTCACTTAATTCTTCCGGTATTCATCCGTAAAAACTCCAGTGTAACATTAAATTATAGAATTTTTTTTTGTGTTTTGATTGTATTTTTGATTTGTATTTTATGTTTTTTTTTTTATTTATAATATATACATTTGAGCATATATTCAATTTGTGCTAAACTGTAAACAATTCATTTAAAATAATTTTACTACGCTTAGAACTGCATCAATTCTTGTCAGTAACGGGATTTTCAGAATGCAGGATATTGCGCATGCGTATCTTCATTTCCTTACGAACAGCATCAGGCACTAGAGCTTGAGCCTAATTTTAATAATTATTAAATATATACATATATATATATATATATATATATATATATATATATGTTAAGCTTAAATATGCTAAAACTCACATCAGGTATAACTATATTAATAATCTCTTGACACGTAAAATAAGGCTTATCATGGTTTTTCAATTTTATTTGTATTAATTTCTCAATTTTCTTGTGCCATCCGCAATCATTTAGGCGTTGACTTAGATCATCTTTTAGAGCCTTGATATCATCAGCTTTCAGAAATGAGTTATATGTATGCTAAAACTTAGTGTCCATTCCAGACATCTTACTTTTTTCCATTCTTCAATTTGTTGTATTTGAAAACGTTGAATATTATAAAATAATAAGAGAATACATTATTCAGAAGTATTTAATATAAATATTTCAAAGCCATCTTGATGATATCGATACTTTTGAATTATTTAAATTGGCGACCATAAATTAATCTGTACTCGCTCAACCACCGCAACTGCGAAGTTAATCATTCTTTTGGAGACAATTGAAAAGAAATCTGATATTCAGTTATATTATGCTACATAACTCTGGAAATTGAAACTCAATTTCGCTTTGAGTTTTGAGTAATAGGTGGCGGCAAACTGGAAAAAATACCAAGTACTTAAAAAGCCCAAAAGAATTAACATTGAGTTGTATGAGTATTCGAGTGTCTCAATTGGAAGTGGAGCCTAGAGGTTTACATGGTCTCAATCATGGTCGCACTCAGATCCGAGCCTGTGTGGAAAAATCATTATGCTCATTTGACTGCAACTTGGACATGGATGAGCCCATTATTGTGACGAATGTCAATATAGTTGAAGAGGATTCCATAGCAAATGCCTTTACAAATCAAAATCACATACGTTGCATAAAAAGTGTATTGGGGGACGCAATTGAAAAGTTCTTTAGAGAGAACTTCGAGCTGCATCAGTTACTACAAAAGAGCATTAACATAGTTACGCAGTGCGAACTTTTATGTGAATCTGATTGCTTGGTATCAGCATGTAATTCTACCTCTGCATACAAGTATACAATTATGTACTACTTTGAGTTTGTCGCCGACAATTGGAGTGTTTTATCCGAGATTATAGTTGATAAGTCCGAAATGGAAATAATATTCATTGAGATAAAGGACATATCCCATATTTTAGTTAACTTTGCTCAAATGTTCCTGGCCTTGAAAAAGCACAATGTACCCACATTGCTTACCGTAATCCCGCATCTTCATAAGCTCAATAAACTTTGTGCGAGAAATACTGAAGAAAACCAAAAGTCAACTTATTGAAAAGTTCATTAAGAAAATATTTACAATCAATAGCCAAACACCATATAACAAAATATCATAAAATAGCCCTATTTCTTTTTCCGCCTGCAAAGAAATTATTGCTCTATAATAAGTCCGAGAAGAGAGACATTATTGCAGAATGTAAAGCAATGATAGAAGAATTTTACATCGAACCTGATAATAATAGCCGAAAAAAGATTAAATTAGATGCAGAGTGTTATGATTCTAGCATTATTTCCGATTTTGTGGAGGCCACATCCAATGATACGAAAAGCGATGCCATAAGTAGTGAAATTAACGAATATCTGAACAGAAATATTGCGCTATGTAATGTATTGAATGTTCTAGACTGGTGGCAAAGAAATAAAGACGTATTTCCCCTGCTTTATCAAGTCAGCTGCAAAATCTTTACAACACCGGCAACTATTGCATTTTCGCAAAGGTCTATTCTGCAAGCCCGCAATCTCTTTTGTGATCAGTCTGACACGACTCAGTGCTCCGAAGGCACTATAAATGAAATAATATTTTTAAATAATAATTTTGATTGCATTAGTTAAACTGCAACTATCACTAGATTTTCAGAAGTAATCACAAGCCATTATTTAATTATACTCAAATGTAAGAAATACTTTTTTTCTATTTTTGAATAAACCGATGCTATAAAGTTGGTATAAAATGAGATTTTCCTTAAAATATTTGAATATTTAATAGTTGCTTGGATGTGAATTATTATTATTTACTTTTAAATTTAAAAAATTTAAATTTTCCCGCAAAAAATAATAGTGCTGCCATTTTCTACAAATGAATGGCCAGACATGTTTGTTTTATTTACATGAAACTATCGATAGTCAATCCGAAGAGTAAAAAGTACTCAAAGTAATATTTATATGTGTTGGTAAATACATATGCATACATGCCCATGGTATGCATTTAAAAATTTACATATACATATATGTATATACATATACTATATATGTTTTTACTTTTTGGTTATGATTTATTGATTAGATTCAAAAAGTATTTCCATTGATTAGCAATACAAACTCAGTTCCCTTAACTCAGCTTAACTATACGTGTATGTTATAGCAAAAAGCAACACATTTATGTACATACATGTATACATGAGTAAATTTGCATTGTTCTCATTTGTATGGTTTCAATCAATTTCAATTCCTTGCCCACACACCCGCCTACAGAAATACGATAGAGCCGGCTCCGTGGGTTGGAGCTGTCGTCATCAGCGCTTAAGGTGAACTTGAATCATACAAAATCAGACTTTCATATGAACGAGTGTATGTACATACATACATACATACATACAGTCATACCTATGACCATTATTGTTGAAATATACATATGTACATACATACATACATGGTTAGACGAGAGTATAAACTATGTTCATGTATGTACACACATTCATATGTACCTACATGAATATGAACTTCGCTTGACTCCATTGGACTTGCTTTGAAACAGGCCATTTCTAATCATCAACTGCTATTAAAAGTAAATAAATCAGGGTACATTTGGGAGTAAACTGTTTTGATATTTGCTAGATAGCTAGAATACTGATCAAATTTCAACATGAATGTAGCCAAATACATATTTCATATCATACATTAATGTATACATAGATATATGTAAATATGTATACACACGTAACCTCAAATCGGAAAACCAACTCTATGTGTGCAAACTAGCCCATACATATGTATGTGCTATATGTATGTGTCTATATAGCATGTATCAGTCGGCCATCTGTTCGGCTTTTTGTGCATTTCCTGTATGCTCTTGTATTTCTGTGAAAATTCGATAGCTGCAGCTGTCGGCCTGCTTCTCGAAAATTCGGCAGTTGCTTGGAGAGAGGTAGAAGATGTTACTGTTACTATTGCGACAGGCAACAACAAGCCGGTTCACCTAGGTTTTAACTACATACATATGTATGAGCAAAAGCAACCCCCGTGAAAAATACGTACACATGTATGTATGTACATAAATGGTGAGAGGCACAGGGCACCGGCAATTACCACATTCACTCACACACATACACAAAAATGAAGTCATCGCCTGCTGTGTTATGCTGCAGCATGACTCATCACTAAATCGATTTCTTTGCCTCAAGGGGGCAAATTGGGAAGTTGGGCTAATTTTAGGTACATGCCACTCCCAAGTACAGTCTCATGCCCTGGAAACTGCAGTGAAGTAGAAAGCCACCATTCTGCATTATTAATAGAGCGTGCAGCGCTCGCGTAGCTTTCCCTAGCCACATAGCCACATCGGCATTTATCTTCAATTATAACCGGCCCGGCACGATTCGTTCAGTGAACCTAGCTGAAAGAAATACTTGGAAGAATGAGGAATAAAGAAAATGCGCTTAAGTTTTTCTTTTGCTGGCAACACTGACTATTCGCTGACTTTATTTTCGTACACAGTAAATTATACGTTTCTTTTCTTGTTATTTAAGTGTAGTGTGTTTCTGTCATTAAAATACTTGTAGGTTTTCCCCAACGTTTACTCAACTGTTTGATTCTTTTCTTTTGTTTGTTTTTTTTTTTATATTCTTCTTATGGAAGGCAAAACGTTTGCATTGGTTTCGACGTCTTTAACGCCCACCAATGACGCTTGCTACGTGTGCGCTGCTTTTCGAGTGTTTAATACTCCTCGGCACCCTCACCTTCACCATCACCAGAGTCCATGCCGACTTCCTCGTAATCCTTCTCCAGAGCAGCCAAGTCCTCACGGGCCTCGGAGAACTCGCCTTCCTCCATACCCTCACCGACGTACCAGTGGACGAAAGCACGCTTGGCGTACATCAAGTCAAACTTGTGATCCAGACGGGCCCAGGCCTCGGCAATGGCTGTGGTGTTGGACAACATGCACACGGCACGCTGCACCTTGGCCAAATCACCGCCGGGCACAACAGTGGGTGGCTGGTAGTTGATGCCGACCTTGAAGCCAGTTGGGCACCAGTCCACGAACTGAATGGTACGCTTGGTCTTAATGGTCGCAATGGCGGCGTTGACATCCTTAGGCACAACATCACCACGGTACAACATGCAGCAGGCCATGTACTTGCCGTGACGGGGATCGCACTTAACCATCTGGTTGGCTGGCTCGAAGCAAGCGTTGGTGATCTCAGCCACCGACAGCTGCTCGTGGTAGGCCTTCTCAGCAGAGATGACAGGGGCGTAGGTAACAAGTGGGAAATGGATACGTGGGTAAGGCACCAAGTTAGTCTGGAATTCAGTCAGATCAACGTTGAGGGCACCATCGAAGCGCAGCGAAGCTGTGATCGAAGACACAATCTGGCCGATCAGACGATTCAGATTGGTGTATGTGGGACGCTCAATGTCCAAGTTGCGACGACAGATATCGTAGATAGCCTCATTATCTACCATGAAGGCGCAGTCAGAGTGCTCCAGAGTGGTGTGCGTGGTCAGAATTGAGTTGTAGGGCTCAACGACAGCAGTGGACACCTGAGGTGCGGGGTAGATAGCGAACTCCAGCTTGGACTTCTTGCCGTAATCCACAGACAGACGCTCCATCAGCAGCGATGTGAAGCCGGAGCCAGTGCCGCCACCGAAAGAGTGGAAGATCAGGAAGCCCTGGAGACCAGTGCACTGATCGGCCAACTTGCGGATGCGATCCAGCACCAGATCGACAATTTCCTTGCCAATGGTATAGTGACCACGAGCGTAGTTGTTGGCGGCATCTTCCTTGCCGGTGATCAATTGCTCGGGATGGAATAGCTGGCGGTAAGTGCCAGTGCGCACCTCATCAACCACAGTGGGTTCCAGATCAACAAAGACTGCACGCGGCACATGCTTGCCAGCGCCGGTCTCGCTGAAGAAGGTGTTGAACGAATCATCGCCACCACCGACGGTCTTGTCAGAGGGCATCTGACCATCAGGCTGGATACCATGCTCCAAGCAGTACAACTCCCAGCATGCATTACCAATCTGGACACCAGCTTGGCCAACGTGGATAGAGATACATTCACGCTATAAATGATAAAATAAGAACAGGAAGTTTTACTAAATACTGCTGAAGCGAAAAAAAAAAAATCAATAAAGCCGCACCCATGGCGATGCGGACACAGAAAAGCTTGTGCAAGCGGCACAAAGCACACACATAAAACGAAAACTCTATAACAAATAAGTAATATTGTTTCTAATAATCTCTTCTTATAGAGCTAAATTAAACTGAATACCCACACACTTTGCTTCTTTTTTTTTTTTTTAATATATATAACTCACATTTTTAGTGAATTTTTCATGACGTCACCAATTTTGCGACGACGCCATCTTGAAACATGGCTTCATCCCATATTGGGTAGTGGCAACCAAATTTCGTTAAATAAAAAAACAAAAACGAAAAAAAAAAAAGCACAAATAATGAAAAATATTTCAACTTACCATATTGAGTTTTTATATTACTTTTTTCACACGACAAAGAAAATTTACAGAAAACTGTAGAGCAACTTATTGAGGTCTGTCTCGGAGAGAATTTACGTTCGAATTACCGGCTATGAGGCTTCACAAACGTATAATGAAATTTTTCTCGGCGACTGCTATTTATACTCTCGGAAATCACAAGGTTTAAATGTGTGAGTGAGTACATGTTGACATAATGCTTCAATAGTCGATATATCGATATTTGTGAAGAGCTTCATGGCTAGGTTCGGAGTTGCCACTACTTTTTTTTTCAACACATCGCGCCTGGTTTAAATAGTAAGCAAATTTTTGTAAAATATACTTCAATATATTCAAATATTTATATTGTATTTCTTCGAGAAGACGAGTAAAACCTTAAAAACTCAACTTCGTTTATATAAATATTATTTTAAATAGAATACTTTTTCTTTGGTCACGCTGCATGTTCCAATTTCAGATCATGAAATCCTTTACTGTCGAAAGAATGCATGCATAATTTTAAATATTCTAATAAAATTAAATAAAAATAAAATATACTCTATTGTATATAGTACAATATTAAACAAGTACAAAAATAAAATCATTACCTGTGAATCACACTTCAAATTCAAATAAAAAGCTTTAGGTAAATAACAAAAATTAAGGACAACTAGTTATTGAAATGGAAAATGTTGAAAATTGTTTTTAAACCATCGCGTGCCGACCTTATAGACATAATTTAATATAATTAAGCTACTTAACCACACATATACACGACAAATGAATTAATAATTTGTAGCTGACAACTCTGCTGAGTAAAAATATATGTACATATGTGCATGCATGAGTTTGTATATATATGTATATATGTATGTATGTATGTATGTATGTATGTATGTATATTTTACCTATATTCATGAGCGTTTTAAAACGTACAATTTTCGCGTCTGATTTTCGTTTCTATTTGGATTGATCGTAATAATAATTAAAATGAACAGCTGGTTTAATAAATCAATCTACGACAATGCTGAACGATTATATTATGAGGCAATAGATGCAGGCAAAATAAAACGAGACATTGGTGTGAGTTAATTTACACAAGCTTTTTTGAGAAGACTGACCAGCATTATGTTGATTATAAGAATTTGTGTGAGAAGATAACAAATAATATAAATAAGTTTTAGCTCTTGACCATTATTGTGCAATTCAGTTTTGTGAATTTAAAATGACGTCATATATACATATATCTGTACATACATACATACGAGCAAGTAAATATGTATTAATATATGTACATGGCGCTTTTATAGCAGTGTTTAACTTCAACCGGCAAACTTTCTTGTGGGTGGCAACACTGAACGAATCAGCTGCTGCTGCATTCTCCTTTGTTTAAAAATTTACTTTGTTATTTTTTGTAAATTTTACAGAAATCCACCTGCACCGTCCACATTATCACTGCGACAAAAAAAAGTAAGAAACGTAAGGCGATGGCCGAAAATCAACAGCAACAACAAAAGAAGTTATTATACGTGAGTATTGGTTGAAAGATATGGAGATACAAATGACAAATGTTATTTTGAATAATAGTTAAATCCCCTAACATTGGAAGCGAGCTTCTTTCTGGAAACACTGGAAGAAGTTAATCGTCAAAATCGACTTCAATTAGATCCACATTTGACGCATCTGCTGGAGCGCATTGTTGTTGGTATTGAAACATTTTTGGACAAGAAGCCTACGTACATAGTATCCAAGCCAACGCAACAGGTTTCCGAAGAGCATCAAAATACAACAGATGCTGGCGGACTAACCTTTGTGCCACCCAATGAGCTGCTGAAAATAAAGAGAACATTCAACTGTACAGCGTGCACTCATCGTATTGTGGGTACAACAATTAGCAAAGCTGTGGCTCATTTAGCCGAGCAACACCCGAATCCAAATCCGAATCCTCATTGTACACATAATGGCAACGTCAATGAACAGCAACCGACGAATCCGAAACAAGAGAAAAAACGAGCCGAAGTTGAAGCACGAACTAAATTGAACTCAAATCTGCCGAAGAGTAAGTTATTACGAGTTACGAGGAAATTTACAGGCTTTCAACTACTTCTAATTTTTCAGAGGTGAAGGCGTTGGCATTAGATGACATGAAAGATATGCTTTGCGATAAATATCAAATTGCGGATAAACTAAAAGTAATGCCACAGTATGATGAGATTGAGGAAGATCTATGTAAGCTCATAGAGCCTGCTTTCGGTCCTGTTCGAATATATAAATTTGGATCACGAATAACGGGCATTGGAACGCGGTCATCAGATTTGGATATATTCATCGATATTGGTTAGTATTCAATTATAAATTACACATTTAATTCTTTAATCATAAAACTTAATTTTTTAAATAGGCAACAGTTTTCACCTCTTTGAGCACCGAGCTGGCAAGAATACCATTGCTAAGCTTCGGGTATTGCGTGAATTGTTCTCTCACAGCGATGACTGGCGTAACATAAATGTAGAACATTTGTCTTTCATTTTATCAAGATTATTAATTTTTTATCTTTTTGTGAATTAGGTCATCGAACAGGCGCGTGTGCCCATTATTAAAATGCGTCATGTGTCATCGGGCATTGAGTGTGATATATGCTTAAATAGCTTGGGTTTTTGCAACACAACTTTACTTAAATATATATTTGAGACGCAGCCATTAAGTATGTTTATTAGAGAATTGATTTTTAAAATAATATGCAACCGAATCTATTTTTGCAGCCCAGTATATGTGCATTTTCTTGAAAACCTGGATGGAGCGAAGCAGGCTGACAGAACAAATAACTACATATAGCATGGCCCTAATGGTTATCTACTATTTGCAAATTAGGCAACTGCTGCCATCGATTGCATTACTACAGCAGTGGGAATCAATGTCTGCGAAGCAGCTCGTGGGACGTGAGTGTTTCTGCGGATGATAATACAATTATCAATTAGGCGTACTTCCCCTTTTAACGTATTTTTTGCTTGCAGCTTGGATTACGAACTTTCAACAAAAGTCACTCAGTGAATTGGGAATGCAGGTGATAGAGGTCACCGTCCCCGTAATCAAAGAGTATTTGAAGGATTTATTAAAGTTCTATGCAACATTTAACTATGAACGGAACCTGATTTGCCCGTATTTAGGCAAGAAACATATTCTTATTTCGCGTATCGAAAAAGATATGCCGATAAGGTAAACAGATAAGAGACTAATTATTGACTATAAAATTAATCGCTTACTGTTTAACGTTTCCATTTAGGTATGTGGATTATGCAAATCAAAATCCAGAGTGTGCACTACAACTACGGAAGCCAATGGTTGTTCAAGATCCCATACAATTGAATCATAATGTGACGAAGGCGGTGACGAAATATGCATTACAAAAATTGATTGACTACTGTGAGCAGACGGCGACGTTGCTTTGCAGTAGTATATAAAACTTATAAAATCCTTCAAATGATTAAATAATAATTTCCGTGATAGAACTAAGATTTGTATTTATTTAAAACCTTTGGTAGTGCGGCAATTTATTACTTGTTTATATGACTGTGTGTGTGAAAATGATAAAAACAAATACAAGCACATAAATACTAGTAACGAACACACAAATATACGAACATTTAAAAACGCCAAGATTTGGGCCACAGATCAAATGTTGTACTTAGGAAAACAATTGTAAAGACTAGTGTCAAAATGGCCCCAAAAAGTGAGAAGCGATTGTACCAATGCTGTTTGCTCTCCTGCATCATAGTATAAATGCGCATGGCTGCCTCTTCCGTGGCAATCACGCTGCCATTATTGTCTATAACGAAATGTGACTTCTCACATTTTTTCTCTAGTGGCATTTGCGACTCGATGCGATTAACCGCTTCCGCTTCAGAGAGTTCGTTGCGTGCCAATAATCGTTGCAGCTGCGTATCCGAGTCACTGCATTTCAATAAATACTTATACTTTAAAAATATATATGCATTATGTAATTGTTATACATACCAGGACACAGTTACAATTTTGTGGATAAAATCCATAAGAATGCCTGTCTCAAAGAGTAATGGCAAGTCCAGTACAATCCAAGCGTGACCAGACATAAACAGCTTAAACACACGCCAAAATATAGTCCGATGTATTACAGGATGCGTTATCTGATTCAGTTTCCCACGTAGCTCCTTATTCTCAAAAATCATTCGTCCTAGTGCGGCCCGATTTAATTCTTTGCTGGGCAGCAGTACTTCGTCGCCAAAAGCGCCACGAATTTTTTGCCAGCATGGTTGACCTGGTTCTACAACTGTGGAGGCGTCACGTATTGTTAATTTAAGCTGAGCTATACTAATTGAGCGCTCAATTACAACATCCCGTAAAAAATGTATGACTTACTCTCCCTGGCTATTCTATCCGCATCAATGACTGGAATGCCATTGCGTTCAAAGACTTTTGTGACGGTGCTTTTCCCCGTAGCTATACCACCAGTTACGGCCACAATAAACATATTGCTGCAAAACAAATATGTTTTTTTGGAATGTTTTCAGCCTTTTCAGTGATTGTTGACAGTTTTGTAAATTTTCGTCTTGTAATCGGTTTATGGCTGCAAATTTATCGATTTTTTAATAATTGCTTTAGGCGTTTTACAACACCAAGTAGGCATGTTTTGAATGTTATACAGCACGTTTTTTTCATTAAAAAGTCGGCCATCTTTAACTTCTCGTGCGTCGTTTTCATCAGTTGGCGAAATTTTCACGCGTTCGTGTTAAAAATAGTTTACTGCGTGCATTTAATACCATTTTTGGGAAAACTTAAACGACTTCTTTCGCATCTGATAGTTAAACATAAAATCAGAAAAATGGTGGATAAAATTGAAATGAGTTTGGATGATATCATTAAATCAACGCGCACACAGAAAAAAACGCAGGGTGGTCGCGGTGGGCCGGGTGGAGCTCGCCGGTCTGCCGGACAACAGCGATTTGGTACTGGAGGATCCCGCCGTGGAGGTGGCCCTGGTACCGGCTCCCCGCGTAAAGCGGCCCCCGCTGGTGGTGCCGGCGGTGTGCTCAAAGGTCGCCGCGGTGGTGCTGGCGGTGGTAGTGGCGTCATTCAGAAGCCTCGGCTCGCACGGGTAATTGAACGTTACGTTTTGTCATGTAGAGAGCCAAAAGCAGCACAATATCCATGCACATGCATAAAAAGGACAGCCCAAGTTGGAAACTCATGATTCTTAGCAAATTTTACATTAAATGAGTATAAACAAACACTGATAATATAAAATATGCTAACAGCTGCAATCACACGGATTCAAAATGGCTACCATATGCAGAATAAACGGTATCTGCACCGTTACATGTACCATGTACCATGTGGACATACTGCTGCAAAATGGCGGCATCTAGTGGCAAAAAAATATATATGTTTAAAAAATATTAAAAAAAAAACAATGCACTACCGCACTGTTTGGTTGTGTTATGGATTGCGCGGAACATCAGAAATAGAACTACACACAATTACGTCGAAAAATTCATTTATGTATTTACAAGTTTTACAGCACCACATTTCGTTTGAGGATTTCGCGCTTGTTGCGTTTTTTTTTTCTTTGTAATCCCCGTTTATAACACGTTTAATATTTATTTTTGCGCTTGCCAAATCAAGCAAGAAGTGGCAGTCAATCAATGTACATTCATACATATTTAGTGTTTCTGCATTGCTTCGATGGCGTCCTCTTGATGTGGCTAGGATACAACAACTGCTGCTGCTACTACATCTCCCACATATTTGATCTGAAACTTCTCCCCACGCGTTCCGTTCGAATCAACCAACAAATCTTCTACCTAATCCCCCCTTTAGGGTGATGTAAACAGCGCTTGGAAACATGATATGTACGATGGTCCAAAACGAAATGGTAGTGCTGGCAACAGTACAGGGCCAACACGTTTGATAGTCGGCAATTTAGACTATGGAGTCTCAAATACGGACATCAAGGAACTATTCAATGACTTTGGCCCGATGAAGAAAGCTGCCGTGCACTATGATCGGTCAGGTCGCTCTTTGGGTAAGGCAACGTGTACATATAAACTGTTGCCATTTTTTAAGCAACTGTTTATATAATTTCTTATAGGCACCGCTGATGTTATATTCGAGCGTCGGTCTGATGCTCTTAAGGCAATTAAACAATACCATGGTGTACCCCTCGACGGTCGGCCAATGACCATTCAACTTGCCGTATCAGATGTTGCCGCACTCACACGTCCAGTGCCTGCCGATGATGTGAAACGTCGCGTGGGCAACGCCGCAGGGTCGCAATTCAAACGTGGTGGTATGTATAAATAAAAAAAGTAGGTTTTCTTTAATAAAGGGATTCTTCATACATAATTTTAGGTGGCCAGGTTGGTGGCGGAACACGTCGAGGCAGTTTCCGTCGTCCAGCTGGTGCAAAAGCTGCTGCGGGTGGCCAACGTCGCGAGAGGAAAGCGGCTCCAACTGCCGAAGAACTAGATGCTGAATTAGATTCATATATTAATGACATGAAGATCTAATTAGATTTAAGCTAAACTCTTAGCCTGAACACACAAAAATGGACTTAACATTATGGTTCAACAACTCAACAACCCGAACTTGTTTGAGAACAGCTTTAGTCATAATACTGCATAATTGCATAATTTTTCATTTAAATTATACACAATTCTGTTTGGGTTAGCGCATTAAAGGACTTGTTAAATGTATCAATATAGCGCCCTTTTAGTTGATAATTCATAAATACATACTGATGTATTTATTCATAAACTAATTTTACTTTATAAAAACACATTGACATAAGTCATAATATTTGTATAATCAGGTAAAATAAATATTAGATGTAAAACTAAAACTGAAGACAAATAACTGTATAATTTAAATGTGTCGCCGAATGTACATGCTAGTAGAATAAAACCTTTCAGACCCTGACAAAAACATACATGAGGATTGTTAATATGTATTTTATATGTGTTCTAAATATATTATTGAGCAGATATGGTTAGGAGACACGGACAAGATTTCTTATTTAATACATAAAATTCGAGTTATTTTGTTCACTACTCAAACGATAAATCCAAGTAATTGAATCATTACATCTATATTCCGAAGTAGAATATATACATTTGTAGTCAAACAATTTGGTTAATTTTTAAATGTTAATTTTATTTTGTTTTTGCAATAATACGTATATGTAATTATAATAGAATTTAGAACAATTTTGCAGACCGTTTCAAATTTCGATTGGACACTTAAATACAAAAGCAGAGTTTGGTTTCATTCCCTAATGTATTGTCGTATGTTAGGGATGTTTCTTCAGGGCGGATTCGCGAGTCACTTAAAGTTTAAACAATTGTGTTGACGGTTTAAATAGTTTGCTTAGTAGAATAAAAAATACATAAAATTAAATAAATCAGAGAGCTAGATTAAGTTCTGCAATCAAATCGCAGTATTCTCATTTTGAAACAGCACAGTAGCCAATTTGGAATTAAAATATGAATGCATAAGCTATATATGTATTAAGCGATTTATATTTATAAATGTATAATGGGGCTGAGGATGTCTTGGTGTGTTCGTGTTTTGTGTATGAAATTGTATGCATATGCGAGAGTGTGTAAGAGTCAATAAATGCGTAAGCTATTTTGTTAGGTTTCTCTACCAGAAACCGCCCGAAGAGTAACCACCGGGAGGAACCCGTCCGCGCGCCTGATCATTTGTCGCCACCTTGCTGCCATTGGTGGTCTCTTTTGGCGGGCTAACGGGTGCTGGTTTTGGCTCCTCTTTTTGATTGGCTGCCTCCTCACGTAGCTTCTCCACTACCTTGTTGGCATCGGTCGATCCAATGCAAGCATTTAAATTGGAAGAGTTTTGCTGATTAAATTTGGGACGTGGGGCATTCACAGACACTTCAGGTTCCGAAAAGATGTTGGTGTGTCCTCCACCAGGGGGCTTGAGTACTCGACTAGAAGGACGAGCACTGGTACTCAAGCCAATTTTCAATTCGGTGGATGTCATATTAACTGATTATTAGTAGGAGCTGCAAAGATATAAAAAATTTAAGATATATTATTAATACAATGTATCGATTGATTTACTTAAATTCAGCAAATAACTAGTAACTAAAAATGTATTATTCTTTTTGAGTAATACTTTTTAGAGAGACTGTAAACGTGAACTCATTTATCTATGTACATAGAAAATCCGAAACCGTCACGCCTCTAACAAAGCTGAAAAACAATGTAGTAACAACGGTGACTGGCGTCGGCCAACTGAACCATGGGGGAAAATGCCAGAATAGAGAGAAACGTTTAACAAAAACAGATTCAGACAACAACAGAATGGAACATTCGCACTAGCATTTCCCCTCTCGCCTTTCCTTTCCACTCATTTCATTATTCTTACATACACACAGACGGCTCTACTATTCACATTTTACATTGATATACATACATATATAATTTTATCTCTTTTTTTTGAGCGCCGTACTTTTTTTTTACACTTTCCCGCTAACTATAATTGCGGGCCTGCCAACCGCGCACTTTCTCATTGTTGGGATTTTGAGTATTTATTTTTGGAAATTATTTTTGTGCCAAGCCGTTGCATATATGCACAGAAAGACTGAATAATCATTTTTGCTTACTGTAAAGACCTTTCAATAAAAGGAATATACATAGTTGCTTATGAAGCCAGTTGAAGACTCTCTAATCGATCTCTGTTTTTCATTCAATGTTAAGTTTTTTTGTCAAGTGCGTTGCTCAGCAAAGATTCTTTTTGGCTTGAGGAAAGAGGTCAAAGTGGGCCGCAATATGTTAAGAGATTTGCGAGTGTTGTAAAACGCGAATAGCGATGCGTCATGCTTTGTGGGAGGGAACAAGCATGGATGAAATTTCCCTTGGGGGGTGCACAATACATAAACACACACAACCACAAATATGTTGCGGAATGGATGTATGTGTAGACAGACAAAATGTGTAGGTATGTGTGGATGTGAGTAGAACAAAGCAACGTGAATGACCGATTAATGCAAAAAGTCAAAGATCTCAAAATAACGCACTTCAATCATTGCCATTACTTATATTTTATAAAACTATAACAAATCAATAATAGATATTGATAAGAAAATTAATACATTGGTGCGTCAACTATTTTCTCTATATTTGTTGTATTGGTCACGTACACCAGCCCTATTCAGCTACAGGTAGCACATAGAAATGCTTTTACTGTAATTATTATTATTTATATCGGGTATATCAGTATGTGTGCCAGTATTTACGTAGAAATTATGAGTAATGAGCGGTGAGCAATCTGGATAAAACTTGAAATTAGAGGTTCGCCGGCTTGATTCGAATCTCTTACGCTCTTGTGTTACGATTTTGTTATTGTTTTGAGGCTTTTGTTAATTGCCTAATGGCAAGACACGAGCGGACATCGCAATAAATATGGGTAAAACAAAAATCATTAATACAGATTTGGTCATGTGTTGTATATTCAATACATATTGTAGGTATATAACAAAAAGCAAATCAAGTTTAGCCAGTGGCGACCAACCTATATTTATTTACCACTTTATCTAATGACCATTAGCAAACAAAAGTGACCCAAAGGCAGTGGCATCATACTTCCACAAAATGAAAAAAAAAAAAAAAATTATCTACACACACACAAAGTTTAAGTGTCAGGCCCATACATACACACATGTGTACATATACACATGTACTGTACATGTTCGTATGCATGCCTTGTTTAGCCAGTGCTAAAAGTTCGGTTAAAACTGCCTGTAGCTAGTTTTCAACGATTATTAAGTCCGAAGCATGCAGCCGTTTGCCTAAAAAGTAAAATGCAAAACTTGTCCACTAAACTGCCCATGCTAGGCGTCTGGCAAATGGAGCGTCATTAAGAATATCGAGAGAATGGGATGTTCTGCGTTATATTTATGCTCATATGTAGAAATGGCGTTCTGGCAGCTGTGCTAAATAAAACTTAATAGCAGCTGCACTCCAAGCATACATGTACACATATGTAGATATAACATACGTACATATACTTATACATACAGTACACAAAAATCTTTATAATTATCAAAAACGTCATCATCAAGCAGATGCATACATATGCATCTATGTGTGTATGTATGTAGTTGGTTGGGCTCAAAATTCCATCACACAAACACAAGAACATGACACAAGTTTCCATCCGGAAAATTATTGATTTTGTTTTGCACCGCATTCAACAAGTCGATATTGAGGAGACTTTTAATGACTTACAACGAAGTGTGTGACTTACCTTTGGTATTTTATGAGCAAAGTATTCTTTGTTACTTTGTAAATATAAATGAAATAGAAACACACACTGCAATAGACGACGCCACCTTCTAAAATGAACGGTTTATTTAAAATGGACTACAACAGTGTGGCCGTAGAGACTAACATAAATAAGACAAATAATTTAAATACTAGATATATTGATGCACTCGTAACCGGTAAAAGTTTTCTGTTAACCGATGTACAATTTAATTTTATAAAATTCATCAATTTATATTATATTTACTATATTATATTTATAGAATTATTTGATAACATTTATAATAAATAAAACATTTTTGTTTTTAAATGTCAAACTATCAGAAATATTGAGATTATTAAATTATAGAACATTAATTTATGACAGAAAGTTATACATTTTTTTAATGAAAATTTAGAAATGTTACAAATTATATATTATTAAACTGAAATATATATTTCAAAAGACACATAACACAAGTCGGGAAAAAATATATGGCCACTTTACTATATTACGAATTTTGATCAGCTGTTAAATTATCGATAGCTTCGACTATTCCAATCAGAATATCGAAAATGGTTGTTGAAGTCAATTTTTGACTTGCTGTAAGTGAAGCTAAATCCCAATTGTAATTATAACCATATTATCCCGTCTTCCCCATTGAACTCTCTTCTTACTTTCCCTTACATCCGCATGGATGGAGCACTATAAAATTAAAACTCTTGTTTGTAAATAAATTTAAATGGTTTCATTTATTATAGAAAACGGTTTTTGCGGGTCATTTAAAGTTATTAACTTAGATCCTTGATGGGTACAGCATCTAAAATAGAAATAAATTGCAATCTAAGAAACTTTAAAACATTCCTAAATTTTTTGTTACTTACAATGCGAATGCGGTGTCCCATGGCATGACCGGGCAAATTCCTATTGAAGCGTGCACGCACGGATCCAGTATTGCCGTGGATGCGGGTAACCTTGCCCCAAACCGCACGGACACGAGTCTTGCGCTCAGGATGCTGAGGCACACACTTCTTGGTCTGCGCCTTATAGACATACACGCAGCGCTTGCCAACATAGAATTGGCCGTGTTCCTTGCGACGAGCGCCTTCAATCTAAAAGTCACATTTAAATATTAGTTAAAAATGGACATTCTTTATAATCAGCGGCTATATAAACGTACCTTAAGGATGGCATGATTCTCGTGCTGATTCCTCAAACCGCGCTTGTAGCCGGTGAAAACAGCCTTTGCAAATAGACGACCATGACGTTTGTATTTCTTGGCAGACACTTTGGTCTCAGTGGCGACAGCCTTCTCTGCCTTTGGGGCCTTGGCGGCCTTTGGCGCTTTTGCAGCTTTGGGTGCCTTTGCGACTTTAGACGCAGCGGGCTTAGCTTGTGTGTCAGCCATAGTTCACTGAAAAAAACACGAAATAGAAATTCCAGTTACAACCTTGCATAAAAGTCAGATACAATTCATATTAATATTTGTTTTGATTGTTGGTCTAATCGGACACTTGGTATCTAGCTATAAACATCAGAACGGTTACACTTTGTAAGTGCAAATAAACGTTTTTGTGATACAAGACACATATTAAACTATGCAGAGAAACAATAATTTTTTGGTATAATTGTTATATTCTTGTATATTTTGATATTTGAAAACGCATAGCACGAAATCCGCGTACGTACCGGAAATCTATCAAATGGCGAAAGAGGGAGAAGATGACAGCTCAGTCATACAGAGCTGCATTTAAGCGGCTTTTAATTAAATATATCGATAGTATGCAGGGTTTCTCAGAAACAAAATAATATATATATATATATATGTATATGTCGATATATATGTATATATCGAACTGACTTGGAAAATAAGTCAAAAAATAAAAACAAAACCAAATATTATAATAATGTTTCTCGATAAACAAAATTAAGAAAGTTACAAAATTAGCTAGCACATGTACCTACTTCAAACTTTTATGTACTGCATATACGTTGTAACATCATAACTGGCCGTCGCCCCGCTATTGAGTTGCATAAAAGCTGGTCTAAGATACGTTCAGGGCAATAACGGGCTGCTGCTGCTGTTGCACTTACTAAATATTGCAATTGACAACAAATGGGTATACTGCTTCACTTCTCCAAATTGGACAAGAGCTGGAAATTGCTGCAGAAATGTGATATTCTCTTCAAGCGTCAAATGAAAAAGCAGGCAGTTAGTCCAACGAAGTAAGATATTTTATTTAAAAAATATATATTTGTTGTGCAGGGGCAAGGGGTTCGGGTGGTGAGCAGACTGTACGATGCCTGCAAACAAAAACAACGGTTGCATAATTTGATTATTTTATTTACAATTCTAGACTTGCTGAGGTTGGTCGCCTGTTGGAGGCAAAAGAAGGCAAGTACGATACTGGCCAACTGTTCTTGCACCGAATCTTTGGTTATCGTGGAGTGATACTTTTCCCATGGACGGCACGCGTATACGATCGTGATTTACACAATCCTAGAAAGCAGACAACGACAACAGCAACAGTAACTCCTACGGCAGGCAGCACAGAGGCTTCACCACTTAGATTTAATGCAGACAGTGGCGATAACAGTGGGTCAATAGCAACTGCACAAAGTGAAGATGCTCCCGCTGCATGGAATGCAACGAATACCGCCACCGACATGCACAGTACCCAAACTATGGGTACAGCAAAACCAGCTACTAACACCAATGCGAGTAGCTCTGTCGATGCTAAGGAGGTCAAAGGAAAAACGCAAACGTTTTATCAGGTTCTCATTGACACTAGGGATTGTCCCTATATTGTGAGTTATTGTTATATATATATATGTGTGTTCTCTTAGCAATTCAATATTTAATATCGAATTATTTTAGCGCGCCCAGACGGAGGCTGTCACTTTTTTGGGGAATCAGGACTCGAATCGCAGCTTGTACGCTATTCCTGGACTAGATTATGTTGCGCACGATGACATTATGCCATATTGTTCAACTGATAAGCATCCCTTGCAGCACGAGCTGTTTGATAAGTTTTTATCATATGCTGCAGATGCTGATCCTCCATTTGTGGGCCAGGACACACTTAAGGCGTGGCAGGAAAAGAACCACCCGTGGTTGGACATGAGCGACGTACACAAGGAGACAACCGAAAATGTTCGCATCACAGTTATACCTTTTTACATGGGCTGTCGCGAGACGCCGGCATCTTCGGTTTATTGGGTGAGTATTATCTCAATGAACTTTATATGCTCACAATTAAAATTTACCTGTTTCAGTGGCGATATTGCATCCGGTTGGAAAATCTTGGTGAACTTAGTGTGCAGCTTCGTGAACGGCATTGGCGCATCTTTTCACTTTCTGGCACTTTGGAGACGGTGCGCGGACGCGGTGTAGTTGGTCAAGAGCCCATACTCAGTCCTAGACTACCGGCGTTTCAATACAGTAGCCATGTAAGCTTGCAGGCGCCAAGCGGCCATATGTGGGGAACGTTTCGTCTAGAACGCGAGGATGGCTATGCCTTCGACTGCAAGATACCGCCCTTTTCGCTAGAGTCTAAACCAGATGATGTGAACACGCCTCCGGTCGGTGCACCCGCAACTGACGAAGTGGATTGATGAATTTTAATAGACAATGGTTATTAATACAACTCAATATTATTTGACCATTCAGGAAGTACATGTGTTTAGGGCAAATATAAAAATTTATTAGCAACGTCTAATCTAACCCAGCCTCACATTTTTGTTCTCCAGTTGTATTTGAAAGTCAAATGGACGTCGATTTTCATGCATTTCGAAAAGCGTTTGCAGCGAATCAATAGCTGCTGTCTCTGTAGCCGTCTGCACGTTCTCACCAAATCCCTGCCCCAACAACTTGCGGTTAGCGTAAATACCGACTTGAAAAGCTGCGAGAACAGTGTTTTTGCCACAGTCGCCTAATAAACGGGGCTCCGGTTCACCCAATTTCCGCTGGTTGCAGATTTCGCTTAGTAGCTCAAATGGTTGATCAGGAGTCCATATATCTAACAAATCCTTTTGATTTAATTGTGTGCAAATAAAATCTCGCACAAACAGAAACGCGCGCTCCACGCCACTGGAATCTGCCAAGGCACCAATGACAGCTTGTAGTGTTTGGGCAAGCGTCTCGCTGCTTGGTGGATACTCTGTGGACAAGATTAGTTCTTTGGTGCCTAGATGCATGGATACGTTCGATAACGTTTCAGTGCTTAACAGGTACGAGGCAATCGCCTTTTGTCCAATTGACGGCACTTTGGGTAGTGAATGCTGCAAATAGGCCTCTACATAAGCTTTAGCTATATGTGCGCCCTTAGCTATTAGTTGCTTGTTGTCGCCTATTTGCAGGTCAGCCTCTGCAATGCCAAGCTTGCGTTGGCGATCCTGTTCCTGGTTCGCAAACGCCTGTTGTGTGAATGCTGTCTGGAGGATGGGCAACTGAAATTCCTCGTTTAATCGCTTGCCAAATGCAAAGAGCTCTGATCGATAGTTCCACTCAACAAATCCAGAGCGCGGCTCAGGTTGCTGTGGTCCTTGTTTTTTAACGCGATGCGCAAGCTCACGTAACGTCGGAGAGACCCAACGTTTGAAGTGTCGCCGTGTTTGACCTGTTAAAAATTATAATTGATGTATGAAATAAATTAATCTATCATGGCATACCTGTGCTGGTGGTGTTAATGGGCTTCGCAAGCACCATTACTTTGGCAACACTACGTAATAACGACATCGTCGACTTATAATATTAAAATTATTCACTCGGAATCTTGATACATATGGGCAACAGTATTGTCACCCAACTTATATTTCGTGAAAAGTAATCGATAGTTTTTAAATTATTAGTTTTAAAAATATAGGTGTCTATCGATAGGCAATTAAATAATTTATTGTAGCCCTGTTTATTACCAAAAATTGGTCACCTTAACGACGCCATGTCGCTGTTTGCATGAAAATTTTATATACGAGTTGTGAAAATAAATTATTTGATAAAACATATAAATAATTCATATTGAACTAAGTGTGGATCACAATTATACTATTAGATTAAAAGATGGCGCTACAGACATATGGTGATAAGCCTGTGGCATTTCAACTGGAAGAGGGTGGCGAGTACTATTATGTGGGCTCGGAGGTGGGCAACTATATGCGGCACTTCCGTGGTATCCTTTATAAAAAGTATCCAGGAATGACACGTATAGTTCTCTCCAATGAGGAACGAAAGCGTCTCGCCGATTCTGGTCTCAGCTCACACATATTAGCCAGTTCGGTGTCTCTGCTCCGAGCTGTAGAAGTGGATGACATTATGGCCGGCAATGACGAGAAGTGTGTTAAATTTCCACAATATATATTTCACTTGTATATTAATTACATATTTGTACATGTTTAGATATCGTGCAGTTTCTGTAAATACCTCAGATACTCCAGTTCCACGGGAGAGCAAATCTAAGAAGCAGCCACAATATGTTCCAACTATGCCCAATTCAAGCCATCTTGACGCAGTGCCGCAGGCAACACCAATCAATCGCAATCGGGTGCACACCAAAAAGGTTCGCACATTTCCCATGTGCTTTGACGACACCGATCCAACAGCGAGTCTGGAGAATGCAGCACAGAAGGAATGTTTGGTGCCCATACGCTTGGATATGGAATTGGAGGGACAAAAGCTACGTGATACTTTCACATGGAACAAGAACGAGAGCATGATAACACCTGAACAGTTTGCTGAAGTTTTATGTGATGATCTCGACTTGAATCCCCTGCCATTTGTTCCAGCTATTGCACAGGCCATACGGCAACAAATCGAAGCGTTTCCCAATGACCCGCCCATACTGGAAGAAAGCTGCGATCAGCGCGTTATAGTCAAACTAAATATTCATGTAGGAAACACATCACTTGTTGACCAGGTCGAATGGGACATGTCAGAGAAGAACAACAACCCCGAAGAGTTTGCCATCAAGCTGTGCGCAGAATTGGGGCTTGGCGGTGAATTTGTAACGGCAATTGCATACAGTATACGCGGTCAATTGTCCTGGCATTGTCGTACATATGCGTTCAGCGAAGCTCCACTGTCCACCATCGATGTACCATTTCGTAATCCAAGCGATGCGGACGCATGGGCTCCATTCCTAGAGACGCTAACTGATGCCGAAATGGAGAAGAAAATACGTGACCAGGATAGAAATACGCGACGTATGCGACGTTTGGCCAATACAACAACCGGTTGGTAAAAGAAACGGGTCAGTCCGATAATGTCGATTTTCCAGCTCTAATAATAGTGATTATAAATAAATCAAGTATAATCCGCGCTGGATTCTGAAACTTATAAGTGAAGTCGCCAGCATTTAATGTATTCAGTTAATTTACATAAATTAATTTATAATCGCTATCAAGGATTCGTGTGAAATGTGAATTGTTGCTTCGTAAAACTGAATTCATTGAAGTCCAGTTTTAGTCAGCAATATATATATATATATAAATAATAAATACATGTCTGTCTATTTTAAAGCCAACGATGGCCATCTGTTCATTCATTTCTTTTTCTCTTAGATTACATTAGACTAGTGTAGTAGTTTTAGCTTTCCACTGAATCGGGTTTGTCCTGATCATGTTCACCGTCGTAGAACTCATTCTTTGCTTCAACCATTTTATCCTCGTCCGCCTGTGACATTCGCACATCTGGATCCGTTTCCTCTTTCATACGCAGCTCCTCGAGATCAACGTCTCGCGGTGTTTGCACCATTTGCACGCTTGGCGAATGCTGGCACATTTTTAGGTTTTCATATACATGCTTTACGATTAGCTCCATATATTGTTTGGAATTTGCGTTGTCCTGTCGCGAATTGACGTCGGGATGTAATGTGAAATCTGGCGCAAAGAAATCATAGTATTCCGTTGGAGGCAAATCGTTAGAGATCTCCTGATCCACTAGAAGTGAAGTTTCGTGTGTCCAGCAGCGTGCAACGTTTCGTAGAGTATAACCGCCACCGCCCACAACCAATGTGGGCACATTTAGAGTTCGAACGAACTTCACGCACTCTCCATGACCGCGAGTACTAAGCGAGAAACAGCCAAGACGATCGCCAGCCAATGAATCGGCGCCGCATTGTAGCACAATTGCTGTAGGCCGATAAAAGTCCATAATTGCGGAAATAATCGGCTTGAACACTTGAAAATAGCTATGATCATCGATTCCCTCTTTGAGGGGAACATTAACGCTGTAATAGCGACCAGACTCGGCGCCAATCTCATACATATCCCCAGTGCCCGGGAAGAAGTAATTACCATATTTGTGAAAGGATGCTGTCATCACACGATCCGTTAAATAGAACGCTTCCTGTACTCCATCGCCATGATGTACATCAATGTCGATGTAGAGAACACGCGGATTATATTTCAGTAGCTCGAGTATGCCAATTACAATGTCGTTGACATAGCAGAAGCCGGATGCCTCAAATTTCTTGGCATGATGCAGACCACCTGACCAATTGATGCATATATCGCTGTGGTTGTGGTTCAGTTTTTGTGCGCCCTCAAGGGAAGCGCCCGTGTACATGGCGCAAAAGTCGAAGAGACCATCAAAGACGGGACAGTCCTCACCTACGCTAAAGTGAGCCAAATACTTAGTATAGGCGACGGCTGTAAGAACAATAAGAATAATGATAATAAATTCGAATAATTCTTAGACTTTCACTTACAATTGCATTGAATATTTTGTGGAGTCACCTGCTGCAGGTAGGCGATGTATTCGTCACTATGAAACCGCAGCATATCCTGTGCGCTGGCTCTGTAATGGGTACAAAAAATAAAACATTTAACTATATTCATTAATAGAATAACAATCACTTACTTGTATGGCCTGTATATTTTCATCTTTTTGTGCAAGCCATAGTTCATGACCAGGCTGTGAGTGACGGCTAAGCGTTGCGGCTTCATTGGATGCCCCGCTCCATAATGGAAATTGCCCACATCGGCATTGTAAAAGTATGAAACTCGCCTATCAGTCATCCTTATATCAGATACAAGCTAATTTCTGTCCAATGCGATACCCAATATGGGCAGTAGATTGTTCTTTGCATATAGTACAATCAGAAGTACAGCCACAATAAATAAAAGTCGCCGTGTTGTAGTTAGCTCGTTTAAGCCAAATAACATGCCGTTGATCGAAAATTCCTATTTATTCATTAAGATTTTAGTTCTGGCAGAGTCGCATTTTAAAATTGTTTTAATATTTTTGCGGTGCAGTTCCTATTTCACTTCATTACTAACACAGGATTTTTTTTATAAAGGTACTTATATTTATTTAAAAACAGTAATACTTTTGTTTATATGCGTTCTGCACAATTTTTTTTTCCAAATTTTTCTTATTTGAAAAATTTCCTTCTTGATGTTTCTTTTTGACGCGTGTTTTTTTTGTTTTCTTTTGGTGTACATTCGCGTGTTAAATTAACATACCTAAAAATTTTATTAACAGTCAATGTTTAACAGATGCAACCTTTGCACATTAGATATATGTATCGATATTATATGAGTTGTCTTATTTATCGGCATCGATTTAAATCGCCGCTTAAGAAATGTATGTGTGTAGGAATCGGTAACATTATAAATTATAAAGCTTATTAAATACCATAATTATATAAAAACTGTACATTAGAAAATAATACACTTTCGACAATATCAATTATAGGCTCCAGAATCTTTTATTACTAGCGAATTGTTTCCAATATACTTTGACACATATTCAGTCGACCGTAATTTGCGTTAGTTCTGTTGAATTAAGCAGCTGATTCTAACGTGTCGCTGTGAATGGCACATATTCTTATCTTTCAATTTGATAAACATAAAAGCGTCCTCTGGAATTTGCGTGTGCAGTAATCAACAATAAATGTCATGACATAGCAGAATGCAAAAACTGTGTCAAACCGTTGCTAGGGAAGCGCGTAAAAGACAGTGCGCTCCAGAAGTGATAACAGCAAATTTGCTTACATTACGAAACCGAAAATTGATTTTATTAGTTTGCCTTTATCTGTGTCAAACAGTGAATGCTGATACTTAAAAACTGAAGCTTCGTAACCGTTGTCCCCATCTTGTCCACGATGCTAACCCTCTATTACGTGAGCGCCACTTTAGTGCAGTCCTGGCGTATTCAAAGGGCCTGCAACAAAATTGCTGAGCAATTAGCACAGTCATCTAGCGTTGCGTTCTATGCCTTGCAGTCTGGTAGAGACGACGGCTTCGGTAAGCGCAATTCAAATTAAATTTTGATCAATTTAATATTGTCTCTTTCCAAAATAGATCCGACAATAGCCAGCTCGGAGCTGTGCTGCAATCGAAATGTGGCTAAGGTAACGGATATATTGTGGTTGCATGGCAACCAGCATGGTTGCTGTCTGCGTCCATTGCAATCAGTACAGATTACGCCATGGATTAGCTTTCCCCCAGCCCCTAGTTGGCTCCCGTTCGCCTATGCCGCTGACACCGTTACACCCTCAGTAACTCCAACGGAGAGAGAGCCGCAACCCAGAATAAGTCTGTCTCCGGACAAGGCGCAACATCTACAATTGTTGATCGAGGCAAATATAGACCTGCAGCAGCGGGAAGCAGCCACACAAAACTGTTTACCAGTGCAGGTGAGTCTAAGCTCAGTTACCTTAGCTGCTTTTTTAGGACTCGGAAGTCTTCGAACTCATTACTTTACTTTTGTCAAGCGAGTAGTGTAGCGTGTGTTTGCTCAATAAAAAGATTGCGTCATATTTGAGCTATTTTCGCAAGAGAGTGTAGATGTGTGTTAATGCAGATGTGGCTTACCAATTCTCTTTTCATGCTTAACGTGACCCAACCTTCTAAAAAATCGTCAGCTGGAAAATTACGGTAAGCTAATTGCATGGAAAATAGATTCTCACCTGGCGGTGCTCATCGAGACGGATATTGAGCACTTCACAAAACTATTGATAATGACATTTTTACAAAATAATTTATATATTAATGATCAGCTGCCACTAATGAGGATTGAGTGTAAGCGCACTAGCTGATTGAAATTCAAACAGTTATAGAAACGTTTTAATATTAATTATCGTCTACTTTTACAGCTGTGCAGCGAGAAGGTGAGCCACAGCCTTTTAAGCTGCTGGCTAACCATCTAAAGCGGCAGTCACGCAAGGCAGCTGAAATCAATTCGGAAGGCTGGCAAAAGCATTTGGAAGATTTGCGCGCGCTTAGCGTGTTGGCCCACCAGGCTACCGAGTTCGAGCAGCAGAAGAATCGCAATGAATTTAAGGCTAGCACTCCTAAGCAGGACCTGTTGATCCAGCGACAGGCGGAACAGTCGCCCGTGGCAGTACAAGGTAGCATTAAGGCAGTGGCTGTTGTCGAGCCCACCACTAAGACACCATCTCCAGCCAAGCCAACACAGCTGAAGCAACCGGCTCCAGCTGAACATCATCTAAGCAAGCCAAGTGATATTGAAAAAGGGACTGCCACGACGAAGACTGAAAGTCCATCTACAAAATCCAGGGAAATGGAAAAGTCACCAGAGGTTCAGGGCAATACTGGAACGACTATCGCAAAAGCATCCACACCAAGTAGAAGCTTTGTGGCCGTGAAGCCAAGCTCGCCACCGCCCGAAGCCCCAACCTCCGCCCGACCGCGTCCAATTTTGCGCCGTAATAAGAATAGTCTTGGCGAAAGTAAACCGCTTAATATACTTGTGTACTCGGACAGTGCCAGTGCACGTGAATCGGCAATGGTTACACTGCGTCAGATCCTGGAGCCAGATGTGTATACTATTTATGCACTAACTACACAGCAGGCGGCACAAAAGCATTGGCTAGAGCAGACGGCGTTGCTTGTGGTTTGTGGCTCCGTAGCTCCGTCTATTGGTCAGATATTGGTCGACTACTTTCTACATGGTGGCAAAGTCTTAAGTCTTTGCTCGGATATATTACACTTTATATTACCCAATTATCGCACTGCGGAGGTATGTTCTTATAATTTGCCAATAGAAAAATCAATACTTTATAATACTTGTCTACTCTAGGTTCGAGAGCACGAGTTGGTTCAGTTTTCCTATGACAAATGGCAGCGGGTGAAGATGATGCATCATATTTTTTGTTACCAACCTTCGCCGGTTAAAAAAAACTTCTCCACCGACAGCGAGGAGTCGTCGGTCCAATCGCATTCGCGTAAATCGTAAGTTGAGTAACATATTGTAAATCGCCTACACTGAAAACATTTTCACACATCAAATAATCATACGTAATCTGAATTGAAATGTAATGTACTTCTGAAAAGTAATTAATTTCGAAACACAAATTATGCCACATCTTAAAACTAAGGTTTCGATTCATACACATTCGAGTTTATCACAGAAAAAATGCTGATATAAGTATATGCATAAAGACTGCTTGTTTTTTGCTTTTATTTTTTATTAGATTGCATGTTATATACGATCGTATGTAAACATATTTTGACAGCCAAATCAAATTGCTGCATACTTGCAGGCGCCCTTAATACAAATTCGAATTAAAGGCGTATTGGCTGATTGAATCTATTGAGATTATGTACTTTTGGAACTAATCGTTGTGCTCCGAATAGCTGAACTAACCTAATTAACATAAATCTTTAACTAATTCCAATCTCATTTGTGTTTCTCAAACCTTTCATGCTGAAATTGGCGCTAATTTCGAATATTTTTTAACAACCATATCATTGATCTGAACTCTCATATTCATATGTGTTTGAATCTATGTCTTTTTATTGTGATTGCTATTTTCTACTCTCCTAATCCTGCTCCTACTATTATTATAATTACTCTTTTGCTTTAATTATGTTTTTTAAAATGTGTCCAAAATTTTCTTAATTTTCTCATAAAATTTGTTGACTGTGTGTGCTATCATTCTCTTCCTTGCGTGTGCTCTTTTTCTCTCTCTCTCTCTTTTCTAATATGTGTTCGTGTGTGTGCGTGTGTATGCGCTATATGTGTGTCCATTGCTATTATCCTACTTACCATAAAACAAAAAAACAAAAAATGAAACGATATTACTCGCAACAACATATAAAAAAATACAAAACCAAAACCAAATCAAATCAAAATACGAAACGAACGCCGCTTAGAGCTCTAGTATGTCCAAGGTCCATGGATTTGAAGGATTTAACCGGTCAGACACACCAGCTGGATGTTAAAGTCTTGGGTACTGAGGAGACCTGGAATACGCCCAGCCTCCTGTTGGCTAAAAGCTTACAAAGTGGCGGCAAAGCTGTGTTTTCTCAGGTATGTAACGAAATAGCTAGCTCGCGAAAGCTGTCATTGATAATCTACATATATCACTTGTAGGTTCACCTGGAGACGAATCCCAACGAGTTTGAATTTGATGAAGCCAAGTTTGCAATCTTAAAGCAAAGCGAACGCACACGCATTGAAATATTTACAGACCTGTTGCGTAAGTACCTGGACGTGCAGGTACGAGTTACCGACTCTGAAGGTGCTGTGCCTGCCGCAGTCCTATTCAAGCAAGCTTATTTCTTGGGTCGTCATGAGGTGAGCTGTTGCCTATAGAGTACAACTTTATACTATTAACGGTTTTTCTATTTTTAGTCCAAGTTTGAGCTCCTGGATAAGTTGCGTCCTCGTTGCACCGGAAATGACAATGTAATCATAATGCCAAAATTAACTATTAAGTTCTGTGGCAAAGATGATAAGGCGCCGGTTGCAAACGCAAATGTATTGCCCATTCTGATACATTCCTGTCCAGATGATTTCTCCACGGTCGATTACTTTGATGTTAGTTCCTTGATGTAGTTAGCTTGTTCAGAAAACAATTTTTTATATATACCTATGTTAAATTTACTATTTATGACTATTGTAGAATCTGAAAACTGATCATATTGGACGCTTGGTCATCTATGCGCCAGTCTTGAGTAGCTCAATGTATGTCATCAACGATATGGAACTAATGCATGGCATTGCTGTGCTGCCAGTTCAGCAAACAGCGGGCATTGGTCGCAGTGGTAATCAGGTAATTCATTTAAGATATCTACGACCATGAAAATTATCTTTAAATATATTCTGTTTTTGCTTCATTAGTGGCTGAGTCCCTTGGGCTGTGCAATGTTCTCAACTCAGCTGCACATCGACATGGACTCGCCGTTGGGCACTCGCTTGCCGTTGATACAGCATTTGATCGGTGCTGCTGTTGTGAACACTCTTCGAGGCCATAAAATATACAGGGTAAGTGATTATATAATTATACAATATTGTAAACCTCTGAAAAAGTTGACACCTCATGAGGATGATATTGATTTATGGATAATATCACAAAAGACAGTAGAGTTAGCAATGAATTATACTTTATTGAATATTCTTATATCAATTTCAATATTTATTGCTTCAATGAGGTCTCTTTAATGCAAATGTGCCATGCTAGTGGTACATATACAATTAGTGGTCCATTTCAATATTCGGAATCCACTGATTATATATGTCTGTATATATGTCTTGAACTTGAACTATGGTTTGATAACAATATTTTTCGCATTTTGAGGTATATTATTTCAAGCCATCGCAAAAGGCGATTATTTCTGAATTGGATATAATTGTTCTGAACATTCTTTAAAGCATTAATTTGTTATTGCTTCCATAAGATTTGTAATACAATATTTGAGGTTCGTAAACTTATCAGTTATATATACAAAATAAGAATGCTTTTAATACTCTTTATACCCCTAAATCCCAAAAAATGAGTGAAATAGAATGCAATTGTCACATAAGAGAATTGAGCTCTAATTCCATTTAAACTTAGATATTTAATATCAGATTATATGGGCATAGCTCTTAAATTATAAAAACTAGAGTTTCAAACAGAAAATAAAAATATATTTTTCGGTGGTTTAATATACTGTTCGAAGAATCTTTCTGACTGAAGAGTTAATATGTGAACATGGATGTATATGGCTTAGTTTATATTATGAATTCAGAGCAATCTATGAATTGTCTAGTAATATTCCATTATAGTTACAGCAAGTCGCATAACTTTCTTCATTCATATACTAGATGCATTCAATGTGATGTAGTTCCAATATATGGATCCAAAAAGTGTTGCAGTCTGATTATAAAGTTTTGTTAGGCAAATGGTTGATTGAACTACAAATGTCGACTTATAACTGTTTTTCAGCCTTAGAATATTGTGTAAAGTAATGATGTTTGAAAATTTTCCTATATATTTGGATTATTTAACTTGTTTAAAGACAATAATTGAAACAACCGCATTTTTGCACTCCGGGTTCAGGGTTACATGCTACCTTAGTCGGTATCAGCCGACTAGAGCACTCTTAATTATTTTGTACATTTTATAAGTTATTTGTTGCATTCGGTTTTAATCGAAATTGGTCCCAGAACATTTAAAGTTTTTCACTTCTTTTGGTTTGTTCTTTCTAATTTCAATCAAAACTGAATTGTATTGGTTAAACTTTATGAAATTTACAAACTTGAAAATCATATGGAAATTTATGTATTTAATTTTTGATATTGCATTAATTTTAGCTAATTGATTTCTTTGAATAAATTTAATTTTTGTATTTATATTTTATTTTGACATTTTGTTGTATATTTTGCATTCAATTTGTTTGCTATATACATTTTACAATACACGATTTTTAATATATTTGTTAATATATAATTATATATATGTATATATATATATATATATATATCTTCATATATATATATATATAGAACTATGCTTATACATAATTAACAATTTAAAAATTGCTCACCTGATTTATGTTTACATTTCGATTTGCCACAGTGCTTGCTTTTCATTAATGTAGGTAATTTGTAATTTCTATGCCTATTTAATGCATTCGGATTTGCTTGTTGCTCTTTAACGTTTAAACATTGTCTTTTAATTAAACATTTGTTTGCAATTCGTAATTGTAATTAAATTTAAAAATATTTTACAATGTATATATGTAAATTGCTATAATTTGAATGCACATATATATATATATATATATATATATATGCTTGAATACATATACATATACATATATGCACAAGGTTTGTTTCATCAGTTTCAGTTTAAGTTTCTTGTTTCTGATTTTGTTTTGTGTTGCTTTGCTTCGTTTTAAATGTATATTTACAATTAACATTTTTATAACACATGCCATTTGAACTTTTCTTTGCGAGTCTTTGAGAGGCTGAGGAAGTGAGCTTTGCTCTCTGCAATCTCTCTTCCCCTTTAATCGGAGAGCAGGTTTCACATTTGACATTTCGCACGCACAACAATTACAGTTAGAGTTACATATGTGTGTGTGTATGTAGGGTGTCGGGTGTGGGTGTGTGGGTATGTGTTTTTAAATACATTCATAGATAACGTGAAATTGTGCTAATTGAAAACAGTGTGTGCCGGTGTGCGTGTGCCTGCTTATATACATAAGATATATGCGTGTGCATAGAAATGTATAAACGTATATATGTAGTAGGTTGGCTAGAACACAGACTCCGCTGAGCGAGACAGGTTAACGGGATGCGAGGGACTGCGCGCCAAACGCTTCTTTGGCAAATGCTCCAATAGGGAGAGTAGGCGAGCAAAGTCTGGCCTATGCTCCTTCTCGTACGTCCAGCACAGCATCAACAGGTCCTTGACATCGCGGCCAGACTGCAGATTGGCCAGCGATTGTTTCATACCACGCCCCACCTGCCAAATGATTGATTCCGCCGGCTGATCCTTGAACGTGAACTCGCCGCAAATGAGCTCATACCAAACGGTCCCAAAAGAGTACACATCAGAATAGGATGTGAATTCTAAACACTCACCAGGCGGCTTTCTCGGCAGCAGCGCTCGTATTAGTTCCGGAGCCAAGTAGCACAGCCAATTTTGCGGTACTCCCAGCCCCATATCACAGTACAGCAGCTTTGTGGAGCTGAAGAGGCCAAAGTCCGTTATGATCACCTTGCCGTTCTCGATGAAAATGTTCTTGGTGCGCAGATCCTTGTGTATAATGTCCCTCGCATGTAAATAGCCCATTCCCTGCGCAATCTGCTGGGCAATCAACAGCGTGCGATTCATCGCGAATTTCTCCCGTCGTTGATGTATGTAGGTGTACAGAGTGTTTCCCTTGCATAGCGATGTGACTATAGCCAGATACGGCGGATTCATGCACGCGCCCATGAACAGTACCAAGTTCTCATGACGCGTCTTTTTGAAATTAGCAACCTCGTTTCGAAATGATTCTAGCATGTGCTCGTCCTGCAGATAGTCTTCGTTGAGTAGCTTTACAGCAACATCTCCATGCCAGAGGGCTCGATGCACAGTACCAAATCGTCCCTGCCCAATGCGTTCCATTAAGTGCAAATCACCATAGGGTATATCCCACTCCTTTAACGATATGGAGTTCTGGCGCCACTGGCCCGAGTCCCCATCCTCCGTTGAGTCTAGGCGCACAGGCGTGCGATCCGAGTCGGTGCTGGCGCTTCCCGACAGAGACACCGTCTTATCACTATCATTTGACTTGTGTGTGTCCGTGTACTCACTAGTGAAAGGCGTGCGCTTGTCCACGCCCGCATTGCTCAGTTTGCGGGGAAAGAAGCTACCGCTGTTCACAAGGCTGGCCGTGTAGGTAGCTGTGCTGCCGCTGCTCAAATTCGACAGTTGTGAGACAGACGAATTCGTTGACACTTGGCTGCCAGTCAGGGAATGGATCAGACCATTGGAGCTGCTGCTGCTGTTGTTATTCGTGCTGCTGCTATGGCTGTTGCTGTTGGTAGAGCTGCTGTTGTTGTTCCCATTGGTCAGGGGCTCAACAGTGGTCATGTGGGATTGCGACTCATTAGATATTAGTGTTTGAGCTGCACTCGCATTACTATTGCAGGCATTAATGCTGGTGATGGTCACATTAGGAAAATTGAATTGACTCTGCTGGCCCTGTTGTCCGCTCGCTGCTCCACTAGCAGCTGTAAGCTTTGGCTGGCAGGCGTTGGGCGTGCCTAATTGCTGGTGATGTTGCTGCTGCTGGTGTTGCTGTTGCTGGTGTTGCTGCTGTTGTTGCTGTTGCTGGAACAACGCTGGACTGCTAGGTGTGGAGCTGGTGCAGCTTGAACTCGGTGAGCTGCTGTCTCCATGTTGCAGTTGAGGCTGCTGCAATTGGGGCTTGCCTAGCGTGTTCTTTCTTGGCACTGGTGACGCTTTGCTGCTGCTGTGCTGGGATGGGTCCCATCTGCCGCCCACTTGTGTTTGGCGAAATTCGTGAATATATTCAGGTGGAAGACCACATGAGGGCGGCACATGCGGCGCGCAGGACTTGTGGCATATATATTTGCAGTCGGTGCACTTGAGCCAGTGGCTCAACATTTGCTTTTGGCACAGTTTGCAGGTGGCCACGAAGCCAAACCATTTGCTAAAGCGATGCTTAATGGTATGACCCATACCCACGTGTGCCACACCTGGCGACGGCGGCACTAGCAGCACATTAGAACTGGTGATGCTGCTAGAGTCTACAAAAATGTCCGAGCTGCTGGCCGAGCTATGGCTATCGGGGCTAGGATCTGTGGGCAGGCGGCTTCGCGGAGGCCTTGGCGGTTGCTCCCCTTGCCCTATATCCGAAGCGCTGCTGTTATGCATTAGTAGCGTTTGATGCTTCTTAGCGGGCGGTGGCGTGCCACCTGCTGTTGTGGTGTTACGGCTCCGCAGCGGAGTTCCGCTGGCGGATACCGTGCCTGAGGCGGGTGTGAAGGGCGAGTTGGGTGGCGAGGGAGTTAATGTTAATGTCATTTGTGAGCCAGTCAATGGTTGCTGTTCGCTACGAGAATTTGATGCAGAATTGTTGCCAATTTTCGGCTTACTACTCCCATGCTGATGCTGATGTTGTCGATGATGTGCGCGTGGCGAAGCGCTATTCAGTCCGAGGCCAATATTGCCAATACTGCCGCGATGCATGTGATGAGGATGCGGTCGATCCCACGAGTCCCAGTGCCATTGCTCCGGATCAGAATTTGGCGCGACTGCACCGCTGCTCTCAAGTGTTTTCATACATTTCCGGAGATTGTGCATCGCTTTAGTCAGACGACGCACTTCCTCGTCCAGTTGGCTACTGGGATTGGGGGCAAGCATTTGTTTCAGTTCTTCGTCGCTCAGCTGCAACGTTTGTTCCAGTGTAGTATACCGCGATAGACACGCATTTAAAGATTCCGGACTTAGACCCACAACACGCAACCATTGACGCAGTTCATTTCCGGTGGCCTGATGATGTGGAAGCAGGCCATTGGCGGGTATACGCTCATTCAACCTTGACTTGGTCAGGAGCAGCTCGGAGAAGTAGCGTACTAGCTTTGATTCTAGACATCGTATCTCCTGTTGCGTCAGCGTTGCACTCGTTGCGCATTGGGTCCGCAAACCCTCCAGATGGTTAGCCGAAAGATCAATCATATCCTGTATGATGATTAGATTGCTTTCGCTTGCACTCGTCGATGTATTGTTGTTACTGCTGCTGCTGCTTTTGTTGCTGCTGACTGGCGGCGCAGTCAGCTGGGCGGCGGCGCTGCTGCTCATTTTGTTGTGAACCGCCCGCCCCTTGCAGCAGCACAAACTGATTGATTTTTTCAGACGCACTCACAAACCATTTGTTGTTTGCATCACTTTGATGCACATTCCTTAACTTTAATTGGCTTATTTCTTTTACAGAAATCACACGAGAGCAATCCCGCGAAATGTAAACCTCAAGAAAGATTCTGAAATGCGGAAAACGCGATAAGTTTAATAGTTTTTAGAAGGTAGACAGAACGGGTGCCGTATTGTCGCCTGCACGCACGAAATTTCTCTACACCCAAGTAGTAGAGCTGCGTAACTATCGTCAATGGTATCGCCGTTATTATTGTTGTCTTCGATATATCGATATATTTTTATCAGAATATATTGCTGACACCTCCACTAAAAAGTTTTTTTTTTATTTTGAAGAAGATTTTAATTATATATAGCTCTATGTAATAGCTTTATATGATAATATGATGAAATTATATAAATAAGAAAAAAAAAAAAAATAATGTATATATATATATATATATTTTTTTTTTTTTTTTATTTAATAACATTTTTTATAAAATATATTATATTGAACTATGATATTTTATATATTATATGTCTATTGGCTTACATTGTTATTGAAATTAGATTAATACGAGTACAAAGATATCAATAAAATATGCATTTTTATTTTCAAGGTACTCGACATTGCTTTAAAATGGCCAAATGATATTATTGCCAATGGAAACAACAAAATTGGTGGGCTTGTCGTAAATACTACCCGTCTGGGTTCACAGGCAATTGTGAATGTTGGTTGCGGAGTTAATCTAAACAATTCAAAACCAACATTGTGTATTAACGATCTAATAAATGAGTATAATATGCGAGTCCCTAACGCCAAATTACCATTACTGAAATATGAGCAATTTATAGCTATGATTTTTAATGAAATGGAAAGAATATTGGCAGAAGTGCAAAACGGAAATTTTGAAAACTTTTATGCTTTGTATTATGATCTTTGGCTGCATAGGTAAATTGAATTGCTTAAAAATATATATTTAATTTAATTTAATATTTTCTCCCTACTTTTAGTGATCAAAGCATTACTATTTGCTTGCAAAATGATCAGCAAAGGGATGCAAAAATTATTGGCATTGATGACGTTGGCTTCTTGAAAGTTAAATTGGCGGATAATACAATTGAGACTGTTCAACCCGATGGTAACAGTTTTGATATGTTGAAAGGATTGATAGTACCTAAATACAATTAGAATATTAATTATGGGAATTCATATTTATTACAAATTATTTATTCCTTAAAATTTGTGTGTGAGGTATTTATATATGTGTACGTATATATGCATATGTATATTTGTATACGTATGTATATATATATATATATGTAAACATAAACTGTTTGAAATTTTAGGCGCATTTAAAGACTTATTATCAATGATCTTTGGCAATTAAATTATAACGAATTATATATTTACAATTCTTTTCACTTGAAGTGAATATTTAGTCGAAACTTATAATTATATAGCTTATACTGCCAATGCTAAATGTTTTTACAAATATTTCAAGACATTGTAACTACAAATTATCATCATAATAAGTAATTCCAAAATATGTGTGTCTTAAATCTTGAAATTGTTCATTATCTTTGCCCGTTATATATATATGAGAAAAATTACTATTTCCCTATAACATTAGATGTTAACTATATTGAATTTAATAAAATTATACAAATCCAACCAGTCTACATAAGTTGTTAGTTTGTGACATACAACCATACAATACATAGACTGGACATGTAGAATAAATTTTTTCCACGAACTAGATTTGTGCTTTAGGGCCTGGTCATCTTTGTATTGGCTCGGTTTTGTCGTTTTCTGGTCGAGCAGCGAGAAGAGTTCTTATTAAAAATGGCATACGGGCAAGCAAGAGCAGACCTTCGAGTGTGTTAATCGAGAATGCAATCAAGCAAGTTTGTTTTGGATTTGACTGTTCGTTTGCTTACTTGCTTTGGTTTATGCGTTTTTGGCATATTTAAATAACTTTTACTAAATCCGGCAAAACAGCCATTTGAAGCTTATCGGACAAATGTTACTCGATCACTTTCGATGAATTTGTGAGTTATTATTCAGAACTATTGAACTATTGCTCACAAATTTGAGCGAATAATCGACATTGTTGTTTTTAAAAAAGTTGAGCTCTTTTTATGATGACTATATTAGGATATCACAAAGTTGCTAAAAGTTGCAAACATTTATATATATATATATATATATATATAAAATTAATTGAAAACTTAAATTCAAAAATGATAATTCTAGCAACTTATTTGCTAAAATTGTAGCCCTGGTTCGCTGCTAGCGCTTGAACGAAATGGTTCTATTATCATATGAAGCACTACAATTCATTTTTTACTCTCTCTCTCTCTCTCTCTCTCTCTCTCTCTTTCACTTACTCACTCTCTCTATTCCTCTTATATATATGTATGTATGTGTACGCAGGCACAAGTCAGCAGCGCACAAAAATTTAATCCCATTTCTTCCCTTCTGAGTAAGAGTATTCCGAACTCTGAAAAATGTTTGCCATGCTCATTCAAAACTTGAGTGTTTTCGTTACAAAATTTTAAAGTGCCTTGCTAAATGTATGAGTGCCTGTATGCGAAACTCTACTCTTGCTGCCTGCGCGATTCAGTAGTTTGTCTATTTTGTATGGCTTGAATTGTAGAGTGGCTGTCAAATGAGCCTTTACGGCTTGCAGAAGTCATTTTGTCAATATTGAGTACATGGTGTATTCTGGCGTTTGTCAATACATATGAATTTCCTGGCGACATGGTTTCTTATCAATTATATTGATGTTGGCAAAACTAGTGAAAACTACAAATGTAGTACAGGTTTTAATTTAAAAATCCTCTTAATTTGTTGAAATTCAACCATAAAACTAACATACATGCATTATCAGTAAAAAATTATTATAAATGAAAAATTATTATTATAAATGATACACCACATTACAATTTTTGTGCACTGCGAAAGTCGTTGAGCTGAACACCAAGTACATATATAGATTAACTTTCATAAATTCTCATATATAACATTCATATGGTCAATTACAGGGTATATCTAAAATCAAAGAAACTCAGCTAGATCACGCTTAGCTAATTCGAGTTTAAGTGTTTTTTGTAAATAATAATTAACAGCTCAATTTGAGAGTTCAAATTGTTAATGTCTTGACACCACATAAAGTGAAAAGTGAACCGGCTTCCAAATACAAATGGATCCAAATCTAATTGTCGTATAATCTCTCACCTATAAATAAGCAATTCGTTTTAGCGTAGCTGCTCAAAGTTTTTCTGCATATTATATTGTTCAGTCATGAATCTCATTTTGTGTATTATCTTAGTTACTTTGCTAGTACTTTATTTTCTGTGGACACGTCGCGAGTTTTATAAGTTTTTTATGAAATTTCCTGGTCCTTTAGGATATCCTTTGATTGGAATTTTACAGAAAACTTTGCATAAAGAAGGTATATTGAACTGTAGTCACAGTTTAAATGGAGTGTTCTCATATCTAAATTTTGATGATACATATTTAGATGTGCTGAAGCTGTTGAGGTCATTTTTCAAGGAATATGGAAAAATTTATGTCACATGGCTGGGACCATTACCTTTCCTAATCACCAGTGATCCTCAAGCAACTCAGGATATACTAACTGCTCCACATTGTGTGAATAAAAGTAATATTTACAAGATTCTCAATGATGCCGTGGGCTATGGCTTATTCAGTTTGGCAGGTAGAAAACTCATTTAATTATTTATTGGATTTAACTAAGGTTCAGCTCATTCTAGATCCGCATTGGACAAAACATACCAAAATCTTGAACCCCGCATTTAACCACAAAACGTTGCTAAGTTTCTTTCCCATTTTCAATAGCGAGTCTGGCATATTACTTAATGAACTAAATAAACTGGCAAATAACAGAGAGGTGGATATAATGTCTTATATAGAGCATTTGACATTAAGTATAGCTACGCGTAAGTAAAAATTATATGTCTGTTAATTTTCAAATATTTATGCTTTAGCCTGATATTTATACAAGAAACCACATTGGGCACCAGTATTAAGGAACAGCCAAATTTCCAGGATGGTTCTCTAATAGCAGACTTAAAATTGTGAGTATTAGTATTATTTTTTTTTTTTTATCTCTATATACTTATTCATAAAATGTCATATTTAGGTTTCAAGAATGTGCAATGGATATTATTATACAGCCTTGGTTCAATATCCGAATTATACGCAAAGTTTTTGGCAGAGAGCAACAATATTTCAGATTAAAAAGTCATATTAGAACATTTTTTAGAAAGGTGACATAATTAAGTTACAGAAGGATTTCAAATTTAAGATGTTTATTTTTTTTGCAGCTAGTGGATCAGAAACTCTCTGAAGTTATGGAAGTCGAACCATCAAACAATACCAATATTTTTATAAATTTGGCAATTAAGCATTTCAAACGCGGCAACCTTAACAAAAAGAATGTTCAAGATGAAGCGAATACAATGATTTTTGCAGCATTTGAGACTTCCTCCAATACCATCGTCTATACGCTCATGCTGCTGGCCATGTTTCCAGAGTATCAAGAAAAGGCATTTGAGGAAATTCAAACACTGTTCCCTAAGGCGGGCGACTTCTCAGTTAGCTATGAAGATACCCAACAAATGGTTTATTTGGATCTCGTTTTGAATGAGAGCATGCGCCTTATAGCGCCTGTTCCTCTCGTAGCACGAGAAACATCTCATCCCGTGCGGCTATCGAACGGGGTATGGATACCCAAAGGAATGCAAGTTGCCATTAACATATTTGAAATGCACCGAAGAAAAGATATATGGGGAGAAGACTCGGAGACTTTTAACCCCGAACGTTTTCTGCCACACAATATGCAGGATAAACATCCCTACGCGTTTATACCCTTTACAAAGGGCATACGCAGCTGCATAGGTGAGATCATTTTGTTTTTAAGTTTTATATATTGCAATGAGCCACTATTTACTTTCAGGCTGGCGATATGGTCTCTTATCTACTAAAGTGACGTTGGCAAAACTACTCAGAAACTACAAATTTAGTACAAGTTTTGATTTTAAAAATCTGGAGTATATAGAAAATATAACCGTGAAACTAGCTACGATGCCGCTTCTGAAAATGGAACGTAGAAATTAACTAAACATTATTAATAAACTGAATATAAATAAAATTTGAATTTGAATTTGGCACCTACTAAATAATTTATAGTTGAGGCGTTGTACACACATATGTCGACATGCCACCACATTCAATAAGCTACATCGTTGTATCAGCTATCTCAACCTGTTAAGAATTGCGACTAGCATAGGATCTTTTAAAAGTACTATATTATAAGAGTAACTTAGAAAAAAAGGAATTGTGATAAAAGTTCCTGCTGTTAATATACCGATAACTTTGTTATATCGATAGCTGCGAACGAATCAAAACTGCGGATTTGGGATATGTTGCGATAGTTCGATTGTAGCTTTTAAATAAAAATAAAAAGTTGATTGTGCTTAGCGGGAACATTTAAAAATTAAAAAATGAACGTATCTGGTATGTATTTGAAGCGTTGAATATTGACAGAGTGAATGCAAAATCGAGCTTAGGAACTATGCAGGGAAGCTCGATATTATTGAAAATAGAAATTTTAATTTATGTTTTGTGGAAACTATAGTTCCTGGAAATAATAATGCAGTTATACGAACGGAAATTATTTTAATTTTTAAAGTAATAACATAGCACAATAGAACAAATATATCTTTCTAAGTACAAAGTACGCTTAATCAATAAAACTCAACTAAAGTACAATTTAAGTCATTAATCATAAAAGCTCATCTTCAGGGTTCAACTTTTTTTATGCTTATAATAGACATAAAAATTAAAATGGAAAGTACAGCAGCTTTTAAATTGAAAATGGTGTTCCGGCTATATATAAGCAATTCTCTTTAGTAAACTATTCAAAGTATTTTTGCGCTTTAGATCGTGGAGTCATGAATTCAATTTTGTGTATTATCTTAGTTACTCTGCTTGTTCTTTATTTTCTGTGGACACGTCGCGAGTTTTATAAGATTTTTCTGAATTTTAATGGTCCTCTAGGATATCCTTTGATTGGAATTTCCTATAAGCTTTTGCATAAAGAAAGTAAATTTAATTGTAGATAGAGTTTGAGTACTCGTATAGAATATTCATAATATTATATATTTAGATGTACTGAAGGTGTTGAGGTCATTTTTTAAGGATTATGGAAACATTTATGTCACATGGCTGGGACCGTTACCTTTCCTAATCACGAGTGATCCTCAAGCAACTCAGGATATATTAACTGCTCCACATTGTGTGAATAAAAGTAATATTTACAAGATTCTCAATGATGCCGTGGGCTATGGCTTATTCAGTTTGGCAGGTAGAAAACTCATTTAATTATTTATTGGATTTAACTAAGGTTCAGCTCATTCTAGATCCGCATTGGACAAAACATACCAAAATCTTGAACCCCGCATTTAACCACAAAACGTTGCTAAGTTTCTTTCCCATTTTCAATAGCGAGTCTGGCATATTACTTAATGAACTAAATAAACTGGCAAATAACAGAGAGGTGGATATAATGTCTTATATAGAGCATTTGACATTAAGTATAGCTACGCGTAAGTAAAAATTATATGTCTGTTAATTTTCAAATATTTATGCTTTAGCCTGATATTTATACAAGAAACCACATTGGGCACCAGTATTAAGGAACAGCCAAATTTCCAGGATGGTTCTCTAAAAGCAGACTTTAAATTGTGAGTATTGTTATTATTATTATTATTATAATTTTTTTTTCATCTCTACTCACTTTATTAATCAAATGTCATATTTAGGTTGCAGGAATGTGTGATGGATATTATTATACAGCCTTGGTTCAATATCCGAATTATACGCAAAGTTTTTGGCAGAGAGCAACAATATTTCAGATTAAAAAGTCATATTAGAACATTTTTTAGAAAGGTGACATAATTAAGTTACAGAAGGATTTCAAATTTAAGATGTTTATTTTTTTTTGCAGCTAGTGGATCAGAAACTCTCTGAACTCATGGAAGTCGAACCATCAAACAATACCAATATTTTTATAAATTTGGCAATTAAGCATTTCAAACGCGGCAACCTTAACAAAAAGAATGTTCAAGATGAAGCGAATACAATGATTTTTGCAGCATTTGAGACTTCCTCCAATACCATCGTCTATACGCTCATGCTGCTGGCCATGTTTCCAGAGTATCAAGAAAAGGCATTTGAGGAAATTCAAACACTGTTCCCTAAGGCGGGCGACTTCTCAGTTAGCTATGAAGATACCCAACAAATGGTTTATTTGGATCTCGTTTTGAATGAGAGCATGCGCCTTATAGCGCCTGTTCCTCTCGTAGCACGAGAAACATCTCATCCCGTGCGGCTATCGAACGGGGTATGGATACCCAAAGGAATGCAAGTTGCCATTAACATATTTGAAATGCACCGAAGAAAAGATATATGGGGAGAAGACTCGGAGACTTTTAACCCCGAACGTTTTCTGCCACACAATATGCAGGATAAACATCCCTACGCGTTTATACCCTTTACAAAGGGCATACGCAGCTGCATAGGTGAGATCATTTTGTTTTTAAGTTTTATATATTGCAATGAGCCACTATTTACTTTCAGGCTGGCGATATGGTCTCTTATCTACTAAAGTGACGTTGGCAAAACTACTCAGAAACTACAAATTTAGTACAAGTTTTGAATTTAAAAATCTGGAGTATATAGAAAATATAACCATGAAACTAGCTACGATGCCGCTTCTGAAAATGGAACGTAGAAATTAACTAAACATGATTAACAAAGTGAATAAAAATATAAACTATCGGAATTATTTGTTGAAAAAATATCCTGGTATATTGAATTTCTAGATCAAACTTTTAGGGTGTAATAATAACTTATATATCTCTAGTATTTGAAATAAAGCACTTAAAACTTATATATTTTTTACCCTCAGCCCATTGAAAATGGGAAGTCAGGGTATAAGGGTTTTGTGAAAAATATGTAACAGGCAGAAGGAAGCGTTGCAGTCTCGGTTTGGTTTATCTCGCTCAGTGCCGAACACTAAATATTATATTAGGGTGACGAGAAAAGCCCGTCCGTATTTATGAATGCGTCGATCTCAGCAACCTTAAGAGCTAGAGACTTCATTTTTTTTACTAGATCCGTGTATTGCACGCGGTATATTAGTTTTTTTTTCAGAAAATCGACATCTTTTTTCGTTTTAGAGTGAATGATTTAAAAATTTAGAGAATTACTTACAAAATTAGATTTTATTCATGTTTAGAGTTAGAGTCTTAAAGTCTTCTGCATATATATATATATATATATATATATATATATATATATATATATATTAATTTAATACAATTTCGGTTTTTGTTAGATTTTGGATATAGGCCGCATCTACCCCAAATTTGGAAAAAAACGTAATTCAAATACTAGAGATTTATAAGTTGGCATATAGACACATTTTAGTGTTATTATTATATTCTGAAAGCTTCATAAATATCGTCCGTTTAGAAATGGAGCTATAAACTCCAACCTACGTGCGTAAAGAAGAAGAGTATCATATTTTTTTGCAAGGCTCAAGGTATCTCGCAGTCGAGAAATCTCCACTAAAGCTTTCTTACTTGTTTAAATTTGTTTATTATTCTAAAGTCTCCAGCTGTAAAATACACGATGTACAAGCCTCGCGTATTCCATTAAGGCACTCTTATTAATACACTGAATTAAATTTGGCACCAAAAAATAAGTTATAGTTAAAAACATATATGGACATATATATGTCGATCACTACATGTAACAAGCTGAGGAGATGCAGTTATGATAGAAGCTTAAATATACAAAAGTTATATGAAAGCAAAAAGATAGAGTTCAATATGAGTAAACAATAATAGAAATGTTATAAATGAAATGCCGGCCAATCCACCTAAAAGATTTATGCGAAATGTCTTATTTGTCAACGAATCAAAACACCTGATTTGCTGATATTTGTGATAATTCGATTGCAGCTTTTATTAAAATGAAAAGTTGAATGTGCTTACCGGGAACATTTAAAAATTCAATAATGAAAAAATTTGGTATGTTGTTTAGCATGGTGTTTTGATATTAATCAAAATAGAAATTGTAATTTAAGTTTACTGAAAATTATTATTGTCGTCTTTTTAAGAATAATGCAGTTACATAAAATGAAATCATTGAGACTAAAATTATTTAAGTAGTAATATAGTAGAATGAAACGAATATATCTTTATAGGTACAAAGTATAACCAAATCAACCAAATTCAACTAAAGCATTTCTACACTCTAAGTATATAATCATAAAAAGCTCATCTTCAGGGTTCAACTTTGTTTATGTTCATAATAGGCATAAAGAATGAAATGGAAAGTAAATTTAAATGGGTTGGTGGCTATATATAAGCAATTCGCTGTAGTAAAGTGCTCAAAGTATTTTTGCACTCTAGATCGTTCAGTCATGAATCCAATTTTGTGTATTATCTTAGTTACTTTGCTAGTACTTTATTATCTGTGGACACGTCGCGAGTTTTATAAGTTTTTTATGAAATTTCCTGGTCCTTTGGGATATCCTTTGATTGGCCTGGCCCACAAACTGTTGGATAAAAAAGGCAAAGTGAATTGTAAACAGAGTTTAAGTGATGTCTTACACTAATATTATATATTTAGGTGTTATCAATCTGCTCAGTTCTCTTATCAAGGATTATGGAAATATTTTTGTCTCTTGGGTGGGTCCATTACCTATGCTCATTGTCAATGATCCTCAAGCAACCCAAGATATACTGGGTTCACCACATTGTGTGAACAAGAGCTACATTTATCAAATCATCAGTGATGGCGTGGGCTCGGGCTTACTCAGTTTGAAGGGTAGAAAATCCATTTAAATAGCTTTATCGGCAACTTAATTGTTTGATTAATTTCAGATCCGCATTGGACTAAGCATAGAAAGATTTTAAATCCCGCATTTAGCCATAAAATGTTGCTGAGTTTCTTTCCCATTTTCAATAACGAGACGGGAATATTACTAAAAGAGTTCAATAAAATAGCAGATGGCAAAAATATAGATATAATGGATCATCTACTACAGTTTACGTTAAGCATAGCCACGCGTAAGTAAAACCTATGCATTCAAATATGAAATGTGGTGATAAAAGACATTTCAAAATAAATCTCATTTTAATAAGAAACCACAATGGGCACCTCTGTCAAGGAAGACCAGAATTTCCAGGATAAATCTTTAATGGCAAACTATAAAATGTGAGTTTTAATTTTTTTATTAAAAATGTTCATATTTTGGCTTTTATTAATTCAATTGTATATTTAGGCTATTGGAATGTTTGGCAGACTTTATTGTCTCTCCTTGGCTGCAAATACGCTTTATACGTCAGTTTTTGGGTAAAGAGCAAAAATATATCACTTCGAAATCTTATATTAGGAAATTTACAAGAAAGGTAAAAGATTTATTTTCACTGTGAATCAAAATGATTCATTTTTTTTTTTACAGCTAGTGGAACAGAAACTATCTGAAGTTCATAAGAATGAAACGTTAATCAATTACAATACCGTTCTTAATTTGGCAATTAAGCATTTTACACACGGCAGCTTTGACAAAAAGGATGTCGAAGACGAATCAAATACAATAGTTTTTGCGGCATTTGAGACATCCGCGAAGACAATCGGCTATACGCTCATGCTGCTGGCCATGTTTCCGGAGTATCAAGAAAAGGCATTTGAGGAACTTCAAACCCTGTTCCCTAAGGCGGGCGACTTTCTAGTTAGTTATGAAGATATCCAACAAATGGTTTATATGGATCTTATTTTGAATGAAAGCTTGCGACTAATACCGCCTATTCCACTCATAACACGGCAAACATCTCAACCTGTGCAACTATCGAATGGCGTTTGGATACCGAAGTGTATGCCAATTATTCTAGATATATTTCATATGCATCGCAGAAAAGATATATGGGGAGAAGACGCGGAATCTTTCAATCCAGAACATTTTTTGCCACACTTTATGCAGGATAAACATCCTCATGCCTTTACTCCATTTGCAAAGGGCATACGTAACTGTATAGGTATTATATATATATATATATATATATATATATATTTTTTTTTGTTTTTTTTAACAAGTCGGCTAAAATACCAAAATATATATTGTTTTTAATTTCAGGCTGGCGATATGCTCTATTATCAACTAAAGTGGCGTTGGCAAAATTACTCAGAAACTATAAGTTTAGCACGAGCTTTGATTTAAAAAATCTGGAGTATGTCGAAAATATAACCATGGAACTAGAAACTATGCCGCTTTTGAAATTAGAACTTAGAAAATAATTAAACAACCTTAAATTTAATTAAATTAAAAAATACAATTTAAACTTACCACCCTGTGAATAAATTATCGATTGATGAGAAAAACTTATCGATATACCGCCACATTTGGTGCGCCATATGCCAGTTTGCGAACAGCTGACATTAGTATCGATGCTGTTAATTGCGCCGGCAAATTAGCAAAAGTGCCTGTCTGTTTTTTATATGAAAGTAAGTAACTTGCATGAAATGAACCATGTGGCGGCGCATTAAATTTATAAAATCTATTATCCAAGCCGCCATTCCTAGTCGTCGAGAAAGTACCATGACAGAAGCACCTTGTATTAACAGCAGTCAGCAAGCAATTGCTCGTTTGCGGGAATTCGGATATGCATTCAATGAAGGTGATTATGCAAATAAATATAATTGTCACACACTCATTTGCCCACATGTACATATGTACAGCTGGCGAACTACGCAAAATAGACGCATCCACCGGAATGCCCGGTAATCTGCCCTATGAATTTAAAATAACTGACAATCCGGCAACGAATCAGGAGCATTACGAGCAACTAGCCAATCAGATACCCGATATAATATATGAGCTCCTGGAGAAGAATGGATTAAAGAGGACCTATATACCGATTGGAGAGCCCATTGAGCGTTCCACATTCGTATTCACACAGCCGCAACCTCTGGCCCAGTCGAAGAAGTTGCTTGTGCTCATTCATGGCAGCGGGTACGTGCTGGCTGGTCAATGGGCGAGAAGGTAGGTGCTCTATGTACATCTTCTTGAGTGATTGACTTAAGAGACCTTATCTCTGTCTAATATCTGAATCTAATAGAAAAAAAATGATAAACTGCTATATGTTTCTGATCCTAGACAGATGTCTTCCAAATATATAAATTCACATATTTCAGATTGATTATTAACAACTCTCTGGAGCACGGCACACAGCTGCCATATATACAACGCGCCCAGAAGCTGGGCTATGATATACTCGTAACGAATACGAATGATACCACACGCATGATAAAGGGCAAGCGTACGCCTATCAAAGGTGTAGAAAATTCCATAAATCATGCCGCTTACGTATGGGAGCATATTGTGATGCCTTCGCACCCCGAAAGTGTGGCCATTGTGGCACACAGTTATGGCGGCTCCGTGTCAAAAGCTCTGGTAAGTTAAGAGGTATTCTAAGCATATGATATATGTATATATATATTAATTTTGTATTTATGGTAGGCGGAGAAGTTTACGAAATTTTTCGAGGAAAAGGTATATGCCATTGCGCTAACCGATGGTTCAGTAGGCCATCCGCCAGCTGGTTGTAAAAAGTACTTTCTGGATGTGACATGCAATTGGCTCTCAAGCGCTGAGCCGCTTGATACGGATCTAACACATGGCGACAAGGATAAGAATTTAACTTGTGTTTCGGCTGGACATCCGGAACACGAATGGACCTCCTCTGCAGCCATCGAATCTGTCTTTAAGTTCCTAGAACTAAAACACCAGAAATATCTAGAGAGCAAACAGTCCTAAGCCGCCTAGTGTCATTTCATCAAATTTTCAAATGTGATGTGCATCATCCCGTCATCTTTGTGCATGTGACACTTATCCCTTTACCCCAAGGACCAACACAAACTATCGATTTGCAATGCATAAATCAAATGGCGTAACAGCATCCTATGATAAAACACCCTCATAACCCATTTGGATATGTCACAAGCACTCGCATCAAGGCAATTTAATTTGATTTTCGGCACTTTGGCACATTCCATGTGAGCTAATCAACTTGATGGCTGATGTATCATCGTTCACGATAAAACAAAAGTGTTTCACATGTCCGTCCAGTCAACAAGCAGCTAAAAAACAACTGACCCACGTCCCCGCGGCCAATGCTTAAAGTTGTTGGCTCGATAAGAGTACAATCTAGCTGTTGGGGTTGCTACAAAAACCCACATCTTATTTGGCTATGGCGCCGGCAGTTCCCAGCTACCCCTGATCCTGTCACAAACGCCACCACATCACGTCGTTTAACAAAGTACGCCATAAAAAAGTATCCCTAGTGAATTTGTTGTGCTTAAAGATTGTAACTCGTATTGCATACGCACAGATTTCAGGCTGCATTTCCTATGCTTAACGGTAAATAAATGCAAAAGAATTCATAATTGAAAAGAGAATGATGCTTAAATATGAGATTTTTAATAAATACCAATAGAATATCGTTCATAAATACTTTTTCCAGGATAAGAAAATCTGTAATATGATAATAATTAATTTTGATAATATATAGAAATTACGCAATTCCAACTAACTTAATAAGAATGTCGAGTAACTGTTTTTTTTTTAGTTGTTAAAAACACTTGATAACACGTATATTAAAAGGAATTTAAATTACATTTTGAAGATTTATATACAAATATTGAATAATTTTAATAGATTTATTCTTCTTACATAACTATTTAATTAATTTCAACATATCTTTGCAATATATGCTTTATTTCACTTTTATAAAGCTTACATTTATTGAACAGCAGTTTATAAAACTATTCAAATACGGTCCATTTTTAATATAATTTCGATGGACTAATTCGTAACTTGGATCTGATAAATGAATGGATATATGTATATATTTAAAAAAAATCTTCATATAAAATATTAAAGATGCTGATATAATGATTTAGAGACAAAAAGGTAATAAATTGTGAAAATCTAAAACAATTAACTTTTTAAAAGATTTCATTAAACTGTAATACATATAAAATATATTAAAAATAATCACAATTTATATATTTTTAAAATAAGCTTTAAAGAAGATTTGATTGGAAAGATTAAAATAAAAGTGAATGGAAAAAATATTTACTTGCATTTCATTGAAATTCTCTTTATAATTATTACGTTGCATGAAAATTCAGTTACCAAAGCTAAATCCTTTATGTAGTAACTCGATAAGTGCTGCCAGAGCCGTTTATCTTTAGTATTAAGACCAAAACTTAATACCCACAAAGCAAAAGCAGGCAATAAGAAGAGAAAGTACTAAGTGAGAGAGTGTGTGTGTGAGAGAGAGGGAGAGAGAGAGAGACAGAGAGACAGAGAGACAGAGAGAGAGAGAGAGAGAGAGCACTGCAGACAAGAGCAAGCATTTGGTTGGGTCTGGTCCGGGTGGGTGGGACCGTAGCAACGGCAACCCTACAAATGTTGCTCCCACCTTCTAGCTCCCTCCATCCCACTACTCAGTGTGTATTGCTATACCCGTCTTCCGCTTGGCTTGTATACATTATCGCTGTCATGGCCGCAGTCATGGCTTCTGCTCCACCTTAGGACATTCTATATGTATGGGGAGTCGACATCGTTCACTTCGTTGCCGTCGTCCTATGGCAGGCAGCTATCTACACTTTGACTCACCCACACAGCTACTCGAGGTTAGACGAGGATGGCATTAGTTTAGTCGGAGTGCGAGAGTTCGTGTATCCTTCGTATCCAAAGCTGGCTGTGTTTTGTGCGGGTTCAGGAATGGGTCATGCGCCTGAAGCATGTACATATCTCACTCATACATATACAATAGCTTCCCTCTTTTTGCTTTGTCTATATGGAAGCAGTAAATAAGAGAAGAGCTTTCTACATACAGTAAATAAAAGGAAAAGTCACAGTTTTAGTTTAAATGATGACCAGAAAATGCCTGCCTTAAGAAAAGGTTCCCTTTTTTGTTGGTATTTTCTCAGCCAACAATAGCTGGCAATTACTTAAAATAATCATTTTGTTTTCATGGTTATTTGATAAGATCTTAAAGCGTGCACATATATGTTACGTCCTTCACGTGGTGAAGAAACCCGTGACTGAAACGGAGGCTGGGATTTAATCCTTTAACGTGTTGATATCAAGGCTGTGAGGTTGTTTAATGCGTGTGTATAAAGATTTTCATTTTAGATAGAGCTTTAGGCTAAAGAAACAAATTTGTTTCTCTTCTGAAATGGATTTACTTAGTTAAACTATGTTCAGAGAAAAAATATATAATAAATTCCACAAAATATATGAGATTGACAACTTGATGAAGGATAATCAAGTTGATATATCGGCGTATCTCGTATATACCTAATTTCTAATGAATATCTTCATAAATCAAAATTAAAATAGAAACTCTCAATTCTCTATGGAAAATGCAATTTTAAACAACGGATATAAAAAATTGAAGTCCCGCCGCAATATCCGTTGTTATTGTGGCTGGACTTTATTGCTTGAAAAAGTTCAAGCGATGTCATTCAAAAAGTCATAAATAATAATGTTTTCCAATAAATGTTCACATATGAGCGCTCACGCACTTGACTCCCTCTCTCTCTCTCTCGCTTACATACAGCAGGCGTAGGCGGTTGGCAAACCAATTGAACCCACGCCACGTACCGCCCTTAACCACTGAGCCACAAGTGGATGATGACTCTCTGGCTTGTGCCAAACTCTCTGGAGTGACCGTTGTTGAACCTCGACTCGTGGCTTTTTGGCTAAAAGGGCGCCCCGCAGAGCCTCATAACTTACAAGGTCATTTTTACAAAGAACCATTAGGAATTTTTTTTTGTTAAGTCTTTTCTATATATATTATTATTATTTTTTTTATATAATTTAATGCTCATGTGTAGCGAATTTTTATGGCCGACAAATGATTGATGCGTTTGCTGGCATTTCCTGTTAAATGTCATTAAAAACGCTTGTTTTCAAGTTTAAAGACACGATTCGTTGTATTAAAGGCAATTTATTGGATTTCCGTTTTGGCGGGGTGTTTGAACAATAGAAAACTCCATCTTGAAAGTGTGTTGAAATGCAAGTTTAACGTAAAAATAATATCAAATAAGATTAGATAGCATTGTGTCATCTTATAGCCATGCCTACACTTTGCCCAGGGGCTCAAGAAAGAACAAGCTATTTTACAAATTGCATCATTTGCACCCCTTTCACTTGACAGCGGCTCACAGAGGTGGCACAGTGGAGCAAGAATAGCAGTTCGTGCTAAATGATTATTATTTTAATTTGTAGTAGTTTTTTTTTTTTTTTTATTTATTTTTTTAATTCAATGAGAATTTATTTTACATAGAAAAATACTTGTTAATACTATATTTTCATATCATATATATTAAATATAATTTTTTTTATATTTATATATAATTAAATATATAAAGTCCAATCGAGCAGAGGCATGCTTTAGATATAACTCTAAATATTCTCTAAAAACTAAATCATTATAGACAGACTTAATAAATATTCGTCTGTCTCTTTAAAATAAATCATTTTTGTAAAAGTCTCACCTCTTTAATATTTAAATATATTTATATTCTTATTTAAATACTTAATTTTCATACAGTTTATCCAACTCGGGTGTATTATTTGTACCATTGTGCTGGGCATTTTAAAATTCAAGCGCTGCCCGCCACAAAGCCACACAAATCACAGCAAATACAATAACAAAAGGGAAACCTCTGCCACTTGCCGGAATGTAAATGTTGTACAATGCTAAACTTATTTGCGGTTTATGTGTCCTTGTTGCGATGGGCGGCTGAGGCGACAAAAAGGATCTCGAAAGCCAATAAAACGATTTTTTTCAGCCGACTATCTAAGAGCGTATATCTATGAATTGTAAAAGGACTATTGAAGTGCTTGGCCGCGGCCACTGACAGCTTGCGAGTCCTTGCCATCAACCCAGCCGCGATATAAGATAATTGTATCATCAACACCAGCAAGCACCCCCAGTCTTCTGACCCCTCCCCAGGGCAACGCCTTGAAAAGGACAGTGTCTGAGCATTTATTTATTTATTGTAGGCGTTGCTGGGTGTGGCAATGGCTATGGCTTCGTCTTTACTCTATTGGGCATTCAAGTTCGAGCAGCGGCTGCGGATTTAGTGGGTGTCAAGCAATAACAACGCGCCTTGGATTCATGATAAGAACTTTTCGTATAACTAATTTGCATGGGATAGCTCCGAAATGTGTTGGCAACTTTAAGCTTTTGAAGTTGTCTTTTTATATTTTTTCTTTGTTTGCATTTCGACTGACAGATTTTTCATGCACATTTAAAAAACATTTAAAAAACCATTAAATGTTTTCTTGAAGCCAATTTTTTCAGATTTGTTGGGTTTTTTTTAGCCCACATCACACCCCATTTTTTATTTGTTTTGCGTTGGCTTTTTTTTCAGGGTATCGCGGCATTTTTTTTTTGTGGTGAAGATTTGTTATTCCCTATAAATCTGTATAAAAAAATATATAGTATAAAAATCGATATAAAATAAATATTTAGATGAGTCGAGCAAAATATATTTTTGTATAAAATTATTTTCCAGTTTTCTTTTCTTTATTTATTTTTTTTTAATGTAATTGTAATGTATGTAATGTATATATGAAAAACTTTTTCCACACTAAACAAAATTAAATATTAGTAAATTTCACTACTCTAAAACGAATTATTGCAGTGCTTAAAATATTTCAAAGGTTTGATGGCTTGCCTAAGGGTTGTTATAGTTCTTGGTTTAATTTTTAAATAAATATTTTCTGAGCCTAGATTCCAGGGTATTTGCTAGTCTACTCTACATACGGCCGCCTTAACGTGTTTTTTTTTTCTCTTTTTTTCTGCATTACTCTCTAATCTTTGCGCCATTTATTTACAGTTGATTAACACGCGACTGACATTTGTTTGACTTTATTTTTCTTTTGTGAGAAATTAAAATGCGAGTTGCGCCACGAAAATATGAACCGAGTATTGTGGCAAGTCCTTTTGCGGCGGCTGCTTTTTGACTTTGCCTTTTATTTTCATTTTTTTTTGTGTGTGTGTTGCACAAAAATTATTCATTTGTGGAAAATTGTGGCAGCGTTTGGTTGTGCTTGGCTCTGGCCCTGGCCCTGCTCTGCCCTGTCCTGCCCTGCCCTGGCCTGGCCGCAGGCCAAACTGATTAATAAACCAAACGTCAAATGCGCACAATGGGCACGCATCATCAGGGCCAACCCCAGATCCAGGAACAGTACGAGTCTGGGCCGTAGCTGGAGCAGCTGTCATCTGTGTGTCATATTCAAATGGCGTGGCAACGGGGAGAGTGTAGATCCTGATATCATGGTCACATCCTGTTCCTGCTTCTTGGCTTGGCAAGTGCCAAGTAGGCCTCGCCGCATTGTTGTCAACTTGACTCTTGAATAGAATTCGCATGTTTCTTTTGCAGAGGGCGTTGGGCATTCAGCAATGAGCATTGAGCATTGAGCATTGTCATCTGCTGCCTGGGTCACAGTTGGCTGCCATTTGGCCATCAAATTATTTGCATATTAAAAATGCCACAAAATAATCTCTTGAGAAAACGAGCTGAAAATCTATCTTTAAGCATAACAGAAAAGAATTTTGTTCTGAGTCAATTTAGTTAAATTGTAATCTTATTGATTTAGCACTTCTAAGCTAGTAAATGAAAGCTCTCAGTATTATCTAATTTGATTAGTTATATTATATTCTATTAATGTAGCTTTACTTGAATTTTTCTATTTTTATTATACAATATCTCAAGATCTTGTGAAATCCACAATTTCAGGCATTTAGTTTCTCTTAAGTTTGCTTTATCGTAAAAAAGTGACCCTGGGGCATAACAATACGACGTGATTTATAAACATTAAGATTTATATGATTGCGTATGTCAAACACACACACACACACACACACACACACACACACACACACTCCCGCACACGCCCACACACTCAGGGCGCACATAAAAATGATAAACAAAAAATTGCTTCACTTGAATATTATTTTTATTTATTTATTTTTTTTTTTTTTTTGGTACTTCGCCCACATTTAATGGCGCCTCTAATGGTTTTATTTATGGAGTGTTTAGTGTAGTGGACCATTTGAAACAATATAAAACACGCACATATCCTTCAGCCAGACTGATATGCCAGGCTGTGCCCAGTGCTTACAAATGTCCTGCGGCCAAACCAATCCATATCGAATCACTCTGACATGGGCGAAACTATGTGATTTCTTGTTGTTGTTCCTAAGGCTGAAGCTGGTCAGAGCAGAATCATCAATCAAACGTATTCAAGCAGTTGAGGGAATAATGTAGAACAAGTCTTTAATATATTTTTTGTGATCAAATTTTTTTAGGCAGATAAACTTTGTATAAATATTGCGTATAATAATTTAAAATATTGCAAGGAATGCATAATTAAAGAATTAATTTTTTATTTCTCAAGTTTATTTTAAATATATTTCTTAAACTTCTAGCCTTAAATACACTTTCCCCACTTCTAGAGTAAAAATATTACTCAATTTTCAAATTCAATTTGTCACTCATAAATTTCACGCTGTATTAAAATAAATTTGTGACAATTGAAAAATTCAAGTGGTTGCTAGAAAAAACTTTTCCAATGTGTCGAAAACGTTGCGAAATTTATGGCGAAATTGGGAGTTGGGTGCGAGGGCGGGTTATTTGGTTTGGTCTGTCAAAGTTAAGCGGCGGCCTCTGCACTGGCACACGACATGCATGTCAATGGGCATGACAAGACCCAGGAACCCAGGGCGGACACCGCCACGCCCCCCAAAAGGAAAGAGAAAGGAAAGGTTGGCGATGGCCGGGTACAGATCCGGGTGGATGGGACAGGGGACCTTCACAATGTCGCGTTAAATTTGCACAACTTGGCAAAAATGTCGCTCGCCTGTGCAAATTGTAAACTTCTGTTTCGCATATATGGAATATATACGAATATATATATATTTGAGCAGGGGCTGGGTCGGTGTGCTGGAGCGTGTCCACATAAATAACAAAATTTAAGAACAAAATATCAATATCCACTTTGCGCTACGCCAACTGCATGCGAATGAGTCTCTCGTTGCGACAGTCTGGCAACGTCTTGTTGCGCAAAGAATTTTGAATTTCAAATGAAATTCTATTTCTTACTTTTGTTTTGCATAATTTCAATTCGCTGCAAGCGACATATTGCGCAGCTAGTTTTTGGCATTTCTTTTCGTTGAGTTCCTATCTTGAAAATCTTATGAAAATGGCAAAAAAAAAAAAAAAATGTAGAGAATATAGTTATATATGTCTCTTAATATATAAATATACTTTAATATGCTCTGGCATAACAAACATTTTTCTTAGTCTCGAAAACAAAAATCTCTACATAAAATGTAGGTATAAAAGCTTTTACAAGAAATTCTCTGATGTAGCAATTTTTTATAGATCAAATATGATATTTACCTAATCTGTATTTTATTTACGTACTTGAAAATCGTAATGAGCCATTTTATAGCACACAAAAAATATTTTAAATTATGAAATATCCAAATGTCCAAGGACCACTTCTTTATGATCTCGACATAAAAAAGATGCGAAAAACTTCCCCATTTTGTAACTTTTTCTCTTTCTCTCTCTCTTTCTCTTTCTCTCTTTATCTCTATTACTGAGCTGGTCATAAGCCAAATTTAATTTGTTCGCATATGACATTTACGTGGATATTCAAATAGCTTCGTTTCTGTCATACTTCAGTGGCTTTGATGTATCCGGGGCACAGCAGAGTTGGGGTTTTCGTTGCAAAAGGAAAAGGTTTCGCTAGATTAATTTAGGGTCATGCATATAACATCATTTTTTATGCGAGTGGCTTTGTGCACACTGCCTGGATGAGTGGGCGGCTGGGCGGGTGGTTGAGTGGTTGTATAACCGCAATCAAGTGCCATAGAAGCTTTTTATGTCACAGCCCAAGACAGCGCATATGTGAGCCTTATTATTTATTGGAAAAAGTCTCTTAAAGCTATTTCAACACAAAGTCCCTTTCTTTGACTGCTTAATCCTTTGCGGCAGCAAAATGTGTTTAATTTATGGCCAAATCTGGTCGCATGTGTATTTGAAACTTTCTTTAATTATGAGTTCTTAAAATTAACTAAAAACTTGATGAATTGGAAATATGAGAAATGTATTGTTTTTTTTTGTTTATATAAAACGAACATTATTAGCTGGATGTGTCTTGCCGGGCCTTTCGTTTAAAATCAGAATCAATTTTCGCCTGGGCTTATCCAAATGTGGAATTTCTCTGAAAACCCCTGCTCTTCTCTCCACATGGGGTCTGTGTATCACATTTTCCGGCTCTTCTCTCATAGCTCTCCTGATGCTGAAGATGCGCAACATCAGTCGCAGGGGTTTGTGTCGCTGTTCAGATATGGCGCAAGTTTCTTTACCATGCGCCTCATTTGCGTTTAATTTATCTATATTGTAATATGTCTTGTGCTGTGCATTTAATCTGTTCGCTGGACAGCTTTCCAGAGATTCGTCCAGAGAGTCCAGGAGTCTGTAGGCACCCACTGAGCCACAGGCCCAAGCAAGGATAACAGTTATGAAGGCCCACAGAAAACGCGTCCTCATTTCACAATTTCTTAAATTGAACTGCGACGGCAGTTAACTATCTGCAATATATATATATATATATATATTTAAATATGAATATTAATGACATCCACCTTGAACTCTGTTCAGAAAACAAAGTCAACAAATTGCGCGATGCAGCTGTGCCAGCCAAAAGGTAAATATTTTGCAAATTTCGTTTTCTAGAATTTGTGAAATTTTACTTATTAATAAAATGTATTAAATTCGGGGAGACTTTCATTTGCTCTGCTAAAGCTTTTTTCAATTTGTATACATTCCACCTTGACAACCAATATGCCCTGTTCAGCCAATTACAGTACAGGGCATGCAATAAAAAAGGCAGTTAAAAGAAATGGAATACCCGCACACGTAACTGTCATTTGTATTGCCTGCGCCTGGTTTGGGGCACGCCTTCATTCCCACTGATCTGGGGGCGACGAGGTCCTCTCTGGGGGCCTGTTCCGGAAATCAGCGTAAGTGACAATCGCGCGTGAATCTGTTACCTTATAAAACTGACATGAATTCTAAAAGCGTTGCGTCCCGGCACATTAACACATTTCCAACCGTGGATATCCCATGGCATTTGCCAAAGTGGGCGGCAGAATTTTTTAAGTGACTTCTTTTATTTGCATTTGAGAATAAAAATGAAGTAAACGTCAAGTGGGAATTGGACTGAATATATTAAACATAGTGTGGGCAAGTTATATAGACTGTACTACGTACTCAAATATCTAGTTAAGTATATATATTTAATATATATATATATAGACATCTTTAATGAGAGCGTTTTTTTGACGCTTTCGCTTTCAATTTTTGCATAACTCCCATCTGCTTCTCGATCCAGTGAACATGTGTGCTGATACGTGTAAAGGCATATGCTTTTTTCTTCTCGCAGGGCGTGCGTGCATAAGAGAGCAGGCCATAAAGCGAATGATTTTCCACATCTATTAAAGGTGCACCTGAGTCACCCTGTAAGCAATCACAATATATTAGCTATTCGATATTCGTATCTCTAAACAAACACGCACATCACACGCTCCACGAGGTCCCATTGTGTTGATCGCACAAATTTCCGAGTTTGTGAGAAATTTAAATCTATGCTCTCGAAAACAGACTTCATCTTCTATGGTGCGAAACGCGACAGTTACCAGATTCTTAGGTACGTTGGGCTTGGTGCGACCCCAGCCGAGCAGCAAAGCATCCACATCGCCGGCTTTTCTAGTGGTATCCCGAAAATCTATACTGTCGAATTGAATGTGATCGATGGGTATGGGTGTTGCCAGTTTCAGCAGTGCAATATCATGCCCCTTGAGAGGCGTGAAATCTGGATGTTTTTTTAAGTGGCTCACAGGAAAACGCTTAGCGCTCACATCGAACAGGCGACTGGAACCAGCGGTCACAAAATAATTGTTGGCGCTCAGTTCTGGGTATTTCAGAAAGCAATGAGCCGCAGTTATTACAAAATATTCATCCAATATCGTAGCGCCACAGAGATGCCAAGACATTCCCTTATTGCTGATCTGCAATGATGCTACGAATGGATATTTTAAAGCATCTACCGAACTCGTCGTTGTTAAACTGGGATGAGACGTCGAGGGCGTAAATGTTGAATTAAGAGGACTCGCAGATGACGTTGTTGATAATGAGCTCTCCATTGGTGGACTGCTGGTGCTCACTGCCATCCTATTTATAGGCATATGTATTGCTTTTTTTAAATCAGCAACGGATAAGGCATTGCCATTGGGCACATCACTTGAGATCAGTTGATCTAAACTAGCTAAAATAGTTTTGATTATAGATTCTGCTTTAGTTTAGTTTAGTTTGCATACCTTTGCTGCGAGTTACTTTACATTGAGTCTTTATAAGTATAGGTAAAATAAAAAGTAGTACAAGGAAACTGTGCCTGTTCATGGTTGACAGTAGAGTGTAGTTCTCAAGAAGTTGTATGCAAAGCAAATCGGTCATAATTCCATTAATATCCATTTTATTTTATTAGTTATACATGAGACTATGGTAAATATTAATTATTTATGGCTGACTGGCTTTAGAAAGAGTCTTTTATAACTTATTCTTCTTGATTTTCTGTTCCAGTAAATTTTAAGCATATATGGAGACAGGTGGAATTTTATTATATATTTATATTTACTGATAAGTCTTATTTACTTTTCTTTTGGAATAAATATATTCAAATAAGAGATCAATTCACGTCTTTCTTCACAACGGATTCAGTTTATGTTTTCTTTTGCCTCTATCAAATTTCTATGAATCGAATCGATGGCAATTTTATTTAAGGATTCAACTTAAGCAAATTGGTTACATTATTCGCTAAGCTTTTAAGGAACGAACTCTTCACGCAGCTTCCATCATTGACAACATAAAACTAACTTCAACTAGTCTATGAGAGTTTCCATTATCCACTTACGTGGAATTGTTTCGTGTACATTGAACATGATTTACGATGACACATAAACAACAGCTTAACTTCCGCCTGAGTTCCATGCTGGGTGACAAAAACCAAAAAAATGAAGAAAAATTGCAGCACACTCTGAGATATTGACTAAAAGCCCAGCCCCCACCCACAGGCCGAGTTGCCAACTTCACTTACCTTTTCCGCTTAAACACCCTCCAACTAGGACATAATGGCCAAATGCATTTGGAACAGGTTTTTCTGCAGGTTTTCCCCTAGTTTTTGCCTTTTGATTTTTGCGTTCCTTTCTTTTTTTTTTTGGTTTTTATTAGCTTAGAAGTTGTTCCTTAACGGTTCTCCTTTTTTTATGCCCTTATGTTCAGCCGTGCGTCCAGTTGCCAGGCCATTGTGGTCATCATTTTTCTTGTCCAGCCCCCAAATGCATAAGTGTGTGTGTGTGTGTGATATGTAAGGGCTTTGGTTAGGTTTGAAGCTGTGCCTCCTCTTTGTCCTTGGTCAATGGCTTCCAAAGGGAAATTTATTGTTTTGCTGGCGGTTTGAGTCAAAGTTGAAGCGCTTCAGGTGCACAGGCAATGCCGAGGGTGCAGGGTGCAGGGTGCAAGGGCGAGGGGTGTCACTTTTGACATTTAAGATGCCACACACACAATGGCCACTCGGTGGTATTCTCTAATTTATACGCATCGCCTGCATGTGACACCCGACATTTGTGCTGGACAAGAGTTTTTTTGTGCTCAATCTATTTGCAATTCCGATGACTTCTATGGCCAGCCAGGGGCGGGTAGGGGGGATGTACTTGACAAAAAACTGTTGCATTGACAAATCTAATAAACAAATGACAGACAGCTGTGAGAAATTTATTTGCCTGGCATATGCTAGCAATAGAATCTATAGCTTTTAGCTAATCAAATTAGAAGTCGGACTGTTTTGAGGCATATCTATGAAATATATATTATATTATATATAATATCTTGTTCTTTTGTTTACTTTAGTATTACGTACTTATATTTATATAGGCACTTACATAGGCATTCATATAAAAATTTGACTTCCTGCTGCTGCTTCAGTCTCTCGGGTCTTTATCCTTTCGATTGTCTTTGTGGCTGTTTGTTAATTGTTGTCAGCACATTGTGCAATTGTTTTATGGTTCATATGAATTACACCATTACCAACACTCACTTTGCCTAATTGGGTCGCCCATTATGCGAGCAGGAGACCCAGTCTCAGGTCTCCGTTCTCAGTTCTCAGTTCTCAGTTCTCACATCTCATTTCTCCACCTCATACACAGCGCCTGCAGCGTCAGCAGCGTGCAATGTTCCAGTTTTGTTTGAGTGTGTGTGTGTGTGTGTGTGTGTGTGTGTGTGTGTGTATGTGTGTAAAGACAACCATTTGACAGCTTCTATTGCTGCAGCGCCTCCTTCTCCAGTTGTTGCTGTCTTTGCTTGGCTTGGTGCAGACGCCCACTGTCGCTTCGCTTAACTGCTTGAGGTTTTTGGTTAAATGCGCTGCCTTCATAAGCCATTAAGGCTAAGTGATTTGTTTTTGTCTGCCTGTCGCTGTGCCCCCTTCCCTAGCTCCTACCGCTTCCAGCTCTTAAGTCTAACACCTTGTAAATTGCTAGCTCAGAAAATGGTTTTCCTTTCTTTTTTTTTTTTACACTCTTAAATATTCCTTGAGACACCCGAAGGCGCACAATTGGAACGAACTAATTGTGCGGAAGCGCAGGCCATTTGCTAGTCTAGGTGTGCTCTACTTATGAGAGCCCTCTCTCTCTCGTTCTCTCTGTGTCTATACATATATAATGTATACCTTACTGTTTCTAGTCCAACTAGTGTCAACTACTCGATGAAAACTCGAAAGTTCAAAGTTGTTGCACAAAAAGTTTACACAATGCAGCACAAACTTGGCCAAGAGATATGCAAGTTTTCACTCTTGCAAGTTTTCAGTTTTCCACATTTCTTATAAAGAAACTACCAAAGTGTCAGGATATGTAGTCCTGCAAGACATGCTGATTATATCTGGTCATTGTTTGGGCCTCGTGACATGCGTGACATTTGCCTGCTGCCAGATCAGAGAGTGTCAGGGTGTCAGAGTGTCAGAGTTTCCGGGAAGCGTGTGCATCTCATATCCCAGCATGGAATTGGATTGTTGATAACAAAGGGTTGGACGAACATGTGTTGTATCATGACGCATACCCTGTATACCCTAAGTGAGGGTATATTATTTTAAAAGTCAACGTCAAGTTGTTTAAAAAGAGCCGAGTTTATTGAGTCATATTTATCTCTTAGTTTTTATGATGATTAGACTTTATATATAAGGAAATAAGTTAAGTCTCTTTATCATATTTCAGTAAATATAATAATAATTATTAATTATGTTAATAAAGACTAATTTCAGAAAATAAATAAAATTACAAGACTGAATACGGATTGAAGACGTTTTACTCGACTTTGTTGCTCGACGAGTCTGCAAAAATAAATGAAATACACTCTAAGTAATATCACATATGCAATCGATATATGCTTAACATATAAATCTTACAATATTTATATAATTATAATTATTTAAATATTTACAACATAAATTTCATCATCTTCTTATATATATTCTATTGTGGTAGAGTATTTAGTATTTAGCAAGCCAACATTCGGGTTTTCCATGCGCTGGCTTGGCCAAGGGATGTGAATATAATTTAATTGTACATAGCTCGAATCTGAATCAGAATCAGAATCAGAAATAGAATCTCTGTTCGTAACTTTCACTAATCGTATGCATAAAGAGTAAGAATTAATCAATGATTTACAAGAACAATACGTGTGCACATGTTGGCAGCCGGCGGCAATAGAAAACCAAGTTCCCTTGCCAACTGGGTTGCAACGTGGCCAACACCCGCTTGTTAGAACTTGGTCCACCCATTGCCCAAGGGCAGCAGCAGTTGGTTTGCATGAAGGGGGCCCTGCTGTGGCTGTGGCTATGGCTGTGCAATGAGCATGAACACAAATAAGGCGTCGGCGCTGATCCTTGTCAACCACCACAACAATAATTTCAATGTGCACACAACGGGTAGACGGAGCGACCACAGCTACAGCCACAACCACAACTACAACCACAACCACAAGCCCAACCACTGACTGCAGCCGCTAATAATTCAATTAGTTGCCTCAAAAAGATGCCAAACTCTGATGCTGGCGGTGCGGGGCGTAGCGGGGCGTAGCGGGCTGATGCTTCTTGAACCTGAGTTTCCTCTTCAGCGGTTGCAGTTGCACAGAAGTTTATGCGCTGCAGCGTGGCTTCGATTATCCAAATGCCGTCGGCTGAATATCGCACCATCGCATAAATTTGCAGAGCGCAAGCGTTGTGAAAATTGCTCACAACTTGGTTGGCAATTAAATTTCAATTGTGCTCAGCTCAAACTAAAAGGTAAATATGAGAATTTTTAAGTTTTAACTAATAAATTCGACAATAAAATAAATAAATAAAAGAAATCTTAAATTCACTTTTACTTAAAAAGTATAAAGTATATAAATAAATAAATAAATAAAATATAAAAAAAAAAATTAAATAGTTATTTAAATAGTTATTTCACACCCTCGCAGCTCATCTTATAGTTACAATACCTCTATCCTCGTATTAATTATCTATCAACATCCAAAGGTGCCAGCCAAATCGAAACGCTTACCCACAGTTAGGCACAACAAGTCTGTAGTGAGAGCCAAGTAATTGTGATATAAATAAAAAATCAACATATCAAGATACACGAGGCGAAGGATGTACAACATCATGGCAACAGACAGGCACGCTGCAGGAGGGGGGCGGGTTGGTGCATGTAAATTTTAAATTGTAAATAATCGTAAATAACGCAAATATCGCCTTAAGCATGGCCAAAGCGACAAAAGGCGACGGCAGTCGCAATTCTCAGCTCACAGTTCTCAGTTCTCAGTTCTCAGTTATTCGCAGCTATTTGCTCACTCACACTTGCCGTAATCTAGTAATACAGGGGTTTACACAGAAAAAGAGAGAGAGAGGGAGAGGGAGAGTGAGAGTGAGAGAGGTGAGGGGGAAGCTTAGGCAGTTGCAAGTCAGTAGCCAGACTTAAGTTGGCCGCAGGCTGCAGGCTAAGCCGCTAAGACAACTCCCCTTGCCACGCCCCTCTCGACGCGAACAGATTTATAGAGCATGTTTTGGCTTCCAGTCAACGTGTGTGCGTATGCAAAGTGAATTTATTGACTTAAAATGCAAATTTCATATGACTACAAGAAGAGTAGGAAAAGAAAAAAAATAATAAAAAGAATGTGAAACGAACAAGAGAAGAAAATGCAAACCCTAAAGAGATTTTCACAAATTTCCGCATAACACGCTGCGTACTGTGCGGCTTGATAGATTGCCAGGCGAATCGGTGGTGCAGGTGGTGTGCGGCTGCTCTTGACTGTATTTATATAAGCTGTCTGTACAAGTGGCTCACAATTTGTTGAAGATTAAATGCCATCTTATGCCTTGACAATTTGTTATGTTTGTGGCATTGGCATTGGGCATAGCCAAGGCTTGAGCTTGTTTGCATCCCATTTAGCCAAGGGAGCTGGCAAAGAGGGCGTAGAAAATCATTTAAATACAATGTACATATGCAAGTGAGTAGATTTTTGGGGCTGAGCTTATGTTGATGTGGTGCTAAGAATTGTTGTATTTGAAGAAAGCACAAGATATTTCAAATAAATGTAGAGCATTTGCAGAGTAGATGATTGTTCTAACATATTATAATTGGGTAAATATGTAAAGTATGTAATATGTGTAATATATATTTAATTTATTTTTAATATATACAATATATATAATATATATTAGTAATCGAGTGAGGCTAAAGATGCCAATGAGACTAAACGTAGTCAACTGTAAGTGAGTTTTGTGAGCTTTGCTAGTTAGTAGAAGTGGAATATTTTATAACTATTTAAAAGTAATGTTAAATAGAAGCAGACTTATTTGCTTGACTATAAATCTTATATATATTTTTTTTGAGAATAGTCAATAAATCGAATTGCTAACATATCTCAGACTTATTCAAAAATGTCCAAAGTAATTTTAAAATGCTTTAGACATTTCCACAACTTTGTTGATAATATTATGTTATTTACATTTAAATCAACATCTTAAATTTTCATTTTCGTTCGTAAATTTCAGCATGTTATATCTTTAACTGAAGTCAGCTCTGTAGGTGTTCCATTGCCTCTACGTAATGAAGATGCATTTGCTTATTTAACTGCATCTTGAAACATTTCTGTGCACGCTCTACACAAGTAAACTCTGTGTGCACATGTGTATCAACTAAATATGTAAGGGCATACCTGTGTATCCCTAACGGATTAGGATAAACAATTTTTGGCAGCTAACGAAATAATTCAAATGGCGCTTATCGCTCGTTTCTCCCACCGAGAGCTGTGAAACTTTGCACAGTTTCCTTTCCGCTTGGGTGTAAAGTGAAGACAAACAAAAATAAACTCGCAAAGCCAAAACCAAAAAATCCGAAACCTCGAGAATCTTGTAAGTAACCTTTATTTGTTTTGTGGCAACTGCGTCAAGGATATCCGTGGCTGATAAGCGACCCACGCAGAGCCATTAAACAGCATCCTTTTGTTTTTGGTTGAGCGAGAATGCGATGGTTAAACAAAGCAAAGGACCACGCCTCCACTGCTAATACAATGTGTTGAACAAATGTTATGAAAATGCGGCCAAGAAATTAAGCGTGTCGACGCTTGTTGACTGCAAAAAGTTGCGTAATAAAGTGCGACGACGAAGCCGCAAATTATAATTTTAACCTTTTGCGCGCCTCGAAACTGTTGCCCGACCGCCAGAGGGCGCCACCCAGCCGTGAGGTTAGGCAGAGGCGGGCGACATGTGTGCCGGCAGCGATAAGCGTTGAGCCTGGTGGCCTTGTCTAATAGAATTAAAAGCCAACGAGAGGAAGTGCGCCAAGCGCATCGCCGCAGCTCAAAGGTCGTGCCGGATTTTAATGGTTGCCCGTCCGACCCCAGCCCACTATTTAGCCTAACCCCAAACCCACCCGGACGAGTGGCATATGAGTGAAAATAATAATAACAGTAATTTGAATGCTCAACTAGGCGAGTGTGGAATGGAATGGCATAAAGATGCCAACAAAATTCATATGCAAATGATTTGGAAACATTGCCAAAGGTTGGTTATCCCCGCGTTCCCTGACCCCCTGGCCCAGTCGCTAGCTAGGCTTGGGTAACCCTTTCATGCCATAAATTGAAAATAAACCATTTGCTTGTCGTTTGCTCGACTATGGCAAATAATAATTCAGGATTAGTCGCCACTTGTTTTGCCCCGCGCTAACTCTAAGGTTAATTACAACATTTGGTCAGGTCGTCCGTGCGGCCACAAATGGTCGACGTTCAACTGAAGATAAGGTAATCTGTTTTTTTTTCTTTTGTTTTTTTTTACTGCTGTGTGTTGTGTGTGTGTGTGTGTGCCGTGTTCGCAGTTAAAAATTGAATTAAGCATAAATATTTGATAAATAATTATTTTTGTTTTAATTAGCTTTTATTTATTCAAAAAAAAAAATAATATAAAATTTGTGTAATGTGCAATCTAATATAAAATAGAATAATATAAAATATAATATATTTACTTAACAATTTAATTTTTTCGAATTAAATATTACTTAATTTTATGTATATATTTTTTAAATATTTAACGCTAAGATAAAATATTAAAGGTATAAATTAAATGGAAAAAAGTTCTTTTGTTATCTATTTGTTATTTTTATTCATATACATCAAATATAATTTTTAACTAGTAAACATTTTTTTGTACATTACATTTTTATTTATTTATTTACATTATATATATCTCTTTTATTATTATATATTATGTGTATTATAAATACTTGATACTAACATACAATATTACAGGGAAACATTAAATGCAAGAAAATGCTTTTGGTTTCTATTTGTTACATTTATTCGAATAAATTATAATTTATTACCAGAAAAATAATTTTCTACATTTGATTAAATTTTTATTTTTTATTTTTATTTTTATTTTTTTTATGTTGTATATATTTTATTATTATACAACTACTAAAGTTTGTATTTTCCATTTAAACTCAATTTCCTCTGAGCTAAGTGACCATCGATAGTTTTTCTTATTGATTGAGCAATTCCTTAATTGAGTAACTTAGTATTTAATTTGAGGTAAGCACAACAGCGTGAACAAGTCTTATTTTTTTTTTTGTGGAGCCCACGCAAAAGTGTAGTTTCATTAGCACCTCTTTTGGGCCCGCAGCGAACAGTTGACTTGAATTAAATGTAAATTTTGTTGTTCGTTCCGTGTGGTGTGCGCCAGTCGAAAACATTAATTGTAAGGCAATCAGTCGCACACAGAACCCACGCAGACTGCAGCAAAACCAACAACTGCAATTTTCTTGGTGGCTTCAATCAGCCAACAAATCAACAAACAACGTGCCACAACGCAGGGGGCAGCCAGAACATCCCCTGCATTCCCTCTCTCTGCTCTGTCAGTGTTGTTGCAAATTGCTGGCACCGCAAATTGTGGCAGGCAAAACAAGCAGCAAACCGAAAGCTGGCGACAATCTGGCCAAAAGCACACACAATGCAAATAAAACTGTTAGAACTACGCCTGTTACCCAAACAAAACCAACTTGGCTAACATGAGGCGAGCTGCAGTTAAAAAAATGTTTTTGATTTTTTTGCGGTTTGTAGAAGTCAAATGGGTACAAAGAATTTTTATAATATTCTATTAAAAAATAATTTTTAAAGAACAGAAATAAATAAATTTATATAAAAAAGTTTTGCAAAGCATAATAAAAATGTTTATAAATTAAATTCAATATTTTGTCCATTTGTATTTGGCTTGGATCAATTTTGATGTTGAAAATAAATAATTTAGGTATTTGAATTATATTTTTATTGAATTTTAATGTTTTTTTAATTTTATTTTAACTTATTTCCATTTTTATAATTTCTAATTTAAATACCTTTTTTCTGGTTCGACTTTAACAAAGATTTTTAAAAATAATAATAAATATTTTTTATATTTATATTTATTTTAACATATTCTAAAACTGAATATGATAATTTTTTTTAAGATTCAGTTGATGAGTAAAATATTTTTGCACAATTAAAAAAATCTCTGATCCAAATACAACTCTTTCCCGAGTCCAATTTACTTTCCAGCTGTATTCAATTACAACAGAATTTCCACTAATTAAAACATAGAAAAGTAATATTCAATGTCTCATAAACAGACGAGACAAAGAGCAAAAATTATTCACGCTACATAATTAAAGAAACAAACTGCGACAAAGACAAAAGGCAAAAGGCAAAGGGTTGCGGTCTGTGGTTTTTGGGTTGTGGTTTGTGGTTCGTGGTTTGAGGCCTAGGCAACCACAATGTGCCACCCACCGAACAGTGCCGCGAGCTCAAAGTGTTTGTCATTTGTTTTTCATTTTTTTTTTTCGTGCTGGATTTAATTACACTCAATTACCGGATACCACAAGGCGATCCATTTACACTTGAGTTCCACTGGGCACAGCCGATGACACTTTTGCCGGGCAACAGGTGAAGCGCCCGCCACACCCCCGCTCGCCCTGCTCATTAATGCCGTTAGACATTTTAACGAATTTTATGCAAATTGCAAACGGGAAACATTTTGAAACCGCAGCACACTTCCACCTCAGTTACTGAGCAGGACTTTTGGCGCAACTCCTTCGGCGGCAGTGTAACTGGAGCTGAAGGTTTATTGAGCGGGATGGCCGGGGAATGCCGAACTCTGAGGTGGCAAGCAGCTTGTGGCATCGTTTCGTGTTAGCTGAGTTATTATTGCAAATTAATTTTTGTTCATTAGATTTGAGAATGTCACAAAGTTTCCCGACACGCAGCTGAGACTAAGTGCTGCTCCGATTGCGTAAGGGGGAATTGAATGTTGGCCGAAACAAATGGAAAATATTCAATGAAGACGAAAGTGAGGATAGAAAGTGGGAAAAACCTTGAGAGATATAAGAATATTAAAGTTAAGTTTTACTACAATAAAGTTTGAAAGCATTCGAATAAATTGTATTTGAATATTTATATGATATGCAAAAGCAAATAAGTGCAATCAATATGTTTGATATTCTCTTTATTGTTATTGTATTATCTATAATTATAACATAGTCTTTGATATTTTAATACCTCTCTAATCACACGCACACACATACACAAACAGGAAAATGTTAAGCCTATTGAATAACGCACACACACACCCATCCATACGCACGCACACATTCATGTGAAATGAGCGGTAAATAATCCTTTTGAAATGGCTCAAAGCAAATTAATTAATGTGCCACACAGCCGGAATTTATGGCATAAATAGCGCACTGTGGTGGATGCGCAGATGTTACAGGTGCACCAGGTTGTGTGGTTGAGTGGCTGGGTGGTTGGGTCGGGTTGGACTGGTGGCTAAAAACAAACTTATATGCTATACGGATACATTTGACAACCCCTCGTTGCATGCGAATCGATACGATTGAAACTTTCACCACAAAACTCGTTTTGCATATTTTAGTTTTTGAATTATGGCTGAAAGTTGGCTTTTAATTGAAAGTACACAGAGCGAGAAGGACTGCGGCCGTCGTTATGAACTCATTGATATCGGAGCCATTATGAAAATGTTTATTATTATCATTTTGCACATTTGGTCCCGGCGACACAGAGATGACAAAGCATAATAAATTGCCAGACTCCCAGCCACAATCCCATTTCAAATGCCAGTTCCGCTTCTGATACGGCCAGAGCTCTGTGTTTTAATGCATTTTTAATTAGTAGCAATTAATATGGTAATTTGTTTAAGTGCTAATAGATACTGCCAGCAGTAATGGTTGCCCAGCACAAAATGAGTTTCGATGGACTGCATGCGAAATAGCTATTATTATTGGAAACGTAAAGTTTGAATAGATTGCTATGAGTCCTAGCTAAGGGAAAGTATAAACTTGAAATCGTATGGAAATATAGATTTCAATTGAGATATACTGATACAAAGACTTACATAGATACATATATATGTATATATATATATTGAGCTTTGAAAAGGTTTGATTGATATTTGTCTGATGCTTTTTAATGATAGATAAAGCAAGAAAAATTATGATACTCCATTGCCTTATGCAAGTGTTTTCAAAAGTGTTTTCTGCTATATTAAATGTATCTGACATTGACTCAGCATCTTAACTTTCAGAAAGGGAAGCTCGAACTGAAATAACTATTTACATACATATATATATATATTTTTTTTTTTTTTTTTTCTTTTTTTCTGTTTTGAAGCTGAAGCAGGAGATTTGAAATTCTAGTCGAATAATGCTGAGAAAAACTAATTTATTGAATTATTATTATTATTAATTTTGTCGATTTGTCATCAATTATTAAATAATATAAGATATTATCATTTAGACTTATATTACAAGTACTACATTTTTCGAACTACTTGAGTAATCTAGCTAATAATATCTACTGATCTAGTTGCGATAATGTCAGACGAGTAAAGAGTTTAAATGTGAGTATTGAAGCAGGAAAACTTTGTTTACTTTACGTACTCCGAATCATGATTTATTCGGTTCATGCAATTGTCAATTGATTTAATTATATATTTTTAGAATGAAATTCATAATTAATAGATACTATAAGACTATTTTGAATGTAATTTAAATTTTTGTGATATATGTGCCATATATTTTTTATATTATTTAATTGATAATATTACTAACCACATACTCTTTTATTTGCTGATATACTATGCCTCTGAGGATTGCAACCCAGCTATATCTTAATTAGTTAATAAATTTCTTGTAAACTGAAATGATGTTCATGATATTTGATATATGTACATACATTCTGTTCGCCTTAATGAATTTCTTTATTAGCGGTAATCTCAACTTAATCTTTACCAGTTATTTACACATGACTGTGGAGCACGGGAAGAAGGCTCCAAGGGAATACAGAGAAATGCGCACAAACAATTTCATCAAACCGAGAGGCAAAAGGCTGAGGCCCAAAGTCACGAATCCAGCTGCAGATTAATTGTATTAATTAATCGCTAACAACAAAGTACATAAGCAAACACGAGACTTCCTCCATAGTCCACAGTGCTGCTGTAGCCCGCCCATGGACAGTTGTAATAAGATGGAAAATGCAAAAGCTTTTGGCCGAGGGATTTTGATGAGGATGTTGAATGAGAGAATAAAACAAGTGGCATTTCCGTTTTTCATTAAGCCCAGACGAAAAGGCAAATCAAAATGCCCATGGGTTGTCGATGTGTTTGTGTTTGCTTTTTTTTTTTTATTATCCATATCGCTGGCCACAAAATGATTTGAATGCCGGACAATCGCTTTGAGTCCAGTTTTCAGTAGTTAATTACAAATTGGTCTCGGCAAACGCAAATGCAAACGAAAACGCCAACTCAAACCAAAGCCCGAAGCTCAATTTCATAATTAACATGGCTTCTATGCCGACATCAATGGCAATGCAATAATCATAATAGTGGAATCGTTTCCCAATTGCCAACCCCGACAATGGCTGTGGCTCGTGCAGTCAGCTGTGCATCAAATCAAATTTGATTCGAATTGATTGATCATACCCAGCGGGTAGGCTGATACCTATTTGCCAGTTGCCAAACTGTTGCCCTCCCGTCGGTACTTGTGTAATGTATCCTGTAATCGAGTGTAATCCTGTAAAGACCTGCTCACTCAGCTGGAGGCCATTCATTCATTGTTGAAACGTCCTTACCAAATGGCCAAACCTCATTCCCAACCAGCTTAGCTTTTGTGCTGATGAATTAGCTTTTCTTGGCGTTTTTATTGCATTAGACGTAGTTTACAGTTGGGTATTCGATTCAATTCATAACTGTTTCCATGTTGAATTCCATTTAATGTTTATTATTGACAATAATTGAGTAGTAGTTTATATATATATATATATATATATATATATATATATATATATATATATATATATATATATATATACTTAGATTTTTTTAGTAATATATTTTATTTTAAATACATATGTATTTTTTAGCTTTTATTTTTATTTAACTACAAATCTAGTTCGTCATTGTTTAATAGTTGCTTACAACATTTCTTTACATTAATTAAAGTTTTCTATTTTAGTTATTATATATTTTTCCCATAACCCAATCTTACCTGGTACTAAGTACACGAACCTCTGCTTATCCGATGACATCAACAGTCAGCGAGCCAAATCTATATCTCTCGAATCTCTCCCTCTGTTCAAGTCCCTCGAGTCAATGGGCAAACAGAGAGAGAAAAATCAAAATCAAATGCCATAGCAAAGTGGATTTTCCACCCTTTTTATTAGCAATTGCTCAACGCCCCTGCTCGCTGTCGCTGCCGCTGCCGCTGTCGCCGTTGCCGTCACAGTCGCAGTCAACGTCAATGTTAACGCTAGTGGTTGCTCTGTGGTTGTGGGTCGGTAATCCCACAATGAGCTGCCATAATAGATGGCAAGCAAATTGAAGAGCTTTGTCGACGGCATCGAGTGGGTCGGAAAAGAGCGCGCAGAGCATTTGCGGTTGATGGTGGGTTTGTTTGGGTGTTGGTGGTGGTGGTGGTGGTGTTGACTTCTGTGTTGCGCTTAACATTTGCGGTTTCGCACTTTTGCAACAATTCGACGACGGCTGTCGTGTGCCAGCGGGTGTCCCCTTTCACCCCTTCCCGCTCATACGACTCGCCATCCTCACCTGCCACACGCTTGATTGTACGCAACAGGGTGGAAAGTTGAAGTGCATCCGGCTGGTCAGCGAAATGTGGTTGGGTGGCTCGTTCGTTTACTGTTCTTGTTGCTGCCCCAACCACACACGCACACACTGGCTAAATTACCAAATGAGACTTTTTGTCATTATGCGAATTATGAGGCTGGATAAAAGGTATTAAATATATTTTGGTCACCAGCCAGGCTCAGCCGTTGCAGCCTGGTTTTAGGCTAATTGAAAAATCCCGCCCACCTTTTTTTTCTTTTCTCCTGTTGGCCATGAGCCGCAGCTGGCCAACAATTTTCGGCAATTTGCAAATGGTCTGTGAGCGCTCAGCTCCATTAGTACTCGTTAGCCAGTGCTGTAAACTACCTGGCAAAATTATGTTCATTTTTTTTTTTTAGTAGCTGACATTTATGAGCTTTAAGCACTGGTGGATTATTTGGTGGTTTATTATGAGCTGGTACGGGACACAATGTAAGGTTGTTTAGTGGGTTGTGACTATGGAACTATTCACGTTCATATTTTAGTTGTAATGTAATTAATTTTAATTATATTATTCGATATATAATAGTAATCTATTAAATAATATAATTAAAATAAATTAAATTGGTAAAATTGTTCATTAATTTTTCTGTTTCTACTTTCTCTATTTAATAGTTTGTCGGAATAAAAATATTTTGAATATTTAAATTTGTTTCCATTCAATAGGCTTTAAGTACCTATGGAATTTGTTTAAAAATATACTTGAAACCTTCACAACTTTTACACATAATTTTTGCATTTTCAGTGAACTCTTTGTCAATATTTTGTTATCGGTTATTCATGCATGACATCATTCACATATGAAATCAGCATCTCGATTGAAAATGTGGGTACGTGTCAAAATTTCTGACATTTTTAAATTTCAATTTTGACAGTTAACTGATGAACATGCGCCCCAACTGAGAAATGAAATGTTGAAGGATTGTCAATAAAAGTTTAATATAATGTATATACTTTAATATAATATAATATAAATAAATGACTAGAGTTGCTGTAGACTTATAAATTATTTACATATTATATAAATATGTAGAGTTGCTGTAGACTTATAAATTATCTACATGTTATATAAATAGGTAGAGACTTTACAGAGTTTAATTACAGATCTCATTCATCTGTTCAAGTCATGTCTTCATTTGCATGTCTGTAATTAAATTTGAAAACTGTGACAATTCCATTTGTGGTGATTTTTCATTTACCCTTGTTTCACGATTTAACACGGCTTGTCCAACCCTTTGGCTGAGCTTTGCCACGCCCCGGCACTGTCACTGTTGTCTAGTGGTATGGAATTGAAGGACGAGAATGAGAAGGTTGAGTGTTGTTACATTATCATCGACATCAGGCAGCGCGAAGCGCGGTCGTCTACCGCCGCCAGGACATGCTGCTTGCTGGCCTGTGTCCTGACTTTTCAGCACACATCAGCACATCATCTCAACTGTTTGTAGTCGTATTATATGTCATTGCTCTGAAGTGCTCTCAAGTTCGCAAATGCTCTGCTCGCTTTACAGCATTTTTTAATGCAGTCGCCGTCCAGATCTGTGCATTCTAAGTGATTTAATGGATTTTGCATGCATTAACTTGAACGAGAAGCCAAGTTGTTAATTGCAATGCGAATTTATTGTTATTATTATAATGTCGCTCAAATGATAGGGGAAATGACGACAAATTCTAAAGTGCGCACTCTGCAGTGTGCCAGTGCTAGTGCCAGTTGAAAGGGTACTCAAAAGCATGGACAACTGTTTGCCTTTAAAGTATCGTAATACGAATGGAAACCTCTATTGATCATATCTAGATTATATATGAAATAGTACACAATGTCACAAGGAATACACCGATTTGTTTTTTTTTAGGTACTTGATGATGTTTGATAACATGCTGTAATACATTAAAATGTTATCTTTTTCTTAAAAAAAATAATATATAAAAAAAAAATGCTATTGAAATATACTACTTAAGAAATTCATCATGCATTTCTCTGCGCTTAAATTGGTTCTGATAGCAAAGGCTTAGCACAATGTAATTGATAGCATTTAATTGGAGCAAATCAGAATGGCTTATGTATAAAGCGATACAATTCCTGCCCCACATCTCATAATCTCTATGCATATACATTTCACTGAAATCAATCGGGCAACTTTCTTAATTTAGGTTTTTTTTCCCACTAACACGATGTTGACTTTTGCCAATGTTTTGTGGCGCAATGCATAATTAAAGAATAACAAAAGCCAAGCCGTATTGAGACAGCAGCCAAAGCAACTGTCAGCCAGGCAACATTCTATCAAACTGTCAATAAGCAATTCATTTGCAAATGCGATTCTCAATGGGAGCAGAAGACCAAAAAAAACCGCAACAAATGTGCCCCAAATCGTAGTAGGTGAGGTTCGTGTCATTGTTTGTCAAAAAGCCATTTCGGTTCGTATCGAATATCCACAGAGTTGTGAAAAAAAAAAGAATATGCCAAAAAAAATTACAGTATATATAGCTAACACATGAGCTGCTGGCTGGACCAACTTTTGGGTAGGGTGTTGAGCCAGTCGGACAGTTGGAGTTGTCGTGCGTCGGGGAAAATATTCCCTTGGGTGGGCTTTGCGACTCGCATGTGACAGGAGGCGACGGCACGAGCTGAGGGGATTCAGTGAGGGGAATGGAAGCTGGCAACCTATCAGGCCGCTGCCATCTAACCGAGCGTTGACATTTGTGCATGCACAATCAACGGTTCGATTTAATGGAAAAAATGAATTTCACTCCACACTCTGCGGTTTTTCTTCTTTTGGGAGCCGCCTTTTGTGTGGGCAGCAAATTTCCATGAATGCGAAAATTGGTTGGCAGCCGCTACGAGAAACGTTTAATACATCGTATTTTTTTCTCTCAATTTTCCCATTGGCTGCCATGAATCGAAACTCCAAATCGTAATTGAAGCTACTCGCATTTAAAAAAAAAAAAAAGAAAAAAAAGGAGACTGAAAAAAAAAAGAGAAATAATATTTGGCAACTGTCTATGAAATCTCTCTATTCGCTTTTTACTCGCATTGTTATCAGGAGCCCGAACTTAATTAATTGTGGTTTGAGGTACTTACAACATATCGGAAACACAAAAAAGTTTAGCTATCCGTTAAATGTTTTCGACTCAATGCCACACTTGATTTAAATTTACAAAAAAAAAAAAATTGCCTTTGCGAAAAAAAATTGACAATTTTTTGACACAATGCTGCGGCGATAAGCACACTCTGAAGCGTATAGGAAATTAAATTTTTTCCAATCAAAAACATTTCAATAGCAGTTCACACATACACTGAACGAAATGTGGGTGGTTGACTGTCAGCGATGTGAAGGCAAGAGTCCCACAACTCAGTTCAGTGAAGTTTGGCTAACAACGACGGATTTATTTCATTCCAAGTCAATAAAGCTGCACAAAATATCTAATTTGATACATTAGCCAGATAGGCGAAACAAGAACATTTTAAATTCTGTTCAATTTATGCAAAACGAAAGTCAATGAACTTAATGAAAGGGAAACTAACTTTCTGATTTGTGACATGTTTCAAAATAAAAGCATAAATTATATATTTAGAATAAGAAGATAGACGATATAAGAAGGTCTAAATAGTAACAAATTAGCAATGGAAAATATTTTTAGAATAAACTTCATTTGGGATTTATTTTTTTTTTTTTGAATCTTAAATTTTTATATACTATGCGAAGATTATTAAAAAATAATAATTTAAATTCTTGATCAGTATTAATTTCCATTGTCTGCTCTTTGACAAAACAAAAACTGATCAAAGATATTATATTCTTTATTTTTTCACAGAACTTCACAATTTACTTATAAAATACGATTGTTTGTTTATTTAAACAAATATCGAATTTGAATATTCCTTAAATCTGTTTTGTAATATTCGTTTTGCATTACAGTGAGTTTTCTGGCTGTGAAGAGTGAAACATTTCAATTAAATGTCACGCATTAATATTCATTAAATTATTTAGACTCTTGAGAGAACATATAGAGGAGGGGTGGAGAGTGTGTGTCGTGTATAGCTGTGAAGCTGCTCGAAAACAATAACATTAAATCACTTAAAGTGTCAACCAAGTTGTGGGCTGACTCTGAGGCGCCCTTGGCTGCCTGCACAGTGTCCAGTGCAAGTCCAGATGGCATTCATTATCATAATCTGCAACATCATAAAGCAATTTGTGGTGCCTGAGTGTGGCAGGGGCGGGGGGACGCACTGAGTTGTTTGCGTCGCATAGAGCGCGTTTATGGATATATGCAGCTTGTTGCTGCCAGTGTTTGTTGTTTTTATGGGGCAGGGAAACCCAGCAAAATCTTAATTACTTGCCCAACCAAGCGCTTGACCTCGCTCACACGCCCAGGACGAGTGTTGGACAAGCTTAAGTCGCAGCCGCAGCTGAAGGGGCTGGTGTTGAAGTGTTGAGTCGTAGTTGTGGTTGTGGTTGTGGTCGTGGTCGTCACCCACAAGGCCCATAATGGGGGTTAATTGGGCTGTGTGCGCGACACGCATACATCTTGGTAATTAACCAAAGAAGCGACTCCAAAATGACCATTGCCTAGGCCCCCGTCATGTCCAGGCGAACGGACATGCTTTCTACAAATGGGTGGGGCGGCAGCAGCAATTAAAGCCCATTTGCCCGTTTGCGAACCGCTCGCTCACTTTCACTTGGCAACTGGTTGCAATTGTTAGAGATAGCCATCGAGATCCCACTCTGCGGTGCCATATGCACATTTCATATTAATTTATGTGGCGTTACATCTTGCGCTTTCACTAGAATTTATTATGCTGCCCAATGATGATTTTTATTTAAGTTTCTTATTTCTCTCCTTGCTCCCTTCTGCTTTCTTTCATTGCCTAGCTCTGTGTCAATTGGACTTTCTTCTGGGGTGGACTTTCGCAATTTATGATTCCATTATGTTAATTATTGACAATTGCTGCACGGTCAAGTGCTAATTATTTCTATTAGCGGAATGTTACTATGTGCAGATGATGTGAATATGCCAGTGAATAACCTCTAAGTGCACTCATTCATTCATGCCAAGCGTTGCTGACATATGCTGAATCTTTATTAACTGATCAGGGAATGTTAACTCGAAGTTGAACAACGACTAAGATTATATATTTCTATCTAAATCTCTTGAACATCAAATTATTATTATGTATAATTTATTATTTAATACTCAAATATCTTTTAATGGAAAGAACAAGTTTTTTTTTTAGAATATTTTAATTTTTATTGATTATATTTTTAAATTTATGTATGTAATTCAACCACTGCATTTATTCATGTAACTCAAATTTAAAATTTTGTATTTAATTTTTCTCTAGCGAAACTATTGTGCAACCGCTAACAATGGCTCCATTAGCTAAGAAATATCTGTTTCTAAAACTCATTGTTATGCCAAAAAAAAAAAAAATGTGCAGCACAATGAACAAGAAAAAGAAGAAAAGAATAAAAACCAAACAGGGAAATGTTTTTGAAATAATGGACTTTAATGGATGTTTGCAGACACTGAAATGCAGCAGAAATAGTGGCTGCCGTAAACAATGCATTGTAAAAGAGCTGGTAAATTAAATAGAAATTTAAACAAATGCAAGAGAAGAGTAGAAATCGAAAAATATATTTTTAAAGTCATCAATCAATGCGTCACTTTCACTCGAAGAGAACAGATTTCATTAGCCAACTGTCGAGCTGGCTGTGGGGGGTTGTGCGAGGGTGCGAGCTTGTGGTTGGTAGCCTTAATTGTTATTTGGACAAATTGTTTTTGGCTTAACAAGGCGCAGGATTAATGATCTGGTCAGTCAATAAACGTGGCCCACAGGCATAGGTGGTTGAAATCCCTTTCCAGCTCGGCCTTTTATTTATTTTTTTTTTTCATCTTCTTTTTTGGGGGGGCTATAAAGCGCAACGGTTGCCGCAGTTTGTGGCATATAAATTGTTAACGGTTTCGGCAATTAAAGCCACACTAATTGCCAACAATAAGACACTTAAGAAAACATGACTTCTGCATGGCAAATCAGCAAAAAGAACTCTGGCCATAAAAAGGGTTAGAAAACCCCACTTAAAGCAAGAATTTATGTCCAGGCAAATATAAAAGAGGAGATCTGTAAATTCAATTAGCATTGTCTTTAACTCTCTTGAGCTGGCTGACAATGATGTCATCATCTATTAGGCTATTATGCTGACAGGATATCATTTCAACATCCTTTGCCATTAGGCAAAAAAAAAGACAGAAAAAACTCGTTTGATGTCTCTTAAAAATCAGCTTACATTCAATTTTTATTGCAACGTTAAGAGCTGTCCACCTCTTAAAGCTTTTTTGGGCTTAACGCACGAAATTTTCTATTTTCGTTGTATCCCCGGGCTGGATGAACACGGAGCATTGGAGCCCTTTGGCTCTTTTTTGCCAGATAACGGGTGCAGCCGTGTTCGAAAAATGTCGCGGCCGGAAAAAAAGTTTTGCGTCATAATAAATAATTTCAACGCATTCGTCTGGAAGGATTAAACCGCAAACCCGGTGTACTGCCTACCTTTTGGGCCGCGGAACTGGCGGCTCAGAATAGAAGACCAAATAAAACAAAAATGATTCAATGAACCTGGAAACATGAAAAAAGGTAAACATTTCTGCTATAATCTTAGCCATAATCTGAGTTTATGAAAAAGTCAAATGTACTTAAAGTCTGTGTGGACTTGAAACGCATTTTTTTATATTTTAGCATGGGAACTGTTTGGATTTGTAACACTGTTATAAAATATATATATTTATAATTACAGAAAACTGTGTAAATAGAGCAATGTTTGTCGTATAAATATTGCGATATATTGTAATAAATTTAATTTAATTTTTAATAAATTTAGGTTTAGAATATGTGTAAAAGACTTGAAGCAAATCATGTTGTCTCTGAAATATCTAAAATTGATTTTATCTGAGAGTACTTACAAACGGCACTTAAACAAATTAAAAAATTGATGGTTATCTTATTTCATAGAGAACTTATCGCTGGTAACTGTTTTGAGATACTGAAGGTAGACAGATAGCCTCCAATTCTTGAACTTTTATTTTCTACTGTGCTGCAACATCAATATACGCCTCTTTAGCTCAGTGGCAGAGCACTGGTCTTGTAAACCAGGGGTCGTGAGTTCAATCCTCACAGGAGGCAAAGAGGACAGATCAATATTTTTTCTTAATATTTACAAATTATATATTGGAGCTTGCAAATAATTTATGAAATATGTAGTTTGGAATTTAATAATTTAAAAATGAGCAATCTATCAAGAGACTGATTGAAAATATTCCCATTTAATCACCTTTAGGGACGAGCGTGTCCTCGATACAGTTCAAATGTCAAAGGAGAAAGTGGAACGGATATGTCACGAGCGCATAGAGAATATCCAATTTAGATATTGTGCTTCACAAATGTTTTACATTTTTAATTAGAAAGTCACACAAGGATGCGAAGGGCAGCCATGTGCGACATTATCGCTGACAGGACGTCAACGGCACGAGCTACTCGTCGCCAGGGGGCGCCACTTCACACCCCCGTTGACGTTTGCGGTGCGCATTAAAAGGCTTGGGTAAATATAGTGGCATGGGATGGATAAGGTGGAGAGCGGTGTGGAGATGGGGGACTCATTCAAGGACATGTTAAGGATACTTGGGCTATTAGTTGATGTCGTTCGTCGCATTTGCTGCTGTCAAATATTTGCACAAATGTTTGTGCCAACTGCGACCCGGAGTTCAAAACGTTGTCCGCCATTGACAACTTTTCTGTGCTTTCTGTTTGACTTGTTGTTCGCTTTTCATTATGTTGTTTATTTTATCTATGTCACATCACATCCATTGCTATTTGTTTATAATTAAAGTCGCGCTCCAATGTATTTTCTTCATATTTTTTTCGATTCTTTCCCCGCTCGCTTATCAGCAGCATAAATCGTATTCAATTTGCTGGGCATTCAGCGGCGCCTTAATGAAAAACCAACAATTGAGCCGCATACTCACTGTTATTAATTAATTTGGCCTTGGCCCGGGCATGAAATGCGCATTAGCCAATAAATCAGTGCTGCAGTGCTGCCATTCCATGATCCTCTTATTATCCTGACAATGTCCGAACATTGTCATTGTTGCGGCGAGCATGTGGAAATTTGTTTGGCTGCGCTCTGTCTGTGTCTGTGCTCTGTTGGCAACTGCATTCACAGGGTGATTGGGTTTCAATCTGAAAACAAAGTTTAACTTAAAGTTAATAATAAGAAGAGCTCAAGTTTAAATTAATTTAATTATTGTTTTCATTTTCCAGGAAAAATGCAATAAAACAATACTTATTAAATTCATGTTCGACTTCAAAAGTATTTGGAAGGTGCAATTAAATTTAATTACTCAAACAGTTAATGAGCTTTTGATAAACAATATTATGAGCAACTCAATCAAATCAAAGCCAATTGGCTGCGCTACTCAACTTCCCAACTGGAATATCAATGCCTGCTCCCAAAAGTATGCAACGTTTTATTTTTCTGCTGACAAGCAAAAATGTTTTGTGATTGCTGCTTTGGCTGAGTCTAGGGTCTGGGTGGGTTTGGGGTTGAGGGTTGGGGGATGTCATGGTAATTTATCATTTTGTAAAGTTTGGCGAGTTTGTTGCAACTTGTTAAGCGGATGCCACAGAGGACAGTGTTGACGACTAAGCACATGGCTTTCTGTGTGTGAGATGCTGGGGAGTGAATAACTGTGCTTGGGTTTGAGTGTGGCCGTTAGAGGGCGCCAGTTGCCTGGCTTATTGCCCTGTTGGCGGGACCCCCTTTTAACTTTTGAGCCAGCCAGCTGACAATTGGCCTGCGCTGTGCGTCTTTCGTAATTAATTTTGATGGACGACACGTTGCGCTTAGTTGGCTAACAGCTGCGTCCCAGGTAACAAACAACCAGAACAACTTTTCACCAGGTCCAACAAAAGTTTTTCCAGCGGCAGCAGCAGCAGCAGCAGCCACAGCTTAAGCTGTTGCCTGGTGGGTGGCAAAAGGCAGCTGTGGCATAATTTTTGGTGTTTTAATTTTTGGCTGTTTTTCATTTTTTGTTGTTTTGGCTGGTCCATCAATGTCTGGCACAGAGACAAAAGCTATTAAGGGAATTAAAAATGCATGAAGCTAAAAATGGGTTTTTGGCTCAAACCCTGCTGATTGCTGACTGTCGGCTGTCGATTTGCCTCTTGCACTTAGTTAATTAGAGCCAAGTTTGTGGTCTCCCGTTTGCTATATATATCTAGATATATTCATAATTCATAGCGCAAATTGTTTATGTCTTGAGGCAGCTGCTCTGTAATTGCATGTTGCAATTGCAATAGCAACTGTTGCTGTTGCTGCCGTTTAACTGTTTGTGTGCACTTTGCAACTATGGGCAACGCCCCCAGCGCCCCATCTGCCGCCACCCGCTGGCAAATGCTGCTTCATTTATGTAGAAATTCTATCCCATCAGTGAACCCATTTGTCTAATTTGTGTGTGCGCTTCTTGGGAATTAGAGTTGAGAAATTATAAGCTCACCCACTCACTCACACATTCATTCACTCATTCATGCATTCGTTCATTTATTTATTCATCTTGTTTAATTGCCAAAGTCGGCAACTACAAAACTCTCGTCACACTCACAATTCCGCATGTGGCTCAGATCTTTTGTTTCCTCTCGTTCTCTTTTCTCTTAGTCCCTCGCTCTCTCTCTCTCTCTCTCTCTTTCTCTTTCTATCTGTCTTTCTAACTGTGGGTGCATTTCTTGAATTGTTCTATTAGTTTTAATTGATGTACTTTCATTTATTCACATGCTGCCTCCATAGCTTGCAAATGCTCAATGTTTGATTAAGCAATTCATATTAATAACTTTACTTACATGCCAACAAAGACAGTCAAATTGAAGAATATTTTTAAATTTAAATTTAACTATGAGCATATATGCTTGGAATTAAAGCTTAAGCTAGAGAATTATATTGTATTTTCTTATAATAAAATTCATAATTTATTAAAAAAAAGGTGAATCATCTTTCTTTTATTTCGAAGCTTCTTTAAAACATTTCTAGTATTATATTTTATAACAATATATTTATTTAGATATCAATTTATTATCCTTCATCAATTAGTTCAATTGTTATTTGATACTTTTCCGGGTCAACTGCGTGCAACATTGTCATATATTTCCATTCTCTTACAATAACATATTTCTGGCTGTTTTTGCATCTCATGCCTTAAAGAAATCTCCAAAAATATCTGAATTCCATACAATGTGCCATGCTTCAGCATTTCTTTTGGCAACATTTCTGGCAAAAACATCTTGAAAATATTTGTTTTCTTCTGGCCTTATCGATATGCGTTGTTGGTCAGAGCTATAGGCCAAGTTATTGATGCCTGCGATCAGATAAACCAACAAAGAAAGAGTGAGAGGGACAGAGAGAGAGAGAGAGAGAGTGAGAGACTGTGCCGGCTGCTGCGGCAGTCAGTTGCGGTTGCATCTTGATGTTGTTTTTGGCCGTGGCTCGCGACAACGATGACGTTGCATGTGTGTGACACTTTTGGCACCGCAAATGCTTCCTCATCATTGGCATAACTCAGGAACTGTGCCATGCCGTTGCCCGCTGTGTGGTGGAATTGTAGTGATAAGCGATCTGCGAGCTGCCCTGCCCTGAATCGCCGACAGTTGATGTGGTTCAAGCGGTGCTAAATTTTGTCTATTTTAGCGGCATTTCTACATAGCTTCCTCTCAGCTACTACATAATCAGCAGCTGGCTTCATTATGTGCACAAATTATGTTTATCCGATTACCTGGGCAGTTAGCTAACCATTTGTCCATTTATTTGGACGCCCGCACCACAGGAAAACACCCTCGTTTGACTGGCATCTTAAGTAGCCCACAATGTGTGTAAACGTCACACGCCTCTCCAGTTCGCTTTGTTTTCCCGCTAAATTTCTGACTACTTTTCCTAACAAATTGATTTCGGCTACAACTGGACAACGCCCGACCCAGGCACGATCCTTGCCAGGGGCAATAGCATATGGCACATCTTTTACTGTGATTTGCCTCATAGATTAGCCCAAAAACAGCAGCAGCAGCAGCCTTCGTCTCTGCCTCAGCCTCTCTGCCTCTGACTACAGATTGCTTTGTCTTTGCTTGCCGCATTGTCATGGAAATGCGTATTGGCTGCAACAGCAAATGCAACTGCAACTGTTTTGTTGCATGCGTCTTGCAGGCTCTCGGTCTGCTGGACATTGTCCCCTTGGCATCCAGAATGCTATTCTTTGGGTGAAATTTGTATCGCCTTTTCCAAATCTACTTAGCACACAATGGCGTTGAAATAGTCTTATTGCTTTTTGAGTGCTATTTGCTCAAGATTTATGGTTTGATTTTCTCTCCCTCTCTCTCAGCTAGACTAAAAAATGTAAAAGAATTACAGCATAATGTGTGTGAGAGAGATGGGGAAATTATGAAAGACATTTGCTGATCTCCATAAGCTAGTAAATCTTTAACTTGAATACAAAAATTAAAATAAAATAAAGTAAATGAATGAATAAATACGGATTAGGCTAAGAAATCTTTGCCTTATATAGAATAAATATTTTTCATTATATTTGAAGATGATTTTGTGCTTTTTACACAACTTTCTCATTTTGTTAATAGCCAGGAACATGATAAACGGCACTTTAACATCCCACTTGTTTGCATTTTGGTATGCATTGGGTCAATTACAAACGCCTGACAGATGGGTTCAACATCGTGATTTCACCAATTTATTCTTTCACCAACTCAATTTTCGCCTGGCAACAATAGCCACAATCGAAGTGACTACCAAACGATATTCAAATGTTGTCAAAGTCTTCGATTATTCAAGACGCGGCACTAACTACCGTTCCGAGAATGAACAGTTCAGCTCAGCGGAGTACCTCTATTGCCCAAACAAACACACCCACACCTCACCAATCACTTGGCCGATAAATTTCACAAATCTTGGCAATCGCGACGTATCAAGGCAACAGCAGCAGCAACAGCAGCACCAACAGTGTACAATTCTGGTGAAAAACAGTTTTTCCTTGGCTGCGTCACTTTGGGCTCTTTTATTTTGGGGCCTGGTCTGTTCGGGTCTGGGCTCTCTGGTTCGTATTTAAGGCATTTGCATATATTTTGCATAACGCAATCGATGGCATCGACATGGAAAATATGTTTACCTAGCTGCAGCTACTGCTTGCCATGCGCTCTCTCTCTCTCTCTTTCACTCTCTCTCTTTCTCTACGGCATTCTTGTGCTTAATTCGGTGAATACAAGTTACATTTGCATAGCATCGAGTGGGAGATGCGCATAGATTTGCTGGGAAATGATTATGCCAAAGCTTTGGCGAAATTTCCCTCATAGAAAGTTGGTCAGACAAAAAAAAAAAAATAAGCAGAAACTGAAACATTCGAGAGAAGCCGCCCTCAAAGCTTGCCTAATGTATTATGTATAAATAAATAAGCCGACATTGGCATACTACAGAAAAAAAAAAAACAAAAACAAAAAACAAAAAATTATAATTAAGTCTACTTGTTGTCTATCTACAAATTAAAATCTAAACAAGATATTTTTCATGTTCGAGTCAAATTTTTGCGACTACAACTAAAACGTGCGCCCCAAAACAAACTTAATAAAGCGGGTTGGTGGGGTGGTGGAGCAGGGGCTGTTGTTGGGGCGTGCAACGACGACAAACTCGAGATTATAAATATTTAAAATGCAGTAGCAACTTTTGGCACGTTATTGTTTGAATAAGAAAAAAGTTGGTTGTCTGCTTGCGATTTTTATCAAAAACAATTTTTAATGCGCGATTTCAGATACTGAAGTAAAAAGCAACAAAAAATAAAATTAACTTCAAGTAAATAGATTTTTGTAGCGCCCTCTGCTGAAATTCAGTAGCCGGCATTTGCTTGACCCGCAGCTGAACTCAAATCTTAAGCAAATTGCAATGCCGGAGCCATTCGATGCAATGTTGTTGCTGCAGCGGCTGCAGCTCAACGATGATTGTCTTTCAAATGCGAGCAACAACCGCAACAATCAACAGCAGCAGCAGCAGCAACAACAGCAACAAAATGAAGTCATGTTGCTGCAATTGAACTGCAATTGCTAAGTTTGTTCAATTTGTTAGTTTAGCAAAATAAAATAGACATTAATTGAACCCGGAATTTCTGAGCTTTATCTCAATAATAATTTAATTAGCTAAAAGCTAAATAAGAAGAGTAAAAAAAAAAAAACATTTACTTGTTGATATTTGATCAAACTAAATTATTTAATGTCTTATATTTGCAATATGTTTGAGTAGATTCCTTGTCTTTGGTTGCATATTAAATTCATTTGATTTTCTTGCCAAAAGAATTTCATAGATAATTGGGCATTGGATTGAACTTAAACTTCTTCTTATGTTAAATCATCTACAATTAATTATCAAGACTCGATTTTGATATTATCACAATGATTGCAGCAGCTACTCATATATATATATAATTATTATTTTCCATAAAAATATTTCAGTTTTCTGTCTTTTCGAAAAAAATGTAATATATTCATTTAAACACTTTTTTTTCAGCTCACCTTCAATTTGTGCATCCAGCTCATTTCAAAGCAAATTTGCGTGTGGCTGCTGTCGTCATTTGAGTCACGTACAAGTTGCAATAATTTGCAACACGTTCGCTCAGCAAGTGCATGCACATCAGCAACAGCAACAGCAACAACAGCGAGCGGCAACTGCAACAGCTTGATGCTGCAAGCGTATTCTAATCGAACCGAACGGTTGCGCCGGCTGGGCAATAAATTGGCAACCAGAGCCTGACCAGAGCAATCAACACCTGTCCAATGAGCCACAACAACAGCTACAACAACAACAACAGCAACAACAGCCAGCTCAGGCCCTTTCAACGCATAATTTAACGCAGAGATATGGAACGCTGAGCGAGTTCTATTACAAGTTGATAATCCGTGACGATCGATTGCCCAGTGATATCCTTGGCAATGCAATTAAGTAATGTTGCCGACACTCGCCGCAGCAGCAGCAGCAGCAGCAACAGTTGCCGCTGCGTGTATGTGTCTGAAATTCAAATTACATTTATTACCAACACTTTGAGCAGCTGATTTAGTGCACTTATCGTGAGATTTGATTGGGTTTTAGCCCAAACAGATATCTGAAACCTTAATGTTGTTATTAGCTATTATTAATGCTTGCAGGTCCTCGAATGACAAGCGTCTGGTTACTCTATAGCAGTTTCACACTCTAGCTCGAGTCCAAATCTTTGGCTGCATCTGTTGCGCATTTCCAGTGAAAAACGCGGCCAGATTTCAGCGCAGGCTGCAATCAAAATTTGCCCGTTGCCTTTCGCACAGTTTCCACACAGTTTTCTTCATCATTTTGTTTTCTTTCTTTTTTTCTCAATTTTTGCACGGTCTCACACAGCGCGCAATTGACGCGTGTTGGTGATTGCCATAGCCATTGCCTTTCCCATTTAATGGTGTCCATATGATTCACGGCAATGCGCACCAGGCCAGACGCGACCAGACCCAACCAGACCAGGCATCGCCAGTCGATGCGCAGATGCTTTTCGGGTTACTCAAAAATTCGTTAAATACAATTGGATTTCTTTTGGGGCAGCGCTCGCTGTCGAACTTGATGATGTGCCTATGCTTGTGCCTGTGCCTGTGCCTGTGCCTGAGTCTCAGTCTGAGCCAGTGCCTAGGCTCATGCCTAGTTGTGGAGTCGTGCTCGCGCTGGGTCTGGTCCTGGGCACTCCCCCGCGGTGCGCAGTGCACTTCGCCACAGCTAGCAAGCTAGTCGGGTCTCTAACAACAAGTAACAGAGTCTTGGACGGGAGTGCTAGACTAGAATATATCCTAAGTGCAGAGCTAAGTTCAATTTTGAAATTATTTTGCGTATTTTCCTTAGAACTTAAAACTTAGTTCAAGAAAATATAGTAAAATGCATAAGTTTTTTTTTATTAAATAAGAATATTTATATTGTGATTATATAGTATCTAGCTTTTTCCTCGGTTACACACTGCTGCTCAGAAAACATTCAACCCTTTTTAGCAACTTCCAATGGGCTCGTGATATAAAAAGAAAAACAATTGCAATTTTCAACTAATGCTTATTGCTGGAAATCAGTTTAGGTAAGCTAAAGGAGCGAGTGTATGTGGAGTGTGGAGCCAGAGCTGTGCCCGAGTCAACTCACAGTCGGAGTCGCCATAGAGTCAACGTCACAGTCACCTGGGCTTGAACTCTGCGCTGTTGTTGTTGCACTCCAAAAGGTGAGTCCAGTCCACTAAAAGTCGCCTCTTTGATGAAAACTGTAAATTTACGAACTTTACTTTAATCACCAAACTTGAATCGCGCACAGCATGCAGCAGCAGCAGCAGCAGCAGCAGCAGAGGAGCAGCATGCAACACTGAGGCATGCAGCATGCATCTTAAGAGAAAGAAAGAAAGAGAGAGAGAGAGCGCAACAGATTCCAATTGCTTGTTGTTGTTATTATTACAGCTTGAATCAAATTTTGCTGGCTTTATATGCTTGCGAAAATCTCAGCTCATTTACGAGCTATCTGCTTTGTCTAGAACTTTTCATATCTCGTTAACTTTATGGATGCATATCTTTTATATAGGTCTTCTCTAACATTCTTGAAAAACTTTACATATTCAAAATAAATTCGGATTTGTAAAATAAGTTAGATTTATAGAACGTAACTAAAGATAAGTATATAGCTAAAAAGTGAATTGTGTTGTTAATAGAATTATTCTTTATTTTTTTAACTATTTTTTTTAATATATAAATTTTTATTTTTTTATTTTTCATTTTTGTCTATTTTTATTTCAAAGGCATCCTCAGTTTTAGATATTTATATTTATATATATATTTATATTATTTATTTATATTTATTATATTTTCTATTTATATTTAGGCGCATTTTCTTTTTTCAATTTTATTTTATAAATTTAATGCTTTTCCAATGGTTTTTGTATACCCTTTATGAGTTTCGTATATAAATAATTTTATTAAATAAATAATTATGAATAAACTTGATTCTTGATGCCAATTAAATAAATTTATAAAGTCTTACTTGACTATTCCCATGATATATAAATCATAAGTAAAAATTTTATGTATGTTTCATTATGTTTCATTACCTTCTTCAATCGATTACTTACTAGATTTCTGCAGGAAATTGAATATATTTTTCATTATATTTATAAACAATTTATTTTACTATTATCAACACTTGATTACATCAACAAACTTATCTCCGATAGAGTATTCAAATGTGTGCAAGCTTAAATGTTTGTTCTTGGTTATTTTATTTTTATTGGCCAACAACATTTTGAGACGTTGCATGTTTCGAGTCGTCGCTGAGGCTGTAGAAATATTTCTTAGCATTTCAACATTTCAACGCATGTTGAGAGTTTTGTTAGCTGTCGTTGTATTCATGTTTTGATATGGAACGCGCCGGGATCCTCCTTTGTCTCCGCCACTGGACGAAGAAGACGAAGGCAAACTGGGTGCAGGAAGGCGCTCATTGACTTTGCCCTCAAAGTTGTCATTTGGACTGCTGTGCGACTGCTTCCGACTGACTTCTGGCCCGATAAGAGCGAAATGGAAGAGCGCCGTGTGGAGTGTGGAGTGTGTAGTGTGGAGCGCGTTACGAGGTTGAGATTTAGGTTCAGGCTGTAGCTACGGGGTCGCAGCATGTTGTCCAGTGTTTATTGTGGCTGCCTTTTTGTCTTGCTCTCTGGCCATACATACTTCTGGTCATTCTGGGCTCGAGTTTTGTTTGTCTTTTATGTTTTGTCAATTGCATTTGTTGCCATCTCTTTTCGCTCGAGTGCCTTTTGTTGTCTGCCATCTCTCTCTCTCTCGGCCTGGGCCTTCTTGTACAGCTGATAATTTATTGCATCGCTTGTGCCAAAAACGGTCGTGTGCCTGAAAACTCTTGAGTCTGAATAGCCTCGTCAATATGTATATGTAATACACGCATATATATATATATATATATATATATATAGGCTATATGCGGGACGGGCACAACACCTTCGCATAGCATCTGTTTGGCCAACAAATCAGGACAACAACAACTGCTGCTGCTGCTGCTGCTGCTCCTGCTCCTGCTCCTGCTCCTGCTCCTGCTCCTGCTGATGTTGCTGCTGCTGCTGCTGCTGCTGCTGCTGCTTTGGTAGCTGTTGCCATTGCCCAGTGATTTGGTCACTTTGTTGATACAACTTTGTTCGGGCTTGTCTTATCCGTGCCCGCCCCACCTCCACTTATCCCGTCTCGCTTTATAAATGGCCAACAATGAAAACAAATGAAAAATTCGTTTTGTTTCCTTTTGTTTTGTCTGTTTTTGTTTTCTGTTGTGTTCCTGTGTCGCCTGTCGCTTGGAATTAGTAACTACAAGTATGTTAAAAGGTTCATTCATGTTGCGCTTGTTCCGCGCGACTTTTGTCTACTTGCCACCTACCAATAAGAGCTCTCTTCCCTACTCCCTCTGCTCTCTCAATAGCAGCCGCTCCATTCGCCTGGTATCAGTTTCATTTGGTCTGCTTCACGCTTGGCTCTTGTCTGTAAATTGATAGCCACCAAATAGCTGGCATATTTGACTCTGACTTTGACTTTAAATTCAGTTTGGTCTTGTACTCGTACCCGAAGCTGGCCAATTTGTAGTTCATTCGATTAAAGTTTATTTCGCTTCAGTTTTTGTGCATTTCGTTTGTTCTTTTGAAACAAGAAATTGTAGTAAAACTAAATAAATGCAAATGGCATATACATTTTTTTTTATTTTTAACTTGATATTAAATGTTTGTATTATTTTTTTTTTATTTCTCTATTCTAAATTCAATAAGAAATGAGTTCCATTTTCATTTAAATTTATTTTACTAAATTAATCTTTTTTTAGATTTGCACATTATCTGGTTATATTCTTATATATATTCACTTAATTAACTTTTTTACGTTTGTGATACTTGTGCATAGCTAGCGCTGAATCCTTTGCCATAATACGTATTACCAACTTGCTTCGACTTGAACTGAGGATTTTTGTAATTTTCATTGGATTGCTGAGTCTTTTCGATATCTACGATGTATTTGTTGCTGTTCTGCATTTCATCCTGATTTTGGCTCGATCCGTCATCAAATTGATTTTGTTTGCCACTATAGATGACAACGGACTTGGTTAACTGTGCATTAGGTTTTATTATATCCTGCGACTTGGTTGCAAGCATTTCAATTAAATCATAAGATAAATCATTCTTATTATACTCTTTACCTTCGGGTATGGAATGCTGAACATGCTCGCTTGGCTTCGATGGATATGGCATGTCATTTAAATAATAGTCGCTAGCTCTTTGCTTCGGTTTAGTTGCAGTATTTTCATAAATAATATTCTTCAACTTTGGCTGAGGCGCTACGATTTGATTGCTGTAAGCCGGATTAGGCTTGCTAGACTGTGTCTTATCATAAACATAATATGATGGCTGAGAAGTGGGAAGCTGACTTCGATTGGCATAGTTCTTCGGGTTGCCTTGGGAATTTCGAATTTTATAAGATTGAGCTAATGGCTGAGGTTTTGCATTGGCAGATCTATAAATTTCTAAAGTTTTATATTCCGGGCTTGTCTTCACTTCATAGCTCGTTGGCTTTGTTGATTTATTTTCACAAACGGCCAACTTGGAATATATGCGTTGTTGAGCGACTAGCAAGTCTTTTAGGCCCTTCTCAATTATAGTTTCCTTTTCTGGAGAATAATAATTAATAACTTCTGCTATTTTTCGCAGCTGAGAGCTTTGAGTGACATTTAGATAGGCCATTTGAAGATCCAAGGAATTAAGTTTGGCTATAGTTGCCTGGTTCAGTTCCTTTACACTTGCCACATTCTCCAGCTGCAGCTGAATATTTGACTGGGAGCGATTCAGACTACTGAAGGAGCTGTTTAGGCTTTGTAGACGAGGCAGCACAGAGCGAGCAACAAGCTCGGTGAGTTGAAGAAGATTTTTATCAATATTCTCAGTGCTATTGAGCAGATTTTGCTGATAAGAGTTGAGTCTGTTTTGCATGCGATTGATCTGTGCTTTGACAACTTGTTGTTCCTGCATCACGTACTCGATGTTGTTCGCAGTTCGATCTATTTTAGAGAGCACTTCCTGATTTGTTTCGACGAGTTTCTGCAGAACTTGTTCCGTTTGATTTTGTGCCAATTCACTAGTCTTGGCAAGCTGTTGACGCGTCAAATTCAGTTGAGGCAATTGATCGATTTGCTGTTGCACATTGAGGGCTAAATGCTTTATAGCATTTTCGATTTCACTCAAGAAATTGTTAGAAGAGTGAATCTGAGTTTTGTGCTCTGTTATCAATTTAAGTAGCTGTTCTTCAATTGAAACATGTTTCAAGGATTCTGTAGTTGAGCTCGAGGCAGCGGCGTTTGTTGTGCTCTCCGCTGATGTCGTATCCTGCGAAGTTGTCGACTCCTGCTCAGTTGTTTCCGTATCCTGCGAGAATGTGGTCACTTCGTTAGCTGTGTTCGTATCCCGTGCTCCTGTTGCAATTACACAGCTCAGCAGCGCAGTTATTAAAATGAGTTTCATCTCTATGCAGTTGCTCTGTAAACTAAACCTTGAGCTCAAATGCAATTCTTGTTGCTCTTAAATACGATTTACTATTTACTTTATCGCTTGTTGAGCGTTGCTGCAGCTGTTAGACAAATGTTTAGTTTTCCTCTTTAGTTTTATCATTTTTATTTGAGAGCATTTTCAGCACGAATTTCTTGACAAATGCAGATAAAAGACAAATTATGCCAAAAAGGTTATGCATTCGTGTTAAGGTTGATTAAAAACGTTTGATTACAATATAAATTGTCTAATCAAATCGTAACATGTGTTGGATTGGTTAACAGCTTTAATCATTATGCCTGATTCTGGTAAACTATGCAAATCATTTATATATATAATATATAGCAAAACTGAAAAAAACTATTACAAAAAATAAAAAAGAATAATTAAAATTCTGTAATATTTCTCATTAAATTGAATGCCATTTCTTAAAGCTCTTTCCACATCACAGTTCTACTTCCGATATTCTTTATATAAATATTTTTTTCTATGCTTCCATTTCTTTCATTGAGGCGGACACTCAAGAGTTATTTACTCACATTAGCCGCCTAGAAGTCAACGCGAACAACATGAGGGTCACGCTCAAAGTCAAATTTTAATGAAAAAGTGATTCATCATTTAAGCATCGAGCATCGGGCGACATTGTTAGAGCAATTAAGAAACGGGGTAAACGAGCAGCAGCAGCAGCAGCAGCAGCAGCAGCTTATGCTGTCGATCGGCTCCCTCATATCTCTCAAATAGCATTTCATAATCGGAGCAACGGGCGACCCCAAATGTGAGAATGTTACTCGGCCAACAATAAGCGGGTCAAATTAGAATAAATAGTTATACAAACAATGAGAGACCCCTTTTTTCATCACCGAAACGAGCCAAGAAAGCGAGAGAGAGAGAGAGAGCGAGAGAGAGGCGAATTATTGCAAGAAATCAAAAAATTAAAAATAAATAAAAATGAATTGAATAATTTAGGTCAGCTATGTGAGAATAGCCATTGATGATGCGCCGTTACGGATTCTCGATTCTCGTTTGCTCGAGGGTGGCTCATAAGTAATTATTCATTAATTGCATGTGCCTAGACGCAGCTAGGAATGTTCTCTATTAAAGTATATGAAAATATTTTGAAAATAGACAAGACGCAAGAGCTGAGCTGTTCGAGCTGAGCTTCACTTATGCTGGTTGACATTTAAGCTCATTTGATGAGCAGCTCGTAACCGCAAAAAAAAAGAAGAAAAAGCTAGGGTATTCCGACTGCTGGCTGGGGCTGCACTGCACTGGTTCGCCAGGGTGCCGCATGTCGGGGCAGGCAATTATACATTCATCTAGATTATGACACGACATGCAAGTTCCGATCGGGCCTTCAGTGTCTTTAGCAGCAAATGAATTTGTACTTTGCCACAGCCAGAGTTGTTGCTGCTGCTGCTGCTGCTGTTGCTGCTGCTGCTGCTGGTTGTTGTGAAAGCACACATTTTGCTAGCGTCGACGGCGGCACGCGATTTAGCCGCGTCGCGTAATTAATCGTCAAATGAGTTTAATTGTTTATGTCTTTTATGTGAGACTAGAGTTTCTTTCCTACAATGTCGCATTGCCTCGAGTGCCTGCCCAGATCTCAGATAAACTCATACATATAGATTACCTCTCCCTTTACCAGGCAACCAAAATTAGAGCAAACAGTGCGACGGCAACAAATAGCCAGCTGATGAGACATTATGTTATCTGTTGTATACATATACATCTATAAAAGAGTAAATAAATTGGTTATGTAACTGATTTTACAAATTTTCTAATTATATATTTTTCTATTATACTATTCTATTAATAGTTGTATGAAAATCAATAAATTATCTAAAGTGCTGAGTTTTTCAAATATTTTTGTCTTTAAAAAATATTATAAATATCAATTAATGTTTTTCTTAAATAATATTTATAACAAGTTCGTTAGAACAGCTAATTAAAAAATAAAAAAAAATACAATCAACATTTCTAATTAAGAGAAGCTGAAAATTAAAAAAAATGTGGCCGCAGGTTATGCAACAAATCTTCAATTTTGTAAGCCTTGGCCCTGACCAGGGGGACTGCTGTGGGCTAGGCGAAACATACGCCGAGGTTATTCATCATCAGCCAAGTGCAACCACGAGACAGGACGTGTTCCGGCTGGTAAATGGATGAGTTTTCTAGCCACGGCTGCCCTTGCAGGCGAACAGGGCTCTTCGCCCTGTTTGGCCGCTGATTAAAACAGAAACAACAAAATTAACCAAAAATTTGCATTTTAATACAAAAATGCGACGAAACATTTTTATTTTTCATTCATTTGGCTGGCTGGCTGGGGTGGACTGTGAAACAAAGAGAGAAGCTAATAATTTTATCAGTGGCAAACAGTTGACAAAATCAGCATTTTTGTGGGGGCTGAGGTGGAGTTACGGCTGTGGGAGGAACATGGAGAAGTTGGGCTCAGTCAGGAGCTGCATCCGTTTAAATGAACTGTTAAAGCGGCCACGCAGCAAGGACATTTGTCTTGGCGCCAAGTCCAAAAGGGAAACTGCAGATTTTCCGCGTGCTTTTCTTTCGCCGCACTGAAGGCAGGCGGGGAAGGAGAAGGACTATGTGTATAGCGTGTGCGCCTTAGAGATTATTAATCATCTTTTGTGCGTATCTTTCATTTTTCGTATGCCTCATTGCAGGCTTGACTCATGGCCATACTCCACGCCCCACGTCCCACGTCCCACGCCCCACGCCCTCCTGAACTTCTTTTTGCGTTTTAAGAAAGTTCGCCAGGATATCCTTTTCTATGAAAATGATTTTGTCCTTACGTGGGTGCTCTTTATTCTTAGTGCTAGGATTTCAGTTCATAATTCACTTGATTTACATTAATGTATATATGTATATATATATTTTTATATGTATATATAAATGGAAAAGTTAATTAAGTTTCTTAGATGCTTCTAAGAGATAAGAATGGGCTAATTAACTTTATATAAATAAAAAGGTGAGAAAAGTTGTGTTACTGTAAATGTTTCAGTGGAGAATTTTTACTTTTATATATATATATATATATATTTTTTTTTTATAGCTTAAGTTATTACGATCTGACCAAAGTCAACTTATGTTGACTGATTTCAACTCCTTAACTTGGCTTATAAAAGAATTGATTTCGATTAGAGTTAAATGATTTGGCATGATCTCTGCGCTCATGATTGCTGCAGCTATATGCCTATATGCAAAGCCAGTCAAATAGAAAAATATTCAAGCTAACTCTGAGGTGGTCCACAACATATTCAATTGCCACAGCAGCGGTGCATGGATGGAAAGGGTATTTGGCTGATTTATAAGTCCGGACACAAGCGCAACTACCAAATTGATCGAAAAATTCCACACAATGCGACGTTGTTGTTGTTGTTGTTGTTGTTGCTTGCCCACCCGTGACCCACTAGGGTAGCCTCTGGCGGCTGTGCTGTAACCCTGCTGCACTCAACTGGTTGGCGTTGAGCTTAAAGCGTTAATTCGTAATTTATGTGTCACACAAATCGAAATTGAATGCCAAGCGAAATTATGGAATATTTATCATTTCACACGAGGCGCTGGCCAGAGGATTGAAAGGAACTGTTGCCTGTGCCAATGCCAACGAGTGGATGGGCCGGGCAGGCGCGGGGTAAAGCCGCTGCCACTGGAACGTTTGTCAATTCGAATTACGAATAACGACAAAGTGCGCTTAACTTATGTGCACGAGGATTGGTGTAAAAAGCGGGGAAAAAACTGCAAGAAAAAAAAAACGAGAAAAAAGAAAAGGGTTTGCCGCCATAAACTTGATTTTCCCCTCGACTGAGGAGTGGACAATGGATTGGAAGCGAGCTGCTCTTAGCCCGATCTTGTTGTGGCTCTGTTAACCGTAAAAACGTGAAATATTTATAAGGTTTGCATACTTGGCTCGAACTGCAGCTTTGATGCAGTGGCAAGTGTTAATTGGAATCAATTTGATAATCTCCCAGGGCACACACACACACACACACACACACACACACACATTGGAGTTTTGTTGTGCTGAGTTCATGATAATTTCGCGGATGTGCGATTTTGATTGAAAATTAACGCTATGGGGGGCTGCGCCACATTTTTGTTGCCTTTGGCCCTCATTGGCCCGTTACAGGCCACATAATTCAAATTGTATTAATTTAAATGCCAATTTATGGCCCAAAAAAAGAAAACACCTCCCCTTATGAGCGCAGGTATCATAAAATATGAGCATGCAAAAGTCCATTCGTGTAACTGTAACTGGACAGATTGCGTATAAATATTTTTGTATTATTATTTAACAGCAATTACGAAAGGCAGCAACTCGTAGGAATATTCAGGTATAGCAAGAGGAATGTCGGAATTGAAATAAATATTTATTATCAAGTGCATGGAGCAAATGTGTGAAGAGACTTTAAGTTTAGATCGATTAAAGATGCAGATTAACAACAATTTAGTATCTCTATTAATAACATTCCATGCTGATAAAGTTGGTCCATTAAGAAAGTTAATTTTCTTTACAAATTAAAATAAATAAATTATTCAAAATATATTTATTATAAGCTGCATATTTTTATGTAAATATTAAACATGTTTTTGTATTATATTCAATATTTGCATTATTTTTATTATTTTATATTATTTATAACTAAAGCAAAATCTGTTTTTAATCATTATTAATTAGAATTCTCTTGCATTTGTGTAGAGCAAGGCAGTATAAATTGAGAGTATTGAATCTAATCTACGAAATCTACTTAGAGATGATATATTTACATATATAAATACAATATATACTACTTGTATGATATAAAGAATCAACATGCATCAAATTAAAATACCACAAAGTGTTAATTTCATATGTAATTAAAGATTTTCTTATATGAAAAAATAAAATGTTTTACTATTAATATGTACTTATGTGTATATATAAACACTTGGTTAACAATCTTAAGCAACTACTCTTTCCTAAGGGTAAGCAATCAGATATATATATATATATATAGACAATTGCCATCCACAACGTATCGCATTGTTGTTGGCCAATTGTTAAGCCACCCGCAATTTATATGGTACTCAAGCACAGCAAAATGTTGCACTGACATGTCAGGGAGCGCTGATTAACATATTATGCGACAAACTGCCACTGGACACGGCCAGCGAGAGTGTGTGTGAGAGAGAGAGAGAGATGTGCATAGAATGAAAAAGAGAGATAGAGAAGAAACTGTGGCAATTCAACGCCTGTCACTGGCTGTTTGCACAGATAATTCACGCCAGCGCCAGGCCAGCCAGGAGGAAGCGGCAGAGAGTGTTAGAGACATAGTTAGAGTTTGAGTCAGAGTCAGACTCGCACATAACCAGATCCAACTCCAACTTCAACTCCAACTTCAGTTCAGTATGGACTGCTGTATAATTGAAAAAGTTGCCTGCCTGCGGGGGCTGGTCGCAAATATCTGAAATCTGTCTCTGGCGATGGCTATCAATGTCGGCGATAGGTGAGCCAGAGAGAATGTCGCCCCGGTCGTATGGGCCAATTAAGGGTTAAACATTTTGCATATGCAGCCGATGCCGATGCCGATGCCGATGCCGATGCCAGCACAGATTCTATCTCTGATTTGCATAATTTTCGGCTTGCTATTTCGGTCTCACTCTGAATTTTTCGTCGGCGACATGCGCACGATACATTAATTTATGTGGCTCAAAAAGGAACAAAGTGGACAACGTTTGTGGTGTCCAATTTCATTAGGTACATCAGCGCCTTGCTCCCGTACTCCCCTAACACTCTTACCCTTCCCCCTCTCGGAAGTGCGCTTATGTTGTGTCTAACTGTCATTGAAATGTGTGTGTTCGTGTGTGTGCATGTTTTCCCTGTTTTGTCACATTACGAGAATTTACATAAAATCTATTGTAAGCGTATGAAATTGAATACCCCAAGGCGGATTCGGACATGTGGTCCTTTTTTTTCAACATTCGAGTGGGGGTAGCAGAAGGGCTTTGAGCGTGATATTTGCCTTTTGCGAGCAGACGCAATTTAATAATTTAATTAGCAGCGTCCAGCATCGTCTCGTGCGTAATAAATATCATTGCCATTTTCATAAGTCATAAATTAGGAAATGGGGAATTTGTTTTCCAATTACACATATTTCACACCGCATGCCAGAACGCACAATAACTGAAAAGAAGAATGAAAAATCGAAATTGAATGCAATTTTCTATTTTAATAATTTATAACGCGTCACAGCCGCTGCAACAAGTACAAATTGTCAAAAGTGTTTTGCGTCTTGGCCAGGCCCACCCATGGCGATGGCCCAGGCACAGGCATACGGTACTGGCCGCACTGCCTAACCCGATCCTTGGCCCCGATGCATTGCCACGCGCTTTTAACGAGTCACAAATTCACGTTGCAATTGCCAGAGTCGACACAGTGAGTTCCCCAAGCAACACTCAAGAGTGTTTGCTGAGAGAGAGAGAGAGATAGAGAGAGAGAGAGAGAGAGAGAGTGAGAGAGGGGAGCTAGCCGACTGTGGAGGAAGGTGTATTGGTGGTTTCTTACGAGCTCATGGCTTGCCCACCCGCCTAGCCATGGCAGCCACCCAACCAGCCGCTTATTTTTGCGTATTAACGCGCGAAATAATATTTTATTTTGACCATCGTCAAAGGATTGAAAAATGCCCACTAATATCTTTGGGTCTTTGTGACGGCTTTGTGTGGACCACTTTGTCTGTCTGCCAGACAGAGTGTGTATATGTGTGTGTGTGTGTGAGTGTGTGTCTGGCACTTTGTTGGTGTCTGGTGTTGCAAGCACACACAGTAGTAATGCTTAGTCTTAATATAAATCTTTTTTTTTGTGCATTTCATGGGAATTTTACAAAATCAACAGAAACTTTTATAAATTATGGAAATATAAAAATGCTAAACATACAATTATTTAAATAATTTATATTTAATTATATTTATATATTTATATATATATATTTATATATTTATATAATTTATATTTTTATCATCAATTATTTTATATTTATTTATATATAGATATATTTAATTATTTTTCTTTCTCTTTATTTATATTCAATAAACTTTTACTACCAAGACAATTTAATATTAAAATTTTACATATTCTTCTCAATTTTGTATACAACAAAATTTGTTGCGGGCAGTTAACACCACAAAGTAAGTAATTTGTTGCCAGGCTCAGATCTCTCTAGGCCGCATTGTACGCTCGCAATTTAAGTAATTTTGCATAACTCATTTGCAGCTCGTAAAGATAATAATTTGCTGTACGAAATGTAGTGCGCGGACACACCTTCGATTCTTCAAGCTAAATTCCCACGTTTTGCAGCTCCGCAGAACGAATCAATCATTTGCCTAGCCAGATTTCAGTTTTCCACTTTTGATCAAGGGGGGGCTTATGGAAGGGGGTAGGTGGAAGCTGTAAAATTATCGCCTGGCATGCAAAATAGTTGCAACCGTTAAGTCTTGCGATGAAAGATGGTAACACTGGGCATTTTCTGGCCAATTGGTCACAAAATCTTAACACCTACAGCGAGTCCAAGGCTGTGCTGTGATCATCAACAGACGATCAGATCTGATCAGAGATGATCACTCAGTGGCGGCCATTAAAGTCAAATCATTTTTCACATTTAGATATTGGCCACAGGGCAGGCACACAGAATCTCCCCCAGCCCAGCCACTCCCGCCACCCTCACAGACACAGTCGGCACAATTGAAGGCAACTCGGAATCGATCCATCCCAAAATTGCCACGATCACGATTTGGAGGAAATATGTTCAACTGCAGCTCTGTCTGAGTCGCTTACATAAAAGTAATCAAATCAACACCTTCATCAACTCCTTTAGATACGCTGGCCCAAACCGCAGAAAATGCCTTCCTTATTATGCCCTGAATCAGTTGAAAATACCTAGAAAGGGTATCATGTATTTGTGCAAGGGTATGTAACAGATAGGTGTAACAATATCTCTATGGGCTCACAAAATAAATATGATAAATCTCTCATTGATAAAAATTAATTTTTATATAATTTTTATTCTACTTAAATTTCTATGAATTGGAAACTTAATTGAAATATTAAAAAAAAAAGAGAAAAAAAAAATACTCTCAGCGTCTTAAATGTTTCCAAGGAAGCTGTATTGTGTCTCTATAGGGAATTTTTGGTCGTGCATAGCCGACTAAAGCACTGTTACTTGTTTTATGCTGTGGCAATTTGGACTCACGGTTCGAATCGCAGAGCAATCTTTTATTTTTTTTTCCCCCTGTACTTTTGCTGTAGTTTTCGGCTTGTTTCGGTGGCGATCGCCTGTCGATCAAATTGTTGTTTTCGATATCTAATTTGTCATTCGGCAAAAGGCAACGGCAGCGACGGCCCACAAGACAGCCGCAATTTGTTCATGCGGCCAACTGGCAACTGGCAACACGCTGTCTGCGTTGCACGATCCTTTCGAAGTTCGATGCTTGCAGCAAACTAGGGAATCCCGGCATTATGTGCGACGATTATCTTGTCGGCGCGTGAAATTTCGTGGCGTTGAGGAATTGACCTGCAATTGATACCAATCCATGGCAATCCATTACAGAGGCTAAGCGCGCGAGCTGCATGTCTCATTATTGGCAATTTTGGAGCAGTACGAGGTAATTGCCCCATGCCCATGTTCATACCCATGCCGAGGGTCATTTGTATAGAGGTCGCACCTCAGTTGCAGGCAGCATGACTGGAGCATTTATTTTGCAGCACATGCAACACAAATTATGATATGGGGAAAGACAGTGAGAAAATAGAGATATCTACATATAGGGAAAGTATGTTCGAGAGAGAGTGAAAGAGAGGAAGAGACGAGGATAGAGAGAAAGAAAGATATATGGCGAATGCAATTAAAAATCTACGTAGTTCTTTTTTTTATTTTTATTAAATAAAATTAATTTAACTGACATTTGATTTCGATATCGAAATTATCAAAAACGAACGACTTTTTTTTTCTTTTTCGTTTCAACTAATTAATACTTAAATATTAATATACTATAAATTTTCGATGACAGCAATCAATATGTTTCTATAATGCGGAAATTTCATATTTTGCTGTATTTTTCGAATGTCAACTCAGACACATACACACACACACACACACACACATAAATATATACAGCCTCACACACACAAACACACACATTCGCACTCTTGACTATCAACTGTGATAAGGTTAATATGTATATAAGTACTTGATCTACAGCATATAGCTATAGCTCTACTGTCTATATGTTTATAGCAATTTATTTAGCATTCGGTTGACATTTATTATCAATTAATTTACAAAATTTCGCACCTCGAATATTTATTTACACGCGCTTATGCGATGCCTTTTCATTAAGTTATTTCGTATAGAGTTATATTATATTATTTACATCATATTTTCGCTTATCAATAATACACAGATACTTGACTATGAACGAAATGACGAAAATGTTTATAATTTATTTGTTTTTATTTTTTGCTATAATTTTTGTTGTTTATTTTTAATTCTTTGTACAAAACTTTATCTGCGTTGTTTAAAAACAAAAATATTAATATAATAAAAAACATTTCGTCATTTTTTAAAATAAAAAAAATATATATATACCAAAGTCTTCCAAATAAGTTAATTGAAATTAAAGCACCGGAAGATTTGCCAAAAACAATTTTGTTGAAAGTTGAGCTCTCATTTGATTGATATGAGTTTCGGATATATTCGCTGGATTAGCTTAAATAAATTGAGAGATGAAGAAAATAAATAGTAAAGAAAACAATAAATAAATTTCTTTTAAAAACGCATTTTTTATTATTATAAAATATATAAAACGTTTAAATTTATACATATAAATAAAATAATGCTTAGTCTAGAAGATCGTTTTAAAACTGAAAACTTGCACTGAATTGGTATTGCCCGCATTTTTTTTTATAAATTTGTTATAAAACAAAAAAATTAGCTAAATTTTGAATTGTATATTAATAAAAATAAAATTTGTATTTTCCATAAAGATTTTGCCACATCTTTGAGACATGACTTGGAGTAGCTGAGAATTTGATTTTCATAATTTCTTTATGATATTTGATTTGATTTTTTTTATCCTTTTACATTTTACTTACAGTAAAAATAAAAAACATTGCTAAAGCACACACAAAATATAATTGCCACACATAAAGTAAAAATATATTTTTGGTATAATTCTGCAAACCACTGGGAGATTAGAGATTAAAGTACACTATAGAACGCATAGAGCTATATACATATAGCTGTCTAGATATATAAGTGTATGTATATGTAAATATATATATTTTTTATTTTTAAATATATATATATATATATATATATGCTACAGGAAATACATAAATATTTTGCCTAACATACATTTACATTTGTCTTTTTTTTTCTGTATTTTTGTTTTTGTTTAATTTTCTTGTGGGAGGGTATATAAAGAATTTTACTTTACTTTAGTTTTCATTTGCTTTAAAATTAAGTAGAACTCAGTGCCTTTAAGTATTATACAGACATATAGTAGAACTGATGGATGCCCAAAAAGAAACCTTTGAAAAATCTCTAAACGTTAAACGTTCAGGAATTTTTGAATTTTTTCTTTCGACTTTTAGCCAGAGAGCTGCCTCGTATCTACAAGATACAAAACCGCATTTGGCTGTCAGTTGTGGGCGCCTGGGTGAAAGTTGAAAATTGTTTATGTACAAGTTACAACAACTAAAGGAGATTTTAAAACAATTAAGCTACACGATTCTGTTTTTTTTTTTTACATTTTTCATTAGAAATTGTTTTTTTTTTGTTTTTTTTTTTGTTATTTTTTTTTTTTTTCAATATGCATAAATAATTACACTACTTGACATCCACAATGAGAGGAACTTCGCTGATATCGATTAAATTTGGCGGCGATGGCAGCGACTGTTGCTGCTGCTGCTGGTGTTGTTGCTGCGGCTCATGTTGTTGCTGTTGCTGCTGGGCTGTCGCGACGGTCGTCGCTGTCGGTGTGGACGATGCCGATGACAGCGAGCCCGCTGAGGACGAGGAGATGGAGGCCATGATCGCTGCCGTGGCCAGTTGCTCATGGCTGTTGCTGTTGCTATTGCTATTGCTGCTGCTGCTGTTGCTGTTGCTGTTGCTGTTGCTGCTGTTGGCCAGCAGCAGTCGCTGGTGGTGTTGTTGCAGGCACTGATTTGCATTGACAGCGGCCGCGGCCATCATCATAGTCGCAGCATCGCAGTAATTAGACAGCATTGTTGTTGTGTTCACTGCCGCTGGCATTGTTGTTGTTGTTGCAATTGCTGCTGCTGCAGCGGCTGCTGTTGCTGGTGTCACATATGCAGCAGCCGCTGTTGCATTGGCCATATAATCGTTGCTGCAGCCGGCGCCAAGCAAACCGCTGGTGCTCATGTTGCTGTTGTTGTTGTTGCTGCTGCTGCTGGTGCTGCTGCTGATGTTGATGTTGATGTGGTTGCTGTTGTTGTAGTTGCTGATTTGTTGCTGATTGTAAATGCTGTGGATGCTGTTGCCGCAGTTGTTGCCGCCGTTGCCGTATGTTGCATGCATGGCAGCAACATTGCTGTGATCGTGGCTGTGATTGCCAGCAACAGCAATGCCCCCACACCCACCGCCAATGACGCCGCCAATGTTGCTGTTACTGTTGCTATTGCTGTTGCTTGTGATGTTGTTGCAGGGATTGATGTTGAGCGTAGTGTTGCCATGATTGGCTGCCACAGCGGCCGCCACAGCTGCGGCTGATGATCAAGTTGTTGTCAATTGGCGCCACATTGTATGTCACATCGAAGGCAGATAGGGCCAAGAGAAACTGTTGCCGCTCAACAACATGTCGCGTATCAGCGTTTCGATTGGCGTTTTGCCGACTAGACGCACAAAAAACAATTGCTCAATGACCTGGTTAATTGAGAAGACAAAAAGAAGAATACAAAAGATATCAGCATCTTTTTGTTTACCTACTTCATAGGCTAAACTAACTCTATCATCTAAGTGGATTATGAAATTATCTACTAATCGTTAGCTATGATTAGAGTCTACTTACTTGTGAGGAGACGGTGCGTAATGATGGCAATCTGAGTAGTAATTTGCCAAATCTCGTGGGCTGATTGGGATACTGCGTTCGACAATATTCCTCCAATGCGCACTGAGACTTCTCTTGCAGGGATTCAATATGTGTCACATCGGACAGGCCGCAGGCATCTAGAAGACATAACAAGAGAAATTCATTAATTATTAGCGAAAATCTCGAATCACGAACAATTCCCTATTGAGGCAAATGGTCTGTGAGCCTATGCAGTTCACCTGGCGCTTGAAATACGTATCCGGCGTATGGGTTTCCAGCGTTGAGGTAAGGCCACGCCCACACACAACAACATCAATAAAATAACAGTTGCTAGAAAATGGCACATGACATGGCATTACGTCACTCGCATGATTTATGTCCAATTGAGGAACTTGGACTCAAAGTCGAACAAGAGGCCGTTTAATTAAATTTACGAAAATTTAACTGAGCGCCAACGCCCCTGTAGACAAAGGCCATAAACAAGACGGGGAGAATGGGATATTTCTTCTCTACATACATATATATATATATATATGTTGTTGACTAGTTGTTAAAGCTAAAGACATTGCGCATACGCAGCGTGTGCCGTCAAGTGTTAATTGCCAGCGACACAAAAGTTTGCTTATCACTATATATACTGCGTGTATATACATACATATATGTATATGTATATGTAGTTAATGTATATATGTATGTACATATGTATTCGTTGAGCTGCGCCTATTTGAAATTCAAATTAGACATCAGCACTTGTAAATTTGCACAGCTTGTAGCATTCTCAATAGATGTTCAGAATGCCATATTCCATTTACTTAATTAGTCAGCAAGCAAAAAGTATCTTTAACGCGCAGCAACAAATAGTAAACATAAAGTATCTTTTGCACATTACGCAAAATTTACAAGTGGCATTTATAACAGCTTTTTTTTTTTTTTTTTTGGCTGTCGCGCAGCTGGTTTTGAGTTTAATGAATTGGCCATTTGGTGACTTTGTGGACAATCGTTTGGCCATCGCTGGGTGTCCAGCTCGTCGTCAAACGTATCCGATTGCAGTGTGAAGTTGAATTTGAATTTGAATTTGATTGCATTGCATTGCATTGCAAAATGCCAGGCTATGGGACGTAATGTGTCGTTTAAACGTCTCGCATTTCAGCTCTTTGAATTTCATTATGCATTCGGATTGGTCGTAGCTGTCTTTAGCCGCACGCCAGCCCACTTCTGGTTGCCAACTGTCAATTGAAAGCCAATACATACATTGAGCCACAATGTAAAATGAGTCAAACAAATTGGCAATATGTTCATTAGAGTTAACTCGTCTAACTGGCAAAACTAACTGATCGCCAACATATTCACACGTATGCGATAAAAATTAGCTATAGCTATTTGAGCAGCTCATAAAGTTATGCGACGATATATTTAGCGGGAAATATTAAAAATTAGTTAAAGATTTGATTGATGCAGGCAAACCTCTAAAAAAAAATAAATAAATAAATAAAAGTGAATTTTATTTAAAATTCTTTTTTCCTCTTTCAAAAACCTGACGATGTAGTTTTCTAATCAGCTGATTTATATTGATATTTTCCAATGTATTTAAACAAATTAATTTGAATTAATTAACAAGTCTTTCTATTAAGATTTTCACCTAATTCGTAATATTCCCCCAAAACTAATTAATTCTTAATTAATTAATTTTTAATTAATTTAAGTAAGACTTATATTAAGTATTTTGAGCTATCTTTAATTTATAATACTTAATTTTGTATATTTTATTTCTTATAATTATAATTTTTTTTAACAAGCTTATTTAATTTTCATTTTATTATTGCTTCACCAATATATATTTAGCTACTTCGAACGATCATTATTCATGTATAAATTTGTGTAAAAAGTCGATAAATGCCTTCTTCTGTGTAAAGTGCAATAATAAACAAATCTTAAATTCTCAAAAAAATGTTTACATGCATTTAACTAATTTTCTGTCATTCGCTAAGTGAATAGTCAAGCTTAGATATGCCATAAAGTTAAATAAATATTAATACGAAATTGCATATAACTATAAAGAGCTGTGAGCTGAGTCACCGAGTAGTAAATAAGTATTTTAATAAATGATAAATTGAAATTGAAGAAAACTCTTCATGCTGCAAGCGCGACTTATATTTAGGCCATTTCCAGTTGGCCCACAATGCAAACAAATCATAAACCAAACTGAACGTTAACTGCGATGCTGGCTTAAAGGCCGCCTCAAAGCACACAATGCGCGTAAATCAAGATAAATGATTTGTCGCCAAAGGCAACAGAAATTCAATTAGCCATTATTAAGCATTTCGTTTCATAAACAACCAGCAACAACAACGATAACGGCAATCGGGCAATAATCGTGAAGTTACAAATTAGATTTGGCCAGTTGGGATTGAAAAGCTGAGCGAATCATTTCACTTGGCCATGGTCAATAATTGTCAATTGACTTTGGCCATTAGGTTTTGATGATGCGGAGCCAACGAATATCATAAAAGAAAACGAGTCCACCAGAGGATGAAGAAGAGGAAGAAAACAAAATACGGCTACAATTCGAATCAATAAGCCAGTCAGGCAAAAATTTTATTTTCATTGAAATTCAGCAGAAGACGAAGGAGAGAAAGAAATTCCAGTTTGTGAATTTGGCCAAAAGAAATGCAGCTCGAAGCCAGCGAGATGCAGCTTTCTCGGGCTGCGGCTATAACTATGGCTTAACTTGGCTTTGATTTTTGGTTTTCGTATTTTTTTTTTGTTTTTTTTTTTTGGGGCTTTTGGTTGGACCTCTGCCTGGGCTGCCTTCTGCGCAGTTACTAACTCAGCGCGGAGATCGTGACCGCGTGTTTTAAATGCATAATGACCGTAAAGTAGTTGATGTAACTACGTAACCGAATTGTGCTGCCAATAACAACAACAACAACAACAACAATAACAGCGAATGCAGTTACAACAACATGCATATCGAATAAGGAGCAGATATTACTGTTGTTGTTGTGGTTGTTGTTGTTGCTTTTGTTTTTTGGTCACACAAGAACGTGGCACAGACTCCGCCTCCTCCGTCCCCAATCCACAAATCGAAGCAAAGTAAAGGTTAAGCTGTTTAACCAAAAATTATGAATTGCTGCATTATATTTTATTATATAGTTTTTATGGCCAGCAACTAGTACGTTGTTGGACTTCGTGTCTGCTTTTGGTAACAGTTATAACTTTATTTAGTTTTAATAAGCATTAGGAAAATGCATAGAGAAAAAAAAAAAAAAACCTAACAAGACAAATGCCCGCAGATATGGTTCGAGCCTTTGGGCTGGGTTCATGTGAGGTCAGCTATGAATTTATACTCGAGCAACATTTGTAAGAGTTGTTGTTCGGGAAAAAAAAGGACAAGAAATGCAAAAAAAAAAAATTCAGGTATTTGCTAGGTGACAGTGCTTTGGAGAAGATAACATCAGGATTAGAAAATCGGCCAAGTTTAAATATAACTAAATATAGATTAGAGAATAATAATTAGAACGGAGCCATCAAGTAATTGGCAAAGAAAAATGGTTGTCACATAAATTCGTGACTAAAAAATTTAAAGAATATAAATAGAAAAACATTTCTAATGTCCTGTAAGGGAAACAAATATTAAACTTCTCTTTAGTTATCTTAAAAGTATTTTAATATAGAAAACAATAAAGCAAAAGCAGGTCAATGTTAATATTAAGAAAATAAATATTACTCTTCTATTCTGGTATTTTAATATAGAACTCAATAATTACTCTGACTCTAACATTTCATCAAAAATAACTTTTATTATAAAGTACATTTAAGTCATATTGTAAGGCAAGGTTAAGACCTGTTTTGTTAAAGAAAATTAAATATCTCGACAGTTTGATCAAAGTTGAATCTTGTATCTAAACTTAACTGATTGAACATTTTAGCTATGAGCGAGGGGGCAAAAGGAAAAGAGAGAGAGAGAGAGAGAGAGAGAGAGAGAGGTTAAGCCAAAAGTTGGAAAAACGCGCCCAAAAAATGATTCTGATCAAAGAGAGGTCTCTCTGTGTACGAAACTGTTAATTACAAGGCACAGAGGCACGTCTGTGGCAATTTTCGGAAAGTAGCGCAGGCGATCAATGAGCACCCACAAAACGATTTGGGCATCAGCAGAGAAAAACTTGGAGTCAGACTCAGACAGAGGCTGCGATACAGAGCCAAGGCACAAAGGTTGGCCAGAGCTAAAACCAACACAAAATGTTGGTCAAAAAGTGTGGCTAAGACATGAAAGCTACAACTCTTAACAACTGCAACAAACGACAGCAATCAGGCAGCTAGAGCGTGTGTAGAGCGAGAGCGGAACGGGTGGTTCGATGGGGTACATAGACGTGGCCACAACCAGATTGGAAGATGCACCGCAGAGAGCTTGGGCAGACATGTCGTCAACGTGCCGCCGCCTGACTGCAAGGCAGCAGGCAGAAGATCAACTGAGTCTATACCCGGTATTTTACTACTGCGATCGTGTCTATCACAGAGAGGGGACAGTGCGAGGGATTGCGCTGCAGCGATTGATCGGCTGCAGTTTATGGACTCATGCAGCCAATTCAAATGCAATTGCGCTGCACAAGAGTCAGAGTTGGAGTCAACGTTAAAGTCGAAGTCGAAGTCGAGCTCGAAGTTGAAGTCGAAGTCGAAGTCGAAGTCTAAGCTCTGGCAACACGAACTCGCGACGCCCCCTCACAATGGACCCCAGCCCAAAAGCCCAAAACTCGACACACACAGCGTTTTGGAAATTGGAAAATTATTTTCATGGCTGTGGCTGTGGCTGTGGCTGCAGCGAGCGAGCTGGACCTTGCCGAGGAGCAGCCGTTGCGGCTTGTAAGTAAGCGACATAAACGAGTGTTGTATTAATGTTCATAATGTGGTATCTCGACGTCAATAAACGTCGCCAGCTACAAACGGGCGAGGGACAGGAGACTGGAGACTGGGGACTGGGGACTGTGTGCAGTCAGTGTCGCAGATCGAGGACAGCTGCTTGACAAAACGAACTGGCACATGGGTGGCGTGTTGAAGGGGTAAAGCGGAGCTAAACGTAGCTTGAGTTGCAGTTGAATGCATCGCTGCATTATTTGGCCACTGTAAATGGACAATGGGCAGATAAGCGTGTCGGACAAAGCAACAGCTGCGCCATCAGCTCAACTTAAAGCGAAAACTTAGACTTAGTTTAGTTACTGCTTAAGCCTAACTTAAATAAAATAAATATGCAGCTTTTATAGTTTAAACAATTAATATTTGCATACAAATATTTTTAGTTTATTTCAGTTGAAAACGAAAATAAATAAATAAATAAAAATAAATTAAGAACAAACATTAAAATTAAGCCATGTGCCAAATTAGTTGGAAAAATTTAATATTTATGTAAATGCTTAAATGGAGATGTGCATATGTATGTGTGTATGTGTGTTAGGCGAGTGTGTGTGTGTGTGTGTTTCTTTCCAAAGTCCAGAGCGTGTGTGCCATATATGCATGTATGTGTGTGCGAAGCTGCTTTGTGTGATTTTTTTGATGCTTTTGTTTAGAAATAAAAATGCAAAATTAGTAAACGTAAAATAAAATGCAGTTTAGAAATTTATGAAAGCAGCTAGTTAAAAGCTATTTTAATCAGAACTAGCTACTTTCATAGATTTCTATTTGATATAAATTGTCATATGAATTGGTTATTATGATATGAAAAATTACCAATTCATAAACAATTTCCATTTTGCCAGAGATCTTAATCAGTATTTAATTATTATTGTTATTTTTTGTTTTTTATCTTTTTCATCATTTCAAGGTTTCAAAGCAGCAAAAGAATTTTATCAGTCTGAAATTTTTAGAATTTGAAACTTTCGCAAACGACAAACAATTTAGTTTAATATCATTAAACACATATTTTATGATATTAAAATGAATTGATCGTATAATTCATTAATTAATTAAATATAATTTCAAGACTTTCCAATTTTATCGCTATTCACAAATAAAAATTAGAAAATAAAGAAATTATATAAAATGGAAATGAATATAAGAGTATATGAAATTATTGTTTAAAGCAACTAATTAAATTGAAATAAAAACTAAAAAAAATAAATAAATTAATAAATAAATTAAAAAGCAATAGAAAAGATAAATTGAATAGAATAAAATCATTTAAAAGCGAGTTGTTCTAGACTGGATATATAATTCATCAGCACTATTATAAATATAAATTTTAAAAAATATATTGATTTATCTGATTTTTCATAAATTAATGTCAACATTTTTGTGAAATTCTGCTTCAAAAAAATAGATTTCTTCAAATTAAAGTTAGTAACCAAACCACAAATAATTGTTAGTTCAAAACTAAATAAAAATAAATAATAAAAATAAAATGCAACAAAAATTAAAAATGTCAAATAAAAACGCTTAAAACTAGTCAACAACAGCTTAAAGAATTAGTAACAAATGGCATAAGTAAAAACACAGGTTAGGATTAATTTTTTGTTTAACAGCAACAGCAGCGTATATTCTTAACTTCTCTCTACTCTTCTCGCTTCAGCTTCTTCTTTCATTGTTTCTTCTTAGATTTTTGGTAAATTTTTTGTGCTAAACTAGATTACGACTAAAATAATTTAGGGCTTAGTTTAAGGCAATAAATACATAAGCAATAGGCACTAAATTTAACTTTACAATAGATACATAGTTTAAGTACGTCATAGATAAATAGATAAATTACAGATACATAAGCTAAGCCCAACTGTTTAGCTGACTAAACTGAACAACTGAGATTCTCTAGGTGGGCGGGAGGGTGGTAGGTGGGAGGGGAGAAGACTTCAGTTCTACAACTGCCATCTACTGCCCGCTAGGCTATATGGCGAATATCTATAGCTGGGACTACCGAAGCTGGCGCCGCTGCCGCTGTGAGCGGCCGCTGCAGCCGCTGCTGCCGCCGCATGGCTGACGCCGAACGGCGTGCTGTGATGGAACATATCAAAGGCCGAGCCGAAGGCGCTGCGCGGCGGCGTTTGATAGAACATGCCCGCCGGCGTCTGATATGCTCCACCCAGCGAGCTGCTCGTGGCGGGGGCAACAGCGGATGCGGATGCGGATGCGGAAGCGGTGGGTGAGGCACTGGCATTGTGTGTGGATGAGGCGCTGTGGGATTGTTGCGTTGGCAGCGAGGCACCCAAGCCACTGCTATTACCGCTTGAATCGCCGCCGCTGCCGCCGCCATTGCCATTGCCATTGGAGCTGGCATACAGCGCGGTAAGCAGATCGACCTCAGCATTGGCATTGGACTTGGCGCAGCTGCTGAAAGCGCTGCCGGCAGAGGGCACAACGGGCATAGCATGAGCAGCAGCACCTGGATCGCTTTTAGTTTGGCTAGAGGCCAGCGATGGCTGCTGCTGCTGGTGGTGCTGCTGCTGCTGCTGTTGCTGTTGTTGCTCCGCCTGCTGCACTGCAGCCTCGACGCCAGCCACGCTCTTCATGAAGGCCGCCAGATGGATGGGCGCCTGCTGCAGTTGCGTTTCAAACTCTAAGCGATTCAGCTCATCGAGATGATCGCGCACCACGGCAATGAGGTCATCATTGCTGCAGTCTGTGGAGCTGCCAGCATCCACACGCTTGCCGAGCAGTGCTGAAACTTTGGTTAGCAGTGCGGGCACATCCTTGTACAGGATGTCCAGCAACTTACCGGTGGTGAAGAGCACGATCGCCTTGAGGCAGGAGTATTCGGCCGAGTCGACATGCAGCGCCTTCAGCTTCTCCACCTGCTCCTGGAAGATGCGTATGTGGTCCATGAATGCCACCACGCGATCCGCTGCCATCGGGGAGGCGTGCAGGCCCGCAGCAGCTAGCAGCGGCGCCACATGCAGTGGCATCGAGCATTGGCTGGCATTCAGGACGAACAGCTCCGACCAGACAAGACGCAGCAGTGCCACCTGATCGGTAACCTGTAGCTCCGGAAAGAAGGGTATATTCTTGGCCCATTCAACGGCCGAGAAGAGCAGCCGTGCGGCCAGCTCGCATATGTTGTCAATGCCCATGATATTGTTGGGCTGCAGGCACTGGCCGTAGCGGGATGTGGGATACGGCTCCGCGCGCAGCAGCAGCGAGATGTAGGAACTGAGGTACGAATGCCCATTGAAACCGGCCACGCCCATTGGATCGCCGTTGGCCAATTGATATTGGCCGTGCATGCCAGCTAGGCCGGGCTGTGTGGGCGGCACGCGGCCACGTTGAACAGCTGCAAAGAGTCAGAAATAGAGAGAGAGAGAGAGAGAGAGAAATTAGTAAATATATTTGCAGTTGGGAATATACACATATGTACACATATATATATATATATGTATCTGTATCTGTGTATCTGTATAAAAGTAATTCAATATGCGCGCTCTTTTGTGCGCTTATTTTGACCGCGACATCACACGCCACACAATGTTGCCCCATTCAGCGTTGTTGGCAAAGCTGCCACAACGCACAATGCCTATCGGGCACCTCAATCTCAGTCGCACTCTCTTAGACGCTGCGCTGCCCTTTTGTTCAGCGACCGACAACGTCATAAGATACTTTTCTCGGCTGCGACTACCTTGAGCCTACCCCGAAACCCTTTTCCTTCTTCTCCCCTTTTTTTGGTTTATTCTTTAACATAATTTCAATGTCGTAGTCCCTTGCAACCCCCTTGTTGCCACAACTGCTTAGATATGCAAATTTAACTAAATACTTTCAACGCATCTTTTAAGATACAACAGCACATGAGAGAGAGAGAGAGTGTGTGTGTGTGTGTGTGTGTGTGTAACTGTTGAGCAGATTTGTAGTTAAAAATGTGTAAACAGAGCAGAAGCGAAAAGTTAGTGAAATCCCAGTCAACAGCTGGTCGAATTGAGACCAAAAGCTCAGCTCAGCAGAGCACATAAGCTATGTGGAAAAGAGATAGACGCACATTAGATTAATGTTGATCAGAGTGCTCAGGAGAATAGCTAGAGAGAGAGAGAGAGAGAGCCAGCTGATGAAAGGGAAAGAGCTTTTATTTAGAGTTCTGGGTTAGACTTACTCAAAAGTTGCGCCCGAGCGAATCCTGTCACCAGAAACAGAGACAGGTTATGAAAGAGAAAGAGATAGAGAGAGAGATTACTGATTACTGAGTTGAGAGGCAAACAAACAGAAAAGCTGAACTCTGAGAGACACCAAAAAAACTGAGCTGTGCTATAAATATAAAATATCTCCATATCAATTGACTATTTTGAAGTAAAAGCAAAAGAAGGGAATTCAATGAGATACGAATGCAAAACCAAATTGATTGAGAATTTAAAGTCTTTGAAGAAAAACTTTACTCTCAAGTCAAGTTATCTTTAGGGTGCGCTGGCAATGAGCACATTCCATGTCTGTGAACTTTGAACTGCAAAGTTCCCTTGCATTAGTTATAGGTACGAAGTTACACCTGCATAGGATAAATACAAAACTCGAGACATTTTTTAGAGGCTTGGCCAAACGCATTCGATACAAATATTATTATTATTATTATTATTTTTTTTTTTTATATGAAAAACAATGGAGCATTGCACTTTGATGCTTGAGTGTTATTGGCGAATGTGGGTTAGCAAAGGCTTTTTTTACACCTTCAAATATGAGGTACACACCTAGTCGGAGTCATATGCACCACACCTAACCCCACTCGAGGAGTTGGCACAACAGGCTGGGTCTCCATAGAAATAATCAAAATAAAAATATCGCAAAAATGTTTGGCCCAAGGCGCTGAAAAGCAAATAAAGCTAAACATGATTATTGATCGGGCCAAGTGTTCGGCACAGCCATTGTCTAAGGCCCAACATACACACACACACACACGCACACAGCTGTCTAGGCAAAAGTAACGTCTTTTGTTCAAGCGAAAAGCGAAAGCATTTTTGGTCAGCAGACAAATGAAAAATCCTAAAAGCAACATACAAAGACAGAGAGAGAGAGAGAGAGACAGTGAGAGAGAGTGAGAGAGAGGACTTGGACCGGGTTAGGGTATTTGTTTATTGCTTTACGCAAGCAATTAAGTGCACGAGGGGGTTGCAGAACCGGAACTGCCAAAGATTTGACCACTGTCCAGCGCAGGACGAGACAATTATTTATGAAATACATTTGCGTAATTTGCCCAGGCAAAACGCGTCTGATCCTCAGCGGATCTATGCAGACAATCAGGCAAAAGACGCTACAAACCGGTCTCTCACTATCTATCTCTCTCTCTCTCTCACTCTCTCTGTCGCTCTTGTCCAGTTGTTGAGATGTGGCTTATTTATGCGCCTGGGAAAATATATATTCTCCACACTGACCACAGTGATTCAGAAAACTTGCTAGACTGACCACAACTCCAGCGCTGCGCAGATCAACTCCAACGACTTTAAGAGATAACGCAGCAGCCAGCAGCAAATATAACAACAAATACAATGCAAAACAAAAAGAGTGAGAAAAGTTGGTTGGACTGAGTTCCTACTCAGAAGAGTAGCAGCGTCTGCTTGGCTTGATTGCTTAATGAATGAATTCTGTGGGCCAGCACGTGCTCAAGTCTCAGCGGCGCTTTTTGCTGCTTATTGTTTTTAAAGCCCTCGCACTTGTGTAATCGATAAACGATATACGAGTCATCGAGTCATGTCAAGCAGCCAACAACACTCGAGCGCGTGTCCAAGTGGCCCGCAGCTAATTGTGGTCAAGTGGATAAAGTCTCCGACTGCCTCAATCCGTCTAAATCCGTGCCCCAAGGGCTCGATGCATCTGCGAAATTGTCATTTCCGGCCTCAAATTCGAAAAGCCTTTTCCTCTATGCAAATGCATTGCTTTCAATGTATTTAACTGTGCTTTCTGTTGCTGTTGTTGCTAATATTATTATTGTTGTCTCTGTAAAATTTCCATTGTTAATTATAATGCCTGCATGATGTAAGTTGCTTTAAGTGTCTGTCTAATTTGAGTGAGTTGATAGTATTTAAAATGTTTTTGCTTTACATATAAAATGTTTTAAGCTTTCATTTGTTGCCTTTATAAAGCTAAAAAGTAATTATATATTATTGTATTTATTTTATTTAATATAATAAATAAATAAACTTTATTGTTGATTCGAAATTGAAATTGAAATAGTCTCCCGAGCATGATTATAGATAGCCAGCTCCAGACGCATTCATGGGAACTGCTAAGGAGCCTTGAGGGATTTATGATCATTTCCAATGTTAATATCTGATTAAGGATATAAGTAAAACACTATTGGATTATGCTCAAGTTGCATTATGCATTAAGTTAAGATACTATATAAGAATTATAAATTATATAAGAATTATAATACATAATATTTGATATTATATATTTTTAAAATGATTTTAATTCAACATTTTCTATTCCTCTTTTTTATAAATATTGTAAATTTCACTTTTAAATTACAATTTTAAGCCCAACACATGGAATCAACATATTTCTTGTACTTTTTCCACGATAACCCAACATCATATATCTCTCGATCAGCCCACTGAACAAAGCCCATGTCAACCCTCGTTGCTATAGTTTGGCGACCAGTTTTCTCATTTCAAGTTCAATTTTTACTGTAAATTCTTGTAGTTTTATTTCTTTTTGCTGACCAAAAAAATATATAAAAAAAAGATGCCTTTTATAAACAGAAATTAATTTGGTTAGGCCAACCCTTGGGCAGAAACAAGTTTCGGCACAATTCGTTGTCCAGTTCGCTGACCCAACCTCAGCCCGGGGTCCAGTCCAGCCCAGTCCACCCCAGTCCAATTGACACTGCAATTTAATTAGAGCGACCTTCGTGCCTTGATTTTATGCGCTTTTTCGGGTTTTTCGCTGTAGAATTGCTTGACCAGGTCTGCCAAGGCATAACCTTTGTGCCGCTTTTATGCTAAGTAGCGCCCAAAAGGAAGGCGAAAAAAAAAAAAAAAAAATGTACTGAAATTCTATGCAGAAAAGACATTTTCTCACGATTTCTCAGCTCTGATATAGGTTTTTTTGGCTATTGTGAACTAGTTTTTACGCAGAACTTGTACATTTGGAAATGCCATGTGGAGAAGGGGGCAAAAGGTGCTGAACTCTTCTGCGTTTTATTATGATGAAGTTGACAAGTTGTTGTCAGTGCCAGTGGCAGAGCTACAGGTAATCGCATGCTTAATAGCCCAAACAGGTAGCCCACACCTGGATTCACAGCGCGGTTCATTAGCCATAAACAGCATTTGGTACTTGGCCTAGCCAGCGCTTTGTAGAACATGCATATATACATACGTGTTGTTAGACATACATATATGTATTTTGCTTTTTTGGCTATACGAAAATATCATTTATTATTTTCATTTGCGCAATAGCCGCGCTTAAATCAATGTTTAGATACATTTAATTACAATGGCAGTGGCTGTAGCTGCATTTTAATTGCCTCGTTCTTAACCCAAATCACTGCAGCAGCAACAACATCTGCTGCCGTCAGCAGCAGCAGTAACAGCAGCAGCAGCAGCGTCAGGTTGGGCTATTAGCATTTTGCGAAAAACCTGTCAATATTAGTGCAAATAATAACAGCTTTGTGCAGCAGCTGGACAGGTCTCCCTCCCTCTCTCTCTCTCTCTCTCTCTCTCTCTCTCTCTCCCTCTACATATATAGCAGTAATATATCTACCGCTCTCTGTGCCAGACAGTTGTTAATTGTTAATGCCGACAACTGCAACTAAGCAAGCGAGCAAGCAGTCAATCAGTCAGTCAGTCAATCAGTCAATCAGTCAGTAAGTCAGTCATCGAGTCAGTCATTCAGTGATCGATTCACTGTGGCGTCTGTCAATTTGTCGTCGTTTGGCAATTTGTGGACAAAACATTTGTGGCCCAGCTATGCCAAATATTTGCGCTGTTGCATGCTGCCTTCGATTAAGTCAACTCGTGCACTGCAAGAAATTACCAACAATAAAAAATATACAAAATATTTGATAAAGCACACCTCCATCATTAGGCTGTGGCTAGTTAACCCATAATTTTCTCTCAGTGTACATGTCACTAGATCTAATCGAATTAACTTTAATAAATCATTTGTGCCACAAGCGCCATAGACAGAAAAAAGTGTCGACACACAAATTACAATATCAAGCTAATTTCTAATTCAACTATTCATGCATTCAAGCATTCAAGTATTCAAGTATTCAAGTATTCAACTGTTTGCGTATTCGATTATTCGAGTACTCATGTTTTTTTTTTTTTTTTAATTATTAACCAACGAGCGAACAAGTTTGCATTTGATCTTTGGGGTCAATATGCTGTAGCCATAGCTTAATTGTTATTTTTATACCCTGTAACCATAAAATGTTGCTAGCGAGCATGATGAACTAATGCGAGGGTTGCTCACATAGAAGACAAGTTAAGAGTTTCTGTGCTATCAATTTATTTAACATAGGGTATATCATAGTTGATCATCTTTGTTGTTCATAAATGACTCTTTGGGCTTGGTTTCAATGTAGTTAAGGAACTTGACTAAATGTCATGAGTGGAGTTTGATATGCAATGGAATATGACAACGAATGGATAGTTAATTGAGCGCCTGTCGTATAATGTCATCTAAAGACGGGGATTATTGAGTTATTTAGAAGACTTTGACTAAGAATTCCGAGAAAATCGAATTCTTTTAATGCATTCATTACGGATCCATAGCTAGAATATTGTGAATAAATTTTCTCTAGATCTTTGGCTAGAACATATTTTCTTGTGATAACTTTTCATGTAAAAAGCTGATATAAGAGCTGTTGCTTCTTGCGCTATTTTGAGGACATGACCCGATTTTTCGATAAGGTTCTTAGAGTTTCGGCCTATCGTCAAGTGGCACATTCTTTGGCAAACCACTTGGCAGACCGCAGAGCAGCCCCCACTTGTCAATTGCTTGTTGTGTGAAAATTCGTCGCATCTGACATTTAGTTGTGCCATTTATTGTACCGTACGTAATGCAATAGAAAATCAAATTTGATTTCGTTTGCAGACTTTGCTCTACTTCCGTTTTACAGCAGCGCAATTGTTGCTTTCAGTGCTCGCCTTAATTTATTTATGTATTTGCCTCACTGTTTGACTTTTAATTGACCCACAGCCAATGCGAGAAATTTCGTACCCATCTCATATACATATATGTCTAGGGTTGGGGGAGGGGTTGAACTTACCTTCGCGTCGCATGCCCATTTTGAGGCACTTTTTCAAGCGACAATATTGGCATTGATTGCGATGATGCTGATCTATGGGACAGTTTCTGCTGCCCCGACACGAATATGTTAGATTGCGTCGCACGGAGCGCTTGAAGAACGATTTGCAGCCTGTGAAAAGGAAAAGAAAACAAATATAAAAATACATTTTGCCAACTTAAGAAATATTTGTAAAACATTATTGCAATTGTCTAAATGAAATGATGAAAACTAAATTAATTTTATAATAATAAAGAAATAATAAATAATTGAGCTCATTGCAAATAATCTTTAAAAGATTCTCGTAGCTCTCGCTCGATGATCTTTCTTTATGATCTATCTAAACTCTCTGCTCTCAGTTACACCTTCAAATGCTCTGCGAACAAGCAAAACAAATTCCATCGCACTTGAATCAAATGGGGCACAAAAAAAAAAAAAAGGCAACAAGAATTGTTACCACTTGTAAAGCAAAGTATCCAAAGCGCTGAACATGCCACCAAATGCGGCAAGTTGCGCTTCAGTTCATGACACTCGCGCAGTTGTTTGTCCTAGTCCTAGTCCTAGTCCAGTCTGCCGCTCCCCTCGGCCATCACTTGTTGGCCATGTCAATGGTCATGTTACACGTTTCATGGCTTAACGCCTTCCATAAAATTACCTTTAATGGCTTTCAATTAACAAAGTGTATCTGCTGTGGGCACGAAGATACGACTGTCTCGGGCACAGGCTGCAGAACAAGAAGAAGACGAGGCTGTGCCTCTGCTGCTGAATTTTTAGTTTTTGGCTCCACGAATTTACTGTTAAGACTAAAGACTAGACAAGCTCGTTGTAGTTGCTGCAGTTGTTGCAGTTGTTGTTGTTGTTGTTGTTGTTGTTGTGGGCAGCCATTAAGCACTCACTGATATAGTTGAAGCCCGTCGCCGTTGTTTACAAGCTGCATTGCAATTTGATGTCGCCATCCAGCTAAACATGTGTATCACTTGAGCTGAGGCAACGCAACCTCCTGCTCAGCATTACCTGACAGCGTCCTGTTGGCCTGAAGCTGGTCCTGGCTTGGCTGCGGGGGCCGTTGCTTGGGCCATGCCACACAAAATTTCTCACAATAACTCAAAACAATGGCATATGCTCATAAAATTCGTTTTAAGCTGTAAAATCATCATCAAACAAAATATGTTAGGCCCAGGCCCAAGCGCAGTCACAGCCGCAGCCCAGTCTCGCAGCTATGCGATCTGTGTGCTATAAAAGATTTTCAATGCGCATGCGGAGAGCAGCGAAGCAGCCGATCGGCACAGCGACTGCGTTGCGATCGTGTGCACTAAAACGTGCCCAGGCAAAGGCAACTCGAAACGAAAGCCTCAAGTCGATCAACAGATGCGCTATAGGCATTGATAAAGGCTAAAAGTGTTGAAAACAAGAGAAAAATGCCAATAGACAGAAGTGAAGAGAGAATATTTAAGAATGAGAAGAGGAGATACTCACACATGAATTGCTTTAATAATTTAATTATTTTTAATTTCAGCAACTAAAGCGTAAACTAGCTATTTTGTAACTTTCTACATCGAATGATAAGATGTTGTATCTGGGAGTAGCTGCATCAAATATGAGAAGGGCATGCTGCAGTGTCTAAGCTGCCAAGCCAAATGTTTGTTGGCCTCACACGCCGCGCAACAGACAAGCCCAAGATGCAGCTAAAAGGCATCTAGGAAATATACTCACACGCACACACACACACACATACACACACACACATGCTCATGCACACACTTAAGCTTTTACACCATATGATCTACGAATAACGATATTGTACCGAGTCACGATTTCTGCACAAAACGTACCGTTGCCTTAGCCTCTTTGAGACTGGCTGTGGCTCTCGTTGTTGCTGTTGGACAGAGGTACAGAGGTACAGAGGGATAGAGGGATAGAGGCACAGGCCTAGGCCTGGCCGTGGTACCTACGGCTCTTTGGCCGGGCAGCGAATGTAAAGGAACTGCTAGCGAGAGACCAGGCGCTGCCCATATGCGCATATCGCGGCTTTATCTGGAGCTCAGACGATGCGAAAGCTGCGCCGTGTCGTTATTGATGAAGATACGAGCAGAAGCATTCAACTATGAGCCAAAAGATACCGTAAGCCAAGGCGGCCAAAGAGCGGATGGTGGGATCGGGGGGTAGGGCAGGCGCTGTTGGCATATCATGTTATATCAATAACCGCAAAAGGGTGGAGCGACAGAAAGAGACAAAGAGAGTGAGAGGGAGCGAGAGAGATAGAGCGATTCAGATTCAGATAGAGCCAAAGATGCAGCTAATACAGATGAAGATGCAGTTGTGAAGCTGTGAAGGTGTAAGGCTCAAAAAGCCATTTCGAGTAGGTATATACGCTCCCACACACCCTACCGCCGCAGAAGCCCTAGAGCTGATTGGCTCTCCAGGCCTTGCTATGGCTTCGAAATGTATCTCATAAGTGCAGACAGTTTAGTTATAAGCCAAGCGCACTTTGCGGTAGTTTCAATTACGCTTGAGCTTAATTGTAAGCCAACGGTGTGGGGAGACGATTGGAGGGGGGGGGCAAGGCGTGGCGGGACGGGGCGAGTGTGGGTAGCTACTCGCGTGCGCTACGCGCCATAAAGCGTTCAATACAGTTAGACTTCCAAGAACAACAGCTAAGCTCAAGCGTTCGTTCTATTAATTGAACTTCCTGAAATGTGTGCGAAAACAGCACGATATCAGTCGATCCCCTTCAGCCCGCTCAACTTGTAGCGTGACCATGGCCATGGGTGCCCATGGTTGCCCCCTCCCTCATCCCCTTTTATAAATGAAAGTGCTGGCTTTTGCCGCTTGGCCGCTTCAATTTGAAGCGTGAAATTGGTTTGGGCCACAGCGAATGAGTACATATTGCTATAAATTAATGAGTGCATACGAGTGTCGCTATGAGTACTCTGAATACTACTCAATTGCCAAATCAAGCTACAGTTGTCTTTTTTTTTTCCCCCAATTGCATGAGCTTTTAGCGGTCGGTCAATGCACCGTTGCAAAGAAGTGTAACACACAGCGAGTCAATAGCAGCAGCGGCCAGACGCCGCCCCATTGTCGGCTCATTTTCTAATTATTAATACACACACAGACACATAGATACGCCCAAGCAAACACACACACACACACACATACACACACGCCGCTTGAGAGCCATCATTAAGTCGCAATAATTAAATGTTAAGCTTACATGTGCAGGCTGCTAGTTCAAGTAATTAGCACAGCGGCTCAAAACTTGATGGCTAGAGAGGAGCGTGAGCGGGTCGTGACACGAGCAATCGTGAGACAATTATGATCAAATTATATGGAAATGTAAACAAATATATATTAAAATAATTTGAAAATATTTATAAATTGTTATAAAATTAATTCGTTAGCTTCATATTGCATTTTCTAGTTATCAAGCACGATTCGACACGCTCTCCTCTCTAGGGCAGACTGGCAAACTGATGACTGAGATTGAGCCGGCGGCAAAGCCAAAGCTAGACAAAGTATCTGGAGTACAACCGAAACATAATTGCAGACCCAGACACGAACCGCAAAATGTTTTAACTTGCATGCACTTCGAGTATCTACAAAATGCACTGATTATGAACGCGCTTGAACTTCGCGAGGCGGAAGCTCAGCTCCAATTGCTGCTGCTGCCGCTGCTGCTGTGCAGGTGCCCACAGAGCTGATTAACCGGCAACAGGTAACAGCTAACAGCAGGGAATGCCATTTGGGGTTGACATTGCTATAAACCAGCAGGGTTTATAGCTCGATATAGGTCAATGGTAAAGATTGTTGTGGGAAGTATCTGAAGCTGGGAGCTAAAAGCTGAGAGCTGAGAGCTGCAACTACGGCAACAGCTGCAATTGCTGCAACTGTGGCAAATTTTAAGAACTATTCAATTAATGAAAATGTTGCTCAGACTGAGTCAATTGTAAATTGGTTTCAGTTGATTTCGAACTGCACAGAAATTTGTCTGAGCTATTTCTGATTTCTGCTGATGAGAATCTGCGAGAGAGGCGAAAGAATGTTAAGAATTTGCATTTGGTTATATTTAGGTACTTCCATCTGAAATTCTTGTGCCACAAAGTCAGCTTTGAGGCTTGGGCTGTTGAGTTGACTCAACTGCAGATGCAAACCCGTTTTCTTAGCCCACAATTTGTGTATATTAGGTACGTCTAGGCAACGTCTCTTTGGCCCATATGCCACCATATGCAGAGCAATTCGCACGTTGCAACGCCAACAACAACAACAACTGCAACAACATCAACAACATCAACAACAAAAGGCCGCCAGAGTCTTGGCGAAAATAAAGATAAGCGATTTAGCTTTGATTTAACTGATGCTATGTGAAGTTATGCGCAGCCGAAACTCTCTATGGGAAGTGACGCGGCCAAAGCCCAGTTCGAGGCCCGGCTCAAGTCCGAGTCATGTAGCTGGGCAACAACAGCAACAGCAACAGCAACTGCGAGACACATGGCGATAAGAGCGATTATATTGCAGCCGCGTTGCTGCACTATTAAAGCGACTGCGCCGCGGGGCATGTCGTCATGAGTTAGCGCTAGTTGCAAATGTTGCAAGTGCATGTGGAGGATGCCATGAAACGTGCACAGCTGAGGCAAAGGGCACAAAAAACTAACCGAATAGCCGAATATATATTTGTGGAAGGGCTCTGCTGCAGCTGATCGATTAGCCAAGTTAGCTGCAAACGAAAATTGCGCATGAAGTGGCAACAACTGTGTCTGCGGCATGTTGCACGTTGCCCCTGGCTATAGCTATAGCTATAGCTGTAGCTATAGCTGTAGCTGTAGCTTAACATAATTAATTAAACCGTTACATTATAAAGCGGATCAACTCGCTAGCTAGTTCACGATTTTTTCCGTTTGAGACGAGTTGGGGCAGGGGCTGCTTTACGAAATCGCTTCGTGTCAGGATGCATTTTTTGCGCCTCATTTGGCAGAGAGACGAGGCACAGTTGCAACTGCAACTGCATTTGCAACTGTGGCAGCAGCTTTATTGGCTTTAACTTGGCTTCTAAGTACAACGATTTGTACTACAAGTCGGCGCTTAATGATTACAATGTCTGGCCTCATTTGTTGTTGTTGTTGTTGTTTTGGTTGTTTGTTTTGTCTTTTGCGAAAATCTGTTTACAATTAAGTTTCGTATTCGACGCGATTTCGCTGTAGCTTTTTAATGAAGGGCTGGCGCTTGTGCCAAATATTTTCCAATACAAGAGAAATAAAATGAAAAAAAAAACAGGCCAAGCTCATTAATGTTGACAAAGAGTTGAGTAATGCCACAGTTCCAGATTAGAGCTCAGAAAACAAAAAGAGAGACTATAAATATTCAATTTCTTGCCTTCAGCTACCACACAATTTTTATGGCCACAACGAAATAAGAGTTGAACGAAGAGTTTGCTGAGGGGAGGGAGTGCACGTAAATCATGCCAAATCGCACGGAAGTTATAAATGTTTATCATAAAGCGATTTATATGCACTCATAATAAATGATATGGGGGGCTTTATTCAACTATATCCATCTCTCTCCCTCTGGCACTCACTTACTCTCTTACTCTCTCCTTGCTCAGTGTCGCTCGAAATGAATGCAAATTTAATACAAGCTTCGATATTTATTAAGCTTTTCGTTACTAATTAATAAGTAAAATACGTTTTTTTTTGTGTGTGTGGCGGGCGTCGCTGCCACGCCCCCTCAAGCCGAAAAGGCTGCAACGTCATAAATTGCAGCCACGAAAAACACATCTGAAAAATGCGCAGTGGGCGTTGTTAATTTTTTGCAATCGTATTTACTTTGTTGCTCTTACTTTTCTCATTTTGTTTTTGTACTTTTTGATTTTAGTTGAATTTTTTTCGTTTTTTTTTTTTTTTTTGGGGCATCGAGTAGACAGCTAATTGATTTATGTGCGCCTTTTGTTAAAGCTCAGCGACCGAGTGTACCAACTGGAATTTTCATATAATTTATTGAAGGCTCTGCGAGCCAAAAGTGCTGAAGCGCCATTTCGAGCATTTTCCCTAACTCGTTGCGAGGTGAAAAAGTGAAAAGCCATAAATACAGTTTATATAGCAATCAATAATTAAAGGCAAATCAATTTTGCAGACATCTCTTTGATATAGAAGAAATAGACAAAGAATTGAAAGAAATGAATTTTCAACTTTATCTCTAAATCATATCATTTGTAAAGCCTTATATTAACTAATTAAGTTCAGAGTGATGAAATTCCAAATGGGAAAAATTAATAAAATAATAATAAATAAATAAAAAGAAATTCTCCCTTAAATTCCACCCCAATATGTGGACTTCATAGCTCAGAAATGAGAAAGACAAAAAGAGCTTGAATATTTTTCGTTTTGCTGAATGTAATTTACAATTATTTGTATTTTTACTTTTACTTTTTTTTTTTTTACGTTTTGCATATTGAAATAAGTTTACATTAAATGCTTTATTTGCCTACAGCATAATGAAGTGAATTAAAAAGCCACACATGCTGTTCAGCAAATTTCTTCAAAAGGAAACGCTCATTCCACAGCCAACACAAAATTAAAAAAAAGAAAAGATCTCGTCACACAGATACAAAATACAAGATACAAGATACAAACGCACAATGATGACTTTGGACAAGCATAAAGCATAAACTGTGACATCAAAAATTGTTTTGTACTTCAGTTGTTTCGTTTTGGGAACTTTTCGACAAGGAACGAGCGAGCGAGCCTCCGCTTGACCACATATGAATGCTTGAGTTCTTTAGTTTGGGCTGCGCTTTAATTGCGGGAACGTGGGAAACTATTTAAATGGGCTGGCATCAAACGCCGCCTCCTGCGCTTTGCGCAAAATGTTAATGTGGCCTACAACATTGGGTTGACAAAGTATCTTTGTGTCTTTGTGTCGTATCTTTGAGATACATTCGCACAGTGCTCTAATGCAAGTCGCTCGCGCTTAACAATTAGACAAGCGCCAGCTCAGACTCTGCTTGCTTGATTTTTTTATATACGTTTGTTGTTGTCCCTCTTTTATATTATTTACTGGCTTTTCTTTGCATTTTCTTAAAGAGTTTTCTCTGCACTGCGCTGGCTGATGTTTATGTGGCATTTAATTAATTGCATGCCAGCTACTTAGATGTTGCAGTAATTTTTCATAAAATTTATTTGTCATTTTCATGTGGGGCAGCAGATAAATCAACTTAATTAGCTTTTGACATGGGCGCTAAGATAACTTTTCATGCAATAAATAAACGCAGTAAAATTTGCAATGCAAAAGGTGTGCACGTTCTTGGAAACCTGCAGCAGCCATAAAACAACGAGAAAAACTGTGAAAAAGCTCAAGTATTGCCTACTAATAGCCATGACAAATAGCTAAATTAATGGGCGAGCGGGAGCCGTGCTTCTCTATGTTGTTGATGTTGCATTAGAGCGGGGCACTCATCATTAATATTATCAGTCGGCTGATATCAGCGCACATTTTTCAACAGGAGTTTGAGCTGTGACTTTTTTTTTTAGCCAAAAAGGTTAGCCTCAGGCTAACCTGAGCTGAGCTGAGCTGATATTGCTTAAGGTATGCCAAAATCACCTACAAACTGAAGAAGCAGCTGTGTGCAAAATCAAACAAGTTGGACACACAACTTAAAGGACTGAGGGGTTAGGGTTCAAGGCACAACTACAGACAAACACACACACACACACATACACATATATATACAGAGGCTACAATTAATCTTGAGACGTGAAGGGGGTTGCCTTTTGGAATAAATTTCACATACTGCGCCCTGCCACTGGACAGAGCGGGCAGACAGGCAGCGCAGTGAGACAGACAGATAGTCAGACAGACAGACAGACAGACAGACAGACAGAGCGACAGACAAGTGAGACAGCGGCATGAAAACGAGTTGTACCAAGTATCTGCAAGTACGTGTAGCTCAGCTTTTGGAAGTGAATCAGCTGAAAGGACGCAAACGGCGCACATTATGGCATTTTGATGCTCAAGCAAGACAGTAATAGAAAGACAGAAAGAAAAAGAGAGATAGAGAGAGAGAGAGAGAGAGAGAGCGGGAGAGAGAGAGAGAAACAGATACGAGTGAGCTGAAAAGCGAGCGCACATAACGCATAACTGGCAATGATATGCGTTTAAGCGCTTTACTATTTATTTTTGAAAAAACATTTTCGTAGCGAGACTTGAGAGAAGTTGCATAGAACAAAATAGATTGCTATCGTGGCAACATCATCAGCAGCAGCAGCAGCAGCAGCGCAGCAGCAACAGCAGCGCCCCCAAAAGATATACAACAACAACAACAACAACAACAACAGCAAGAGCCAGAGCAGATACTACATGTATCTGCTAGCTACATGCATGGCAACATGCGGCTGGCAGAAAACACCTTCAGAATGCAGCGAGGCGGTCACTGAGCCACATTTTTTTATTGTTGTTGTTGTTGTTGTTGATATTCTAGTTGTCTTTGTTGCTGTTGTTGTTGGTGCTGCGCATGCGTACAAAATGCTGGGTGATTAATAATAATAAAAGCGCCTACAATGCATAGCTAGCCGAGCCAAATGTGTACAGTGGTTACATCAATGCAACGCAATGTATCTGTGAGATACTTTTTATTATGCGCCGTTGATAAGAGCAGCTGAGAGCAGTTGATGGATTGATAAATGTGTAATGTAGTTTAAGCTACTTAAATTAAACACAAATTAAAGTATCTAAATAAGAATTAAAAGATTCTTTATAATAATTTCTAAAAAGTTTATAAAATAAAAAAATAAAGAATTTTCTATATATAAAAATTGATCACAAATATTATTAATTTTCTAAAGAGCTTATAGTATAAATAAAAAAAAGAGAAGTCAAGAATTCTATTTTTAATACTTTATAAAAATTGTTATTAATAAAACTTTATATAATAATAATAATTTAATAAATATTTTTAATTATCATGACTGCTGATTTTTCTACAAGAGTAACCACTGTGCGCATATATACGCTCTGCAGCTGAAATTTCTCTCTGACTAAAAGCAGAACATTTGAAGAGATACGAATATGACAAGTTCAACTTGGCTGTTGTACTAAATGCCAGCGCTGCGTGCAGCGTTAATCTAAACTCATGAGTGCAGTTTCTTGCCCCACAGCTGAAGTGCATACACCCTAGCTGCCTCTCTCTCTCTCTCTCTCTCTCTCTCTCTGTGTCTCTCTCTCCCTCTGGCATCTCGACCAGGTGTAAGACAATAAAAAGGTGGGCGCTTCGTTTAGCGGCCACAGCCGCCACAATTTGCATGTTTGCACAACAATTGTTTGGCTTGCTACAAAAGCGCGCACCGTATTTTATTTAGATAATAATAATTTTTTCCACTCGTTCTCTTTTTTTTTGTTATTTTGTTTTTATTTTTTATCTAGCGATAAGCGAGTCAAGATGCGTACGCGGGATCGCGGCGGAATTGTTGCGCTGTAACGGCGTTTTGACCAGCCCAAAGTATCTGAGAAGCGCGCCGTCTTACATAATACGCTGCTCAAGTGGCGGCTGACTTTTTGAGAGATTTTCTGCGAAAAATATCATATGCAAAAGTAGCTGAGATTTTGAGTGACTAAGAGATATTGAGATACCAAAGTATTTGAATTAGATAAAGGCTGGGAAATGCAAAGTTGCTAAGCAAAAGATAAAAGTATCTGAAGCGAAAGAATTTGGACAGCTTTAAATCTATATACTCAATAATTCAGTGAATCTTTATTTTTTACTGTTATGAGCTGTAACTGGAAACCATTCGAATAAGAATTAATTTTGGGGAAGTTTACAGTACTTGCTGAAAAATGATTCAATAAACTACTACGATCTTCACAAGATAGTTTTGTATCTAATGAACTTTAGTTAAGATGCAAAATTATTTTGTATAGATTTCTTTAATATCTATGATATTTATAGCTTTGAGTCAGGCTTGAAGCAGGTACAGTAAATATATGAATGAATGGGATTCGCTAAGATATCTGAAAGATACAAAAGTATCTTATAATTATTTCAACAATAATTTAGGTCCGTTAGCGTGGGCTTCAATACACTAGTAACTAGATAAGTCGAATTGGAGTGCACATTCATTTAACCAGGTGTACAATGTTGTTGTATTTTCGTAAACAGTTAGCAAAATAACTCTGGCTGCTGTCATTCATCGGGCTTCACTCTGTGCACACCCACCGTTCAGACTCAGCTTGCCACACATCACCGAATTTTATTGCCAACTCATCAAACTGCCATAATTCACAGTAACTGTCAAGATCAGCACGCTTTTGAGTAGTTTGCGAGTCTAGCTGCCAGCTAAACTATCTGAAGTCCAAACATTTCTGTTTGGTCATCATCATCGCAGATCCCCCCAAAAGCTATGCAAAGCTGAGGCGAAGTCACAATTGAAATCAACTGTCGACTAAGAGTCAATAGATATCTTAAGATTACAATTAACCCTGGCTGGTACTCACCTTCACAGGTAAATTGTCCGTAGTGCTTGCCGGAGCTCTTGTCGCCGCAGACGACGCACTCGATGTTCTGCTTGGAATCGATTTGGGAGCCGCTGTTGCTGCTCTGGGAGTGGGAACTGTTGGCTTGGGAGCTGGGCGTGGTGCTGCCGCCGTTGTTGCCACCCGCCGATCCTCCCAAGCAGCTGGCCGACTGTGAGCCCTTGATGATGGGCACCAGATCCACCGAGCCGTGGCCGGACTGGCCGCCGCTTGTGTGATGGCCGGATGCGGAGCCGCTGCCATTGGCGCTGGGCAAGCTGGAGAGATCCTCCTTAATGACGTGATGCGCGCTTTGGTTGAGGTTCGCCGTGGAGGCGGTCAAGCCGGACAGATCCTGCTTGATGCCGGACGACTGTTGGCTGGCCACGCTGCTGGGCGTGGTGCCACCACCGTTACCGCCGCCGCTTGTGTTGGTGCCCGCCAGCGAGCCGGGTCCGGCCGAGGCGTGCAGATGGCCCCCCAAATTGGGATCATGCCAGGCACTGTGCGGCGGTACGCCCAGCGTCATGGAGCGCGACAGCCCCAGATCGAAGGCTGACAGCTCGGCGCCGGACTGCGGCCGCGGATTGAAGAAGCCGGGAGCCGTGGACGGGGAGGCGCACATGACGCCGCCACCGTACACGCTCAGAGAATTGTGCGTAATAATTTTGGAGGCCGGATCGGAACACGTGGAATAACCGCTGGAATACACTTTGCACGGACTTTCCACGCGCAAAACGCAGCAAAGTCACCAAAAGAACTTTTTTTTCAAAAATTTCTTTAAATATTTTGCCCAATTATTTTTTTTTTTACACTCTTTGGATAAAGTATTTTCTGGGCATATATATTTATTTATTTTTTATATTATACAATTTTGTGTTGTTAATTATTTTATTTTTGATCTGCACATTTTACACATAGCACTTTCTGTGGTTTTTCAATTTTTATTTTATATTCAATATTTTGTAAATATATTTTTTTTTATTCGAAAAATTTATTTCGTTGTTTCACGCACACGATTTAAAATTTTTGCGACTTGTTAAAATATTTTATTTTATTTATTTTATATATATCTCTTTAATTTGTTTGCTCGCCTTTGCGCTGCACTTTGAATTTCTTATATATATGTACATATATATTTATTTCGATTGTAATATATTTGAAAGAAAATTCAAAAATTTTTCTATCTTGTGTGGAAAATGCGCGTCATGCGAGCAGCGAAATCTCAGCTGTTCTCGTAAGGCCTTTTAGAGCCTGACTGGCAAAACATTCGTGGCAAAAGGTACACGACCCGACCCGACTCGACCGTTTCGACCTAACGACACATCACACAAATCTCTCTCATTCCACCACAGATACAGAGATATACAGCTACAGCAACTGCACCCCGGCGACTGAGTCGGCTCTATTGCTGTACTGTTCGCACTAACGGCGACCCAATGGCCTGGCCGCAATTGAGTGGAAATCTTCGCTCGCACTCGCACTCGCACTCGTGCTCACGCTCGGCAAGAGCGAGCACTCTGCTCTCTTTGGTGGCGGGGCAAGACCTTCGATGCGTTTGGCTGATTTGCTCAGCGGACTCACCACCACCATCACCACCACCAGCAGCACCACTACCACCATCAGTAACTACTACTACTACCACCACCAACACTCGCACTACCACTCACTCACTCTCCCTCTCTGACTCTCTCACTCACTGTGAGTGCATTTTATGCCGGCTCTCGCGCTCATTGGATTTGTTGGGCGTCCAACAAGAACTTGTTTCTGTTAGCATTTTCTTATTAGTTTTGTAGTTGGCGCATCTGTTAGTTGCTTTACCGTTAAGTTTCTTATCTATTTGCAACCGAAAGCCACTTTTTATAGTAAAAAAAAAAAAAACCCAAACTTTCAAATGAGCTCCACCTACCCGAAAAAAAAGAATATATATACAAATTTTGAGTCGAAAAGTTTTCTGGTTGGTTGATTAAAGTGCGTTGTGCTCCACATTTTGTTGCTTGCTTATCTCTGCTCAGCTTTAAAGTAATGGCCGATATGTGAGATATATATGCGTATATATATATTGGAGCTTTCATTGGCTGTGCCTAGAGATAAGCTAGGTAAACTTTTAAAGCTGCGTGTCTTAGAGATTCAACTAGTTAGGAATTGCTCTTTAAAGTGGGATATATAGACTGAAAATGAGGATTTTTTTATTTATTTTTTTTCCCATATTTTCTATTTTATTTCTGCTCTACTTAAATTTGGCCCCATTGGCCGTTACTGTCGGGGGAAGCCCATTGACTGCTTGAGTCTTAATAAAATTAGAATAATATTCGATGCTAATTGGATGAGGCGTGCGCTCTGGTTGGACTCCAGTTACGTGTCACGACACGCAATTGGATACACTTGAAAAGTGCCAAAACATGAAATCATATTTTAATTTGATTTTAACGAGAGGCCGTAGGCGATGCCACATGTGGCACCTGCCCCCACCGCAACGGGCGTTGCACAATTAGAGACGCCAACATAAATTGTTTTCCATAACATTGTGAAATTAACATTTTGCAGCGATTTGCACGCAAAGAGCGTAGAAATTGAAAAAGATTTAAATGCCGAAGAGGCCTAAACAATTTTTAGGCACGCGAGCAGCACTCCATGGACTGAGGGGGCGCTGTGGGGGCAGCAACGAAGAATCTGCAAGTGCAGTGAAAAAAGTCTCGACCCAGTTGAGGGGCCAAATGCAGTGGGCCACCCCTAACCCATTGTGTTTGGGCATGCGGAGCAAATGCACAATTGGATGATCAGCGAGTTGAAGTGGAGCAGGTGATGGGGAAAGCAATCGGTGGAGGGGCCAGCAGGCAGCTGCTAATAAGTCGAGTGCCAATTCGAAGTGCTTGCTGTGTTTCCAATAAGCACACGCACTCACACTCACACTCACTCAATGTTTCGTCAAGTTTCGTCGAGTCTCACTCACTAGCGCACACACACTCACTCACTCATTCGTTTGCTCGCTCAGAAATGCGCTCTCCACTCAATGCCCGGCAACGCCCTCGTCAGCTTTGCGTCTCGCTCGCACTGACACGCAGCTGTCTCGCTTGCGTGCGACTGGCTTATCATTAACTGTATCGGAATTCGCTTTTTGTTGGCGCTCTTTGAAAAGCAAAACAAACAAAAAAGCAAAGAGCAGAATAAGGCAGAGCAAAAAAGGAGAGCAGCGCCAAGTGGCAGCAGCTAGAAATGTTGAGTTTGCTTTTTATTAACACCGCTAGATGTCTCTCTCTGGCGCCCATTAAAGTCTAATTCAATTGGATTTCAGTGGCTGCTGCCAAAAGGGGGAGACAAGGCGGGAGCTCTGCACGTCCTGTAGCTGGTTTTTTTATTTTATATTTTTTTTTGTCGTTGTATGGTAAGCGTCCTGCCTTTGAACCTAATCTCGTGGTTCTCGGCACCTCTTGTTAGTGCCTCGTATGTTACTCGTGTGGCAGCTGGCGCTCCCCTTTCCCCCGTTGGCAGACGCCCCTTGCTCTTGCTGCTCCTTGGGCAATGCATTGTTGTGGTCGTGGCTCTGCGCAGAGTTCGCGCAGCCAGGCAGCACCTCCACCCTTTTGGGTTAAATACTGACAACCCCATTTGAGCGCCTCTTTGCACTCGCTGCCCGCTGCCCGTTGCCCGCTGTCCACCCGTTGCCCCTTGTTGCACCTAACCCACAACTTTTGCCATCATGTTGGCAACTGGCCAGTTCCATTATTCTGCTTTTTTCCAATCTTTTTGTTTTTTTTTTTTGCTGGCAGTACGCTGGGCAGTTCATTGAAAGTAGGTGCCTTCCCGTTAAATGTTCCCTTTAAATAAAAAAGGAAAAAAAAAAAAAAACAAGTAAATCAGATGCTCTGCTGGGCACAGTGGAGCCTAATGCTAAATTTTCAGTTGAATATGAAATGGGAGTACATGAAATGAAGTTCTAAATATGATATATTGTATAAGTAGAAGTAAATGATAAATAGAATATTCATGTATATTATATATTGTCTTCACACAAAATCAAACATAAATATTTGATAACATATTGATGGATTCTCAATAATAAGAAAAACTCTGAATCAGGTTATTATTAGTTGATTCTATGATTTTAAATCAAAATAAGCATAAAATAAATGAAATAAGAGAAATAGTTTAAAAGAAACTTTTTTTTCGAATATTTTATGCGTTCATAATATATAAAAATAAAATCATAACTAAATACATGGGTATATAAAATTTGATTGAGAAAATATAAATATAATATTATTTATGAAATTAAAATAAAAAATAATAAATAAATAAAATAAAAAATAAATAAAAAATAAAATTAATGATATTTTGTAAATGTTAATTGAATATTTTACATGTTGTTAGACAGTAAAATATTGTATTAAATAATTTATATACTAAGTAAATAATACGATATAACATATTATTATTGAATATAACTACACTTTACTTTGAATAGTACATGACAATAATTATCCAAATACATGTATAGTCATATCCTTGATATACTTTTATATTATTTACAGTTTATATAATATACCATTTACAGTTTACTATAACTAAATTTATTTCATTCAAATATGAATTTCATATCTATGCGCATAATTCAATTGGGTAAATGGATGTAAAATAGCTAGTCGGACTGCAGTGGGAGCTAGATTATATCTCTATATAATTTTCTATTATTTTTCTATTTATATATAGTATGCAGGAACAGCTGTAGTTACTATATCTTTAGACAGATGGCACAAATTTTGAAACTCCTAAAGTTTCACTTGTTTTTCGAGCTTTTCATGTTTGCATTTAGTTGTGCTTCACAAATAGATATGGAAGTGCTAGAAATACTATATGCGCCAAGGACTCGAGCAGGAAGTGCACTTGTATAACTCATATATGCAGACACACACACACACACACACACACAAACACATTGGCACATGGATACATGCAGATTTCAGACAAAGGCAAACTTGGCTTACAGCAGCCAACTGGCATATAATTTACATTGTTGCTTGTTTCCTTTTTGCCACGCCCTCAAATGCCAACTGCCCCACCAGCACCGCCCACTGCTCTTACTCTTACACTCTTACATTGATAAATTTTTAGTAATTCCTCTTTTCGCGTCGCTTTTGCTTGTTTTTTTTTTTTTTTTGTTCGCTGTTGTTTTCTCTTTTCGGTTCTCTGTTTTGTCTTGTTTGCCACGTTTTGGGGCAAGTTGTGGGTGCGCGAGGACTTTATGAATAAGTGCTAAAATGCCAGAGTCCAGGACCGCAATGGACCGGGCCATGTCATCCTGGTTAAACTGACGAGCAGAAGCATGCCATCTGCAAGGCTCCACCCAACCAGCCCGTTTCTGTTGCCTTTTCCTGTTCTTGTTGTTGTTGTTGTTGTTGCTGCTGCTCAGCCTGATGATTCATTGTGGAAAGTGGAGCCACAGCCGCCGCCGCCGTCGCCAAATGAACAATATGTATTCGCTGTCGCGTACACATAGATACACACACACACACAGAGTGAGAGAGAGAGAGTGAGAGAGAGAGGGAGAGAGAGAGGGAGAGAGAGAGCGAGAGGCTGGAGAGTTTGGAGTTTGAAGTTTGTCAACTGAATATACTTAATGTCAGCGCATCCTGTTGATGGATTCCTTTTTGCATTTTTATTTCTTTGCGGTGCTAAAGTTTTCATTAGTTTTAAAGTCGAGTTTCTAGCTATATCATATTTATCTTAAGATGTGAGTACGTTAAGCAGTTTTTCAACATTAAAAGATAACAATTTGATGTAGATGCATACAAAATGAAATCTTTAACTTTATATTTATTATATTTTATATACTTAATTGAATGATCTCTAATAAATTCAGAGCATTTTAGTGAACGTAAAACTCGAGCCCCATTATTAACTATTTCGTATATCGTTAAAAAGTAAGCTAGATATATCAATATATAGTTATTCAATATACATTTATGTAATATCTAAGAATGAATTTAATATATTATGTAGATCTATATAGAATATTCACTACACTTATCTCTCAGCTCAAAGAATTCTCGATTCTTCTTTTACACCTTTGACTTTTCTGTTTGCTGCATTCTGCATTCCCATATCTAACATAATTTATATATAATTCGATTCATATACATATATATTATTTATAGAGAAACCTCGATAATTAACTCAAAAGCAAACCAATAACATTTGTTTGACGATTTCATTATATAAGTTCTTTTGCTCGTTATATGCATTAAACCCAATCAAATGCTGCACATGCAACCAGATGAGCGATAATTTTAAGGGTTTGAAATGCCATGCACAATATAGAAACCAAATATATATATATATACTATGTACATATATCTATATATACACGTTGTGTTTGTGTATATAACTCTATATATGACAACTGTTTAACTGCAAACGCACACACAAATGTATTTGTGCTCCACTCGAAATGTATTTCGAGCGCGCATGTCAAAAGGTCACCTGAGCAACTGTGAGTGTTCCTATGTATGTGTGTGTGTGTGAAAGTACTCTGTGCTTGACTGTAATTACATGCGAGCCTCCCCTTTTTAGTATGAGCAACTAAAACGCCCAATTTTATTTATGTGTCTCGACCAAGCCCAAGTCCAACCCCATTTAAAGCAAAGCTGCACTTGGAGAAAAGATTTCGATATTTCTTACTTCAATTCCCAACTTGAAAATATGTATTGTAATTATTTTTAAAATTTTATAGCATGTTAAAAATAATATTAAAGAAATAATATTCAAATATTTTGATACTTACAGTAACATTTTTTTTTCTTACACATTATTTCATTAATTTGTAAATTGCGTTTCGCTCAGTGCATCTTTAAATCTCCCTCTCTGTCTATATCTACCTCTTTCTCGCTGCCTGCTCTCTTTACATTGTCCAAGGCCCCATGAATTAAACATTTGCGATAAAAGGCTGACTGCTTGGAACTGCAACTGCAGAACATGTCACAAATCATTAGCACATATTCAAATCGGGTGTCAGAGGTCAGTCAAAATGGGGCGAAGCTACCCCAGAAGTACATATACATATGTATAACTACATTTAAACAAACATACATAGAAGTACACAAGCAACTAGCGAGCAAAAGAATTCCAAAAATTTAATGCGAAATATTCAAATGTGAAATTTTGACCTTAAAAATGTTGCCTAATTGCGGCCACAGACAGTAAGGTCAGAGTTCGCAGGCTTTACAATAGCCAAGAGATGCGAGCATTCAAATTGCAAACTCTTGCGGATGCTGTTCAGGTAGATGCTTCAAGATTTGAGTGTCCAGCTGACCCCGTGCTATAAGAAAATTAACCTTTGTGTCGCAGAGGATAAGCCTCACGGCGCATTCGCTGACAAGTTCAACCCCCTGGCCGGACCCTACACACACACATACACATATAGGGTATATATATGTGTGTGTGCGTGTGTGCTGTACCCACAGGTCAGTTAGCAATCAATTTTTCCTTTTTGCGTAAATTTTCTGCTTGATTTTCTTAAAATTGTCCACAAATACTTCCAAAGGGTTCCTCTGCGACACTCTACCTGGCTTGCAATGAGATCGACTTGGGGTGGGTTTTGGCTTTGATTTGGATTTTGGATTTTGGGCCAATTTTATACGCATTGCCATCTTTATGTTTTTGCATACGCCGAGATTTGTTGGCGTTTCGTGTCCTTTTCTGGTCAGCGTGGGAATCGCACCACCAGGACTATTTGTCCAGCCTGAATATTTGTCAGCTTGCAAAGGACTTTAATCCGATTTTAATGAAGCGCAACGCTTTGCGGTCTGCTGCACGTTTATTCGCTCAGTTTCTGCTTCCTTTCTTACGTCTAGCATTTTTCTCGCACCATTTTTGTGAAAAACTATTTTAAAAATAAATTTTCCTTAGGGATTCTGCTTCACATTCGCATATATTGAGAAGCTAAAAAAACATTTTGATAACTGAAGTTTGTGAGAGATTCATTTTCGATTAAAGACATACGGAATGATATATATGCCACTTGAATACAGCTCTTGAGTTAGAGAGTGCGAGAGGACGGAGGACGGGCTCCACCTCCAGTGAAACTTTGAGAGCAATTGCATAGCTATGCAGAGCCCTTTTAGATCTCCTATAAGAAATTTAGTAAGCAAAAAGAATTACAATTTCCATATTTCTAAATGAGCTTCTTTTTTTTTTGAATTCTTAAATGTCAGCTGCCTACCCAAGGTGAGCCCTGCCAAGTCGCATAATGAATACTATTTATGTTATGTAAAAGAACTGGAAAAGGTTAAGCATTGTATAAGAATCGAACGCATTTCACACATGGGCGCTAATGAATTTAATGAAGTCATTTTTCTTAAACCGATTAACAAAACTACTTACAACAGCGTTTGCCCTGTGCTCCGCGGACTCCTTCCATGCTCAGGTTGTGCTGCTGCCCCAAGCCTTTGCCACACGTCACTTAGAACAAGCGAGTTCATAATTTCGCATCATTAATCAAGCCGTAACAAAGAGATCTCGGCGTCTGAGGGTAAACTGATGCGCCGATTGACAGCTACCAAAGTGCCCGGGCGAAAGTAATTGGAGAGCTACAGTTGGAGTTGCTGTTGGAGTTGGAGCTTGAGATTTGCTGCTGCTGCGGTATTAAAAAACAATTGTTAATTATTAAATTTTAAATTTTACACACTTTGCCGCAAATGAGGCTCATCAGTGCATGGGGCAAAACAGCAGCAACAGCAACAGCAACAGCAACAGCAACAACTGTGCCACAACTTGAGACCCAATCATCGACTGTGTTGTGGCCGACACCTCGCTGATGAGATCATTCATCAAACTTCCAACTGGAAACTTGAAACTTGAAACGAGCGGGTGAAATGAGTTGCCATTGTTGATTGAGAGCTGCTGCCTGCCGAGACAACAGCAACACATTCGCCTCCAGTTGGAGCCTCTTTTTGTTTTGCCACCTTTTTTCTTTCAGTGTGTGGCTCCCAACGTTTGACTTTGACTGCTTAATTATGGCACTCAACGGTGGCTGCAACAACAACAACAACAGCAATAACTGCCTAAACTCTAAAGAGATCTACTGAGCCTTGAGTGGCTTATGAATGTTTATTTATCACATTTTGGCTAAGAGTCAATTATAATGAGTTTCCAAACTTGAAGCTTGAGAAAAAAGCAGACAATTTAATGATTACTATCAAAACTTGTTTGCTTATTGAAAATGTATGTGATTTGCCTATAAGTGAGCAAAAGTATTACTCTCGAAAGCATTAATTGATTGGCTATAGTGAGTGCACTCTAGTATCAGAGCTTGCAGACCTTGGTATTTTAGAAGAGTAAGTATTCATGCCGAAGCTATACTATATATTATACTGTACTATACTATTCTATGCTATACTATACGGTATATTATTATTATTACACGAATACAAATGTATCTAAAATCATAGCTCGAAAATAACAGTCAACCGCGTCAATGCTAAATTTCTACTCATGACAGAAACAGCAAAAAAGCATACACATACGCTCTTATTCTAAGCAGGAGAATTTTTTGTACCATTTCTGTCTTCGTCTGACAGTTTTACGTTGAGCAATTCGCATTATACTCTTTTAAAGAGACTTTCGTCGCGACTAATACGATAGATGCTCGCACACTGCGTCTTATTTGGAGGTAAAGATTTTAAAAGGGGCAATGTACAGCGATACCAAAGTCACATACACATGCACACATGCACGCACATGCACACACCAATACATAAGCAAATAATGTTTAGCTGCATTGAGCGCAATAAAAACGTCCTTGAATGACGATCATGGAAAAATCCAAAAACAGATATTTACTGTCTGAGTACGAGCGAGTTCGTTCAGAATCGTTGCAATTTGTTATGCTTTGAGGTTTTTTTTTTCCAAAGTGTGAGCCATGAGATTTTGAACATGACATTCCATCTGCATCTGGAATTATTGTTAATAAGAGCATAATCTTATAGGGAAAGCCGAATAGAAAGATAATTCTATATAGACGTAGCATAAAATGTTATTTAATTTAAATTAGTGTTTAATGCAATTTCACTCTTTTGAATATGCGTTTACTAATTTATTTGGTAATTGTTTAATTATTGTTTACCTAATTAAATTTGTTTAGTATTCAACCTGTGTTAGACTTGGCTTATTTTTTGCATTAAATAAAAATAAGTTTCATCATTACAATCACTTATGCTCTACTAGCAGCATTTGTGCTCTTTAGTTTCAATCAAGTCGGATTAAGTTAAGCACACACATTTGCCCCATTTAGAGACACCGCGCTGCACCGCTCACCCACACATGAGACGCAGTTATAAGATGCATGGCAAAGCTCGGAGTGGAAATCTAATCGCAACAATGATTTCCTTGGCTTATGGCTATTTGCGTTGAGCATGGGAAAATCAATATGCAGTTGGCCAGCAAAATGTCTGGGCTGTCTGTTTGGCTGGGTCTGAGCTGAGTGTGCCACATATGGATGGATTTACGTGAAGCGAGCAGCGAAGCTGGACATGGACCATAAGTCATCCGCATTGATAGCCATCAATCGCAGGCCGTTTTCCGTTTACGTGGCGCGAAGTGTAACTACAATTAGTCGGGGGCTGCAGAGGCTGCTGCCTTGCTAGCCTTTGCCGGAGCTCTCTGTTGGCCGAGTTGCCTTTTGGCTAACACATATGAAAATCTGTTTTGTGGGCTCGTTACTCCAACGCATTTTCCAAACCTTGGTCATTTTTCTTAGACACTGCACACCATGTGCAGGCGGCTGCCTAGGTAACCGCAGACTCAGCTCCCTCAGTCACGGCCGCTTGCCCCCCTCTCCATAATTCGCTTTGTCAGTTTGTCAGTTTGTCAGTTTGGAGCTCCGTTTGGGTCTCGTTGTCTTGTGCGCGGCTCAGAAGTCTGCGGCTCGTTGAACCTTTTTAACCGTTGCTTGGTCAAGACTTGTTAACCATATTAAAGTGTTCAATGATTAATTACACGCGTCCAAGATTAATTGAAATCAATCAAAGCTGAAGTTAACTAATGGCAACACGTTTGTAATCTCTTCCCCCTGCCTGCCCCACCAGTGTCTCTCTCTCTCTCTCTCTCTCTCTGTCTTCCTATCTGTGTGCACGCCTGGAATTTCATACATGACTTCTACTCCCTGGCCAACATTCATTCGTTTTCATAGTGATTTTATTGGCCACATATTTAGTTGGCTCTCTTCTAGTTTCGATTCCCATGCTTAATTACAATTAGAGGTCTGTGGGTTAAGCGTCTAATAGCACTCGGTTTCGCTTTGAGTCGAGATATTTCAACTAAAAGTAAAAGTAACGAACAGAATACTCACAAATTTATAAATATAAATTAAAATAAAATATTTAATATTACAAAGGCATTTAATGGCATACAAGTCTCCATATCATGGAGTTGCTAAAGCAGTCCATTCGCTAACTTACTTTCTAAAATTAAATAAGAATAATCATGATTATAATAAAATAACGAGAGAATAACAACCATAGAATAAGGCTTTAGTACAGACATAAATCAATTTGGTTACGATTGTATTTTTAAGCATCTTTGATTGATATTAAATATAGGTTTAATAATATTAAATTTATAATAAAATACATTGAGTGCGAACAGATGAAATGAAACACTAAATAAAAAAGAAATATAAATTAAAATAAAATATTATGTAAGGAAAAGATAAGCTAAAACGAAATTAAATTTAATAAATATTAATATACATATTTTTATGGCAAGGAATTTGCGTTTCCGATACTAAAATCAAGTACATTTTTGGATTGTTTAAAAAATATAGCTTAAGCTGACAAAGTTAGAGTAGATTAGAGTTAGATTGTTTAGAGTAGATTATTAATTAGATTATTGTCACAACATTTTTCCAGCATTTAACAAATTTGTAGCCTGAACAGACTTTGATTTTGAATAATTTTAAAGCTGCAATTAATTTTTGTTAGGGGTATATATTAATTTTATATATTAATAATATAATTAATGTTATATATTGATATTATATATATAAATATATTTTGGGTTTATAATCCATCCTTTCCCTTTAACGATTCATATGATTCCTTTTCCTCCTTTTACATGCGATGTGTTTCAAAAGTCTTTATATATATTAATATACAAATTCTATGGACTTCCTAATTCTCAGTATCCTTTATAAAACTAAAAAAAAGGGCACAATGTAACACGTGTTCGACACACACACACACACACACACACACACACAAATGTCTAAACTCCAAAAATCCTTTAATAATTAAATTTAACATTTTTTGAGCTTAATCATGTGACGCATACACACATAGTCACACTCAGCTAGGCACAATCGGATGAAGGCAAGGTAATATCAATTGGCTGACAGTATGGTAAATTATGGATGATGCCCCTGGGGCGACAATCCGCATATCGGTTACCATGTGCCCGCATAGCGCACACGTGACACACGAGCAGCGGTTGAATCCTCTGGCAGCCATAACCGATTCGCTTCCTTCCGCCAACACACCTCGTCACAAAAGGCATCGTACATGAGCGAAAGTCGAGCGGAAGCAGTCGGAGGACACATTAAACCAGAGCCCCGCGCTTCACCCCCTCAAAACCCTTCTCGTTGCTGTCTCAAACCCACATGTGGTTAATTATAATTACGCAATTTTAATATCAAAACAAGGCACGGCACGGCACGGCACGGCACGAAAGTCAGGTTGCGGCTACTGGGTTTCGGGTTCAGTTTGAGTCCTTGGACAAGCTACCTTTAACTAACTGCCGGCCACCGAGCGAGGGTTGTTGTTGGCGTTGAAAAGGCGCAAAATGATGAATGAAATACGACGATATTCAATGACAACAAGCAACCCCCACAAGGCACAAGGAACTCGAGGAACTCGACAGGTTCGGGCCGCCCACCCCAGCCACGTCCCTGCTCACACCTCACGCACACTTTGAGCTTTGATTGAGCATATCCGGTGGGATTAACGTGGGGTAGATGTTTGCGGTTATTTATGCCCGCAAGTCAACTCCCGCTACGCCTCGTCCAGCCAACCGCAAAATATTAGCTTTTATGATATTGATAGAAGCCGATGTCTATTGACAATTAAACAATAGCCAAAACAGGGGGCGGAACGCCCATTCGCTTCTTGCTGTTGTTGCCACAACAAGGCACGATTATGAATACGAGTCCGGGCCCAAGCACCCATATGCCACACAGGGCAACTTGATAACCATCTAGCATATAGAACGCCCGAATTGGCGCAGAAATTAATATGCGCGACTCGACTGGGGTCTGGGGTTGGGTTTGTCTATTGCTGCTTGCGGGACTTTTATTTGCGTTGATTTTTATGTTTATTAGCGGGATTAATACGTCGTTAATCTAATCAGCAGATATGCGATCCATTGATGGACTTAATTTGTGCGTGGTTTGGGTTTATTGCGTGCTTAACGCATATGCTGCAAATTTAATTGTCAAACTGTCTCTATTTGTGTGAACTACATTGTATAAAGAGAAAAAATGATGCCGAGCGGTAGTAAGCAATGTATATATCTATAGGCAATCATTATAGAAGATTATGCAAAATAAAAGTCAAACAGATTTTCTCTTTTGGTTTATAGATAGTCAAGAGAGTAGGCGAGGCTCAAGCTTCAGGGCTTTAGGTAGGCTTTAGTAAAACATTTCTCTTCTCCATAGCGAATATGTATCGAATATATGTGTATATAGTCATAGTCAATATGTATATGGCTTAGGTCATTAGGGTCCAACTCAAAGGCAATTTATGCGGAACACGCTGTTTACTTGAAGAAACAAACAAATTCATTTAAATACGTACGTATTTTGTTTGAGGGGAAAACAGCACGCAGTTGCTGGCAGAGCATCACAAAAATAGCAAACAAAGGTGACAGAACGACAGAGTCAGAGTAGCGAAGAGAAAGAGAGAGATGCGAGCCAAAGGTCATCTAATAAAAATTTCAAATGATAATTATGACAATCGTACGTGATAATTGCAGAGAGACAGAGGACTCCCACACACACGCATTCACTGTCTAACACCCCGATAGCTCTCTGGATGATGGTCTGTTGTGTCTGCAAATGGTTCCACAAATAAAAAAAAGAAGACAAAAAATAGAAGCTGCCGACTTGTGACAGCTCTGAAACATAAACAAACAGACGGCGGACAAAAATCAACTAATTAGTAGGTTGGGCGGCAGTGTACGGACTGCAGGCAGAGATTAATAAATAAATGGAGATTTGCTGTTATTTATTTTTAAACATTTTCTGGAGCAGACACCGTGGCAACAGGCACGCACAGCCGAAACCGGGTCAACTGCAGCCCATGGGCGAGGTCAAGTTTGGCCAACCATATGGGGAATTTCACTTTCAAAGAGATCGAAACTCGCATGTTTCAACTCGAGACTCACTAATTTAATTAGCAGTTCTCATATTGGTATGCTAAATTAAGTAAAAATCACTTTCAGCTTCTTTCAGTCTCCTTTTTTATTCAATTCATAATTTAACCGTAGAAGGGACCGCCAAAGCCGCCAAAGCCGCCATAGCCGCCATAGCCGCCATATCGGTGTCCGTAGCCGTAACGTCCAAAGCCACCGCCATAGCCGCCATAGCCTCCACCGTAGCGGCCGAAACCGCCATAGCCGCCATAGGGACCGCCAAATCCTCCGAAGGGTCCGCCGAAGCCAAATTGACGCTTCTCACGCAGTTGCTCCTGTTGCTGCTCCTCGGCAAAGGCCAGTGATAGGAGGACTCCCAGAATTACGGCGAACAGGATAACGGCACGCATTTTAAGTTTGTTGTTCTCGAATAACTTGTGTTTTAGACAAATTGAAAGATCGAACTGTGTTGAGCTATCTGGCTCGTCTACGCTTTTATAGGCATTTATCGCCTCGATATTAATGAAATTCAAGAACAATCTACATAGAATTCCCCCAAACTGTTTACCAAAAAAATATAAACAAAAACAAACTTGTTTTTTCACTTCGATCAAAAAACAATAGCACAATCCACTTAATCTTTGCGGTTTTTTTGTGATTTTAATTTTGACAAGCGTTGTGACGAAATAGATGAGTTTGGAAAAAAAACGGGTTTGAGCTCGATTTCATTTTAAAGATAGGGCCTAAGAAGTCAATGAGTATTATGCAAACTAGTCTAAGATCACATTCTAATTTGATATATGTCTATATACACTTAGAAGATATATGTATGTATATATATATATTAATGAATATATTAATATATATATCATTCTCTGTGTATTTTAGGGGATTTTTCTGTGAATTGTTGAGTATAAATTTTAAACTGTCGATTGACATGATATATATTTTTTAATTAACTAATATATATATATATATATATATATATACAGATGTATAATAATGTAACTGATCAGTTTCTATTCTGATATCGCTTTATTAATTATAAGCCAATTCTGTTTTCGTTTTACACCGAGTCTTTAACCTGTTTTCAGAATTTAAAATTTCATATATGTAAATGAGTTTGAATACTATTTAAAAAAGACATTAATTGGCGCCATAAATAATAATCGAATGGAAATTTCTTTACAAATTTGATTTGCACAATTTATTCAAATTTGGGCGGAGAATAGCATAGCAAATCAAATCTGGGACAAAGGCCATTTCATATGGAAATTTTTTGGATAGTTCGAATAGATAAAAAACGTAGAATTTATAAATATTATTGTTTTTTATTTTTATTTTTATTTTAATAATTGAAGTTCATGTTTTTAGTTTACTTGGAAATACAATATTTTACTATAATATATTAAATAATATAAAATTTAGCGAGCCAACGTGAAACGTGCTAAAGTTCTCGTGAATGTCATCAATTGAATGTATTGAGTATTTCCTATAGACTGTCAGCCTTTTCAAATCAAACAGGTGTGAAATGTTGTTGTTATTTTATTTATTTATTTATTTTTTTTTTGAGTGTAAAACAAAGCTGCGTTTTATTGCGGAAGCTGGACAGTCGTTGTGCTTGGGAGGTAAAAACAAATTTATGTTTATCGCTGGAAATGCCCAGAATGATCAATGATTAGGCGGCAAGCATAAGCATATTAAATTACCACATTTAAAAGACGAAGAAAAAATACGAAAATAAAAACAATGAGTGCAAAAGTTGTTGACTGTCCAATTTGGTTTTGATCTGCTTTGATCTTTATTTCTATATTTTTCATTTTGTCTTCGTCTTTGAGTTGTGAGTAGGCAAATCAAACTTGGAGCTTGCAGTACGATCAAATTCGCGCCATAAATCAGCAAAAGTTGGCGCGACGCAGCGGAAGCATCGATCGATTGAATTGTCAACGGAGCGACAGAGCAGATCATCAGCATTATATTATCATCATGATCGTGCACATTAACAGCGCGCTGGCTGTGGATCGCTGTGGATCGCTGTGGTTCGCTCTGGCTTCCAAGTTCCACCCAGTTGCACATGTGCGCCGCAGACTTTGAGTTCGACAACGCAATTTTCTTCTGGCAAGTTTTCACTTCGATTTCCAATATATGATTGTGTGTGTGTGTGTTGTCATGTGATTTAAGGGTACCCGTAAATCACGACGCTTGTCTAATTTCGTCTCGCTTGAAATTCTCCGCATACTTGCCAGCTCAATGGAATTATTTCTTCATTTCGAGCCTGTCAAGTGCCTCCAGCACTCTGCCCCACATTTTCGCACATGATCATCGCAATCTATCTGTGCAACCGTCAGTCTCTCTCTCTCACACACACTCTCTTTCTCTCTCTCTATCTTTCGTTTCTCTCTCTTTCCATATATATCGATGCGGCTTGGTTTTTTGCGCATCATTTATCGCATCTTTCTCTGTCTACTGCATTTGTATCTGTGACTGCATCTGCATCTGCATTTGTGTCTGTGTCTGTGTCTGCTGATCGTGCAACTGTTTGTAACTTATTTTGCATGCTCAAAGCTCAACCATGCCCCACTGTCTCTGTCGCCACAACGCGTTCTGCCAGCAATCGCTGATGTGTGTTTTGCCGATCCTCGATCGAGCATAACATTTGCAGACATATCAGCTAGATCAGCTCACACACTCCGATCCATGTCTTACTTAGCTTGTTGTTGCTGTCTTGTTGAAAGAAGCAAACGATCGCTTGTTGATCGTTGAGTAAGCTGACAGAGCTACCAACTTGATTAGACAAGTTCTTCAACACCTGCGACTAAATGCGCCGCAGAAATAGAGAAAGTAAAAGTAGTTGAAGCTTGAAATTGTGCTACAAATGAATCATACTTTAAGTAATATCAATCACTGAAATATCTTAATATAATATCTTAGTTATTATGCAACCACGCTAACTTGGTCTGATATCCCTTCTTATTATTAATTTGGGCTACTCGATACACTATTCTCGTTCAATAATATGGTTAATAACCTTCACTGAACTCTATAAATATATAACTATTTATTGTGGCAATCATGTATGAGCTATTTATGGTTTAAGCCACAGGCTAGCTGTAAATTTGTGATTATTTTTCCCTTGCGGATGGCGCCACTTGCCCGACACGCCCCGTGGCCAAGTCCGCAGAGAGAAACACCTGAAAATACGAACCTGTCGTTATGCTGAATGGGGCGCTGACAGGTAAAATGTCATGTGGACATAGAACCATAAACCATTTGGCATGCCATCAAAACAATGGGAGGCACCTCAAATCACGCAATGCGCACTGAAATTGAAGTTTCCATTTCATATTCTATCACGGCTTGTCTGATGGCTTGATGGGTTCAAGTATTACCTTTTTTGTGCTCTGTCGAGAGTTAATTTGGAAATGTCACGAGTTTGACAAGCATTCGAATTGGCTTTGACTAACTTTTATGACACCAATTATTTGATTAGAGCTAGACTAGTTGACATTTCCGATTGTCAGTTACTAAGCAAATTAATTGCGTTAAATAGGAACTAGTTCCGGCTTGAACTTGTATCAATAGAGCATATACAATTGTAAATGTATTTCCAATAATTTGATTCAAGTCGTAGCTAGTTCATTTTTAATAGCATTATTGATTTTAATTCAAAAACTAACAATTTTTAAACTGAAACTAGCTCCTAGCAACATTTTTATTAGAGGTATTGAAATATCTAAATATGACAAATACTAAATTAGAGTTGTTGAATTTCTAATTGCACGATAAATTAAATTATTTCAATTTGAACTAGTTCATTATTTGACTAAAAGTTGTTTTTTTTTTGTGAATTTTTTTTTTGTAATTTTAGATTACTTTTATTTTTTGAACTAGTTCCTCTTGCTTGATATTAATTGCAGATATACTGTATCTTTATGTGTGAGTTTTCCTGAAAATTCGTTGATATATACCTCATTTTCGTTACCTTTGTTCGATCTGAAATAAAGATTTATGCATATTCCTTTAGGTAAATGTGAATTACAAACATTTCGATACGCAAATAAACAGAACTGCGAATCATTTGAATTTCGCTGCCTTTGTTCGATCAAGAAATTTCATTAGGATTATGGGGTAGATTTTCGCACATGCCCAGAGGTGACCTACATAAACGCTCCACACAATAGATTCGGTCCTGCGCCGGGCGCTGCGCATCTCAGGTAATTCCTATGCAAACGCAGCTGGACACGAACTGGACTCATTCTTTGGGTGGTTGCGCTACAGATCTTACGGATCTGAAATGCATTTGGTGTCAGTTTTAGGGTCACTTTTCGTGAGTTTGCGAATATTTGATGATCGGTTTTCTTGTATGCAAAACATTTTTACAAATTTTTTAAGATTGTTATAGACTTTTTTGTGGGGTAAGAAAATGTTTTCCATTTTTTTGTGTACGCAGTCATAATAAGGCGTAACGTGTTGTAAGCTAAAGTAGCTAGGGTCCAAATAACCTCAATTAGGTCATGTTGACCTTTTGAGTATGTTTTCTGAGAAAAAGGAAAATAATCACAATTTTTAAGATAATAAAAAATTCGTGTTTATAAGGATTTGTTTATTATTTTTAGAAGAGAATTGACAATATTTGATCAAATTAAAAATAGTTTCAATTGAACTAAATTAATCCATCATTAATTTTCGTATATTTCAACTGACTTTTAATCATTATATTTTATTAAATATAAAATCAATACGTAGCATTTATATCTTTAGAAATCCAAGAAAATCATCAACTACTTAGAGTCAGTAAATTCAAAATTTTTCAATTAGCATTCTTGAAACTTTTATTTTATTATTTAAATTTTTAATTGAATTTCTTATATATATTTCTGGTAATATATATTTGTACACCTGGTCTTCGTGCTCTACATTTTGCCGCCAAATATAAATTGCAGAGCTGTCAGCTAAAACAAAACCCCAAAATCCGTATTCAAATGCCGACTTCACGCCTAATCAGCGTCTAAGGCGCTGGACAAAGGCGACTCTGCATAATTTTTGAGACCAACGGAAGAAAATTCTAAAATCCGAGCACAAAATGTAAAAATGTCGGGCATTCTTTTGGGTGAAAACTTCCCTTAGAAATAACGATTCTGTCAACAGTGATCTTTGACCTTTACGCCTGAATAGCCAAATTGCCAGACATGCAAAATAATGCATATGAGAGCAAAACGGACTTCAGGGGTGCAACTGGACGAAGGGCGCGCGGCTGCAGAGGAAAGTCAGAAAAAGAAAGTGATATATGGCCGAGGAGTTTGTGCCCATAGAAACTACATTTTGAAATTAAAGTACAGTTTATATAGTTGCTATCTGCAGAGCAATATCAAATTTATTACAAATTTCCATCAGTTGGCCATAAAAATGATATCAAAGGGTAATTTCGAAAACCATTTGAATGAATTGCAGCCACGAACTAAGGGAAACTTTTCAGCTAACCTCAGGTGATAGAGCTCATAAAAATAACACTTGAGATCTATCAATATTTATGAGCAGCAGCCCTGCTGAACCCTTTTAGCGTGCAGCTCCTGTGGACGCTCGCTCTATGGAAATTGCCACCTCAATAGGCGCGACTCAAGTGGAAGATGCCTGGCACTTTGGACCGACGAGCTTCATAGATCTGTTGACAGAATACTTAAGGTTGCATTCGTGGGCATGGTCGTCAGCGTGGGCGTGGGCGTGGGTGTGGGCATGGTCGTGGACGCTGTCTGGAAGCACGCGCCGTCGACAGTTGCAGGCTGGGCCATAACTTTTCCAAGTTGTCAGAGCGTTTAGCTACTTAAGCACTTGAGATATCATTTTTGGACGTATGCTCAGCACTCTCACTCTCCCACTCTCCCATTCTCCCACTCCCCCTATTCCTCTTTCTTTCTTTCTCTTTCTGCTTCTCAGTCTTAATTGCATTGCTTTGATGCCACACATGTCACACACTTGAGAGTCAAGTTGGCGCTTCATTTCATTTTCGGGGGAGTTTCGCTCTCGTTTTGCTTCTCGTTCTTGGCGTGTTAATTTTTGGTATTAGTAAATTTATTTGGTTTTTGGCAGAGATTTCGTCGCTGGAAAATTTATTAGCACATTAAGATAAAAATGTAGTCGTTTATGTCTTTGGCTCCATGCTTTGGATGCCTCTTCAGTTGCGGCACTCGTGCCGCTCGCTCCGCTTGCATTTGACATTAAATTTTATTGCCTTTTTTGCTGAATGGGGACGGAGAAGGGGGGGCTGCCTAGAGGCTGGGCGTGGCATTATCGCATCATTTGCTCGTCATCTGCTCCTCCTCAAGCATTTGTGGAATCTTGTAGTTCCGTATTTTGAATAATGTCAAGCATCTTTATGCTAGATTTATTTGGGGCTTACAACATTTTGGGCGCGCTCTGTGGGCCCAAAGTTGGATTGGCAGGTGCGGTTCGGCTGCGGCAATAACTTGAGTGCGTTTCGATATAATAATGGTATTTTTTAATGCTCCCACTTAATGGCAAACAAATTCGACAAATTTGTTCAGGGAAGGTGACTAGAGGTTGCTTTAGAGTTCCCTGACTGTTGATTGAGAGCAAAAGCAATCCATTCATATTCTTGAGTTCATTTCCATTGTTCAAGCAAATTGTTACAGAAGAATACAATGCATCCGCTTCAAATCTATCTTTGTTATTATACCTTAAATATGATAGATAGTTATTTACAGAGTTGTGTAATTTACTTTAAGCTAAGTTTTTTATTTGTTTTAAATTTGTTTTACATATTCGTTGTATACATCACATAAAGCTGAAGTTTATACAGAGGCGAAATCATCATCATAGATTAACTCTTAACCACTTTGTAATCTCTGTTTATGCTTAGACTTAACTTTGTCTTGTTGGCAGCATAAAAATCTCTAGCTAAAAAAATATTTAATATAAAACAACTTGATCTTAGCCCCTTTGAACTGATTAATTGAATCTAGTCTTATAATTAATTTATATAAACATAACGCCATATCAAGATTTAACAAAACAATGACTTAGCTTTCATGTGCTGAATTCACTCGATGCGATTATTAACCATAAACTGTGTGTCCTTCGCTTGTGAGAAACTCGGCTGTGCACTTACCTCCCCCGAAATAAACAATCAAAATTCCCATAGAAGGATAACGCTGCAAGTTCCGCTTAGGAAGTCAAACTTCCTGCAACGGCTGCGAGGGTGTGAGCACTCGAACTCCGCCCCGACTGTGCGGAGGGGTGGTCCGGCTGACAAGTCCTGAGTCATTTGGCTGGGCTGATTTGCTTTGCTGGCTTGTTATCCTGTGCACTATGCCTGTCCGGCCAGAGATTGAGTGCATGACTGACCGAAACACTGCTGGGGAACTGCGGGACTGTGGGCTACCTTGACGAACGGACTAACTGTCTGACTGACAATTAAGCGACACACAGCGGAAAATAGACGACGTGGCATGCAACATCAAAGCTGCAGCCAGCTGTGGCAGGTTCGTTTGATTTTTCAGTTGTTCGTCACATGACAGCAGAGACAACGCCAGCGCCAGCGCCAGCGTCGTGTGAAAAGTGACTTGGAGAATTTTGTGTACCAACAGGAAGTTGACGCTGCACAGGAAATGTGATTTGTAGTTTTCAATTTTCCTTTTTTTATTTCAACTATATTAAAACTTTGTTTGTTTTAGCGTCGCGTCGGCTGAAGTGTCCTGTGCAGAGTACCGACCGTGTCCTGCGTCTGACACAGGTGAGCGTTCGCGTTGAGTTGCGCTTTTTTCCACAGCATTTTCATCAGCTTTTAAAGTCAGGCTGCATGACGAGCTGCCATTTTGTTTTGGAAAAGTCAATGCTCCAGGTTGACGCTGTTTTATTTGACAACGCGTTCCAGTTACAGTATCACAAAGCCAAGCCATTGCAGACATGGATACTGGTATTTATATATACTCAGCAAAAAATGAATAAGCCAAGTGTAGGGTATATCCGGCTAGTAACTAAGTCATTTCCGGTTAATAAATTAATCAGATTTTTAATTAAAATATTAAAATTGTTTTTGCATTCGATATTTCACTTTATATTTATATAATTAAAAGTTTGTTTTTTTTTTTTGTAGTAATTTATTATTTTTTTTTTTTAAATATATTTTCTATTTATGAATTTCAAGACTTTTTTTGTTTACAATATTATACAATACAATATTATACAATATTGATTCTGCAATAAATTTTTTTAATATTTTTTTTTTTTTATTTATGTAGTTAAGAGCTTTTGGTATTTTTTATTATTTGTTTTATTTTTATTTTTTAATTTGTTTTATGTTTATTTCTTTCTAATATATAAAATATATTCATATATAATCAGAGTAGCGTTTTATCATTATATATTATTGATAATATTTGGCATCTATAATTTAGCAAGTTTATTAGTTATTAACTGCAATATCTAGGGTATTTCTTTAGTCAGATATTATAATCTTGATTTCCGTCTTTATCAGTTATTTCGTTTATGGCTTCAGCATCTCTCAGAGCTCTCCTGCCGACTTCATCTTTCCTATTCCCCATTGAGGGTATTTAAAAGTCCATCAGCTTTAAGAACCTAGTTTTATAAAATTTTTCATTTCCTTTGCTCCTTTTTTTTGGCGCATGTCCTTTTGCGGCTGCCGCTGCGGCCTCAAAGGCGGAAATGTCGGGCTCATGTGTCGCCGTGTGCTGTTGATGTTGTCTGTCTGTATGTGTGTGAGTATGTGTGTGTGTGTGTGTGTTTGTTGTTGTCACTGGCAGTTGTAATCAACATTTTTGCAATGAGCAAAAGGCTGCCAGAAAATCATTTCTTCTCATGAAAGTATAAGCGTGTGTGTGTGTGTGTGTGTGTGTGTGTGTGTGGGAGAGCGTTTATCAAAAGAGTCAACTGTGCACAACCTGGTTGCTCTGAGCTGAAATTTTCAATTTAATTTTCCTGTGCTGCCTTTTCATGTTGTTTGCTTTGACTTCAGCTCTGCTGCCTGGCTGTGCTGTTTGACGCATGACAACGCGCCAGTGACAGGCGCATGTCCTTCTGCCCAGCAACGGCTGCACCTACACACAGCCTTCGCTCCAGCTCCTTTCCATTCTGGTCCTGGCATCATCCTCATGCTGTCAGAGGAAATGCGCACGCTGCTCATTTGTCGTATATTTGGCTCGTCCGCTATTTCTTTTTCATTTTCTATCTTTTCTTCTATTTTTTTTTTTTTTTTTGCAAGAAATTGAAGTGTCAGAAATTTTGACATTCGAATTGTGACTTATGACAGATCGACTTCAGGCCAGAGGTGGCACAGAGAATGCATTAGCCCAGAGCAAACACCATATGGTTTATCTCTTTACAATTGCTCCGCACCTTGGCGGCGGGCAGTTCCTACGATTTCCATTTACATTTTAAGGAACATGTCTTGAGAATCGCATAACGTGCATATACTTTGGATATGTTGCAAATGTCAGAGTGGCTTTTTGCACGTTCTTCACAGTTAAAATATTATATTAAATTGCTTTTAAATATTTTAGATATTTTCTCTGTCAAAACTCTATTTCAAATACATATTCCCTAAAAGGCCATTATTATTATTTCATTAAACTGGTTTCTAAAAAGGTTTTCCTGCTGTACATTTCATGATGAAATATATTCTTTATAATTCAGAAATATATAAATATTATATTTATTATGGATAGATATATAAATATTAAAGAAGTTGGCTGAATTTTAAATTCGATTTACTATGATATTAGCTCTAAAAATCATAAATCGTAAAGTAAATTATTATCGGAAAAAGATTGAGCCTCGCTTAGTTAACATTTAAAGTCCCTTCAATATTAAACAAAAAAGAGTTTTCTTGACTCTCAATTTATATTTACGTTATTATGTGAGTTTCCTTAATAGAGAATAAAAATTCTTATAAAAATTATTAAAATTGAAAAAAAAAATATAATATATAAGTTAAATATTTTATTTATAGAAATAACTAATTTCAATTTAACTTACAGAGCCAAGCGTCTCTAAGGGCGGAGATTGAAGAAGCACTTACATAAGTAAAGATTTATCAAACGTTCGTGAAAGTCAAACCTTTATCCCTAAATCTAAGAACCCGCTAAACTGAAAAAAAGGGGTTCAGCTCTGGGCCAGCGCGAAGCTAAAGAAAAATTATGAATTTATGCAGATCGTGTTGTAAGGGAGCGACAAGGATTCATTTCGTGTCATTAGTCAACTTGATGGTGTAATTATATGAAATTACAAAAACAACAACAGCAGCAGCAACAGCAGCTGAGAGCCAAGTTCAAGTGCTGTGCATAGCCGTGGAAAGTGTTAATAATGATGATGCCGAAACTGGATGCTGTTGATGCTGGCTGTAGCAGAAACAGGATCTGACGCACACAAATGCAAATAATTGACTGTTACGCGCTTGTTAGCCTCCACACAGGACACTGTGGCCGGGCAGTTTATTAATTTACATGTCAAACGAAACTCGCGAAGGCGACACAAACAGAGAGACAGGAGGGATTGCGGGAGAGCGAGTCGTTGTTGGGTGTCAAAAGGTGAAATTTCAAACCAAAACACAACTAGAAACAGTATAAAGAAATTCATATCCGACTGATACTTTCCTGTTCCAGCGAACAGCGAACACATAACGAGATTTATCTTCATTAAAGTTTGTTTTCTTTTTTGTTTTTTTTTTTTTTATGGTCGGCAGCAGTTCCGGAAGTGCACTACCTGTAAATAGTTCCACGGAAGGCGGTCCAGCTCAAAGCGTTTGACAGCAACAAACAAAAGCTGTGTTTGGTCAGAGCCAACAGCCAACAGCCAACAGCCAACGGCCAGCAGCGCCAAGGCAGTTGCAGTTGCAAACGTCAAATGGTCGCGCTCGTTGATGTGAGGAAATTAGCGAGATCTTTGGAACAAAGACCCACCTCAGAGACTGACCCAAAGTTGTCACCAAATTGAGCTGCAGGTGTCAACGGGCCTGGTCAAGATGTGACCATTAAAAAGCAAACAAACACGTCGCCCAGGCCGTTAAAAAGCCATTAAAAGCCATGAAAAAAAGCATTTGGACGGTCGCTGCTCTAGAAAAAAAAAAAAAACTTATAAAGTTATAAATTAACAAACAATTTTATGAGCACCACGAGTCAACGCTTGAGGTTCACGAAAAGTTCACTAAAATAGGTTTTTGGAATATTTTTAAGTGCACAAACGCCGGATGTCTGTGCGGATAATTAGTTATACGAATTCGCGCGCCACTAGAGCTCGGCGCGTACTCAGAAACACTTTTCAGGATGCCCCAAAGAGTGGCATTTGCAAAGCTTTAATTAAGCTACATTAGCAAAAAAAAAAAAAAGATGTCAAAGGTTTTGCAAGCATAGAACACACAATTTTAGTTTGTGCGAAAATGCTAAATGTGAACAACTTTCTAGAGAGAGAATATACATACATTAGATCCATTAGACACGGCAGCTAAAGCGTTGACTCTATTTAGCACTCAATGGTTGGTCACATTTCAACAAAATGGCTTCAGAGACAACACACTCAACACACTCAACACATGCGCCTGCACAGGACATGAAATGATATAATATGTTGCCCTTTAGCGCCTTGACCCTTTTTTGCCGGAACTGTTACAATGGTTAGCGCACAGGCACATATGGAGTGGAGCCATTTTGAAAATATTCGCGCAGCTTGACCTATGAGGACAACTGAGACTCGGACACTCCCCTGGCAGCAAGCTGGCCAAACGGGAATGGAGAGAAGTTGAAGAAAAAAAAAAAAGTGCGCACTTTGGGAAGGGCGCGCAAAGCTAATTTGAATATAAAAATCATTAAAATTCAACGTGAAAACGTCTTAAGTTTCCTGCTGTTTGCAGGACGAGTGCTCAGAACTTGAATTCGTACTCGTTCTCTTACTGTGAGAAGAAATGCTCAAAAGTACGGTGATGACCTCTGATCCCGTTGGGTGTCCCGTACACGTCCCAAAGGATATGCGAAATTACGTGCGTGACTGACCAATGCGCTGACCAATGTCCAGTTTGTAAGCTGACCGCTGCACAATATCCTTTCGCACTGAGGGATGCGAGCTCAACTCGTTGTCCTTCAACTGTCCCGTCTAAGGATGGGCAGCAACTGTTACTTGCCTCTTGCCTTCTGCCTCATGCCTCATGCCTCATGCCTCATGCTGGCGTCTTAATGATTAATAAAGTCTAATTTATGAAAATAATCTGTTTGCTTCTGCAATGGAGAATTGAAATGGCAGCCGCCTATTATTGCGCCCTTTCCTCTACATGTATGGCCATTCCATACTATGTCTCTCTGCTCAACCCCACCAGGTGTAATTCGAATCGCAATTGCGTTGCATAACTTATCGGCCTGACAAACCAAAACAATGCCAACATCAATCATAAGATTTCGCCGCGAAAGCTTTACAGTACAGCTTAGCCGTCTGTTTTGTATAATTAGCTAAAAGGGATTCATTATGTTCGAAATAGAATAGGATTACATAAACGCAATTTCGGGCTAGCTTTTGAACTTTGCCAAGGTGGTGGAGATGGGGAAAAGCATGAGAGAGCTTTGAGCTAAAATTTGGAAAAAGAGGCAGATGATATGGATGATATGTAGATATTTATTAAAGACGATTCAAAGAGGGTAGGAGAGAAATTGGGAAATACAGGTAAATAGAGTGAGAGTGAGGGAGAGAGAGGGAGTAGGGAATTTACCTATTAGAAGTCTGTTTAAATTTATACATATATTGATTATTAATGTATTATAAATTAATTTATTACTATTATATTGTAAAGGTAATTAATAAATATATTATTATTGACTACATAAAAAAATGAGTTTACAACTCAAATACACACTTCAATTAATATTTAACGAGGCAAGATCTAATGGCACGTGTACACTGAGAAAAAAAAATAATAACAACAACAACAAAACCCAAGCAAAGATGAGAGTGCAAAAGTCAAACTAAATAGACAGCAGTCGTAGAATCTGAGCATTCGGGCATCCCAAATCGAGATCGGCAGTGCAGATATATATATGTACATATAAATCAAACCAGAATAATGGCAATGCAGAGCGATAATATGGACCGAATACAAAGAGATGGAAGGCGCTGAACAAGATCAACAAGATCAACCCTTCGGTGCAAACATTTTGATCTCGGGCATTAAAAAGCAAACAAAAACAGCCCAAAAACCAAACCCGATTTCAATGATAGCCCAACAAAAACAAATATGATGCGGATGCTGAGTGCCCTAATTTGTCGAGCTAACTTCGTTTCGAACATAAATGGGTTAAGGAGCCGACGAACCACACACTCTCTCACACACACACACACACACACAGAGTCTCTAAATGGTCCACAATGGAAGCGGAGGCTGTTGCACGCGCAGGGTTCTAGACCTTGGTCATAGGGTTAGCTCGGGTGCAAGGGTTTTGGTCTCTTTGCGTCTTCTGTTTGCCACGCCTGATCGGCTTAAGTGGCACATTGAAAGGATTACGAGATCTTGGCTGCCTCTTTGTTTGTTTTCTATCCAGCCAGCTACTGTCTCTCGCAACCCTCGAACACCAAGAAAAGAGTAAAGAAACCTGGATGCTGTCATTGAGAGGTTTTTTTTTTTCATTTTTCATTTTTTTACACTCAACTAGCTCTTGAATGCTCATTGAGTTTTACGCAGCCGAATGAGACGATTAGCATAGCAATCCGATTGTGAGGATCTGCAATTGTTGCCATTGTCTATAAGGTTTTTAACACTCTCTCAGAGGGTTGTTGCCACTGTTGTGGGCGTGTGAGACAAGTTCCCCTTGCCACATTCAGCTCGACTCGAAATGCGCTCAACGGGGCGCTCGGTAACATCAGCCCTTGCCAATTGTCACTATCTCTCTGGCCTATTAGACGAGCACTTGTCACATTGTGCGAATGTGTGTGTGTGTATGTGTGTGTGTATTTTGAGTGCCATTGAAAAGGCGTTGAAGCGCACAATTTTACGTGTTATTTTCGCTAAATTGCACTAATCGCTTAAACTTTTCAGCAACGGATTGCTAGGGGGATGGTGCTGCAACGGAGGGGTTGGGGCACAAGGGACGCGGTCTACTTAGTATTTTGTCATTGTCATTGCGGCTTATTAAATAAGTACTCATGGCAACGACAACGACAACGGCTTAGAGCGCAATTCAATTACATATTAAATGAAAATTAAGTGTGGAAAAAAAATGCTCATGTAAGCTGCTCAATAAGCATTTAAGAACTTTTGATGTTGAATTGATTTCGTTATAGTATTTATACTTGACGTATAAATTAGTATTCTAATTATCATATATTTTGAGACAATTTAAAGATTTATGTTTAAGTCAAAAGAAGACGTAAATGGCTAAATTGTTTAAATATTTACTTAAAGCTAAAATGTCAAGCAGAATTAAAATGCCAAGCAAAATTAATTCAGAAAATGTTTTTTTTTTTTTATATGGCAACTAAAACTTTAAGTTCAGCACATATTTAACAAATTTTAAATTTATTTTGATTTTTTTTTATTTTTAAACTAATTGAGAGACTTAAATATTTTTTCACATTTTATTGTAAATATTTATTGCCTATATTTGTATATTGAATTGTGCAACTAAATAAAGTAAATATTTATATTTTTCATTAAATATATGCATATTGTATATTTATTTATTATTTATATAATTTTTAAATAATATTTGTTTTTTATTTACCTTTAATGCAATTTACAAAGAGTGGAAAAATAAATTAAAAAAAAAAAAAAACTTTCCAGACAAGCAAAATAATTCATGTGATGCAAAGGGAGCCAGAATATGGCGTTTTATATTTTATATATATTTATATACTATGTACCAGCAATATATATACATACATATTTATGTATGGCTGCCAGCAACTCAAGTGCTGTTGTTGCTATTGCTGCAGACAGTTTGTTGATAAGAAGCATTTTGTTTCTTTTGAATAACTGATAAGCCCCATTAAAAAAGAACGCTGGACCGAGGTCGATTGACCTGCTTTTAAGCGGCGACTTGTGCGCGTCCGTTTCATCAAAAGTGCTCTCCAGCTGCCACGCCCCACCTCCCCATAGCAAGCCACGCGTCCCTCCGACAGCTGCACATAGTATATATATTTACTTATAAGAAAATAAGATGTATAACTCAAAAAATCTTTGCTCATAATTAGCAGCTAAATAGCACTCAAAGAAAGTTTATAAATACACAAACTAAAATATGTAGTATATATATATATATATATATATATATATATATATATATATATATATATATATATATATTTGTATGTATGCATATGTCTGATAGTCTGTCTTATCAACGCGTATTTGCGCGCATTATAATCACAAATGTTTTATATAAGTCGAATAGATAGTAACGGCAAATGTAATTGTTGTTGCTTTTGTTTTATTTTTCCTGTTATGCCTCGATTAACTCGGTTCTATAAGTATGACTGTCTAGCTATATAGCTGATGCTGATGCTGCTGCTGCTGCTGTTGTTTCATGCTGAACTTTTGGTCCTGATCTGTATGCAGCAAATGCCGATCTTTGGTGACATCAATTTTTAGGGTGAACAATTTCAATTAGGTTTACGCTGAACCGCATATTGAGATTAAAGACGCCAAAGAGCTCTGTCCAACGGCAGCTGCTTAGTTGAGCATGAACAGCAGCAAATCGATTGCCGAGAGTCGAGAATTTGCCATTGATAATTGCAATTGTTGTGCATGTTAATCAGACAAACTAGACGTGCAATCGAATGTATCTTATACTAGCTGAAACTGAATGAACGAGCTTACGATGGGAATAGAACGCTTTAACTAAATATAAAATGTATTTTCATTAAATCTTTAAATCTTAAAATATGCAACAAGATTTCCTCCTTCCAAGTTTGGCTAATTCTCTGTGCAGCTGCATTTTCTGTTTATGCTAACATCTTATAATTTCGAGAGTAACTTTTCTCCAAGTGTTGCTGCCAGAGTCCCACGCTGTGCAACAATGACGCTCACTTTGAGTGGCTCGAACAATAGATACATATTCATATTAGATGCACATTAGCTGCCGCCAAACTGCCCTCCCTCGCCTTTTGCAATCGCTTGCACATTCAGGCACTCAGGAGCGGCTGCTGTAGGAGCCGCACGATCCCACGAGACCAAACTCCGTACCCAAAATGCAAACAAAGGTTGCTTTTTGTCTGCGGCAGTTGAGGCATAGATGGATGCGGCGTTTGCTGCGCTCACTGCTCTTCTCTTTGGCCAACCGCAAATTGTCGCCAAGGAAGCTGTAAATGTTGTCTAACATGCACCCTCGCTGTCCCACACACACACACAAACACACATACATACACACAGCTAACAAGATGCAAACTCTTAGATACAATGGGCTCGGAGTGGCCACAAAAATACCGTTTAATGAGCACAGCTTGACGATTCAGTAGATCTTGTCAAAGGATATTGATATTAGCCGGCTGCCCATTATCTTGAAAATCTATTCCTTAAGCCATTTCGGCAATAATTCTTCGTACTTTATAGACCTTACACACACTCGCTCTCTCTCTCTCTCTCTCTCTCTCTCTCTCTCTCTCTCACTCTTTTATTTGACCGCAAGCTGTCCGTGTCGTGAGTTTCGATTGAGTTACCGTTTCCTTCCGCTTTCCTTACACACATAAAATCTAAATAGTTTTGGGACACTCACCAAAATGACCCAAAAAAAAAAAAAAAATGCAGCGATTGCAAGGCTCGAAACGGACTGGTTACGATTCGATTAGATGGTTTTGAATTGGTTTGGATTCTATTGAAACTACTGAATATGCAAAAATTTGATTAACTTGAGAGCGGTTACAGTAAAAAAGAAAAAGGTAATACAAATGCTAACAATTGGGAAAAATGAGCTGAGAAACCAACGATTGAATAGAGAAAGAGCAGCCCGATTCATAAAGCATAGTAAAAATTAAGAATCTATATATATTAATTTATTTATGATTAATTTTTTATGTATGCATTTGTCTACATTTTTAATTATTTGTTTTATTTATTTAAATTATTATTTATTATATTATATATTATTATTTTGTAATTCATTAGATTATTAAACAAAAAAACTTAATTTTTTGTAGTGTAGTGAAGCTTAGTCTCTTATTATTTTTTTTTTATTTATGATTTGTGCGCTTTGCCTTGCCTTGCCTGACAAAAGGCGTAAAAGGATAATGGCTAGGACACTCGAGACTCATCATGAGAGTGTAATTTTATATGCAATAAATGAATTACTATAACAAAGCCAATTACTCTCATACAAGCTCAGAGATGTTTTTGCGTCTATTAATGGATATAAAGTAATAAATGAGTAATAAAATATTTATGAAAAGTTTGAAGCTTAACAGAATAAATAAATAGAGAACAGTTGATGAACATTTTAAAAACATGAATTTTATCTTCCATTCAATTCAATGTATTGCAAATGGGGCGTAACAGTAAGTGATAGATGGCTTGGGAAAGAGAATGCGGAAATGCAGAAGGTTCACATCAACCTATTGGTCAACCTTTTGGTCAGCGCCTTTGTAGCTTTTGCTCTCCATTGATCTGGTCAATTTGTGAAAGATTTCACACCAAGACGCGCACATCATTAATTATTGCAGTAATCCGTCAGCATCCATCAACAGCTGAAGCCTTTCGCTAACCTCTGTCCAGTTGGCAAATGTCCATTGGCCCAAGCGAATGGTATCTGTGCATCATTAGGCGCAACTTTCTCACACTCAGCCAGGACGCAGGATAATAATTAACCATGCCAAAATAGCGAAACTGACCATCAAGCCAGTTGCATCAGTCAGTCAGAAACTATTATCTCTTTAATAGCCATAAACACACGCGCTCGCCCCGTAAGGGGATACTTTTCACTTCAGATGAATTCCTTGAGGTATTATATACCTGGTTGAATATTTCATAATTTTCTGCTGTCCAGTTTGCAACCCTTTGATTTTTCGTCTTGGGTTTATTCTTATTTCATTTCTTTATTTTTTTTTTTTTTTACACACACACACACACACACACACATCCTTTTTCTTTGCTTAAGCCCTTTGTTTTTCTCGCCATTGTCCGGTCCGGGCACTTTGCATAATCAATAATCCTTGACGCTGGCTCCTTTCATATTGTCGCATCGGCTGACCAGCGAGCCAACACGTCTGAAAAGATAAATTATGGTTTGTAGTCAAATTGAAGGCAAACAATCCGCACAAAGACGCACATACCGCACGGGAATTGTATCTTGGCTCAGTCCAGGGATCTCTTGCAGCAAGTATGCATGTCCATATGCAGGGGTAAGTCCTGCAGAGGCAGCTGCCTGCCCAGAGACTGGACACTGGTCAGAGCAGCGCTGCTCAGCTTGAAGGGGTGGACTGTGGCTCTATAGAATCTGTTTGTTTTTCCTTGGCATTTGAATTTCTCTATTAATTTGATTACACTTGGCTATGGGGCAAAGTAGTAAAAGTTGATTTAAGAAATAGGTAAAACTTTCAGTGGAGTTCAATGATGAATAAACTAGTATTCTTTAAGGAATAACAGTTAATGTTTCAGAAATAATATACTATATTAAATTAAGTATCAGGAATAATGATACAGTTGACTTAAATGCTAGACTATATGTAATGGGATTTATTCATATTTTTTATGTTTTACTATTGAAATCACAATTTATTATTTATAAATTTAATAGGATGACTTTTCTTCAGTTTATGAGAAGGTTGTGAATCTTCATAGTGTATAAGCGATATATTTATTTATGATCTACATATCGAAAACTCTGCATCAATTCATCTATTTTCAATAGAACATCTATAGTAAATTTATATATGTATTTACTTAAGCAAACACAGTGTCCTAAGTAAGGCCATGTTTCTCGGTGATCAATAGAGTGACCCGTAGGAAAATATAAATATAATTACAGTTTTATTCAAATGGCTAAGGTCAGTTGACCTTTTGCTATTGCATCTCGTGTATTATTATCTCTGGGGTAACATTTGCTCAAGAAATGACCGTAAGCAAGTCTTAAGACAAACGAGCAGCTGTGCAAATGTCAAGACGTAAGTGTCAAAATGCTCATTAATAACAGTGTCCTTAGCGCGGAATTGAAGTCCAGGATGCGATGCGATGCCAGGCGATGCCAGGCGATGCAGATGCGGCTGTGCTGAAGGATAACGGGAGCTGAGCAAACACATTGGCAGCTAGCGAAAGATGAATCGATGAGAATGCAAAATTGTGAAAGTAGAGGCAAAGCCATCAAAGCAACTGGACAATGCGGAAACTTTGTCAAAGGATGTTTGCGCAAGTAAACATTGAGGCAACTATCCACAGGACATGCAGGACAATGTCTCTATGGAACGGTGTTAAATTGAAAAATTATGATAAATAGCATAATGGGAAGTTACACAACAACAGCAACACACCTCGCACCATACCAAACGTCCCACTGTGAGCAGTCGAGTAAGTAATATGCAAAAGGGACATAAATAGACGTCAGGCAGGACGTCTCAGGACATGCGGCAAGGGTTGCGGCTGAAAGACAATCGCGACGAGTCGAGTGTTGAGTGCTGAGTTCTGAGTGTTGCTAAAGTGTGCAGCGGCCTATGAAGGAAATCCTTTCGCCACGGGATATCATTTACGCAAACTCCAAGTTTGACCGATCCCCAGCTCGGCCGCATGGCAGGACATGAGAGTGCCAGAGTGTGTGTGTGTGTGTGTGTGTGCGTGTTGGCACAGCTTTTGTTTATCTATCCGGCAATAGTTCACATAAGCTTATCTCCAGTCCTCTGCCGGTCGTGCAAAATGTTTGCGAAAACTTCACCAATTGCCCGCTGGCTCAACGAGGCGGGGGGTTTGTTAGCAGCCGGCAAAGGGTTAAGAGAATGGCTCCATTGCGTTGCCCAGCTTCGCTGCTACTTAAAGGATATTCACAGCTTAGTCGTGTAATGCGTTTGGCGACTGTCCTGTTTGCATTTTATTCGCCAGCGTGCGATAAATGTCACGTAAATTACATGCCCAGAGTTTCAGCTGTAGCTCGTCTTTCTAAATCGCAATTCCCTATATGCCAAGCGGCTATCAGCAAGTGCATTAATTTCCTTTATTGCTCCGCTCGACGCCCATATCCTGTGGCGCGTATGGTATTTGTGAGCATGCACTTTGGTTAGGTATTTTTTTATTAAGGAATTGTCTGACTTGAGAAGTAAGTGCAACTGGAGAGAAGAAGAAGCGATGAAGGAATAAATATCATTAAATAGGAAAAGAATTGTTTTTTTTTTTACGTTTTTTTACATGACAATTATTTCTATATACATTCTAGCTAGCTATTTTTTTAGCTATAACGTCAACTATCTTTCTACCTTTCTTTTAAGAATTCCCATCCTATTTTCTAATTATATTCCAATCTATTAAGTCTAACTTATCCATTCATCTGCCCACAAATGCTTTTATCTACCTTTCCAGCTATTTCTAGCCGTTTTTAGCTATTTTTCTTGTCATATCAGTGCTAAGATAAAGTTTTTATCCAATTTTTAATATATATTCCCGAATAACTATTAACTGATCTTTAAGGCAGTCTCTCTCGCTCTTTCTCTCTCTCTCACTCTCTCTCTGTCTTTCTCTCTCTCACTCACTATATATAATTTAAACATCTGAATGGATCCACAGCTGAAACTGGAGCTGAAGCTGTGCCTCTGTTTGTAGTTGCTTGGCATGTGTCTGTGCTCTTCATTTGCTGCTTAATCGCTGTTGACGCGCATAAATTTCAGTTTGCTTTCGGAGGCAATTAATTATGAGGGGTATCTAGCTAGCGTTTGCCTATACTTCGGAATCACCCTTTTCCGCGTATTTATTTTGTCAACAAACGGATTAGGCTGTGTGGTAATACGATCGCCCCCGAATACACTCGAGGGTCTCCGTCGAAGCCTTAGCGCTGCGATCTGTGATTTCGTTGAGGTGAGAAATTGATATATCCGAAGTGCTTCGAAATGCTCGAAAATGTTTCAATTGACAACTGCTGTCAGAAGTCGGCATGTTTTGCTGAGCACATGTCTAATTTTAGAAGCTGCATCTCACAAACTTTCTCACCAACCACCCCAGGAGCTGGTAGCTCCAATTAAAATTTAATTTTAAAGCAAACACTAATTGCGCTTTTTATGTTCCGTTCGTCTACACCCTACCTCGTCGACTGACTCTATCTACGCCCCTAGCAAACCCCTATTTGAGGTATTGCGCTCGCCCTATTTCCAATTGAGCTAAACTGCATGCTCGTTCGCCTGTCGCAGGTGGTTCATTTCATGGCGTTTCAGTGGTGCTTGCGTGCCAAGAACACACAGAAACACACAGATTTTGTTGTGGCAACCAGAGCAATTTTATAGTTTCCGGATCAAAAGATCATTTCCTGACAGGATGCTTGCAGGCTGCTCCTGCGAGTGGGCTTGTGGGAAAATATTTAGTCCTGGCTGAATATAAATACTATTTATAGATGGCTAATGATATGCTTTGACATGACTTGGGTTGGGCTCTACTAAGCTGCATGATCTGCGCTCATACTAGAAGTAAACACTATAGCTCATAACTGAACTATATGACTAGCGTTTAGTAGCCTCCATGAATCACAACAGTTGTGATTTACCACATTTCAGCCCGGTCAAGCAGCTCAGCCTGGCACGCGATCAATAATATTTACATAAACATAGTTTAGTTCCCGGAAACACTTGTGCTCAAAACCGCAGAACAAGTGCTACAATTGCACTCGCTGCCCAGCGTCATGGCCATGTCCATGTCCATCTCGGTGTCCCTAAAAGGGACAGCTGAAACCGAACACTGACGGACAAGGCGCAGGAGTCGAAGCATATCCTGCAGGCAGCTACCTGCCGAGAATCGACACTTGACTGGCATTCTTTGACGTGATTTGTTTGGCTCTCAGTTGCGATTGCAATTAGGGCGCACAAAAGGCAAAACCGCAGCATGTGCCCAGCGCTGGCAGGTAGCACAAGGTGCAAATCTGATCACGGTTCAGCGGCTCGACCTTTTTCATATGCAACGATTTGCAGCACTTCCTGCTTGGCCATTCAATTGCGACAATTTAGTGAAACCCTAGACAAAATACTAATTAAGCATAAACTGACTAATTCTTTTTGTTGTTTCAACCCCCCCCCCCCCCCCCCACAAAAGTCTTAAAGAAAACTGTGGGAAATTCCAGCTAGAAATTCAAATTGGAAATCTGTGTACCGCGCCGCGTTTTCTCGCGGTGTTCAAATTACGCTCATTGCAGGGCAAGCTGCGCACACCCGCGCACTTCTCTTAGGTGCCCCTCAGAGCCCGGGTGGAAAATGCATTTTTCCTGCTCGCTTTCTTGTAGTTGAATATCCTTGGGAAAGGCAGCAGCAGCGCAGCAGTCTTTTCTCTTCATTAAGTCAGTTTTGTTTTATATGTTTCTTGTGGTAGGTAAATATTTGAATATTTTACGTGATTTTGGAGCAGTTGGAATTTCCTGGCGACCCGGATACAGGATGTGTTTGCATAGGCAGGTTATGCTGCGGCCCAAAAACAGGTGTAGGAAGGGAAATCAACGCAGGATGAATGGAGTTAGTGAATGGACATAAGAAAGAAGGAAAGAAGAAAGATATAAAAAGTCGAAAGTAAATGTAGTTAAGAAACATTCATTATAGATATAAACATACATTTATATATAGTTCATGTATAATAATTTATATTAAGTGAATTAATTAGTAGAGAATTAAGATTTCAACACATTTTAAAAAATATTAAATATAATATTCAACTAATAGGGAGAGAGAGAGAGAGTGAAGGAAATATCAAAATTTAGTAAATGTTCTATGAGCAGCTTATGCTGCTGCGTTATAATGATCGATCTATCAATCTTTTCAACTCGATCAACAACTCTCATCTGGTCGAGCTAATGTCACTTCCTAGTTGGTAAACCTGACGTCACACCCTCTCAACCTCAGTATGGTAAACATGTCAATAAATCATTAGATCATACGGCACTTGCATGTCATCCATCCACTCGAGTGTCAATAAAGCAACAGCTACAACAACAACAACAACAATAATAGAAACTATGAAATCAATAGCCGGAAAATAGTTGACAAAGCAACCGTAAAACAAACACGCAACCAAAAATCCAACACCGAAAACACCAGAAATCACAAATTAGCTACACGAGTGTGAGAAACGAGCAGAAGTAGAATTACCAAAAAGAAAAACCCCAAACGACAGTATTTAAATGAGGAAAAAGACCTCGACACATGGCAGAACATCTGGAGAGGCATTAAAAAAAGAGAAAAGCATATTCCTATTGGAGGATCTACAACAATCTGCCCGTGGAAGATTACAATTTATGTTGAAGACCCAATCGATTCCGAACAGCGCTTAACTATAAACGGGGGAATTCCTGCTCGAAGGCGTGCACTCCGTGCACTCGCTGGAATTTGTTACAGAGCGAGTAGAACAAAAGGAGAGGAAAGTACTGGAGAACATTTCCGTGAGAAATATGTGACATTTTATTATACATATTTATATAGTCGAAGGCAGGATGAGGATGTGGGGGCCATAGCAGAACTTTTCCAATCAAATAAAAAACAGAGACAAATCCTTTGCTATCGTGCCATGCTGCTGAGTTATTTATGATTCTTATGAACTGTAAGTTGAGATCGAACCGAATGTTATCTGCCGAAGATACGCTCTGCTTCCCCGACTGCTCCAGTTCGCAGTCGATAAGCGTGATGTTTCTTTGGCTTATCATGACGATATGGATGCAGTTTCCAATTGAACAAATTTTATTTATTGCCCACAAGCAACAAGTGACTCAGTTTCCAAGAACCCAAGCTAAATCTAATTCAAGATAAGCCGCCACCTCGATAAGGATTATGAGTTAACTGTATCTATTTATAGTCGTGGCCCAGACACTCGAAGCGAATGCAACCAACCCTTTAGTTTTTGGTCAATTACGACTCAATAATACTTTCAATATTTATATCAATTGTTATTAAATATTATGTGGCACCCCTAAAGGGTCGTTTATTGACCGTACCTCGATATGTTTACACCCTGCTCCTGTTTGCTATTGGCAAAAGTCGCTCAAGTTCCAATACGAAACCCGATACCGCCAGGCAATCAAACCCAAACAATGTGAGCGAATGATTGGGTTTCAGCAATTACGACTTCGATTCGAAAGGGTTGCATTGAACGTGTTAAGTAACCTGGATCGGAACGAGACCCGATGTCGCCACCAAGTGGTCAATCGCGTATGCCTAATGTCTGCGATTTACATTTCAGAAGGAAGTAATTAACTGACTCGAGAAATGTAATGCTTAAGAAATCGTACAACTAGCTAGCCAGCAATGCGAAGACCGAAGACCGGATGTGAAGCATTTCGTGTGGAATTGAATTTGCATTGAAAGCTAAAATACATTGTGTGCCAGACGCACAGATGTTATTCAGGAATGTGAACGCAACACTTTTGCATTTTATGTAAATTGTAAATTAAAACCAAATGACAACTGTGTGATCGAAGGAAAAAGAACTCATATATGATACGTGCGGAAATAATTTGCATTCTTAGTCAACAATGTTGCATATGGGAGAATGAGGAGCTAATAAGCCCTAGAAAGAGGAAAGTAAATTGATTTAATTTATTTTTTAATGTTATTCAATTTAAATTTTATTTGTTTTTCTCTCTCATTCTATTCTCAACTGTTTTTGAATATTCTACCTTCAAGCTCTATGCCTCCCTATCTATCTATATCTACTTATTTAATCATTATTATTACAAGCATTTCATTGCTAAACGGACTTCCGCTAATCCACTTTTCAGATAGGCTTTCCACATACATATGTAGTTCCCACAACATTTTTCACCTCTGGTATTTACGAAATGCTTACCGGAGACAACATTGTGCAGAGAGTCGCTTGGCCCGGAGCCCAATGCGCATCTAAACTCTTGTCGTATTCGGCGACCCAGTTGCACTGCACTGCTTTATTATGATGTCAAATATTAGCATTTTGATAAACTTAGAAGATCTCGTTCGTTGGCTCTCTTTGTTTTAGTCGATTGTTTATCTTTTACTGCATTACGCATACTCGCACTTCCTTCATGCCGCAGGCATCTGCCCTATCGGGGACTGTAGTCTCTGTAAGTGAGTTCATTCATAAAAATAATTTTGGTGAGAAAGTCTAGGTGTGTTGCGTAATGTAGTGCATATCTCTTTCATGAAATAGTTGGGATTTCAACTAAGAAAATCTTGCCGCTAAATGCAAATAGACTTGAACAAATTTACATACGCCAGACTTTGCTTTAGAAACCGCTGATAACTGATAAATTTCTGGTCGTTTCTTGAGCAGCTGCGTCTGGACGCTTTCCCACCAAAAACAAGAAAGTTTATGCTGGAAATACTTATGTTATGTTGGCCTATACTCAAGCGGGCCTTGGCCAAGTTCAAAGGTCATATTAAAATTTTAATGCCAAAAAAAAAAAGGTTATTGAAATTGGTGCAGAAACGAGTTTTCTATGCCCAAAAAACAGACTGACCCATGGGAAGTTTTCGTGCAGTTTGACCTTTGACACGAGCCACCCCATAAAATAAAGTACGACCCGTTCGACAAGAGAGCCGAAAACATAACAATTGAACCCCTAAGCTGCAAGCTCGAGCACTAGTTAGACTGAGCAGCTAGTCACTTAGTCGCTGGCTTTTCGCATTCATATGCATTCACTTAACATTCACATTCACATCCACATTTATGAATGCGCGATCAGAGATCAATTGTTCAATTAGCTGCCGCAGAAGTTGTTTTTCTATATATGAAGCGAGAATTATGAATGAAAGGCAAGTGCAAAGCCCCCCCCCTTGGATCCCTGCAAAGGGCAGTCAGCGGGTGAGCAGCCCCCTGTCCACAGTCTCTGCCCAGCGCTTACTTAATCATGTTAATGCCATTAAGCAGCTTAATCGACGGCAAGATCTAAGCGCTGGCGTCGATAATCAGCAGACCTCTCAGCAAGCCTCTCACCAGAGTCCAAGTCCCTGAGCAAAGAGCTGGAAGCTGGAAGCTGGGAGCTGGGAGACCACCCAGCCAGCTAGTCGAACTCCGCTTGTGCCTCATCTAATTAAAAACCAAAAGTGCAAGCGGCTTGTAAATGTCAAGCCGATTGCCGAAGAGTTCGCGGATCACGAACTTCCCAGCCAGTTGCAAAATCAAAATGCATTTAACCCAAGCCCCTCCCGCCAATCGCTGGCGACAATTAAATGAAAGCCGGCACTGATCACAAACCAGAAATCGGAGTAGGGGAACAAATTATACTCGTTGAATAATATAATTGATGTTGTGCCGAATCAACCCCGCATATTGACATTTGCCTACTTGACATTTTAATACATTTGTTTGCGAAATATATTTTCATTTTTTTTTTTATATATATATATTTTTTGTTTTTGTTTAATCATGGCTTTTGCTTATGTGTAACAACTTTTTCATAAAAAAAACAGAAAACAGAAATAATATAGCATTATTTGTTGGCCACAATAAAAAGTGGCTGGCCAAATTAAAAGGGGTTAAACTTTTTGTTGATCTCCTCGTGGCTGCTCGCAGCATCTCTCGCACCGGTGAGCGACCTCATGTGAGCTCAGCTCTTGTGAAATATTAAATGGAAATGTGGACATACTCAGGGAGCATAGGGTTCAGAGTTCAGGGTTCAGTGAACGGCTTTAGAGGTGAGCGAAGTAGATCACTTCATAATTTGAATAGTTTGATAAAATTGTAGCCAGCTTTTGAACTGAAGCTGGGCTTACAATGGAATTCATGTGATATTAATTAAAATTAATAAATAAATATATTTTTATAGATATAGATAAAAGTTTAAAGATATATTTAAAATTAATAAATAAATATATTTTTAAACATATATTTGAAATATATTTATTGTTATATAATTACTATTTTTATTATTATAATTGATTTATTAGTATACAATTTAAATATATTTTTTTAGAAATAATTCAAATATATATTATTATTATTATTAACTTTATTTCTTGAAATATTTTGAAGTATTTGAATCCCATATTTCATTACAAATAAAAATACTCGAAATTATTATTTTTTTATTATATATACATACATACATATGTATAACTGAAATACATAGTAATAAATATATGTAATCAATAAAATACAAAATTGTAGCATGTAGCATATATAATCGAAAAAACTCTAACTAATTCAATATAAATTAGATATATAAATCCAACTAATTTATATTAAAAACTCTACCGTTGCCATATCCTTGTCTAAATATAAGTTCATTCAGATATAAAATAAACTATACAAAACTATTATAAATCTCTGTGTGCTGCCTATTCAGAAGAGGAACGGAGATATCAAACAGAAGCCACAGCGTTAATCACCTTGAACATAAAGATATCCACACCTTGGACTGGCTGGAATGGCCAAAGGACAGTTTTTGTTATTTCTTTATTGTTCTTCTTTTTGTCATACTGTCGCTCTAGCATCTGGCCTCGTGGACAATAAACCAATTTGAACGCCCACAAAATGAGCATGAAATTGCTTACGGAAGGAAGTTCGTGTGCCACAAAAACAAGGCCTAAAACAATTGTGGGCCACTACAACTAACATAGTTGTCGGAGCTAAAGAAATTTGTGGTAATAGATGCACAAATGGCAAAGGAAATATGCCAGGCATAAAAGGCTAAAATGGCTCATAAATATAGGCAATTATTTTTGCCAACAGACACATCCACAGCCACAGCAACAGCAACACATGCTGAGTGTGTGTGTGGGTGTGGCTGTGTCTTGTGTGTTGTGTCGCAGGTCGCTCTTTGCAGTCCTTTCGTCAGCACGTAAATCAAGTCAATGCCGCCTCAGTAGGTGTTGCCCATTGACCATTGTCCTGGCTTCCTGTGGCTGCCAACTGCTGCTACTCCTGCTACTCCTGCTGCTGCTGACAAAGACATCAAAACCATGCGCCCAAGGGCTTGCCAACTATTTGGTGTGCCGTAACTTGGCCAACACCCACGTGGCAGCTGGTCTCGGCCAGCTAATGCGGTAATTAGATAATGCCTCTAGCCCTGTAGGCACGAGCCCTGCCCTGCCTCGACGGGTTAGAGATCTGCAATCTGCAACTGAAAGGCGATACGTGAGCGGACCTACCTCGGCCCAGGCGCAGCTCAACTCAACATCCTTGCTACACTTTCCATGAGGTAGCGATTGCCACCCCTTTTTCTCTCGCGATGTATCAATTTCGTGATCCTTTTGCCAGCATCCTTTTGAAATCAAAAACCGCAAAACATTAGTAAACCCATTTCAGTTATTATTTTGCGCTCTGTTATTTGTTATTGTTCTCCAGCCGCAATTGTAATTTTATCAAGCAATTTGTACAGTCAAAAAGGAAGAAGCAGAAATATCCCCATAGGGCTATGAGCCATATGATACTTTATTAGATGTTTTGATTAGCTGCATTTTTTATTGTTCATAATTTCAAGAGTATTTAAAAAGGTCTCTTTTAATTGACAGTCTTTGGTTTTAGTTAGAGATGCAGAATGGACTAAAAAAAAATTGTTATTTAATGAATGGAGAAAGAAATTTTGATATCCAATAAATAGTTGAATTTGATTTAATCTCTTTTTTTTTTTTTGGTTTAGGCATAAGTTTTTATTCTACTCTAATGAAAATGCTTCCAATAAAAAAAAATTTTTTTTTAAATTGATTGAGTTGGACTTTAAAAATTTATATTAAAATATATATTACAAGTTTGTTAAGTTTGTTATATAAAAAGTTTGTTTTTAATATAGAATGTAGGGGGAATGAAAGAAAAAATAAAGACAGACCCACTTTATTTTTAATCATCTCAATCTAAATTAAATTTCCTAGAGTTTTCTTTGGTATATCAATAGCAAAATGAATATCAAAATCTCGTCAAAAGCAAAGCAAAATACAGTGAGAGAATGGCTGTCATACTTTCCGTTACTTTCTTTAATTGTAACCTCATTAATTTCAAACTTTGCCTTGCAGCATCCATCGAGGGCAACCCCAAAAGGCAACCCTTTGCCTTCCCATCTGACCATTGGTCAAATGTCAGTTATAAGCTCAATGCCGACTTATGTTTGCTTGCAGCAGAGGCCAGCTGTCGGCTTTAGGCAATCAAAGTGAAGACTCGAGACGAGATGCTGCGACCCCTGAGCGACCCCCTAACAGAAATAAAGATCTTGTTTGGCAACTATGTCAAATACAATTAAAAATACAAAAAAAGAAAAAATTAAGTAAGAACCGAAATGCAATTTGATGGAAATGCCAGCGAAATGTCAATCAAGGAATTATGAGCAGAGAAACTTAGGATCTGTGACAAAGTGAGAATTGAGGTATACATTTCAATCTTATGGTTCAATAGGCAATAGCGTTTTCATTTCTTACTTAAATTTTGGGAAGTTTTCCTTTCTCACCATTCAACGAAAATTCATTAAAAATTTTCACATTTTTTACCCAAAAAAACAAAAATCCAGATTTGAAAACACGAAAATTTGTAGAAAATCATGCAACGAAATATATTCCCGAGGCAACATTCAATTGTCCAAAACTTTAACGGTCTATGCAAATGCAAGTAATGCCTGAGGTCAGCAGAGGTCAATAGCGGTCCGTTATTGTTGTCTTTGGCCGAAGGGTTGGTTTCCTTATTTGTCCAGCTGCCGTCGCGAAGCTCGAAGATCTTCAACTCAGATTTTTCATTAGAAAATCATAAAAATGAAATCGCAATAGCCGCTGACCGACCGTCGAGGCTTATTATGCGTGACAGTCCACAAAGCATTTGTATAAGCATGACAATCGTATCGCCGCGCACATATCTTACAAGACATCCACCATATGAGGCTTTGATTGCGCAATCAAATTCAAGGCAGATGTACTGATGTCCTGCTGCCCTGACTACTACTTCACACATCCCGATACTTGCCCAATTCAATTAGCAGCAAATATCGATAGAGCTGGAAGGGGGGCGACGAGTGGTGCAGCCCTTGTCCTAGGCGTTGGTGGTGGCGATTGCGCTCATTTTTATGAGGCGTGCCGAAAGGGGCTGACAAAAGGCAGTTGGCACCTTGAATTGAATTGAATTGACATTTTTGCTATGGGCTACGAGAAATTTGGGTGCTCTGCTTTATATAACTTATATAGGTATTATAAAAGTGACTATAGAAATGAATGCTATATATTATATGTATATATGAGAGCTGTTACATTGGACTTTGTCATATAACTATCATAAAATGAATTTCGATCTGTATTCTCTTAGACGGAGAGTTATTGTATAACTGAAGCACAGTTGTAACTGTGTTTATATATATTTCTTTAAATTGTGATAAAATGATATTTAAAGATTTTCATAGAGAAATGAAGATAGAGAAATTAATAATGTGCAAAAATACTATATCGTATAAAATTGTAGAATATATCATTTGTGATATTAATTTAATAAATATAATATTCTATATAAATATATAAAAATTACTCTAGATGTGTTAGAAAATAAAGTTATTCTTCTAATAGTTTTTGCTCAACCTTAGAAATATATTTTTTAGAAATACTTTATTAAATTTTAATTTATAAAATAAAAAATATAAATGACTAAGATTATAACCATATCCAATTATTTTAAAATATAATCGTATGTCTTATGAAACTATATGAATACGATTCAAAATTGAAAACTAAATACGTATAGTAAAATATCTTTATAAGCACTATCAAATATCTAATCCAATTTTGATCTTAAGCTTAACATTTTGTATGCTTCACTTAGCTTATTTTTTTCCATAGAAAATCTCGTTTTTCGGCGCGAAATGAATTTTCATTATGAAAGAAAATGCGAGAAAATTTGTTCTAGATCCATTGTCTAGGTGCGTTTTACTCTTATACTCTTATGACTCGAGCTGTCAATAAATATTTATGCATTATGCGTAAACAAAAATAATAAAGTCAACTCAACAAAGGTGCAAAAAATAATAACAATAAGCTAAAGCATAGACAAAGCAAATTTTGAAGTGTGTAAAGTAGGAAAAAAAAAAGAAGAAGGAAAGAAAAAACTGGGCGCTGCCCGACGACACGCGGCTTTTCTTTGCACATTTCCATACCCAACTCAAAGAAATTTCCATTTTCACGAAATGCCCGAACCTTCAATAAAAGAAAGCAAATGAGTTTGCGAAATGAGATGAAATATTCAAAAAGCGACGACTGCTGCGGCTGCTGCTGCTGCTGCTGCTGCTGCTGCATATGTTAAAGCCAAGGATGCAAAAATATTGGCAAAGCCTAAGAAACTGGGTCAAAGGTCAGCAACAGCCACACATACGCACAGCGATCTCTTTGGGGTGCAACAATTTTCTATGCGATTGCATATGCAAAAAAAAAAAAAAAAAAGAAAAAAAATAATGCCCTAGTTCAGGCACGATCTTGATATGCCGCTGTCCGCTGTCCCCTTCCCCATCTCTTTTCCCGCTCTGTCTGCTTTTCCGCTTTTCCCTTGTTACGCTTGACATTATTTCAGGCCCATTTTCAATGCATTTTTCGCTGCAAATAATTTGGATTTCGCATTTTATAGTTGCCTTTTTTTTCGATTTTCTAACGATTTTGTTCAGCATTTCCCAGTTCTCCCGCAGGGTAGGCGTTGCTGCTATGGAAAAGTGCGCGAAAATTAACGCAGCATTTACACATATTTTTGGTTTTTGGCCGAAAGATCATTAATTATCATTTTTATCTGTTGCTGTGACTAATTCGATTTTTATGTGTTGAAATGATTTTCATCCTCTATTATTTTTTTTTTTTGGAAGCTGAAAAATGTTGTTGGTACATTTGCTATGCAAACAAAATGTAGAGTTTATAAAACAAAGTTAATTTAATGTTTTATATAGAATAAATTTATTAAACTCAATCTGAAAGATATCAATATTCAAGTTAATAAAGCTGTATTCAATTTGTAATAAATACATATATATAAATAAATAAAAAAAAATAAAATGAAATAAGTAAATAAATAAAATTAATTTATAAATATAAATTTAAACTTCAAGAAATTTATCAAACCAAAAAAAAAAAAAAAATAAGTAAATAGATATATAAAATAAATATATATGTATGAAATAAATAAATAAATAATATAATACAAAAGAAAAAAAATAATAAATAATTTACTTTTTAAATCATAATGCTTGATTTAAACTTCATATTTCAAAAGTCTTAATAAAAAGCTACATTATGATGAAAGCTGTTCGCTTTCTCAGCAGATTTCAGTTTGTAACGGTCAACTGTCCATCATTTGTGGACTCTGGCTGTTATTTCCCATCGTAACTGGACCAAACCGCTTATCACCTCTGAACCCGAATCGCCTCTGACAACACGTCAGTGACAATTAATAAAGAAAGTTCAAGATTTCAAGTAAAAAAGTGAACACACTTCTGGTTCTTAACCCCAGTCACATATTGGCCAAATGGACCAGCATCTTTGATCTCTCGAGATCTGCACCCTAAAGGGTCTCGGCTCGACACTCATCCCTTTCTCTTTATGAACTCTTTAACGAAAATTAATTTTTTCTCGTTTTTTTTCAACCCAAAAATGAGATCTTTTTTCTGATGAATGAGTTGCAGCATCTTTAAGGCAAGGGTCGGGAAGCAAGGAGGTTCCAAGCAGTTCAAGGGGTAAACGGCGCTTGTGTATTGGCACAACAAGTTATTAATTACAAATGTGGTATATGAACCCCTGAGGCAGCCCCTCGAGAGGGCAACTAAATATAGGAAAATGATTTCATTGAATGCGGAATTATCTGTTGCCAGCTTATGTCACAAAGTCTACCAATTTGGATTCATTTTTATTTATTTTTATATTTTTGGTAGATGTTTAATCTTTATAGATTTTTGCTGCTGCTGATAAACAGTTCGTTTTTTGACTGTAAAAATCTCAATATTTTATGGCTGCTTCGAAGAATAAATAAGCAGAAGCCCGGCGACAGAGAAGCACACGAGAAATTCATTACTCAACGTGATAAGCGGTACGGACTGATAAGAATATGCCACAAAAACAATGATTCGACTAGAAACCGTTAGACGCTGGCAAATGCTGCGTATGTGCTCCACTTGGCTGTCGCCTGGTCGCCTCCAACTGGAAAGATTCTCATTTCGCCTCTGCCTCGGCCTCTGTCTCTGCCTCTGCCTCTGCAATTGGCCATCTCGCTCGCACACCCACAGAGGCGCCACACAATTGGAGCAGCTGAGGTCTCACAGTGCAAGTCCGAAGGTTAGAGTAGCACACAATTCGATTAGCAAATAAAAAATGAGCGCCCGACGCTGTACTGCTCTGCACGCGCTCTCACTCACACGCGCATACACACAGGCAAAGCACTCAAACAAAAGGGGCGGTGCTCCGCGTGAGCAAGAGAGCGTGTGTGCGAGTGAGTGAGTGAGTGAACGAGTGCTAGCTAGCTGAGCGCCTTGACGCTGCTTGAGTTTCGTTAAAAAATTCTTATGGGAGTTTAACAGTGAGTCGTATACCAATTGGCTAAATTAACAGTGATGGAAAATGTTAGTCAACAGCATGTGTGTTGATTATGTTTTATAGGAAATACAAAGGAATTTAAAATTTATTGGGAAAGGATATATGAAAATGTTGAGCAGAAATTAGATACATTATTTATTATATGAAATATCATAGAGAATTCTAAAAATAACACTCTTAAATTCCATAAAAGCTACAGTTTCCTTTATAGATCCTAAATTTAGATTTTGATGCTTAGATAAGTTTGGAATCGATATCATGCTGAGTGTCAAATTGTGAATGGAAAAATTGTGAAATTCCAATGCGAATTTTCTATTAATTAACGACCTTTCAGAGTGGCATTCGACCGGTATTCCAGCAACTCGTCTCCAGCTCCAGGCCGGGACTGAAATCTCGCCTCGCGTTTGTGCCTGAAATAATTAATGATGTTCCCGACGCGGCGTCTCAGCTTTCTTGCTGTGCAAATATTAGCAAATTATTTTAGTTTTAGAAAATCTCCACACAGACAAACGGCACACAAAGAGAGAGGGAGAGAGAGAGGGGGAGATGAAACCTGGCTCTGGTCCTGCTGCAGCATTCGCTGTTTACAGTCGGTTTTCTCAACTCTCAAGACAAAGTCGAGCATCCCCTGATGCCGGGCCGTGGGAGGGGAATGGGCACTAATGATGTTGCTGTGTGGGTTTTCCATTCTACCCTGCCCTTGCTGCTAGCAGCATCCATTCATTCACTCCTGCCCGGGACTAACTGACAATATTTGCACTTTTCCGTTTGGTTAAATGTCAACCCGAAGCCAAGGCTCTGTCGTCGGCCTTTAATTGTTCCTCTTGTCAACTACTTCGAGTAATTAAAAACACCTTTCAGCTCAGCACAGTTCAGCTCACCTTGGCTCTGCTCTAGCCAAAAGATGTTCCACATTTTCAGTAGCTTCTCTTTTTGCCTCCCTCCCTCTCTCTCTCACTCTCATTGACTTCCTGCTGGCATTCTGTTTGATTAGCAAATTTGTCAAATTTGCCATGGAGAATCAATTTATCAAAAGCTGCTAATGATTGTAGATGAAATCAAAGGCATTTGATCATTTATTCGAAAGATTACATTTATCCAGACTACTAAACAACAAGGATTTCTTTAAAGGATTTAAAAAAAAAAATATTTAAAACTTGATAAATTAATAAGATATTGCTTAAAAAATAATAATATATGTAAATCAATGATAAATTCTTTAAAAAAAATAAATTCTTTTAAGATCGGTATTCATCATATCATATTGTATTCAATTCAAATTCAAAGTATTCAAGAGACCCTATCTATTTCTTATGTTGTCTGCATATATAATTTTTACATATATCCATTTACTATATAAAATAAAATTTATATTTTATTTTATTCCATGAAATCATATGTACTCTAAGTCACTTTCCACCATATTAGCTCTTATTATTCTCTGTGAAATATTACATGAATGCGAATGAATGAGAATCGCAAAGAAGAGCTCTAGTTTATACAATTAAAAGTATTTGGTTTATCTCTTGTATATATATATCAATATCAATCTAAATTCAAATTACTATTAACATGAATATGATAAAGCCTTAGAGTTTATTTTGTTAGTTATTATTTGGTCTATATAATTATTTGATGTAAAAGGAAACGTTTTGAATTCTAAACATATGATTTATATATGTATGACTAAATATATGAAACTTAATTTTCCAATAAGAATCTAACAATTAATACTTTATTTATTTATTTTAATCGTAAGTAAAGACTTTCTCTTATATTTAATTACTAAATCTAAATAATAAATAAATATAGAAAAATATTATATAAATATATTATTATAAATATATATAAATATTTGTCTATTGCAATATAGCTTGAGCTACATATACTTACATATATATAAAAATTTCCTTATTGAAAGCGTAAAAACTTTTTAAACGCTCGCTTGACGCGTTTGCCAAATGCCTGAATAATTAAAACGCACGACATATGTAAGCAGGATAATAACAATAACAGCCACAAACAACAACAACAACAACAATGGAAATAATAAACTTTTGCCACGCTTTGTGCAGCTACAAACTGTTGTGGGATATATGAATATGCTTGGGTTGCGCCTGTTGCCAAAGGCAACAATTATGGCTGGAAGAAGAGGAGAGAGAGAGTGAGGAGTGAAGAGAGGAGAGTCAAGGAGTGGGGCTAGTTGACAGGCGAGGCGCGTAAAGGAGCTAAAGGATAAAAGCCGGATGTCAAAAATATGGGTAATAAATGTGCTAAGCAGGCGCAGCAAGATGATACACTTGATACACACACACACACACACACACATGCTGGGCTGATGAGTTAAATGGCAAATGCTAATGGAAATGTGACAGGCAGAAGGAAGCAGCTGAACACAGGCAGCGCCTTATGGCGTGCACCCACCCACACACACTCACACCCATACACACACACACACACTCACACACATACATTCAAAGAGACGCCACGTGAATTTAGTGGTTCCGGAAACTTGATGGCATTTGAGAGCGAGTTTTATTGCCGTCTTGAAAGTTTGCTTACGCTTGTGAGCATAAATGAAAAGACGCGAATTCAAATTCATGCTGAAAGCCACCCAACAGGAGGTGAGTGTGTGTGCTCTATGTGTGTGTGTGTGTGTGTGTATGCGTGTGTGTGTTGTGTTTTATTGTGAGTGTGTGCCTGGTGTGTGTGTGTGTGCCAACTAAACGTGCCACAAAGCCAAGTTTCCACTCGTGCCTTAATCTAAATCTGCGGCGCTTTGCTTGCCAAAAGGGGAGTATTTAGAATTTGGTGCCTTGGGACAGATTCGCCTAACTGGCGTGTAAATATGAATAGCAATTTCCAGGAACATATGTTTGTTTATTCATTCGACTTGCTGCCGTCGTTTAGAGACAAACAATTAAAATGTGGCTGTGGCTTTAATTGAAAATTAATTGCTATTGCCTTCTTCTAGCAAAATTTCCACCTCTCTACATTTTGCCATTAATTTTAATATATACACATATGTATAGTAGGAATGCCTGATAATGGTAAAAATTTGAGTATTATATAAAACAAAAATAATAGAAACAAAATGAAAGTGGAATTTCGAGAATTGCCAAGAAGGCTTAACCGGTAAATACAATATATTTATATAAATTTAAATAAATAAGTACATAAATAAAAAGTATTGTAAATATAATGCCCATTATATTTAGAGAATTTATTTATTTTTTATTATTATTTATTTATAATAAAATAAATTTTTAAAAATATATACATATAAAACAATATACACAGTCAAAAAACAATATATATTTACATTTGTCTGAACAATAATTAATAAAATAAAAAATTAAAGTTTTATTTTTGCATTAGCTTTTCATACGCATCCAACGAGCACTTGAGACTCATATAAAATTGTGGAAATCGCACTCAACTCGAGGAGGACAATAAACTACAAATGAAGAACTCAATTAGAGAGTTTCTGTTTTGTGGCCGTTTGATTAGTTTGCAGTGGGCATCAACTGTTACTGCGAATCGAGCCATTCCATTGAGTGGGGTGAGTGCAAATGGAATTTAACCTCGAGCGGGGAGTGAAATAAATGAGCTGCTATTGGCTACTGATTGTTGAACTCTTGAACTGTATCGGTACTTAATGGAAACGCAATCAAATAATTGCGCAAAGTGTGCCACAATCAAATATAGCAACAAATTAAGCAACGCCAACACCAACACCAACACCAAATGCAACAACAACTGTAGAAGAAGAAACTAACTGTCAATGCGGTTTGCTTCTGCCTGCAAATCGATAAATCGACAAAACCGCAACAAAATGTACAACAAAAGTTTTTTTTCCAGAAGAAGAAGATGAAGCTGAAAAATAGTTAAGAGACGCGAAATAAGTTATCCGAATGCCACCACCCCCCGCCACAACCGCGTCCAGACACCAAAGCGATAAGTTTACAATTGCTTATGACTTCAATTAATCTGTGGAAAGCGCCTACGCGCTGCAGTCCATGGTCGGGAGACAGCGAGAGTAACAGAAGAAGAGGATGAAAGAGAGAGAAGAGTGTGTGAAGGGAGGGGGGCAGTAAGAGTCGCAGCATAAATACCCTTACAGCCATTGAACAGAATGATCTTAAAGAATCTTCAGTGCATGTTCCACAGGCAAAGAAAGTGAAATTTTTTATCAAATTCTCCTCATGTTAATAGTATAATAATAATAAAAATAATATAATATAATATGTAAATATAATATATTGAGAGCCGATCTGTTGCTTAGCTCTTACTATATTCAAGTATATACAATTTCAAAATATAGTTAAGATATTTTAATATTTTAACAAGTTGCAAAAATGTTATCGATCTATTATTATTATTATTATTGATATTATTTTTATTATTATTAATATTAATATTGTTATTATTTTTATTATTATTATTATTATTATTATTATTATTATTATTATTATTATTATGATTATTATTATTATTATTATTATTATTATTATTATTATTATTATTATTTAATAATTAGTTTTTATTATATCTATGCTCTTAACATAATTATCGTCTGTGAATTAATTAATTGAATAACAAAAAACAAATTGTAATAGAAAATAATATAAATTAAATTAATTAAATTAGTTTATCTGTCTCTGTTTATAGTCGAACTACTTTAATAAAAATAATCAGAGCTCGTAAGTAGCCGTTGAGTGACGAAGTGTGACGGAAACGGAACAAAAAATTCTCTTGCTCAGAATAAGAGCGTGTGTGTATGCTTTTTTCGTTTCTCTCATGAGCATTTAAACGGTCAACAATCAATTCCCTCAATTTACTACACTCTAGATATTGCAGACCTTTTTCATTTTAAATTTACTTTAAATATATATCTATTATTTCACTAGAATTTGCAAAGAAATACAAATCATTGTATATAAATATTTGATATGAATACTTTATAGTCTCGAATGTTACAACTTGTATTACAAAATTATACAAATACTCTAAAGTTAGGGTATTCAACTGCACAGTTCACACAAACCAACAAAAAAGAAAGACTACACTGGCTAGAATTCTGCACGAAAATAGAAATTGGCAGAGCTGCGTCTGCGTCTGAGTTTGAGTTTGAGTCTGCGGTTGGCTCGCACTCGCTGCGGCTTGGGCCTTCGCCTCGCATAGTTGCAGGCGGGCATTGGGGCTCAGCTCTGATGCAGTCGCAGTTGCAGCCAGAGAGCACAATTGACCTGAAATTTCATTGAAGATGCGCGCGGTCTGCAGCCAGGGCCATGGTCAGAGAGACATAGTTAGAGCTGTGCGGGTCGGTGGTCGGAGGTGGGCTTAGTTTTTTGTTGTTGTAGATGAGAGTGCAAGGCTTTGAAATCTATACAAAACGGTAAATTGCTTAGTCATTTGGCCAAGTTGCTGCGTTGATGATGCCACAGCTAGAGCCATAGCTATAGCCATAGCCTGGGTCTCATAGTCTCACAGACTCGACAGGCGCTGCCCGCATCGATGATTGTAATCATGATCATTATAATTATTTGACTTTGGCATTATTATCAAAATGAAATCGCATGCTGAGTGCAATGCGACCCATACCACGCCCTGCACCACCCTGCACCACCTATTGCCAAAGTCCATGCTCATGTCCAGCACGCAGCTCGCTTGCATTCTATAGCTCCTCTAGCTGCCTAGCTTCCTAGCTCTCAAGCTCCCTAGCTCCGAGCCCTATTTCACACACCCACGTGAATGAGGCTCGTCTGCAGCGCCACCTCCACTAGCCCAGCTTCAGGTCCGGCTTCAGCTCTAGGTTAGCCAGGCTAAAGCTGAAATTGCTTTCTTAAATTTGGATTCGGTTATGTGAGGCACTAGCTGAATGCTGAATGCAGCCAATGCAATGTTCGACTAATTTCTTGGATGGTTTCGATGGGAACATAAGTAATTGTGTAATGAAAAGGATTTTTTGAGTTCTTCATAGAGTAAAGTCGTCTTTTTTTTATATCCTAACTTACTAATCTGAGATTAAGCTAAAAATGTCAACAGAAATTGATAAATTCTAGATCTTGGTGAATGCAGATTCCACAATCGAAAGGCAGCCAATGTCAACGTTTTTAATTACTTTGCTTATATATTATTCAAAAGTAAGCAACGTTTTAGACACGCCCACCATAAGATAAGCCAACTCATCCATTCGCATACACGGATATTATTATAGATTAAATACTTTTTATAGGCGCAGATTATTAGATACGCCTACTTATCTATATGTGTGTATCTGTTTACTCATTTGGCTACTCATTCTTATATAACTATAACCTATCATATATACATATGTATATATAATGTATATTTATATTTATAGATAAGCATATCTAAAAGCATACATTGGCATAGATACATGTGCTCATAGCTACGCCTACTTCTCAAGATATATGCTCTCATATACTAAATACACAATCACAGATACTAATATACGCTAGTATGTATCTGTATCTTTATCTACAAATATTTGTTTACTAAATATGATTCTTTGTATTCCATCATCTTCTATTTCATATGCTCCGATTGCTTGAACTAAAGTCCAAGCATATTTATTTTATTTTTAGCCAACAGATAATGCAGTCAATATTAAATTTCATATTTTTTTCTACTGCATCAACAATACCTTTATGGATTTAACTTTAGACCTAGTCCACATGCGCTTGATAACATGCTTATAAATAAATGCGTTTATTTAAAGAATTATTTGATTTAATTTACATTATAATTTTATATAATAAATACAATATATTACTGTACAAAATTCTACATTCATTGATATTTATATATATATAGTTTGTGATTTTCATTATAATGTGCAGCTCCAATTTAATTTGCAATTGCAATTTTCATAATTTGATTTGATTTCGATATCGAAATGGAGCATACGAAAGAGTTAAGTGATTGCAGGTGTGTGCATCTGCAGGAAATCCTTGAGAGGCTCATTTTCAATTTACGCAAAGACAAATCAAATTAGCCAAAGGAAAACGGAAAATGAGCTCAGATGCGGCGCATATGTGGCTCTTCAGCCAGGTGCTCAAATTGCCACAGGTAGATAAAAGTAGCTGCTGTGAGCCGAAATTCAGCTGCAATTGCAACTGCAACAGGAACCACAAGAGGTTAAGCGAGCAAAGTTCATGAACGTGTGTGTGCGACTGTGTGTGTGTGTGTGTGTGTGTGTGTGTGTTTTGGCTGCGACTGCATCTCAATTTCAACTGCAGCTGTGCAGTAGCCCCAACGCGAGCTCCTATTTGGGGTCTCGGTCGCGGTCTCTGTGTGGCTGCCGCCGTTTCCAGTCTCAGTCTGCATTCCCAGTTCCAGCTCCAGCCTTTACTTAGCCACATTCACTGCATTCGGAAAACTTTTGACCTTCTCACGCGTCTGCAAAGATTTTCATAATTGTAAGCGCCATTTCATTTATTTTACTTCTCTTTTTTGGGCAAAAGAAAAGTTGATTATGAAATATGATTATAGCGTTGGGCGCAATGGAACGTGTTGAGAAAGTTGATCGATTGCTATAGATCAGCTAGTATATAGTTTTGGAATGAACTAAGCCCAAATAATTATGATTCTTATTGAGTTGCAGCTACCAAGTCTATATAAATATATAATTAAACTTGAGTTCATTTAGATAAACTTGACTTAAGTGCATTAATATTTGATGTTCTTCAGACTGCAGCCGTGACCTGAATCTCTATATGCAACAGTTATCAATTTAAGCTCACCTTATCTTGGGCAAATTTATGAAGATTGAGCTACAGCTGCAATAGGATTCATTTCGTATAAAAGATAAGATTCTAGAGCAGATCAGATATTCGTAAAGCGCTGACTGATAAAATGCGAACAGCAAAGTATCAACTGCTCTTGAGCTTGAGCTGCTGCCTCATACATAATCTCTGCCTGACTCTGGCCAAGATTCCCTTAGCAGCAGCTGCAGAGCAGGAGCAGGCGCAGGAGCAGGAGCAGGAGCAGAGCATCTTTCGCGTCAATGGGGGTCAGCTGATGAATCAGACTGTGCCCTATCAGGTCTCCATGCAGTTGCTGCGTCGCGGTGGCTGGCGTCACTTCTGCAGCGGCTCCATAGTCAGCGAGGAGCATGTCCTGACCGCCGCTCACTGTGTGGATAAGATGGAGGTGCACAGCTTTAGTGTGCTAGCCGGCGTACTCAACTGGAAGCAGGCCGGTCAGCGGCACAAGATCGTGGCCAAGCACGTGCATCCCCAATACACAATAAGCCCACGCATCATCAATGACATTGCCCTGCTGCAGGTCAGCCCTCCGTTTCGGCTGCAGCGCCCCGAGATATCCACAATAGCTCTGGGTGGCAGCGAGCGAATCGGTCGACGCATACCTGTCCGGCTTACAGGCTGGGGCTCCACAACGCCCAGCAGCACGGGCGCTCAGTTGCCGGATCGGCTGCAGGTGCTCAACTATCAGACCATCTCGAATGAGGAATGCATCAAGCGAGGCTTTCGCGTCACGCCCAACGAGATTTGCGCGCTGTCCGCGCCGGGCCGGGGCGCTTGCATGGTGAGTAACTGACTCGTTCCACAGAGATTTGCCAAGCTAATCGTCGTCTGGCACTTGCAGGGTGACTCGGGTGGTCCGCTGATCTTGGCGAGCGGCGGCAACAGGCCACAGCAGCTGGTGGGCATTGTGTCATATGGCAGCGCCACCTGTGCCCAGGGCAAACCTGATGTCTACACGCGTGTCTCCAGCTTTTTGGCTTACATCAGCACGATCCTTAACCAGGATCTGGGCTCAGCTACGACGCACAAACAATAAATGCAGCTAAGACTTAACATTTAACTTCATTTCTTTTACTTTTATTTCTTTTTCATTTTTTTTTTTTTTTTTTTTGGCGGCTAATTAAAAATCTTGTTCAATATTCGCCACAGTCGTTGGCCTGGCAGCATCATCTGCTCGGCCTTAGGCCCAGCCCTGGCTCAGGGTCGACTCTGGCTCTGGTCTGGCTCTGGCTCGGCTCCAGCTTGTGGACCATGATAAATGCAAAAAGCAATTTATCGCACATTTAACTCAATTCAGTTTCTTTATGGGCAGCCGAAGAGCTAGCGAGGGGCAGCAGCTTCATAGCTGGGGGCACGCCTGCCAGGCACTCAACCAGCCAGCCTGCCAGCCAGCCAGCAAGTCAGTCAGACAGTTGGACAGTCGGACAGCCAACTAGTCAGACAGACAAAGTTTCGCTAACACGCACGCTTCACAGAGAGCATAGAGACTGTCTGCCCCCTTGGCCGGTTGCATGCCTCATGCTGCATGGTACTGTGGTGCGGCTCTTGTAATTCGATATTAGATTTTATGTGCGACAAATACGAAGTGCAAACATTTTTATGTTTTTACAATTTCTATGCTGCATTCGTATTTGTAGTGGAACCAACGCGAGCGCTCTTCTTTCCAGTTACATAATTAAGTTCCAAATAATATGTAGCTCACGCTTTTCGATTTGACTGCAACAGATTGGCAAAAACAAACTCCGATCCAAGAGCTGAAACTAGTTGTGGTATTGCCTTCAACAGCAGAAATAGGCAAACTTAATTGATTTGACTTGAACTTATCGTAGCTGTAAATTAAAATTATTTTTTAATTATTTTAATTTTCATGCATAACATTCATCAAGTATTTGTAGTTAATATGTAGGAATATTCAATTAACTTGAAAAAAGCTAGCTAGAAAAATTATTCTTTGCTTTTTTCATAGCGCTTGGAAACTAGATTAGTTTTATTCTAGTAATATTTCTATATATAAATATATAAGCTACTTTAATTATACTGGGAGAACATATAAAAAAGTTTGAGCTAGACACAACTGAGTTTTTATATGACTTGTCTTGGCAGCAGATTTTAGTCATATCGTATAATAGTTAAAAATCAAGTCTAAAATCAGGCTAACTGAGTTTGATCAAATAGCAAAAGCTTAAATTCAGACAAAGACTCGGACTTGAATTTGTATTTAAATTTAGAGTAATGCTTGTTTTTTTTTCTTACTACACTATTACTTCTCAACATAATACATTTCCAGCAAATTAATTAACTTATATCGGCAAAGAAAAACTCCAAGGCATGTACTGTAAAAGGCCAAAATTTGTAAAATAAAATTATTAATATAAAATAAATACAAATACACTTATAACTAGTAGTTCGTCACTATATCTAATAATTTTACTATACTGGTAATACTCTCACTGATAATTGATTAAATAACTGTTGTATGCAGCTACATCTCAACAATGCACATAGTAACAATACAAAATTATATTTAATAATATATTAAGCTTAGGTTGTCTAAAGTCTTTGTAAAATGTCTCCTCTCCAATATCCGCCCAATAGTTTTTGAAACATCTTAATTATTTAAATAAATATTTTAATTCAGCTTCAATTTGGGACTAACTAAATCCATTCCATGTATGATGTATCACTCCTCGAAAATACCCATCCATAGTTTATAGCCATGGTCACACTATGATCACATTGTTCGCATGACGAGCATCATGACAAATTGATGCAATGCACTTCATAGTGATTCTTCATTCCAGTTAAAGAATTATATAGTGACTCAAGAGCTATGCACATAGTTAGCTCATATGAATATAAATATGAATTCAAGTCTGAACTATTGTGTGAGTGTGCAACGGAGCATGAGGCGAGACATAGGGGTAAAGAAAGGCTAAGAGAATGGAAGCTCGATAGAGAGAAAGAGAGAAACTGAGAGATTGGGAATGTGTATTTGTTAGACGCTCGTCGCTGACCGCATAAATTCATTTAGATCAATCAATTCAATTTGTTTGTCAATAAAGCCTAAATGAGTATTTCATTTAAACAAATTAAAATTCGACCCATTTGAATGTCGCGCAACAGAAATTCCAGCTGAACCCGAGCAACAACAATTAAAATTGACGTCGAAATGAGACTGGGATTGGGTCGAGAGACAGCAGATATCTCTCAGAGAAATATATGTACATCTGCATAAATACATATAGTAAATGCATACATATGTACATATATAGAAATATATGTATTTATATACATATATCTTTAGCTTGGTTCTGGTCTGGCAGCCTTTGTTGACTTTTCATTGTCAATTAAAATCAAATAAATTTATTTGCTGCTTGACATTCGCGTTTTTCGCTCACTCTCTGAATACCAATTCCGATTCCGATTTCGATTCTGATTCTGATTCTGATTCGGATTCAGATACAAACACAGATTGTGCCAAGTATATGTGCAAGTGCATTGGGCAATATATTATTTTGACCTTCTTCTCGTATTTATGGCAATTTATTTGGCTGCGCTCTGTCACAAACGCCCCGAACCCTTGACTCCCACACCCCCGAACACAAAAACAGTTCAATATACAACTACTTGGCTTTGCCCTGCTTGGCCACAGATTCCATGGCCTTCTTAACCGTTTCGGGATCACCCAGAAACTTCATGGTCGCCAGCGGCTCCATGCAGTCGTTCAGTTCATAGACAAAGGGTATACCCGTCGGCAGATTCAGCTCCATGATGGCCTGATCGGAAATCTTTTCCAGATGCTTGACAATTCCTCTCAGGCTGTTGCCGTGTGCGGCAATGATCAGCTTCTTGCCCTCTTTGATCTGCGGCACAATCACATCATTCCAGTACGGCAGAGTGCGCTCAATGGTCAGCTTCAGCGACTCGGTCGTGGGGAATTCCTCGGGCGTGGGTCCATCGCAATATCTGGGATCTTTGGTTATGCATTCATAGTACTGGTGATCCTTCTCCATGGGCGGCGGTGGCGTGTCGAAGCTGCGACGCCAGACTTTCACCTGATCCTCACCATATTTCTTGGCCGTCTCGGCCTTGTTGAGTCCCGTTAGACCGCCATAGTGGCGCTCATTGAGACGCCAAGACTTCTTTATCGGTATGCCCTCCTGTCCACTTTCCTTCAATATGAAATCCAACGTTTTCTGCGCTCGCGACAGCACCGACGTATGCGCTATATCGAATTTCATTTTGGCATCCTTGATGGCCTTGCCCGCCGCAGTCGCCTCCTTCTGTCCCTTATCGCTTAGCTGGGCATCGTACCAGCCGCAAAAAAGATTCTTCTGGTTCCACTCGGACTCGCCATGCCGCACCATTACCACAACGAACTTATCACAGCTACTCGAGTACCGCAGCGGCATAAAGTTGTATCGCTTCTGGTAGCCAGCGACACATGGGCCTAGTGAGAGATTGACGCAAGCAAGTCTTGTTAGAGCAATCATAGCTTCAAATTTATACAACAACAAAAAGAAGGTGCTAAGAATATTAAATTTTTGATTACCGCTTAGCTAAAACTGAGACTGAATACTCCCATTGAGCTTGAATGCTATGATAGCTAGATAAAACAAAAATTTGGCTTGTGGGGAGTGGAAATTATATATAAAATTGGAAATGAATGAAATAAGAAGAAGAAGAAGAAGAAGAAGAATTTCTAGAAGATCTAATTGTCTAATATTTATAGAAGTCTGATTGAAGCTCGATTGCCACAATTATTAAACTTCGTATATCAAAAAGAAAATTATTTTTATTTTTATTTATTTTTTTCAATTTAATTTTCTTATGTATGTGCTTTTTTATCTTTAATATTATTTTGACAATTTAGCATTATAAATATAAAAAAAAAAAAAATATATATATATATATATATATATATATATATATATATATATATATATATATATATATATATATATATAAAACAAATACAAGCAAATCAAGAAGTAATTTTAATATTTTTTTTTTATAACCTTATTCCTAATAAATAATAATAAAAAGCTGTGCATATTCATATAAAGCGTATTGATTCATATATTTATTATAGTACTTATCTATTTTTTGGTTTGTTAAATTATATTGTTTTTTTTTTATTTTTTTATTTATTTATTTTTTTAAGAAAATTATAAAGATTTGGTTATAATTCAATATTCTATCTTTTAACTAATATTATTATAAGAAATTTCGAAAGGAACTCTATGGCCTCAATTATATATTATTTCGTACATTAAAAAGAAAGTTATAAATATTTTAGCATAATTCAAAACTCTATCTTTAATATAGCGCATATAATTGGTTTTCATACATAAAGCAAAACAGCTTAAGAGAGCGTAGCATATGAAAGAGTTGAAAGTAAATCATTTCGTGCATAAAAACGAATAACAGCTCAATGCAAACTGTCAAAGTGAAACGCGAGCAGAAAAGCAATTGAGCGAGAGACACTTGGAATATGTGGCCTCTAACTGGATATGGTTGGAGCAGGCACAGGAGCCGGAGCTGGAGCTGGAGCTGAAGCTGGAGCTGGAGCCGGTGCAGGAGCTGAAGCAGAAGCAAAAGCAGCCATAAAGAGCTTTTACGACCGCCACTAGGCGGCAGCTCAAATGATAAATTGTCTACAGTGGACAGTGCTGTGGTGGTGTTGTTGGTGGTGGTGCTGGCTACCAGAGATCGATGCACCACCAGCCAAACAGCCAAATAGCCAAAAGCCTGAGCAGAGATTAGACAATTTGTAGAGGAGCTGCAGTCAGTTTGCTTGTGCCTGCAAGCGCCACACACTGGTGGCAGAGCCAAGCACGGGCCATCGGGCCATGAGGAATGCCAGGCGGCCGAGCTGGTCTGGAGTCCTCTTTACAGTTGCCTCGTGTTAATTGAAAATTGTACGGTAATGTTGCTTATCGCCTGGCTATCAGGCGTTGTCGTCGTCGTAGACGTCGTCTCCCAAGTTTGGGCTCACTCGCTTTCAGGTCTGGGGCTTGCGTGTAGCATGGAGCTGCGCCACACCTTGAGGCCTCACGCATTGGCAGAGGTGTTTGATAAACATCCAAAGTCATGTCTTAAGATTTTTGTGGGCTTTTTTTTTTTACTGAAATATTGTGTGTGTGTGTGTCGCTTGCGGTGAAAATTTCTCAAACGCTTTTTGACAACTTTCATGTGAACGCACTTAACAAAATTTATCGCCTCGCGCATTATTTGTGGCTTTAATTGCTTATAGACGTTAAGAACTTGTCCTCCAGCTTCTTGTCGCCAACGACACCTGCGCCCCGGCCAAGGCTTAGCCTTCTAAGCAGGGCCTTAAACGCGTTACCAGTTGACACGCAGCGCGGCTTAATTGCTTTTACAAATTGATTGATGGAGCGGCTATTGAGAGTAATCACATCTATTATTGAAACATGCTTCAACTGTTTCAGTTCTTAGTGCACTTGGACACACACACTTATTTAAATATATATATGTATATGTATATGTATATGTATGTATATATAAATTCCTATTTCCACTGAGAACTTAATTAATTTTGTAGCTGGCAATTGCCTTGACGAAATTCCTGCTAAATAAAAGAGAGACAAAATGCATTTCATATTCGCTGCTTTAGATCGTTTCTCGATCTTTTTTTATTGGACTCGTTGCAGTTAACGCCAGTCGGCTGAAAGGTACGCGGTGTTAACAAGATAAGCATCCTGTCGGATCCGTCCGGAACGCCATCATTATTATGACATTTTGGTTGATTGGCCGGCTCATTCGCGCGGCCTTGTTTGTCGGCCAACTTCTGCGGAATTGTGCGTGTGGCCGGCCGGGCTAAGAGCAACACAAAACAAAAATATTCAGCAACTGCAATTTTTATGGCCCGACCGCTTGCTTCAATGTGATTTATATGCGGCTTCTTAAAGCAACGCCGCTCGTTTTATGACCCGCCGTCGCAGAGCTGACAACTGGACCTTCACAATACAGTAGCCCCGTCGAAGTTTGAACATTTAATTGTGAACCACACGTGTGCTCCGAACTGGTCTTTACCTTAGGATTCGTATAGCCCATAAAACAAAGGACGCCACGGGGCAAAGTGAAATGTCTATGAATGTTGCATATATGTATATGCAAATATCATTATATAAATATAAAAGAAGCTGTTGGCCGTTCTCAGTTTTTGGCTTGATTTCAATCAATCAATTAATACAGCAAATATCTTATATCTAAGCCAATTAGTAAACGTAATATGCAAATTCTTCTAGCCACGATTATAGATAATTAATTAGCCCTATGCCTGGCTTGGCTTACAGCAGTAGTAGAGGCATTTTCTACATGCCTGTTTGTCAGCGCGATTCCAAATAAATTTTCCACTTGTTGTTGCAGCAATTAATTTAACCCGCTCGTTACGACAATTTCGCGAGACAACAACAAGTTTCAGCATGGAAGTTTTGGAATAAATGTGGAGTGGAATAAATTAATTGCATGTTTTGCATAATCAGTAAATTGGTCGTTTATTTCAGTACCTAATTTGCCAGGCACTCGCCCAGGTAACTCCCCCCCTCCCACCAAAAACTTTGCCATATGCATGCACTATAAATTATGAGTGCAGTGGAACAGACTCTGTCCCACTCTCTCACACACACTCTCTCTCTCTCTTTCTATGCGTGCCTTCGATGGGGCCACATGAAATACATTTTTATTTGCAAATCAGATAAGAGATCTTGGATCACAGCGAGCAGCTCGAACCATTTGTATGTATATATGCATACAGAGACGGACTGAGAATATTTATCGGTTGCGTGTGCTTGTTACCTAATTGATGACAACAGGTAGGCGCTTCTGTCAACCCGGCGAGAGAATATGATTGCAGCAGCTCATCTGCAAGATATCTCTTATGATATCTCTTATGATTATCTGGCACGCACACCCAAAACAGCAGGCGGCAACAGTTGTCCCGTTGTCCCCACTGTGTGCGCCCAGAGCCAGAGCTTGAGATGGGTTTATGAAGTGAATTGCAGAGAGAATATGATACGAGATGCACGTTTGTATTAGTTCATGCAGGTATTATACTTACAAAAAAAGATATATATATATATATATAGATGAGTCGATGACATTTGCCAGCTAAAAGCATTAAATATTGGTGAAGAATGAAAGAAAGTTAATATAGAAAGTTAATAAAGTAGTTTCAGTTTGCAACGAACTTACATGGATTCTTGAAGTAGAAGAGTCATAAATAAGATTATTATTAATAATAATAAATACATTACAAACAACAAATAATAGATATACTATGTAATATGTATATAGACATCTAACACATATTTACTTTAAACTTGAGCTGCACATTCATTGATATTGGATTCACATGATTAATGAATGCTCTCATCAATGGTTTCCCCATCGATATTACGGATGATTTCATGGATCGACTGAAGAGTTCAACATTTTTTAGCTTGAATATATTAATTAAATATTGAATGAATCAATTGAAATTTAATTTAATTTAAATAAATTTTGTTTGTTATAGAAAAAAAGAATCAAATCAACAAATAGCGAATCAGCTAACGTACAGCCATTATTTACGTTTTTCTATTTGTCGCAATAATGATAATGCCCATAGATATATCAAATATATATCGATATCAAATAATTTAAATATGTATTTTGTATTATTATTCTACTCTGATTTACTCTGCGTATGTATGTAACTGATTTACCATTATTTTTTTTATTTTTATTTAATAAAAGAAATTTCTCTTATATATTTTTTTTCCTTCATCAGCTTAAGTGAAAATATATTATATTTACTACAATAGAAAAAATGGTTATATTATTTGTTTTATCTCGACTTTTCTGGCAAACAATTAACTTTATTATATTATACTATCTTGCATATAATATAAATTTCAAGTATTTGCCTTTTCAATTGCTATATAACTTAAACTTAAAGCTTTCCAGTGATTCACACATAACCTTCAGATAAAAAACTTCTAGTTTCTCAATTTAATAAAATATCTTTGAGCTCTTAGGCTAGGCATACTTTGCACATTCTTTGTTTGCAAACAATTGGCTGTTAAGAAGACTCAATTGCAGTTCTGATTGCAGAGAGTTGCTTAGCAAATGCATTAATCATGCCAAACGCTTTGTTGCTGCCACTTCTTGTGTGTCTCATTTTGGGTGGCATTTCATAGAGAGAAAAAGAGAGAGAGATAGAGGAGTAGATGGAAGACAGTCGGTAGAAGCTGTTTCCTCAATTCCTGGGAATGGCACCTACAGAGACTGTGCAGAGGTCTGTAGTCGAGTGCAACACCTACAACCAAATTGAAATGACAAGCGCAAAAAGATACAAGTGCCACATGAGAAACACAGAGATACTGAGAGAGAGAGAGAGAGAGAGAGAGAGAGAGAGACAGAGAGTGTGAGGGGAACGGTGGGTAACAGCTACCTGTGTGTGGCTGCTGCTTGATCTGGTTGCAGTTTTAATCAATGAATAATTTAAATATTCCGATTAAACAAGCTGCTGGCTTGGCAGCGGACATTTCTTTTAATTCATTGCTGCCAGCTGGAAGGGCAGCAATTGGAGTCCAGTTGGCCAATCAACACCTTTTTGGCTGCAGACTGTCTTCGTCGTTTCTTTTTCTGTTTCTTTTTTTTTTTCATTTTTATTGTGGCTCACATGTTCGATGCAAATCAAGTTGGCAACGTCTGGGCGGGCACAGGACACAGACTTGGGCTATCTCTCTGTCGATCCCGATGCCTGCCAAATGTCAGTTCCGGCCTGATTGCAAGCCAGCTAATGAATCATTTTGCACAGCTCTCCAACTGCTCCTCTGCTTCCTCTCTCTCTCTGTCTTTATGTCTGCCGGTGTGTGGCGCGAATTAATTATGCACACCTCTTCGGTTTCTGGGTAGTCGCATGTTGAGGTCTTGATCTTTGGACTACTGTGTTAATTGTTGGCTCTGGTTTTTGGCGCTCACTACGAACCGATTTGAACCCGAAATGGCTTTATTATGCCTTCCTTTTCTTTTCTTTTCTTTTTGGCCAGGATGTGCCTTTGCTTAGCTTGGCTTGGCGTCTGCCTTTTATTAATTGGACCACCCGGCCCAAAAGCCGTGTGATGTGACAGTATTTGAAGGAAAGCTTTGTGTTTTTGTTAAACTTAACATGCGAAGGCTTAAAAGTTTCTGTCCTGACAGATTAATCCACATGTTAACTCATTAAGCTGGAAGATTCTCTTTCACTCTGAACTCATTAAGTTTCAGATTTCCATATGAGTTCTAAATATGTGGACTATGCCAGCTGGTTTTACCTAGCCGGCAATGTGCTACATTTGTGGAGCTTATCGTTTCTGATGGAACAACCTTGTTACCCATTCATAGTTGATCAGACCGCCCACAGCTAACGCCTCGTTTAGCATTCGATAAAATTCTAATGAGTGCTAAGTGCAGCATATAAAAGCCCAGCAATCCCTCATCATAGCCAAACAGTGCAGAGTTCTAATCGAAAGCCTCAACATGGTAAATCAATGGAGCTATGCCTTGCTGCTCGTTTTGTTGGCATCGCTGCGGTTCTCACTGGGAATGCCCATGGGCACAGTTATAGACTGTAAGTAGCAATCAATCATCTAGAGAGAGATGTATCTAATCCACATTGCAAATCCCAGTGGATGCCTACTTTGAGGATGCGGACAGCAGTTCGCAGGAGCGTGTGGTGGGCGGCTATGATGTGCCCGACGATGAGTATGTGCCCTACCAGGTCTCGATGCAGTTTCTCACGAAGAGCGGCAAAATGCGACACTTTTGTGGTGGCTCCCTGATCGCCCCCAACAGAGTTCTGACTGCGGCTCACTGTGTCAATGGACAGAATGCGAGCAGGATCAGCGTGGTGGCAGGCATTCGGGATCTCAACGACGACAGCGGCAAACGCTCCCAGGTACAATCGTACGAGATGAATGAGAACTATCAGGAGCTGGTGACCAGCGACATAGCCATACTGAAAATCGATCCACCCTTCGAGATTGACAACAAACGCGTCAGCACCATCGATGTGAGCAGCAATGATCTGGTCGGAGCTGATCAGGAGGTGATGCTAACTGGTTGGGGGTCTGTTTTTCATTTTGGCACCGGACCCTTTGCCAAGTATCCAACCATACTGCAGAAGCTGACCTACAAGACGCTAGACAATACCAAGTGCAAGGAGACCATGACGCAGTTAACGGACACGGAGATTTGTGCTCTTGAAAGCTTTGGCAAGGGCGCCTGCAATGTGAGTAGAAATCTGCTGGATAGGATCAAATAACTGAATTTTGCATGTCTCTATGTGTTCAGGGCGATTCGGGCGGGCCTTTGGTTATGGCTAACGGCGATTCTCTGAAGCAGGTCGGCGTTGTCTCGTACGGCACTGCTTTCTGTGCCTCCAACAGTCCCGATGTTTACACTCGCGTCTCCATGTTTAATACTTGGATCAAGGAGCGCATGGACTAGAGATGGAATTCTCGCATACAATACTGCAGTTGCAAATATCAAAATAAATTCGAATTCAATTATTCACGCTCTATCAATTATTCAAGCAGTTGAAAACCTATGCAAGCAGTTGTCGTCACACTATCAAGTAGTAAACTGTTTCCTTGCATACTTTTAGGATGAAATGAATTCTGGCCAAGCAGTTCAAATTCGAATTTCAATTTGTTCAACAAAGTATCGTAGTACACTCTTAACTTATTGTTTTATTTACTATTTCTACAATATTACATTTACTAATACATTTAATAATCTCTGTAGTCTTCATAAATGTCAAATGGATTTCGACGTTGGCTTACGGATAGAATTATGGGTCTATTTCCATTTCTTGCCTGAACTATATAGCCTTCGACTTGCTGCTCAGCGTTCTCCGCATTTATATTGTTGCTATCTTCGCTCTCGGCTTCATCCTCATCTTCTTCATCAGCTTCATCTTCTTCATCTTCCTTTCTTTCCTCATTTTTGTTATCTTCCTCATTTTCCTCATTTTCTTTATCTTCCTCATTTTCCTCATTTTCTTTATCTTCCTCATTTTCCTCATTTACCTCGTTTTCGTCGGTATTCTCTTTATCATCTTCATCGCCTGCGTCTTCTTTTGTTTTAAAGGGCTCTTCGCTCTGCGATTCCTTAACTTGTGTCTCTTTTTCTTCGGACTCCTCCTCATATTCATCTTCAATTTCTTCGCTGTTATGCTCGTCTTCCACCGCTGTTGTCTCATTTTTTTGATCATCTTTTACAGTGGTTTCGGAGGAATCCACTGGAGTCTCAAATGTGGTAGATGGAACAGATTCTTCATCATTTAATTCACTTTTTAAATTTGATTTCGTAGGAATGATGGGGTCTTCAGTTGGATCTGTTGTTAATGATGTGCTTTCAGTCGGCATTGTGGACTGTATAGTAGGTTTTATAGGCCAAGGCTTGTGAGGCTTATGGGGCTTATGAGGCTTATGGGGCTTATGGGGCTTGTGGGGATTGTGGGGCTTAGGGGGTTTGTGGGGCTTATGGGGCTTATGGGGCTTATGTGGCTTATGCGGCTTGTGAGGCTTATGGGGCTTGTGGGGCTTATGTGGGTTATGGGGCTTATGAGGCTTGTGGGGCTTATGGGGATCGTGGGGGTTATGAGGCTTGTGAGGCTTGTGCGGCTTATGGGGCTTGTGTGGCCTATGAGGCTTGTGTGGATTGTAGGGCTTGTTGGGCTTATGAGGCTTGTGGGGCTTGTGGGGCTTATAGGGCTTATGAGGCTTATGCGGCTTCATAGGATATTCTTCTTTGTGATGGTGATGATGGTGATGTTGCCCTCCGTGAGGTCCTTTATGAGGAGTAATAGGATATGGGTAAATTATTTGGGGCGGATGATGATGGTGTGGAGGTGGTGGTGGTGGTACAGACCACACAGGTGCCGATGGCTGTCCAGGGCGTCCTGGCGTTCCTGGTGGTCCTGGCGGTCCTTGAGTGCCCGGTGAGCCAGGTGAGCCTGTAGATCCAGAGGATCCGGGAGGCCCTAGCGGTCCCTGTGGTCCTGGTAAGCCTGGTGTTCCAGGTGAGCCTTGAGGTCCCTGTGAGCCTTGAGCGCCGGGAAGTCCCTGAGAGCCTTGGGAGCCTGGAGCACCAGTTGGGCCTTGCGGCCCTTGTGATCCTGGTGGTCCCTGAATTCCTTGAGCACCAGGGGGACCCTTATCGCCCCTCGCGCCTGTGTCTCCTCTGTCACCCTTCTGCCCATCATCACCCTTTTCACCCTTATCGCCAGGACGTCCTGGTTTTCCAGTCATGCCTGCGCAATTGGATTGTCAGTTAATAAAGTTGAGACTTTAGAATAAGTGTCACTTATACCTGTAAGTCCTGGAGGACCTGGCGGTCCAGGGGGGCCAGGTGGACATGTACATTTCGATGGCGGATGATGATGATGATGTGGAGGCGGCGGCGGCGGCGGTGGGTAGAACGGTGGTGGTTGCGGTGGTGGATGATAATGGGCCGGCCGCTTGATGATCACTTTTGGTGGAGATGGCGGTGGAGCAGGAGCGGGAGCAGGAGCAGGGGCAGGAGCGGGAGCTGGCACCTGAACTGTCAGATGTCTTCCAAAATCTTCATTGTTCAGATTTCTGGTAGACAAACTCGATCCACCAACGATGGCAAAGTCTGGAATTATATGATTATAAGATCAGTTAAATGCTAAGGATTAAGTTCTGATAAACTTCAACCTACATAGACCAAGCAGCGTTACTATCCGCATCATGTCTAAAGCTTATTTGCTGAAAACAACATGTAATTGATTTCTTTTATAGCAAACGAATGGTTCTGCCGCAGAAATATTATAATCAACTAACTTTCACATATCTAAACCTGATCAAACCGTTAACTGCAATATAGATCAAACCATTTGTACTTAATAGTTTTTTTATGATCTTATCATCTACGCATAAATATAAATATGTTCTTGATTCGTCTGGCTTAAACAAAGCAAAAACTCGTTTGTCACGCTCGAGCAAAAGAAAAAAAAAAAAAAAAGAACATTTAACTACACAGCTACGATGACTGCAAATGGGCCCCAAAATAGCAACCCACTATATTAGCCTACCTGCCATAAGTTCATCAAAAATAATATGCAAAACAAACATTCTTAAACATCATTGGGCGTGCGAAAGAACGTAAGAGTGTAGCATTTATAACTAATTTGAATAGCGTTGACTGCCATTCACATAACACTGATTAAATTTCTTTTTGTTTTGAGGCCTTTTTGGCGAACACAATAAGCTAATTGGATTTTATCGGCTGCAAAGTGGCATAATGATTTTGACAAATCCACGCAACCAATAACCTCAATAGATTTGCAGTTAATAAAGACTGGAAATAAATATACATAAAATCTCTAAAAATACCGAATAACGAAATATTAATAAGAATATAATAATGAATAGCAATATTAAATATAAACAAAGTCGGGCAGGCTGAAATAGCTTAGATGACTAAGCTCGTCGCTTTAATCATGCATCTAATCTAATTGGTATATTTATATGGTCTACGGTGTCTCCCACGCTTTATTGTGTCTGCTTCATAAAATAATAAGAGCGTGCCCGATTGATTAGAAGATACCGTGAATCTCTTTGCGTTTTTTATTTATATTCTAAAGACTAGAGTCTTGTGCTTTTGGCAACTATACTGAGCCACATGTCATTACCAAGTTCAAATAGAAGATAATTAAGTTGCCACCGATAGCCCCACATTTAGATACGCTAAAGCATACGGACCAGGACCCCCATGTCCGGTTGATTCAAGGTATTCAAGTCTTATGAGTAGCTCTCATGGGTTAGAACGGCTTCACCCGTTGTCCCGATCACGCTGTCTGTCCCATACATTTTCACAAAATCAATATACCCCAAATAAAAATTTTCAGTGGGCTCAAGGTATAATAATTTACAACCAAAAATACATAGAAATTTTAAAGCTCGTTGATTTATTTTATTAAAAAGCTGCTAAAAACATATCCTGTAAATTACACAGCTAAATGTATTTCATCACACATCTCTATGCATGTTGCTGTGCTTTTCGTATTTTCTGGTAATTTGTCTGCTTTGTCAATTGTATCTACATCTTTGTCCACAGACAGAGCAGACAGTTGCGAATTGTCATTCTTGTGCTCTTGATGAAAAGGTGGGCCATCTGGTTGTTCGTTTCCACTGCTTATGTCAGGATCGTCATTCGATACAGCGAACATGTTTGTATCCTCAATCGATTTGGTGTCTGTGTCCGCAGTTAGAGCGAGAATTTGACGATTGTCATCTTTGCGCCGTCGACGCATACTTATACCTGGCGGACCAATCATGCCTACATCCCCCTTCATTCCCGGATCACCTTTCACTCCGGGTTCACCCATGAGTCCTTTAGGACCCTGAATACCCGGTTGACCGGGGATGCCTGGACTACCGGGAATCCCATCACGAATAGGAGGTCCAGGTGGACCCGGCGGACCCGGCGGACCCGGACGACCTGGCGGACAAAAACATCCACCTTGTGGATACGTTGAATAGGGATAAGAAGAAAGAGAAAACAATCCGTTCTCATCTTTGCGACGTCCAGTAGAAGAGCTACGTTTTGGAAGCTCTATAGAAATCGTCCGACTTTCATAATTATTGTTGTGCCTTTTTGCAGAGCTGCTGTTGCAGCTGACCAATAGGATCAGACCTAGAAAATAAAATGTCATTTAATACAAAGTTATTTGATTTAATATCCGTCCTTACTTAAACAAAATAATGCTATAAGCCGAGTCATCTCCGAACTACTAATGTTGCCGTGGCCGATTAGCAAGGCCATTTATACGCAGCTCCTCTATTATAATACGTTAATTTTTTACGAATATTTATGTCAAAGAAATCACTGTTAGGCTACAAGATCTTAAAACGAGGTTCTATACTCTATGAAACCGTTATGAGCTTTATATGCTTTTTTTATGGTTGAAGAAAATAATTAATAATGTTATATATGTGCATACATTAGCACAGATTCTTCAGACAGTTGTGAACATAGGAATTAAATAAATTAATTTTATATTAAGCTGAGATATGTGATAAATATTAGATTATGAGAGTTTTACTATATTTAGCTAAAAGCGAGCTAAGCTAAATTAAACTTGAAAATCAACAAAAATGAGTTAAAAACATTTAATTATAATAGACAGTATGAAATCGAGCGTAGAGCATGTCCAACTTGAAGATACCCTGAGCCCCAACCTAACTGCATTTGTATTGATTTTACATATTTATGATTTGTGATACTTTTTAAAAACATGTACGTTTTTAAAAGTAGATCAGAAACTTAATCTATTTTGAAGAAAGCCACATTATGCAACAATTAAGTTTCTGCAGGAAACCCTACACTGAGATCGACGAGTTCATATATACGGATAGACTGTTTTACTAAGCGATGAGTTAAAGCTACTCAGCAATACATTTTGTTTTGTACATTTTCACAAAAACATAATACCCAGAACTATCATTTTCGATGGGTTGGGGGTGTAATAATTTATCATTTTCAGAAGATCATCATTTTTAAGTTCAGTGAAATATTTTATTAGTAAGCAGAAATGTTCTGTAAATTACGCAGTTAAATGTTTTTCATCACACGTCTTGAGGCATGTTGCTCTGCTCTCTGTTGGATCTGGTAATTTGTCTGCTTCGTCAATCGCTCCTGTATCTTTTTGTTGTTGCTGGGAAGGAGGACCCTCTGGCTGTTCCTTTCCATCGTTCACGCCAGGTTCGCTTTGCAATACATCGAACTTGTCTGTGTTCTTAGTTAGAGAGAGAATTTGACTATTTTCATCTCTGCGCCGTCGACGAATACCTGGCGGTCCTATATCGCCTCTATCTCCCTTAATTCCTGGTTCACCTTTCACTCCGGGTTCACCCTTGGGTCCTATTGGGCCATCAATGCCCGGTTGACCGGGAATACCTGGATTACCAGGAATCCCATCACGACTTGGAGGTCCAGGTGGACCCGGTGGACCTGGTAGACCCGGAGGACAAAGGCATCCAGCATATGGATATGTTAGGTAGGGTGAATAGTTATAGGAAGATGGGGAAAAGTATCCGTTTTCTTCTCTGCGACGTCCAGTAGATGAGCTACGGCGCGGAATCGCTATAGAAATTGTCCGACCTTCATTGTAGCGTTTTTTTGCAGAAGTGCTGCTGCAGCTGACCAATAGGATCAGACCTAGGAAATGAAATGCCATTTAATACAAATTTAGTTTAATTTGTAATAGCCGTCCTCACTTAAGCAGAAAAATGTTATGGGCCGAGTCATCTCCGAAGCACTAATGTTGCCACGGCCATTAGGCGACGGCATTTATACATAGCTCATCGATGATGACATGTTAATTTGTAGAGAAATATTCAAGTCAAAGAAACCACCTTTAAACGAAACGATTCGAAATAGAGATTCTAGAGTTTAGATTCTATGAAACCGTTATAAATTTACTGTTGTTTTTATTAAAGCCGCGGAAAATAAGTAAAATTCGTTTATACGGGTCTATGCAGACATGTGGGAACATACAAATTAAATGAATGAATTATGTAATATCAAAAATGAGTAATATGAATGCGAATAAAGTCATTGGAGCTGTGAAACGGAGCAACAAACATTGCTATATTTGCCTCTCAGAATATATGCAAATCTAACCAAGATTCAACAACAATCCAACTGTGCTAACTTGATTATTCAAAAGCTGAGCACAAAGTCGGCGTTTGCTCTTCTAAGCTTTTAAAAGTAGTAGATTGACAAAATGACGTGCTATTGTTTCAGCCACATCAATAGGGAACTCATGTTATCATTGACCCAATTAAGTGTTTCGCGACTAAAATCCCAGAAGCTGAGCGAAAGTTATATCCAAAATGAAATGGTTAGCAGAACTTTGGCAGACTGCTTGATGATTTGTCCATTTATTTTGCTTTTCTATAAATGAATTCTAAACAATAATTATAGATATAACAAATATTCATTACTTACATAATCAATTATAGATTTTTGGACTATAAGAATGCAATTCCAGAAAGAAAAAACAAATTCCCTAATGAGCTAGCCTAGTTAGCCTCCAAAGTTTATCAGCTAATTGTAGTTTTCTGGGTTAGGGCAATGCATATGAAGCATATGCCAATTACCGGCATGAAGGCTCATTACATTTTGAATTTCAAGATCAAAACTAATGGCATAACTTCTGCATTATCTATGTAAATTTTTAGCGCAATGAGGTTCGCATATAATCCAATAAATAGGCTGGGCCGTCGACCAAATGGTATGCATAACCCAAGCAAACATGTCTCTTATTGAACTCATTCTGTGCACAGCTCTGTTCCTAGGCAGCGCCACAGCTCGTCACAATTGTAAGTAGGAATAATGGGAAGCCCAGATAACAAATATTTAAAAACCCCTCTCCGACAGCACGTCAGCCCAATGGATCTGCTCCCTCTCGCATTGTGGGCGGCTCCGATGTGCCCCAAGGTGAATATGTGCCCTATCAAGTGTCGATGCAGTACCAAGTCCGCAACGGATACGCCCACTTCTGTGGCGGCTCAATCATAGCTCCTGATCGCATACTCACAGCGGCCCACTGCTGCGATGGCATGAATGTAACGCTCATGTCTGTCGTCGCGGGCATACGCAATCTGGATGACAAGGGCGGCTCTCGCTCTCGGGTTGTCTCCTTTGTCATACATCCCAACTACAAGGCGCTGAAGACCAGCGATATTGCAGTGCTAACAATCGATCCGCCGCTGGTCTACAACAATGTCAGCGTGGCTCCCATTGAGTTTGCCTCTGAGACGTTCGTGGGCGGCGGAGTTCCTGTGACCTTAACAGGATGGGGATTGCGATTCCCGGCTCCCTTTCCCTTTCTGGACAACCTAAACTTTCCCAATACCCTGCAGCGCATGAATTACAGAACGATTACAAACCAGGAGTGCCAACAAAGGGGAATGGAAGATGTGACGGAGACAGAGATATGTGCCAGAGGCATATTCAGAGGTGCCTGCTCGGTAAGAGAGTAAACATGTTGAACGACGGAACAAATTTGAAGATAACATTTTCATTTTCAGGGCGACTCGGGTGGCCCACTGGTGAGCGATGACAATGGATTGAAGCAGGTCGGAATCGTATCGTATGGATTGGTTGTCTGCGGTCTGTTTGTCTCACCCGACGTCTACACCAGAGTGTCCACCTTCAGGAACTGGATACAGGAGGGCATAGAGAGCAAGAATTGATTCCTTTGTTATATTCAAAACAATTTGAGTTCGTCTGAGCTGCGTTCCTTTTTAATTGTGTTCATTCAATTGGATATTCTCAAGACGTTTCAAATATATACAATTTCACGTTGAACTAATTTACAAGCTTAAAGATCACGAATCACGAAAAGCATCTATCGGTTGAATAAGGAAACATGAACGAAAGAAAAAGGGGCTGAATCCTATTCGGCAGGTGGTGCTTCCTCTGCAGCAGGTGGTGCTTCCTCTGCGGCAGGGGGTGCTGCCTCTTCAGCTGGTGGTGCTGCTGCCTCTTCAGCTGGTGGCGGTGGCGCCTCGGCTGCTGGTGCTGGCTCTGCCTCAGTCGCTGCCTCTGAAGCTGGCGCTGCTTCTCCATCTGGTGGTGCTGCCTCTGGAGAAGATTCGTCTGGTTTGGCTTCATCAAATTCCACTTGGGATTGAATGGCTGTGGCTGCAGCTGTGCTGCCAGCAGTTTGTGCAACTGTATCTGTAGCTGTACTTGCACCTTGATCGACCAGCGTGGTATCTTCTCTGTCAGTTGGTGTTTCCTTTTCTTGGCAAGGATCTTCAATCTAAAAATATATAGAGATTACGACTAGAGCATTGAATAAGCTCTAAAATACTTACCGGCTTAATGGCCTGACGCTATAATTCAGAGTAGGAGTATTAGGCTGTTGTCTCTGATCAAAATAGTTAAGTTAAAACCCACCGATAGTACGTAACGGAAGAAGCGCTGTATCACACGAGCAGCTCTGTCCAAGCGCATGAATTCGTCGTCATCCTTATCCTGCAGCATACAGGTGCACAGGCACACATGTTGGTCCATCATGCGACGCACCAGATAGCCACGAAAAGCGGCTTGAATGGTGGTGGCCGCCTTGTTGCGCATCTGTTCCTCAAGACGCTTGAGTTCGCGGTCGCGGAAATATTGATAAAGCAGCTCGGTGCCCTGGGACTCTTTGCCTGCGGCCATGTAGGCGTCCACGAAGCGCTTGTAGGCGCTCGCAATTGCGGGACGGGAGGCGTCCAGCTCTTCCTCGGTGAATTTACACTTACGTATCAGCTCCTCCAGCATATCAATGTCCACGAACTTAATGGTCTCCTTGCCACGACGCATCTCACAGCGTCGTTTCTCCAGGAAGTTACGGAAGCAGTCCTCCATTACTTGAGCCATCTCATCCGATTTCTCCTTGGTTAGATCACAAATGCACAGGTCCGAAATAATGCTATCCACCTGGCGCAGAGCCCGCTCCAAAATGGTTTTGGCCACTGCAACAAACCACTCGTTATCAGTTATAAATAAATATATGTAATGTATATAAGATAATGAGCTTACCCAAGGCCTTCTCTCGTGTGACAATCACCGAGTGCAAATAGTCGATGATGAACTGGCAGAGGCACTCTTTGGTCGGCTGGCAGCGCAGCACTTCTCGGGTTATGTCGGAGAGCAGCTCCGGCAGGCCTTCGGGCACATTGATTGCCTGCTGACGCAATTTGCCGCGTTGAATCAGATAATTCATATTGCTATTATATATATAGTCTTTGGACTTTTCTTAAAACTTTGAAAGAAACCCGTCAAAATAATTTTGGAACTGTTTGTGGCGGCTATTGTGTTCAAATCTATAGTTTATCCTTAACTACAAACCATATATTATATATAAAATACATTGAGGGAGAAGCAAAGTCCACTAAGTTCCAAGGATAAATAACGATAAAATTCGGGGAAAAGGTATTATGATAAATGAAAAACAGCAATTGAACTTTATCTTTTACATATAGATAAGATTCGTAAACTATAATGCGTTTGCAGAAGTGGGTGTGTTTTATTTCGCCAGCGTAAGGCATTAAATTGCACTTGAATTTGCAAGTCAAATTTGTTTCTCTTATTTTCAGCTGCGGGTAGCGACAATAGCACTAAATCGTTGAACCGCTTTCCATTTCTGCTAGTAGCTGAACTTTCTACCCAGAGTTCGTCTGGCAAGCTTAGCGCGACTGGCAGATACCCTAAACAAAGTCAACTTTTAAATTGGAACTCAGGTTGTGCGGTTCATCGTATATACCCCTTGAAATACGTCTCGAATGCGGTATGAAAGCTCAACACAAGGAACCTTAAGAACTAAAATATGCAAACTTGAATATCTACTTGATGTAGGCTTGGTGTATTTTAAGTAGATCAGGGGCGTTGTAAAAGGGATTTCACTCATGAACAGGGTTATCCGCAATAAAATAATTTAATTTGCTTTAGCTAACTCATAAACCCTAACATGATAATTTATTCTTTTTCGGTTTGTTTCTTTGCTAAAGTGTTAGCTCCTGCTGAGAAAACTGCTTATCAACGGGCTAATGAAGGCAACCACTATGCAATAAGAAAAATCACAGTTCCTTCCACTCAGAAACACTGCTTAACAATATCTATAAAGTATCTATGCATTGACAGAGTGTAGCAAAGCCCAATTTATTTGAATCATCGCAGGCAGACACTTTGCCTATGCACCTTACTCTAGTCTACGTATATAGAGAAGAACAATTGCATATTTACATTAAACATTGTGGAAATTCCAATAAGTACGCATTCACATCAGCTGATCATTCCAATGGGAACTGCTTGCTAGTTGATCCCTCTCATAAAGCTGCAGCGCCGCCTTTGTTCGTGTGGGCTGACGTCAAAGCTTTGGGAATTGCATATAAAAGTTTTTATGGCATGCTGATTGCTTTCGATTGCTCATCGGATTTCAGTGTGCGACGAACCTTTCCGCCAAGTAGACAACGTCGAGAAGCTTTTTCGGGTACTTCAAGCGAAGCTGAAGCTTTCACACCATGCAAAAGCTGTGCCGAAGCGTATGGGCGCTTGGTAATAAATAAATATATTAAAAACAATAACAAAGAATATTGCTTAAGCTTTGCAACATCGTAGGTCAACGAACTGCCATAGGCTGCGATAGGGGCATCGCTTGCCTGGCCGCCCTCTCCGAGACCCATCAGATCCTGCAAAAGACTTGCCGGGACTTTGCCAATGCGGAGCTGGCGCCCCATGCGCGACGTCACGATCGTGAGCATCTGTACCCGGCTGAACAGGTGCGTCGCCTCGGCGAACTGGGTCTTATGTCTGTCACGGTGCAAGAGGAATACGGTGAGCATTGCTCCCAGAGATTAAGCAAAAGCAGAGCCTGACTGTCAACGTCTACTTACAGGTGGCACCGGTCTGGATTATCAAGCCTATGCCATAGGCATGGAGGAGGTGGCGCGTGGTGATGCGGCCGTGTCGATTGTGATGGGCGTGAACAATCTATATTTGGGTGCAGTTCAGCAGCATGGCACCGAGGCGCAAAAGCAACAGTTTCTGGTGCCCTACACCCAGGGTCAGCACATTGCCTTCTATGCGCTGTCGGAGCCGGGCAGTGGTTCCGATGCCAGCGCCGCCAGTACCACTGCAAAGCTGAATGCTGGTGGCGACTATTTGCTGAATGGCACCAAGGCTTGGATATCCAACTCCAAGGAGGCCAGCGGAGGCATCATCTTTGCCACTACTGACAAAAACCTCAAGCACAAAGGTATAACCGCTTTTCTGACTGAGAAGAATGTACCAGGCTTGTCTATAGCTAAGAATGAGAGTAAGATGGGCATGTGTGCCAGCTCCACGTGCCAGTTGACGCTCGATGATGTCTGTGTGCCAAAAGCTCAAGTGCTGGGATCGCCTGGAGGCGGTTTTAGGATTGCCATGGAATCGCTCGACTGCGGTCGCATAGGCATTGCTGCTCAGTCAACAGGTATAGCACAAGCCGCTCTTGAGCTGGCGCTCGACTATGCGGAGAAGCGAGTGGCCTTCGGGCAGCGGTTGTCCCGACTACAGATGATTCAACAGAAGTTGGCGGACATGGCACTGCGTGTGGAGACCGCACGGCTGCTCACTTGGCGAGCCGCGTGGCTTAAGGATAACGGACTGTCCATTACCAAGGAGGCTGCCATGGCCAAGTTACATGCCTCCGAAACGGCCACCTACTGCGCACATCAGTGCATCCAAATCCTGGGCGGTATGGGTTACACAACGGATCTGCCGGCAGAGATGTATTATAGAAATGCCCGTGTGACGGAAATCTACGAGGGTACCTCCGAAATACAGCGTATTGTCATTGCCAATTGTGTTTTGCAAAGCATTTCCAATCAGTAGCTATAAACTAATAATAAAACGAATTTTATTGCGCGATTTGCATTTAAAACTGTCGCCTGCGTATAATAATCGGATGACCGCCATAAATAATCGCTGTTCAAACAGCTGTTTGCGTTTTCAGTGTAATCGACCTTCCGCCACAACTGCTGTGACACAATAATTGTTCTCGCAGTTATCGAATCAAGAAAGCCGAAAGAATCGTACATTTTGTGAATAATAAGAATTAAATGAGCACTGATTTGTTGCAATTAGATGTGGACACGCTGTTTGAGCAGCACGGCGTGTCCGAGATCGATGCTGTGCAGAAGAAAATCCAAACAGTTGTGGAAAATAAGCGCGAAGAGCTGCGCACAATGGTCGGGTAAGTAAGCTGTATGATGTGGCACGTAGAATGCAAGCGCAACATCATTGAATGTGGACTAATCTCTTACCTGCAACTGTAGCGAGCGCTATCGGGATCTGCTCAAGGCTGCCGACACCATAGCAGCCATGCAGACGTCGGCAAGCACACTCATCGAGCAGGTCCATTGCATCCAGGGCAATTGTCGCAGTCTGAACGAACAGCAATTGCTAGGCTTCAAGACCACGCCCACCGAAGGCGAAGTGCTGCTACAGAAGCGGACGGTGAGCAAACAGCTCAACAACTATTACAGCACCATGGTTCAGATCAAATTGCTGAGCAGTCTGCCAGAGCTGATCTGGACACACATTGACCAGGAGGAGTTCTATGCAGCCACAGAGCTCTTCATCTACAGTCGCCACATCAGCACGGGTCTACAGCTGGATGCGAAGAATACGCTAATGCAACAGCTGCCTGTGGCACTGAAGCAATGGGAAATCTTGCGTCCATTTCATATAACCATCAAACAGGCGGTGCTCGCAGTGCTGGAGCGAGAGCAACTCAGCGCTGACATGGCGGTCGATTGCATGTTGAGCCTGCTGTTGTTAGACAAATGCGATTTGAGCCAAGTGCTAAAGACGTTTCTGCAGCTACGGTCCACAGCATATTTTAACTGCCTGCAGAGCCAAAGCGGCGATGGCGAAAAAGACAAGCCGAGGCGTGTCAAGGAGCGCATCCTGACTAGCTTGCATATACTAAACGGCACCATTGAGCTCCTCGGCACTTGTTTGCTAGGTTAGTGGGGAATTCGTTCGACACTTAAATATTAATGACTTAATCTATTTTTATTTTCAGCCAATGGCCTGCTCTACAAACGCCTGGCGGAGTGCGTGGCACCTACTGCAGCGCCCAGCATTAATCGCATGGATATCAGCGATCGGCAGCTGGCGCATCTACTGCCCGACATCATAGCAGGCTATAAGCCGCAGTTCGAGACGCCCAAATTATTGCCAGAGCAGCTGTGTGATGCACTGCAAAAGTGGGTGGCGAAAATTGACAGCTTGGCAGAAAAGCATCTGCAGCCCGTCTTTGGGCTGGTCAGCAGCATGCAGACCATACAGGACATCAAGCTGGCCGCGGGCACCTTGTCCAAGCGTGACTACGTTCAGCTGGAGCAGCAGCTAGGTCTTTCACAAGCTGAATTGGATTTCTTCAGTCTGAAGTATATGCCTCTGATAAATGCGCGCATTCGTGAGATAATTCGCAGTAGTTGGGTAGCGGCAATGCAGCAAACCTACGATGAGGTGGTCAAGCTCGTGGAGAACTTCAGCCCGCCCGCACCACTGCAAATCTGGCTAGAGCAGAGCGACGACCTCCCATTGAGTTTGGCTGCCGCCCTCAGCGATCAACCGAAACGATTGGCAAATCGCACCAAGGGCTACGAAGCAGCCACCATTACGCTGTGCGCCCAGTTCGACGCGCAGCTGGCAGCCATTGTGCAGGAACTGAATGTGCTTCTCCAAGAGCAAACAGTACGTAGCGAGGACAAATTGGCGTTGATAAGTTTTCTGCGCGAAACGGCAGAGGAGCAGATGACGAGCTACTTGACTCAATTGAAATCGCTGCGTCTGCAAGAGCGTCAGGCTCTGTTGCAGGCGCTACGCAACACGCTGGCCTTGATCGAGCTGTGCCCCCATCTGAAGCTTTGCTTCTGCCAGCCCAGCAACTGGCGTCAATGGGCTGGCAATCTGACAGGTGTCGGCGCCGAGCATTGGCAGCGTTTGTGTGCTCTGATCGAAGAGGAGCTAATGCACTTCTGGCAGCTCGTTGTCGATGATATTCTGGCCACGCACAGTTGCGCAGATAAAATGCCGCAGACCATAACGCACGATGTTGTTCTGCGGGACTTTGCTGTAAGTCAAAATTGTGTTAATATATATTAAAACTAAATCTAACATTTCTTCGTCCACAGTTGTGGCAAACACAGACTCTGGAGCAGCGCGATGAGGAGCATGATCAGAGTGTCCAGTCCACCATACGTATACCCAGCCAGCCACGTCTCTCGCTCCAAACGTATTTGCATCAATTGATTGAAGCACTGAACATTGCTGTGCCACAAACGCTGCCCACCAAAGCGCTTCAGGCTTTTAATCAAAAGCTACTCGGTCAGCTTTTGAGCCATTATGAGCATCTGTCGGCCGCGGAGTGCACTAAAAACAGTCAGAACATTGCGCTGCAGCTGTACTTTGATCTGAAGTTTCTGGAGCGTGTGTTTGGCGTGAATCGAGAGGAGCGTAGTCTCTACGAGAAATTCCATGTGCTGCAGCGCAGTCTACGCGACTGCATCGATCCTTTTGATTTCGAGCTGTTTGCCGAGCACATAACTGCACATGTTTTCCGCTCTACGGCGCGACTGCATGGCGAATTTGGTGTGCTTACACCTCCGCAGGATAATACACAGGTGGCAAATGCTAGTTCCCTATCACATGAGGCCGATCCCAATGTGCTCTGTCTAAGCTCTTCCGGCTCCACTTCGCTTTGGTTTCCATTGTTGCCTATTGTCATGCCGCAGGCGGCAGCAACTGCAGCTCTTCCTGTCGAACGGAAGCCTCCTGTCACAGAATCAGATAAGGTATGTTTTTGTGTTACCTTGCTTTTAAGTGGGGAATATTTAAAATGCATACTTGTACTTTCTCAGATACAAACTCATGCAGAATTAATTAAATTACTATAAGTAATTACTTTTTGCAGTCTACAATATCTTCGTAATCGTCCGAATATTATATATTTGCAGTCCTTGTCTGTAGGTATATCGAGCTCAGTAGTTCTCTGATTTCCTTAGTTAATATAATGTCCGCATTAAACATAGTATGAACCGTTACTTCCATTCCTGAATGCGATATAACTATGCTATCATAAAGATCATTAGAGCACGTATAATATCTAATGATTTCTGTGTATATCATAGCTTTATTTTCGTATATATATATAATCTTCGGTACATCGAAGATAACTGTTTTTTATTTAACCGATATTCTCTACTATTATATCGACTTATATATATATATATATATTTTATTTATAGGAGCTCTTTGAATTGTAGTTAGTTTCCAAATTATTCATCATTTACTCATTTGGGTAGGCATCTTGTGCTAAGTTGAATTTGTTCCATATGTTTAGCATAATTGTCAGCATAATTGTCGTTGATTATCGTTTTTTTTTTTTAATGATTTATCGAATTTGTGATTTAAGTGATGCAAGATAAATCCGTTAATTATTGTTCATAAATAACACTCACTTAGTTTCAATGTTAACTGCTTTGCATGAGAAGTGTTGTATGAACTGCATGCTGTGCACTGCTTTTCAGCGTTGGCGCGTAGCCAAGACACGAACCAGCTACTGCACTTTAAGTAAACGTTTATATTAATATCTTTTTTTTTCTTTTATACACATACTAACTTTTTGTTAATTCCTTTTTTTTTTTTTAACTTAAGTAATCAGTTTTCTTTGCATAAATGTGTCTTAATTAGACATCCAATTTGCGTAGCTAGGGCAGCTGGCAAACTGCGTTTTCAAACAGAATTAATGCAATTAACAATAAATAAAGCAAAAGTGTCATTAAATAAATTTTAATTAGCTGCAGTAACCACAGCTGTAATAGAAGCAGCAATTGCTGCCCCCCCCAAAAGTTTTGCCCGTTTCGTAAAATAACAAAAATCAGAATCCGAAATCAAAAACTTGCAACTGCCACAAAGCTCTGTTGGTTTGCGAGCCTGTGTGTCTGTCTGTGTCTGTGTGTAACTTAAATGCTAATTAATGAATTGGTCCATTATTGAAATCAAATCGTTGGGCAAACGTTAATTTATAGCCGCGCTGACTTTGCTGGTTATGTGGACGCAGTTAGTCGCATGTTTCACCATATAAATTGAGCTCTAATTATGTCCATGTTTATTGCCCTGGCCCATAAATCTTTGCACAGTGCCGCAAATTAATAGATTAATCAACCAAAAATTTGCCACAACACATTAATAACCCATATGTACGTATATCTCTCTTTAGGGGGCAGCGACACCAACCCGCAAGCCAGGCACACGCAAAAGCGATTCGAACACCAAATCCAAGTCGAGCGCCGCCTCATTCTTTGGCATGTCCCAGGAGTGGTTCCGTTAGAGCTGTTTGCCATCAATGCCACTGCGAATGCTCACAGCAGCAGATGAGCCTAATGAAGTGGCCAAGTGGAGTGCACGAAACGCGCTCATCCAACCGGAAATCCAGTGCAGCAGCCACAGCCGCAGTAGCAGCAACAGCATCAGCATCAGCATCAGCAACAGCAACAACTGTCATTGCTGTCTATTCAGTTGTGTAATGACTGTGTGTTGGGTGTGTCAGCGTGTGTGTGTGTGTGTGTGTGTTAACTGTTCCATTCCAAGCATTGTTCATTATGCAGCATGCAGCCAAATATCGTTAATCAAGTACAGTTTCTTCATTTATAAGCTCCTCTT